>CM071632.1:27033215-29433215 GCA_036419045.1 Scirpophaga incertulas | reverse complement strand
GAAGTATTTTTATTTGACTGCTGTCAAATAGAAATAATTATTCCAGTTCTTTTCCATGATATTTTTAATACTAGTTATAAATCTCTTTCAAAACAGTTCAGTATCATTAGACTTTTATAAAAAATCGCAAACCTTTTTATTTGGTTCTTTCGATAGCTCATGTGGGGGTGCCACAATTATCAAGTTTCTTTTTTTGTCTAACGTATTTCAATTAGGTCAGAACTGCTTTGTGATCAATTTTCAGTTCTTCCGCTACGTCGGAACTACTGATATGCTGATCTTGTTCCAGTTATTTAAAATATGACCACCATCATTTCTGAAACTGAGTAACCAGATCGAGGTGTACCTCAGACAAATTCACCTCAAAGATAATTCTCAGTTTCAATCAATTTTTACTTTTCTTTTTGATACGGCATTATGTTCATAGATGTTACAAATATATAGCGTGGCTTACCTTACATATTTTCTTTTATTTGTAATATAAATTCAAAAGAAAAAACAATTGAAAAAGCTTGAAATAACGTTTTATTAATTTGTTTTTTTTTAATGTGATCGTCTTAATACCATCGACTTCAGTCAAATACAAACATAACATACAAGTCGAAGTTAATTGATTACAAGTTTATAGAATTTTTTTGCTGAACCTATTATAATAAAAATTATTATATCAATAATTTCTATTATAAAAATGATAAATCCAACAAACAAATGATCATTTAACTCGACTCAACCATTCTTAATGTAACTACCACAAATTTGTTTTTGTATAAAAAATATACTTATTAAGCACTTTGCTTACAATGGATTTTAAAATGAACCTTGCGACGGTTCGATGTTCATCGAACACTTATTTCTTGTCGAGATCGACGCAGAACTGACAGCACCATCAATCTTCGCCAACTAAGAGGAGGCCAACACGAGACTCTCCAATCCCGTCTATTAGCTGGCCTATAAATATTCCCAACTCCCATAATTTTTGCTGAGATATGTATGACTTTATCTGAGCCAGTGGCGTACTGAAATGCCAGGATGGTAGAATAAAGACATTTTACCTTCATGCCAAGAACACATAATGCAGGGATTCAAGAAAATTGCTTACAATTGAAAACATTATATTTGTATATGTTGGTTTTAATAGTAAACAGATTTTATTTTAATTCTTTGTAATTGTAATTTTGTATGTACATTTTTAAGAATGTTTTTAAATATCATCATCGTTATTTAATTAACAATCAAGAAAGTAAATATTGAGGCGTTCGTCCATTTGTCGCTGATATAATAAAAAAAGATAAGCCTTATATGAATTCCTCATGGATGTCATTGACAAAACTGGAGCAAATTGAAATGGACAACACGAAAAGCACCAGCTTTCAAACTAAAAATAGAATCACAAAATCGGTTCACTCAACCGAAAGTTCTAGGTGAACTTTCTCAAAAAAATACAGTCATCTAGCGAATATAATTACGAACCTTTTTTGAAGTCATGTTAATTACAAGAATTCTGTAATAATTTCATTTTGATACATAGTATATATCATCTGCTTTAGCATAACAAAATAATAGATGAACAACCCAATCGAATTTTCGACAGCGTTGATGAGCTAATTGATTAGTTCAGCGACTCGGCAGCCTAGTTGTATATGTACAACCTGGTTTGTAGGACACGTGAATCCAATCAAATTTATGATTTCTTCCTGCTAACATAAAATTCGTTTTTCATTTGCAACAATATCCCTAGTAATATTATATCATAAACGCGAAACTTTATAAGTATGGATGGATGTTTGTTACTCCTCCACGTAAAAACTATTGAATGGATTTTTTAACACCTTTGCTCGTAAAGCTGATGTAATTCTACCAGTTTTAAATATGTAAAGCACCCGCTTTACATATTTAAATAAAAATGCGTGTGTTACCAAAACAAATAGTTAGGTTATAGTCCATACAAATTCTATATGGTCGCCCTCACGATTTGCCTATATGGTTTTAGAACCTAGGCCAGGCTGAGTTTAGTCGGTAGGTCACGTGGCTGGAGCGCTCCAGTCGCGTGGAGTCCGACAACCTCCGTGACACTTGCCGTTGCGGGGGTATCCTGGGTACGTTTCGTGCTCCTTGTGAGGATTCTCAGCCTTCCTCTCCTGAGGAAAAAAAAACAAATTCTACAACAGTATTATTTACATTTCGCGCGCTGTTGCTATTCAAATTTCGAACTAATCGCCGCGCGGCGACAGTCAGTAGGCAGTGCTAGCGCGCTGTTAAAATGTCGGGAAGGCAAGAGTGTGCATTTACAGATTGGTTTTATTTAAATGATTTTTTTCTGTTTCCTCACAAATGTGTTAAAAAACGTCGTACGACATACATGCGTATTGGTTATAACATGCTCAATTACGCCCTCGCCTTCGGCTCGGGCTGAAATTCCGCCTCGCGTGTTTTCACCATCATAACGCACTAATATCGTAATGTACTATAATGAAACTTTACAATAATATAAGCCAAATTATTGTAAAGTTTCATTAATCATACATCAGATTACAATTTATAGAGATATTGTGTAAATTTTTCAAAATATGTGAGACGATAAGTTGTGACTTATCGTCTCACTATTAATAATATACTATACTATATTTATATATACAGATATATTATACTTATAATATACTAGCTAGTATATTATACTATTCACGTGATAACAGCATATTAAGTAATGAAAAATACAGATTAATTGCTAACCACAGAGTTTGGTCCAAACTGTAACTTCAGTTGACAGGACAGTTTTTCTCAATGACATCTCTCGTTAACGAGCCGCGACGTAAATCAAACGCAATCTGCATATCGCGACGAGACCTCGTTACGTCGATGTTAAGTCCCTAAAACGTACTGCGCGTGCGACGCATCCTTGTCCAGCAAAAGAAAATAAATCTAACTGAAAAGGGAAGTAACGTTATTCCTTACCAAATGTCTTCTTTCTCTATTCGCGTCTAATAGATAGTTAACGAAATCTTTGTCGTTTTTCGGTCGTTTTTTCGTAATTTTGTTAATCGTTTATGATCGTTATTTTGCAATGTAGAGTTAGTATATGTGAATTTAGTATTTAACTCGTGTAGAAGCAAAACTGGTTACCTGACTCGAGACAATTTTGATCGCTATATTTGATTCGAACCGCGCGGAATAAGGCCGTCTTGAAACTAAAAATCAATTTATTGAAGGATTTGGAAGTGACATGGCCGTATTTTAAACAATATGACCAAAAAAAAAACACAGTTATATCTTTATTTCGAAAGTGTTAATAATTGAAATGGTCGCATTGGATTCTGATAAAATGCAATAAAAAATATGTTATTGCTATTTTTACTTGACAAGCAATAATATAAAATAATATATAATATTAACACGGGATATATTGGAATATATTAACAATATGTTTTTTTAACAAAAACGTTCGATGAGGTCAATGTAAATATGTATACAATATATGGAAATGATTCCGTTATGTGTAATCATTCTCTTACGTTGCCGAAACAAGTCCACCTCAACCAAGTGCCACAGTGATTCCAAACCGATCAAGGCGGCTAGACCACGCTGATACACCGCCTAAACTCAGCCTGAATCTTGGCTATAAGGGCTCTACGGCTGGGATGGCAGAAAAATGACAAAGAAGAGGATATATGCGATAGAAAGACGCGGTATACCAAAGTAGCTCCGGCCTGCATAAATGAAGCCTATTCATGGCGAAGCAGGCGGCGGAAAACTACAAGGGATACAACGGCGCAGACGCTACCGCTAGGAGGCTTTGAAGATCCAGCGTCAATTGATCGGGTGGGTCCGCTAAAACTGGGTCGGCAATGCCCAAGATTATTATTATTGACGAAAGGTCGGGGGGTGTATGCCACTGCATCACCTCACCTCACTAATAGGGGGGCGTTCAAGTATTACGTAACGCAATTTGGGGGGGGGGGTCTCGGTAAAATGTTACTATGCGTTATAGAGACAGGAGCGGGTCTTTCTTACAACACCGTATGTAACATTGTTTCTTTTTTTATAACAAATTGGCAACCCTTATCGTTTACGTTTTACGGGGAATCCCTCGATTGTATTAGTATGGTCGTCATTTTTAATTTTTTCACGCAAGTTGTTTAACGTTACGGTGCGTTACAAGGGGGGGGGGGGTCAAACATCTTAAACAATTGCGTTACGTAATACTTGAACGCTCCCTAGGTTGAGATGCTCGGAAACTAGGAAGTGTGCTTGGATGGTGAGGAATACGAAATCGCGATGAAGGTCGATATTTCGAACATAATAAAGAGCGTTGAGAGTCCTGCGTTGCAAAAAAAAACCCTCATAATTTAGAAAACGCATTATAGGCATGGGCTCTAAAATATATAATAAAATCTCAAAGATATTAAGCGATTAAGCAATTGCATTTTTATGACAACTCTTAAGAAATATACATAAATTAAGGCAGGATGTATGTATGTAGATCTATTAATAAGCACCTAAGCAGATTCAAGTGAAAGATAACGTGAAAGCTTTCACGTTTAAATTTCGGATATAAATTTTAATATATTTATAGTATTAATTTTATTATTTAATATTTTAAGCTATATACAGATAAGCCGGCTAATTTCGATCAAAATTAAAATAATATAAATTAATAAAGTAACTCGTGCAAGGTGTTTGGAGTTAACATTCAACAAATAATTTTACACTGCAAACATGTCTGTTCGTGTCGCGTCACGTCAAACACTGTCTTCATTATAACGCGAATTTAAATCAACCAATACACGTCGTATTTTAAATATGCACTCCGCAATTACTTTTAATTCAAGTGGGAAACCGATCTGCGTAATTGGGGCCCGCTATAATAAATTGATAATGAAGTGGGTTCGAAATAAACGCTTTGGCGATGAATTTTTTATCGTCCCATCATCCATATCATTACCGCTGCGTACAACGTGATGCCTGAAGCCGGTGTTTAAATAAAACTGGAGGTCCGATAATTTACTAATTGAAATTTAAACATTAGTTTTAACTTATCTTTTAATGTTTCATGTATAAAGTGAAACAGATCTTACAGAAAGTGCGGAACGGAAAGAGATAGCGTTACGCGAGTCAAACATACGAGTAGTAGAGGAGCGACGAATAAAGTATATTTTTATATTCTCGCTATTTGCGACTAAATTAAATAAGAGACCTTAGTCGAATTACAACGGCACAGTTTAGACACACCTGAGCGACATCTACTCGTACATCTATTTATAGTCTGATAAGCGATTTTTTAATATCGTTGATAAATTCAGTTTATTTGAAATTGATTAACGGAAAGTGACATAAAATCTTTTGTTTTATTAGAGTGTGAATGATTTCTTTTGTATTGATTTTATAATTTAAGTTGAATCATCCCTTTTTTTTTTTCGGGGGAAATGCTCCTTATGCACCGTGACACCGCGCTGGCAAGACGCGGCCGTGTGTGGGGCTCTCCGGTCTGAGAGACTGGCCTACCCACTAAAACCCCCCGGTGGGTGTCCTCTGAGCCCATACCGGGGCGCGTAGCGGGTTGCGCTTTCGCGATTCTACCGCCACACGCCTACAGGCTAACTCGACCTAGTTAGACGAGTTATCGCCAAGTGGGGGATTGTCCGAGAACACTAGGACAATCCCCCAGGTAGAGAGGCACTTCAACGGCGTGCGCGGTAGCCAGCCGCGCACGCTGCCTTCACGGCAGGGTCATTAGACGAGCGCTTGCTCGCCTTCCCCTGCCAATCTACCTGTGGTAAGGAGTTTATGACTCCATCCGCTCCGGGGCCGGCGATTTGGCGGCACCAGGTTGTGCCGCCTTTGCCGGAATTAGACGTCCTCTTAACGGCGGGGGATTGCAGTTTACCCCCCCCATTCTGTGTTACACTCCTCCGCCTTGTGGCCCTCGGCACCGCAGCGGAAACAGAGTCCGTTACGGTCCTTAGCGGAGGGGCACCGCTGGGTTGGGTGGTTACAGGTTACAATTTATAAAGATACAAAATTCTAATCTTGCACAGACGAAATCACGGTCTCCAGCTAGTATGTACGATCATTGCCCCGTGCACTGACAACGTTAGTGACAAAGTTAGCGATAATATCTCGTTAATACAGTGACTATAAATCATAACTTTTAAATGTTATTGTATTTAATTTGCTACCAATTTTCAAATTCCAATTTTAGCACTTACACTTGTTTTAGGTCCCACACTGTATAAGGTAATTTTGCCGCAAGTAATTTGACTTGTCCTATATCTTGATCTCACAAATTATGCAGTAATGCACTTGCCCTGCGCGGTGTGTAAATCTTGATAATATATAAAGTATTTTATAAAAATATTAATTATTGTTTCATCGAATTTATATAGTCAATAATATAATTTTTAGAATGCAATTAAAATGTATTTTGGTACTATAATGCATATAGGTGAAATAAGGTGTAATTACAAAAATTAAGAGAGGAATGCTTGGATAGATTGGACACGTAAAAAGGAGATACGACTGACGAAAGAAATTATAAGACCGAGTAAATAAAATATAATGGATCAGAGGATGTAGAAGGACTTAGACGAACATATATAATCAAATATCTGATATACTGAAGGAAGGTTAAGTCAAGAGTGCCAATAATCGACGACCAAACAGCTTATATACTGAAGAAAGGTTAAGTCAAGAGTATCGGTAATCGGCGACCAAATAGCTGATATACTGAAGGAAGGTTAAATCAAGAGTGTCGGTAATCGGCGACCAAATAGCTGATATATTGAAGGAAGGTTAAGTCAAGAGTATCGGTAATCGGCGACCAAATAGCTGATATACTGAAGGAAGTTTAAGTCAAGAGTGCCAATAATCGACGTCCAAACAGTTGATATATTGAAGGAAGGTTAAGTCAAGAGTATCGGTAATCGGCGACCAAATAGCTGATATACTGAAGGAAGGTTAAATCAAGAGTGTCGGTAATCGGCGACCAAATAGCTGATATATTGAAGGAAGGTTAAGTCAAGAGTATCGGTAATGGGCGACCAAATAGCTGATATACTGAAGGACGATTAAGTCATGAGTATCGGTAAACGACGAACGTGCATGAAAGTATTAATAAAAGTCGAGGAAACCAGGTCGAAGGAACCAGTATGTTTGGATAGTTTCGTAGCAAGTGAAAAACTGTGATCTCTGTCTACCCAAATGGGAAAGAGGCGTGAGTATGGAGGTATGTATGTATATATTAATGATTGTTTCAGTGAATCATCATCATCATCATTTCAGCCAATAGACGCCCACTGTTGGACATAGGCCTCCCAAGGATCTCCACGCAGATCGGTCCTGCGCTGCAACCGTCCTCCCAGCGCCTTCCGCGATCTTCATCAAATCGTCGGTCCACCTTGTGAGGCCTACCAACTTTCAAGTGAGTCTCTTATACAATTCACTTTATTCATAAATTCAAAATATATAATTATTGAATTTAATTAAAAGGTATGTTGGCTGACAAACTATAAAGCATATGTGTACACAACTGTAATCCTTTGACATTTGAAGTAGGTTAGAAAATTTTATTATCTGTGTAAAGATTTGACATAACACGTAACATTACAACGACTCGCAAATGCTACTCCTAAAATTGGTTTAAAGAGAAAGTAAAACATACAACGTATATACGTTCCAATAAATTTTGTAACTGTAATTTATCTTATAAACTTAACAAATATTATATTTATTAATGATTTGTTTGAACAAACAGCTGGTAGATATCTCACGAGCGAATCGAATGCGATGTTCAAATTAAGTCGATTGATATAAAATTTTTCGAAAATGTCGACGCTCACTTCGATATCGACTTCATACATAGGTCAGCGTGATGGGTAGACGCCTAAAATCCCATTTCCAAACAAGATCCATGGGTGTATAGAAGTTTAGGTCTAGCAGTGGACATCTTCAGTCAGTTGGAGATGGGTGATACCAGCTTTCTGCTTCGCAGCTTCATCCGCGTCATTACCGAATTCGCCATAGGAATTTGAGAATTAATAGTATGTTTATTAAAATCAAATTTTTACTTAATTCAAATATTATAATACAAAATTTTTTTTTTTTTTGACTTAAGACGTGTTTTGTGAAAAATTATATCATACATACTCGCGTGACCAAAACGCCGTGTACCTAGATTGTCGTGACATGCTTTCTTATTTAAATTTTGAATACATTTTAATAGCTAGATGGTAGAAAGTAAATATTAATAATATGTTTGTGTTATTATAAACACCTGAAATGTATAAAAGTATTTTTATCCCAACTAATATTATAAATGCGAAAGTGTGTTTGTTTGTTTGTTTGTTACCTCTTCACGCTTAAACTACTGGACCGATTTCAAAAATTCTTTCACCTTTGGAAAGCTACATTCTCCCCGAGTAACATAGGCTACTTTTTATCCCGGAAAAATCGACAGATTCCCACGGGATGCGCAATAAAGGCTTCGCTCAAAACTACTGCACAGATTTTTATGCGGTTTTCATCAATAGATAGAGTGATTCTTGAGGAGTTTTGCGGCATTTTTTATCTCGGAAAAACGGATAGTCCCACGGGAAGCGCGATAAAATCTTCGCACCATAAACCGACTTCCACGTATATGTAGCCGTGGGCAAAAGCTATGACCCTTAACCCTCTATACACCCAATCCCGAAATCCACGCGGGCGAAGCCGCGGGCAGAAAGCTAGTTTATACATATTGCCAACTACTCCCCAGTGAAAACAATAAAGTACTTTTATACATGGTCCAACTGACTGTAGAAATCCAATTAATCTGTTAAACGGTAGATATTGCGGGAAGATAAATTTGCAGATGCAGCGAGAGACTTAACTCTAACAATATCCAATGAGACAGAGGTGAGTGCAGTGACAGAATAATAGTTATGTTTACGTACATAAAAATAAAACTCTAATAAGAAAAAGGTTATAACTGTTAAGGTTTTATTAGTTAAATGATAACGATACCCTTGCTTGTTCTTTCCAGTACATGATCTTGCGCCGTAGACGATGGTCTAACATAATTATTACATACGGTTTTGAAACCAATCATTTCCACGGGTCTAAGGTTTATATATCAGTGTTACTGACTTTTTAATGAAATGATGCGATCTCTCCACTAGAGCTAGATGTTTCAATTAAATTGGCCTGGCTATTATTCTTCGTGCGCTATTATAGTTGAACCACAGCTACTGCCGCCCGGCGATGCGACGAGCGAGAGCGGCAAGCGTATTTTATTCGTCCTTGGTGCTCAGTTCCATGCACGCTTAATACAAATATTCAACTTTATCTTTATTGTTCGTCATTATCAGTCCATTGGTAAATTTAGGCCTCCCGAATGTTTGATATTTGGGGAAACTTAATATATTTATATTGCAAACATGCTATATTAGAACTACATTTGGTTTTAAACATCTGACAGTTGCGCTCAAGTTCAATATTCTGAAGCTCAGTAGTCAACTACAGCGTCGGACTGGCCATAAAGTCGAGGTGGCATTTGCCAGCCGGGCCCCAGCCTGCGCGGGCCCCCCACGGGCCTCGGTTGCGGAGCATGCGGCAGGGCATGTAGCACAGGGACAACGCTTCGCGGGCCCCCTGTGCTACGGTTGCCCGCGTGCATGTCTCGGAAGCTATGAGTCGTACAAAAAAGGTGTCTCGGGCCTCGGGATTGCGATCAGCCACCCGGGCTCTTCCGGCCCAGTCCGACCCTGGTCAACTATTCAAGAAACACACAATTCTAATACATCCGTTATTATACATATTAGAGGTATTTACATGTTTTGTGTCTTAGTCCTTTCGGATAGTTTGTAAGCATTTATTTTAAAGGCTGTGAATACTCAATGAAACTGCAAATTGGTGGCCCCGGGCTGCAGGCAATTGAGGGAAACTATGCCAACCCTGAACTACAAACTATTGCGGCGTTTGCTGCGGCTGAATAAAGAAATAATACAACTAATAGTTGGGACCATAATTAATTACTGCTCATTGAATAAACTCTGACACATTAGTTATTATAAATAGCCCTTTATGCAGAGCGTGTATGGAGGTAGAAGAAATGGTTGCACTTGTGTTACTAGAATGCACAAGCATCGACCAAATCCGGAGAACCACTGGATTACTAGGAACAATAAGTGAAGCCCTGTGTAATCTTGGAAACCTGACCTGCTTCTGGGGGGAAGTGGGGGGTGGGGTGGCTGGAGTGACGGTCTCCCTACAGTCTCACGTACAATGGTCCACACAAGGACTAAGGGCGGAAAACATACCCACAGAGGACCGCCTCTCCGCACCGGGGTGACTAATGATAAAGGGTAGACAAACCAAAATAAGCTAGCTTCCTAATCATTGCCCAGCCGATTTGAATTTGTTAATTGATCTCTTTCAGGAATTGAAGCTTACTGTAGGTAAGCGTACGTGTCTACAACTTCCTATATAGAGCATCCAACCTTCAATGCAGGGTATGTACATGGGAATTCAACCTGCATCTCCTGTTCTTCATATTCTGATCGATTTATTGGGAACCTACTAAAGTCTTCGAGCTAATGTCAATGTTCGTTCATGTCAGTAATGGACATGTCAGTAATGGACAATGTCAGTAATGGATATTACTGGTAAGACGCACAGATGCGGCGTCGAGGTCTGTGAGAATGTCGATAAGCTATCATCGTCGAGTCGTATCGAAGTGCATCTCACTCTAGCTTCACTGTAAGGTTTTATGTTAGAAAAGGATACAATGTTCCAATTACACTGATACAGATAGTATATGTATTCATGGGCTGAGGAACAGTTGTCACCTCGATATTTTTTTTATTTTTAACTTTGCCTGGCTAGCGTTCGCGATGATGATCGCGTCGTCAGCAAGAGTAGTTCAACCTTTACGCGCTATAGCAATTGCTGGCCTAATAACATGGTTGGTCAGCTAGGTTCAATCAGGGTAAACGCATCTAACATTGATTGAGGAAGCATCCATGCGCATACGGCATCTGAACACGACTAGGTTTGTTGTATCGGAAAAGCAATCTAACGATTATAGTTTTAAGCTTTATTATCTAATATGGATATAAAATTAAATATATCCTTACATTTCTGTGGAAAGTATTAGTATATTCTAATAACGTCGCTTTAGTTCTAACACCAAGTAAGTCAAAATTGTGAACTTATCAAGAGGAAATAAATATCTGATTTTGTAATATGTAACGGATATATAGATTTTGTCTCCTGAAAAGTTCAGCATTTTGAAGATATATCTTTACAAGATTATTTAAAGATATATTTATGGTCTATTGTAAGTCTTACAATAGGTATAAACTAGCTGACTCAGTAAATTTATGATTTACTAGCCAAGCCGCGACTTCGTCTGCGCAGGACACTCATTGTCATATTTTGGACAATTCACAGAATATGTTTATAAATTGTGGTTCATATGTTATTCTGATGTATATGGTTGATTCTGATTTATTAAAATAAAAAATTATATAATAATATATATAATTTTTAGTTTTATTAAGATAGTAGTTATTATGTGAAAGGGTAACGAATATATATGCATACTTACAAACTTTCGCGTTGATAATATTAGCAGGGCTGATTTTAACTTAAATTACAAAATCAAAACAAAAGTTTAACAGTTCATTGTTAGTTTCTGTTTTTTAATTTATATTCTAATAAAGAAATCCTTCCACACTCCAATAAAACAATAGTTTTTATTTAACCTAAAGAAATCAATCAAACAAACGCGGGTTGAGAGATAACAAGTAATTTTAAATCCGTCACTGGAGACAAATAAAAACAGATTTCAAACAAACTAAATTACCATTTCGAATTAGCAGCGATATTCAAAAATCGCTTATCTGTTTTTAAATAAGCATAATGAATTCAAGGCGTTCTCCTCTGTGTGAACGAAGCTTGAACTTATTCTTTTTACATAAATAGATGAACAAAGGAAGTGTCGTATATACAGCCAGTTTTTTTAGTACGCTGAAGCATCATGCATGATGCATCAAACATACCAGTTTTATATTCGATTCGCGACCATTGATTTTATGAACGATAATTGAACATCCACACTGGATCTGTGCCGGATGATGGTTGATTGATTTATTGCAGTTATTGAGTAACATTATGTATTAAGCGCTCTGCGTCGGCGCACAGACTA
This sequence comes from Scirpophaga incertulas, assembly GCA_036419045.1. NCBI lineage: Eukaryota > Metazoa > Arthropoda > Insecta > Lepidoptera > Crambidae > Scirpophaga > Scirpophaga incertulas. The sequence goes on along the minus strand of CM071632.1, from coordinate 29,421,037 downwards.
TGAATGGGAAGGACAGATTTTATTATAGGCACACACAGCAACTCTTCAGACTTTAGCAAACTTTATGCAAATCTAAGACAACATAGTATATATATGTATATATATAGTCTCCATAGTCGAGTGGATAGTACACCGGTTTCAAGGTGTCGCCATCTCTGAGGTCCCGGGTTCAAATCCGGTGGGGGCAGATGTTTGTGTGTTGAATGCGAGCATTTGTACTTAAGTCATGGTTGTTGATATATATTTGTACAAAAATTATTTATATATGTATAATATATGTATGTCTATCCGTTACCCTGGATCCCATAGCACACGCCTTACAGAGCTTAGTTTGGGCTAGGCTAATTGGTGTAAGTGTAACAAATATTTATTTTATTTTATTTATATACATATATATACAATATAGTAGCCCTTATTTTTTTATTTTTCATTCATGCCTAGACAGAAATGTTTATTAAAAATGGGATGGTGATAGAAAATATTGTTCGAAATTTTTTGGCATAATTATATTTGTTTTATTATGTTATTCAAAGTTTTCCTTTTTACAATATCTGATACTGATACAAATGTAAGCATTACTTAAAGTAAAAGCAATTAGAATTTGAATTGAAGCGAAATTTGATTGAGTGTTAGTGGAGTGTACCTAAGACTGTACTTAGTTAGTTGCACCGAAACTATATTCATTACAAGTCCAAACGTTTGTATTTTGTATTTCATTTCTATTTTGGTGGTAATGAGAACCGGGCTATGGAAGTGACTCCGGTCCAGAGACACCAGCCTTCTCAAAGCCTCCTAATTGATTTAAATAATGGCAGGTTTACCTGTTACCTGCCATATTTAAACTCGCCGCTCACTAAATGGGCCCCAAAAATGCAGACTACTATTAGTGGCGGGACTGGACCTCCGGCTGTTAAACCGGGGTTCGGTCAGCACCTGCGTGCGGTGGCAGGGGGAGTCGATCGTCGACCTGTCATGGGCGACTCCCTCTGCGCACCGCATGGTGTCAGGTTGGAGGGTGGCGGCGGAGGTGGTTACACTCTCCGACCACAGGCACATTCTTCCCGCACACTCCAGGAGGACAGCCGTCCGCGACGTTGGTCCATCAAGCGGCTGGACCGGGATGCGGCCCTAGCCGCTGCCCACGTCGCGGACTGGGCGGAGGAGGCACGGATTTCGCCCGACCTCGATGTGCATGCGCGGGCCGCCTGGCTCCGGGGCACGATGCTGTGTATTGATCATTTGTATGGTGATTGAATACCTTGGCGCCGGGCTCGGTAGCACAGCTGCGGCACGGCCGGCGGGTCGCCGGCGGGCGCGATGAAGTCGCGACCGCTACGGCGACCCGGGATGGACCACGACCCTTCCGTGGCCGGGGGGCGTCGTCGGTGGAGGAGACCGGGGGAGGTAGCGAGCCTACCCCGAGGAGGGCTCCCCTGTATCGGCGGGGGAGCGAAGGCTGGGGGTTCCTGGAAGTGGCTTGATGTTCCGGGGGCTCCCTACATGCCTGAGGAAGGCCATCCCTGAGGTTTTTAGTGGGTAGGCCTCCCCCTTCTGGGGAGGAGAGCCCCACATAACCGCCGCTCGCCACAGCCGGAGTATGCAATTTAATGCATTTTCCTCAGGGAAGAAAAAAAAAAAAAAAACTACTATTAGTGTGAAGGGAGCAACATTGGTGTGAACGGCTAAGGGTGTATAGAGGTGTGGCTACTGCAGCGGTCAAGACATCGTCGGCGTTATGATTAATGTTATATTAACTATTATTTATGTTACTTTAACTCACTTTACATAAAGTTACGGAGAAAAGAGGGCTGGGATTATTGGGAACGTGCATGACAGTAGCGCCACCTAGCAAACGCACCTTTAGGGGCATATGTCACAAAATTAATAGCAACAGTTTGTTTATTTTATACAAATTAGAGTAAATGAAATATAGGTATTTAGATAGAAAATAAATGATATTTTTAGTGGAGCTTGTTTAAAATTATTGAAAGAAAAATGTATCCACCAGTATCCAAGACTGAATGTTGTGAGCCATAAAAAATTGATTGTGGTGCACCCCGATATGACTTGCTTATAAAAAATATCTCAAATTTAATATAACTTATTATTTTATGTCATTACTGTAACACAACCAAAGTCAGTTAAGAAAGTGTTAATTAAACGATATAACTAATTTTAAGTTTTTAATAATATATAATAATAACATATTTTATAAAACTTTGTAAAATAAGTCCAATTTTTAATTTTAATAAAAATAACCGTTGTTGTTTTTAAAGTATGATTTTATTTATTAACAATAGTATTAGGTACTCTTAGAGAAGACTGGAGCCTGTAAATTAACTAAAACGTGAACTATATCAATACAATTTACAAGTTTTGTAACACTTTTGTTAAAAAGGTCAGTAATAGTTGCATTTATCTCTTTAATCTCTTTAATTTCAATTTGTTCCCAATAGTAATGATTTTCACAAATAATTATTGATATTTGTTTTGAGCGGGTAGGCTTAACCACCCATACAAAATCATGCTGAAATTAGTTGCTCAGCTGCTAATCTCATGTATTTGAGGTAATTGGTGTTTGTATTTAATCATAATAATATAAATAATGTAAATTCTTGTTCTTTTAAAATGTAAATGTACCATAATTTGATGAATGTTCAATAGATCATGTTTGATATTTTTCTTTGTAACCTAGTTGTCAGATTTAATTGTATGAAGAACAATAATGTATATGGGTTCCTTCTGAACCGCATAGACCACCCACAGTGAGTCCATGACTATGATAATGTAGCATTTTATGATATGTAACAGGGCAAAAAGGTACCGGGAGGTTGTTATACCCGGCCCTACAAATTTATGTAAGGAAAATATATAAAATAAAATATCCTTGAAGAATATCATATAAAAGTTAAGAAGAATAACTGCCATATATTAAAAGAAGAGTGTCTGGACCCAGTCTCAAGGAGAGTATTCAGTACTAACCACCGGGGGATGGGAATCTAGCTTAAGAATTCATGTTTTAGATTTTAGAATTACCATTTAATTAAATAGTTTATTTCAATACCCTGATCAACCATTGTTGCTAAATATCCTTGCCGAGATTGATCAAACAGCACCAGAACCAACCTGCCCTTGTGATTAATAATTCAAATTTGTTATTTTAAGTACATAATAAAGAGTACACTTATTTCTAATTGAGTATTATTTTATTTTTATTTAATTGTAAAAAAAAAACTTAAATATATATTGTTAATAAACTTAAAACTTAAATTAATAAATCAGTAACTTTGTTATTTTGTATTATTTGTGTTTCCTTTATAAATCTAGTTGGTGAGTAAGAGTAATATTACATTACAGTTTGTTTGTTATCTGACTGACGTGACGCCCCTTTTGTTGCACATTTCTGCTGCGACAAGCGCAGCGATCATTTTCTTTATCCCTTCCATCTACACTACACATTCCCAATAAAAAAATCGGGTGGGGCTGTGCTGCGGCACACGGCCGTTGGCTTTAACGTGAAACGTCTATGCTAGGGAATTGCTTTTAAAGTAAAAGATTGAAAAAAAAAAACAAGATTGACGGTGTTTTAAGTATTTTAATAAAAAACTCAATGTCACAATAGCGAGCTGACTATATAAGTGAAATATTCACACCACATTTTTGTTTCTAAGACTAATAGTTTTTTAATTATTAAGGTACGATGATATAGACCTTTTCGTTACGGTCCACTTTTTAAACCTGGTACCTACCCGTATGTTTCGGCGCGATTTTAAAGACGTTTCACGTCAAAAACCTTAATACCAAACTCATTCACAACACAGTGTGGCTATATTAAAATTGATGTATGCAGCAATACATTTCAGTCAGTTCTGATAAGATCAGCTGTGATAGACGAACACGCAGACACTGTATCACTGTTCCGACATATGAAACACTAAACCTAATAATATTTAGCCTAGACTAATTAGAAGATTAGTAAAAAATAAGCAGCTGTCAAAAGCATGAAGCAGATAAACCATAAGTGATAAATTACGTTCGACTTGTCAAATATGAAGTTTGTACGCCACTCATTAGTAAGATTGAGATCGCTATCATGTTATGTGACAAACGTTGTGAAAGTAATGGCAGCACGCTACACAGTTCATTTAATGATATTTTTATTTACATAACTGTCTAGATTATTTAGTAGCGTGTAACCAACGAAACGTACCTAGAAAGAATGGCGGACATTTCATAATTTTTTGAGGTGACATTATACGCCGACGAAATGATGTTGATAAATTTTTGTATCATAGACCCTTTGTAATGTTTTTCGGTTTTGGGTAGACCCCTACTTACCTGATATTGAATGCCTACATTCTACAACTTACAAAATTGTGTAAACATATATAATATATTTATTACTAGTCACTTTTATAAATAACTAGCTTTTGCCCGCGACTTCGTCCGCGTGGACTTCAGGTTCGTCCCGTCTAGTCTAGTAATAAGTAAGAAACCACTTCTTCCCCATCGCACCTACCCCGCTCCCCCCACGCCCCGTTCGCCTGGCACCGCTGCCGGTATTTATCGTCGAAATTGCTATGACTCTGCATTTTAAATCTGTGATATCTTCGAAAATATTTATTTAATTTACATGCTGTAAAAAGCCATATTGATCTTTATTAAATGCACAATGTATTTAAGAGACTTAATTGGATAAGGATTAATACTGTATTGCTTAAAATCGCTTCGTAAATAAGCCATTATTTCTCGTACAAAGTAAAGGATAAAAAATGGTTATTGTGGGTTATTCCTAAGAGATAAACATATACCATCACGGACTTTTTTGTAGACCTTATTAAGGTGTACAATACTGTAGTAAATTCTTTTGATCTATCTTGTAGGATTCAGTCAGCGTTTGCAATGTAAGCGCAAAATATGTGATTTTTTTACGACCTCACTTTAGAAACCTCAAAAATTGTAGCCTATGTGTTATTCTGATGTATAAGCTATATTGTGGTAAAGTTTCATTCAAATCCATTCAGTAGTTTTTACGTGAAAGAGTAACAAACATCCATACATCCATACTTTGTAACGTTGTTTTTTTTACACACAGTTCAAGATTGGCGTATAAATGCTTAATCCATAATTCAATAACATTAGTACATTGTTTTCTTATTGATTTCAACTGAAATACTAAACTGCATTTGACAAATTATTTGTTATTGTAGTACATGAAAGGTGGACTGACATTGACATTTGCCCTCACATATTACCGACGCGGTTAGCAGAAGGGATGCACCTACATTCAGACACTTCTTTCTGCACTGGATGATTGAGACAGTGCAATATATAAATCTGTCTTACTTAATTAACTGTTTATTAACAGTGGCAAATAGATGTTAGTATGCTTTGCATTCCTAAAGGAATGCAGCTGTAATTCTTGAAAAAATTTAGATTCTTTTTTAATGTTGAGTTGAGTCTGTGAATAGATAATTCACCTTGAACTTGTATCTGTGAAGGTCATGGAATATATTTGCTATGAACATTTAAAATATTAAAATTTCTAAATTATAATTAAAGTATCTTAAATATAAAATAGGTTTATTTCGTAAAAATATATTTATTTGTTATTTCTCATTTTTTTATGATTACATCTTCTGAAGGGCAATTAGGTCCGGATGTCTATGTTTCATTTAGTCTATGGCTGAATTCTATTGTATGGAATCGTTTGTCAATGCTTTCTTTCTCTTGTTGGTCACGATGGCGGCAGGACGCATTGTGACCCTAAACTTTGAGAAGTGGAGATCAGCACGCTTCAAATCTTTTCATAATTGAAGATTAATTAATTAATTAAGTTTATTTTCTTTTTACCCAAATGGGGTGCATTTTTCTACTTGTATAAAAATATCATTCTTAAACCCGCTAATAAACGGTAAGTGTAATTGTCTTGTATATTGGATTAGCTCGTGGTAGTTCTCCATAATGGCCGATGCCAATTTCAATTTTTATTTTCATCTTTTCCAGGGTTCTTCCAATCTTTGGTTATTATCCGATTATATTTTCAACATATGATCTATTTGTTGCTCATGGTTCCCACTAGTGGTCAAACATTGGCTAGTTGAGTAGCATACTGCGTGGCACATCTTCTATGTGCACGCATCTTCGAACTTGAAGTGGTCAAGCCGTATCTGTTCAAGAAAAAACGTGGAGGGTGTCATATTGGGAGTGCATCGTGAGAGATTCCATCCGCTTTCATCACGTCAATCCACTTCGAGGTAACCAGATGCCCGGCTGGAACGTGAGTGCATACCTCCATTTAACAATTTAGTACCTGTATTTTTTAAATTTCGTGTGGAACGGTTGGCTACAGCAAGTTAACTACGTAATAGATTTAAGTAACATTTTGTATTTGAGAATTAGTATTACATTAATCATTATCTTTCTAATAACTGGTAAATTTGTTAAACTATATAAAAGATTTTAATAGGTTACTAATTTTCATGAAAAGAAGAATTTATCGACTAACTAATTTTAGATGTTATAGATTGCGTTGTGAATTACTTAGTATGTTACATTTTTATGCTACTTTGTAATTGCTAATATTATTCTTGTTGTTAATATATACCAGTGACAAAGATTTTAATAATAGTATATATTTACATGATTTGTCTACGGCTTAAGAATTAAAACTTAATCAATATTTTAAATAAAAGGAATACATGCATGCTCATTTTGGTAAATTCTTTATTGTTTTATTTTGCATCCATCTGAAACTCTGATTGAGTTAGTGTGATGGCGCCCTTGTAATAAGTTGTTCACACTGCTCACCAGGCTACATCGAACCAAATCGTCTGTCCACGCCTTGAGTACAATTGTCGCTGATATCTTGCTCTGCCACTAATACTCTTTAGCTAGTCAATTGTAATGGGCACATTAAATTAGTACAGACAGCTACAGATTGCGACTACTACAACTTACAAACTTTCGCCTTTATAATAGTAGTAGGATGTATAAGTCTTTATATTGGAAGATAGTTTAATGTAATAAATAAGTACTATCAGTGTATGCTGAGATTCAATATCGTGGACCCCCGTTTTCATTTCATGGACCCCCAAATTGGTTTTTCGTTAACATAGACCCGACTTTAATACAGCATTGAGTTCTACAAAACCTTAAAGAGGTTTGAAAAATAAGCAATGTGTGAGTGGTGGTATTGGCCACTTACCTAGTTATTTGCAGCTTATTTATTAAATGGGTGGTTCCGATAGATGCCCGTAATTATTCTCGTTAAGCAATCAAATAACAGCTTATTTTCAAGATAAAGTAATTTTCTATGAATGCATATTATGTTTCCTCTTAAGCACAAGAGCTTAAAATGTCATGCATGATATAGCAGAAAAAAAGTCACTGTATTTAAGGAATCGTGTCATCGAGGTCTTTCAGTCGGTACAGCTACATATCAATTTATTTTTTTTATAATTTATACGCCATGCTGGATAATTATGAGCAAAAAATACAATGTGTGAGATCGTCGCATAATTGCCTTTGTACGTTCGTATGTGCATATTAGCGAAATGATTGGTTCCAAGCATTATCATTGCTGGGTTGCGGGCGGTTGCGTTGCAATGTTGCTGATTGCTGGAAATCTCACGCCCCGGATGTTGTAACAGTTTTAACGGGTAAAAATGAATCATTCCAAAAAATACATTTCGATTTTATTACAAGATTTAGTGTATACTAGCTGGTGCCCGCGACTTCGTTTGCGCAGGATTAGTATGTCGAGTAGCTTACATTAGCATTTAATTATCTACACTAATATTTAAAGAGGAAAGATTTGTATTTTTGTATGTAACAAATAAACTCAAAAAGTACTGTACCGATTTTAATAATTCTTTTTTCATTAGAAAACTACATTATCACTGAGTAACATAAGCTATATTAAGTACTTGATTAGTATAGAAATCTCTAGAAATTCTTATAAAAAATCAACCGAAGGTGTAAAAAAATTAGTCATAAAATATATTTCATCGCACACGCTGCGAAGAGTATTAATAATGATGGACAAAAAAATGTTCGACAATATTATAGAATATATCATAATTATGAAATGTGTTGGGTCATGTAACTCGGTGTTTATTAATAATAAACTGTTATTATTATTGTTATTATTATTATTTAAAAAGATACATTAATATTATTATCGTAATTTAAGTTAATAAATTGTATATTACATTGATATTGATAGAATGATGTTGATTAGAATAAAGAATAAAAAACCTTTTAAATTATTTTATTTGTAGTTTAATATCTATTGATGCGTGAGTAAAAAGTTTTATAAATATTTATTTCATAGTTATTAAATCAAAATAAATCATACAGTTATTAAACGTTTAATTTATATTTTTTAACATTATATTATCTGTAAATATAGTTCTTAAAATATTAAGTTCAAGATAATCATACTCATTCTAATATACTTAGAGTATGTAATACAATAATATAGTATTTAACGAACTACAAAAAGACAATGACATTTTCATTCACAATTTAATAATGAACTCTTATGTAATAATATCAATATCTACAAAAAACTTCGCGAGACCATATGCCTTATTATTGTAGTTACGTCACTATAACTACTTTTTTTACATTTAACAAATTGATAGAAATGCCGATCAAAAATCAGACCGTGTTATCCATACCATTTATAAATATTGATCTAAAAAAATAATTTAATATTCAAGACTGTCTCAATATCTGATGATTACATTTTGAATTATTGAAATCGGACATTCCATTCAAGAGATATCATGAAATTAAAATCCCGTGCGAAGCTGGGACGGGCCGCTAGTTATTAATATTAGCGTAGAAAAGAACTAACATTATGACATTAAAATTATGACATACACATATGTGTAACTAGCGGTTTTGGCAGCGCACGCCAGATAGCTCGCTGATGGTATATTTTTTCCTAATTACTTTACACACTTATCGTCATATTTTGGACAGTTCTTTTTTTTCTTCATTGCCGTACGTGGCAGACGAGCAGCGGTACACCTGATGTGAAGAGTTAACCGCTGCTCATGGACTTAAGCAATTCCAGGGGTGGACACAGCTAAGCCGCTGCCTACCGTGATGAGATTACTCTCTTTAAGCCTCGTTTGAAGAGGACATTTCATAGCGCAAGGAAAACACGCAACAGGAAGATCATACCACAGCTTACATGTCAGTGGAAGAAATGATCACTGGAAACGCACTGTACTAGATGGGAACGGGAGACCTATTTTTTAAAAGTTCGGTTCCACGCAGAATGTAGCCGCTGCCTATATATATATATAATAATATATAACCCATAATGGTTAGCCGGCAATAACCGGCAGCGGCTACATTCATTATATATATATATATATATAGTATAATATATATATATATATGCTACATTCATATATAGATTAAAAAATGTCAATATGTTTATTTCCACAAGTATGACTTGATTACGAGTGGGTGAGGGCACTCGTAATGAAATCACATCCGTGACTAAGGTAGTCACATAAGTGATATTCTAATATACAAATTATTGAAAATCGGTGATTATTAGTCACATCGGTGATTTCGAAGTCGCATTCGTAATTCAAAAATAGGTCTCCGGATCCAGGTAGAAAGGGTGAAGTCTATTGCGGCGTCGAGTGGTACGGTGATAGAATGGTGCCGCTGGTACCAAGGCAAACAGTTTTCTCGGAGCACTCCCCGTTGAAGAGCCGATAGAACACAAAAATTCACACAATATCTTTATAAATTGTAGTCTATCTGTTACTCTGGTGCTATATTATTGTAATGTTTCATTCAAAATCCAGTCAGTAGTTTTTACTCGAAAAAGTAAAAAACATCCATCCCCTTTCGCTTTTATATCTTTGTTAAGCTGATAAATGTTTATGTGTTATGCTTAAATCGTGACAAGCATTGGATAGGGTTGTCAGTGAACACCCGAGAACATTTCTATCCCAAAATAGTTTATCGATCTTATATTTATTATATTTAACTATAAACTCCATCAAGTCTGTTTCTACGAAAATTATGTAACACTTGTTTGAGTTTCTTATATTACGAAAGCAGCAATTGTACAAACATATTTTTATTCTATCCCAAAATTAGTTTATCGATCTTATATTTATTAATATATATTTAACTATAACTCCCTCAAGTCTGTTTCTACGAAAATTATATAACACTTGTTTGAGTTTCTTATATTACGAAAGCAGCAATTGTACAAACATATTTTTATTCTATCCCAAAATTAGTTTATCGATCTTATATTTATTATATTTAACTATAAACTCCATCAAGTCTGTTTCTACGAAAATTATATTACACTTGTTTGAGTTTCTTATATTACGAAAGCAGCAATTGTACAAACATATTTTTATTCTATCCCAAAATTAGTTTATCGATCTTATATTTATTATATTTAACTATAAACTCCATCAAGTCTGTTTCTACGAAAATTATATTACACTTGTTTGAGTTTCTTATATTACGAAAGCAGCAATTGTACAAACATATTTTTATCGGTTATAGCTCCAATCATGACAAGCATTGGATAGAGTTGTCAGTGAACGCACGAGAACATTTCTAACCCAAAATTAGATTTATCAGCCTTTTATTACATTTAAATATAAACTCCATCAAGTTTGTTTCTATGAATATCATAATACACTAGTTAGAGTATCTTATATTACAAAAACAGTAATTGATCAAACATATTTTTATCGGTTATAGCCCAAATCATGACAAGTGTTGGATAGTGTTGTTAGTGAACGCCCGAGAACATTTCTGCACCAAAATTAGTTTATGGATCCTTTTATTTATTAAATTTAAATATAAACTCCATCAAGTCTGTTTCTATGGAAATTATATTACACTTTTTCGTATGATAGATTTTCTTATCTTCCACATATACTACGAAAGGTGCAATTCATCAAACACTTTTTTACCACACATTAAGGTTCAATTTACATTTTGACAACTAAACACGATTACATGTACGTCGTAGAATGACAGATTGCATTTTGTACAAATTATTCATTACTAGCAGCCCGCCCCGGTTGCGCATGGACATTAAACAAACATTTCAAAAGTTTTTTATTATTTTACATACACATACACACTCCCATACACATTTTCTCGTGTCCACGCAAAAACGTGGTCATTAAAAAAGAATAAAATGAAGAAAGTTCGAATATGAAATTATATTCCTTTTGTATTATTTTTTGCCTTATTATATTTACCTTATTATACTTTACTTTCTCTACTCCTTGGGTTACATTGTTGGAATTTTAGTATGGATCCCTGTTTTGAACGATTAATATAGTCTATATTTACCGGAGATATGTCGCTTCCCAACAGTGAAAGAATTTTTCAAACAGTAGTTATTCAAGTAGTTTCGGAGCCTATTCAATGCAAACGAATAAAAAACAATCAAATCAATCTTTCCTCTATGTAGTGGGGTAATATTAGAAGAGTTAATATTAGTAGAAGAGTAAAAAGACTGAATACTACAATCAAAATATTAATTTATTTGACGACTTGTTTGCAATTTACCGAGCAGGTCAGTATGTGGATGTCAGTATTTAAATAAATGTCACAAAGCTACTTGCATCTACCTATTTCTCCACGAGAAGGGTAATTTTTCGACTGATTATTACGAATGCTCGCTGATGATCGATGTACGATCACCCCGAGGGCTTCGAATGGGCTATCATTTCATAAATCGTCGATCTTTTTCGTTCGAACATTTAACTGTATAACTTTCTTTTTAAACATCTATACACAATATGTATTTACACTGTTTTCACCTAAAATTTAATTATTTACTAATACAAAAATATAAATAAAAGTGTTCATTTTTAGGGTTCCGTACCTCCAAAGGTAAAAACGGAACCTTATCTCTCAAAGCAGGGAAAAATCAAATATCTAAATCAACGCAATAAAAAGTAATGGCTGTTTATGTTCTATTTTTATTGCATATTTTGACATTTGCAAGGGAATCAAAACCTATAGGGTAGTTTCCCTTGACCTAGAATCATGAAAGGAGATAATTTTTTCTTGTATGGAGAATAGGCCCACTACAAAATGTAACGTTTATTAATGAGACATACGTTAAATAATTTCTTATTAACCCTAGATATTATAAGGAACATTAGCTTGTTTTTATCTAACGGGAATATTGAGAAATCAATTACAACATGAAGATTAAATAACCTAAAAATTCTTAGTAGTTAGTAGCTTTATTTTGATTTGTTTTCAAATTGTTATTTACGTAAATGCTATTTAACGCTATTTTTTTCTTGAAAAATACAATTTTCTTTGGCCACTACCAAACGCCCGAAATCGTATTATTTTTTTGCATTCTAAATACTGTATACGAGAAACAAAACGAAATCAAGCCGTTGGAATCGTAAACACAGAATTCGGTTGAAAACAAACCGACGTCAATTGGATGTCAGTGTAGGTACCATTCTGTCGCTGTCAAAAATGATGACGCATTCCGTTTCACGACGATACTGGACTGACGAACTAATAGTTAAAATAATCTAAAATAGTATTAAAATAATTATTGAGAGTTCAATACTTTAAAAAAATAAATAAAAAAGAAATAATACACTATCCTTTATCTATTATTATATTTATATATTATTTGTATATACATATATTGTAGATGTTCCTTATTGGAATGAAATGTCGTAGATATTAAAATAGAAATATTTTAATCAATAAAAAATATGTGTACATTATAATTACGAGAATCATATAAACAAGAGTGTCAAATTTGAATAAGTGACATCCAATGTCATCTTACGACCATTGCCTTAATATGTGGTATAAAACCTCCAACACGCCCCCTTTTATCCGCATATTCAGGCAAGTCCTAAACCGTTAATGCACTTATAATGTTTAGCTTTAGGCAAAGCTTTCGTTAAAATATCAGCAATCATGAGGTCTGTCGACAAATGTTTAATATTGATATTTTTTTCTTGAATGATATTTCTAACGAAATGAAATTTGATGTCTATATGTTTGCTACGGGCATGTAGCATTGGGTCGCTAGCAAGACATATAGCTCCTTGATTATCGACATACATTGTGGTACATAACATTTCTTTCAAACCAATTTCATCTAGTAAACTACTCAGGTATAAACATTCTTTCATAGCCTCAGCCAAACTGACATACTCAGCTTCCGTAGATGACGTAGCAACTAGCCTTTGCTTCTGAGATTTCCAAGACACGGCGGCACCAGCAAGAATAAAAACATATCCTGAATACGATCGACGATCTATCACACAACTACCCCAGTCAGCATCCGAGTAGCCTTGCAAACGTTGCCCACTCTTTTTGTAGAATAAACGATAGTCTATTGTCTTCTTTAAATAGCGTAAGACACGTTTTGCACTAATCCAATGCTCTTTAGAATGGCAATTAGTGAATTGAGCCAATTGTGAGACTGTATTGCAGATATCTGGTCTTGTCCCAACACTTAGGTACATCAGCGCCCCTATAAGTTCACGATAGGGTTGTGCTTCATCTACAGACTCCTGTTTGTTGAATTTTATACCAACCTCCATAGGCGTAGAAACTGGATTACAAAGCTCCATATCATATTTCTTTAAAATACGTTTGATGTATTCCTTTTGCGACAAATATATGCCATTACTGTCTCTATCAATTTCAATTCCTAAACAACACCTTGCTGGACCAAAGTCCTTCAGCTCAAATTCTTGTGACAACTTTCTTTTGAAACGCTCTATACACCCTTCATCCTGCGACGCAATCAAAATATCGTCCACATATATTGTAACCAATAATATGTTTCCTACTTTATCTCTATGATGATATAGACATGGCTCATTAACAGTAGGTGATAGTCCAATCTTTCTAAGTGTTTGATCTAAGCGTAAATACCACTGACGACCTGCTTGCCTTAATCCGTACAAGGATTTTTTCAAAAGACATACATCACCACCTTTCTGAAAATCATGTAAAAGTTTTTGAGCTCGATGACACACGACCGAGTTCATATCAATTAGTTTAATTAGACTTTCTGAAAATAAATCAGGGATACGCATATACACCTCTTCATCAAGATTCCCGTTCAGATACGCGGTATTTATATCCATTTGATGGATCTTTAAGTTTAACTCAGCAGACAATGCAGCTAATAATCGAATCGTTTCAAGTCTCGCAACCGGAGCAAATGTTCTGTTATAATCGATTCCAAATTTTTGACTAAAACCTTTAGCTACTAATCTGGCTTTCTTTTTTTGTGTTCCATCTATATTTCGCTTAGTAACCAAGACATATCGACATCCTACAACTTTACGATTAACTGGTTTCTTTACTACTTCAATAGTATCATTCTTTACAATACTTTCAATTTCATTCAAAATAGCATTCATCCATCCTTCTTTCTCATCACTGGAAAGTGCTTCTTGTAATGACACTTCTGCTGATCCAACAAATTCTTCATCTTGTGATTCTTCATTTTCCTCTTCTTCGTCTTCTACTTCTATCAATTTATAAATCTTACGCGGACGTCCAACCTTACCTCTTTCTATCCTAGGTCTTCCAGGTGCCCGTTTAATTACTCTAGTTTCATCATTAGAAGTTGACATCTGATTATTGGCATGAAGATCGGACTGCGCAGAACCTTCACTTTGTTCATTATTAACTAGATCATTAATAACATTATCCGATTGTCCTAAAGCCTCTTGTTCAGACTGTTTTGTATTGTTCCTATCAGCCAACAAATCAAGCTCAAAATAATCTATACATTTTTCAACAACATTTGATTTATTTCCTATTACATTATTAAAATTCTTGTCTAAAATTTTAATATCCCTTGCAACAACCATTTTATGTTCACTAGGTAACCAAACTCTATAACCTTTCGTTGCTCTAGGATAGCCTACTAAAATTCCTTCTTTAGACCTAGATGCAAATTTATCTTTCGTTGGATTTTTATCTAGTATAAATACTTTAGAACCAAATATCTGTAAATAATTTATTTTATCTGGTTTACCATGCCACTTTTCATACGGTGACATTCCCTCAAGACTAATAGTAGGACAGCGATTTCGAATGTGACAGGCTGTAGCAACAGCATCAGACCAAAAACTTTGACTAAGTTCTGACGATAATAATAAACACCTAGCCATTTCTATCAATGTACGGTTCATCCGTTCACTAACACCGTTCATTTGAGGAGTGTGTGGAATACTGAGCCTTCGCCCTATTCCTTGATCCTTTAGAAATTTATCAAATTCTGTATGACAGTAGTCCATTGCATTGTCAGATTGTAAATATTTAATTCGCTTACCTGTCATATTCTCGACATAACTTTTGTAAACCTTGAATGCCGTAAATACCTCACTTTTCTTTGTGAGAAAATAGACTTCGCACCACCTCGTACAGTCGTCAATAAATGTCACGAAGTACTTAGCGCCTCCAATTGCAGTCGTACGCATTGGCCCTACAACATCAGTGTGAACAATTCTCAATTTCTCATCACATGGTCCATTGGACCGCTGAAAAGGTAGTGCTGTCATCTTACCTTTTATACAAGTCTCGCATTCACTCAATACACTCACATCTGTCAACTTCACATTCATGTTATTAGCATTTAAAACTTTCATTAGATCTCTTGCATTCAAATGTCCCATTCGCTCGTGCCACGACCAGACATTCACTACGTTGCCCATCGCTAAAGCTTCATCTTTAGCTTTTCTAATTACATATAAATCCCCTATACGATCTGCAGTCAATTTAATTTTACCATCTCTCTTCACAATAGCAACATTTTTCAAAAAGACTACCTCGCAACCAACATCAATCAATTTAGAAACAGACATTAAGTTACTTCTAAGATCAGGAACTAATAATGTATCATGAAATTCTATTCGAGCAACATCATTATCATTTTTAGCAAAAAATCTAATACTTCCCTTGCCCTTGACATTTGTCGACAGACTGTTCGCCATATTAATTTTTCCGCTACATATTCTTAAATTGAAAAATTTCCGTTCGTCATTGCATATGTGCGACGTGCAGCCACTATCCAGAATCCATAAATCCTTCTTAGCTTGTATTGGAGACATGACAAAACTATCGAAAACGTCATTTTCATTTTCAATTTGTGAATAATTGTCATTATGTTCCGTAATATTTGATTCAATATGAGAAGTTTTCTTTAGTTTGCATTCAGAAGCCTTATGACCAAATGCTTTACACTTGAAACATTTGAATTTAAAACCATGTGACAATGTCATATTATTCTTTTTATAAACTGGTTTCTTAGGTATTGCACCACGTTTGACATACAATGCTCTCTCATGCAACGAATCATTATCATTCTGTTTTCTAGAACTATATTCTTCATAGATCTTTATCTTCAAAAATTCTATATTAGGTAGCTCATCTCTAGTTTCTATAGCACAACGAAAATTCTCATAGGATGACGGCAAACTATATAATAATAATATAGACAATAAGTCTTGATGAATATTTATCTCCATATCTTCCAACTTATCAACCGCATCAAAAAATTTTGACAAATGCTCGTGAATATCATCACTCTCTTGCATTTTATATGTAATAAGCTGCTTAAGCAGTGTCGCCTTTCTGGCAGGACCCTTCGACGCGTGCACACTCTGAAGCTTCAACCATACATCTCGTGCTGTTTCACACCCACGTATTTGTTTGAGTTCACTCGGACTTAAAGACAATATTAAATCAGACTTAGCTTTACGATCTCCATTGGTCCATGTTCTCACAGCTTCCGCACCGTCCGTGTTTATATTTGGCTTTATTCTCTCGCCGGATACAAATCCCCAAGTATCGTTCTTTTCCAAAACTGCTTCCACTTGTATCCTCCATGTATCATAATTTTCACGATTCAATAACTCTATTTTGATCGACATTATGTTAGCCCATAACCTGTAGATGTTCCTTATTGGAATGAAATGTCGTAGATATTAAAATAGAAATATTTTAATCAATAAAAAATATGTGTACATTATAATTACGAGAATCATATAAACAAGAGTGTCAAATTTGAATAAGTGACATCTACATATATTAAATCATGTTTCATTTTGATTTAAAAAACGTTAGTTCCTTTACCTCAAATGTCAAAAGTCATTACTAAGTTTAATTAATTGATTTTATTATTCCCGTTTCATTTTTAATCATAATATCGTGCAATTGCTTTTAATAATAAATTGATATTTTATAGTTCAGTAATATCAATAAACGTTGCCGTTTTCTAGTGGGCCTAAAAAAAATTATCTCCTTTGGCAAGAAACAATGTCATATAGCACACGCAAAGGAAAAATTTGGTGAATGTAGTTGTACTTTTTTACTTAACTGCTTACACTTTTATACGTACTTATTGTTATTATTACATATTTAACATATATGATTGGGAAAAACAGCAGTCTTTGAGGCTTGAGACCGGGTTTTTTGTATATCGTTTTAACTCTAAAGGCTAATTTGATAGTTAGCCTGTGGATGCTTCGCGAAATTCGCAAGCCGACGTTAGCACGAACGTAGTGGCCAACCTGGAGCAAAAGTGTGATTTACACAGTCAATATCGATTGCAAACTTATGACCCTTTATTTTGTGTTCCGCTAAGGAAAATGCATTGAGTTCCATACCCCGGCTGCGGACAGCCGCCTGTTATGTGGAGCTCTCCTCCCCAGAAGGGGGAAGCTTTCCCACTAAAAACCTCAGCGATGGCCGTGCTCGGACATTATAGGAGGCCCTCATGTTATCCCTTTAACAATTATATCCCTAAATATGCATTCCAACATGCATTTTTATTGCGAATGTATATTAACGCAATGAAATCGTGTACGCAAAACATAATAGTTACTAGAACAATTTGAACACGTACTCAACCATAAAGTAAATATAGTTTTAATTGATTTATGGTTATAAACTATTTGTACGTTGGGAGGGACATGTTACATTTATCATGCTGATAATCGAATTTTTTGTCTCTTCACTATAGCGCCTCAGGCGCGCCAATCCGAAGACGCTTAGGTGCTATTAAAAGTCGATTTCTTACATATAAAATGGTATCAGGGTCACGCTACGGTGCGCGCGGAAAGACAAGATGGCGCCGTGTTATGAAGTTGCTGGCGTCAATGCGATGTTCAGCTTATACATATATTGGTGAGATTTCGTATAGAATACCTGGTCCTTGGCATCGGAAATTAAGTAAAACACTCAAAACCTACCATTGGAATGGGAAAACTAGTACTTACGTAGAAATCTATTACTGTTTGAAGCATAGGAAACTATTTTACTTTAGCATAAATAATCTTTATTCAAAATAATAATTACTAAATTGAGAAAATGCAAAGAGCAAATAGCCTCGTATTGTACACGAACATGTACCAAAAATATGCTCTACATATGCAACTGTTTAATGGATTCATTATATTCACAATTGATAAAATCATGCGCAGGTTTAGAGTTATGTAACAAATGGGTCAATATTTTTTTAATTATATTATTTGGTTTACAAACTAGAAGTTACGAGCAATGCGAATATAATATTATAAAAAACACTTGAATTGAATAACCTGACAATGCTCCTTACTGACGCCTTGCCGCGAGAGCTTCGATCGTCGACGTGTCCTCCCCCCATCAGATGAGGGGTGGGCTGTGAACCCGCCGCGAAAACTGTCGCGGTCATTAGCCTGTCGACTGGTACGCAGCCTTCGGCCAGCGTGCAACAGTAAAAAATCATGAGTCCCGCGCAAGGCGCTATTACGGTTGCCGGTACTCAGTGCAACCGTCCTCTCTCAACACACCAATGCCAAAATCCTAAACGAGGTTTCCCAAGCAACTATCGCGTCCGTCTCTATTTCTAACCAAACCGAACCGGAACAGATATACCGTTCCAGTTCTAAAGAGCCTCTCCGTCCCCATCGCGAGCGGGGTTACCAAACAGCAAATGAAAAAAATTCCTCTCAATATCGCAAATTCGTCGCTCGCCATCAACATGTCGACGTCGGTCGCCGCTCTCCAAACGAGAGCCCAGTAATCAGCGTGATCTCCTCAAACGTACCGAAAGTGCCCAATTGAATAACCTGTTAAAAGTGAATAGTACAATATAATTATGTAATAAATAGAGATCGGATAATCGGTTGCATATTTACCTAAAGTTAGTTTAAGACAAAGTATGGAAACGGCTTTTTATTGTTTTGTTAAATAAAATTTTTCACCATTTCTGTTTTTTTATTCAATTATTTAATTGATTATTGTTTTAGTCAAACTAGCTCACTACTTTCGTATAACACTCTTCATGTCAATCGTACATTCATAAATCGCACGGGGAACTGAAACTAAACTTCATGTAAATACGTATGCATAGTTATATAAATGAACCCGGAGTCTCGGTCTTTTGAAAATAAATATCACGTGCTAATTTAGTAATTTTCAAACAATATCACTACGTTAAATTTGCAGTCCCGTATTTTCCCGGGATTTTTAGTTAACAAAATGTATTTTAAAAAGCCGCTTCCATAATTTGTGAGCCAAAAATTAACTTTAGGTAAATATGCATCCGATTATCCGATCTCTAGTAATAAACACTGCGTAAATAATTGCGCAAATAAAATTAACACAAAGAAAATTATATAAATTATTCTATTAACATCGTCGACTTTTTCATTGGTTGATGTGTTGAAATCATATCTTCAATAATATGTTATTCATAATCAAAATAATGTTTATTCAACATTGGCCTTTACAGTCACCTGTTGATGTCAAACAAATATAAAATTTAAGGACAAATGAGTTACATAGCATACATGGGTATGTAGAAACAAAAAAGGCACTCTACACCGCACAGTGGGCTGGGGAACCAGAAAAAGTAGCCAAACTGCATATACGAAATGGGAGAAAAAAAAATGTATGTCATTATTATATAGACATATTAATGAACATATAAAACAATTTTTACGCATACAAATGAATTATTATTCCGTTGGTATTTATCCGATTACGAAAATAGAGAATACATTTTTTATTAGAAAGCTTACGTTATTGCAGTCAGTTATACGTTTTATAAATTATTTTAATAAGCATTTCTTATTTTGATTTACACATTGATATAGAAACTTCATCGGAAGATAGAAAAAAATCAAAAGATACGCACACTAATTTGATAAGTAAGATGATACTTGTGAATTGCGTAATTTTTGTAAACTGCTACCGTTTGATTACTCCAGAAAACTCTACTTAAAAAAAAATATGATACACCAATCTAAAGTGTATAGAATATACTACAATTCTAACATGCCCAAATATGCCTGTTCTCAGATTTGATGAAGAAATACTGCAAAACTCAAGTTCGTATGTCGCGCTCGGCGCTTGTAGTTCGTGCGATTTCCCGTGTCGCGCACGGAGTACGCAAAATAAAAAAATTACAACGTGATAAAAATACATACAAAATATAAAAAAATTACAAATTAAAAAAATAAAAAGGAAAAAGAAAATAATATGTAAAAAAAATAAAACATAAACATAAACGGGACGAGGAAGACCTAGGCGAACATATTTCGAACAAATCGAAAGTGTCCTCAAAAAAGGCCAGGTCAGAAGTACCCGCAATCGTCGAGCATTTATGAGCAATGTTATGAAAGTAGATGAAGCGAAAGAGATATGTAAAGACCGTAGCAAGTGGAAAGACGTAATCTCTGCCTACCCCCGTGGGAAAAAGGCGTGAGTGTATGTATGTATGTATAAAATGTCTCAAGTCGTACTGCAACCTACTCGTGTTACTTTTTTCCTTTTGAGACCAGAGTTAAACTTGCTCAATCCCTTCTACTCCCCACCCTTGATTACGCTGACGTTTGTTATTTGGATGCAACCGAAGACCTTTTAAATAAGTTATACGACTTCAGAACTTGGCAATCACATTCATTTATTGTTTACGGAAATTCGACAAAATCTCTGAATATTGCTCTCGTTTGAAGTGGCTACCCATCAAATATCGACGAGATATGCATATCCTATGTCCCGTTTATAAGATTCTTAGTACCCCTAGATTTCCTCAATACTTACGATGTAGATTTGACTTACTGGCACCTTCTACCCGACTTCAGCGTGCTTGTGTTTCATACCCTCTTTAAATGTTCCTTTTGCGAACTCCAAATTCTAAGTATATTTATATATTTATGATTATGTGTGATGTTTCAAATTAATTAATCATATCTATTTATATTAATAATGTATGTTTTGTATGTAGTATAAATATAATAACTTTGCTATTATTTATATTTTAAAAACAATTATACATAAATACTGTCCCCGTAAATTGTTCTTTAAAAAAATTTCACATAACCATCTAGAGTTGGCTGGAAAAAATCTCTCTAGAGAGATAAGTCCGCCTTTGGACCAAATAAATTTGTACCTCCTAATATTTTTTATAATGTTTGTGTTCAATAAAGAGTTAATTCAATATATATATATATATATATATATATATATATATATATTATATATATATATATATATATATATATATATATATCACATTATATCAATATCATATAGTATAGAAAGTATTTTTTTTTAGAAAATGAGTTATTTTGAATATATTCCAATTGTTCCTCTATTTTTAGGCGCCATTTTGAATCCACCATTTTGAATTTCATGAATTTAATATCAAAAACCTGATATTAGTACGTAATTGTACAGTTCAAATCAAAATCATTTTAAGTCGGACCTTTGGCCACTTTTTCGAGTCTCCCATCCCACTGTGCACCGGTTCGAAAATTGGAGGCTTTCAGGGATAAACAGGCTAGAAACTCTGAAGAATTACAATCATGAAACGGAAAAATATTCGATCAGAGCGAAACCTTCAACAAAAAATTTTGACGTCACAAATGTTCGGGCGGGTATCATACAATTTTACTTTGTTAGAAGGCTTTATTGCATTGTAATATTTTGAGAAAATAGTAATGTGCAAAAATAATATTTTACTAATGAGGGATATATTGCCATCTTGAAATTACTCCAAAGTGTTGCGATGGTTAGGTTTCATTAGCAGCTTCCTGTTGTTTCAGATTGCTTTTATACGCTTATAAAGCTAACATAAATCTAGTGATAAAATAAAAATCGATCAATTATTGTATGTTGTTGATTGATGCTATTGTTGGTATCTAACTACAGGATATGAATGGTAACTCGGCCTCAGGTGTATGGAATCCCTTTGCCGCCAATATGAAGGAAAAATAAAAAATACACATAGTGTAGCTTGTAAGAATGAGTGCCGGCTCACACCTTCGAACGTGGCTAGTGTTTTAAAAGTAGTTCTACAATATCTTTCGAATTCGTGATCCTATATCTTTCGACCGCAAAATTACCATAGTGTAACAAAGAGCGGTATGTTAAACTTGCGTAATTTTTCTTTAATGTGTAGCTACACAGAACCTGTATGAGATTTCTACAATCATCACAACTCTTATAACTTACTACCGACCTACGAGCCTACCTAATCTAAAACTGGGTTAGTAAGTTTTCATAAAAATTCTCAATTTTTTCTTATTGATATTAAAATCTTGATACTATAATATTGATACTAAAAACAAGCCTTACAAAGTATACTTTGGGCTAGGCTAATTGGAGTAAGTGTAAGAAATATTTATTTATTTACTGTCTGCAAAACAATGATATTAGTAAATTTTACTTACTATTTAAAGTACGCATATAGTAAAATAAATATAATCGCCGGTACCTAACTTGGTGAGAATCTTATATAATATTTTAATAATAAATGTTAAATTTGAGTACAAGTCATTTTAGAATTTATTAAAATTATGCAAAACAATTCTCATGATTATAATTAGAGAATATTTATTCGTTGTACATCAGTGTACGTTTGCAAACTTGTTTGATAATGCCAAAACCTTGCTAAGAAAGTTACTGGCTCCAGTACTAGTTTTTAAGTGTAGTTCATCTACTGTCACGACCTCAACTACCGCACAGCAAGATAATAATCTCCATTGTAGGGAGCGCCGTTATAACTCATCTCTGCCTTATTTATGGTCGCATTATCACGTCCAGCGCTCGTAAATTTACGGGCAAATGTTTACTTGGTTCATGAGGAGCCCTGAGAATCAATAAGTTTTGTATTTTATATACTGGACTAAAGCTTATAACATAATCTATGTATGATCTGTTTGTTTGCAGCAGTAGCTTGTCACATTAAAAAAATAGTGTTGTACATGATAATGTCAAGCAGTATCGATAATATTTAATAATAACTGGTGACCGCGACTTCGTCTGCTAGGAAGCGTGAAGGAAGCTTATATAAGCGTAGCGTATCCTATTACTATTATAAAGGCGAAAGTTTGTAAGTATGGATGTTTGTTACTCTTTCACGTAAAAACTACTGAATGGATTTGAATGAAACTTTACCACAATATAGCTTATACATCAGAATAACACATAGGCTACAATTTTTGAGGTTTCTATGAGGTCGTAAAAAAAAACACATTTTTTGCGCTTACATTGCAAACGCTGACTGAATCCTACAAGATAGATCAAAACAATTTACTACAGTATTGTACAACTTAAAAAGGTCTACAAAAAAGTCCGTGATGGTATATGTTTATCTCTTAGGAATAACCCACAAAAGGAAAAAGATCGTTAAATGTAGTTTATAGGAGCATACTGCAGTAGCTACCTATAGGCCTATGATTAGGGCTCTGCAGTGCTTAGTTACCGTATTTCTTACTTATTACTAGACGGGACGAACCTGAAGTCCACGCGAACGAAGTCGCGGGCAAAAGCTAGTATTTTTATAAATTGTAGCCTATGTGTGAGCTATATTATTGTAAGGTTTCGTTGAAATCCATTCAGTAAGTTTTAGGTGAATAAGTAAAAAATCCACCCATAAGTACTCATGAACTGATGTGTTTATAATATTATTAGGGATAACAATGTTCTCAAGTTCTGTTGGATTGAATTTTAGTGCCTGTTCTGTTGAATAGTTGAAATATTTCTATAACTTAACAAAGACACTCAAGTCGTCCATCTGACAGTAAGTCTTGTCCATCTAACAATCACCTATAATACATGTGTTTCCCGTGAGATACACATTCCCAATTCCCAATTAACAATTCCCATAAGAACCACAAAGTGCGTTGTCAACATTTACTGAATGTTAGTTCAAACTGGAACACAGCAAAACGAGCACTGCTACATTGGCTCAGAAATAGATAAGGCGGAGGTACTTAAAAAAACCCTGTAATATTATCACTGACACGCGATATAATAGAGCGATTAATCACCTAAAGCCGTCAAAACACAAAGGATAAATTTAGAGATGGCGACAGCTTCATGATCTTGTTTCGTAGTTCATGCTACGGGAGCAAGTATTGAGTCTCCCTCATATCTATCATCATTATCGTTATAATCATGTATATAGGTACTTACTGTATTGTGCTAATGTATAACTCTTATTCTTATATTTAACGCGACCGCCTATTATAACCCTACAAATTAAGTTTCTTTTTTAATGGTAAGTGAGTGTACGGTCTTCGGTGAAGCCCACTAGTAAACACCGCATCTATCACGATTACAAAATGCACAGATTGTATGCTTTAAGAATGACTCACAGAAGCAACTTAATCCAAAGTTTGGGTTCGTATAATAGAAGTGGACTCATAAAAGATTCTAATTAAAAAAGCGATGAATGACACGACAAGGAGTTTGAGTTCTTAAAGATCACTTCAAAATAAGTTACCGAATATGTTTTAAGTACACAAAGGTATTAAAATAGAAGGTAAGTATGCAATTAGTGACTAAAATATAACCATTAAAATATTATATAGTAATTCATTCAACAACTTAAACTATATATGACATTGCAATGTGGTTTCGTTACTCAAAAGGAAAATCGATAGTCAAAGATTTATACAAGTATACATATGTATATATCCACAACTTTTTTGCATGGGAATAGGCAGAGATTACAGTTTTTTACTTGCTACGACGCAAACATACTTCCCTAACTTCCTCGACTTATAACATTAGAAAAAACTGCAATGAAAATTAAACACGTGAATATGTGAATAAAAAACAAAAAATTCTGACAATACAATACATTGCTTGCTCTAACACTACAAGAACTTTTGATCGATCTGATTAATTTGATAGTAAACAATTTATCGTAGCAATTAAGGTGTTACAACTATACTGCAATTTATTTTCACTTAGTATAGAAAGTTCTTCTGTAATTATTTATAACTATTCATTAATCAAACGTCAATCAATACACATTTTTAATTCCGTCGAAGATAAATTGTACTCGCTTAAGGCGGCTTATCGTCGTTTTGTCACTACTGACTCTATGAAATAATTCATTAAATATATAATCAGTAATTTTTGACGTATTAGTAAATGCTAATTATTCGTGTCTTACTTGTATAATTGCACTTTCTACCTTTATACCTATACATTTTTGTAGTCTTCAGTATAAAAGTCTTATCTTCATAAGTCTTTTCATTGTGTTCATTTACCAGTTGCCACGATTATTCACTTATTACTAGACACATTGATGTGAATTATTGTCAAAGTACCGGTTAAAAAGACAGTTGCAATCAATCATTCAACATTGAGCTTTATTGACAAGACTAAAGAGTCGGCGGTTATCAAAGTGGTAATAAAGTACAGACACACGCCGATGACTATAACAGTCATCGGCGGAGATACGGTCACCACCACGTTATGCTTTACATTCCATAGCAAAAATTGCCGCTTTTACGATCGACATAAAGACATTCTCAAGATCACCATGTAAACTCTAGCTTGTTAATGACGGCTATGGGTGTAACTGTCGCCGCGCTCACGACGATGATTTATCGACTCGTAAAGACCGTGGCTCGAAACATCACGTCGATGTAGGGATGGGATAATTAATCGAGTATCGATACTAAGTGATTGTGATTAATTTCTGGAAAAAAAATTTTTTTATTGCTACGCTTACAACTACAAAGCGTCAACTTTTTTCTTCCATATTTTTTTACAAAATGGCGATTATGGTTTTCTCTTCTGACAAATTATTTTAAACAAACTCACTTTCCACATTTCTACGTTGTTTAGTGTTCATACAGTCTGCAGCATATCTAAGTGAACATTTTAACAACGAAAACACTTTTTATTTGGCAGGAAATAGTGGTGGTCTCAAAGTCAATATGTATAATTTGATTTGCAGCTAGTTGAAAAGCGTAGCTATGTTCATAGTCATATAAAGTATATATCATTAAGTATATGAACCGAAATTAAAAAAGAAACACACAATTGAACATGGCAGATCGACCCTAATGCAGCTATTATCAGTTTTATTACATTCCTTTGCAGTCGATATCGACAGCGTAATTTTTATGTAATCTTTGTATAGCGCCCCTGGCGGAAACATAATGATCAGATTTTTCTTTTAGATTGGGTAGCCTTATGTAGTTTACTATATGTCAAATCCCTATTGAAAACGATAGTAATCTCATGTAGAGCCTCGATTTGATGATATACTCATACAAAATTGAATTAGTGCCGATCATGTTTTAAAACGGAACTATGGACGTTACAAATGTATTTGCATTTTTTTAAGCTGAAATCATACTAACATACTTACTAAACTACATACTTTATTCGATTTTATTATATATTCTGGTTGCCGCTTACGATATAAAACAACAGGGATTAAAATATATATCTGATATGCGTTCGCGAAGTTTAATACTTATTGGCCATATTACAAAAGCAATCAGACTAAATTTTCTAGTTCATGAAAATACTAATTTGAATGTAAATGAAGCAATATGTTGTATTGTATATGTTCAATAAAAACAAATGAGATCTTTACAACGATATCTTGAGAACATATTGCTGGAATACTCTATTAGAATGATAAAGTTATGTGATTATCCGGTCGTAACCTCTTTCTATTGATTAGTCTATAAAATCAAAATAGTATTTATTCAGCATAGGCCTTCACAGGTACTTATTGACGTTAAAACAAACTTAAATGTAGAAAGAATCCAAAAAGAAAAAAACACAAAACTGTATAAGTGCGTACGAACAAGGAGAACAGCGATAAGACTTCGTATTGTGTTCATGTGATTTTTAAGTGTCAATCCGTGATCGTCATTAGTCGTTATATGAGATGAGATGACTTTACTGTGTAAATATTAAGAAAATTAATATTTGTTTCAACTTTGAATAATTTTTTATTACATATTATAATTCTCTTTGAATTATTTTTTATTACAAAACTACGAGCCACTATAAATTAATTTTAATTATAAACATGCTTCTTGTAAAGCAAAGGGACAGGAAACCTACAATTAATATACCAGTAAAATGTTAATTTCTTTGATTAAAGTCCTTTAACTTAGAAGTGAAGTGGAAAATTGCTTTTAACATACCTACTAGAAAAGAATTAATTAGCTCCCCCTTTTGAAAATGTGTATATTAAAATGAAGTAACTCGTAATTTTTTATTGGTTAGCATGGCGTTTCGAACACTTTCAACATTCATGATCACGGGACGACTGAAGGTGATGGCCGTCGTTTCTGCAATCATATTTTACGATAGATGACGCATCTTAATACTACGCGATATTTAAAAACTGACTTCACTTTGTATGTTATTTATTTTAGTTTTTTAATATAACACACTGACTTGTAGAAAAGGCCAAAGGCATTAAGGCCGCCTTATTGTGAAATTCTGCGTCGTTAAAACATATCCACTTCCCACTTATTTCAACTATCCCAGTTCCTCCCGGAACGCTAGCAGCTTCTTTGGGTTGCTGTATACATCTGGCAGGAGTCATAACGGGTGACGATGTTTATTCCCGTAGCCCGCTTCTATACTCTACAAAGACATGCCGTGGAGCTTCCTCGGGCTCTACAAATCCTCTGCAACTGTGAGCTGTCCGTTATCCCTATTGTGAAGAGGTGTTTGCTTAGGGGGGAAACTCCGGTTATAGTAGCTAAAGCTTTTCGGATTTGGTCACTCTTTAGTTCGATGATGGTTCGGCCAAGTTCGTTGGAATGCTACCAGAACCGTATCTTTGGTTTGTTTGCATCCATTCAGTGGTTTTTACGTGAACGAGTAACAAATATCTAACAAATTTTCGCGTTTATATTATTACCACACGCTACGAGTCTCCTCAAAAATATTTTTATTACAAGATGTTCGATAGTTTATGGTTTCTGTAAGTATGATGTTTTAAAAAATGAATAGATCTGTTCCCTGCGAATATAATTGTAATAAGAAGAAACAGTTGATATTTCGAAAAACGATTAAGTGAATTAATAAAAAGTAATTGAATGAACGATGATTGTAGATATGTTGAGTTGAAGAACTGATTATAACTACAGATCTTCAAATAATCCATATTAAAAACTTCACTGAAGCCACTTTTGTCGCGACCCTATCTGATCTACACATAATGTTGCGTATATTATCACTTCATTCGTCCTACACCTATGATTTATTAGGACGATAACAGAAAGGCGTCCGAAACAAAACCGTGTACTTTCCGAGATTTATTATTGAAAGGCTTTTGCGGATAGCATGTAATAAAACAGAAATTATGTTTAAGTATTATTTCTACGTACATCTGTGACGAGTGTAGAATAAATATTAGAAAATCAACTCTAATTTACCCGGAAACAAAAATACATATTTTTTAAGCTCAGGACAAGAATATCCGTAACTGACAAGAGTGTATGAAAGTATTTTAGTTTAATAATTTACTAGTTCAACAGTTTTTCATATCATCTATTCGAAAAGCGTCAAACTTTCAAATATGGTTTTGAATTTGGAACACGAACATCGAAAAAGGATTTAAAACAAAAAAGATCGTATGCGAATTCGCGCGAATTCTAGCAAACGATGCTCGATAGTTTCTTCTTTTTTCTTAATTACATAAAACGGGAAACGACGCAAACGTTTAAGATATACGCGCAAATATTGGGCTTTAAAATAGTATAAATAGGTGTTTAATTTTCTTATTTTTCAATGTTACTAAAGGATTATTAGGATTATTTTGTATTTTTCTCGTGAGAAGTGAAGAATATCATTTTTTAGTACAATTAAATTTCCCTCGAAAGGACGGATTTCTATTCTTAACCTATCGCGATTCATTACTAGAATCACTCGGCCTCGCTGAAAAAATAATACTCGACGTCCTTAAACTACATTCTATTTCTTATATTGTATAATATTCAATTAAAGGTATCTTCAATTAAAGCTTTATACTACATTATTTTGGTTTATTTCCATTATTACCTTAGGCATGTATTCAAATAGCAATAGCTCTGGTTCATATCAGGAAACATGTAATTCCATCTGTTGCCACCGCGAGCATCGCATCGGAAATTGCATCTTAACATAAGCGGCGTCGCTTACCGATACTCATGTTCTCATTAACGGCGCGCGGTGCAAATGTAAGCGATGAGAGGTTTCGAAGCTTTAATTTCTTTTGTTGAAAATAGATTTCTTGAATTTGTCTTATAATTATCATCGCCATTTTTTAGTCTGATGTCATGACTTAATTAGAAACCTTTTTGAGAAATGTTAGGTAAAAGGTTTGGATTTATTTCTTGCTAGCTAGTGCCCGTGATTTCGTCCTTGCACGACACTTATCGTCATATTTTAGACACTTCATCTTTATAAACTATATATATACAAAATACAAAAAAGTTTATTTTCTTTAAATACTTAGAATTAGCTACAAATGTCGCAGGAGCCTCCTTTTAAGTTTTATGGACCTGTGTTAGGAGACTCCGCTCTTCATAATTACACTCTTAATTATATATTTCACAACGTAAAATTAAATTAAAAATAAGCGTCGCACATAACCAAACATAACACACATTTGTTAATAATAATTATCAATAGCTTGTCTAGACTAACAATCTCTCGACCTCTAGGTAGTCTTTAGATTCTATCCACTTCTGTACTATTTTCCTGCACTCTTTATGAACTTTGCCATATATATCTAGATCTTTGTTAAGATTATTGTATAAGACTGCTGAACGAGCATTAAATTGTCTTCTAGCAAATACAGAATAGGTTCTGGGAATGTTAGCAACAACGTGTTTTCTTCGTTTATTCAAAGCCCTAGAATCATATGGTAACTCTTTGTGTTTTTTTGACGTGACAACGTCTTAAATTAGGTTGCGGCTGGGAGTCACTTATGAAAAAGTGTAACGCTCGGTAACGTTACGATGAGTCACCGAACGAGAGAGAGGCCCGCCGAATGCCTTGCGTCTCTCTCCCACTCAACTATGTTTGTTATACTTTTATATGATTTCAATTTGTATTTTATTAATTGGCTTGTGTTTTTATATGTATATTATATTTGTATGCACGTGCATGCATATTTATATTTATAAAAATAAATTGTGTTTTATTTCATGTAAAATCTTCGCAAATTATTGGCAAATACAAAACCCTTGGGATGTAGCAGAATACCAGCGCTTTGCTCACATCCTTTTGTGAGCAATTCCAATCACTGAGCTATATACGACCCTTTTGCACTTCTGCTGCACTGGTTGTTTGTTTTAAGAAAATATTATTTTTCGTTTCTTTGTGTTCCTTTATTTGTGTGTGATGAAGATGTTTCGTAAATAAAATTTTGACGTGACGTCTATTAAATTGGTACGGCGTGGAGTCATTCTCGGAAACACCGTAACGGCCGAATCTGACGCCACACGGAGTCCACGCCTACTTTACCCCCACCCCTAGAGCGCCCGAAGGCATACTCGGAAACGGCGTTACGGCCGATCTGACGCCACACGGCAACGTAATAGAAATATAAATGTTATACATTACTTTATTTTAAATAATTTCATTGCACCCAGAAAAAAATACCATGTAATAGACGTTGTCACGTTCAAATATCGGCAGTAGACGGAGTTCTACAGACAACCAATTTTTTTATTACAATATGAGTGATGTACAATTTCCTAACAGATAAAAGCTTGCTCATCTCATATAGAAGCTGAGTGGAAAATCTCAATTTCTTAAAGTACATCACTTTAATTAAACTTCTCTGGGCACGTTCAACTTCCAGAAAACGCGTTTTCGCTGCACCTCCCCAGATGGGGATACAATAAATCATTATGGACTGCGCCAGAGAAACATACACTTCCTTCAGTACATCCCTTTGGTGTTTCAAGGAGCCATCCGGTCTTGGTAACACATTTCGCAATGATTTAAAAATCCAAATTAGTTTTCTAATTCTCAGAATAACATATTCGAGATGTGAGTACCAAGAAAGACGCTGGTCCAAGTAAATGCCTAAATATTTAGTTACGGAAATTTTTTTAATTGTTGGACAGTCACATTGTGTTGCATACTGAGTACTACTTTTACATCTATGTATTTTAACTCTGTAATCATCATTGGGTTGTGTGTTATTATAAATACTATAGCATACATAATTAGTCTTAGCTGTGTTCAATGTAAGAAGGTTATTTTGAAGCCATTCGTCTACCTGTCTTAAACCACACTCAGCACTGTTTTTAACCATATCCCACGTTTTGCCAGTGAAAACAACAGCGGTGTCGTCAGCATACGCGAAGATTTTAGCATTAGGTAAGCGTTAGGTAACCGTTGCAAAGGTCATTAATATATATAAGGAAAAGCGTCTGTATATATATTATAATATATATTAAATATATATATATTATATATATATATATTTATTTTATATATTAATATATATATATATATAAGCGGAAGTTTGCCCGCTTCCATTCGTGAGAGACCATCCCTTACATCTTTCAAATGTCTTCTGAAAGAGTACTATCTGTCTAATTAATTATATTAAATTATATAATTATTATTTATATATGTATGTATGTATTTATGTATTTATGTATATGTGTATATATTTATTTACGTGTAAGTATGTATTTGTATATATATGCTTAATGATGTGTACATTTGAATAGGTTAAACACTTAATTACCCCTGCAATTTTAACGTCTTGCACCACTATTTGGGTTGACTGGAAGAGATAAGTCCGCCCTTGTACACTATGAATAACTACAATTTTTATTTTTTTATTGTACAATAAAGTATTATATATAAAATCCATTTAGTAGTAAACTACTAATAAAACGCCATCTTTTATCAATCACGGCACACGACCGAAAACTGCGCGCACGCACTCCCCCCATTACTGCGATTCGCGACACCTCCCACCTATTAACTAGAAGGTAGATCTATTCCCCCACTGTTCGGTAAAAGTGGGGAGGCGTAACTAAGTGGTTAATGTAATCGGTTACACTCCGGCGCATGGGATACATTATGGTCTCTATCGGTCGGCCATTAGATGGGAATTAATCGAATACTTGCGTTACACTAATCAATGTTTGGTGTCGTTAAATTACACCGTAAATGAGTAATTTCTAACCGTTCCATAGTAATAGCAGGGTCGAGTTGTAAGCACAGCGTTTAATGCACTCAATGTTACCTTCATTTACACTTCTTCTATATTATTGGACATAATGGCGATAAAAATTACCGCAGAATCAGTAAAATAAGCGTCGGTATATGCAGTAGCTGTGATGTCGTTACTTGTTTGTGACGCGATTGGGATATGGACAGTCAGGGTCGATCCTTTTTTTTTTTTGTTCCGCTGAGTAAAATGCTTTGAATTGTATACCCCGGCTGCGGAGAGCCGGTGGTTATGTGGGGCTCTCCTCCCCAGGAGGGGGAGGCCTACCCACTAAGAACCTCGGCGATGGCCATCCTCAGGCGTTATAGGGGCCCCTCAGGATCGAGTGTCGCATCTGAGGACCCCCGGCCTTTGCTTCCCTGGTTGCACTAGAGGAGCCCATGTTGATATTTATTTAAATAAAAATTATTTATATACGTAAAATATATGTATGTCTGTCTATCTGTTATATATATAAATATTATAGATAGATGATTATACATATTTAAATATTATTGATAGAAATATATATTAACAATCATGATTAAAATACAAATGTTGACATTCATTACGCAAACAACATCTGCCCCCACCGGCACTTGATCCCTGGACCTCAAAGATAGCGACATCTTGAAACCGGTGTACTACTCACTCGACTACGAACGCTAATTGTATTTTTTTATTGGCTCTGTCATTACTCTTTTGGCCAACGAATTTGTACCGAAAAGAGTTTGTTGACTCGTGTACCAATTAGGGCCTGTCATAAGAACAGCGCCTCTGCAGAACTGCGGAAGCATTATACTGAGACAGAGCCCTTTTTAGGATTCCGTAGCCTAATGGCAAAAAACGGAAACCTTATAGATTCGTCTGTCCGTCCGTATGTCACAGCCATTTATTTTTCGAAACTACTTATACTGTTGAAACTTGGTAGTATTCTGTGAACCGCATTAAGGTTTTGATGCAAAAATAAAAAAATAATAATAAATTTTGGGGGCTCCCCATACTTAGAACTGAAAATCAAAAAAAATTTTTTCATCAAACACATACGTGTGGGGTATCTATGGATAGGTGTTCAAAAATGATATCGAGGTTTCTAAAATATTTTTTTTCTAAACCGAATAGTTTGTGTGGAAAACGTTGGTCCACCTCCCCTCTAACTTCTAAAATAAGAAAATGAAAAATCTAAAAAAAACATATGATTTACTATAAAAACTACCAACGAAAATTGTTTTGAACGAGATCTAGTAATTAGTTTTTTTAATACCTCGTAAATCGTGAACCGCTTCCTTTAATTTCATAAATCAATGGTACGGAACCCTTTGTGCGTGAGTCCGACACGCACTTGGCCGGTTTGACACATGTAGATTGCACCTGTGTGTGTGTTTTCTCTCTTTATTATTATTTTCTTTTCTTCTCTTAATTGTTTAATAATTGTATCCTGTAGCCCTAGACAAAAAGCACGAACGTCTTTCTATTCTATTTCTACTATTATAATAGACTAAGCGTTTTGTGACAGTAGAAAATAGAATAGAAATAGAAAATAATCTACCGTGTTTCGCCTTAATTCCCTTTGCTTAAAGAGGAAAAATGCAATTAGGAGGAAATTTGGCAAAAACACACTATTTTAAAACAACAAACAAACAATCTATCACCAATCTATTGGGTATGAGCAATCGATTTGTTGAGTAGAAATAGAATAGAACCGTATCTATTTTTTACGTCACAAACTACATTTTGTCTATGAATTTGTATCGAACTCTTCTACTGTCAAAATAGAACACCGACGAGCGATAGAATAGAAACACAGTTAGCATCTTGTCTGCGAGTTTTCTATCAGCGTCATCAAGTCACGTGACGTATCTACTGGAAATGTCAGTTCCATACATTTTTTATGCTATCTATTATAGAAAACGCAAATAGAAAGGCATTTTGTCTAGGGGGGCTGTATGTAATCTTGCTGTGCTTGTCAATATATGTGTGTCAAATAAATGTCTATTATATTCTATTCTTATTGTAACGTCTTAAGCGAAAACAAACATTCCGTTTTATTTATATGCAAAAACACACATTGTGGCTCTAAAAACAAAATATAATTTATACAATCAAAGATTATTTCCCAGTTGGTGCACGAGGTCCATTAATATGGGCATGCAACAATGTTAGCGATGTCTTGGTAAGCGATACACGTACAGTATTACCGCACTTGTTATTGTGAGCTTGGATACATTAAGTCTTTGTTGGGCTTTTTATGAAATTGCTCTTGTTTTTCATTGGATATTATGAACGGCGTGTTATATACTTGAAATTCTTATCTCAGTGGGAGTATTATATATGTATTTCAACCATTTATCATTACCTGATCTCTAATCACACAGTTAAAATTAAGTTTTTTTTTTTTTATTGCTAAAGTTGACAAACAAGCAGGCTGCCCACCTGATGGTAAGTGGTAACAGTCGCCTATAGTACATGTGGTTCCCACGAGATTCGCAGCAAATCTGCAAACCTCATAAGAACCACAGTGTACGTTGCCAACTTGTGACATAAGATGTAAAGTCACAGTACCCAGTAATTTCACTGCCTATCTTACCCTTCACGCCGGAACACAGCAAAGCGAACCCTGCTGTTTAGCGGCGAAAATAGGTAAGACGGAGGTACCCATGCAGACGACCCTGGTACAGAGTCTACCTCCTAGAAGAGTGAGAAAGATGGAGCTGAAATTAAAAGTATAGCGTATGATTTTTGAAATATCAACCATGTATCAAAATGAAGTTAATAGTTTGTATAGAAGCCAGTTATTTCAGAAATTACCTATGAATATTGTAGATAGGGATTCTAACTACATCTCTGAATTGGGGAAACGGATATTCTTACTACATCTGTAATGAATGAAACGGGATTTCTTTCATCTGTAATAAGAAGTTAAAAATGATAAACACAAGCGACTGTAATTAAGAAAATATGGTTTGAGATAAGACAAGGTAAACTCCTAAGAAAACGTTTTAAATATTTTATATTACTATTAAACTTTCGTGCCACTAAAATATCAGTTTAAACTATTTAAACCTAGAACTTCCGATCTCACACCATTTGTCTCTTTAAGCATTTATTTTCAAATTCGAAGGCAAATAGATTTTAAAAAACGAATGACAATCCCCAATTTCATCTATTCTATTTTTATTTTATAGGAGCAAACGAGCAATCCAATCGGATAAGATACCAAGGCTTATATTATAATACATTATAATTAATTATACTTTACTTATTGTTAAGAATGATAAAATAGCTATTTGTTTAAAATAATGTTTTAATTTCTACTTTTTCTATTTTCATAATAACTGCAGTACTAAAATCTATTCTTTTAATCAAAAAAAGTATGAAATATTAAGATATCAGACACAGTATAATGTTTCATCAAGACAACCTCTGACGCGGCCGCTAGTATTTTATAAAAGAAATAATGAATGTTTAATTTCAAACAGCGGGAGACACAATCCAGACTTGAAACACATCATTACGACCAACACTTCACATCTTATTAAGATCTTGTACAGAAACTAGAAATAATGACATTAGCAAACACATATTCGTATTCATTAGCCCCGGCAGGGAGCGCATAGTAGGATGTTTGAGATCACAGTTAAAATTTATGAACCAAAGTTAATTATTGGAGGATACCGGTGACCACATAGTATCACTTGAGAATTTGCTCATGAATATCCAATGTATCTGACCGGTCTATTTGTTCATTTATAAGTCACGACACGATTTCACAACGACTTTGGAGCATTGTTTTTTAAACAT
The DNA here is from genome assembly GCA_036419045.1 of Scirpophaga incertulas. NCBI lineage: Eukaryota > Metazoa > Arthropoda > Insecta > Lepidoptera > Crambidae > Scirpophaga > Scirpophaga incertulas. Next base: position 29,384,727 of record CM071632.1, on the reverse strand, counting down.
CCAAAATAATACGACAACAACTGTCATGTGTTAAATGCAGTGATAAAAAGTGTTTAGATGTACTATTCAAAAAAAAGACGCTGATGGAAAGAAGGGTGAAGAATAAAATTACAGCTGACAATCAAAAATATACAGATGAAGAATAGAAGTGCACTGAAATTAAGTCTGCTTAACAGGAAAGGGTTAAGAAAATTAGACTGATATTAAATGAGGTGACTCATATAAGAAAGGTTTGAAAATACATTTTCGTGTAACTTTATTGGTTATAGTATTTTATCTTACTGCTTTTCTGAAAGTTGTACTCTTGGAATGAACTGTATAAAATTGCGAAACAAAAATGTCACATTCGGTACGATTGATTTTACTACAACATTATTACTAATTAACAATATAGTTTACACTTTAAACTGTATTGTTCACTAAAGTTTTTACAATATAAGAAACCTATTTTGACACGTGTCATAACCATAGTGTATATGTTAAAACTATGACATTTTGACAGATAAACTATGGGAATAACACCAATCTAAACAGATTTATTAAGATTTCTCATTTATAATGTAATTAAATTCGTTCACACAGCTGATAAATTTAATTATAAAATGGCGCATTTTCTTGTCATATCACAGCTTAACTTTGAAGCTGATGTGTTGTTTAATTTTGAATTGTTAGGAAACTAATATAAAAGGTAAAATGGAACAAAAACAGCCATCTTAGGCGAAACAATTGAACAACTGTAATTGTTTAGTATATTTTTAAAACGTTATGCCTTAGCTGCTTTATGATATAAATATGGAGTTTATATTCACAACATGAGTCATGTTGTTTAATTTTTTTTATTTATTTATTTAAAGGCTGTCTTATTAAAATAATAATAGACTTCGTCTTCAAATAACAGTTTAAAGCACACATGCGTTGTTTTCTCTCCATTCTTCTGAATCTTGTCGTGTCGTGGATTGTAAATCGCATATAAAATTAAGATGTATCCTGCCGTCGCGTCGCCGGTTGCCGGTAATTGTCCGCTTAATTAATATCGATCGAACGGAGCTTAAGCTAGCTTGTTAGCCTGGGGTCGATTCCTCTCAGATGTGAAGCTGGTCGTACTTAAAACTTCCAATGATACAATAATACTATTTTTTATTACGAAACAGTTTCCAAACGAGTCATCTATTGCCCGTTAGGTGACATTACCGCAGTAAATTACCTATGCACATGTCTTGTTTGTATCTACACCAAAAATCGCAACACGTGCCTTATCTGCATACATAGACACAACATAAATATATACAAAGTGATTCGGGGTAAGTGGTTATTATTTCACTTACCTTGAACTAAGACCTTACCGATTTCACGTAACCAGTGAAATAATATTAAAAATCAGGGTAAGTGAACCAATATCCATCTATTAGATACTGGATACTTTTTTGAGACGCCAAAATCTAATACTTTCTAAGTTATGTGACTGCGAAATCTTTAATGATGTTCGAAACTTATATGATGTTAGGGAGTTGATGATCGAAACTTTTATGATGTAATTTGATGGGAATAAAATTTGTTCTCAAAAAGATATAGCAAGTAAACTATGAAATCCTACAGAATGAAACCGTGGCATTATTTGCAAGATTAGTTTGTTTTAAGTTACCAAACCTTTGGACACGAAAACTTGCACGATATAGTCCAAAGGTTTGGTAATATAAATTTATTAACTGAGATGTTTGAAAAAAATACAGACCAATTTTATTGACACCTATTGGATCTTATTAGGAAGACTTTAGTTGAAAGCAATTCTTGTAAGATCAAAATTAAGTTGAAATAAATTTCCCACAAAACTTTCTTTATTAGTAGCTTCTAGGTCATACTTCTACCTTTATTTGTATATAGTAGATATTATAAATATACTATTTAGAAAAAAAATACACTATATTTATGAATTTGTTATTCAACTTTGTGCTGTTGTGCACAAACAAATAATCATATAAAAAAATAATAAACGCAATCTTTTTAATGCTTCTGCAATTGGTTTGAATTCCAAAAGTGAAAGGTAGATTAAGTACTTATCAGTAGCCACAACACGAAAAATAGACATATTCATAGGAAATAATAAACGATCTTTTATAAAATATGAAAATAATCCACAGAGTACAGAACAATTTAACCTTCGAGAGCGCGACGAATTAATCACAAATTAGCATAAACGACAAATTATCCACAAAATTAGCATGAGCAACGATTATCATGATCACTCGAGGCACGCCACGTCACGCGCCATCGGTAATTGCCAATCGTTTCATTGCGCATAATACGCGAGTCTGATCGTCGCGTATAAATGTCACGATCATGTCAAATTTTAGTTTTTGACATAACGTTATGTCAAAATTTTCGTTCTATCTTATTATAGCAGCAAAGAGACGCCCATCACATGAAATAGGTCTGCCATAAGTGATTTTGAGCCTAATTATAAGGTCCCGGAATCTTTGAACTGATTCTGAAACTTCTTACAAAAAAATCTAACAAGTAGCTCCATTAACTTTGGACTTCGGCTTCGTTTTATCCGACTTTCCCATAAAATTATCTTTCCCCGAAACTCGTTACCCTATACAAAATTATTTTAAGAAATTTGTTTTCCAGTGGTTAAAATTATCTTGTGTCCATTCCTGGGATTATAACTATATAATTACATCAGAATAGGTCTAGCGATATTTATAGAATTCAGCATAAAGAAATGTAATCAATTAGTGTTTAAAATTTCCCTATGTACTTCCCTGCGACTTTAACTGCCCCTATACCAAACACCATCAGAATTGACTGATCGGTGTAGAGATCTTTGGGGGGACCTATGTTCAGCGTCGCTCGCTTGTCATAGCGATGATATGTGTATTCATAATCAAGAATTTTCCCGCCAAAAACATCCATTTATAAATTTTCATTCACTCCGCAACTTCGGACACTTTAGAAAGAAATTAAATTATACATACTTATACACCTCTTTCCCATGGGGGTAGGCAGATATCACATTTTTCCACTTGCTACGATTCAAACATACTTCCCTAGCTTCTTCGACTGATATAGATATAGATATGATTGCGGAAAATGTCCGTATGCGTAATATATTAAGAAACTATTTATTTATACTACAGTAAACGTTTGTGTAAACATACATACGACTGTAATCGTATTAGATATGATTGTATCTTAATTTTGTATTATTATATTATATTTTTATAATTACTAAAATTGAAAACAGGAGATAAAAAATAGACCTTTAGAGTTTCCCGCCTGTTCTTCTCGAGAAGGCTCTCCCAATTTCCGAACAGGTGTCGAGTCAATATTTTTTTTTCCTTGTTCGTACGTACGCACAAGGTTTTTGTTGTTTTATTTTAGCTTTTCTTTTTTTTGTTTTGTTTTGATGTCAATAAGTGCCTGTAAAGGTCTATGTTGAATAAAGATTATTGTGATTTGAATTGATTTTGTTTTCGCTACAACAATTTATATTTTTACATATTCATAAGTTGGTATATACCGTATGATTTATACTAAAAATGCTACACAATTATTCATACTTTTCTGAAAAGTTACTCTCATCAGACTTGAGTACTGATTAACCTTTTCTCTGGCCGTAGACACAAGGTTGATGTTTTGTTATCTCGTGGCAACGTAACACGGGCTTTTTGCCGCGATCTCGTTGATGTCTAGTCATTGTGTTATCGAAATTGACTTTAACAGCTTTTCGGAGAAGCACGGTTCAATGACTTCCACTTTTTGAGATCAAAAGTAAAAAATACGTGAGCAAGCTGAATTTTTATTTTAAACGCGAACTTCCTATTTTTATAGCATTCTTACGTACTTTTTCTGGTACTTGAGTTTTGGGTCTACTCTGTCGACACGGACCGACTTTATAACTAAAACTGTTTTTGTTGTGGATCAAAAATAAATTTATTTGTACTGGACTATTGTTTTAAGTAAATATAATTTTAAGTCTCTTTGTGTTGCTATGTTTGTGTGTGCTAGCGCTCAGTGTGAATAAAGATTTTGTCTATCTATCTATCTAACATGTTATGTTGGAAATAATATATCTGTTTTCTGTGAATAAAATTGTACTAATGATAAATTAGTTGAAATATTTTATATATTGAATGAATGGATTGAATGAATGCTTATTAGATGTTTTACAATAATGCTTCGTTGAGCTGAAGAATTTCTTATAATTATAGTTCACCATTCAGCTGGCGTTAACAAAAAAAAATATATAATTATTTATAAAATTTTATAACATTTTTTTCTACCTAACTTGAATGTAATATTTACAATCGTCACAATTGCATGTGTAGATTCAGATAGAGACCCAGGGGTCCATGGGAGACTCGTCGAGGGTCTACTAAGCAGGGGTTTATCAAAATTTAGTTTCGATAGTCAAGTACAGAATTATAATTATATTGACAGATAATATTTTAAGAAGCTCAGCGGCTGTTGACTTGTAAAATCTTGCATATTACATATTCAGCACAACGCGACAAAAGCTGTAGACCTTTTTTTTTAAGACTTAGTAATTGATAGTAATGTAGCTGCATTGAATCCAGTAAAATTTTGAAAGTGGTCTATGAAACAATAGTTGAGTTTGGGAACCTATAATCAAGCGAATAAACTTTAAGTAGGCGGTGTTTACTTAATATAGGTAGTAAATACTGAAACGAGCTTTCAGTATTTTTTTTATCGGGTATAATTGTGATCAAGCAAAATGCAAGATGCTTGTTAAGGTTATTGCTCATCGAGTTTTAATTTATTCACATAATGATTGCAATATTTTTCAACCTTGTAATACATGCGCAAGGACCACTCTGTTTCGTGACCGAATCGCTTAGACGAGCGATTATACCACTATTTGTTGATTCCGAAACAACTTGCGTTTGCGCAGGAATCTATTTTAGCGCGCGCACAAATTAAACTCTGTACTACTATTCATTTCAGTAATGAAGTTCGTGATTATAGTTAATGCATTATAATAACTCATTAATTATAGTAAACCATGCCAGGTCATGTCGCCTTATAATAAGTATATATATGTATGTATGTGCATATATATAATTGTATGTACATGTAATGAGTACAATAATGCATAAATATATATACCCAAAAAACTAATTGTGTTTTCTTGATTTTACTTACAATTCATATTTATAGTATATAGAAAAAAACATTTTTAGTTAGTTTCTTATTTTGAAATTATACTAACTCTATGCGCTTTTCAATTCGAGTCTCGCCAGGGCAACGTGCTACACTTTATCTTAGCTGAGTGAAACGATCAATAGATTTTTTAAACTCGTACCTACATAATTGTTGATTTATTTGATGCAGGTCTATTTTATTTTATTACTTTGTCACTCTTATCAGTGAATTGTTAATTCATTTTGAGAAAAATAAATGTCTAATAATAATAAAAACCCGAACTCTAGCTTGCATTGCATTTTTGGTATTGTTTGATTATTTTTTATTACGATTAATTTGAAACTGAATTTGTTAGTTATTATGAAATGAATTATTGTTATTAAAAATACTAACGGAAAATGAAACCAAACTGAATAGTGTGAGGATTTAGAAAATTATAAACTGGAGAATTCAATAAATAATTACAATATTTTTGTTATAACTATGACAACAACAAACATCAAAGTTTTAACCAATAGCTATAGAGTAGATTATTGTTTTTATTTTGAATATAAACGATTTTTTTTAATTCTGTGTCAGTTAGCGACATAGTGAACCAATTGCACTAGCTATATTTAATCTTTCACTTCATCGCGACATAGAAATTATGTTTCTTCTAATTTTAAAAATAGCGTATTTTCCATAAAACACTTTGATTTGCTTTTTCAATCCCTTCCACCCTTTTAATAAGCAGCATGTCTTTTAGAGTCAAGACTGTATGTATACTAAATTTTATTAAGGACAAAGTCAGGAACAGTGTGATAAGAGAGCGATGCGGCGTAGTTGAAGATGTAGTGACAAAGATAGAGAAAGGGATGCTTAGATGGTTCGGCCATGTTGAAAGAATGAATGAAGGAAGATTAACGAAAGAGATACACAAGGTAAGAATGATAGGATGAATCGGTGCAGGTCGACCTAGGCGGACATATCTCAATCAAATCGAAGATGTCCTAAAGAAAGGCCGCGTCAAAAGTACTCGCAACCGACGAGCATGCATGAAGACGCTCATGAAAGTGGAGGAAGCAAGAGAAGTGTGCCAGGATCGTAGCAAGTGGAGAGAGGTGGTATCTGCCTATCCCATTGGGAACAAGGCGTGACATATATGTATGTATTTAAATTTTATTTAAATGGCATCAGTTGCTTTAAGTGAAGCTACGCTCTGGGTATGCAATTTTCTTGTTTATTTTCAGCGTATTCGTAACATCCATTAGAGAGAATTACACTGTCATATAGACAGCACACAGTCAACTCGAGAGGTTATTTGAATCGCCGATACACGTCAAAAATAATTATATATACTAGCATAAGAGCCAGTATGTTAATACCCATGGAAAGATCTAGAGGCCACATTAATTATACTAAGCAGTAACATCTCGAGTTTGAGAACTATTGTGAGATGCCAAGAGATTCTGGAACATACAACAGACAAAGCCTTTTGCTAGGGTTTGGGTCTTTTAATGTAATGTTACTTTGAAAATAATCCACCTTTGTTTGTAATGATTAAAAAGAAATTAAGCGGCAATATTTAATATACAACTTATTCCCCTGATTCTCCTTAGAAAATTACACTAGAGAAAATTGTTTTTCCCAAGCATGTATAGCTTTTATCGTCATGTCACTATGTTTTACTTCATTTTAAATTATTTAGTAAAAGAAATATAAAATTTCAAATATATAAATAAAAATAATAAATTATAATAATATATAAATATATAAATAATATAATAATAATATATAAATATAATAATATATAATAATAATAATAAAAGTTCAGACATTCAACAAAATGTGTTTGTCAATCAAATTGGTTCAGTCATGGGGGAATATATTGTACAAAGGACAACGCAATAATGGTTTTTACTTCTACAGCATCGCCCACTGTTGTCGCCTTTATCACACTCGACTAGCGAGTACGCATATAGTGACCGAAATAGTTTTTACAAATGAGTTCGATCTTGATTTTATTACCTATTATAACAGCGTAAAATTCTAATTCCAGTACGTTAGTATAGATATTCATTATTTTATTACATACAATTATTTAACATTTTTAAATAAAATCAAACTAATAAATGCAAATTTCTATAATACTATTTATTATATTAAAAATGTTTGAACTTTAGCCTTACCAAGGTAAATATTGAAACTTTAGTAAACGTAATACAATGTAAAATTGCACCACAACCTTAAAACTCGTGGGGAGATGCTAGTCACGCTCTCAGAAAGCAGAAGCACTTAAAAAACAACAACAACTCATTACGCACGGAAGCACGTTTGTTAAAAGCTCTTCAACTAAGTAAGCTTCACCGTAGATATTAAATCAACCTTCAAAATAAAAATTTGTATATGCTTTTCTTTTTATAAATAAAGAATTTATATTTTTATATTTTTGTTGTGATATATTAATTTTTGATATATTCTTTGAAAACTTTTCTTTCAGAAGAGAAGAACATTTGTCTTGTCCTATGAGAATAACATTTGTATGGAATATAAGTATTCTTTACGATTTTGCGCTCTGGTTATTTTTAATAGAAACTAAAATAGAATTATTAATGATTAGATATTCCTTTGATCTGAATTTATACAGTACATATTTTAATATCAGATCTTAGAAGCTACACGATTTTATTAAGCTGGTTGTCAACCCTACGCCCCAGGCTTCTTGCTCATCTGTCCGCGAGCGAGATATCATTTGTAAATTTAATCTCCTTTTTCGTTAGCAAACAAGTATCGATCAATTCACGCAAGTGAAGTATTAACTAGGGTTGCCCCACTGCGTAATATATTAATAGCAAATAAAGAAACCATTTCATTTAACAAATTAATAACAGAAGAATACTTAATCATTGCAACAAGTGTTCAAGATTAAATATATTATGACAAATATATGTTAAAAGAAACTTTAGGCATCAATTTAAAAAAAAATACAGCTAAGGTTATTTCATTAATAGCCTTAACTGTATTCTGTATTTAACAATGAATGAGAAAAGACGTCTCGGTTTTAGGCAGCTGATCTTGACAGAGCGCTTTAATTCCTTTTGCTTACCCAAATACGTGTGCCATTTCGGGTACCAACTGAAAACCAGTGCTAGGTGTCTAACGCCATAATAAGATGTGTGGCTACGATTTTTAGTGTCGTCGTCCCTATTGTACTCCTTTTAGAAATATAGCCCGTAAATTGCTTTCAGTGAATTGATATTTTCTTTGAATAAGATTATTGCCTCATATAATTTAAATTTAGTCAGAAGTCTGATAAGTAGTATATACAATATAATGATCACGAACAAGTCAAGAATTTACAAAAAAAAAATAGAATTTTAAGAACCGGCAGCAGCCGGTTATGTAGACTATTTAGTCAGCGGTGATTTCGAAATCGCATTCGTAATTCAAAAATCGCCCTAACAATACTTAGGGTAGGCTCGAGCCCCTCGGTGGGGACACGTATATGAGCTGTGATGACCCAGGTCTCCTGAATCTTCCGTTCGTGCGCAAATATACGAGCGGTGCTGTTTAAAAAAACCATTCCTACTTTCGCGTACACTGCATCTGTGTGTCTGTATTGAATAAAAAGTTTTTTATCATTCAAATCCACAACACAAAATTACTTTCGAATTTATAATATTAGTAAGCATTGACGGTAATTTAAGACGGTAACTGAACGAATCCGCGGCGTACCTCAAGCGCCACAATTTGTTCTTCATTCATATTGGGATCCTACCGCATCTGGGCTTGAAATTGCTCTAACTGTACCCTAATTGTGCGCTTTGCAGCAGTTACTTTGTCGGAGTAATGACTGCTAAAAGCATTGTCGTAACTTAAACTACGTATGATGAATTTTTTGTCCAACAGTTAAGCTTCAAAAAAGAAGTTCGTTGTGAAATTATGTAACTTTCTACAATGCACTACCATTTAATGCTTTATTTCGGTCCATTGTATTACTGCTTTGCCTTATAACTTATAATAAAAAAATGTATGGTAGTTTATACGTAGTTAAGCAGTTGTATTTCTAGATTATAAGTTAAGATACACGCATAAAAGGGTTGTCTATATGATTGCAATTTAACTAAAATAACTTTTATATCACATGGTTTAAGGTGGTTATTTATGTAGCATAACATTGACCGCATCTATCAAATTTTGATTACAATTACTCTGAGAGTTTGTTTATTTAAGAGCCATATTACATCTCGACAATTTTGGCGTTCTCGATTTCAGAAACAAAGATACATTAACAATTTTGACTTAATGAGTAATGCAGATTTGCATTATTCATTACTAGCGTCTTTATAATGTAATTTTCTCTCCTATAGTATGAACTATAAGCTATCCATTTAAATCACTCATATATTTTGCTTACAACTGCATTAAAATCCATTTCGTAGTTAAAAAGATCTGAGCGTACAAATAGCAGGAAAGCCTTTACTATATATAAATATTATATACTAGCTTTCCGCCCGCGCTTTAACCATTTTCCAAATAGAATATGTTTTGCCGCTATGAAAAATTATTTTAAATTCTTTTTCGTGTCTGTAACCATTATGGCATTAAAACCAGGCCAGCTGTTCTTATCAGTTTTTCCTGGAGCAAAAATATATTTTCTCGTGGTAAAAATTTCCTTATGCACATATTTTTCTTTTCGGAGTTTCAGTTAAAATCAAATTCAAAATCAAAATTAACTCTATTTAGCTCTAATCTAATTAGCTGTTTTGAATTATCCAATTTTTTTTCTTACCATCCATTCAGGACGTTTTTTTTAGCTGATATGAAGAATGGGCGCAACAAACTTATCAGCTTTATCAAAAGTAATACAACATTTACAATAAATTATGTCGTTACCATACGACGTACATTATGTGCTTACAATTCTTACAATTTATACGGGAAAACAAATATCACACAGTCTATCCCTATCATCATCACAGCTCATATACGTCCCCACCGAGGGGCTCGAGCCTACCTTAACTACGTTAGGGCGATTAGGCCTTAGTCAACCACGCTGGCCCAGTGCGGGTTGGTTGACTACGTACACCTTTGAATCGCTTCGTAGATGTACACAGGTTTCCTCACGATGTTTTCCTTCACCGTAGGAGCGTCGGATAAATGTACATATGAAATTCGGAACGAAAAACACATTGGTACACGGTGGGGATTAGATCGCAGCAGGCCTCCCGATTCTATGCGGCGCACAAACCAGTGCCGAGACCACAGCGCCACCGACGCTATCTATCCCGACGTCTGTCCCTATATCAACTTCCATCAAAATTGGTTCAGAAGTTTGTGAGTTTATTCAAACAAAAACTTTAATTCTCTATTTTAAACTCTTTTGGAGTTAAACTTTAAGTTTCATACTTTTAGCTTTAAATAACAACGTACTTCCTATACAATCCTTTTTGTTTTCTATCCCCCTATTATAGCTTTTTTTCATATTAAAGAGTAACATGTCCCTTCTCAGACACTAAACATCTGTGTACTAAATTTCATTTAAATTTAGTAGATTTGACGTTAAAATGCGACATAATATTAGTGAAGGTCAATATTCAAATAAATTTGTGAATTAAAATAATTTAAAAATTAATAATCTGTTAGAAATTAGACTTTCTCACAACTATCTTCAACTGCATTTGAGATAGCAGCCAGCAGTACATGAGATCTAAACCAAGCATTAGTCGAAATGGTGATTAGTCACGAAGAACCAATAACCACGTTTACAACACCTGAATCAAGGTGAGGAGATGTGTTCCACGATTAGCACGCTAGAGAACCAGAAGCACAGATTAAATAATAGATTCTTAGTCCCTTGACTTGATCAGTTGAAAGGCATATGCATTACGACACAAAAACAATTTCCACTTGCCACGTTTCAAATACTAGCTTCCTCGACTTTCATATTTTTTTATAAACTCTTTTACCCGCTCTTAATATTAGCTTCCGACCACAACATTACATTTTGACATCTTTTTGTATCTGTCAAATATCATCTAAACTACTAACTAACTTACGAAGAGACAGAAGAGTTACTTGCAGTCTGTAAATAGATATTATGTTCTCGATATTTTCTATCAAGTAGTTTATTTATCACTTAGTTATAACTAGAGATCTGATAATCGGATACATATTTACCTAAAGTTAATTTTTGGCTCACAAATTATGGAAGCGACTTTTTAAAATACATTTTGTTAAATAAAAATCCCGGGAAAATACGGGACTGCAATTTTAACGTAGTGATATTGTTTGAAAATTACTAAATTAGCACGTGGTATTTATATTCAAAAGACCGAGACTCCGGGTTCATTTATACAACTATGCATACGTATTTACATGAAGTTTAGTTTCAGTTCCCGTGCGATTTATGAATGTACGATTTATTACATGAAGAGTGTTATACGATAGTAGTGAGCTGGTTTGACTAAGACAATAATCAATTAAATAATTGAATAAAAAAACAGAAATGGTGAAAAATTTTATTTAACAAAAACAATAAAAAGCCGTTTCCATACTTTGTCTCAAACTAACTTTAGGTAAATATGCATCCGATTATCCGATCTCTAGTTATAACAAACTTAGATATAAGCATATAAATAGTGCGCTACTATTATATTACTCAGATTAGGTTAATTTGTTAGTCATCACTAGGTATGATTATTATGAAACTTATCAAGATTTATTGTGATTAAACATTGTATTTTATACTTATGCAATTTAGCATGGAAGCATTTATTCGCCTAAAACACAGGTTTAACCTAGTTCAGGTATTTTAATATTTACTATATTTTTATTTATATCAAAGATCTTTGTATATGTACATGACCAAAGTTAATAATAAATAAATTATTATTATATTATTATTATTATATCCTTTCGTTTTCCTGTCCTTTACTTTCTAATCACCGTGCATACAATTAAACATGTCTTGTAACTTGTAATGAGTATAGGCTGTAATATTGATGTAACGATCACTGGAAGGCCCGTAGTGTTTCTGCCATGCACTAATACGATTTTAGTTTTTTGAATTTCATATATCCATCTGACTCTCCGACGATGAAAACATCCTGAAGAAACTCAGTATGGTATTAATCCGCACTGAGCCAGCGTCGTTGTCTAAGGCCTAATCGTCTCAACATATTTAGGAGGGCCTCGTGCCCAACATAATGATAGTGACATAATATTTTCATATTATTGCAAGTAGCTTTCAATCTCCTTAAATTGTATCCTAATATTTCATCATTTAAGCAATAATTGACTTTACGATAACGCTTTTTATTAAGAGTACTTTTAATATGTGCTTAAAATTTTGGAAGAATACAAGTCAGAAACACATAAAATATTAAATTTTAGAAATATAAATTTGGTAGTCCCTCTCCTATTAGTTCGATGTGTGGTGTGATGGATATAGACATTTTTTCGGATAAGATGCATAGTTTCCGAAGGACTTTCTCCTATCTGAATTTTCGTCTCCGATAATTCGCTGTCATACTAGATTTTTAGATTAGAGTTAATTAATTTTTGGTTTGAATTGTGGATGGTTTTTAATTAGAATTATCTATAATTTAAATTCGTTAAAGGTATTTTTTTTATTGAGATGTTAATATAGTACTTACATTTATGTATTTGGTTGGTAAGCCAAAATAAATAAATATAATGTCTCAATGGCATCGCAAACAGCCTCTTAGTTATCCATCCAGCGACCTTCAATATTAGGATACTGAATAATATTCCCCTTACCAAATAATAGTATTTGGATGGCGTCTATCTAGGTGGAGAAAACCCTTAAAACTATTTCACTAAAAAACCTACTTAAAAATTATGGCTGTCCCCTAGAGTTCATATCTCTCGCCTTCCCCAAACTAAGGTACCTACAAATAAAAGCCATCTAATTTCATTGTTTCGATCATCAAGAATGCAACCTAACATAAAATAGTAATAGAAATCATATTAATGCAAAACTGGACTATTATAAGACCCATATACGTTAGTAATAAGCTATTTGTATACGAAACAATGCAATAACGTTGATCGTTTCGTTGCAGATGCGCAGGCGCAGATACCAGTAGGTAAGTGGAGCTATAATTCAAACAAAATCTAGAACATCTCTGCGCTACACAGATCTGACCCTTGATTATATAAAACAGTTGTGATTAAGTTTGATTGAAATTGACAAATTGACAATTTGTTGCAAATTTTTTGTGAGTCAAAGTGACAATTACTTCACAAAGCAGTAATATAAGTACAGTATATGCCAATTTCAATTGCATACTGGAAAGGATTGCATCCAAATTTGATTGTCCGTATCTGCGGCATTGTGGTGAGAGATATCTCTCCATACCAGTGTCGGAGAGAAATAATAAATAATAGTTTTATTATTATTATACTAGCTGGTGTCCACGTCTTCGTCTGCGCAAAATAAGTATTTCTAGTCTTCTTATATATAAAAATGAATCGCAAAATGTGTTGGTAAGCTCATAACTCAACAACGCCTGGACCAATTTAGCCAATTCTTTTTTGTTAATGTTCGTTGAAGTTCAAGGAGGGTTTTTACAATGAGGAAAATTCGAATAATTATCGGAAATACCCTAAAAACAGCCCTTTTATTTTCCCATGCAAATGTTTTCTAACTAAAACGTACAGTCGAATTGAGCTTTATTGTTATTGTATAAAGTTCATATTGCAAGCACTCACTGTTGTCTAAGCAATGAAGGTGTGTTCCTAACATCAAAGAGTCAATTTGCGCTTTACTAACGCTACATATAGTTGAAATTCAATCATATCTATCAAAACAGTGTGCGTGCGTGCGTTGGAGCACAGAATACATCGTTGGAGGATTTAATGTCACGTTCCAAAATTGAACAGCCACAAAATGTAATAGGTCATTTAGACTTTTTTTGTGGTTTGGTTGGCTATGCGACATTATCTATAAAATAATTAGGAACAAAAAAACTGCCACTGTACAAATCTTTTTGACAGGACGAAGACGAGGCGATTCATTTTTATATATAAGATTATTTATATTTATGTTTCTGTTTGTTCTGACTGTATTGTGTGTTGACATTTAAATATAATTAATAATATGACAAATGAATAGTGAATATGTAGATTTGATATAAATATGATAATAAAATAAATTAATGACCATTGTAAAAATAATATGGGCCAATAGCCTGAATTAAAAAAATATATATTTCGTAAAAATTAATGGCAACGTAGTTACACAATCGGATTACCGCTATAAATTATATATTAGGATCTTGCGAAATAAACGTTTTTGTTTTAAATTTAAGGGTGTTGTGTTTTGGTAAGTTCAAAATTTTAGAAAACCCGCAATCAAAGAAAAGATAACCTTATGATTATCTGGCATCAAGTATTAATTTAGATTTATGTATTCTTACAGAAATAACGCGTACATCTACGAATAGAGACTTGAATTTATATTTTTTCTCTCAATCGCTTCATACTTGAACTCAATGGCGCGACGTCTCAATCGAGTGATTGAAACTTGTACAGATTAAAAAAAGTGTATTTAATACGTAAAATCTTGCAGCATCACGAAACCCGTTGCCCTAGATACCTAGAGGCAAAGCAGGTACAAATAGGAACACAGATATATCTGTCTATTGTAAGCCAGCTGGCATTTCGGATCGCCTGACGTCTGATAAATGGGCGCCATTTAAAGCTTATGGAAAATTAACAGGCCGAGATTCTGGACGTATCGAGATTTTCATAATTGTTATTCGCGAGAATTATTGCAACGCATTATGAAACGATTCCGCAAATCTGATAATGTATTAGATGGATTTCTCAAGTCGACGCCGCGAACAATGGCAAATGATTTTGGATTCAGACAAAAGGTGAATTGTTTCGGATCCTAATGCCAGCATTCTTGAAATACATTTAAAAAAAACTACTGAAGAGTTATTTACATATATTATATACAATAGTGTGATAATTCAATAAAGTAAATTTCCGAGTGACAGTGTAACGAGTTATCCAAGGCTGTTCACAGATGGCCTTACGGTTGTACTTACATTCAAGCCATATTTCATAGATTAAGAACAGACCTTATCAAATTCTATAGACTATCAAACAAACGTCAGACTGTTTATTATCTTGAGACAGCTCCTAATAGCGCTCGTAACAGCGGTGGTTTTGATAATGCAAATGTAAAATCTGTAATTTTGCTGAATAAACTAACAATACACAAAAGTGTATTCTTCTTCTTCCTGCCCTTTTCCCACCTTAAGTAGGGTCGGCACAACATGTTTTCTTCTTCCATTCTCCTCTGTCACTCGTCAGCTCAACATCGACTTCCTTTACTCTCATATCAGAATTCACACATTCAATCCATCGCTTTCTTGGTCTACCTCTCATCCTAGGTCCATCTATATTCATATCCATCATTCTTCTTGTTATATGGCTTTCATCCCTCCTCATTACATGCCCAAACCATGCTAACCTACTGCTCCTTACCTTCTCAGTCACTGGCGCTACTTTCAAACTTCCTCTTCAAACTACACAAAAGTGTATTGTACGTACCTTTTTTATTCGAGGGGAAATGCTCCTTATGCACCATGACACCGCGCTGGCTAGGCGCGGTCGTGTGTGGGACTCTCCAGTCAAACGGACCGGCCTACCCACCCGGTTTTAGTAAACGCCCCGGTGTCCTCTGAGCCCGTATCGTGGGCGCGTGGCGGGGTGCACTCTCGCGATTCTACCACCACGACGCCCATGGGCCAGCTCGACCTGTTGATGGTATGGTCGAGCCTCCGCCAAGGGGGAGGGGTCGCCCGAGAACACTAGGACACCCCCCCGGTAATGAGGCACTGAACTCCATACACGGTAGGCAGCCGTGTACGCCCTTCTTGCAGAGACGAGAGAAGGTGGGCGCTTGCTCGCCTTCCCCGTATTGTACGTACCTAGTTTGTACAATTACAAACTAGGTACGTACAATGCATTTTACTCTGTTATTACATTATCGTACTAACCTGTCTGAAATTAAACTACACATAGTCAGTTCGCATACCAGGAGACCTATTTTTGAATTACGAATGCGACTTCGAAATCACCGATGTGACTAATAATCACCGATTTTCAATAATTCTTATTTTTGAATATCACTGATTTTTGAATATCACTGATGTGACTACCTTAGGTGTGATTTCATTATGAGTGCCCTCACCCACTCGTAATCAAGCCGGCAATAACCGACAGCGGCTACATTCTGCGTGGAACCGAACTCTTACATTTATGTGTGTACTTTATCTATGTTGGCAGCTCTGCGATCGACTTTCAAAAATTGGATGTTTAGGAATCCGTGATCTCAAAGTCACCGCTGACTATTTAGTCAGCGGTGATTTCGAAATCGCATTCGTAATTCAAAAATAGGTCTCCAGGCGCGCGTTCTCATCCAGCTAATATCGTAAAGGCGTATGTTTGTGTGGATGTATGTTTGTTACTCTTTCACGTAAAAACTACTGAATGGATTTTAATAAAACTTAAATAATAATATAGCTTATACATCACAATAATACATAAGTTACAATTTATAAAGATTACGCTACATTAATTTAAGCTACTTGAAATAGACCCTGCGTAGACGAAAAACGACGAGCATGCATGAAGACGCTCATGAAAGTGGAGGAAGCAAGAGAAGTGTGCCAGGATCGTAGCAAGTGGAGAGAGGTGGTCTCTGCCTACCCCATTGGGAACAAGGCGTGACATATATGTATGTATGTATGTAGACGAAAAATAAAATATTCCAATTCTGCCAAATTACCACAACTTTAATTTTTCCGGGCAACCCGAATACACATATTTTGCATTAATTGAGAATTCGGCACAAATATTCGCGATTGCTTTTTACAAAAAAAAAAAACAAGAGCTATTTATTTTATTATTTTTTATTGCTATTTAATTATTTAGCAATAAAGCCGCCTGTTGTTTCTTTTATTTTGTTATTTGTTGTCGTTCGGGTATGTTCTGTAATCTAATATTTCTCCTACTCACCAACTAGAGTTATAAAGGTATAATATTGATAATTAAATCAGTCACTTTGTTATTTTGTATTATTTGTGTTTTCTTTATAACTCTAGTTGGTGAGTAGGAGAAATATTAGATTACATTGGACCTTTTTATCGGGCTTTCAATATGTATATATTTTAGTTTATTATTTTTTCCTTAAGTGCCGGTGGCAACTCAATTTAATTATGTTCCAACAGATATGAATAATTTGGTTAAGTAAAATACTCCTGAAATCGATCCTGAAGAATTTGTGATCCTGACACCACTTTCCATAACTTTTATACGTCTTTATATCCCGAAATATGCGTGAGATTTCTACAATAGATCGATTCCCAGATTTCAGATCTGTCCAAGTCACAGATTAGTATACCATTACAGATTGCTTACCACCGATGAGGCGAAGACATTCACCCACGTGCATCCCAGACTAGAATGTATAGTATGTGATGTTTGTTATATGTAACTAGGATGATGTGGAAACTATGTCGATCCGCCACAAATAAATCAATTCTTCCTAAATTTAAGTTTAATCCTAAACGATATTTTTGTAATCGGCAGTGCAAATAATTTGTTGTTAATTAGTATCCGGTATATAATCTGTGGGCAGTTATTAATCTACGACACTGTTTTTAATCTATGAATTCCGGAGTGACGTTTCAGTATTTATGATAAAGAACCTATCTTTGTAGACGACGCTTGGCTAGATTTGATTGCCTAATTTGCGCCATAGATAATAGTGTTAGGATCATGATACGCGGTCCACACTATAGAATTCTACAGAACTGTCAATGTCAAAGTAACAATTCGACGAAAACATAACCAATGCGAAAACAATTGTAAAAGTGATTTTAATCAATATGAATAAAAAAGTGTCTTTAATGGTACTTAAAATCAGTGAAAAATAAGTGTTACAGTTCTTGTTTTTGGTGTGCAATAAAATGTTATATTATGTTCAATAAACAAATATTGATTGTAACTCCAATAATATATAGTTTCTATAAGTCTTTGATTATGTTATATATAAATGTTTGAATGTATAAAATTTCATCTATTAGGATGAAAATAATATAAAATTTAACAAAACGCAACGTTCGTCCAAAACATGAACCGTAACGCAATATGATAGAATGATTTATCACTTTAAACTGTTAAAATTCAAATCGCTTTATTAACGCAACGCGGACTGATTAAGCGCGAATACTCAATTATTTATTTATTTTACCTTTTTCCTACAACAAACAATCAGGTATACAAAAGGCGCCAGAGGCATTCTGTCAGTCTACCTCTAAAATTGTGAAAGTAATTTTGAACATTATACCTACGACTTAAATAAAATAAATATATTAAAATGACAGTAATAGGTATTCGATTCTAAATTGTTAATATATATATACCTATATACATTATTTATAGAACTGTAACGGACTGAACTATAACATAAAACCCATTTCTTACTGGTTTAAATCGTTTATAAGAACATAATGCACCTTTGGACTAATTAAAACGCAATTAATTACTAACTTAATCGCCAATTAAGAGTTCTTATCGAGAAATGAGATAAGCACTTAATTTGCATTAGTTAACGACGTCATCTCCACAGGTACGCGATATCGTGAAGTTAACATGCCTACGTAGGCTTCGATTGGTATTTTTCGAAGTTATCTAGCAATTAGAATTAGCAGATACTAAATGTTCATCGCATAACGGTTTATTCGAAATGCATAAACGGATTCGATCATAGTATCAAATCATCGGTTTACAATCGATTTATTATAACTGTTTGGTCACGTGCTCACAGTCACGGAAACAACTGTGTAACAGTACACAGTTCGCTTTATTTGCCATTAGCGTCTCGATCTACAAAACCAAACAGGATGCATATCCTTGGAGGCGCAGCACATGAACCAAGGGCTATTAGTGATATAATGGCCCTCAGATAAGGTCTAAACGCACAGTTTAGAGCGAAAGCTTTATAATGCCTTCCAGAAGGCGTAAATGACAGATTTAATGCCTACTAATTAAGTGATTCCCGATAGTGCTTCGCTTTAACGTGTTTTATCAGATTTTTAGAGTTATTTATGAGTGTTTATCTGTTTCAGCAGTCACTGCCGGATTTCTTAGAAGGTTTGCGGTGAAGGTGGTATGTTGCGAATTTATAGTTTGAATATAAATTAGTTTTCCTGCCAAGGCTTTACCTCACGTATAAGCAAATATTGAAAATATTATATATCACATCTTACAGCCATATAATCTATATAAATAATATATTTGCGCGCAAAACTTCCGCACGATTGTGCCAAATTGCATAATTTAATACAACTAAAAATATCTAGGACCTTGAAGTTGTAAAATAATTATAATATAACTATTTTATGTAGATTTGATTACATTTACTAATTTAGTTAACCAAATAGTGCAATGTTGTTAATCATCTAATTCAAGACAATGAAAAACTGTTTATTTTACCACTAATCATAGAAACACGTATATTGTTATAAAAAGTTTATTTTTTTATTACTTTTAATATATTTGTTAAAATACAGGTCACCGAAACTAAGTACTAAAATTTATAAATAAATTAAAAACAGTGTTTATAAGTTACCATAGATTACGTACAAAATACATATTTTGCGTTATTTAAAAATTCTGCTGCTTTACGATACGAATTACAAAGATATTGATTTACGAATAATACGAGTATGTACGAGTATGCTTGAAAGCATAGAATAAGATTGAAAATTATTATATTATTATATTAATATAAAAGCGTCATCTATATATTATTATTTGTAATTATACATTGTAATACAAACAACGCCAAGTCGCAAAAATTAAGCATAAACATTGTTATCATTTAAATAAGTATAGTTTAGTCGCAGAGGTCGGGCGAGATTTGTCTCCGCCGGCATTGATTGCGGCAATGCTGGCGGACGAGGGAGGTTGGAGGGCTGTAGCCTCCGTCTGTGAAGCAGTGATGCTCCAGAAGGAGGCGGCGCCGAGCTCGGTAGCACAGCTGCGGCGCTGCCGCGGGTCGCCGGCGGGCGCGAGGAAATCGCGCCCGCGGATACGGCGACCCGGGAGGGATCACGCCCTTTCCGTGGCCGGGGGGCATCGTCGGTGGTGGAGATCGGGGGAGGTATTGTAGCCTCCCCCGAGGAGGGCTCCCCTGTATCGGCGGGGGAGCGAAGACTGGGGGTTCCCAGAAGTAACTTGGTGTTCCCGGGGGCTCCCTACATGCCTGAGGAAGGCCATCCCTGAAGTTTTTAGTGAGTAGGCCTCCCCCTTCTGGGGAGGAGAGCCCCACATAACCGCCGGCTTGCCACAGCCGCCGGGGTATGCAACTTAATGCATTTTCCTCAGGGGGAACAAAAAAAAAAGGCATTACAATACATTTGTTTAAACGTATTACTATCACTCTTTGAAACTTCTAAGAACGAACTTCTTTTGCAGCCTGAATATTGAAACGGTATTTCTTACAAGTTATTTTATAGCGACAGTTAGATGTTGGAAGAAAAATGGAATCATGTTCATTGTTGACAAGTCCGCTTGCAAAATTACGAAACAACATTAAGAATAATATTAAAAATACAATTTCGACAAACGATTGGCGATCTAGTTATAAAATCCAGCTCTGATTGCAAGCTCTTTACTTCTGTTAAATAATAATTAATAATCAATTTACTATAACAGCGTATAGTCTTTAGCTGTATTTCTCATTGTGCAAACAAAGATAACACCCAGTTGTTACTGTAACGAACTCATTGGGAGTTCACCTCATTTAGTAATTACTGAGACCTTGAGTATCCACGGAGCACCCTGGAGGATGTTATAGTACACTTCACACACACTTTCATTAAATTTCGCTTGGCCTCTACGCGTTGGAATTAAGTCTTATAAAAACACGTGATATTACGGGACATAATAATTAATAATAATTTATTTTGGTGCTCTCCGCACTCGACCGGATCCATGTGTCGCCATCTCTGAGACTTCGGATTTAAGTCCCCGTGGGGGTAGATATTAATGATATGATGAATGCGAGCACTTGTACCTTAATCATGGTTATTAATATATATTTCTATCAAAAATATTTATATATGTATAATATATGTATGTTTATCCGTTACCCTAGATCCCATAGCACAAGACTTACAAAGCTTACTTTGGCCTAGGCTGATTGGTATAAGTGTATTATTATTTATTTATTTATTGCATGTCACAATCCTAACAAAAAAAAAAAAAGGTGGTAATAATATATTTCAGACACATGTGACGCCCTGTAAGGGCATTGCAATGTGTACATTATTGTCTAATAAAACACACATATAAACGATGCTAATTCTAGTTAAATTTAAATATTTGGATTCAAATAATATTCGAAACTAAGTTTTAGTTTGCATCAAAATTTCACGTGTTCTTGTCAGCCAGCGCGGGCGCTGCGGTCCGTTATCTGACAACCCGTGTAAGATACAAATGGCTCGAATTGAGTAAATGTATGTGACAGTAAAATCGTTGTCTTTCCGCCGCCTCATTCCTAGATTGGCTCGAAAATATCTTCATTATTTTAATGGCTCCCGAGAATTGAATAAAAAGTGAATATCCGCTCTTTGGGATAATCTGTTGGTACGGTGGCGAATTACGAGTACTTGAGAGATCGTCGCCATTTTTGTTTCATGGCGGTTGTGCCAGATTACAAATGTGGAACGCACAAAAAATGACGTAGTGTTGCTTAACAAAATTAGAAAAAATCAAAATAGATATCAGAGACAGATGCGTTGCCGGCCTTTTAAATGGGAATATGCTCTTTTTTTGAAGGTTTCGATATTGCATCAGTTCGTAAATACTGCAGGCGACAATTTATTCCACAGTTTAGTAGTGCGTGGCAGAAAATTCCTGGAAAAACGCACTGTGGTGGACTGCCAAGCGTCTACCTAGACGCTTCCAGCTTAGACCTAGACTATTCCGTCACCGTTCAGGTGAACGGTGACGGAAACTAGCAACAGGAAAATTGTTCACACATTATGACGCCACGTTTTGCACAGCGGTCGAGTGATAGACTGTTATGACACGGGCCGCTATTTTGACAGATATTTTGTATGACCTAAGAATTTTTTTTCTGAACTGGGTCTGCATGTGAGACTATGTTTGTGACTGCACCCACGACACAGGATAAAATCCTTGTATCGGACGATGATTTTAATATATATATATCCCAACTAATATTATAAATGCGAAAGTGTGTTTGTTTGTTTGTTTGTTTGTTTGTTTGTTTGTTACCTCTTCACGCTTAAACTACTGGACCGATTTCAAAAATTCTTTCACCTTTGGAAAGCTACATTCTCCCCGAGTAACATAGGCTACTTTTTATCCCGGAAAAATCGACAGATCCCACGGAATGCGCAATAAAGGCTTCGCTCAAAAACTACTGCACAGATTTTTATGCGGTTTTCATCAATAGATAGAGTGATTCTTGAGGAGTTTTGCGGCATTTTTTATCTCGGAAAAACGGATAGTCCCACGGGAAGCGCGATAAAATCTTCGCACCATAAACCGACTTCCGCGTATATGTAGCCGTGGGCAAAAGCTATGACCCTTAACCCTCTATACACCCAATCCCGAAATCCACGCGGGCGAAGCCGCGGGCAAGCTAGTTTGACTATATATGTACATTTTATATGTTCCTGATTATAGTCACAAACGCATTTCAAATTGTCAAATCCATTATGAAATTAAAGGACGTGTAACGCAATTAGTGTATAAATAATTAGGACGCCAAATTGCGCATATTATGTGTGTACAGCCGTGGCTTTTGTGAACGAAAAATAAGTGAAAATTAATTGTTTTACTCACTATAATCACGAGAAAACAAAAAAAAACACTTCACTTTTTTCACTTTATAAAAAGTAATGCTAAAATTGCATTTTATTCTTTTAGGATACATATCCATTTCTAACGTCTAAATTGATTCACAAATCTACAGCTTGAATAAAAAAGCACCTTGTACTGGAAAGTAATAAAATCAGCAAGAGCAAATTGTTTCTCCTTGTATTTTAATTTATAGCTGTCTGTATAGTTAAGTAAATCTCTTATAGAAAACGCTAAAGAACAACTTTCATTACAATATTTGACAAGAATCAATTTACAATATACTTTTTCGCTGTATCTACGATAATACTATACACAATAGACAGAATCATACATTGACATAACAAGCACCAATTAAATCCTGAAAATTTAAGCTCAAATATTGTTGTCATTTATATTATCTTTGAAAACTCTAATTTTATAAAAACACTAGCGGACCCGACAGACTTCGTCCTGTCAAAAAGAGTTGAAAAGTGGCAATTTTTTGTTCCTACTTAGTTAATTAAATGTAAAAAAGGAGTTATAGTGACGTAACTACAATAGTTATACATATGGTCTTGCGAAGTTTTTTGTAGATATTGATATATTCTATAATATTGTCGAACATTTTTTTGTCCTATCATTAATACTCTTCGCAGCGTATGCGATGAAAGATATTTTATTGCAAATTTCTTTACACCTTCGCTTGGTTTTAATAAGAATTTCTAAAGATTTCTATAGTAATCTAATACTAAATATAGCCTATGTTACTCAGTGATAATATAGCTTTCTAATGAAAAAATAATTATTAAAATCAGTCCAGTACTTTTTGACGTACGTTTATTTGTTACAAAAATACTCTCTACAAAAATAATCTTTCCTCTTTATAATATTAGTATAGAAGAAAAACACGCGGTTAAGCTGTGTTGAAATGATATACTTTTCCCTATATATAAATGTCAATTTATTAAAGTACAGTAAGTTAATTTTGATCGTATTTTACTGCAAAATACCTAAGCACAGAAGATTTTAGTAATAAACTGGATAGCTTGTCTTATATTAGCATTCCAGAAATGGACTTTCACAAAAGACGCCAACGGCGAACTAAATTAATACAAGTCAGGAAATAGGAAGAAGGCGAGTCGTCTTGCAAAATCTATGCAGTAATGAATTGGAGTTATCCATTTTATTAGAGCACCATTCCGTTTCCAAGTTTATTGGATTTGTTTTCAATGACTCCACTTTAGCGTAATGGCGTAACATAGCTCAACGCTCGACGCAGCCTATAGAAATCAACAGATCTGTCTCCGAAGATGAACATCCCACCATCTTTGGCAAAACAAATGCAAAGCCCATGTTCGTGGTCTGTGGAAAACATAATTAATTACAAACGTTTTATTCTGAAGATGTTGTTTATTTAATGACTTAATGCTGCTAATGTTATTCTATGTTCCATTTTTAATATTTGAAGACGAATATTTAATTGTTATAGTTTTACAAAAATTTGCTACCTCAACATTTACAATATTCAACAAAACTGATGCTTCCTAGTAACCGTATATCGTCTATCCCTTTAGCATGAGCAAAGATAAGACAAAACGTTATCGTGCAATACAATCGCTATTTTTCAACGCCCAACGCCCAATCCTTGCCATAATCCAACAAAACTTCCCATATTCCGTTAACACGTGAAAATGGCAGCAGTAATTTCTCAGTTTTGAAGAGAAGTAAATTACCAGTTGCAATTTTAAGGAGAAGAACCGCCATTTTGAAATTTGGCCTCTGTATTTTGACAACTTAAACCAATAAATTACTTTATACAACACGTATCGATTAACATACTACGAGGGCTGTATAAAATATTTCGTTACTCTAAAAATTCCTTAAGGAGTACATGTAACTACATATTTTATTGTTATTTTTTTCCTCTGGAGAGGAGAGGCTGAGAATCCTCATGAATACCACGGTAAGCAAGTGCTACGGTCATTATGTCGGACTTCAAACTGATCGAGGCAGCTGGACCAGAATGACTTACTACCCCACGGCGTGGATGTAAATTCGAAGGATTTTAGAAAATCAATAAAATGAAACGAAATGAAGTAAAACAAATTTCAAAACTATACCTATATATACAAACTTAAAATAAAAAATATATATTATAATTACTTCAAAGCAACAGTCTTAAAGCCATAATTATATGTAAATATAATTTAAATGTAATATTAATAAATGTGTACTCTTAAAAATTATACATTTTCATTTAAGTTAAACCCAAACTTCTGATACATTTTTTTAATACAGAAAACAATTTCTTCCTTCTACATCTCGTACATACGACTTATGTATTTGCATACAAATATCCGATCGGATCACAAATCTAACACACTTCGAATTGAACGAGCCAAGTAATAGATCAATCTGAAACAGAAAAGGTTTAATCGGAGGTATCAGTGGCTGGGATTGAGCAGTCATGTTAATTAGCACTACCAGCTTTCGGAATCCAGTCCGACATGGTCTGGTGACTAATTGAGCTAGTGTCTGTTGGGATTCAGGAGTTATTTGCATTGAACCTTGATTTATTGCCTATGACTCAGTAAGGCGCAATTGATTAAGTGTATACTAATTTGCATAAGGAATTTTTGGACGAAGTTCGCGTGGAGACGCCGTTAAAAGGTTTTAGGGTGATTAATATCGGTATTGAATTAACGAAACTTTCAAATAACATTCGCTACGGCAATCATTATTAATATGATTATTATATAATATACACAATTATTTAATAGGCTAGTTTTATTGTAACTATAATTATCAAATTTGAGCAATTTTATTCTCATAGAAATATAAATTACAATTTTATTTTTAAATAAATTTATCGGTTATTGTAAAAGGTATTGCCATTTTTTATATAGTTCAAATGAAATGTTAATAACACAATTTAAGCTATCTTACATTAAATTTAATATTGATTGATATATTTATTTATTACATTACTGCCACATTACACATATTAAAAGTACAATTAATCTTATAATACACTTACATTAAATATTCTGATATGCATCACAATAATGACTTACATAACATTTACAATAACTTTGTAACTACCTACAGTTTAATAATACAATATACATTATTTAGAAGCAAAATCGAAAAGACCACTACATAAAAGACCATAGACAAATATTAAAAGTATACCTGTAAATGTACTAATAACAAATTTATTGAGAACTTTGTTTATACGCTCAAACAAATGAGACAAATTTACTCAATTATGACGTCGCGATTGTATTTACTCGTAGTATAGAGTTTTTTGAGTAATCCGCGACAACGCCGCAAACATGTCGCTGTATCTTCAAAAGTAACAATCGCAGGTACATTGCTACTTCTGCAATATTTCTCAGCTGTAAGACTAATCTTATTATACATGTAATAAAAAAAATATAGTCTACCCAATTTCGTCAATACAGCTAATTAAAAAATTAAATTTAAACGAGCTGATAGACTATGTTCAATAAAGTATATTAATCTTTAAATCAATAAAGACCTATACTAATAATTTAAAGAGGGAAATTTCGGATTAAGTAAAATAGATATTCGTGGAACTATTGTTTGAAGAAGAAAATGTAGATTTGTAATAAAAGTTAATGTTCGATAATGCGATTTAGTAAGACGAAACCTATTTCATAAAAAATCGATCGTATGGACCTAGAAAACTCCCCTGCACTACTACTTTCACTGTTCAGCAAGCCAGTATGATGGGATGTTGTACACGAACCTTATGTAAATAGAGGCTTTCCATTAGCCCGAGCCCAGCTCGTGACCAACCTAAGAGCCGCCCCGTGTTAATTAGTCTGCATAATTAAATTCTTGATGGAAGTGTCCGCAAATGCCACGAAACAACTCTGCAACGGTCAAAAAGCTTCTTAGGCATTTTAACGATACGATAAGCAATAAAGAAACCGCTCAACATAGTCAGGTGGAGTAGTGCGATCTGTTTGTGATACTAATAGCTTTTGATATTCTCTCAGTTAATCTTCCTTCGTCTACGGTTTCGTATTACATTAGCACTTATGTAATTATTAGAGATCGGATAATCGGATGCATATTTACCTAAAGTTAGTTTAAGACAAAGTATGGAAACGACTTTTTATTGTTTTGTTAAATAAAAATCGGCACCATTTCTGTTTTTTTATTCAATTATTTAATTGATTATTGTTTTAGTCAAACTAGCTCACTACTTTCGTATAACACTCTTCATGTAATTAATCGTACATTCATAAATCGCACGGGGAACTGAAACTAAACTTCATGTAAATACGTATGCATAGTTGTATAAATGAACCCGGAGTCTCGGTCTTTTGAAAATAAATACCACGTGCTAATTTAGTAATTTTCAAACAATATCACTAAGTTAAATTTGCAGTCCCGTATTTTCCCGGGATTTTTATTTAACAAAATGTATTTTAAAGAGCCGCTTCCATAACTTGTGAGCCAAAAATTAACTTTTGGTAAATATGCATCCGATTATCCGATCTCTAGTAATTATGTAAATAAATCAAATACTAGCTTCGGCTTAGTACGAATACAAATTGTCTTCCTGAGACCTTCCTGTTCAATCATTCTCATCATTTCTGCCAGTAAACTTTTTACTTTTTTTTGTAACTCTGATTATGGCAATAAAGTATATATATAGACACCCACTGCTGGTCATAGGCCTCCCCGAATAATCTCTACTCCGGTCGGTCTGGCGCTGCTAGTGTATTCTTAGCACCCCTGACACCACCACCATGACCGGCAGGGCCTCCGGTACCGCCGGGCACCATCGGTAACGTGAGGATACTTTTAGTACTAAGGGCTTTTCGAGGTATTTTATTCTATTTTAATTCATTGGTATATTAATATATTAGTATTGTAAGTCTACGGTAACGCGTAAAAAATATCTTCAATCTATTCAAATTTTGTTTACAATTTTTGTTAAACTTTTTAGAAACAAAATCAACTAAAAAATAAATTACGATTTTTATTTGAACATATATTTATAAGATAGAAATTTAACAATATATGAAATAGACGCATCCTACCTTTGTTGGAAATAATTCTAACTAAAATAATTTATTTTCAATAATCCCGCACACTTCCGGGAAGGAACACATTATAAACTCCAGTGTTATATCTCGACAGGTATATATCAAATGCGCTATCCTCACATAGTGTCGCATACGCTGTAATTTCCCGCCATTAAACAAGAGCATAATGCTTAAAATTTTCCACTGCTTACAAATCAGCAGTGCGTTATATTTAACCAATTACCATAACTTTGTTGCATGTGCAAACAAGTCTATAACTCTCTTCGAAGTACGCTGTGTAATTTTTAGATTGCTACCATCCCATTGCTTATTAATAATTAAACTACATCGTGATGCTAATCGACTTAAGAGATAAAATCTAATAGTTCAGATGAGAAGTATTGGTTTTAATTATTAATATTAGGTAGTGAGCTTTCTATACTAAAGAATACAAACATCAGCGGCGGACGTGATTTCTAGTTAGAAAACACTAAAATACTGCAATATTTTACAAGTCGTGCGGATTTATTAAAGTTCTACAAATAAACGTCATATGAACGTGACGTGAACGTGACCTAAATGTTTAAGAAATTACATAGTCTTCAAAATTTAAGACACTTTTGACAGCTGTCATTCCCATAGCGTATTTGTAATATTTTTATTATTTGATTTAATCAATATTATACACATATATAGACAATTAACATTTTATACGAGATTAATCTTCAAACATATGTTCATAACAGGAATAGAGTGGATCATTTTGACAGATGAACTATAATATCGATGACACCTTCAAAATGGATTTCTTAGATTATAAAGATTTTATCTACAATCAACTTATCCTGTTGTCTTTAAATATTAAATAGTATCTGTTTCTCCAAAAAAAAACCAAATACAATCAGATTAAAAATGTGAGCTAAGGGCTTTTATTATTTACCTTTGTCTAATATATGAATATATACCACATTTATAAATTTTATAACACTGTGCGTGGACAAAAATTATGAAAAATATTATGTATATGATAATTTATACAATAAAATCTAATTATTGTGTTATGTTTTAACACAATAATTATGTATTGTGTTTCACAATTAATTATTGTGTCTAATACTAAGTGTTCGTAATAAATAGTATTCGGTATTTGCTTAAAATAGTTTATTTATACATTGAAAAAAAAAAACAAAGCAAATTGAGTGATGCGTTTCTGTGTGTCAATTTCTGTGTTTATAGTTTAGGAATGGGTGTACCTACGTAGAATGTATGTTAGTATGTGCGCTGTGTGGCGCTAAGGTCAAGTTAAGCACACTGATTTTTTTGTTAATCTGAGGATAATGTTGTGGGTTGCAGTAATGACTTTTTTTAAGGACCTATGCTGAAGCCGCAGATGGCTATAGTCGGCTTTACCGTGAGTGTGTGGAAGGCGCACGAACGGCACGAACGACGACGGTTCTGGGACGGTTAAGGTCGATTCAAAAAAGTCAATGCAAAATGAGCGTGCTGTCTAGTGCGCTCAAGATCGCCGCGTAGTGCAGGGTGAGAATCTACCCGGTACCCGGTACGGCTTTATATTTGACAAAGGAAGTATTGACGTGCATACAATAAGTTAACTAAACTATATATATTGTAACTGTTTGTTATCCCTTATTTATTTATAAATAAACAAATATTAAAATTTTATTCAAAGTAATAGTTGTACTTAACCGCTCTGTTTGACAATTTCCCGGCGCGTAATTTTAATAGATTATCTCGTCAATATCTCCAACTGTACAGTTTCTCAGTAATAAGATTAATCGTCTGCTTCTAGACTGAAACAACCATCCATCCAGATGTTCAGTTTCAATCGACAGCCGTCACATAATAACTAATTAAAATAATTCCAACATGTCTTGCCGGGATGTGTTTAAGCAATTCAGCAGCATGCAGTATTCTGAGATTGAACGTCCAGTGTGGTATATCGCGCTGACACATTGTAATTACTCTGCCATCGTATTAATACGTAGTCGACTCGTTTGACTACTCCAAGTTACGGAATACTTAGAGCAACTTAGAATCGTACGTGTCTTCGACTTTAATTTTTTTTTATTGAATTATATTGATGCCCATTTAGCGGTAAGTACATGTGGTTCCTGTCAAATTCGTATCAAATATGCAACTTTCATAAGAAACACCATGTAAGTTATCAACTTGTATTTACGTTACAAGTTGATGACTTACATGATCAATATATCGTCAATTTAAGTCATTTCAGTGCCTTACCCTTCATACAAAAACATAACAATTTGAAAACTGCTGTATGAAAACTTTGCGGTATGAAAGGGTTAACTTTTGACATGGTCAAACTTTCAGCTTTTATAACTACTCAAATATCAAGTTTTATTAAAATACATCAGTTAATTAGAAGTCAGAAACAAATATACCTTTATACATATTGTCCTTAGATTCTTTATTCTTAAGCTAACCGTGATTTCTTCCATTTGCACTATTAGTTTTTGCACTCAAACTGGATGACATCCAGTTTATGGAAAAA
Source organism: Scirpophaga incertulas (assembly GCA_036419045.1). Lineage (NCBI taxonomy): Eukaryota > Metazoa > Arthropoda > Insecta > Lepidoptera > Crambidae > Scirpophaga > Scirpophaga incertulas. The sequence continues at coordinate 29,354,070 of CM071632.1, read as the reverse complement.
TTGAGTCAATGCCTGCATGGACTGAGATCCCTTTGCATTTTCGAATGGTGTATTCAAAAAAGTCACTACAAAGTTTCGGAATGTTTTCAAACAGGTGCAATACAACTACGAATCGTCAAACACAAAAAGCAACAAGTCCAGAGCACGGGCCTAGAATAGGGTTGCCATCTGCTGAGACTCAGACCAGACATGTGTCGTTTTTATTTGATCGTGTTCGGCGAAATATTAAGTAACGTATCAGTCCTGGCATTCACTGGTGTTATTTGCTGATTAGCAGTAAATCTACCTGATTTCCAAAAAAGAAAATTAATTGACTGCATTAATAGATATTCAACTTTTTGTTAATCTTGTTTTGATGCTTAATTATAGCTGATGCATTTAATTAGTTTTAAGTCGTCATGTCTTACCGTTTGACCTTTAGGACATGCATTCTTCATCAAGTTTAGTGAATTCGCACATTTTGTGTCTGTACAGTAATACGACTAGGCTGTAATAATAATAATAATGATAATATCCTTAACACATGCCGCATTTTTAGAAAGTTTTTGCAAATAGATGAAAACAATATTGATTATTCACCAACCACACTACTATATATAGTTAGAACCAGCACTCACGCTGAGAAATTTAAATGCTCCTAAATAATAATAATAATACTTAATTAATAACTTCCATAGTCAATATTACATTTTTTAAACTTAACTTATATGTATACACGTATTATATAACTGTGAACACACCTGAACTAGCATTAACCTGTATCTCAGGCTTGTAATTACAAAATAAAAATGTGGACATTTAAATCGAATGCAAAATGTATAGTATATCTGATTAATAACTAAATTTAAACAAACTAAGAAAGAAATTTAAATATAAATAAAAAATACAATTTATTTGGTAACTAGTAATAATTTCTCTGTATCATGTCATACGACATAACTTGAAGTGCTTCTTGAAGAAGTATTTTAGCTTTATGATAGGTACAATTAAACATACATAGCTTGGCATTTAATCTATTATATAGAAATGCGAATGCTATGCATCTTTTAAGCGAACTCTCAATTTGGTGGTTATTTATTACACTTACTACGAGTTGTAGAATTCTGTTTGTAAATTAGGCCTAACAAGAATTCTGCACTCAAGTGGAGAAAATATTGATTTATGTAGTAGGTCTATGTGTAAATTAACATAGCTTATCACTTTTGTAATCTGATGAGTTTCCCTATATTTACTGTATGAAAATAAATACGTTTTTCTATTGAATACTGCAATTTTATGTTACGCTAGACTCATAATAGCGCAGCGTCTTCTAAACAAGGTATGCTTCCTCATGTTTCAATTTATTTGGCTACAAAAAAATTATCTCCAATAATTAAGTCCGGTTTTTGTATTTTGAGAAATAACAACCCTAACCAAGAACCACTCTATTCCATTACTCAAGAACGACAAGTGCTTCTAATCGGCGTGTTTTATCTGCGGCGCAATCTGGGCCAATAGCTAAATAAGAAGATCGAATCTAAAGCACCCGCTCATTACCCTGCCAGCTCGCTGGCCCGTTGCTAAACATCGCTGTTAAGATAACAATAGACCGAGAGTTTATTTTCATTAATTTGAAAGAAGTATAAGATATAAAATATTATAAAAAATCATTTGAATCTATTCGCAATATTCTTAAGCAACCAAAAGTGTAAATTACTATGGTGGAAAATCATACATAGCGAAGTGAATTCATTCTAGAGGTAAACAAGACGAAAGCCGTGACGCAAGTCGATCATCTACGTAAGTTAATTGTTCGAAAGTAGATTTTGAAAATTTTGTATGGCACTGAATATCCTCGAAAAAAGTGTGTCACATGCTGCCATGCATGCGTGCCACATCCGGGTTACATGTCTACAAGTAAATGCATATTTTTCGGCACGAATTGGGCCGGCTCGACCGGAGTGATACCAGGGCCTCAAAGAAAACCGGCGTAAAATAGCGCTTGCGCTGTGTTTCGCCGAGTGAGTGAGGGTACCGGAAGCCCAACCCCCCCTTCCCCCCTTATTCCCTTTTAAAAGGCCGGCAACGCATCTGTGACTCCTCTGGTGTTGCGGGTGTCCATGGGCAACGGATATCGCTTACCATCAGGTGATACATTTGCTCGTTTGCTGCCCTATCCTATAAAAACAAAAAATATATTTAAGAGAGTGGTTCGGAGAGCACTATCTGAAATCACTTACTTAAATACCTCATTCTCAAGTTACACTGCAAAATATTTATATTTTAGATTATTTATATAATTTTATAAGTCTATGTATGTGATACAGAGATAGTAAGTTTGTAATAGTTTTGATATTTGTCTACACCAGTGACTCCCAAAGTGGTCTACATTAACCCCTAGGTCTATGACAACTTACCAGGAGATATACGAGATTTGTCAATTAACAAATTTAAAAAATACATAAAATGTAAACTTATGCAAAAAGGCGTACTATAACACTGCTTGTTACCTCGAAGATAAAAGCCCCTGGGCATAATTATCCTGGTCCCAGTTCTTGGTGATCCTAATTTTATTTAGCTGTATTATTATTATTATTTTTTGTTACTTGTATTGTAATATGTTATTTGTATCATAACTTTCCTTTTGTTTGTTTTAAGTAGCTGATAATATGTTTTTTTCTGTTTGTATATGACGATTGTAAGTGATCACGTGTGATTCTAAGCAATAAAAGTGTTTGACTTTGACTTTGACTTTACATTAAACTGTCTTTTAATATAAAGACTTACACATTATGTTTTTCTTCATGTTTACAAATTTTTGCAAGTTGTAGTATGTAGGCATTCAATATTAGGTATGTAGGGGTCTATCCAAAACCGAAAGACATGGCAAAGGGGTTACGACATAAAATAATTCAGGAACCTCTGGTCTACGAGTACACCAAACACAGTTGTTTGTAACTAACCACTCTGTTGATCGTGGAGACTGCCTTGTTGCATTAAGTATGCCTTTAGTACTTTATTTGTATTTATATTGTACAGTAAAGATTAAAAAGCAAATTCAACATTTTTACACTTTTGTGGTCTCCATTTCTCACAGTTCCGCATTGGTTTGTATTAATTGGACGGCCCCTACTACGATTAACTTGTACATCGAGTTGGAATTATCGAAACAACAGCATTCCAGCTAAGACAAGGTACAACATTCAAAATTAATATTCATTTTCGTTGTGTTTGAATAGGATATTATGCTATATGCTTGTTGGGTTGGGATACCCTACCTGAAGAGGTCATTGAGCATTAACGGACAGTTATCCACAAAACCATCTGCAAAGTAACGGCAACTCATAAATTAGCGCATTCCAGTCCAGCTAGCATGTTTTTCGGCGCAGCTGTAAACTTTTTCAGTAGAGGTGTTACAATGTTGCCTTGTGACATTCCATCATACTGTTTGAGAACAGGGCAGTGCCACTTGGTGAATTAGTTACAAGTTTAAGTTTACCAGTAAAATGTCAATCATTTGTCATTAGTCTCTACCCTTTTTTTTTTTTTTTTTTTTTTTTTTTTTTTTTTTTTTTTTTGTTCCCCTGAGGAAAATGCATTAAATTGCATACCCCGGCTGTGGCGAGCCGGGGTTATGTGGGGCTCTCCTCCCCAGAAGGGGGAGGCCTACCCACTAAAAACCTCAGGGATGGCCTTCCTCAGGCATGTAGGGAGCCCCCGGGAACACAACGGCCACTTCCGGAACCCCCAGCCTCCGCTCCCCTCTCTAGAGGGGAGCCCTCCTCGGGGGAAGCTACCACCTCCCCCGGTCCCCTCCACCGACGACGCCCCCCGGCCACGGAAGGGGCGTGGTCCATCCCGGGTCGCCGTAACGGTCGCGACTTCCTCGCGCCCGCCGGCGACCCGCGGCGGCGCCGCAGCTGTGCTACCGAGCCCGGCGCCGCCTCCTTCGAGCGGGATCGGCCATCTCCCGACCCCGCTCGGCAGCCTCCTTCTGGAGCATTACTGCTTCACAGAAGGAGGCCACAGCCCTCCAACCTCCCTCGTCCGCCAGCATTGCCGCAATCAATGCCGGCGGAGACAGATCTCGCCCGATCTCTGCGACCAAGACTCGGCGCTCGGAGGCCCACGCGGGGCACTCCGCCAGCGTGTGCTGGGCCGAGTCGAGGTCGGATGCGCAGTGGTGACAATGTGTCGATCCCTCCCGTCCTATTCGACACAGATACTCACCGAAGCAGCCGTGCCCGGTGAGTATCTGAGTCAATCGGTAGGTGACCTCCTCCTTCCCGTTGAGCCAAGCTTCGAGGTGCGGGAGTACGGCACCGACGGCCCGCTGGCGCGCGCAGATCCGTAATTCGAGCTGCGCACGCCAGGCCGCCACAATCCGTCGGTGCCACTCCCGCTTAGGCACTTCGTGCGCGGGTTCCAGGGCGCTCCCCCCATCGCCCCCCCGGCCGACACGCCGCGACGCATACGTCGCCGCGTACATGTCGGCCAGGATGTCGAATGGGGGGGAGCGTCCCAGAACTGTCGCCGCCTCGTACGAGATTGTACGGTAGCCTCGTACGATCCGTATGGCCATTATCCGCTGCAGGCTCCGTAGCAGAGCTCTGCAGCGGGGGACCTCGCGCAGTCTTGCGACCACACGGGAGCCCCATACATGGCCACGGATCGCACGACGCCCTCGTACAGGCGGCGGACTCCATCCCTCGGTCCCCCGAGATTGGGCAGCAGGCGATGCAATGCGCCCGCCACCCTTTTGGCTCGGGGGACCAACCGCACGAAATGCTCCTCGAAGCTCCAGCGGCGGTCCAGGGTGAGGCCCAGGTACTTTATGTACGGCCCCACCGGGACCACCGCGTCACCCACCCGGATCCGGCAACTGGGTGGTTCCCGGCGCCTCGGAAGGCCGTGGAACCATAGCGCCTCGGTTTTGTGAGGCGCTATTTGTAAACCCAGCTGGCGGATCGCCCGCACGACACATGCCACCCCAAGCTCGGCAAGCCTGAGCACCGGCTCGAAGTCGGCCCCAGTCGTCACGACGAGAGTGTCGTCAGCGTAGCAGACGACACTCACGCCGCGAGGAAGGCTGGTGCGAAGGACCGCGTCGTATGCGAGGTTCCATAGCAGGGGTCCCAACACCGACCCCTGCGGAACGCCGCATTCGACCCTCCTCGACGTTTCCATCCCGTCCCGTCCCATCACGCCGATCGTCCTGTCGCGCAGATAGTCCCCGACCACTGCCCGCAGGTAGGGAGGCAGCTCGTGGTATACGAGCGCCTCCCTAATGGCCTGCCAGGGGAGGGTGCCGAAGGCGTTGACGATGTCTAACGACACCGCCAACGCCACCCCCCCCGATCGGACTGTGACTCCGACAGGGAACGAACACGCTGGATGGCGTCCAGCGTTGATCGCCCCCGCCGGAATCCAAATTGGCAGTCCGATAGGTCAGGACCCGCGCGCGACAGGTGCTCGCTGATACGAGCGGAGATAACCCTCTCAAAGAGTTTCCCCGCCTCGTTCAGCAAGCAGATCGGACGGAACGAAGATGGAACGTCGCCGGTCCTTCCTTCCTTCCTGAGGAGCACCAACCTGGCCGACTTCCAGTCAACGGGAAACACGCCCTCGCGGAGACAGCTCGTGAAGAGCTGTCTCACCGTGCTCCCTAACGCCCTGAGCGCCAGCGCTAGCACCTTTCCCGGGACCCCATCCGGTCCCGGGGCAGTGTTGCGCGCAGAGAGCCGCGAAACGGCCCCGGCGAGCTCGCTCTCCGTCACCCGGAGGTCATCCGACCAAGGGCCGGGCGACGGGGCGGCGGGGGGACTGTCCCGGACCCTCGGGAAGAGCGTATCCACCGCTCTTCCCACGACGAGAGGGTCCAGGGTCTCCGTCAGCGGAGGGACCCACGGTCGGAGCTTGCCCAGTACCATCCGGTACGGGCGCCCCCATGGGTCCCTCTCCAGTCCCCCCAGCAGCTCGCGCCAGGACCGCGCCTTGGCGTCGGCGATGGCGACGCCGAGCGCCTTGGCCGCGGCTCCGTACGCGCTTCTGGCGCTCAGGAGTTCGTCGACTGAGGCTCGCCGTCTTCGACGGGCTCTGAGGTACTGGCGGCGCGCGGCTACTACAACGACCCGTAGCCGCGCGATCTCCTCGTTCCACCAGTACGCAGAGCGCCGCCGGGGCGGCCTGACTCGGGGCATGGAGACGTCGCAGATCGACGTCATCGTGCCCCGGAGCCAGGCGGCCCGCGCATGCACATCGAGGTCGGGCGAAATCCGTGCCTCCTCCGCCCAGTCCGCGACGTGGGCAGCGGCTAGAGCCGCATCCCGGTCCAGCCGCTTGATGGACCAACGTCGCGGACGGCTGTCCTCCTGGAGTGTGCGGGAAGGGCGACGGTGGGCCACCGACACGTCGAACACGATGTGCCGGTGGTCGGAGAGTGTAACCACCTCCGCCGCCACCCTCCAACCTGACACCATGCGGTGCGCAGAGGGAGTCGCCCATGACAGGTCGACGATCGACTCCCCCTGCCACCGCACGCAGGTGCTGACCGAACCCCGGTTTAACAGCCGGAGGTCCAGTCCCGCCGCCCACTCCAGGAGTGTCTCCCCTCTTACGTCGTCCCGGGTGTCGCCCCACTCTCGCGAGTGGGCGTTAAAATCACCCAGGACGAAGACTGGACGGGGAGCGCAACAGCGAACGCAGTTCGCTACCCCGTCCAGAAATGCCTCGAATGCGGCGAGGCCGCAGTTCGGGGAGATGTAACAGCCTATCGTGGCCGTGGACCCCCATTCCACGGCCACGTAACCCGGCCCCGTAGCGAGCAGGGTGCAGTGCGGTCGGTCGGTCGCCCAATAAATGGCGACCAAGCCCTGGTCGTCCCCAAACCACCTTGGGTGGTTCGGGACAGAGTAGGGCTCTGCGACGACCGCCAGGGCAACCTCATCCTCCGCGAGCGCTTGGATCAAAAGATCCTGCGCCGCGCGGCAGTGATTGAGGTTGCCCTGGAGCACCCTGCACCCTGTGCTTTGGACGTCCATGTTAAGATTGGACGTCCATCGCTACGCTCGTCCCCGAGGCCGGGGCGGGAGGTTGGGCGACCCCCCTCTTCCTTTTGGGTGGGCAGCACCTCCTGCTGCCCACTCGGTGACCTGCCGGTCTGCCCAGGTCCTTGCAGACCGGGCAGGAGGGAGCACTCGCGGTGCAGAGACGGGCTATATGCCCCGGCTCTCCGCACCGGTAGCACAGAGTGCTCCGATCCACCTGCCGTTAGGGCAATTAACCCTAACGTGCCCCCTCTCGAGGCACCCGATTAGTCTCTACCCTAGCTATACGAGTATATTCTACATTTAAGTAATAACTTCAAAGCAAAAGTAACAAAAGCACTGTCAAAGACAGAATTACTTGCCGTAAATTCATCGCATAAAAGAATCCAAACAACACAACCTCCTATTACGACTAAATCTGATGTAATTATCAACTCAATATTCAAAGTGCTAAGGTTTAGTTTTAGTATTAGAACTCAGCAAAGATTATTCTGTAGAAAATCACTTTATAGTGAGGTAACCGTACACGGCTGTACGCGCACGCGCCACGCGTAAAATTCTATTGGCCGATACGCACATAACTCCTGCAAATAAGTATCCCTCGCCAGCAAATACAGCTTTTAATTATTCCCATTAAGTCCGTGAAATTGGATAATAATTATTTGCAATTTATGTGCGAATGAGTCCCGTGGAATTCGAACGATCAGCATTGCATTATTATTATTGTATGCATCTCGTTTTGTTGTTTCAATATATTATTAAGTCGTTTTTCTACGTAGTTTATAAAATGTTCATTTATACGATTTCATTTTAATAATACGATGATGTCAAAAATCTTACGCCCTGCCTGATGATAAGCAGTCACTGCAGCCTATAGATACCTATTTACTCGTTTCTTGAAGAGTACAAGCGCATTGTATAATACTAGAGTGCTTGGGAGGAAATTCTTCCGAGACCGCCCTGTGCGTGACTTCTTGTATAATGATAGAATGTGGCCGTTGGCATCATGCCAACCAATTCTGTGTATATTCTAATATCCTATTCTATGTTATATGGTTTTTTAAATTGCCTATTCGAAAATTAATTTATCATCATTTATCCAAAGAGACACTCACTGCTGGGCAACGACCTCACCTAACGATCTGCACAAGTGCACATCCTGTAATCCTTATTACCAAATAGTCAGTCCGTGATTTGGTTAAAGAAATCGGTTGGTTCTGCCACAATGGCCATCAGTGTTGCAAGCAATGAGTGTTGCGTACTTTGGGCTATGTACGGTAATCCTAATTCTTCTCCAGATACGGTAATCCAGAAAGTACCAGCATAACCATTTCTTTACTATCGGATGACTTGGAGTCGCCTTATAAAGCCCAATGTAGTGGTCAGCTTTCAATTCTAAATGTCATCACTCAAAGAATTTAGTCATAAGACAATAAGGTAGATAGGCCATAAATATGTCAACAACTACCAGTATACATTGACATGAGTAAATTTCCTCACTTGCAAAAACATTATTCAACCTTTATTAATAATTTACATACATAAATCTACCTTCAATCAACAAAATTTAATCTTCTCGGTTAAAAGCTTGACTGCTAGAAATCACCTATGGTGGTTACACCACCTGTTTTACTGTTTGTGTATGCAGTATTTAAACCTATTCGATTTATTCTGCAAAATTAACTCTTTCAGATCTATTTAATTTCATTGCAGCGTTAGATGGCATACGTGAAAAAAAAGATTTCACAGGCAAAAAAATTATTAGCTTTACAGCACTTTTGTGTAATTTTCTATTTTAATAATTATACTCTGACTTCAGAATAACGTACTTTCCTGGTATGGTCATGTATTGAAAAGAGAGAACGATCATGTTACTAGGAAAATTATGGACGTGAAAGTGGATAGGCGTGTAGCGAGAGGAATTATGATGATATCGAAACAGCGTCGAAATAACGAATGATAGAAGAAAGTGGAAGACAAAGACGTGTTACGCCAACCTCATTTAAAATTGGAAAGATGGCCGAAGGAAGATGACCGAAGAAAAGAAGTGTCTAATTGGCGAAACAGAAGAGCGAAGTAATGGAAGAGTTTGGAAGAGGAAGACATGTTGCGCCAACCCCAAAAAAATTTTTACAACTGGCTAGGAGAAAGAGATAAACAAGCAACTGACCGTAAATTGTAAATTTCAGTTTACATCAAATGAATCCAAATGATGTAATGTTACACCATTATTTACTCATCAAACAGGCTAAAATAAAATCGAGTGACGCCCTCATTTTCTGTAACGGCACGTAGATTGCTCAATAAATACTTTGATGAACATTGTTTATTCGAACCAATAGCGGATTGGACTGAAGACAAACTAACAAACATAGTACTTAAATAAAATACTCGCAGATGTGTTGTGAATAACACAATAAATTGAGAACGCGTAACACCTGAAGCTAATGGGTTATTAAGAAGTTATTAAGAATCCTCAAAACACATTAGCTTCTCAGCTACTGTAGCCGTAAAATTACACATTATGGCACATTGCGTACAGTGTTTAAGCAATCATCGATAACATCGCCGGCAGAACTAATTCCAATAGCAATTTCTGTCGCGACTATCGCCCGTACAATCTGGGACTCAAACATCTTGAGTCTTGTAAATTGTGAGCGACACTTTAATTATGATGAAACATTACTTACTTAATATTTGCGTGGAAAATTAAATTATAGGTGTTCGGGGATACTTATCGGGTTAAAGCGCTCGTTATTCGCCCTAAGTCATGGTGTTTGAGTCAAAGTTACGCCCATGCTTATATGATGATACTAATCTATATTCCTGTTGTCATATCATAGTATCTCGTATTTCGCAGTTCTATATAGACTTTACTTAGTCTAGGAATATCATCTTCATAGCTGTTTCGCCATAATCCTATAGAATTCATTAGTCAAAGTTTGACACGGTTCTTTGATTTGACCATTGATTTGATTTGGTCTGAGATCTTTGATCTACCTATCCGCCTGCCCTAAGCTTATCAACATAATTAGTATCTGTTAACATAATTACCCTCTCCTGTTATTCAGCCCTTGAAAGACCGTCGAGTAGAATGAGACCAAATATTTTTGTTTAAGTTGATCCATAACATGCTAGATTCGACCATATTATTAATTGATATAAATTAAGATGTCCTCGACTTAGTGTTCGTTGTAGGGATGTTTTTCTGTACCCATCACTAACATTTTAGGCATATTTATACTTAAAATATTTTTTTGTATCGTGCATGCATATTGTATGATAAGAAATTTCTCTATGGCGATATACTTAATTTTATTTAATTAATAGTATGTCATAACTTCAAAATCTAATAAAAATTTTGCAATGCAAATTAAATTGAAATTGCTCAGAATCTAATATAGTATATATGTATAGACATTTTGTTGGTTTGATTGTAACCGTTTGTGTCCCTAACTATAAAATATATGACTAAAATAAATCTCATAAATCTCACAGATACATTTTTTATTAAAAGTAGATTTAGACAAGTTTAATATTTATTGTAACACCCCAACTTTACACTTCTCTTTTATTCTTTATTAAACTCCTCTTTTATCGCCTAATTTTAAGCGTTTAAGTTTTCGTTGTCACTACTATTTTCTATGGCTTCACCGTTCTACAGTATCCGCTCTTAGTTGTTCTGAAGTTCTCCAACTTCTAAATGTAATAAACGTGCTGATTGACTATACTAGTGACTTTTTGGTAAATATTTGGTACATCAAATGAATGTTTCGACTTTGATTAAGTTATTATAGTCACAAACTTTATGAACGACTTTTAAGCAGAATAATTTACACTTATCATAAATATCGAGTAATATTATTGTATTAATAAAATGTTTGATATTTCGTTTAATTATACTTCACCTTATAAAACGTTACTCAATTCTACCACCCCAATAAAATCATCTGACTTAATGGTTGTAGCTTAACCATAAAATTCACACACACACCAATAAAACCACACCTCTAATTAATTTAATTTTAATATATTCCATAGCTTCTTGCGGTCGTGACAAAGACTTGTTATTCAGCGGCATAGAGTAAGACTCATACAATGTCATTCCCTTTGGACATGAGTAAAGGACCAGCTAATTACTCTCATGTGAAGTTATTTCTGTCGCGGCAATCAACAAAAGCTTCTTGTTACACTAATAGGTAATAGACAACAAAAATTATCACAACGAAGCGGTAATATCGGCAAAAACCGACATTTGTCTGCTTGCAGATCAATTTACTGCTTTGCTTCACATCCTATTTAGTTTTATAAAGGAAAAAAGTTAGTCTGTGCAGGATATATCTTTATCAATTGTAACTTATGCTTTGTTCTGATGTATAAGCTATATTATTGTAAGTTTCAATACAATCCATTGAGTGTTTTACGTGAACGAGCATTCTTAAATATTATTCGCATTTTTTAAATATTTGTAGATTTTTGTTATACTTCCAATTTTGTATTTTTTTTTAATTAAAATCATTACTACTATTGAATTTGTAATCAATTAACTCAACCTCAACGATTATACTTACATAATATAAGTTTAGTGAACATGTAAAGTTTGCGGAAATGGAAGTTGGCCATTTGTACTTTTAAAATACACAAGATCCTATCGTGTTTGAATTTATTTCATATCTCTCATTAGGTTGCCTAGCCTGCTAGATTTATTCGATATCTACCCGTCCTGACATAAAAAAATCTTTGCAGAAATATATTTTAGTTAAACACTTATTTATTAATAATGTCTCCGATTTGACGTCATTAGTAAATAATAAACGATAAAATAGCGTGCATTACGCGCCAAGTCTTGTATTCATTATCAGCTCTTACGTGTTCCACTGGAAGAAAGCTGCAGGCACATATGTCTTTCCAATATGTCACCGCACAGACAAAACATACATATTAAGTGTTTTTAATTATTATAAATAATTTGAATCCAACACAATAATAAGTAATTAATACATAAGTCACATTTTGATCACATATATAAACAACATTTACAAAGGTATTACTACATTTAAAACAATTAGAAGGTAAGTAGAATATAATTTGCTTCTTGCTTCTTCTTGTTCTTCAATTGTTTTACATTGTAGGATAATTATTATTTAAGTTATTTTTTATTGATATTATTAATACAATTATATATTTTATAAGTTGCAACCTACATATCCTACAACAGATTTATGCACTCTTTTGGCGCCAATCTGTTTTTTTTTTCAAAGAAGCGCCTGAACGTGTAGTTAATTAAATACAAATATAATAATTAACCCACGTAAAAAATAAAATGCCTAATAATACGGTGTGGCAACTCGCAATATTACACTCAATCTGTATTTAAAATACATAATGTTCAAAATATCAATATTTTCTACTAAATAAAAGAAGAACGCGCCCAGATCAAAGAAAGCATTTTCTTTACATATATATAGCCTTACTTAACGTACTGAAAATGAAGACCAAACTGATAGTAGTACTCTGGTACTATTTCGATAAGCGCTAGAACCCCTCTTAAATTTTCCAAGACACGTAATGCGTGCTGGAATGCTTCATAATCTGCATCTCCCGGTGAGACTAAGCCCACACAATAAATTGTCATGGTTTTTATCCGGCCAGCTAAATTATAGTCGCTTGCCGCCGCAAATACTAATTGTGTGCCCCGGGGTGAGTATTACTTACTAATTTATGGCTCAGTGTACTAAACTCCCTATTTCAGAATACACAACGTTGTGTTGAGTCAGTTTGTTACAGATAGAGCCCTACACGTTATGCTTATGCAAATGTTACGCCTAAAATATGTTATTTTAATGTTTCTTAACAGTATTTTAAGATTTTGTCTTTCTTAATTTAAAAATTATCCAAGAATAACATTGCATGTACAAAGACATGTTCTTTAATTATAATAGTGCTAGTTTCATATCTGACTTATGAATTTGTCTCCCTTTTGTAAGTAGAAACTTCAGTTAGTTATTTGCATTTTATATAAGCACTACACCAATAAAACCACACCTTACAACAGTAAGAGCGAATTATATCAATCTACGATTGATGTATTTACAATCCATAATTCCTGCCATTCAGTAGAAATGAAGCCAATAATAAATACTTCGAACCGAACTCGCGTCCGCCTCCGTAAATACTGCATCGAACTACTACGACAGCATACGACAAAGAAGTAGAAACTGACAGCGCTATTGGAGTTTATAGCTCTGTCTCACTTTATTATCCATGTTTATGCGATCGTAGTAGGCTGTCGTTCTTAATTTAATTAGATGATCACTTGAAAACTAGCCATGTAATTTGTCAGTCCAAGACAGCCTCTGATTGTTTTATAATTGTGGCACCGTTTGGGCTGTTAGGCACGCTGAAAACATAATTATAGCCAAGGCTTGCGGCACGGAGCTGCTATCAATTAATCTACCGGTACTTTCTTAATTAAAACATAATAGGTAATGTATAATGAATAAGTAGGAAATAGAAATAACATTTTATATCAGTGCCTTGGTGAAGTTTGTGTTAAAAATTATTTTTTGATACTAATATTCATATACATTTTTTTGGACTGCTGAAATTCTAGAGGTATCACAAACGCTTTGCCTACCCTCAAAAAATCTTTTATTACTTCACAAATGCACAAAGAAACTAACTTTGAGAAATTATTATAGTACTCACAATCTAAGATGGTCGTTTTGACAGGTGTCATTGTCATAATTTATCTGTCAGAACTATGGCATTTTGACAAATAGACTATGTAGATAATGCCATAAATGAGTATGAAATTATTAAAGTACTCACAATCTATGATAGCCATTTTGACAGGTGTCAATGTCATAATTTATCTGTCAGAACTATGGCATTTTGACAAATAGACTATGTAGATAATGCCATAAATGAGAAGAACTCTTTGTCTGTATTAGAGATATCATGCTACTTAAGATTTTTTAAAGCTACGGCAAATTTTGTAAAATTAACCTTTTAAGCGTAATTAATATAAAAGATTCTAAACAAGATATGCGAAGACATGAGAATATTAGTACACGTCATCATAAGGCGAGTTTAATCAGCGCCTAAGATTTACGCGCACGGATGAGTTAGTGCAGCCAGGGGCACTTGTCGCTTGTGATTAAGAACTAGGTTCGATTCTCGTGGCAGACATCAGACCGCATATGGAACCAAGACATGTTGAATTTATTGCTGATAATTGGCTTAGCGGTTGGTAGATGGATGCCTGTCGCCAGTTCCAATAAACTATCCGGAATAACAAAGACTATTTGTCAAGAAATTTAGGTAAAATGGTGGTCAGTTTTGGCGTCTCAGTTTTAAAATAAGTTTCAAAAATAACGCTAAAACTATTATCTGTAGTTCTTCTTCATTTATAATGTATTGCGCACTTACGAAATAAACATCGTTACAAGAACAACTACGCCATTTTATTATTTTATAATTCGCAAATCCGGACATTCTACCAAAGAAGTCACAGCTGCACAATTATATTACTGTTTAGTAAACGCAAAACTAAGCAGTAGGGGTATTAAGGTTAATACTGTAGGTGGGAACGAATAATTTGTGTTGATGAGTTATCGAACCCCGCTTCCTTCCGATCAACATCCTCCCACCACTGAGGTAGTTTGGAATATGGGACAATGTAATGGATATTATAGCTGCAAATTTACGTGCGTTATTGGTAACTAGCTAGCGGACTCAGAGCTGATCAAACGATCCTAAAATTATAAGAAAATATATGACCTTATTTCTACTAAAGATCTCTGCATTTCTATATCTTCACGTAGAGAAACTTCTAGCTCGCTAGACAACTTTCAGCCTTTAAACGTAATGTAAGCAGCTCGATTCTTATTCGTCGTTGCATATTTCTTTTATGGGAAATTATTGTGAGAATAATATATGTAACTACATGTTACGTTTAGTATGTATACATATACATGTGTATATGTAATTTAGTTTTATAAGAAAACATTTTAAATGTATAGTGCGTATCTTACTAAACCAACCATAAAATTTTGTGATTCACTGGCTGTGTCGAGAATAATAAACTTCATCATTATAAATTAATAACTTTATACATATTCGCTTAATTAATTTTTTTTCCTCAGTAGAGAGAGGCTGAGAATGCTCACGAGGAGCACGAAACGTACCCAAGACACGGAGGTTATGTCGGACTCCACACGACGGAAGCGCGGGCCGCTTCGTCGTGTGACCTACCAACTCAGCCTAGCCTTGGCCATAAAGGCCCTACGGCTTGAATGGATCTTAATTCATATTTTTAAGCGCTGGTGGTGATTAACAAAATCACCACACTGCATTTAAATCAATATAAAAGCTGCGAACTTAATTATAATGTTCTATAAACAAAATACTGTTCATGGAGTTGCCAGAAACACACTAGTATTAAACACACTAGTACTAGTATAAGTGGGGAAACCCGCGAAATTCCAACGGACAATGCGAGACGGCGCGAGGGGCGTGATTTATTCAATGCAAATCGACGCCCGCCCACGCGCGCACGCGTCCTTGCGTATACAGGTTGATGCGTTTGGACGTTTCAGCGAATTCTGGTACTAAAAACGTCAGAAAGAAATATGTGTTGCGATTTTGCAAAACCCCTAATTAGCAATCGTAATTAAATGACCTAATAAAGATAATTGTTTTAGACTGATTTTTGTATATCCTCCTCATAAAATTCCATTACCAAGTTAGCGTCGTCAGTGAACAACAAAGAAAAAAACCGTTAACTCCTATGTAAAAAAAATAAATTAATCAAGCTACAAATTAATCTGATATTTCTATTTGCATAGAAATTGATATAATATATGTTTAATTGCATAGGTATTTCCTGTCATATTTCGCCATACTCTGGATATACAATATATAAAAATAAAAATAATACATATTACACTGAATGAAATAATGCAAAAATAGGTTGTTGCATTAAACAAAATGTTATTAATTACTGTGCCGAATGTCTGATTGGACTTTACGTGAAATCTACTTCTATGTCAACTGTTGCCTCGACATGATAAAAATCTAATTTTATTAATGTATTTTAACTCCAGCTACATTCGATTAAGACTAGATAATAATATTGTGTAATAATATTCGTGTATTATTTGACAAACCATTTAAATAGAAAAATAATTAAATTAAAATTAATCTTCAGTTTGAAGTAAAGAGAAATTTGTAATGATATAAATATTTTGAATAGTAATAAAACCTTATTGTCTCGGTAACGAAAAATGTAAATCTTTTACACAAATGTACTCATTCTCTTTATTTTAAATGATAAAACAATAAACCATTTTCTAGCAACACTAAATACTACGACAATTAATTGGAAGCTTAATTGACTTTTTTTAAATAAAGTATAAGGCAGTAAATAATAATAAGTTACATAAACATAGAAACATAACCTAAATTTCATTTGAGTTGCAAACATTGACTATTCTTTACTTTGTCCTAACTAGGTAGGTGTAGCTAGTAAATTTATAGCAAAATTTCTTAATTCAATATGAAAAATGAAAATATATTCATTCTTCATTTTTTTAATTAGAATTAATGAATAAAATCTAATGTTTCGTAACAAATTAAGAAAAATAGTCAAGGACGTGGACCAAACGAAATATCCTCACAGTACAGACTTCTATCTAAGTATTTATAAAAAAATTAAGCAATATTATACTTTGAAAACTATCACTTGATTTCCGATATGACCACTCAAATACATTCTAAACATATATATTCAAATATTTCGTTATATGTAAAAAGCTATGTCATAATATCAGTATGGCGTGAAAACATCACTAAAACAGGCAACGTATCCAATTATATCTTAGAAAACAAATATAACGTATAATGTCATATAACCTTAAAATACCATATTTCATGACACTTTGGTCTAAATTCTTCGAACCTAATAATACGGACAACAGCACAGCTATAAATATCCAAAGACTATCCGTAATCTTAGCCAAGAATTATAATAGACATCAATCAATTTTGACACACCCTGTGTAGTGACCATCCCACGCTTAACACGTATAATTGACACTGTATGCGAATTTATATCGTATTTGAATAACGGAAAGACTAGTATTGAGTGTTTGTGACTCCAATTGTATTGTTTACGCGTATAATAGTGTCGCCTGCGCAGCTCTTAAAGAAAGGTGCAACCTTATTAGATCATTGCCGATACTCTAATAATGAAGTTTAATGCTTGTTTTTCATTGTTATGTAAATTGATCATATAAGTAGTGTTTCAATGTAATTTGAGCCTTCTTTTTATTAAAACTCGGCGTAAATTTTATGCAAATGGCTTTTCCATAGACACTATTGTAGATTGATAATAAATGCTAATATTTATTAAAAAAAAACCTTCAATCCAAGCCACCTCACCATTCAAGCCGTATGGCCCTTATGGCCAAGGCTAGGCTGAGTTTAGTCGGTCATCTCTACTTGCCGTTGCGGTGGTATCCATGAGGATTCTCAGCCTTCTCTCCTGAGGAAAAAAAAATCCAAGCCATGTGGTGCTTATGGTCAAGACTTAGATTTAGTTTAGTCGGTAGGTTATCCCGGTCGAGCTATCTCGATACTGATTTGAAATCCGACATAATCAACGAGGCCAAGCGAGAATCTGACTCGCAAACGAATAATTCCGTGCCATTATTAAATTTAATAAAAACGACAAAAATTCACGTCTGTTGTATGAGAGCTCTACTTAAGTATTTGTTTTATTTTAATTATTTAAAAGTGAATATATAAATAAATATTTTGTGAATATATCAAAATATATTGCGCAAACAGAAGAAAAAAATCACTTCAGTTGTTTGGTTTTATTTTAATTATTATTATTAAAAAATACGATGGAACTAAATATTCTGTGAATATTTCAAGCGACTAATATGTTGCCGTCGCCAAAATCGAGCAAAAACGAGCAAAAAAATCTCTTTTTTTTTTGTATGGAATATATTAGTTTTATTCAGATTTTTGTCATAGCGGTAACAGAAATACATTATCTTTGAAAGTTAAACTGATACAGCCTGGTGACAGACGGACGGACAACACAGTCTTGGTAATAGGGTTTCTTGTTTACCCTTTAAGTACTTAACTACCGAAAGGGTAAATTGATAGGATTTCCGTACAAAACAGAAACAAACAGGCCCGGTCTATCTTTGGGTATAGAACCCTAAAAGTGCTTACAAAAAATCACCTACATACAAATACAGGTATAATAATTTTTTTATTGTACCAGAAGAATACGAAGCGCGACAATTCTCGCTGTTCATATACTTCGAAGAAATATTATCTTTGGGTATAGAACCCTAAAAGTGCTTACAAAAAATCACATACATACAAATACAGGTATAATAATTTTTTTATTGTACCAGAAGAATACGAAGCGCGACAATTCTCGCTGTTCATATACTTACTTCGAAGAAATATTAATTGCGGTATGCTCCGTTAGCGCCTCCATTCACGGTAAGAGACGGAGCAGTGACACGTGTAAGTATTTTAAGTTACGTAAAAGTGCAAAAAAATGTCACGTCAACACAAAAACCCTACTAAAGAAGTGCTTCCACCGAACAAGATCCATCATCAACTCAACGCCATATAAGTAGCGGCCTAACAAGTACCCATTTATTTTAATAAACCCTTTAAACGAGTTTTCTATATTATCAAGTTAGCTCGTCATTCAAAGGCATTATAAAGGCTTCCTCGTTGTGAAGGTGCATTTTTCATGGTGCAGGCGCAAGAGTGACATGGCGGCTTGATTTACACGCTTCTCGCACAACATAGTTGAACAGTGACTGTCATTTAATGTTATTTTACTGAACCTCGCGACTTGAGTCTCCAGACTACTAGTGATGTAACGATTTTCGTTCATCGATCGATTCGATTCGGTTTTGCGATTTCATTCGATAGTTGTTTGAAGACAGCAGCTAAAGCTAATGACGACGTCGCAAATGGTAACCCATTGGCGAAATATTGTCAGTTATCAAATGACATATGAAAATGTTTGCGGTGTAAATGGTTGCCTGTTGACATCAAAATTATGCTTTCTTCCAAATTTAAAACGAAGCAATGACTTTTAAATAGATTAATGCTGTGTAATCGAGATATCTGGGGATCTATACTGTCATGTACTTTTTTTTCGATTTTACAACTTTATTTATACAATTTCTTAAGACGGTATTCCAACGATCAATGAAAATAACCCGAGGAAACCTACATACAACTAACTGGAAGGAAACTCTATGGTTGTCCACTTGAGTACGTCTATCTTACCTATTTCTACCACGAAATTACAGTATTTTGGTGTGAACGGTAAGATAGGCAGAACAATTTACTGCGTATTTACATTACTTATTATGTCACATGTTTATGTGATATGACTGGCGAAATCCTTAAAGTCAGTGTTACCTTATACTCAGGTATCAACACCGAGCAAAGTTCTTTTGAAACTGCAGCAAACACTTGAAACTTAAACCTTTCTTAAAAGTACAATTTTTAACCTGAACGTTTTTGATTTAATAATTTACTTCTAGTGTATGTGTTATTCAGTAAAGTATAGTATAACTATCCATCTATATATCTCTATTTGGCAACCTACACTGTTGTGTGGAGATTGCAGATTTACTGTGAATCTCACAGCGCCCACATGTACTATAGGCGACTTGCAGTCTTTATTTATTTATTTAATAATAAGTACAAACACAGGTTACAAAACAAATATACATCTGTCAAGTTGGAATAACAAAATCCAATTTCGGAGTAACAAGGATAAAGAAAACAAAACATAGATAAAAATTAAAAGAAGAAACATACATACAATATTTACAATCAAACTATAAGTACCTTATAATATTAGACAATAAATTCTTAAAACTATAAGAACTACAATGAAAAATATCAACATCGATTCCTGCGACTGCGCAACTCCTGACGAGCTCATTATACTGGAGACACATTCTAGCTAAGGGATTATAATAAGAGATGTTGTTCAAGAAAACTCAGTGTGAGAATAATAAAAAAATTACGAGCACGATGGTAAGTATTGAAACTTATTTATTTATTTTATTTATTTATAACTTTATTGTACATCAACCATAGTGAAAAAAAAATACAGATAATGAATCCTTAAAACTAACTGTACAAAGGGCGACCTTATCACAAAGAGTGATCTCTTCCAGGTAACCTTAGGATGGACAGGAATTTAAATCAATTATTACGTGGAAAGATGGCGATATATAACTTAATGACATACTTACTATAAATATAACAATACATACTTACATACATATACCAATAAAATACAAAATCATAGTGACAAATAATGTTTTTTAACAAAGCTTTTGAAAATGGGAAGGCTTTGTGCTTGCCTTATATTTAAAGGTAACGCATTCCACAATAAAACTGCTTGTACCGTGTAGGCCTTATTATAAAATTTGGTGAAGTGAGTTCTTAATTGTGATAGAAGATAATCGCGTAAAATCGTTTTATCGTCAACGACTAAAATTATCAGCACATCACTAACACAGATGCATCGAACAGGCTCGTAAGGCAGCTCTTCAAATTGATATTCGATATAAGTGGACTTCGGCGAATTATATCGTTATTTGTGTTGCTACCCGCTATCGTTACGACACCATAAAACGGATTATTCTATTGATATTATAAGCTCACAAACTCTCCTACCTCAATACGAAATGTATACATGTTGCCACAAGCTGGTTTCGTAAATAAATTGAACTCAATTTAAATATAAGCAATTTGGGCATGATCGACCAATCAAATTCAAAAATCATAATTTTTATTCAATTTACATTGAATGGTTACATGCGTTTATTGTCGATAAAAAAATTTAAGACACACAGAGCTTAAGAGCTATACATAATCTTGTACCCGAATACGTACAAAGCAAAAAATTGATAATCAGATAACAAGTTATTAATTATTGTGCCCGCGGCTTCGCCCGCGTACTAATCGTATTTTTCAACCGTCTACATAAAGGGGCTTCTCAGTGTGACCCGTATGTTTTATGTACGTATGTAAGTATGTATATTTGTCCACGATTATCTATATTATGTTATTTCACGTTCGCCACGTTGGATTTTAAAATCATTGTTGTTTTCGTAATCAGCGACCCGATAAACCATAGAAACAATACCCATTGTCGATTTTCAGACTTTGACACCCCATTTCCCCCTTTTGGGGGTTGAATTTTCAAAAATCCTGAAAGACGTGTTTACTCATTTATTGTTAGGAGTACTCCTGCGAAGTTTCGAATAAAATATTCAAACAAATCTTGTTTCTCCATACAAACTTTGGACCCCCATTTCACCCCCTTAAGGGATGATTTTTGAAAAATCCTTCCTTAGGTGTAGGGGTGCACCCTACACCTTATAAGGAATCTACGTGCCAAATTTGTAATCTCTAGGACCAGCGGTTTGGGCTGTGCGTTGATATGTCAGTCAGTCAGTTTCTTCTTTTATATATTTAGATAGCGTTTCTATTGTCTACCATACAGTCAGTTTTCTAGTATGAATAATTATAAATAATATTTTGAAATTATTAATATTATATATAGTTACTTATGTTAAAAGTGTTTTGAAATTAATGTAAATTTAATTTGTTAATGACTGCGACACAGTTTTTTTAACTAAAGATTACTAAATCTTATTGCAAGTCTAACATACTAGTGGATTCAACCTTATTTTGGGTCCAATACAGAACGTAATCAGACGTATTACTGTGTGTCCTCCCACTGCAATCAAAAGCAAACCTTCTCAACAAGAACAACATCAACATCTCGTAACTCAAACAAAACGGTTATATGATTTTTTAACGTATGTTTATTTTGTGGGGTATATAACGGACTTCGACGTTGAAAAAAAAATGAAAATGCCGACTGAGAGACGAAATCAAAAGAAGTTAAGTATTTTTATTCATTTACATTATTTATAAGTATATTTTATATTCTTATCTATATATGATTCAAGGCATGTCTACACAATATATTACACAAAAATTTTAAGATTCAACTAGATAAGTCATAAATAATAACAAAATAAGAATATAAAACTTTATTAAATGTATAGAAATTTTAAACTTATTTTTTAAATTTTTGATTAGATGTAAACAAATACGATATTCAAACTTGGAAAAAAAATCACCCGAGAGGAGGTAAAAAGGGGATACAAATTTTTGTATGAAAAGACTGGACATTCATTGAACCGATTTCCATGAATGTAAACATGGAGATGATTTGAGATCCAGAGAACATAGGAACATTTTTACCACTGGAAAATACATTTATCCTACTGGAAAAGCTGGCCCAGTTTTGATATAATTTGGTATGGTTAGAGACACTAGCATGAACATAAGATAATTTATACGACAGGAAAATATATCTTTCATTTGAAAAAATGTAACAAGGGATGTAACTACATAATCCATTTCTTTTTCCTCAGGAGAGGAAGGCCGAGAATCCTCACAGGCAGCACGAAACGTGCCCAGGATACCCCCGCAACGGCTCCACGCGACTGGAGCGGTCTGACCACGTGACCTACCGACTAAACTCAGCCTGTGCCTAAGTTCTAAGAACCATATAGACAAATTGTGGGGGCGACCACTCCTCAGGAGAGGGGCGATGCAGCGCAGGTGCCCAAAACGCTTGAAGAGGCGCAGGAAGCCAAAGTGGTGCCGGCCTTGTCAGGGAACCTAATCATGGCGATGCTGAAGGCTACCGAACTAAGGGATCATGGAGGGTTACATAATTTATTAGTAATCTATATAATAAAATTAAAAACATACCCTAGTAAAATCAAAAGACTGACAAACAGCCTCTAAGCAGAAATCATGAATACTTATCAAGAATCAGCGTCGTAGCAATGCCAATTCAGTGTTGGCTCCGCAAATTATTTGAACTTACAGTCAGAACGGCCCAATAAATACTGCTAGTTCACTTAACGTAAGCCTGCTTCGAAGTAGCAGCTTAAATACAACCCGCGTCGGTAACAAGTTGCACTTGTAATACATTTCAATTTAACTAGGAGGCACTTGCGAATACAACTCAAGTATTGCTAGAAAAGTCTACAGTTCTGACCCTGTACTGTGAACACAAAAATTCTATATATTTTGTCGTTCTCGCATCACGTTTTATTCTAACTTACCTAAGTTGCCAGATGTCCCGATTTTTAAATCAAAATTAAATATCCGCATATCAACCAAACAAAAATCGTAAGGTATGTGGGATTAAATCAGTGCTGCCAGACTTCCCGATTTTTAAATCACAATTAATTAACAGACTCAGTTCCACTTTTCGTTAATAACTCGACCGTGCGTGCATTAATAATTTTCTGTTAACCAAATTTGACCTTTCTCCTATGGTAATACCGCTTATTTTCGCTTCTGTGTATGTAGTTAGTGGCTAAAACTCTGCAATTTATTATCAAAATTGGTGTAGCTATTAATGAAGATACAGTTGCTTCTAATAAGATCATGAGTAAAAACCAACAAACGTCAAAATGAATCGGAACTTAAAGTATGAAAGTTACGACGCTGCAGACTGCTAAACCCTTCCAAGTAAAAATAACTTATATTAGCGTGGCATATACATATTTATAACTAGCTTCCGCCCGCGGCTTAGCCCGCGTGAAATTAGTTTTTGTCAATCCTGCCCCCCTAGACAAAATGCCTTTCTATTTGCGTTTTCTATAATAGATAACATAAAAAATGTATGGAACTGACATTTCCAGTAGATACGTCACGTGACTTGATGACGCTGATAGAAAACTCGCAGACAAGATGCTAACTGTGCTTCTATTCTATCGCTCGTCTGTGTTCTATTTTGACAGTAGAAGAGTTCTATACAAATTCATAGACAAAATGAAGTTTGTGACGTAAAAAATAGATACGGTTCTATTCTATTTTCTACTCAACAAAGCGATTGCTCATACCCAATAGATTGCTGATAGATTGTTTGTTTGTTGTTTTAAAATAGTGTGTTTTTGCCAAATTATTCCTAAAAATGCAGACAGACAAGAGTTACTTTTGCAATTATAATAATAGTATGAATCTTTAATTTGATAAACTTTTTATATAATCTTGATTGTATAAATATTAATATTATGTCATTTTGAAACAACCGTAAGTAAAAAAAACTAATTTGAATTCAATACTGACACTCGCTTTTGTTATGATTAATTGTAAATCTCATACTTACCTCTAAATAAACGTATACGCAACGATTTTCAATTTCGTCCTAATTAATGTAGGTAAATAATTGTGAAGTACGCACGTTTGAAATGTTTTGAAGTTCCTCCTAATGGCATTTTTTCTCTTTAAGCAAAGGGAATTAAGGCGAAACACGGTAAATTATTTTCTATTTCTATTCTATTTTCTACTGTCACGGTAGACACAGCCATTCTATCAGTAGATACACATTGTCTAGCATTTTTCGATAGAAAACGCTTAGTCTATTATAATAGTAGAAATAGAATAGAAAAGACGCGCGTGCTTTTTGTCTAGGGCTACTGGTCGCTTATGTCTAAGGTACCAAGATTCATGGTCTTATCTTCAATTCAACCCCTATTTCACCCCCACACAGGTAAAATTTTCAAAATGCTAGAACAAGCGATTTTTTGTTTCTTATGACGTGATATTTGACGAACTTGCTTACTACATACTTTCAACCCTTATTTCACACCCTAGGTGGTCGAAATTTCCAGAATGCTAGAAGAAATGTTTAATGATTTCTTATCAAGTGCTTAAATATAAAGTTTCATGGATTTATCTTTTAAAGTTAAGAAATCCCATACAAACTTTCAACCTCTATTTCAACCCCTTCATCCCTTTTTTTCGAAATAAAAAGTAGGCTATGTTCTGTCTCAAGGTCTAAAGATTGTCTGTACCAAATTTCATCAAAATCGGTTGCGAGGTTTAAGCGGGAAAGCGTAACAGACAGACAGACAGAGTTACATTCGCATTTATAATATTAATTGGGATTTGTAGCCTATGTGTTATTATAATGTATATTACGATGTATTTGACGACCTCCATAGTCGAGTGGATAGTACACCGGTTTCAAGGTGCCGCCATCTCTGAGGTCCCGGGTTCGAGTCCCGGTGGGGGCAGATGTTTGTGTGATGAATGCCAGCATTTGTACCTTAGTCATGGTTGTTGATATATATTTCAATAAAAATTATTTATATATGTATAATATATGTATGTCTATCCGTTACCCTAGATCCCATAACACAAGCCTTACAGAGCTTAGTTTGGGCTAGGCTAATTGGTGTAAGTGTAACAAATATTTATTATTATTTTTTTATTTATTATTGTAAAGTTTCAATAAAATTTATTTTGTAGTTTTTACGTTATCTTTCACGTAACAAACCTCCAGCCATACAAACTTTCGTATTTATTATATTAGTAAGATACAAGTGTAATATTTGTGTAAGTATCTAGATAATTTCAAATTACTTTGCAGCCTTCAGCAGGTTGTATGTAAGCGACTATTTTTATCTGTTCACATAATTGTAGAACCTATTACATTACCGCAAATAAAAACAAAAATGATGATGATGATTCGATTTTAGGTCGTGGAATATTTGGGAGAATTTTATATATTACTAGCTTTCTGCCCGCGGCTTCGCCTGCGTGGATTTCGGGATTGGGTCTATAGAGGGTTAAGGGTCATAGCTTTTGCCCGCGGCTACATAATGCGCGGAAGTCGGTTTATAGCGGGAAGGTTTTATCGCGCTTCCCGTGGGACTATCCATTGTTCCGAGATAAAACGCAAACCTTGCTCAAGAATCACTATTGATGAAAACCGCATGAAAATCTGTGCAGTAGTTTTTTGAGCGAAGCCTTTATTGCGTATCCGTGGGATCTGTCGATTTTTCCGGGATAAAAAGTAGCCTATGTTACTCGGGAATAATGTGCTTTCCAAAGGTAAAATATTTTTGAAATCGGTCCAGTAGTTTCGGTGCCTATTCATTACAAACAAACAACAAAGAAACAAATCTTTCCTCTTTATAATCTATATATATAAAAGAAGTCGTGTTAGTTTACACCACTTATAACTCAAGAACGGCAAACAGATTTGCTGAAAATTGGTACGGAGGTAGCTTAGAGCCAGGAGACGGACATAGATACTTTTTATCCCGTTCGACAGCGTTCTGTGTGACTTGACATGAAAACGTCAGTCACTTAATACACGTGGTATTACAAAAAGAATCAGACTTGGAATAACAAAACGCAAATGACAGCTATGTAATTGACGTAAAATGACAGCTATGTAAATGACGTATGGATGACAATTTGATATTTGTAAGAAATCAATATTAAAACTATTTCTATTAAAATAAATAATTAACAAGTGGATTGAAGTGAAGTGAAGTTTAATTAATAATGCCGCGACCAAGACGATCGAATCTTTCCCACAAAGCCGTTTTTCAAACAGAAAAGCGGAAAAATCTTTTTACATACAGCGATACAACACATGACATTTGAGACATTTGACAGGACAACGTCTGTCGGTCAGCTAGTATTATATATTAGTATAGAAATACAATATAATTAATCAAAAACATTTTCATGAAAAACGTTGCTTAGATGACAACATATGAGTTGCACTGTCAATGAGTTATCAATGACTCTACTATGGTATTTGACGTATAGTAAGCTACAGAAGTCATGTCAGTTTAATATGAAAAATAGTACAATAATTTTCCGCCAGGGGCGCTGTACAATGTTTTCATACAAAAATTGACGCTGCAATATCGTTTGCAAACAAATTTGAATTCATGGTGGCTTCCCAGATCCCATGTGGAGCCAAACTTCTAATTCCACGCGAACTTATTATACAAGGGATAATTTCACAAAATACACATTACTCAAAATATGGGATAAAATATTCTTTCCCGTCTAGGAGATTATGTAACAACCTTTATACAAGCAATTGCGAGCAGAAGCTATTAAACTCTCAGTTGTGTTAATCAATTGCTTATCTACTTGTCCGAAACTTCGCTAGTTTTTGTATCGAACTAATTTTAGCTCAAAAGCTTTAGTGGAGGCTGCAAGATCATTGTCGTAACGCAACAAAGGTGTACAGTTATTCACGATCGACAATAACGGAGCGACGGACGCGGGCTGTCTAAGGTATTGGGCACACTGGCAGCAAATTTCCGTATTTATTTATTATATGAACCAACTTTGATCCATCGAACAGTTGATCAAATAGATTTTAACAGGTATAGCAGAAAAAGATCCAGCTTTAAAAATTAGGGCGTTGAAGCCTTAGTCAATCACGCTGACTCAGTGCGGATTGCCTGAAAAAAGTTGAAATCTAAAATTTACTATACAGCATAAGAGTGATCGATAGTTCTTAAAACATAGCTAAATATTGTGTTTACTGTACATAATGATGACTATTAAAATCCACAAAGCATAGTTCTGGATGTTACCACTTTAAGTGGATTATATCGCAAAAATCGAAAAACATACTGTAGGTTTGCAGACATTTAGTGATAAACTCTTTTGTGATAGACTTCTGTTAAACTGTGCATATGTCATATAAAAGATAAATTCTATTGCTTAATAATTATAATACCTTAATAACTGGGACGTAAAAATGTATATAAAAAATTTGTCTACGAGAATTTTATTCTAATTTATAAATTATCTACATAGCGGCCGTTTAACAATATATGCATTTTGCAATAACAAATAGGTTACAATGTCTTTTTTAAATTACTTCGTTGCACTTTTAAATAATTAATAAAAATAACAATATCGTTCACTTGTGTGCAAAGGAGGTCATTGGGCGATGTTATACCAGCTTGTTATATTAATGATCTCACTGCTGGTTCAATGATATTATCGCAGAACTCCAAGTTTGTCCGTAGTGTGGGCAAAGCTTTCCCCACGATCTACGCGATGGCAAGCCGTCTGTGCTACGTTGTTGTCGGTGGTACATTAATACGACGTCTGACACGCGCCATAATCTCGCCATTATCCACCCGCCCGGATTATGGCACTACATTGGAATAATATATTATTAATATTATATACATTACATTTAGCTTTATTCAAATCATTGATTTATTGCAGTTTAGTTAATCAATACATACACACATATAATCACGACTCATAATTCTACACTTGTTCTCAAATTGGGTGAGCCTTTTCGAAAGGAACAAAAAGCACTGAAGATTTATTATTTTATCTCATCTCAACAATCGTAATTATACATATCCTACATATAGGGACATACATTACAAATATATAATACCTCATTACAAGCATACCGGGAAAAGTAGCATTGCTAGACCACCCCAAGCAAACCGACAACATAGTGAAAATCGCAGGAAGGCATAGGATCCTAGCACCGCTTTGCTTTCTACTTTAGGGGCTTAATGTGGCTGAAATGGCAATAGAGTTCCTTCAGCTTAAATAAATATCAATAACAATCAAGGAATAAATGAATCACTTGTTTATTTAAAAATAAAAATAGAAGCTTATAGTGGAAGTAAAATGCACTGTTTTTTTAGAAATCAACTTTCCTTTGACATTTTTTCTTATTATGTGGAAAGCAAAGTATATAAAATGTAAAATTACGTAACATTATTTTATTCAAAATTTTGCTTACATTGATAGAGAAATAAACGATCCAAATGTCAATTTGACAGTTCATTTCTGTCTAACCGCCATATTTATTTTGCAGCAAAGAGCGAATTACGATTTTGGGCCGTCGACAGGCGTTTTTTAAAAACTACAAGTTATTAATTTTAGTTTTTTATTAATTAATTACAATATAAACTATAACTAGGCTTATTACTAGTGATCAACGATTGATCTGTCTGTTCGCCACCGCGATTGGAGCTCAAAGACACCTGTGCTGGTCCTCATTGTGACATTTACATGGAGTGTTGCGACATCGGGACTTCTTGGGGGTCTCTGACTAATTGTGTTTGATTATATAACATATATATGGGGTAGGGTGCCAATGCACTCGTAACACCTCCCCGCCTAGATGAGCAACTATTTGCCAATGTCTAATGCAAATGTTGCGGCTCTGCGCTCTTGCGTAGACATCTCGATATTCTCTTGAACTGATTTGGTATCATATCGCGCGGATTTCTTCTTATAGTATAGTATGCATCCAATGGTTATCAGTACAGCTGCACTTATTATAATTCCGTACATCGGTATTGTTGTGTGGTAGATAATTCGCATAACTGATGATTCATAAGGTATATGGGGCTCCATAAGTACTTGATGTTGGATATTGTGCAATTTGCTTAAGTCGATTGTCGTAAGTTTGTAACTGGGCAATCGTTTCAAAGAGTTTGATGATTCAATTTTCGGTAATTGCATAATTTCAATAACTTTTCCTCGTACTTTACCATCGATGTTGATGATTGAGAATGCAGGTGCTTTGATATTGCAATCTCGTGGGATCGTTGCTAAGTAACTGCCTTGCAAAATCTGATGTCGATCTTCTTCTTTGCAGAATAAATGTACTTTCGTTGCCTTTGGGAATGTAATGATATAATGCTGGCTGTCAAGTTCTAGTAGTGCTTCCTTATGTAGAATTATAGATGTCGTGTGACATGATTCATGTAGTTCTTGATGAGAAATTAACTGCGATATGCAGTCACGTTGATTGCGGGTCTGATGGTTAACTTCTTGCTTGCATGTATAATAGGTGTCGATCTTCGGGCATTCAGCCTCCATATACACATATTCCTGGGAGTTGATTGCAATAAAAGGATATGGTGGTATAATTATTTCGGAATTTTTATTGGGCACAGGACATAACATATAAAGGTTATAGGTCGTTGAGGACATGATAGGAAATTTAAGTACTATAACTATCTTCTTATCTATATAATATGAATGTAAGCTTATTAAATCATAGTAATATCTTGTATCGATATTTAAAATTGAAATAGGGCTATATAGTGCCTTTAATTTTATAATAATTTTATATAATTGATCAATAGACAAAACTGAATTGTGCATAGAATTTGTGCGACTAAAAGCTAATATATTTTCTAATCTAAATATTTCCAAGGAGAGATCCTGGATATTTTCGCTTAATATACTAAATAGTTGCGATAACTGCGCATATTGGGCTATGTACCCTTTATCTGAGGAAGTAACATTAATTAGATAAGTTACTGCCTTTCCTAATTTATTTTGATTCTTAGTTAAATTACTTAATATTGAGTTTGTTGGAAAGTCATGTCTTTGAATAAACTAATGTGCTTATTAAAATTAATAGATAATTCTTTTTCATTTTTCTGTAGAATTGTCAAAGCATTTTCTAATTTCAATGCATCGTCATTATCTAGGTTACCGGTTATACTTTTTATAAAGGTGCCTAAGGGATTTATCAGACCACGTTTAGCTCTTCTAGGTTCGAATGATTGTAATCTAATAGTAATTTTCTGTAATTTGTCAAAAAGATGTGTAATTTGGTTTTTATAAAGAAGGAAGTGTTGGTTAGGGATTTTAGAAGCTACGTCAGTCAGTTCTAGTTTTACAGTATCGATTTGTTGTTCTATCTTACCAAGATCGATATCCTCGAGAAAAATGTGATTGTGGGAAATGATTCTAGTTTTTCCTAATTCAAAGGGCAATAGGCCGGGTCCTTGCGATAAGTCGTCAAGTCGTATGTTGGTCATTTGTAAGTCTGCTTGGGCCAGGGTCATTGTTGTTGCGAGGGTGAGTAACAGTGTCCTGTAACAATGTAGAGCTTTTAATTTTTTTTTTGTTTCGTTTCAGACGATTTTTTGCTACTGGGCCTCGTTTTTTGGAAGTATATATATGAATAGGTAGATTGGCAACTACTTTGTCACTAGTGTATCGGGGGGCTAACTTTTGTCGTGTTGCTGCGGGTTTCTAACAAAAATTTCTTCATCTATTTCGTAATTCTTTTCAGGTTCTCTGTCAAGATTTTGTGTATTCATAATGGATTCGCGATTCGAAAGTGACTCGTCATGTACAATTTTATATACTATCTCCATTTTTTGTCTGTGGTCTTGTAAGTATTGCTGTAATAGTCGTTCAGATAAGTTATTATCAGTGGGATCACGAGGGTCATAGTGTCCAGTAATTAAATTATAGGGCCTACATTTGGTAAGACTGTGAATAGAGCTGTTATATGCAATAAGTGCAAAGGGAATTAAATTGTGAACAGGTTCACTAGGGTGCTGCATTCTTAGTAATCTAATATGTTCTAAAAGTGTACTATGAAAACGTTCAATGGCTCCGTTTTCATTGGGTGCGTGAGCAGCTATAAGGTGATGATTAATTTTGTGAAATTTTAAAAATTCTGCAACTATTTGGTTCGTGAATTCGGTTCCTCTATCCGTAGTTAAGTGTAACGGGAATCCATGGTGAGTACAAAGTGTTACAAATGCTTTTAATATATTTGGTGCCGTACAATCGGGAAGTATATACACTTGTGCGTATTTGGAAAAGGAATCTATAATAGTTAAGTATTTATCGCGTTCTATAGTTAAAACATCAACGTGAACTTGTTCGAACGGTTTAGTTGGTGGGGGAACAATTTGAAATTCTGATCTTAGCGGTATTTAGCATATTTAGCACGGTTACATATCGAACAGGAATTAATAAATTTTGTGATTGAATCTTTTTGTTTTGGCCAAAAGTATCGTTGAGATAAAGAAAGGTAAGTTTCATTAATACCACGATGATTCGTTTTTCCTTCGTGATATTTTGAAATTATATCTTGCTGATTTAAGTAATCTGTGACATCGTCTACTATTCGTTTTGTTAAGATGAGATGCATAGAAGAATTTTTAAATATTCGCTGTAAAATGGGTACTATGGTATACATTTGATCAATAGGATTTACTAAAATTGCTGTAATATTTTTAGGATTTATATGATTTTTAACTATAGATATTAAATCTTGCTCTAGTGTATCCTGGCAAACTTGAACGGAGGTTCTTTTGAAAGTTTCAAAAGGTAAGGTAATTTTAGGTTTACTTTTAATCGAGTTAGTTGTAAAATTAATTATAAGTTGTCTTTTATATTTGTTAAGTACGTCTTCAGAAACGGGAATTTCAAGAATGGGGTTTTC
Organism: Scirpophaga incertulas; assembly: GCA_036419045.1. Taxonomy (NCBI): domain Eukaryota; kingdom Metazoa; phylum Arthropoda; class Insecta; order Lepidoptera; family Crambidae; genus Scirpophaga; species Scirpophaga incertulas. The sequence goes on along the minus strand of CM071632.1, from coordinate 29,321,880 downwards.
GTTGTTACTGTGCGTCGTTTCACAAGGTAAGTTATCAAGAAAATTTTCCAATATATTATTTCCAGCTAATAGAGACGGCGATTGATTATTATTTTCTTCATTTTCAGGTGCTGTATTGTTGATGGGGGTCCTAAGATTGGGTTCATTAAAGGGGCTACTAAGAAACGTAATGGGACTTGGTGCAGTGTCAGTCGAACTTGCACTAATAAAAGGGCGATCATCGGGTGCAGTTAATGTTCTTGAGGAGTCTGATGAAGAACTGGAGCTTATATTAACTATTACTGAATCTGTATCCTGGTTATGTATTTCTAGACGTGATAGTGCATCAGCGTTAGTATTACACTTTCCTTTTTTGTATATTATATTAAAATTATATTCGGACAGTTTTAACCGCCATCGGGTAAGACGTGAATTTGGTTCTTTGAGATTTAATAGCCATTGAAGGGGCTTATGATCCGTAACAACTGTAAATTTTCTCCCAAAAAGATAAGGACGGAAATATTTGGTTGCCCAAACTATTGCTAAGAGTTCCTTTTCAATAGTTGAATAATTTAACTCGCTGTCGTTTAGGGTACGTGATGCATAGGCTATTGGTCTATCTGAATTTATAGATCCTTGTGAAAGAACTGCTCCTAGTGCTACATTTGAAGCGTCAGTGGTAAGTATAAAGTCTTTTGTAAAGTCTGGGTACTGAAGAATAGGGTCATTAATGAGTAAAGTTTTGCAATGTTCAAAGCAGTTAATATAATCTTGTGTTAGATTGATCTTATGTCCTTTTTTTAAGCAATTTGTAAGAGGTTTTGTTAAGCGTGAAAAATCGGGAATGAAACGTCGGTAATAGCCAACTAGTCCTAAAAATCCTTTTATTTGTTTTGCGGTTTTTGGTAGGGGATACTTCAAAATGGCTGATATTTTATCTGGATTGGGCTTTACTCCGTTTGGTGTGATAATGTGACCTAAGTAAGGGGTCTCATGTTTAAGGAATTCTGATTTGTCCATTTGTATCTTAAAGTTTGATTCTCTAAGTCTGTCAAAGATTTTTCGTAAATTAACAATATGCTCTTGTAGTGAGGTAGAAAATACCAAAATGTCATCTAGGTATACTACGCATATTACGTTTTGCAAGCCTCGTAAAATGTTGTCCATAACCCTTTGAAATGTAGAAGGACTATTCTTTAAGCCCATTGGCATACGTAAGAATTCAAAGTGTCCATTTCCATCGGCAACGCTAAAACCGGTTTTGTGGATGTCATCGGGGTGCATTTCTACTTGGTAAAATCCGCTAGCTAAATCTAATGTACTAAAGTATTGACATTTTCCTAATTTATCAAGTATGTCGGAAATGTTAGGGATGGGGTACTTGTCATCTAAAGTTTTTTCATTAAGTTTTCTAAAGTCGACAACTAATCTCCACTTTACTTTTCCAGAGGCATCAGATTTTTTGGGCACTATCCATATAGGTGCGCTCCAGGCTGAAGAAGATGGTCTAATAATTCCTTGGTCAAGCATTTTTTTTATTTGATTTTGTACCTCGTTTCTATGGATATATGGATACCTATATGTTTTGCTATGAACGGGAATTTCGTCGGTTGTATTAATACGATGTTTAATTTTTACTAAAAGTTAAAGGTTCGTTTTCTAAGTAAAAAATATCCGAGTATTCTTTGCATAGAGAGCTTAAGTTTGCGCGTTCCTCTTCGTTCAGATGATTCATACGCAGGCGAGACGAAACTTCGCGGAATCGCTGCATATTGTTCTCGTTAACTGATAAGGTTTGCTCATTAAAGATGTTAGCGGTGATCGGTTGTGATAGATTAAATATTATATCGTTATTTGTGGGGTTATAAAGTTCTATAAATGCATTGCCATTATTCGCGGTAGTTACGCATTCCGTAATATAGCAATTACATATTGATTGATGGTTTATAAAAATGTCACCTTGAGAGATATTTGTCGGGATGCTTATAAGTTTACTTGATTTTGAGGGAACTACTGTTTCTATTAAGTTAAAGCTCTGCCGTGACTCATACATTTGAATAGCATTTCTGGCGAACTGAGTGTGTAAGATATGCGAGTTTAAATCGATTTTCGACTGCCATTGTTGTAAAAGATCTAAGCCAATTAATCCATCGAAATATTCGTGAAATCTATAGATAAATAGTTTAATAGGTTTTTCATCATTTATCTCCGGAAAACATGGTATGGTAATTGAGTAATCATTTTGGGTAGTGGCGTGAATATTTGTGACTACAAACGGGTCGTAAGATATTTGATAACGTGAAAAAAAAATGTCTACTGCTTCGGGACTTATAAAGGACTTATTAGCGCCTGTATCTATTAATAGTTTTAAAGGGGGTTTGCAATTTGAATGTAAGGAAGCTGTCGTTTATTTTGTAGATTTAATTCTATTCTGGGACATTCTTCAGAGGCTTGTTGAAAAAATTTTCCTGCTGTTCTTGTTCGGAGTTGTTGGGGTTATCGGAGTTTAAGGAATAATATAAGTCGGTTGTGTCATCGGTGTAGTCATTAAGGTAAGAATATTCGTCATAATAAGTGTCGGAATTATGGTAAGAGTACAATGGATCAGTTGTTTCGTGCATGTGTATATTCTGTTGAGCTCTGTTTTGCGACGTGGGTGGTAAAGTTCGCGCCACTGGGTGCGATATGCCACTCATAGGTTGATGATTCATTTGGCGAGGTCGGGGTTCAATTCTAAAACCTGTAGAAAAATTATCTCTTGGTAAAGCTCTCATCATTTGTTGAGTTCTAGATAAACCTTGACCTTGGGGTCTATTATTGAATTGGGGTGCATTTGGAAATCTAAAGTTATAAGGGGCGTTATTGATAGGAGGCTGAAAACGATTAACGTGTGGAATAGAGTTTTGGTTAAAGTTGGGAAACTGAAATGGTTTTACGACTTGTTGCGGCATGTTTAGATGTGAAGATACGTATCTGGGATTGCTATTAAATTTTTTGTTCCGCAAGTAAAGTACGTTTAACTCTTCTTGAGCAAATTCTAGCGCTTTTTCAAGCGATTCGGGTCGCATACATCTAATACGCGATCCTAGGGGTTCGTTAAGGCCTCGGGTGTACGTCTGTAACGCTAGTTTTTTGTATAGTGTGCGTTTGGCTTCTACGGTAGTTTTAATAGATTCGTGCAGTTGGACATATGCCATTATAGTGGTCAGTAAGTGTTGCACGCGCTCAAAAAAAATGTGGGGTGTGTCTGTGCCTTGTGTTAACATAGAGAGGTCGGTGTACAGAGCTGACTCATCCCTGTGATCTGAAAAGGTATTAATCAGTGTATTCCGAATGCTTTGCCAGTCCGTAGGAATGCCATTGGTGGCTAATGTCTTAGCTGCATTGCCAGTAATTTTATTTAAGATGCCATTTAACAAGGCTGAATTATTAAGTTCGTTACCATGGGCTGGGTCCATAAAGTTAATTACTAATTGGTCACAAATATCTAAAAATCTAATTAAAACATGAGGGTTTCCATCAAACTCCGGAACTATTCTCAATGCTTTCCATATTTTTTCAGTGTTGTCGTTAAAGAGGTGAGGGACTTGACTCGATTCTGAGTTTAAGGCCATCTCGTCTTCTTCTTGTTCTATTAAAGTGTCTCTATTCGAATTAAACATGAACCACCTAGCGCTCTGTCTGCGCGTGGCTCTCTGATTACTACGCGGGTGAAAAATTTTGAATGATAAAATTTACCTTTAAAATTGCAATTACTATTTTTTTTTAAATTCTATCTAACTAGCACTTAGTTACTTCGATAGTACTTAAGTGAATATTCTAATTACTTCGATAGTAATAGGAATATGGGAGGATGGTGCGAGGATTTGCAACCAATAGAAATTTGTGTCTTAAAATTAATTACTCACATATGCAAGGTAATCTGCATAGCGCGAAGTTGACTCATCGATTCTTGATGTTGTCGCTGCGATGAAGACGATTCTTCTATTATTATTCTTCTATTGCGGCGCCTACGACGGTCTCGTAGATTCGTTTGTTTGAAGATAGTCGACACGTCGGCGAAACGACTATCAGGACGGACTCGAAGTAGGAATACGCGACCTGACTCGACTATCCTACCGACTGCGCCAATTACGATTTTGGGCCGTCGACAGGCGTTTTTTAAAAACTACAAGTTATTAATTTTAGTTTTTTATTAATTAATTACAATATAAACTATAACTAGGCTTATTACTAGTGATCAACGATTGATCTGTCTGTTCGCCACCGCGATTGGAGCTCAAAGACACCTGTGCTGGTCCTCATTGTGACATTTACATGGAGTGTTGCGACATCGGGACTTCTTGGGGGTCTCTGACTAATTGTGTTTGATTATATAACATATATATGGGGTAGGGTGCCAATGCACTCGTAACAAGCGATTGGAAAGTCGGTCCGTATTTAGACAACTTAACTTCCTTTACTACTATATTATTTGTGACAAATATTCCATATATCAAATTACATAAAATTGTGAGATGCACTTTTAACTATAGTTATATCTATGGATGTATTACCTAAGTCCGAACTAAGCTTTAAAACATTCTACTACTCCTGGTGTCAGCGCGTGCCTCAAGAAATACTTTGACACTTTGGTAAACATTTTTTTGTCTGTTGGTATGTTGGAATCTAATGTAAGAAGCAACTAATGTATTTCTTGACTCACTAACGATACTAATTAGCTTGTGAATAATTTACAATTGAAATGAAGACATGGTTTTACAGCATTAGGGTTCAATAGCATAGAAAAGATACAAAAATGATTTATGAATCAGTCGAAGAGCCGCAAAAACAACATGTATATGTTGTTATAAAATATCTTAAGTGCGGCTGCTCTAAAAAGTCTTTATTGCTTTTTTAGTCCAATAGATGAAAATGCAAACATACTATGTTTGTATTTTTCTCCACCTGACTAGCACCACTACTGCTCGAACTAGAAATATTGTCATAAGCAACATTCTGTATTTAATTTGAAACTTAGACATATGTACATTGTTAACTAACATTTTAATTTGCAAAACTTGATGTATTAAAAATAAAAAGTGTGCCCAGCCGTGATCACTAACTCACTGGTTTCTTTACTTTTTATTATTTTTTATTTGTTTATATTTTTATTATTTTTTAATATGTTTATTTTAAAATAATTATATATATAAACACTTTTGTGTCTTTAATAACTAGAAATAATATAAATTTAATTTTAAAATCTTATTTAATATAATACAATATTATATATATAATGTAATAGGTCTGTAGTCATGTTGTGTACACTATTTTTCAACTGATGATTTGAATAATGTTATTGTGATAGTAATCTGTTTGTAAACCTTAAATAAATAAATAAAGCTTGAGACTTATTCTAGTGACTCCTATGTCGCTGCTGAAAAAAAATAATCACGACATGTGAAACGAGATATTTTTCAAGATATAGATCAGAGAAATCAGAAGTAAAGTTTAACAGATATTTCATCACGAGTCGCGCTTCGCCACGCTTTCCGGTTCTCATAGCAGACCATAAGCAGACAAAATAATTTAATCAGAGCGATATGGCGACCATGGAAATTGTTAAAATGCCTATGCACAGCGAAAAAAGCGGCGAGTCTCGTGTGGACTGAAAGTGAATAATTATAAAGTACGCCCACGGTTCTAACACGTTTTTGTAGCTGGTATTGCTCGCTGGAATCTCATAATTGCGTGCCCACCAGAGACTTACAAAGCACTTAGAGTCGACTAGATTTTATTTTAGTCTCCTTTGGCAGATGTCAGTAGCCAAATCCCTGTATAGAAATATAAAATGGTCCTTCGCAGTTAGACTTCTTCTTTCTCTTGACCTGTTCCCAATTTTATTTGGATTCGGCGCAACATGTCTGCTTACACCAAAAACCGGTTTCGCGCTTATTAGGTTAGGTTAGTGTGTGTTACAGCGTGGTGGCTGGACTGACGCAACAATAACAGACCGACCTATACGCAACCTGCGCCTTTACATATTTATTTCTATTTATTGTAAGTGTACCTAAACTGTGCCAGTGAAAATATTGAAGAGAAGAGAAGAACTGAATGTGTAATCCCTTTGGTCGACCTAAGGTTCTTCAAAGGCGTAGTGAAAACGCGGTAACAATTTGATTTGACTTTTAACAAAACGATAACAGGGCCCAGCACGTTGTTTATATATATGTTGCAGTCAAAACTCTTAACCAGTCAAAAGTACTGTTGACTAGCAAAATTAGTCAAAAGTACTTTTGACTGAACAGGCTGGTCAATAATACTTTTGACTAAAATAACAGTTAAAAGTCCTTTTGCCCAATAGAGCTGGTCAAAAGTACTTTGGACTAAGTGATTCCGTCAAAAGTGGTTTTGACTGGTTTTATCAGTCAAAACTCTTAAAAGTTAAGGTGGTCGATAAAAATAACGACAAAAGCATGTATAAACTTTTATATTACTCGTTATTAGTGGAGAACGTGCTGATATTAGAACAAAATGACTGACTACGAAAAGAAAAAACGTTTTTTGCAAAGAATTTTAGCGATAGAAGATATGAAAGACAGCCATTTCAATGTGATGTCAAAAGAAAAATTTGAAAGGTTTTTAATGGATGTGGAAGACGCCAAATTTAATGAAAAGAAAACACCATTACAGTACAGCAGATTAAAACGCTTTAACATCATTGAAGTTTGTGGTATAAAAAAATTAGTTACAAACACAGAACCAGTCAAATATTTTTTGCCGGCTGAGGAAATCTACGACATTATTGATGCTGCTCATATTTCCATAGGGCATGGTGGTCGCGATAGACTCAAGAATGAAACGGCAAATATATATAATCACGAATTATGTTTTGGTTTTTTAATTTCAATTAAAGTTAATAATTATTTCAGAAAAGCGATTAACGTAATAATATAGGTACTGTGTTTTTATAAGCTGATTTTCTGATTATTAATTTTAATGTCAATTTTTAAGTGTATGTCTTCTTTGTATTGATTGTAATGCCAATTTTTTCGTAATAAACGATGTAACATTTAATAAATATCTTTTTTATTCACATCTATCGAGTTAATAGTGCTTTCGACTGATGCTTTATTGCAGTTAAAACTACTTTTGACGAAGAGCGTCAGTCAAAAGTACTTTTAACTGCAAATTTGCAGTCAAAATTACTAATAACCAATAATTTTCAGTCAAAACAACTTTTGACCAACCTGTTCAGTCAAAAGTACATTTGACTAATTTTGCTACTCAACTGTACTTTTGACTGGTTAAGAGTTTTGACTGCAACATATACAATGTTTTTCTAATAATGTCTTCCTCTTCCAGCTTCATCTATCACTCGCCATTACGACACTCACTCCTTTCTTCAACATATCACCATTCTTTTCGGTCTTCCTCTCCCTAGACGACCATCCGCTTTCATGTCGATAATTTTCCTAGTAATGTCATAATTCCGTCTTCTTAATACGTGACCATACGAAAATTCATTTCTCTCAAGTTTTTAGCAATAGGGGCTATTTTCAGACTTCCCCTGATATATTCATTCCTCACTCTATACTTTCTTGTCACTCCACACATTCTTCGTAATTAGACTGTCAAAATATTTTTACAGCTTATTACAAAATAACAAACAAGATCATGATCCATTAAAAACATAAAAATGTTATCAAAAATTAGATAATAATTTCTGGTCTGTATAACCATAATTGGTTGACATTTTATTGGTATTAATTTGTCTGTTAAGAAGTTGCAACTTTTTAAATCATTTCGATACATTTGTTTCCATATATTTATTTTGTGTTTATTTCTTTCTGTTTCTACTTGTGTTTGTTCGTTCTAGACATATTGAACAATTCAAGGGCCGCATTACGAGCTCTTATTCCAGCTTAATTGTTAACTATAACTGGTTAATTAACTATTGCGAAGTTATGGAATTTGACGTCGCAGTGATTTTGTATCCAACATTTATTTAATGAATATAATATATTATTAATCTAAAATTTACCATTTTAAATATTCGTACTCGTATAATATTTTCAAAGAATATTTATACAAAAACCGTTTTCATTCAGTTTTCGTGTTTTTTAAAATCATATATTCTTTCAATAATTTTGACGAAGGTACAACATCCGTAAATTTTACCGTACTATGGAGCTAAATCAAATTAATCGTCTACAATTATATAAATAATAACAGTTTATCACAAAATTCTATTATTAATATATACATATATAACCAATCCTTTTATTTCATTCTTAGGTCTATGGTCGCATAATACATATACTCAATTGAGCTTATATCCTGATCTGTATGACATGTATGAAAGATGGTGCCATCTTTGTCGCTATAACAACCGGCATATTTGGTAAAAATACGAAGTGATTATTGATCGTTATACTAGTCAGGGTGTCCCGGAAGTAAGCGACAATATTTCTAGTACAGTCAGCATATTGATGAGAATTGTACACCTATCATGATCTCTTAAAACAGGAGCAAAACCGCAGTGCAAGCGAGATGGCGCTATACACTGCACGAGCTTTGTCTCTGTTTTAATATTGTTTCTTCTTTTCTCTAACTAAATGGTTATGGTACGGCCTCTGGATCTATGTCTAGACTATGTATCATTTGTATGATTATTTTTGTATATTAAAAATACTGGTTGTTTGTTTGTACAATAAAGAACATATACAAAACAATAAGCTAAATATGGGGTTAAAAAGGAATGAAAACTACAATCATGAACTACGGTTTAGCAAACATATTATTTAGCAGTTATATTTATAAAAAATTAGCAAATCATCAAGGATTTGAGCTGGAGGTGTTATATTGTTTTGACATCTTCCCACTCGGAGTACTATATTATGGTCATTTTAAGTACTGCCATATCCATATCATGATTATGGAATGCTTCACTGATAACTAATAATTGAATTACTATTTAATTGGTTATAGTTCTTTAAGTTTTTTCATTCATATCATTTGCTTAATATAAATCAACAATATTATAAAAAGTACGTATATCAATTTCCTTTTATACTCAAGTTGTGTCTTGTCATTCCCCTTGTGTCGATTCTTAGGCCCAGTTTGACATTACATCTTAAACGAAGCAAAACACAATAACACTTTGACCATAAACAAGTTTATTTATAACGGACATACATACATTCCCAAGAACTAGGTTTATGAGCCTGTAGATTTATTTTATTCAAATAAAAACAGTTCCTATAGCAAGAAGATATGCTATCAATGCAATTTGTAAACTCCATATAGCAAATTTCTATTTAATGAAAAGCTCTTTAAAACGTAGAATTTGCTAAGATTTATTTGGTTTACATTGTTAACGTGGTATTGAACACTCTTTATAGCGTAGCACCCACGCTCAATAGCGAAAACAATACATCGCTATTTAGACCGCAACAAACATTTATTTCACTGACCATTAAACACATTATTGATACAGAGTTGTAAATATTTAATACAATTGAATTCTTTGAAATGTGTCAATTTTAAATCAATTGCTTAGCACGTATTTACTCACTAGATGTCCTACTATCGTTTTATTGCTATGGAGTTTTGTTATTTATTCTTACTTACGTTTGAATTTACGAACTGTAAACATGGCAAGTAAAAATAAAAGCAAAGAGTGTGTGTATTGATGAGAGTGTCATTAATTGGCGCGATAAAAAGGAAGATAATAAAAGTGATGCTGCTAAACGTATTTATTAAAATATTGCTTAGTTATATTTTTTTACTGTCCGTATAACGAAAACTTTTTATAACGTAACAAAATACCTAGTCTCTTATATTTCGCTACATGGAGTTTCACTGTACTACATGACTCGTAACGAATGCTACATGATTCTCGGACATATTTTCCCTTTATAATCGCCGTAGGTTATACAGGCGGCCCCAACCACCGTGTTCAGCGCGCGCCCCCAGCGACATATAATAAACCCTGTCTACTTGTTGCAACTATTGTACCAATCTTTGATACTGATTAAAGACTTGGCCTCAAGCGAATAAGGTCTCGATTTATTGAAAGATCTTCAAAACATTTATTTTCAACCGAAGCATTGTTATCACTCAAGTAATCCTTAACAGCGTAATAACCTTTTTTCATAAAGAGTATTTTTGACAATTCGAAAATCGGATAATCGTTAATTTCTTGTTCTATCCAATGATTCGGTTTTTTCTTTAAAACACTATTATGTATTTTTTACTGTGGGAGAGCCATGCTTCGGCACGAATTGGGCCGGCTCGACCGGAGTGATACCACGGCCTCACAGAAAACCGGCATAAAATAGCGCTTGCGCTGTGTTTCGCCGAGTGAGTGAGGGCACCGGAGGCCCAACCCCCCTTCCCCCATTATTCCCTTTTAAAAGGCCGGCAACGCATCTGTGACTCCTCTTACGGGTGTCCATGGGCAACGGTTATCGCTAGGAGATAAAAAATAGACCTTCAGAGTTTCTTGCCTGTTCTTCTCGAGAAGGCTCTCCCAATTTCCGAACAGGTGTCGAGTCATTTTTTTTATTTTTTTCTTTTTTCCTTATTCGTACGTACGGACAAGGTTTTTGTTTTATTTTTTTAAGCTTTGTTTTTTTTTTGTTTTGTCTGTTGACGTCAATAAGTGCCTGTAAAGGTCTATGTTGAATAAAGATTATTTTAATTTTGATTTTTTGATTTGCTAACATCAGGTGATCCGTTTGCTCGTTTGCTACCCTATCCTATAAAAACAAATGTTGTATTAAGTTATTATGCAAATAACCAGCTGACAAATCGCGCATCAGAATGTTATGAGTTATTTTCCGTGTAAAAGCTATCTAATTTCTAAGACGCTGCTAGCCAATTCCTAACTCACTCTCCAACAATGCATACGAACAGCAAGATCTATGTTTATGGCTCATAAACAGTATATTCAATTTAATTATCGGGTAGCACATAATATCGCTGGGAAGTATTATTGTACTTTATGGAGCAAGGAGATCACCCTGGGCGACTCCGCGTTGGCATAATGCTAAGCAAGAAACGGCGGATCTATCGTAACTTGACGATGTTTATAGAATAGACTTTATATTAGAATAATAAACGCTATCTGAAATAGATTCTATAGCGGTAACTGTTTGTATAAAAAAATATCTCTACGGTAGTAGTGACGAATAAATATACATATTAGTGGAAGTTTAAAATTAGTTCCTGTTGTCGATAAATTGAGAGAAAAGAGACTTTCCGGATATTGGCACGTATTAAGAAGAGAAAACGATCATGTTACTAGGAAAGTGATAAGAAAAAGTGGAAAAGAAAGACATGTTGCGCGGTCCCCTAATACAAATGGGAACAGAAGGAGAAAGAAGAAAACTCTATAGTTATAGATGAGTTAGAGCTGATTTTATAATGACAGTTTCTTTATCATTTTCTTCGACAAACTCTAATGACTCTGGATAATGCGCTGTTAGCATCTAAAAGCTGCAAGCGCTGGATATTAGATACTAGCAATGAGCCCGCTCCATTTAACGTTTGCAATTCTTAAGAGGACGTCGATGACATTGGTTAATTTCTAGAATTCATCATTTCTTATTCCTAATAAGAACAGTAAACAGCTCAGTGATGCTTTATTTATTCATTATTAATTTTCTCCCCTGGGGCTTCAATCGCGTTATATTGGATTTTGCAATAGGAAAGAATACGTTATGAAAAAATATTCCAAGGGCGCGACACATATTTCTGTGACTTGAATATGCAGTTTTATTGAAAAAGCAGGTTCGAATCCCATCCTTGTCGAGCTAGTTTACCTTGTGTTTTGTTTGCACGTTTACTTAACATTTTTAATTACAATACAAAGTCGCAAACACAGAACGTTCTTTATTCTAAAAACAATTTTTAAGAAATCGGCAAAATAAATCTAAGCTGGATTAATATTTATTTCACTATTAATCCCATCTACTTTAGTTTAAGTTACTTTAGTTTAACAATGTTGTTTTTTTTTTCGTTATACACATTATAGTTATAGTTTCATTTATTAACTTATAACTATATAGGAAGTTCTGTCGCCAATTGCTTTGCGAAATTTTTAGAAAATATTGAACCCTGACATGATCCAGCAACTTCTATCGTAAAATTTTATGTCCACAGAAAGGGATTTATTCGACATTATGCGTGTAAGTCACATATACTACTTATTTATATTATGTGTACAGTTCAATCTAGGAACTAAAATAGGTACCAATACCTCCGGACATTAATAAGGTGTCTTTATTAAATGTCACTGATAAATCTCTATCATTATATATTTCAACAAATCTACTTCGATAGCAATCCAGTACCTAGAGCGATCACGATTGATCATATCGTCTAGATTCTAATGTCCTAAAATGTCAGATTCGCCCAAGAAATTCCATTCGCCAGAACCATGCTGCCCGAGACTTTGTAGTGTGCAATTTGCGACCGCCCGCTAAATTTTATGGGTTCTAGCAACTTGTCATTTGAATGATTATCGTCATTGGAACAGGTACTCGCCTCATAATAAAATCACTTGGCATGTTACTGAAGAGTTTGAACCTTATTCGTTGCGTGCTAAAGTCTCGTTATGGGCTGAATGGAAAATGAAAATTGGTAGTGATGGAACATTATTTTGCAACATGAAATGGTGTTTGCGAGGTAAAGAGCTGATTTGAAGACCACACAGGTCGATGCCGTATTTTAAATATTATCTGTTACTATATAATATACCACGAAATATAACAATAAGAAATGACAAACCAAATGTCAGATGTCAAAATACTTATCAGATGTACACAACTGGGAAACAAAAAGGATTTTTACCATGAAGACGATATATAAACATATCAGCATAATAAGCGATTATTGAACAATGGTATAATGACATTAGCTGACGATAGTTATCAGTATAATGATACAGCGATATATGTGTTTTATCAGCGCTATAGGGATTCGCGATAAAACTTGGTCTTACAATTGCCAAATTATTATGTTCGTGATGTTTGAATTCAAAATTCATAATCATTTATTCCGTCTAGGCTGTTACAAGCACTTGTGAAAGTGGAAAAGCTACGCCATCGTTTCGCAAATAGTTAATATAGTAGGTAGTCAAATTATTGTGTACCATTATTTTACATATTATAAATTGGCAAAGAACACTATCGTTTTTTTAGGATTTGCTTCGAATCTCACAAGAATCATATAAGTTTTTAATATATTACAAGACTATAACCACTTATATATGATAAGTCTTTTAGATATTTATATTAATTGACTAGCTTTCTGCCCGCGGCTTCGCCTGCGTGGATTTCGGGATTGGGTCTATAAAGGGTTAATGGTCATAGCTTTGGCCACGGCTACATATGCGCAGAAGTCGGTTTATGGCGCGAAGATTTTATCGCGCTTCCCGTGGGACTATCTGTTTTTCCGAGATACAAAATACCGCAAAACCTTGCTCAAGAATCCCTCTATCTATTGATGAATACCGCATGAAAATCTGTGCAGTAGTTTTTGAGCGAAGCCTTTATTGCGCATCCCGTGGGATCTGTCGATTTTTCCGGGATAAAAAGTAGCCTATGTTACTCGGGGATAATGTAGCTTTCCAAAGGTGAAAGAATTTTTGAAATCGGTCCAGTAGTTTCGGAGCCTATTCATTACAAACAAACAAATCTTTCCTCTTTATAATATTAGTATAGGTAAATTACGAGTTATGATAAAACGAGATAACTCGCTCAATTCATCTTTTAATCGTGTCCCTCAATTATTCAGTTCTCTGTAGCCACCAGCAAGTAATTATCCAAATACATAAATGTAAGTATAAAACAGGTACTAATGTTATATGTTCTTTATTGTTACAGAATACGACAACCACGCTGGAATAATGGTATGTACACATATGTGTGACATTTGCTTTTCATTTCCCCGTTTCCGGATTCGAATCCCGGTGGGGGCAGATTTTTACGTGATGAATGCGTGCATTTGTACCTATGCATGGTTGTTATTATATATTTCTATCATAAAAATTTATATATGTATAATATATGTATCCCTATGTTACCCTAGATCCCGTAATACAAACTTTACAGAGCTTACTTTGGGCTAGGCTAATTGGTTTAAGTGTAAGAAATATTTATTGTTAGTTACTTTAATATTAATTGATTTATTATTATATCAATCAGTCAATTGAGCAAAATAGAGCTTAATTTTTGTAGCGTATTTTTCCAATTCTATAAAGTAATTATATTTTATTTATTTATTATAGGGACACAAATAGAAAACCATCTAGTATAATAGTATAAAAAACCAATAGTCTCCACTAATAAAAAAAACACATTAAAAAAATGGCAACACCAATGGTATCGTCATCGAGAACATTATTCTAAAGAAAATATCGTAAATCACTACGCAACGGATTTTAATGCGATTTTTTTTAATAGATAGAGTGATTCTTAAGGAAGGTTTATATGTATAATACATGCATAATATAGTAGAGCAACACTGATACATTTAGAGGTTTCTAATGTGATGTCGTAAATTTTGTCGGACGTTTTTTGCGTCTATATTGCAAAAACGCTGGCTGAACCCTACGAGATAGACCAAAATAACATTGTATATAAACACATTTTGTAGTAGGTATATTTACATAAACATTGCATTGCGGGTCGCTAGTTTTAATATAATAGTTATATTCATTAAGGCTGATATCATTGACTAGTTCATTTCTGAGATAAATAAACTAGTAAAAGAGATGATAAAAGGTCTGAGAAATATTTTTTACATTTTACTTATATGAAGTATATTAAATCAGATCAATCAGCTCAAAACCCGTAACCGAAGAGCGTACATGAAGTATGTTTGAATCGTAACTAGTAGAAAACTGAAATCCCTGCCAACCCACCTTTCTTTTTTTTTTTTTGTTCCCCTGAGGAAAATGCATTAAATTGCATACCCCGGCTGTGGCGAGCCGGCGGTTATGTGGGGCTCTCCTCCCCAGAAGGGGGAGGCCTACCCACTAAAAACCTCAGGGATGGCCTTCCTCAGGCATGTAGGGAGCCCCCGGGACCATCAAGCTCCTTCCGGAAACCCCCAGCCTCCGCTCCCCCTTCGACACAGGGGAGCCCTCCTCGGGGGAGGCTTACTACCTCCCCCGGTCTCCTCCACCGACGACGCCCCCCGGCCACCGAAGGGGCGTGGTCCATCCCGAGTCTGCCAACCCACCTGGCAGAGACGCAAGTACATATATGCATGTATGTAAATTACAATATCCTGACTATTGTATAATTAACATTAGTTTCTCTAACCCATGTTCATAGAAATATGGCTTAACCCGTAGACGGCGCAGTTAAACCAGAGACTTCTTTGGTGAGATGAATAGATGGTATCTTGAAGACGGCAAATCAAAAACATGGTCAGCAATCAATAAAAATTGTAATCACCTACGACTGATACATGATCTATGACGGTTGCTACTGATGCCGACAGTACCCTTTCCAGATAAACGGTAATAAAAAGCAATGAGGTTTTAATTCATCTTTTTTATTTGTTGCCTTTCTGACTCACTGGACTTAGCCTTTTTTTAGTATTCTGTTGATACGTTTTATTATCTGTTGCTTTATCTATATAAAAAGTAGTATTTAACTGATCACCATACGATGTCTAACCTAACCTACAAAAATACTAAAATATATATCAAAACAAGGATAACATGTACAAAACCAGATAATTGAGTGTGCTGTGAGTAATTTTATGGTGCTATTAATCATTTCTCTTTAAGTAATCATATGATATATTTCTTAATTTATATAAATAAATAATAAATACTTCTTACACTTAAACCAATTAGCCTAGCCCAAAGTTAGCTCTATAAGGTTTGTATTATGGGATCTAGGGTAACGGATAGACATATATATATATATATATATATATATATTATATATATATATATATATATATATATATATATATATATATATATATATATATTTATATACAGGGTGTATTTTTGAAACGGGGCAGTAAGGGCAAGTACCTTGACCGTTGCAGTTACAGCAAAACGTTCTTAGAAGACCTACCCTAACTTTTTGACATATTTTGAACTGCTTTCACAGATTTTGTAAAAAACTTACAGTTGGCAAAAAAAATGCAAAAGTCCAAAAATTATTTTTTTATGCCAATCAATTCTATTTCATGTGGGGATCAAAAAACTCTATTGGACCATTTTAGCTTTCAGTACTAGAAAAGACAGAAATCGCCAAAAACGTTTCCCATACATTTCGGCAACAGAAACAAAAATCTACGATGGTCAAACTTTTTGTTATGGCCAGGAAGTGGGTAGAATTGACTGTAAAGTAAATAGAAAGAATTTTTACCCTCAAATTTCAAATTTTGATTAGAATATCGGTCAATCATCTAATATGAGTTATTAATTAAGGATTTTCGCTAAAATGTCTTCTAACTGTGAAAAAATTGACTTATTAGAAGCGTATTTTGTCAATAATCGAAATGCGGGAGCTGCATTAGTGTGGTACCGCAATAAGTATCCGTTGCGGTATGTGCCAACAAAAAAGGTTATTACAAATCTTTTAAAAAACCTGGAATTGCAGGGTTCTTTCAAAAGAAAGCGGCAGCCTCGTGTGGACATGGACACGGAGATTGCGATCCAAATGCTCGAATTCATCACAAAAACATCTGTCCCCACCGGGATTCGAACCCGGGAACCTCAGAAATGGTGACCTTGAAACCACAGCACCCTTAATTCATACGCAGCTATTTTCAATAGCTTTAATTTAAACAATAATTATAGATCAATTATTAAATATCATTCAACAATAGCATTTTCAAATAACAAATATAATTTAACAACTCCATTTACGAGTATCTAGTCGGCCTTATAGGCCTTCGAAAAAACTATGACTACGAGTATTAATCGTATACTTGGAGTTGTTACATAATTAAGAATTCATAACAGATATTTATAATTAAATGAATTGATCGGTGGACCAAAGACATTTGGTATTATAGCAAGGTAATGATATTAATAATAGAAGACAATCTATCCCTTTAGGCCAATAACTATTGTTATATTAATAACACGTTCGTGGAAAAATATCGCGACAAAGGAATATATTGCTTATAATTGCATAAATTGCTTCGCAAGATATGAGTGGCATAATAATTGTCACCTACGTATGATTTTATAAGACATAATTCGCTTCGAATGTCGCAGCCGGGAGTCGCATACTAATAATGAGCGGTTTCTTTATAGTAATAATTAGATTGTTTGGCTCGATTAATAAGCTAAACACACTCATTAGCAATTGTGTGTTGAGAATTATTAAATTTATTAACGGGTTTGTTTCTTGGAAATTCGCATTTTCATTAAGAATCTTCGACTCGAATTATATTATCAAATCTACAAAGACCTACAAAGATCTACTTCGACCGAATCGCACTAATAAAAATCAACCAAAATTACAAATTACATATCGCACCATGTGGGTATTAGCGTTCCGTCCTGATTCCTACGTCCGATCCAAGTCCTGACATCCGACTTCGGGAATAACTTGACCGTGCGTGCAGCGTACTATTAAAATACTATGGATATTTTTTCTAAAATATGGTTACGTAAAAGAAATTTGAACGCAATAAGAAGATAAATATTCCAAAAAATTGAAAATTAAAATTTTTAACTTTTTTTACAATGTCCCACATTCGACGAAAGAATGTCCACTTTGTTCACTCAAAAAGATACAAAATCCATCATAACCGGAATAACCGGAACGAGAAACAAAGACTTCCTTCCATCACTAAAAGTGACACTATGAGATTGATTATAATTACACCAATTGCCCGAATTTGGACGCCTCCCTTCGACAGTGTAAGTGCTATATTTCGTCTTGTTTGTTTATATTATTATTATTTTTTCCACAGGAGAGGAGGCTGAGAATCCATCATGTTTGTTTTGTTTTTCCTTTACACGTTTCATTTGTTACTACAGTCTAACACTTACTCGAACCTAGCAAATTTAGAAGTCTTTTGTTAAATTAACATAATCGTAGTTTTATACAAACCCACGGAACTCAAGAAGGACTAGGCTATTGTGTAGTTTGAATCCCACTAGTACCTAATGTAAAGACCCATTCTTTCGTAATATTAATACCATTGTAAAATATGTAAGGTCATGTAATTCAGTGTTTCTGTTAAGAATCATTATTATTATATCGAAAATATATGAGCAAATAAGAAATACCTTCTATTAATATGTCTTATCCATTGTATTTTGAAAGTTCATATATCGCACTAATAATACAATAGTGTATCAACTCAAAACGTCGTACTTGACATAATACTATAAACACACGCAAAATTTGATTCCTCACGCGTGATCAAGACCGTCGTTCGATTAGTGCAAAATCAGAATAAGGATAAATTAAAAAACTTATGTGACAGTTATTCAATTTGCAACTATTACATGAAGTGAGTAATAAGTTTTTTGTTGATTCTGAAAAATGTTCGATTTTGAGTTGATACACTATTGTATTATTAGTGCGATATACTAAGCAATTTCTAACAATATCATCAATAATAAATCATCTCTCAATTTCCTACGTTTTACCTTTCGGCTTACCTTCTGACTTCTGTCCTTTTGAACTATGCGTGAATGAAATATAGCCCCCATTTACGACTCCAAGGGAATCTTTGTGTCGACTGGTAAAACTTTACGAGCCGCACGCGACTGGGTGTTGACATGGAGCCAGGTAAATATAGATTAACTCAGCATGAGTTAGTCGTCGTAAATTTGTCGTCGACTTTCACAGTCTACGGTGTGAATTTAGTTTTGAATTTATGCACCTGCATGCTATCAATGTCTGGTTATTATTGTATTGGTGATTACCGACCCGCCCCGGCTTTGCAAGGGTACAGTGCTGATTCTAAATACGCTACAGAAAAACCGAACGTTGTATATAATCTAAATTTCAAATCTAGTTTGCAATGTAGATAAGATAGATAGTTTTTTAAATTTATCCGAGGAACAACTTGATAAACTTGAGCGACTCCAAAACTTTTGCATACGATTTATATTTGGTTTACGCAAATATGATCATGTTTCAGAATTTCGTGTTAAGCTCAAGTGGTTGCCCATTCGCCTTCGCCGGAATGCACGTATCCTATCCCTTCTCTATTTTATTTTGTTTAATCCTGACACTCCTTTTTACTTAAAAAATCGCTTTAAGTTTCTCCATGAAACCCATTCCCGCGTCTTAAGGTCGGCAGAGAACTTAATGCTGAGCATACCATCTCACTTCACCAAATTTTATAATAAGGCCTACACGGTACAATTAGTTTTATTGCGGAATGCTTTACCTTTAAATATAAGACAAGCACAAAGCCTTCCCATTTTCAAAAGCCTTGTTAAAAAACATTATTTGTCACTATGATTTTGTATTTTATTGGTATATGTATGTAAGTATGTTTGTATATATATGTATGTATGTGTGTAAGTGGATATATGTATTATACTCGTAGTATGTATTGTTAGGTATATTTATAGTAAGTATGTCATTAAGTTATACATCGCCATCTTCCCACGAAATAATTGATTTAAATTCCTGTCCATCCTAAGGTTACCTGGAAGAGATCACTCTTTGTGATAAGGTCGCCCTTTGTACAGTTAGTTTTAAGGATTCATTATCTGTATTTTTTTTTCACTATGGTCGATGTACAATAAAGTTATAAATAAATATATAAATAGATAAAACATTTATTCGTCTACACAGTACAGATACAAGACTTTTATACAATCGTCGTAAAAAAATATTAACGAAACAAGACACACATATCAGTGACTGCTGGTAGTGTAATGTGCAAGCGAAACGGTCCTGACTCAGCATTTTGCCACAGATGTACGCGGAAAAAATGCAATTATTTACGATATCACATTAGAAACCACAAAAATAACAGTATTTATCCACTATTTAATGGATGTTATTATACATATAAACCTTCCTTAAGAATCACTATATCTATTAAAAAAAACCGCATCAAAATCCGTTGCGCAATTTTAAAGATCTAAGCATAAATAGGGACAGACAGACGGCGCGGCGGATAGCGACTTTGTTTCATACTATGTAGTGATACAGTCGCTAGCTATGTGCGTACTTAATATCTAATAAATTATAGTTTAAAAAACTAAAAAAACACGCGTTTAAAATGTTTGGAATGTAACATTAGAAGCCTCAAAAATAACAGTATTTCTCCACTATTTGATAGATGTTATCTATACTAATACTAATCTATACTAATATTATAAAGAAGTAAAGTTTGTGTGTTTGTATATTTGTTAAATTGTAAGGGGTAAACTCGGGAGCTACTGAACCGATTTTAAAAATTATTTCACCAATAGAAAGACACATTATTGCTGAGTGTCATAGGTTAAATAAAAAACCGAAAAATAAAAAGGCTTTTACGTGGTAGTCCGTTTTGCAAAGTGAATCGGAGAAAAAACGGGCAGCGGACGGCGCGCGTTGGCTTCGGGTGCTCGCTTTGGGGATTATTAATATTATGCCCAACGAAGTGGGCACGGGTCAGCTAGTATTATATAAAGAGGAAAGAATTGTTTGTTTGTAATGAATAGGTTCCGAAACTACTGGACCGATTTCAAAAATTCTTTCACCTTTGGTAAGCTACATTATCCTCGAGTAACATAGGCTATATCATATTTAAAAAAAATTAGGGATTCTTACTAAAACTCCAATAATGTAACCCAAAGTGTAAAAAAATGACCTGAAAAATTCCTTACGTCGCGTGCGCTACGAAAACTATTGATGATAGAACGATAGTTATTTGTTCAACTAGAGAGGAAAGTTGGTTTTTTCAAGCGAGTGCTAACTTTGAATCCCGAGTAAGCAAAGGATTCAAAGGCACGAGATGGAAATAACTTTTCTCTCGCGTGACACATATATTAGAAGAAGCCACATATATTTGCAAAAACTAAGTATCTATTAAAATTTGATTTTTGGTTCCCGGTATTTTTTTAAAGTTACGTTCTGAAACTGTATCCGTAGTATTTTGTTGTACCAATAAAGATTTTTAAAACAATAAATTATTTGTGTATTATTTTGTAAAACATATTCTTTTTTTTTCTTTACTTTAGTGTATTCATGTCATTTTATAATTTATTATATATTTAATTACAACGTTATCGAATAATTTTCATTTTAAAGGTTTATTAGTTTCCGAACGACTTATTTTTTGACATTTAATCAATCGAATTTCGAATGACGTGTTTCGTACATAATGATAATTCGCAGCATTCTAAATTCAAATCAATTTTCCTCACTCAGTGAGGGGAAACGCATTTCCCTCACTCTTTTTAAGCAGGGAACACAGTATGTTTGAGCTGCTAAGGTGAAAATACATTTACTACGACTTTGCAGAACTCATCGTTATCTACAAAAAGTGTCACGACAGCATATGTCTAAATATTATAGTTATGTCACAGTAAGCGGTTTTTTATTCTAAAAATTTATTTTATATGCCGCCGCTTGAGTATGCGTGTGTGTGTATGTACCCGTGCGAAGCCGGGGCGGGCAGCTAGATATACATATAAACCTTACTCTGCATCACTCTAACTATTAAACCGCATCAAAATCCGTTGCGTAGTTTTAAAGATTTAAGCATATAAAGCGACAGAGAGAGCGACTTTGTTTTATATTATGTAGTGATGACAAACTGAAACATTAATCCTTACAACATTATGAAGTTTGTAGGGATGTATGTTTGTTACTATTTCACGTAAAAACTACTGAATGGATTTTAATGAAACTACAGTAATATAGGTACCAATTTATAAAGATATTATTTGAATTGTCCAAAAGACTACGATAAAAGTCCGAACTTAGTCGCGGGCATTAGCTGGTTTGATCATATTTTGCTGAATCGTTTGTTTGGGAAATGTACAGAATATTAATAGTCAAACAATTAAAGTCATAAATGACGCCAATGATATGCAAACGAAAGGTAGATATTGTTCAAATTCGGACAATTCGTGTGATTTCAGTTAGTGTTATAGCGATAGCGAGAAAGGGATGACGTTTTTTGATCCATTGTTATGTTTAGCTAGCCCAATACTTCTGTATTTCTGTACCGTACTTTTTGTATGATCTGTTTCATTCACTACTAATAAATAAGTGAATAACGTCATACAGTATGGGTGTACGTCATGTATTGTGAAATATTATTGGATTACACCACATACAAAAAATACGTTCAGGTTTCATATCCTAAAGATTCTCTAAATATCTGAAGAAATGTCAACATTTTTTTCTGTCAACTAAAAACATTTTAAAGCAGTATTAAAAACAAAAACAAAAATTGAATTCAAAATGTTTAAGTTTAACAGTTTAAGTTTGTAAGTTGGTTATCAAATTTATTATAATCTAGCGGACCCGACAGACTTCGTCCTGTCAAAAAGATTTGTACAGTGGCAGTTTTTTGTTCCTAATTATTTTATAGATAATGTCGCATAGCCAACCAAATCGCAAAAAAAGTCTAAATGACCTATTACATTTTGTGGCTATTCAATTTTGGAACGTGACATTAAATCCTCCAACGATGTATTCTGTGCTGCAACGCACGCACGCACACTGTTTTGATAGATATGATTGAATTTCAACTATATGTAGCGTCAATAAAGCGCAAATTGACTCTTTGATGTTAGGAACACACCTTCATTGCTTAGACAACAGTGAGTGCTTGCAATATGAACTTTATACAATAACAATAAAGCTCAATTCGACTGTACGTTTTAGTTAGAAAACGTTTGCATGGGAAAATAAAAGGGCTGTCTTTAGGGTATTTCCGATAATTATTCGAATTTTCCTCATTGTAAAAACCCTCCTTGAACTTCAAGGAACATTAACAAAAAAGAATTGGCCAAATTGGTTCAGGCGTTGTTGAGTTATGAGCTTACCAACACATTTTGCGATTCATTTTTATATATAAGAAGATTTACACGTGACGATCTCTGAAATACAACCTACCAAACAAGAAAAAAGTTTAAAAATCATTTCATTAATAGCTGAATACTTAACAAACATACAGGGAATTCATAATTTGGCTCTGTATTCTGACACATTAATTCGTATATATCATTATCGTTGTCTCGCCACGTCTTGCTCTAACTTATATACATAGGATGAAGTCAGAGCGAGATGAAAGATATACCGCATGTTAGATTTTAAGAGTACGGGCCCTACTCCTTTTCGGTTAATAAGTTTCAATGTTAATATTCATTATATAAAAACCTATTTGTCTTGACGAACCTTTATTCAAATTTCAATACATGTAGGTATACCTACTTCAGCCATACTAATTTACCTCATTAATAAATTCATTGAATAAAGTAATTCTTGCAATATCACTTACCACCAGCAGTGCACAGCAGGAGGGAAATTTATAGTGCAAAAACTGAGTTTGTTGTGCAACTAACAACTGCTTGCAATTTAATTAGGACAGTTATGAACTGAGCATTAGACGTGTTTGGAGCAAATATATTATCATTTTTACTAAATTTATTTGTGTTGTAAATTAAGATGAAAGTTTTAGATGAAAGACGGATAC
The DNA here is from genome assembly GCA_036419045.1 of Scirpophaga incertulas. Classification (NCBI taxonomy): domain Eukaryota; kingdom Metazoa; phylum Arthropoda; class Insecta; order Lepidoptera; family Crambidae; genus Scirpophaga; species Scirpophaga incertulas. The sequence goes on along the minus strand of CM071632.1, from coordinate 29,298,264 downwards.
TAAGGCGACATCATGTTTATTTGAACTCCCGCGACATACCATAATACACCTTTTTTTTTCGAGGAGAAATGCTTATGCACCTTGACACCGCGCTGGCTAGGCGCGGCCGTATGTGGGGCTCTCCGGTCTGACCGGAAGACCGGAAGACCGGAAGATTGGCCTACCCACTAAAACCCGCCGGTGTCCTCCAAGCCCATATGGGGAGCGTGGCGGGGTGCGCTTACGCGATTCTACCGCCACACGCACACTGGCCATCGCCAAGGGGGGAATTGTCCAAGAAGACTAGGACAATCCTCCAGGTAGAGAGGCACTTCTACCGCGCACGCTGTCTTTACGGTAGGGTCATTAGACGAGCACTTGCTGGCCTTCACCTGCCAATCTACCTACGGAATCGGAGCTTTAGTCTCCATTTGCTCCTGGCCCGGCTTTGTGACACTAGAATCTGCCGCATTAGCCGGGATGAGACGTCCTCTTTGGGGGTTACAATTTATATCTGAGTCAATCGGCGGCCTCCCGTGGAGCCAAGCTTTGAGGTGCGGGAGTACGGCACCGACAGCCCGCTGGCGCGCGCAGATCGGCGGCCTCCTCCTTCCCGTGGAGTCAAGCTTTGAGGTGCGGAAGTACAGCACCGACAGCCCGCTGGCGCGCGCTGATCGGCGGCCTTCTCCTTCCCGTGGAGCCAAGCTTTGAGGTACGGGAGTACGGCACCGACAGCCCGCTGGCGCGCGCAGATCCGTAATTCGAACTACGCACGCCAGGCCGCCACAATTCGTCGGAGCCACTCCCGCCTATGCACTTCGTGTACCTACGGGTTCCGGGACACGCTCCCCCAGCCGACACGCCGCGACGCATACGATGTCGAATGGGGGAGCGTCCCAGAAACCGCCTCGTACGAGATGGAACGGTAGCCTAGTACGATCCGTATGGCCATTATCCGCTGCAGGCTCCGTAGCAGAGCTCTGCAGCAGGGAGACCTCGCGCAATCTCGCGACCACACGGGGGCCCCATATATGACCACGGATCGCACGACGCCCTCAATCTAATTGAGCCTTGGACAACCACGCTAGCTCAGTGCGGATTGGTTAAGTAAAAACACAATTTAAATTCTTCTTTCACCATTCCTTCACTGTATGGGCGTCAGATAAATAAACATACGAAATTCGCAAACGAAAAACACATTGGTACATGACAGGATCTTTCCCCCTAGATCATCCGATTTGTAAGTGCCAAGCGCCGTCATTATCTTTACGGCGTAATAATAGATTTAGAAAAATAAGAAAGATCTTTTCTTGTAGAAAAAATATTCTAAGTCATTCATCGGGTCTTAATCGATCCGTTATCAAATTTGAATAAATCAAAATCGTTTTAATTTGAAAATGTTACAAAGGTACTTTTGTGGATATAATATTACTAGCGACCCGCCCTGACTTCGCACGGGTGCAATTCTATCACTAAATACACTACAAAAATCTGTGAACGTTGAATATAATAAGGATTAATGCTGTGTTGTTTCGAAAATTAGCCATTATTTGTCGTAAAAAAAATAACAAAAAAATGTTATTGTCGGATATCCGTAAGAGATAGAGACAGACCATCGCGGAGTTTTCTGTAGATCTTTTCAATGTGTACTTAGTACATTATATTGATAAATCTCGTAGGATTCAGCCTACGTTTACAATGTAAGCGGAAATAATGTAACCTCAAAAATAACAGTATTTCTCCACTATTTAATGGATGTTATTATACATGTAAACCTTTCTCTTCAATCACTCTATCAATTAAATTCCTAAAATTAAAATCCGTTGCGTAGTTTTAAAGATTTAAGCATACATAGAGAGATAGCAACAAAGAAAGCGACTTTGTTTTTAACTCCCGACGCAAAAAGTGTTATAAGTTTGACGTGTCTGTCTGTTTGTCTGTCTGTGGCATCATAACTCCCGAACGAATGAACCAATTTCAATGTATATACTATGTAGTGATTATTAGAAAGTTCAGGCGTCTCGGCACTACTTTAAAGAAGAAAGAAAAGAAGAAGAAAAGTGTTTATTTAAGTTAAATTTCAATAACAGTTCATAAAAAACATCTGCTAAACTGCATAGCAGTTTGTGGGCAGTTGTGGCTCCCAATGAATCACATATTTTAATGAATAGAAAGAAAAGGAATGAAATTGCTGACGGAATGTGACCTGTCGCCTCAGCTTCCACTTTGAGGCAATCAATCTACAAGTATGTCGCTACTACGCCACAAAAGGATATTAAGGACCGCATTTTCAGTTCCGCCATTATTTTGCGCGGCAAAAACGGTGTGTGTTAAATCAAAAGAGCCGCATTACACTGCCGTTGTCATGGCTTCCAAAATGGCGTATCAGATTTCGCGCCATTCGCCACAGAGTTTACGATGGTAGACATGTTTTGATTTGTGCGATTTCAACTCTAAGGGCCGAACTGAATCGTCAATGAGGCTTCGGTGCGACCAAAGGCCCGACAATTACAGTGCTATAAATAATGTTTACAGTAATAGTTCTCATTTAATGTTATAGCTAGTCTGTGCAATAATCTGTCTGTCAATCTAGAATGGTGGTATAGTTCAAAATTGATTTGTATTTGTAGTTAAAGTTTATACATAGGAAATATGAGGAAAATGTCGTTTAAAGATTAAAAAAACCTTGCCCCACTTTAGGATTTAATCCTGTATCGTGGGTGCAGTTACAAACACATCTCACATGCACATACACACCCAAACCGATACAAATTTCTGCAAATCATATAAAATATTTGTCCCGTGCTGGAATCACATCCGTAAAGCGTCACAGTACCCGAGCACTGTGCCAAGCGTGTTGTTAAATTAAATGATAAGTACTAATCTTCTCATCTCTTCTCTTTTTTCTTTCGTTCTCTTTTTTTTTCAACGTAAGTTTGCTATCTCGTAAAGCACTTCAAGCAATTTTGTAGTTATTTTTGCGAGTGAATGAAGTTGCCAACGTCATTTGTAAATTACGAAACTAAATGTGCGCTAGTAAGTACTATTTGTTAGATGCCACTGAACACACTCCATGAGAACAAGTTGAGGTGTTTCGTCTGCCTACATGCAACCTCTGCATAGAGAGCTGTCCGTCACCTATTGTGATAATTTGGACGCTACCGGTACTGCGTCTTTTGTTTGTATCCTGTTCTCCATTCTTTTAGAAGTTGTTCTTCGGTTTTTGTAAATGTCTTATCTAACAGATTCACTAACAGCCACCGGTCTATGTGCCACTCTGTATATCGAAAGGAGATCGCATTCCAAAGACTATTTCTGCAAATGAGAAATGATATTGCAGTGCTCTCGCTGTCCACTAAACAAGCACACGACAGCACACAGCCAAGCGCCATTCCAAGACATGAGTAAGCGCATCCAAATCGTTAAGTATTATAATCTCGCTAACGCATGCTTACCCGCAGCAATTAAACTTATTGTTGCTGATGTCTAGCAGGGCTGTCACTTGTTGGAAATATTTACCTTTTGTTATCATATGTTTTCTTTTTTTAACTTAATATACGTACATCCATTAGTATTGTTTAGTTATCAATTCATTCTTAGATCTCTAGCATTCTGTATCTTTTTTTTGCAGCGTTATTGTACACCAGCTCGCGTTACGCGAACTGTATTGTGTCTTTAGCAATATATCATTGTGTATTTATAATCCACCCTGAGAAATTTTATTATCACTAATCATCCCTGTATATCATATGTATTCGAGGTGGTTCGACAAAATCAGCCACAAATATTGAAGCTAATAATTATCCAATTGTGATACACAAACACGAACTAAAAATAAATAAATAATTCCTTTGGCTTACACCAATTTGCCTAACCCAAAGTAAGCTCGGTAAGGCATGTGTTATGGGATCTTTGTTTTTTGTGTTCCCCTGAGAAAAATGCATTGAGTTGCATACCCCGGCTGTGGCGAGCGGGCGGTTATGTGGGGCTCTCCTCCCCAGAAGGGGGAGGCCTACCCACTAAAAACCTCAGGGATGGCCTTCCTCAGGCATGTAGGGAGCCCCCGGGAACACCAAGCCACTTCCGGGAACCCCCCGCCTCCGCTCCCCCGCCGATACAGGGGAGCCCTCCTCGGGGGAGGCTACACTACCTCCCCCGGTCTCCTCCACCGACGACGCCCCCCGGCCATGAAAGGGGCGTGGTCCATCCCGGGTCGCCGTAGCGGTCGCGACTTCCTCGCGCCCGCCGGCGACCCGCGGCGGCGCCGCAGCTGTGCTACCGAGCCCGGCGCCGCCTTCTTCGAGCGGGATCGGCCATCTCCCGACCCCGCTCGGCGGCCTCCTTCTGGAGCATCACTGCTTCACAGAAGGAGGCCACAGCCCTCCAACCTCCTTCGTCCGCCAGCGTTGCCGCAATCAATGCCGGCGGAGACAGATCTCGCCCGATCTCTGATGTGTTATGGGATCTAGGGTAATACATAGATATACATATATAAATATGTTTGGTAGAAATATATATTAGCAACCATGACTAAAGAACAACTGCTCGCATTTATTGAAACATCTGCCCGCACCGGGATTCAAACCCGGGACCTCAGACTGATGGTGACTTTGACATCGGTGTACTAACCACTCGACTACGAAGGTCGTCAAGCTAAACTATAAGTTTGTTATTGTAAGTTATAACTATAAGTTTGTTATTATTTTAAAGTTAGTACAATTATTTATTGTACACAGAAATTGTACAACAACATAATATAATCCTATTACTATTATAAAGGCGAAAGTTTGTAAGTATGGATGTTTGTTACTCTTTCACGTAAAAACTACTGAATGGATTTGAATGAAACTTTACCACAATATAGCTTATACATCAGAATAACACATAGGCTACAATTTTTGAGGTTTCTATGAGGTCGTAAAAAAACACATTTTTTGCGCTTACATTGCAAACGCTGACTGAATCCTACAAGATAGATCAAAGCAATTTACTACAGTATTGTACAACTTAAAAAGGTCTACAAAAAAGTCCGTGATGGTATATGTTTATCTCTTAGGAATAACCCATAAAAGGAAAAAGATCGTTAAATGTATTTTATAGGAGCATACTGCAGTAGCTACCTATAAACCTATGATTAGGGCTCTGCAGTGCTTAGTTACCGTATTTCTTACTTATTACTAGACTAGACGGGACGAACCTGAAGTCCACGCGAACGAAGTCGCGGGCAAAAGCTAGTACAAAATAAACTAGCAAATAAAAAACAAATACAGACGGATAAATAAAGCGGACTTAACTTTTAAATAGAGCAGTAATGAAACACAAGACAAAACAATTAGAATGAATAAATTTCTCACATTAAGCTCATGAAACGGAAACGTAATAGATATTGTATTTTTTACCTAACCCACGTGATGGTAGCAAAACTACTAAACTACATATTATGAGGGTCTAGAAATTGTCTAGTTGGGTTATATTGGTTGATTATCTATACTAATATTATAAAGAGGAAAGATTTGTTTGTTTGTTTGTTTGTAATGAATAGGCTCCGAAACTACTGGACCGATTTCAAAAATACTTTCACCTTTTGAAAGCTACATTAACCCCGAGTAACATAGGCTACTTTTTATCTCGGAAAAATCGACAGATCCCACGGGATGCGCAATAAAGGCTTCGTCCAAAAACTACGGCACAGATTTTCATGCGGTTTTCATCAATAGATGGAGAGATTCTTGAGCAAGGCTTTGCGGTATTTTTTATCGCAGAAAAACATATAGTCCCACGGGAAACGCGATAAAACCTTCGCGCCATATACCGACTTCCACGCATATGTAGCCGTGGGCAAAAGCTATGACCCTTAACCCTCTATAGACCCAATCCCGAAACCCACGCAGGCGAAGCCGCGGGCAGAAAGCTAGTGTACTATAAATCAAACTAAAGTTATGAGGGTTCAATAAAATTTCTTTCCGTTACGCTATAGGCTCAAACTCTTTCTAATACACTCTGGTTATTTGCGTTTGAAGCTACCCAGAAATGATAGAAATGCTTTACAACAAGGTCCGAACAGATCAATAAGCATTCGCGATTGTTGTTATGAAAGCTGGCAAAAATCATTCAAAAACGCAAACTTTATTCTTCAAATAGGATTTTACAATCACTTTTGAATGTCAAAGATGCTACGCCATTGGTTCACAAGTCTACGGCGGGAGACCTTGTACTGGAAAGAACCAGCAAGAAAACTGACAAGAGCAATTTTTTTCCCTCTGTATCCCATCAGTCGTTAAGAAGCTGGCCTCAGATAAATAGTCTAGACCCAACTTCCTTTACAGTTTTAAACAAGTTCACATTTTATATCCGTAAAAGCAGTATTTCAGTATTGCAGTATTTCCGAACCGATGCGATATCAAAACCTTAAAAGAGCATATTCCCATTTAATAGGCCGGCAACGCATCTGTGACTCCTCTGGTGGTGCAGGTGTCTATGGGCAGCGGTTATCGCTTACCATTAGGTGATCCGTTTGCTGCTCTATCCTATAAAAAAATAAAGTTTCATTAAGTAATTTACTATAGTCAAAATAATTGGTTATTGAGTTATTAAAATAAAACCCAACCATTGTTATCGTTTAAGTAATCCTTAACAGTATATATATACCATTGCAATAGGGTACTTCCCTCTATATTAGAAAAGATCTAAAAGCATATAACTATGATAGCTTATGCATTAAATAGTCGGAACCATCATGTTTAAGTACATAAAATAACAAAAATAATATAAAAATTAGTTTCAAAGTATTCACTTTTTTAATCTATACGTAAAGCAAGAGCGAAACATAGGCCGCCATGTCGTGGCGTCATAAGGTACTGTAAACTTATGCGTGTCTGTCATTATGAATCATAATACGTATGAAGCCGCAAAACAATAAAAAAAGAAGTTTGTAGGTTGCTTTTTAATGTAAGAGAACGTTATAAATACGTAAGTTAAATTGAAATCGCACGTGAATCACACTATGGAAAGCAGTTTTGTAAAAGGAGATAGTACGAATTTACCAAAAATAAATGCATTAATGGTCGGAAAATTCTTTGCTGCAAATCCCGAATTTTGTTCTGTCGAGTTACGGAGTATTAAAATATCAACGTCAGTATTACTCTTGTATGATTATTCCCTTATTAGTTGTTTATATATAAAAGATATTAACTCATTTTTAAATTATAAGTACAATAATACATAGCATCAAATATAGAGCTTTTTTATTATTTACATGCCGTATTGACGTCATCGCTACAGAGTAACAACTCGTGCGGCGCCTTCGTCTAATTACGCGCGAAATTTGAAAATATTAAATTTTAATGCAATTTTTATAGTACTTAACGAGTGTATAAAATTTTTATATTTTTAGTATATGGTTTACTGACACGCAAGGATCAAATTAAGATTCTTTTCAAGAAAGAGATTAATTCCCTATTATACCATAATAACTTATTCCATGTGGTGGCCCTGAATTCGCAAGTTATGCATTATGCACGGACACCAGCGACGAGGATCAAATATTCAAATACCGCGATTGTGCTCCCGATATGGCCACCCACCTGACAGCTAACACTGACAATTAAACACTTGCCCGCAATCATTAGCATTGTTTCATTCACTCGGGATTAGCGGCCATGTTTATTTGTTTCACTCACAAGTTTGCGATTGTCTGTGCAGCATACTTACTGTAAAGAAAACTTTGTAAATCAATCTTGATTGATTTGTCCTGATTGTCTTTTACCGGATCTGTAGCTACACTGAACATAGGACATGTTGAGTACCACCAAATTTAGAAGTAAATCTATAATTGCCTCGACGCCGGTAGTAATCAATTTATTTATTTAAAAATTTTGACTATTTATTATGATCTCATATTATCAATGATATTATATATTTTGTATAGATATTCCCTACTCCGAACCAAAAACAATTGGAACTCTTATTTATAAGATCTCTATCTATATCTATGTCTCTCAAGCCTTTGCAAATTTTTGCAATTGCTATATTTCGCTAAGAACTTGTGCAGGTGTTCCGTGCAGCAATTAAAATCTAACTTATATATGCAAAATTCAAATTGTGAAATACTGTTTGATAATTTATTGATACTAAGCAAGGGAATCAAATCGTATAGGGTAATTCCCGTTCATCTAGAATAAAAAAAAAATTGCATGAAGCAACATCACGCTGTACAAGTAAAAAATTTGTAGTTATCATCACAAGAAAAACTTTTTTTGCGATTTATTAAAAGACGCAAGGGAATTAAAACTCATGAACCTAGAACCATTATAAAATTTCGCATCAAGCAGTGTCGCTTAATAAAATTAAAAGAAAAAAGTCATAAGACCGTAAATTTGTAATAGTAACACAATAAAAAATCTTCTTTATTCAATTATGTACTTTTTTACTAAACCGTTGGTGTTGATTCGATTACTCGAGACGAGGACGAGCATTGCTCTTTTTTGCAAAATGCAACAATCGACAACAATCTGATTGACTGAGCTGCGAATTCCGCTTAAAGAAAGAATTCGAACTTTACTTAAGTCGTCAAGAATCAGTCCATAATATCGGGGGTTGGTTGATGTTTTTTGAACAACAGTCGGCATTCTCGCACGTTAATGATTACTTAAAACAGAAGTAAACCGCATAAATAATATTTTTACAAATATTGTCGACAACGAAATTTTACAAATCCAACAACCTTTAGAAATAACTATTTATTTACTTAGAGCGATGGAACACAGGCGTGACTTTTATGACTTGAACTCTTCCCGACTGACTAAATACTGTCGCCGACCAAGTCATATCTAATAGGCTTGTTGCCTAAATTTCAGTAGTTAGATACTAATATACCTTGATGCCTATTCTATACAAATTAATTATTATTTTTAAAAAAAAATGCTTATTTATAAGAATAATTTTGCATTTAATTAAATATTTGACATTAGTCATCAAAAACGCTCATGACTGTCATGGCGTCTTGAATGACGTCACGCCGTGCAAAACACAGCTGTTTTAGTATCGGAATATTCGGTATTGTGAAGTTATTTTAATAAAAAATGGATTCATCGTATTACAAGTACTGCATAGTGCCCCAGTGTACAAGCACAAGTATAAAAAACACAAAAAAAATATTTATATACGTGCCAAACAATCAGCAGATACGTAAAAAGTGGCTAACACTCGCGAGAAGGAATGATGCCCATTCTTTTTCGCACTTCCACAAGACATTTGGGAATGACATTTTGACTTTGACGTTTCGCACGCCGTGACGTAACACTTTTTAATTGGTGTTTGCTGTCACGTGACTTATGGCTTATTTTGTGCAATTTTATTTTATAAAAATATAAATAATCAAAAGTTATTATTTTATAAAACTTTGTTTTTTCATAATTAAATGATCATCTTAATAGTTATGCAACCTAATGCATCAGATTTGTTCATAGTGGATACAAGCCTATTATTACATTTTAAAATCAAATGTGCAACTTTGTTCAGCCACGTGGCTCGCTGTGCTGCCATCTATTGGATAACATCACAAACAAAAAATTAAATATATGCAATGTGTATCGTTTGTATTGGTCTTATTGTGTTTTGTATACATATATATACTAGCGGCTCGTCCCGGCTTCGCACGGGTAGACATTACTCTTCGCAGCGTATGCGATGAAATACATTGTATGGCTAATTTTTTTACACCTTCGGTTGGTTTTAATAAGAACTTCTAAAGATTTCTATAGTAATCTAGTACTAAATATAGCCTATCTTACTCAGTGATAATGTAGCTTTCTAATGAAGAATGAAGAATTATTAAAATCGGTCCAGTACTTTTTGAGATTATTCGTTACATACAAAAATAGAAATCTTTCCTCTTTATAATATTAGTGTAGATATTTAATATTTTGCGTGTTTGGATATTATAAATACAGTAGACCTTCTTTAATCCCGGCACTGCGCAAATCCGTCACTTCAGTAATCCGGTGCTCTCAGATGGGCGTGATGAGGGAATCATGTTCAGACATGACACATACTTGTATAAACAAACAAATGCCGATCGGCAAAAGAATATTGACAGTGTCTTTACTCCAATAGAACTGTAAGTCTTGGTATGCTTATGTTTCTGCTTAGTCCTAAGCCGATTTAGTATTTTAAAACGGATTTTTTTAAGGAGATAAAATTAAACACTTTTTGTTTGTAATCCAATACATAGGTACTTTTTACTTATAACTTGATAATAAAACTCGACTTCTTTGGTACTTTTTGTGCGTTTTTATGTATGTATATAAATAAATACTATCATTTTCCAGTGATCCGGTGTTTTCACTAATCCGGCACCACCCTAGTCTGATATCTGCCGGATTAACGAGAATCTGCTGTACTTGATATATATATATATATATTATATATATATATAATATATATATATAATATATATATAATATATATATATATATATATATATATATATATATACGCAAGACTATATATTATTTAGTATATAGTCTTGCGTAATTATTGGTGAAAATGTTTACGTAGCCCTTATGTATACATAGTAGTTTTCGGCTATGGTTTCGTCCTGAATGTCTATATATCATGTATCATGTTGATTGTAGCCTGTTGTATGTATCTAAGAAATTAAAATAAAATAACAAATATTAAAATAAAAACAAAGGCAATATATGACGGACTAGACAATTTTACAGTGTAAATGGGTAAAAACCTAGGCTCTTTGCAAAATAAAATCTCAGTTTAGCTGTGAACGATGCACCGACCAGGATGAGAAGACAAGTGCGCCGGCGCAGCTGGTGGTGCGTGCCGCGCGCGCGTGACCGATACCTATCGACCATGATTGATACTAACGCCCTATTGCCAACCGCGCTCGATCTCGCAACCGTGGCCACGAAAAAGGCGATTTTTTATTCGTATGATCAGTTAATATAGGTATGGACGGCAGTTGAATGTTACAATTTCACACACCATCATTCGTCGTCTCTTAGTCGATCTTAGCCCAATACGGTTTGGATGACTGCATACATTTGAATTTCTTCGCAGGTGTATGCAAAATGCCTCACAATCGTTTTCCTTCACCGTAAAAGCGTCAGTCAATGTACATATATTATAACTTCTCATTAGAATTGAAGAATATTCACGATTTGGAGAAAATTGCGATCTTTACCAAATCATGAATATTCGATCACGCCCGATCGGTTTCGAGATCTTTGGGAAAAGCCTATATCAATAGTTATCAGCAGTGCGTATATTTCGTTTGAAATGACAATCATGATACAGATATCAGAACTATTCGGATGGATTCCCTTTAGTCTTAGAAGGAAAGTATATTAACTCAAAAACCATGCATTTTAACCATGCGCGTGAGGTGGTACTGGACAGTACCGTAAAGACCGGAATGTTGAAATTTAAGTTAGCTGCTAACTTAGATCAGCGCCGTAAGCAAACTGTTATGAGTTACCTGGTTTTGCTGTGAATCGGCTACTAACTGAGACAGTTGGCGCACGTAACGCTATAACGTACCACTGTACGCAATATGCAGAACTTTGCAAACTGCGTACAGTGGTACGTCGGCGTACGTAACTACGTGCGCCGACTTTCTCCTCAATGTGTCCACTAGTCAATTTTTAGACTTACTAGTCAATTACCAGCTGGAGTTCAAATACATGGAAGGAAGGGCGTACTCAACCGATACGCCACAAACTCAGTCAGCCACTAACAGTTTGCCTCCTGGAGACACAGCCTTAAACAACATTGTCCACACGTATTTAATAAATGATTTGAATATGACTATGAAATTAAAAAAAAATTCTTTATTTATTCTTTTTTGAAAGTCAAATAATAAGAAATTAACCCGCTAATATGATGGCCACACTTCGATCGTAAGCTGCGATGCGCGCAGGCACACAGCCGCATTCTGCTCAAATCGTGATTAATACGACACTCGGATCGACTCCTGGAAAGGCGATTACTAATTTATAGGCCATTAATTAATCGTTTAAGAGAAACGAGACAAATCTATTGTCCGAGGTTCTATGACTGTGTAATGAGTATCAAGGGATTTATAATAGCATCTAACGAATAGACCACAACGGTAATTGCAATAAGAAGCACGTTCCACTTTGGCACCGATTTGCGGGGCACGTTTTATTAACCCTTCTCTTTCTAACTATACCGAATCAGTGTAAGTGAGAGTAGGATATGTTGCGTAAATCGTAAACATGAATATATTAAATAAATTAATTAATTAAAGAAAGGCAGACAAAGGCATCTAAAGGCCAAGCCCTACAGTATCAAATTTCTCAATATTCATATCAGCTACCTGCCGCGTCTAGTTCGTTGAAAAACCCGTCTAGATTAATTAATGCTAGGAAGCTACCGAAGAGCCAACAACATATTTTCTCCGAGATTTATCTGAAACTGTACCGAAGCGTCCACCATAAAACAGATCACCGGACATAAGCTACAAGAACCGGCATATCGGGACTGTCGGGCACTGTAGAAAAATAAGCACCAATTAAATTTTTTAACGCACTCATGACTAATCAATCTGATCGTTTAGTCGACCAGACAATTCATTAAGGCCACATAGACGTCCAATTATGTCCAATAGTGCAGGAAAAACGACTCATTCTCGAATAAGGGCCCTGAGTTTCATACTTCTAAGCTTATCGGAACGATCTGGCGGTGATAGCTACTGACGGGACGACGGATCGTCGTATATAGTATAAATGGTGCAGTTATGAATTGCATTGTAATAAATTAAACGTAGACGAGTCGATACAGCCATAGTATGTATTTTGCTCGAACGTGTGTTGTCAGTCTTTGACAGGACGTTTGGAAGTTACTGATCACCAGTTTAATAATATTTTAATAATATAATAATAATATTAATTTAATGCGGGAAAGCCCATATTTGGTTGGTAACAATGATCTTAATGCATATGGCTAGTAAAATTAAAATTATAAATTCGGCATTACCTATCAATTAAAATTACAATCAAAATTACAATTAAATTTACAATCAAAATTACAATTAAATTTACAATCAAAATTACAATTAAAATTACAATCAAAATTACAATTAAATTTACAATCAAAATTACAATTAAATTTACAATCAAAATTACAATTAAATTTACAATCAAAATTACAATTAAAATTACATTCAAAATTACAATTAAATTTACAATCAAAATTACAATTAAATTTACAATCAAAATTACAATTAAAATTACATTCAAAATTACAATTAAATTTACAATCAAAATTACAATTAAATTTACAATCAAAATTACAATTAAAATTACATTCAAAATTACAATATGTATATGATTATGCCGTTGTGTGGATCCCGTACCCACGATTGTAAAAACGGCATCTCCCTTTTAAAAGCTCACACGTCAATCTTGAAATTACAGATTTATGGTCCAAATCGGAACCCTTATCAGACCACTTTACTGTCAATCTATCAAGAGCATAGTTAGGAACGTGTTGGGGTATCAAGTTCAAATCAATAATAAATACTTAGGTCTGCAATCTTTTGTAACAGTGAAAAAATCAAACGTCAAGAATAAAAAATCTAAGTCCATACAATTTTGACGCAACGATTGAGTGATCGGCTGCTGGGCAACGAGTCGCGGGTTCCGATTCCCTCACGGAATAGATATTTTGTATAGATATTTTATATGACCTATAAGAATTTGTTCCGATCTGAGTAGTTGTGTATATGAGATTCTATGTTTGTGACTGCAACCACGACATAGAACAAAAATTAAAGTGTGGGCCGACGTTTTTTTTTTAAAGATATAGCCTTTTATATTTCATTGTTCCAATAGAATGTAGCACATGTAAAGAAAACCAAACCAAAAACATTTGCAATAACTTCATAAAAAGGTTTATTTATGACGATTTTTGATACTTGCTAGAGCACCAAAAAATCTATAACTGCATGTTTACCTAGAATAATGATTAGAGAATTCTGCATGAAATTATTTTATGTAGTCGCATCACAAAGAAAGTGAAGCTGATGAACTTATTAGTGACCTGTTTTTTTTAGATTTGACAGGGTTTACTATAAGGCCCTGTCGAATTTAAAAGCACTTCAGTTAGTTTAGAATCCCGTGAAAAAAAAGCTATCCCTATATTGCAATTGGGAGGGTAAGCCTATTTTCTTATTCAATATTCAATATATTAGCATTTCTTCCTTCTAAATTCTATATCAAAGATCAGTATCATAAAATACAAATAGCGTTACAACTAACAATACGATTTGTCTTATTCGCTACTAATTTCGTGACCTATTGAAATATAAATATGTGCCAACAAAACGAGTTAAGTATTTAAATGTTGCACAGTATGTATATGTGATACATACTCGTATAAAACTATATCTAAACCATAATAAAACATCCATGGTTCACGTGAAATAACGATTTAATGGTATTATTACTATTAATATTAACGAAGAAGCAGAAGCAGCCGGCGCATCGATAAGTTATTGTTGGTGAAATGTATGCCGCAATTGAGCTGTCTTCCATAGAATCGAACAGCTATGTGGCAGCTGAACGTCTGTCCGTATTGTCAATAGTCAATCATTTATTGGCACGTATCGATATTTGCCCGTTAAATTACTGGGCAAATGTCCACAACTTAGTTTACGAGTTGAGAGGACTACGGGAACATCAAGAGTCACTCGCCATTACTACGACTAAATTAAATTACACTAATTTACCGAATTCGGACGCGTCTGTTTTGATCCTCTACCTCTGTGACAACTACCTCTTGTTTGTATATGACATCCTTCATCCACCCAATTTAAAATGCTTCTAGATAGTGTTTCTGCTTTTCCTTATAATAAATTTAAAGCACTTATTAAAAATACTCAGGGTACTCTTAGTTGATTTAATGTTTGGATTTAATTTTATGACATATAAGTTTATATTTCTATATTAAATAAATTATTATTTTTAGGGTTCCGTACCTCAAAAGGAAAAAACGGAACCCTTATAGGATCACTTTGTTGTCCGTCTGTCCGTCCGTCTGTCAAGACCCTTTTTCTCAGGAACGCGTGGAGGTATGAAGCTGAAATGTATATCAATTACTCAGGTCTACTGTCCCTTGAAGCTGTGAAAAAATCAAACTTCTAAGCCAACGCAATCAAAAGATACAGCCGTTTATGCCGCAAATTTTCGACACTTGCAAGGGAATCAAAACCTACAGGGTGCTTCCCGTGAACTCAGAATCTTGAAATTTGGTACGAAGCAACGTCTTATAGCATAGATAAAGGAAAAATTACGAAAACCGTAATTTTTTAGTTACATCACATAATATATTTTTTTTTAATAATTTTAAACATACTACCCGTTTCCTCATAAACGCGTAGAGATATTAAATTGAAATTCATACCAAATACTCAGGTCTATAATACCTTTAAGCTGTAACAAAATCAAACTTCTATGTCAACGCAATCAAAAGAAACAGCAATTTAAGCTGCATATTTTGAAACTCGCAAGTACTCGCAAGGGAATCAAAACCTAAAGGGTACTTCCAGTCGACCTAGAATCTTGAAATTTGGCATGAAGCAACGTTATATAGCACACATAAAGGAAAAATTCCGAAAACCTTAAATTTTTAGTTACATTACAAAATATATATTTTTTAATAAATATAAACTTATTACTTTTTTCCTCATGAACGCGTAGAGCTATCAAGTTGAAATTCATATCAAATACTTAGATCTAATTTTTTTTTACTTACGATAATAGAGTGTGTGACATTTATTTAGATGTATTGTGGTACGGAACCCTACGTGCGCGAGCCCGACTCGCACTTGCCCGGTTTTTATTACCTATCATATGTACGAGTATATCCGATATGTTTATTGTGTGAATATGTATTTACATATCCACACAATAAACAAGAACAACAGATGTAATTGTGTTATTTCATGATTCATAGGCGTTGACATATCGAGCGATGTTCAGTTTCGCTGTCACCTGGAAGGCAAGGCTAAACTAGCCTCAAAAAAGCTGGGAGTGCTAAGCAGGGCGAGACAGTATTTCACGCCGACCCACCGCCTACAACTTTACAAGGCACAGGTCAGGCCACATATGGAATACTGCTCTCACCTCTGGGCCGGAGCTCCTCAGTACCAGCTCCTTCCATTTGACCGTATCCAGCGAAGAGCGGTTCGAATTGTCGACGACCCGGTGCTCTGTGGTCGTATGGACTCATTGGCGCTGCGGAGAGATGTCGCGTCTCTTTGTGTTCTCTACCGCATATACCATGGGGAGTGCTCTGACGAGTTGTTTGGGATACTGCCGCCGACCGATTTCCTGTATCGTGCGTCACGGAGGGGACTTGCTTTCCATCCCCACCGTCTTAATTGTTGGCTGTCCTCCACAGTGCGGTTTTCGCGTACGTTTTTCCCGCGAACGACAAAGTTATGGAACCAACTTTCGGCCGCGGTATTTCCGAACAGTTACGACATGGAAAGCTTCAAAAAAAGAGCGTATACTTTCATGAAAGGCCGGCAACGCGCTGATGATACCTCTGGTGTTGTTTGTGCTATGGGCGGCGGTGATCACTTACCATCAGGTGACCCGTTGGCTCGTTTGCCTGCTCTAAAATAAAAAAAAAATCAGAAAAGAGGATTTAAAAAATTATGACCTTTAGAGTTTCTTATCTGTTCTTCTCTGAAAGGCTCTCCTAATTTCCAAACCAAATACCCATGTACAAGGTTATGTAACTCTTAAGTTCTTTCTTCCCTTAAATTTTATACTTATTTGAAGTACCTGTAAAGGCCTACGTTGTATAAAGATTAATTTGATTGTTGGTTAATGTAATGAGTTACTTATTCATTAAATTTGATTGGAAACTTAGAATCTAAAATTGATACTGAATACATGTAATAATTAATAAATTTATGTAACGGCGCCGTTATATTATCTAACGGCGATAAATCAAAGACTTATTGCAGTAAATCAGTCACTTGAGTTAGATTGCAAATCAGCAGAGAAGGTTGCTAACAAGCTGCTGTTCGAGCTGTCAGTAAGAGTTTCAGAAGTTTATCAATAAATCCCTGTAGAATTCAAGTACTTCAACGTACATAGCTTGCTGAGTAGCTGTTAACTTAACAGAGAGTGCGCACGCGCAGCATTCAACAGTAATCACATACAAAACATAGATTGCACGCTAACAGGAACGCTTAACGCCGTCATTTGTCACAGCTAATGGATGGACCCATAAAGATTGCAGTATAGTTAAATTGTTTTTTAACGAGCGTAACCGCTGTCACACACGGCTACAAGTCTGACTATACATGTTGACCTTGAGACCGCCTCTATTTCCTACACAATAAAATGTGTTTTCGTAGTTCAACCGTTTACATCGACGAGCTGCTGAGTATACTATGTTTCTGCGTCAAAGTTACAGAACAAGAACTAACAAAAGTTGTTCGAATAGCATTAGTACCACATGATTCGAGTGAACAAAATTTCAGACCACACGTCGCGTGGTGCGAACAAACAAAATGTTTCGGGTCATAAGACTGATATAACCTTTTAAAAGTCCACAGGATAAAGCTCGAGTAGAATTTGATCGATAGACAAATTATCACTCGGCCGTCCACGAACAGGAGACGTATTTTGAAATCATTAGATGTGAGTTTGGAATTCGAGTACCAATACAAATCGGGCGCGAAATTATTTTCTACTGCTTACAATTTTATAGATTTTTGAATCACTCGAATTCAGTGTTGTCATTAAAAACAAATTCTTAATTAGATTCCGTTTCACGCGGAAAAATTAAAAATCACAATAACAAAAACAAAAACCGACGATGACCCACACGTGAAACGGATCACTGTCAACGTCACTTCAGCGTTGGATATTCTACTAGTAGAAATCAAAAACTAGTGGGTTGAACCACTAGTTGAACAAAGCACGAAATGAAAGTTCAGAAATAGTGAATTCGGTAATTCGTATACGAATCTCACGATTTCGAATGCGATTGGTTTTCTATTGATGCAAAAATTCGTCTCCTGTTCCCGGTTCTCGAAGAGTCCAGTTAAAGCTTCCTTGCAGCTTTAGCCATCAATGTTGTATTAAAAATTATCGGACCGCATTTCTGGGAGATCAGAAACCGGAGTAGAAAGCAAATAATTGAGTAATTAGAGGTACAGCCACAGGTTGTTACTCATATCGCGATTGCTATCGGCTTATCGCTGCATACATCTTCTAGGGCGATCAGGTGCCTGTGGTGCCGCTTAAACTGTAAACTTAGAACATTTCTAAACATACTCTACTCTTGCGAAAGTTTTCGGTTCAGATTCATTTGGAATAGAATTTGTTGTTTTCAAATGCCGTATGGCTATTAAAATAAATATTAAACATCCTATTTTTACAACATACATTAGATTAGTGGATTTAATGTCGTAGCAGGCTTTCAGAATGACAAAGATTCCCGTCAATTAACATTAATCGTTATCGAAGTCGCTGCCTTGTTTATAGTAAGGGAAGCCAAGAGGGGATTTTTGCAGTTACTCCGGCGTGTCAGATTAAGATATGGGAGATACCTCTCGTCTTGCTGAATAACCCTACAAAATTTCAGAGCGCCTCATGTGACGAACTAGTTAAAACAAATTGTTATATGAATTTAATCGTGCACGTCAGATTAGCACATATATGGTTTAGTTTGATGACGTGAATCTGTTGATCCTTAAATTTTTCAATTACGTGCAGAGAATTTCAAAATATGGCAATTCTAAAAATAAAATTTTGAATAGTCATAATTTGTTTTGGAATTAATTAAATGTGGCAAATAAGCTTGTGTGACATTTAAATAGTCTTTTATATTTTATGCTATCAATATCTGACACGATCGAGAATTCTATGTGACTTTTTTTAGACTTCAATATTTTTGAAAACCTGTAGCTGCTAAACCCACCGTTAAAAATATACACATCTCATAATCTTTTTTTCTTCCTAAATATAACCTTTCAATTCCAATAGGTCTCTACGACGCTCGAGTAAATATACATTTAGAATCCTGGCCTCCCCTACTATTAAGAAAATATGTATACTCACACCTTTTTCCCATGGAGGTAATCAGAGATCACAGTTTTCTACTTGCAATGATCCATCCATACATCCCCAGCCTCCTACATACATACATACATACACACGCCTTTTTCCCATGGGGGTAGGCAGAGATTACGTCTTTCCACTACGGTCTTTACATATCTCAGCCAGCCTCCTAGACTGTCATTAATACTTTCATGCAGGTAGTCTTAACCTGATTATATATTACCTATTTGGTTCAAGTATGTCATCTAGATCGTGCCCTATCATTTTAGTCTTACTCTCTTTTCTTTCGTTATTCATCTTTCTTCCGTCCTTTTTATGTATACAAACCATCTAAGCGTTTAATTATCCTTTATCCTTAGTCTAGCGATTCTTCTTATAGCTCTGATTCCTGCACTGCATTAGTCTTTCTTTTATCCAGCAAACATAGATCCCAGATAAACAAGCTCTTACTATTTCCCTAAACATTCGTTTCCGACCAGACCTTACGTTTTGACATTTTCCATCTCTTTCTGTTTAAGAAAATATTTATATCTTTTATCGAAATTTAACTGGACTATTTGACTAAAACGCTTAGATCGCTCAGACAACTAATTTACATATATATAATTGATTTCAGCGAACTGAACTATAAAAGATATTCGATTACGAGCGCCAATTTATATATAAAATCAAGACTGTGAATATGCTTTTAGAATAACTCCAAAATAATTCCGTATAATGCCTCTTTGACCAATATGGAGAAGACTAAGCGAAAACATCACAAGGTTGTAACGTGTGACAATCCTTGCCTATGCTAAGCTGTAAATGATGACATAATAAAATCATCTAAAACTTTCAGTGTCTCAAAACTTTACTAAAGCTATGGTAAATCACTACATTACTAAAACAAAGTCGCTATCCGCCATCTGTTTGTCCCTGTGTATGCTTAGATCTTTAAAACTACGCAACGGATTTTGATGCGGTTTTTTTAATAGATAGAGTGATTCTTAAGGAAGGTCTATGTGTAATATATGCATAATATAGTAGAGCAACACTGATAAATTTAGAGGTTTCTAATGTGATGTCGTAGATAAGCACGTTTTTTTGCGCCCTACGAGATAGACCAAAATAATATTCTACAGAATTGTTCACCTTATAAAGTTCAACAAAAAAGTCCGCGATGATACACGTCTATCTCATAGGGATAACCCACTATACCATTTTTTCATTGCACCCGTGCGAAGCCGGGGCGGGTCGATATGTGGTTCTCTGGTTTACTTCATGTGACGAACGAATCATAATTCAGCGCATTTTGTAACTGCACTACATTGTATGAATAGTTTTCAAACTAAATTACTTATTCACGAACACCACAGTTACAGCAATCGAATAAAGCTAGCATGTATTTGTACCGCAAGGAATATATTGTGTGTTAATGCATTCGGATGTTTGCAAACGCGTTCCCGTCGAATAATTGGTACGCGTGCTTCCGCCGTGGCTTGGCAACTGCGCCCGCGCCGATATGATAACGAGCTGGCATTTAAACAGACCGGAGACATTCTTTTGTGTCGGCAAATCGGCCAGGAGGCTGGCCGTAACTTGGTGGGCGGTGATGTTGATTTGAGGTTACCTTGTTGTAGCTAGTGAGCATATTATGTAACATTTTATTGCACATTTAGAACAAACAAGAAATAATACAAGTAGGCATATGTACAAAGGTGGACTTTACCCCTAATAGAGGATTTACGGATATGCTTATAATGCAACCAACATTCTTACGAAAACTTACGCATAGATACATTAAAACCTATAACGTAATCATACATACAGAATTATATATACGGAATATGCATACAGAATTATATATATTAAACAAATATGCAAAGATATAATATATTCATTCATCACAGCTCATATAGTCGGCTAGGCACGGCCGTGTGTGGGGCTCTCCGGTCTGCGACGACCGGCCTACCCACTAAAATCCCCCGATGTTCTCTAGGCCCATATCGGGGCGCGTATGGCGGGGTGAGCTTTCGCGATTCTACCGCTTCGCGATTCTACCGCTTTGAAATTCGCCATCGATTGACTACCAACTACATTTCTTATCAGGCAACCTATTCCAAAGACTTGCCGCGCTAACAGAGAAAGAGTTAAAGAAAAACCGTGTATTATAAGTCGACTGCTCCAGAGATACTCCATTCATATATATTATGTTACATGCGTAACGAAATTATATTTAAGTTACATAGTTAGATATTATATAGACCCTAAGTGCTTGTCTAAGACAACATTCAGAGGTAACTGACATAAAATGAAAGCAATACATTTCATGCGACACCCATTTTTTTGCTGTGGGAAAATGCTCCTTATGCACCTTGTCACCGCGCTGGTTAGGCGCGGCCGTGTGTGGGGCTCTCCGGTAGAGGACCGACGTACCCACTAAAAACCTCCCGGTGTCCTTCCAGCCCATATCGGGGCGCGAGGCGGGGTGCGCTTTCGCGATTCTACCACCACACGCCCAACATGCGACACCCCTAGACAGCTATTAACACAAAAGAAATTAGGCCAGTAGTACACGGACTGCTTCAAGCAGTTGAGACCGACTGCTTAAAGCCGCGACCGCGCGGTGAACTATAGTCATTCATTAACTGCCGTACACACGACTGCTCGAGCAGTCGCGACCGCTTCAAGCCGTCAACTGCATGATGAAATTCCATCGTGCCGTCGACCGCTCGCGAGCGGTTGTGAGGCATACACCGACTGCTCGAGCCGTTGACTGCGCTAGAGCAGATCACTTCTAAGTTCTATAAACAAATGATGGAATTGTCCATGTTGTTCTCTTAATTGCAAAATTGGATGAACCCAAAATTTTCTCTTTTGACGTCGCCGCCGTCGTCTCCGCCTGAGCAGAAGCAGCAAAAGCAGTGCTTCCTCGTCAGAATCTACTGTAGTAGAAAATCAACTGATCGAGCAGTTGGGTAGCGTACCTCGAGCAGTCAACAACCGACAGCTCAAGCTGTCGACGCCGACCGCCGACTGCTCGAACAGTCCGTGTACGGCCGCCCTTAGTCTTTCTCTTTGTGCTTATATATATAGGGTTGTCGATAGCTAGGAACAAAAAATCATTTATTTAGTTTGTACAAACATTGTAATTTGGTTAGTATTAATATTTTTGCTATAGAATATTCATTTCAGATGGACACACACCACTAACCTCCCTGATACAACTGTATACACCCCTTTTCCAATAAATGGGTATATACGTAATGTTCATACGAACACGACACTATACAGTCACGTTACAATATGTTAGTCCCTGCAAGGTTGTGTATGATTTTAGAACTAAAATCTATACATAAATCTCTCTCCTCTCGAAACCAGTTAGTTTGCGTTAGTTACTTACAACATTATTCTGAATGTGAATTAATTAATTTTTTAGGCTGTGTGAATGGATACCTGTGCGTTCTTGTTTAAAAAGCGAACATTCCACTTATAATTTGGTTCGCATAGATCAAGGCACGATAGCATGTTCTAAAGTTATGAAACTGAAATGAGATCATATTTCAGATAATGTAAAAATGACAAATACTACAATTTTGGACCTTCATATTCAATTCATTCAGACACAATAAACCATTTTATTAAGAAAACTGACGTGGGCAGACAATCCTCTTAACCACTGGCAAAGGATACTAAATCCCATACAGCCAAGTTTATAGTCATATTTTTTGCCGAGCGACACCCACTGCAGCACATCGTTTATAAATTTGAAAATAATTTAATCCAGCATCATCAATACAGTTTCTAATAATCTTTTAGCATTGCTAATCAAAACAGGCTTAGGATTACCTTCGATTATATGGGATGCAGCATAAAAATGTCGTACAGGATTGGCGACATGTAACCGACATACATAATGCTGGTTGATTAGAAAAAAAAAACAGATTAGAAGACAGAAACGCTTAAAATTCTAAACGAGAAAAAATACGTGGATCGTGGAAGAACTAATTAAACTACGATTTTTAATTCGAGTCAGTAAAATGACAAGTGCAACTGTCACTGATACAAAAAAGGATGACCCACTACAACCCACTACAATAGTGATGTTCGGCAATCAATAGATTTAGACATTTAGTCATGCTTTATTTTATTAGGTATCAAAGCGTTTTTTTATTGTAAATATGTAAATACATACCATATTAAATAATATGATTTGTGACACATGACACTGGAAATGTCATTTTACTGACTCGAATTAAAAATCGAACTTTAGTGCTCTATTGACATTCTGGTCAAATACATATAGGAGTCAATCAACAACTTGACATTTCATTACGTACCTCCAATGGAAATCGTGATGAGAATAAAGTTGAATGCATATCCACCTACCAATAGAAAATTATGTTAATTTTTTTTTCATTTGTGACTGCATTTTACATACACCGTGTTGATGCCAGCGTTCGTGGAATGACTACTGAAACGAGATATGATATTACGATTACTATTTTTTTATTTTACCTGGAACTGTCACAAAACGTATGATAAATTTCAAGATGGCGGCTGCATCGAAGTATAAACGCTTTATTTAACTATATCTTGACTGACATAATAAGAGTACGATTTTAACTGAAAAATATTGTAGAACCAATAGTCTACCTGCGCCTACCACTACCACTACCATCCACCATCAATATGTTTACTTCGATGTTGCGGATTGTTAATTAAGGAAATATCTAATTAAGTAAAGTCGCATTGAAATAGTATAAAAACGGCCATATTCAGTTGTAGTCGTCTACCCTATTGTGGCACCGAATTAACATTTAACCTAATCAGAAATCCAACTGCATTGTTTAGTTTTTACTTTGCTAAGCTAAAATAGACTTTATTCACTATTAACAAGCAATAGAGAAAGCATCACAAATTCGAGATTGAAGTTTTGCATCTTCTTTGAAAATGTTGAAAAAAATAACCGGAGGTGAACACTGCGTTCATCTGCTCGGGAATCTTCGACTAGCCTGCTTCTGCCTCAATGTTCTTATTTCTGTGGCGTAAAGGGACTATAGGCCAAGAATTACAAATTATTAGAATTACACACTTATGTCCCTGACTTGCTGCACATCTCACAGATACTATAGACTAAATAGTAAATAAAAAAATGAACAAATATATATAAACAAAAAGAATAATTATGACTCTGCAGGATTCTAACTTGCTTTGTTAAGAAATCCACAAAATATTCTCTATTGCTTTTTTTCTGATTTGATCTTTTCTATTTTATATTTGTTTTTTCAATTAGTTTGTTATTTATTAAATAAATAAAATATTTTTATTATCTGAACATAGTCCTACGTCCGAGGGAAGTAAAAAATTGTCTTAAATTTATTTGATTATCATTTTATTAAAGAAATATTGTGAGATTAAATAAATTTGTATTTGAAAAAATCTGAGTTCAATTTTGTTAATAATGAAATCACTGTAGTATATGGAATTTTTTAACACTTTATAAAAAGAAAGTAATCTTTTTGACATTTTCACAGATTGGTCTGTTAATAAAATCCAATAACGATTCTAAATTCGAATTGTTTTTAATTCAATTGTGGAGTTCATGAATAATCAAAAATTGCACAACATAGAAAAAAATTAAATACATAAATAGATATTTGCTATATCTTAAATAAAAAGGAACTATAAAATCGGCAATTCCATTAGTAAAGTCCATTTAGTAAAAATAAGGACAGTCCCTTCATGACGAGACATTTTTTTTATACAAGCTGGCTATTTGCCCGCCTCCTTATTCGTATTCCATAGTATAATAACTTAGTTTCACTACTAAAAACACGGTGCATACTATAAATACTTTTATTACAAATTATTCACACTTATACGCTATAGTTCGTCACACTTATAACTTTGTAGGTGTTACCACAAGAGGCGCCAAACAACGACTGACTACATGGCGGCCGGCATTTATCTTTACACCTCGGTTACTGTCTAGTGATAGTCGGTTTAATACTTTCTTGTTTCTAAAACATTTCCAGATATAGGACATAAATGTCTGTTATCTTAAATTGTAATTAGTATATTACTTTACGTAAATACATTATAAAGTACGTATTACAAATATCAGTTTAATTGAAACATTATGAGTAACTTCCTATTAAAACTAGACACTGATTTTATGGCTTGGCTACTAGCACTTTTGAGCCACAACTAAATGCTGATTGAGAACACTTTCATAGATTAGTTACATATTAAATAACTGATTATCTACGCGTATAATTATACATATCTAATAATAGGAAGTTTCAAAATAAAATTTTAGACATAAAAGAAACTGAAAGACAGACATATATAATAGTTGGTGCCCGCGACTTCGTCTGAGCGAAACTTTGTAAATTGTAGCCTGTGTGTTATTCTGATGTATAAGCTATACAGTGTGGAAAAAAAAGATAGGCCCTGGAGGGGAAGTACCTTAAATCTATAAAACAGCTCAATTTACTGAAAGGAAACATTCTTTTATTTTTAAAAAGAAATATAACTGTTTTATAGATTTAAGGTACTTCCCCTCCAGGGCCTTTTTTTCCACCCTGTATAACTTAATAGTAACAAACATCCATCCATACTCGCAAACTTTAGCGTTTATAATATTAGTAATTAATAGGGATTGGTATGAACAAGTTTAATAGTTTTTGTCCATCAAATTTGACCTTTCTCCTACGTTAATACCGCTTATTTGGGCAGTCAAATCAAATCAAATCAAAAATTTATTCTTCAAATAGGATTTTACAATCACTTTTGAATGTCAAAGATGCTACGCCATTGGTTCACAAGTCTACGGTGGGGACCTTTTACTGGAAAGAACCAGCAAGGGCAATTTTTTTTCAGAGTCGTCAGTTGGAAGCCGGCTTCAGCTACACAGTCTGAACCCAACCTCCGATACAAATTAAATCAACAAACAAATAATATTTCCGTCACAAGAGTCATATCGCATTAAACAAATCTGATATGCATATGTCCGGTACAAAACAAAAATATAATTTATTAAAGAATCATTAAAATTATATGTCGCAAAATTTACATCCAAGCATGTTTAATTATTCAGGAAATTAAATATCGTAAAAATTACATCGAAGCATTTTTATCATTCAAGAAATCCTTGACCTTGTAATACCCTTTTTTCATTAGAGTATTTTTAATATGTGCTTTAAGTTTATGAAACGGTAAAGCAGTAATATTTTCTAGAAGTGTGTTATAAAAAGTTACACATTTCCCTAAGAACGAACCTCTAGTTTTTTGAAGCCTGTATGTTGGAACGGCAAGCTTATTTTTATTTCTCGTATTTAAACGATAAATTTGAAAATTTGTATTAAATGTATCGTAGTTCTTATAAACATATATTAAATTTTCATAAATATATTGTCACGCTAATGTCATTATATTTATTTCCTTAAATCAATCTCTGAGTGATTCTCTTTGTTTTATATTATAGATAGCGCGAATTGCTCTTTTTTGAAGCACGAAAATACTTTCAATATTCGCCGCAGATCCCCACAATAGTATGCCATACGTCATGATACTATGAAAATAACTGAAATAGACTAATCTTGCCGTTTCAACGTTAGTCAGTTGTCGTACTTTATATATAGTAGTTGTGTATGTAGTGGCTAAATCTCTGTAATTTATAATAATAATTGGTGTAGCTATTAATGGAAGATAAAGTTGCTCTTAATAAGAACACGAACAGACGCTAAAAAGAAACGCGACTTAAAGTATGAATGTTACAACGCCGCAAACTGCCCTTCTAAGTAAACAACAAAACGCGTTGGAAATGTTTATGTAAATTATCGTTAACACTGCCAAGGTAAAACTTTGCATATCAAAGGATCTTGGCATTTACTATGTCGGCCAATATAAAATCAGACTGTTTACACTGACGCGAGCTCGGAGCGAGCCAGTCGTAAAATTAAACTCCACTGAAGAGAACTCTATTGAGTGTATTAAAAGATTTGGTCAGTTAAGAGGACTTATATTAGATTCAAAGGCAGTTGGAGCACTATTTGTAGTGCATAATCTTATTTTACTGTCGCCATCTGCTAATACGCTCGTCGAAATTTATGCCATGTTACCTGCTGGATTACTACAATGTCTGTGTAAATATTAAAAAGGATTGGAAACATTTGCGTAATCTCGATTTTTTTTTAATTTTATGGCCTGGTGACATAGACCTTTAAGTCATAACTTATTTGGAAAATGTTCGTTACTTTGAGGTATGTAATCCCGATGTGTCGCTTGAATAAAGATTATATGCGTAAACTTGACATATTGCAAAGATATAGTAGATTGTTAACCGAGGGTGGAAAGAATCAATTCCCGAGAAGGAATTGATTCTTTTACCCGTGTTAAACACTCTACTTTTCACTTCGAATATATGAGGAAAATAAAACATTGGTTGTTTATTTAATCTATTTATTGATAATATATGATAATATCAGTAGACCATCAATAGGCAGAACACAATTTGCCTCGTCTTTAATTGAATCTGGTGTCAATATTTCGGAATCGCTTGAACTCATTTTTAAAATTAAAATCTTAACTAGTATATTCCGTCACAGATATATATAATAAATTCACATCCCGCCAATTTATGTAGACTGTTTAAATTTTAAATATGGAACTCACCGCGTGTTTGTTGCGGCTTATTCCGCTGGAAGTACTTTGCGCTAAGTTCACACTGGCTGTTTAGAAACTCACATGGCCGCAGCATTTTTTTATAGTTCACAGCTGACAGTTCGTAGCTGACATTCGTAGTTCTATTTTTAAAGTTCGTTCCGGCCCTTGGGTGGGAAGTAAATTGTATGAGTTTTTCCCTCCCTATGTCGGGAAGCAGCATTTTCCACCCAATAATCAGATCAAAACAACATAACTTTCCGAGTATGAGAAATCAAAATATTATTTCCCTGCCCACAGATCTTAAAACTTTTTGTAGGTATATCTTTATAAATTATAGCGTATGTGTTATTGTGATGTATATAGCTATATTAAATATATAGCTATATTATTCTAAAGTTTCAATGAAATCCATTCAGTAGCTTTTACTTGAAATAGTAACAAACATCCACCCATACTTACAAACTTTCGCGCTTATAATATTATTAAATATTGATATGAACAAGTTTAATAACTTTCTGTCCACCAAATATGACCAGTCTCCATTGCAAAGATAATAATAATTCTGTTCCCACAGAACTTAAAACTTTATGGTGTGTTATAAGAACGTTTAACCCCTAGCATTGTATTTTGGTGATAAGTATTAACTCAAAAGTTTGGCAGACAAATCTCTAGGAATAATCTCCTATGACTTAAAAAAGTATGTTTTAATATTCATTAAAAGAAAAGACTAACAACAAATAGGGAAACAACAAATAGGATATAGTACCTGATCAAACAAATAAATTAAAACAGTTACCATTTTCCTAAAAGAAATATCGCGATTTGAAGTGAAAGGAGAGTATATTTATTATCTATGTTTATCGTAAAATAAAGTAAAAATAATAACGTAAAGTAATAACGTAAAGTAAAAATATAACATTTAAAACTTAATTAAAACAAAGTAAAAAGGGCCCTTACTTTAAGGAGAACCAAACCTTGTTAATAAAACACTAACTGTGCATAGATACGAAGTACTCCATAAGCATATATGTCGCAGTAAGATAGATAAAGCCGTAATATAGTTATATCCCTAGGGATATAATTATGTACCGGAACATAGTTATACGAAAGCGATTCATTACTGTCTCACTAGGAATATAGTTATAAAACGGTCTGAGTTTAGTGACATACTTATATTCCTAGATTAAGTTTAGTGAAATGGCTTTCGGAGGGTGCGGCGCAGGCGGCGGGGGAGAGGTTCGTTGTGTTTATGCCGTTACGTGCAAACAATTATGACGTAATGCAGGTAGGAGGAGAAAAATATTTAACTTTGAAACGAACATCGACTACTGATCCGATTGTAAAAATTTTGTCCTACGAAGAATATTACAATGTTTTGTCAGAAATTCATAAAAACACAGGACATGGTGGTCGAGACAAATTGTTACATACTTTGAAATCTCAATATTTTATACTTACGCCGGTGGTTATCACTATTTTATGGATTTTATAAGGTTAAAACAAACAACAACAACAATATTTTTGATTTTTCACTTAAAAACGTCCACATTCATTTTTTTTATTACGTAACTCAAATTCTAATTTCTGTTTTATATCATAGATGAATTTTGACATAGATTATTACAATAAGGTTGACTGTAGGTCTATTAAATCTACTAGCCCTCGATTGTGAAATGAGTTTGAAATTATAGGCCGGACAACGAACCCCTCCTCCTCCGAAAGCCATTTCACTAAACTTAATCTAGGAATATAAGTATGTCACTAAACTCAGACCGATTTATAACTATATTCCTAGTGAGACAGTAATGAATCGCTTTCGTATAACTATGTTCCGGTACATAATTATATCCCTAGGGATATAACTATATTACGGCTTTATCTATCTTACTGCGACATATACATACATAAGAGTATATTTAGTCTGGTAAAGAGAATACGATTAATTCAAGATGAGGGTTTTAAGAGTAATGGTTAGCATTTGCGTTATATAAATTAATATGTTAATATATTAAATATATTATTCATACTATAATTCATATAATTCACGGGCAGAGGAAGGCCGAATAAAAGATGGATCGATTGTGTGAAGTGAATAATGATATAAGAATGAAAGGAGTAAGCATGGAAATGACGGCTGATAGAGAGGAATGGAAGGAAAAGATCTACAGATAATGATGATACTATAATTCATTATAGTATGAATGATTTAAGAACAAAAATGGATTGCTTTACGCCTTTGAAATAAAGAAAGCATAATGAGAATGGGAATTAGCAAGTTGTTAAGAGAGGAGGTAGCCAACTACACGAATATTTTCAAATAAACGAATATTTTTTTTATTGTAACTTTAAGACCACCAGAAATTGTTACATTATTACATTTTTATAATAATAATCCTTAACCACTACATAACATAACATTTTTAGTAGTTGTCACAAAATACCTACACCGGTACATAGATTATGCTATTACAAATATAATAAAATATATATATGAAAACAACGGCATACAGGGGATTGATATATATTGATGATGCATGACGAATAATATCTGAAGGTAAGGTGAAAGCATTAATGAAAGCTGAGAAAATTAGAGAAGCATGTTTAAATTGTTGAAAATGGCAAACTGTCTCTCCATGCGATCGAGGATTAAGTATTATGTAACATTGCAACAACAAATTAAAAATCAACGACAACATAAAACAATGTTACGATAGCAAAAATGACTATGACTTGTTGTTTCGTTTCTTATTATACAATAATAACTAAGATTCTACATTTAAAAAAAGTGTTGAAACCTTTTTCCTCGCAATTCAATCAATCAATTCAATCTGAATATAAACTAAAACAGAACAGGTGCAGCAGAAGTATCTTACAACAGATTGATATGCTCAGCACAAGAGCTAATAAAAACAGGTAACGGCTAAAACCAATATTTTTATAGTTAAAATATTCCTGGCACCTGCCGGACGTGATTCAATGCCGCCGTTCTATATTTCATGAGATATGAAGAATATCTTATGAAGAATGTTTTCTTGTTATATTTCCATGTTTCGAGATGGATGATTATAAATGGAATGTATTTCCTTCTGTAGGTGTGGTTTGTGATAGATATCGGCAAAGAATGTTGGCCATGTTTCATTTTACTTCATCAATCACAAAATAAAGAGGCTTATGTGTTCACAGAAGTTATGACAATTTCTTTGATGAAGAAATCAAATATTGATAATTTTGTTTATTATCCTTGTAGGCTCTTGATTTGGATAATTGAATTGTTATTTTTCTTATTCGACTGCGCCATAAGGAGAGTAATGATTTTCAAGAGTATTACATATGTAAAATTTTTTTTGCATATTGCTGAATGGCTGAATCGATTTTATCTTGAGGGATGTCGGTAAATTCGTATTTACTGCGAGAGAATAAAATACAAAATGGCAATTTTTAGTTTTTATTTTTATTTTGCTCTGCAGTCTGAACTGAAGCCTGTATGGAGTGACACTGGCTATTTCAAAATCAAAATTGAAAAAACCTAAATAAAAATACTAAAGAGGTTTAAAACACTTATATCCCAAACAGTGTATTCTACTTAATACACCTACTGGAAGATTCTAACGGATTCTAATGCAAATTCATGCATTCTAAAAATGCTATGCATCCTAATTCTAATGCATTGTTATATTATATTATTATATTGCAATAGAACAAAAGAAGCATTGAAGGCAATGCCGCTCTCGCAGCAGAGAAAACCAGATTTCCAAAATTCTAACTGAATTTGTATTAAAAACTAGCTGACCCGGTGAACTTCGTACCGCCTAATTATAGGAGGCATATTTAGTAAGTCACAAACACACAAAACTTTTTTAATTTTATTGAAATTTGTTGCTTTTACATTTTTAGGAATATTAAAAAATTATAGTATAGGTGCACAGCAAAGAGGCGTTTACATTTCAAGTGACATTTTACCATAGACAATAATAGGTTGGCACCCATCAAATATGTCAACACATTAATTATTTTTATATTTTGTAATTTAAATACACGATGTTATAAGCAAACTTGATATTATGTTGTCGATTCAAAGTCTTGTTTTAATGCGTTCTTCAATTCGAGTGGAACTGAGAGTACAAATACCGTCAAATGTTTGACAGAAAGTAAGTGATCAACTTTTATATGGGAAAATGAAATTGTCATCTTACTCGCAATTTTTCCTTATTTGCTCACCGTTTAGACCTACCCTGGACTACGACAAACATTTTAAAACCAAAATCAGCTCAATCGGCCCAGCCGTTCTCGAGTTTTAGCGAGACTAACGAACAGCAATTGATTTTTATATATATAGATTTTTTGAAGGTAATACAATAATTTTTGGGCACGAGAGAACGTGAGGCGTACGCAGAGCTCGCTTTGACATACTAACTTATTGAGCCTGTCCGGCCGCGACTACCTCCCGCACCCCGCGCACGTCTCACGTTCCCTGCGTGCGATACAATTTACAAAAAACTAATTACGTCACTAACAAGCATGGTTGATATTTAAAAAAAGTATATATTTCATTAAAATGTATATGTAAAGTCTTCTTGATGTGCCAAATTTAAAACAGAGCAATGCCACGTTTTATTTAAAAACTATATAATTTTTAGTTGACAACTTGGACGTTCTATTATTTTATTCCGTAGAAAAATTTCCAAATATTTTCTTTCCTAGGGTTTAGTCTTGCTTTATACAAAGATAATATGACATACTCGTATAATACGTGATTTATGTGCCAGGTTGTGTATACAAATAATTTTCCGACTTTCGCAACAAGTATAAAGGTATGATTGTTCCTGTGCTGATTAACGGATATATCTATGCAATGTTCGTTTTCAATGATGTAACTAACTTTATTTCTTACGGTAAAAAGGCATTCTATGGCATACCGTGTTGAGTGATACGAGCATCAACGCTTCTGCATTCTTGAGCTAAGAATCAACCGCAGTTTATCAAGTCATTGCAGAGTTATTAAAATAAATTGTAACCTTTTTGTTTGTAAATGGAAATGTAAGCTAAATACATATATTGCAATACATTTATTAAAAATTTATCGATCTTATTCGATCGAATTTCGATTTTTACGATATTTTACGATATTAATGATCTAATTTTATTAGGGGTTAAACCTCCGCACCAAAAAACGGAACAATTATACGATCACTATGTTATCCGTCTGTCAAGGCCCTTTTTCTAAGTCATGGTATCCAATTGAAATTAATATCAAATCAATCTCTTTTTTGAAGAACAGAAATACTTTCTATACTAGCAGCCAACCCTCATAATAGTACCATAGGACATACATAACATTGTGAAAATAACTAAAGTAAATTAATCTTGCCGTTTCAACATCTGCAAATTGTCTCATTTTTTACAGCATATGCTGCAGAACTTAGTCTATTTGATATGTGGATCCCATTGCAAAGTCGGATCCAAAGTAATACCCAAGAATTTAGTGAATTCATTTTAAATTAAAGATAAATTATTAACCGTGAACCAGTGCAATACTTTAGATAAACTAATATTATCAAATTCATAAATGTACAATTCCTAGAATAACGTAGAATATGCGACAATGCATTTTATCACACAGATAAAAAGGACTACAGCTCTTGCAGCATTGAAAAAACAAACTTCTAAGTCAACGCAACCTTTATGCTCTATCCATACAGCATATTGTGAAAAGTACCAAAAAATTCCATGATTCCTTCTTCTGTCACTCATCCCATACTTGGAATTATGTACTGCGCACGTGTTTTCTCCATCCTGTTACATGGATTCTTTCAAAAGAAAGTATCTCTTAGGCTGGCAGTGCGCGGACAGGTTGGATTCAAATTCAAATTCAAAATAATTTATTCAGTCTGGTCTGTTACAAACACTTGTGAATGTCGAAAAGCTACGCCATCGGTTCGCAAATCTACGGCGGGAGACCTTGTACTGAGAAGAACCGGCAAGAAACTCAGCAAGGGCTGTTTTTTTTTCCCTGTATCAAATAGATACAGAGTCGTCAATTTGGAAAATTACTTCAATATTGATAATTCATGTAGTCACTTTCCATTACATAATATAATTAATAAAAATTTATTTTGAAAACATGCCTATATTAGGAATGCCGTGTCATGCAGTTTTAAAAAAATATATTAAAGTTAATTCAAAATTATAATAAATACGAGTAGTACCCAGTTTAGCAAAGAGCAGACTCATCTCCGCTGGCAGCACCCGTTCACGAGCATGACGCATGAACCAGCCATCGCTTCGCTCAACCATGTTTTAGGGAACGTAACGACCCGCCTCACACGACACTGCCGAAGAGATTTTAATGAGAGTATGACTACTCTTAAGCCACAAAAGGATACAAATTACCTAAAGCAGGTGCCCGTGTAAATTATCACAATATTTAGGATAGTTAGTCATGTTATTGTTCTCTCCGTCATCTCACTTGGAGCTCTTTCACTGCTTAACATCAGGCGGATGGAGGTCATTTGCAAAGACCTTTATAAAAAAATCATACCGCCCTTACTCTGAGTGATACCTGTCTTATAATGGCCTTCTAAACGATAGTAATTAAGACTAAAACTAGAAAGTAAAATGGAATCCACCCAACGCTTCGCGGACGTGTGGCATCAGAGTCGTGTCGAGGCGTGATTTATCGATTCCAAGCCCGCCTTAATTGATCCGATATATCGATAATATATCGATTCATTAGCCGGCCAAATCGAGTCGTAAGTCGGCACAATGCTCGCCGTTGTCCATATCGGTGTGCGCGGGTCTATCGTTCGCGATCGACAATGTAATGAGGTCGGTGTCGTCATGATTTTGATTCATAACCTTTATACTGTTCTGGTGTATCTTATGTGGACATCAAGCTTAATGTCTCCTATAAAGATGGCTTGTTAGAGCAGCACATATATAGATATAGGATAGAATACATAAATAACAAATTATAGCAAAATACTACATTACTGCAAAGATTCGCGACCTATAACTTAACTGCAATAGGTAATTTGTAGGTCGAATATGAGTTTGAAAGACAAGCTGCAAGCGATGATTTAAATATACGACACAAGCTGCGGAATCCTCTTTCCCATCATGAGGGTAGGCAGAAATCACAGTTTTCCACTGACTACGATCCACATACTTCCCTAACTTCCTCGACTTAAATATTGTAGCATTAGCTTTCATGCACGCTCGTCGATTACTGGTAGTCTTGCTATATATTATGTACACCACTATACAAGATAATATAGTATTATCTTACTGAACATGACAAATCTGACATTTTATTGCTTGCATTTTTTTAAATATGCGGATAAAAGTTATTGCTGTTGTGTGTTGGACTATAAGACTTGAGTTGTCAACCAAATAAATAGAACAGATAATATCATGGAATCTATTAATATCTACTGCGTGCTCATGGTTGGCCAACCTATCAAATCTCTCTTAATGCTTACTTAATGTTATTAATCTGAAAGGAACTCTGTTAAATTATCACGTTAAAATAGTTAAATCGATTTTCATGAAATTTGGTGTACAGTTTAAAATGCGCGGTAAGACTTCCATGGAAACATCCATACTAATATTATAAATGGGAAAGTGTGTCTGTCTGTTTGTCCGTCCTTAACGGCAAAACGGAGCGACGAATTGACGTGGTTTTTTACGTGGATATAGTTGAAGGGGTGAAGAGTAACATAGGCATTTTTATCTCGGAAACATCTTCAGATCCCACGGGATGCGCAATAAAGGCTTCAGTCAAAAACTACTGCACAGATTTTCATGCGGTTTTCATCAATAGATAGAGTGATTCTTGAGCAAGGCTTCGCGGTATTTTTTATCTTTAAAAAACGGATAGTCCCACGGGAAGCGCGATAAAACCTTCGCGCCATAAACCGACTTCCGCGCATATGTAGCCGTGGGCAAAAGCTATGGCCCTTAACCCTCTATAGTCCCAATCCCGAAATCCACGCGGGCGAAGCCGCGGGCAGAAAGCTAGTTTCTCTATAATTCTTC
This sequence comes from Scirpophaga incertulas, assembly GCA_036419045.1. Lineage (NCBI taxonomy): Eukaryota > Metazoa > Arthropoda > Insecta > Lepidoptera > Crambidae > Scirpophaga > Scirpophaga incertulas. The sequence goes on along the minus strand of CM071632.1, from coordinate 29,262,484 downwards.
AGGGTAAGTCCTTATAATGTAGCTGATAGAATAGTCAGTAACTTTCTTGTAAAAAACTCAGCAAAGACAATAAGCTGTGCTAATTGCAGGTAGTCGATTTGGTAGAATTAATCGAGAAAGTGGAGACTTGATCGAGATCTTTATGATTCTCAATGGATACTACGACTGTTCTGAACTGAGCGACCTTTGTATATGTCATATGAATGAGAGAGCGCCATTTTAAATTATTGACTACGATAAAGAACACAGATATTGGCGGAAATTTTATTAGTAGTCGCATCGCAACCATGGAACAAATGACCCTCCGTAATTTTGAAATCGATAAGTGTTAATCAATTCAAAAACAGAATTGACAAACAACCAAAAACAGTCAGTTATACAAAGTGAACTATAATTTAGACAGCTCAGCTAATGTTAATCGCGGTTAGCGTCAGTTAGTGTCGCTACAACCATTAAAAAAAAAGGTGAAAAAAGCAGATACGTAATGAAGCAATTACTCTGCCAAGTTGCTCACAACCAAAAACTGTGCAAGAACCTTCAGCCTTATCAAGTCAAGCGCTACCGGCCATTTTGTTTTTGTGCAGAACCACCGGCTAGATCGTTAGCGATAGTACCAGAAATAATATTTCAAAGCGCAATTACGCCATCCGTCAACCATATCATCCGTTGGGAACAATTTTGTCATTCAAAATCGAGGAACCGGCCTTTGCCTATTATGGGGCTAATTAATGGTGTAGTGCATGGGACTGCCATACGACGATGTAAAGTAGGAGTTGGCCTGTCGACATGGCTGAGAAAAACGTTGGAAGCGCGTGTCTCGGTCGTGACTACATCAGTCAAATCTATGCTTGATATGCGGCGGACAACATTCGTTACGGGTGTCAATTAAATGGTTAGCATAGTATTGTTATTTCTGTGAGCAGAAAACGGTGAGCAGAAATAGCTAATTGGTCAGCAACTCATGGTCAGCAAACATTTCAAAATCAATCAGCAATTTATGTCATTCTGGATGGCTGTAATTATTTTTGTACAGCATATTAATTATATAAGCTGCAATCAGCTGCTCATGTTTAATAAAATTTTGGTAAGCACTCAGAGTGTAAGCAAAAAAATGCATTTTGTGCTGCATATAAGAGTAGCAAAAATACTTTATTTGTCATGCCTAACCTAACCTAACCTAAAAACTAAAAAAAAAAAAAAAAAAAAAAAAAAAAAAAAAAAAAAAAAAAAACCCTAACCTAACATACCAATCAAATATACTGCTTATAGACATGTTTTTCTGCCGCTCAATCATGAAATCTTGCCGCTCAAGTAGTTATTTTGCGGACTGAATGTTTATTATGCAGACTCATGTTATTGTTGGCTGCCTATGTATGATTTAATTTTTGACCATTATCAAAATTAGTTGCGGAACAAGAATTGCTGCCTGTTTTTTTTTATTGCAAACAAAATCTTTGTATGCTGACCAAATTATTTAAATGCTGCTTTTGGGTGGCTCGCCAAATTTTATAATTGCTGACCAATGTAATTACTTCTCATTCGTTACTGGTACACTCGCGGCGGGCAGAACACGGTAAATGTGCTTTATTTTTTTGCAGAGAACGGTTATTGACCTTCGTTTTGTGTAGTAAGCGATGATAACTAAAAGTAAATCGTAAATGGAATAAAATCTGTTCTTCCTATGAGGAAAGAATGTTGGACCAACGATCTCCGTAGCCGATTGGTTAGTACACCGGTTTCAAAGTGTCGCCATCTCTAAGGTCCTTGCTTCGGGTTCTGGTAGTGACTGTTTGTATTGTGTTTACATTATGAATGCAAGCATTTGATACTTACATATTATTGTTAATATACATTTATAAATATGTATAATATATGTATCCACGTCACGAATCAAACGTACTGACATCAGAATTGACTATGCCAATTACTTCAATATTACGGGCAGCATGAGCCTACCCCAACTAACGCATAAACGAACATACGAAATTTGAATAACGAAAAACACGTGCATAACAAATCATCACAATAGACCTCCTGATTTAAAAAAAAATAAACTGTAAAATAAATATTTTTTATAAATTAGCCTTTAATTCTCTAATACAAAATCACAAAATATATATGTTTGAAGTGAAATAGAAAAAAATATTAAAGCAGCAGCAGTAACTGAATATATCACCGAAATTACTAAATTCTTCACATTCTTTCATAAATTGCAGATTTGTTGCAAATCTCGCAACCACCAGGCCGGAGATGTTACTTTGCCTACATACGAGTAGTTGTAAAATATGCAAGTCCACATACAATTTTAGGTATAAGTATAGCGTCTTTATAAAGTGAACTTATTATATTCAATGGAATTTGCAATTTAACGGCTACATGATAAGAATAAAAAGATGAACACATTTTTTTTATGATTACGACGAACAATTACATATTCACTCAAGGGATTCCTTTGCGAGACATTCCAACATGATTCTTGTAGGCATGTCCCGATCGATAATTTTACGATCAATGTTAAAATATCAGTAATATTATTAAACTCCTTCTTATTTCAAAAAGAAATCTTATGACTACATTGTTGGTATTCATTTATTTCATTTCACATAAATCGTATTATTTAATCGTTTACAGATTTTGAAATAATGGTAATGACCCTGAATTCACTTTCAGCAACTGATTCACTGATCTGAATAATGAAATTAACATTACTCAAAATACTATAAAAACAGTGTACACAGTGTACGTAACAAGAAAATCTCAAATCATTTGCTTTGTTTTACATTTAGGCAGCCGGCCGCATCAAGTAACGACCGCGGTATCCCGGCGCGCGCCACACACAGGCGGATTATTGCCGATATTAATCTGAACAGACTCGCACATAAACTCTAGGCTCTGATATTTTGCTCTGCTTTTCCGTGCAAGTAAATAAAAGAAAGATCGTTAGCGCTTCATTGCTTTCCTATGCAAAATGACAAACGAAAATATACAAACAGAATCTTAAAGTAAATTGTGTATGTAATATTTTTATATGGTTGTATTATGAGTCGAAGTATGAAATAGCTCTATGTATGGAGATTTAAAAAAAATAAAACACTTATTCCATATGACGTCTTTCTTATTTATTAAATAACCAAGAGGGCAAACTTTACATTATAATCAATTTAAAATTATAGTCATTAATGTACATAATTCTGAGCTGCTTTTTGGGTTTTTATTTAATTTAACATATCGTAATTTGGAGATTGAATTGTAACTAAAATTTGTATTTTAGGGTTAAAAAGTAATAGCAAAGAATAGGAAAGTTGTTACGGTTTTTCTGGATTTATCAAAAGCGTTGGACACTGTGTCGACATTGTCGATACAACTACACCTGAAAAAATTTGAACCTACGATCTTATATTAAACTAGCGGACCCGACAGACTTCGTCCTGCCAAAAAGATTTGTACAATGGCAGTTTTTTGTTCCTAATTATTTTATAGATAATGTCGCATAGCCAACCAAATCGCTAAAAAGTCTAAATGACCTATTACATTTCGTGGCTATTCAATTTTGGAACGTGACATTAAATCCTCCAACGATGTATTGTGTGCTCCAACGCACGCACGCGCACTGTTTTGATAGATATGATTGAATTTCAACTATATGTAGCGTTAATAAAGCGCAAATTGACTCTTTGATGTTAGGAACACACCTTCATTGTTTAGACAACAGTGAGTGCTTGCAATATGAACTTTATACAATAACAATAAAGCTCAATTCGACTGTACGTTTTAGTTAGAAAACGTTTGCATGGGAAAATAAAAGGGCTGTTTTTAGGGTATTTCCGATAATTATTCGAATTTTCCTCATTGTAAAAACCCTCCTTGATCTTCAAGGAACATTAACAAAAAAGAATTGGCCAAATTGGTCCAGGCGTTGTTGAGTTATGAGCTTACCAACACATTTTGCGATTCATTTTTATATATAAGATAATAACCACCTCAAACCGTATTAAGAAATTTCCATCAATATTCTATAAGCTCAAAAAGTGTATGGTAATGTGTTTAATGTGGAACAGCTCAATCATTGCTCAATATATTGCAGCGAGTCCAGCGTGCAGAGCTGAAATTCTTCTTCTGTTCCTAATTCCTCTTCCACTCTCATCTATCACTCGCTATTTCGATACTCACTCCTCTCTGACTCTCACTACTCCCTTCTTCAACATATCAATATTCACACAGTCCATTCATCATTTCTTCGGTCTTCCTCTCCCCACACGTCCATCCACTTTCATGTTCGAGTCAGTTTATACAGTATTCGAATCAGGTCTCGATTCCCTGTTTCGAGCCCGGTACTCGAACACTATGTTTGGTATTCGAATATTTCTAGACTCGAGTCTGATTCCTAGACTCGAGTCTAGAAATTCGAGTCTGGAAATTTAGTCCACTCCAGAACTAGAGTTCGATTTTAGAACAAAATCAAAACAACAAGTTGCAGGTTCAAGCTTGTTTGTAATATTAGGCCCGCGCCACTTTATTGCTTATGTAAACAGTTTACGAGTTAACCAAACTCGAACACTAGACTCGAGTCAGTAGGACTCGTGTAAATAGAATCGAATTAGCAAGTACGAACCGATTCTTCCTGACTTGAGTACTAGAATCGAGTCCAGCGTACTCGAATCAAAATAAATTGGTATTCGAGTAGGCGAGTCCAAAGCAGGAATCGAGTTTGACTCAAGTCAAACCGTACTCGGCACATCGCTCCATGTCCATAATTTTCCTAGTAACATGATCAATCCCTCATCTTAATACGTGACCATACCAAATAAGTCTCCATACCGTTCAAATCTGAAAATAGTATCAAAAACTTCGAAGATATGTGAAATGATTGTATATCTCTCACCGTATCCTCATAGCCTATATACACCTCCACTACGAGGCACAAGCCTACACTATCTATAATTAAACCTGAGTCAACTACATTGGCCTGGTGCAAATTATTTGACTACATACATATTTTCAATATTTTTAGCTATTTTAGCTTTCAACTAAAAATATACTGATACATGGCAAGATCCACCTCGAGCCTCGCGAATTATTTGATTCGTTTTAATTGTTATAAAAAATGGATTTTTGAGATGGAGCTGTAAGAATTGGAAACTGAAAAATAGTAGTTCATAACTTTAGCCGTTCATAACATTTAAGAAACACACTTATCTATACTAATATTATAAAGAAGTACAGTTTGTGTGTTTGTAAATTGTAAAGGGTAATCTCGGGGTCTACTGAACCGATTTTAAAAATTTTTTCACCAATAGAAAGACACAATGTTGCTGAGTGTCATAGGTTATATTAAAATCCGAAAAATAAAAAGGCTTTTACGTGGTAGTCCGTTTTGCAAAGTAAATGGGTGAAAAAACGGGTAGCGTACGGAGCGCGATGGCTTCGGGTTTAATTCGGTTCGCGTTCGTGCTCGCTTCGGGGATATTAGTATTATGCCCAACGAAGTGGGCACGGGTTAGCTAGTCATATAGATTTTGGAAAATATACATCGTCAGTATCATCTCGAACTCTCACTGCTGTCTTCCCCAAAGGCTCTCCATACTTGTTAGTCGCGTTTGGATATTATAAGGGTGCTTTGGCCCGTCTCTCACCATGCTAATCCAGCGTGGGTTAATAGATAGCACCTTTTGCTCGGATCCCGACGATTACGACGACCTTTTTTTTTTTTTTTTTTTTTTGTTCCCCTGAGGAAAATGCATTAAATTGCATACCCCGGCTGTGGCGAGCCGGGGTTATGTGGGGCTCTCCTCCCCAGAAGGGGAGGCCTACCCACTAAAAACCTCAGGGATGGCCTTCCTCAGGCATGTAGGGAGCCCCCGGGCACACAAAGGCCACTTCCGGGAACCCCCAGCCTCCGCTCCCCTCTCTAGAGGGGAGCCCTCCTCGGGGGAAGCTACCACCTCCCCCGGTCCCCTCCACCGACGACGCCCCCCGGCCACGGAAGGGGCGTGGTCCATCCCGGGTCGCCGTAGCGGTCGCGACTTCCTCGCGCCCGCCGGCGACCCAACGATTACGACGACCTATTACACGTATCAATCAAAAGACTCTATGAGACCATTTGAGGTTATAAGTACTATGAATGATGGCAAAACCTTTCTTATTTTTATTGTACGGGAAACTAATAAGTTAGCTCAAAATTATCTCACAACGCTTTTTTATGGCGGAATTTAAGGACAGAAGTTAGTTCGGAAACGTGACAGGAAATTTTGGACCGTAGTCTTGACATATAACAGATAAACTTTAATTTATTTGCTAAACACACATTTCGCCGTCATTTAGCTTCTCTAGCAATTAAACCAATAAAACACAGCAGTACAACATCAGACACTCACACCTTTTGTCCTGTAACATGAAACATGAAAGCATCCCTGCATCTCACCACTTCTAATGACTCCTTTCAAACATACTAGGAATCTTAATACCACTGTATACAGTTCAAATTACTTAACAAATTATTACAAAGTAGTAAATACAATTTTGTTGTGTACTAAAAGGGAGTGCACGTAAATGGTATTCCGTATCATACTAGGCGTTTGGTTCGCAAAGAACAATGCTAATAAGACAGCCGGCGGTAGTGAAACGAAACGCAGATGACAGCTCACATGACTTTAACGCTAAACGTTTCTGGCACACAAGTGCTGCAGTGCACAGGTTTGTTATTCAGTACCCTTATAAAAATAATGTTCTTACTTTGAACATTTTGTCGATATTAAAAAAAAATAGTTATTTCTTATTTTTAAAATATCATAGAATGATCTATTTTGTTCAAAATGAGAGATGAAATTGGATCTCTCATTTTGCACTGCATCTGCACATGAGCACATATACGCGTAGCATTATGATCAGTGACTACCTCCTCAAAATAAAATAAGGAGAAATAGACTAACCTTAAATATTATATATTTGATCATGAGAGCAAACGTAAAATGAAGATACTTATGATCCTTGTGTATGGGATTCCTTTGCTTAAGTATCCTTAACGATTGAAAGAAATTATCATCATGATCTTGACCTTCATTTCTCACATAACCTCACGTTAAAAATTTCAGTCCACAGTACTAACTTCTTTTCCTCATTATTTAGTGTCACTGCGATTCATCTGCGACTCTACCACATTCAGCGTCCAAAAGTAAATGCATATATAAGAGAATGGTTCGTGAGCAGTCTCTGAAATCATTTACTTGAATGTATTGAAATACTGTTTAAATGTTTATATTCTATATCATATTGTATATAATTTTATAATTTTTTTGTATGTATATGTAAGTAGGTATGTCATAGTTTTGATATTTGTATGCGCAGAACACAGTTCTTTGTAACTGGCCACTCGGTTGACTGGTAAAGAATCTCTTATTATATATAATATTAAATAAAATAAATCATCTAAAATAATATTTCATCACTTTCACCAGAAACATCGATGAGCTCATTCCAAATCCAAGTTGTTCCCTCACAAACTATGTACTCAGAAGAGCACTGTGCCTGCCCGGTTTGGGCGGCCAAATTGGCCCCGTTGCAAACAAACCTTGAAAAGCAATCGCCGAATACGGACCGCATAACGAAACCATCTGTCAGTCAAGTTTCATAACTAACGAGGAGATTAGGCAGATTTCTACAATAAATTATTCCTTTTACTTAATTCGTAAGTATATAGACATAAGACGCAGATTTGATTACTCATATGTACGAGTACCTGTGATTTCAAAATTGGAATATATACTGATCTAACTTCATAAATTTAAAATATATGTCAAAAATTAACAAAGGCAATGTTGATGATTATACAAATAAATAAATTTAGTTATTATACGAGAAGATATTTGAAATATTTACCCATGTCATGTATGCCAAATTCCGAAAAAATATTTGGTTTGTTTGCATTGATTGTATAATATATTTGTAAAATATTTCAAGCAAATGGGTATAACTTACTTGAATGGTACATTTTATAGCAAATATTATACTCCGTTTGTTTAGGTAATTAACTAAAGGTAAACAATAAAAATGGCGGCGTTCAGGGATTTTCAACCTTTTATTACAATGTTTATGTGTATATTGAGGTGTATAAAAACTACATTGCATTACAAATTATTTATTACGTAACAACATAATTGTAATCAAAAGTAATAACTACTACATTCATTTTATTAGTCTGAGTCAGACTCAAAGTCAGATGAACTTTCACCAACACTAATTATAAAGCGATCACTGATGTCATCAGTGATCCTATCTAAAGTGAACATCTTTTGTTCTTCTTTAATTACGTGATCCTCACAGCTTTTCCAGTTCTCTGCAGTTTTACTTTTTAATTTAGTAGGGTTATTTTAACTATGAATTTACAAGAAATGTTTTGAACACCAGTCTATTAGGTTCTTTACAGTAGTCACACCTTGCAATACTTGTGTGAAACTATTATAATCTAAGTTATTTATTATTTTAAACTAAATAAATAATATTTACTGTTTAAAATTAAACGAGGTAGTTATATATAGAAAGATATAATAGTAATTATTATGTTTAAATGAACCAATAATTTGTTTTGGTTACATTTTATCTCGGAATAAAAAGTGGACCTATAAAAGAAACCTTTTTATGATTTGTTTACATTTAGTTAATTACCTAAACAAACGGAGTATAGGTAAATATAGAAAAACAAAACGTAAAATTTTACAGCTTGACATTGTTAATGTCAAGCTGTAAAATTCTAAAATGTCTATATGTCTATATGTATAAATGACAATGCAAATCACATCAGCAGCAAAACAAAATGTTCCATCTTCTTGTAAACACATATTGCTCTCTACCCACATGATTCATGTCCAAAAAAGCGGACAAAATCGAGTGCCTATACACTGGTCTTGTTACAAGAGCACTAAGGTTGCCAATGAGCGTATGACCTGTTAAATAAATTTGCTGGATAACCAAAACGTACAACAATGATGGAAGGGTCTGTCAGAAGGCGGAGAAGTACACGAGCGGCGTCTTTTGACTAGGGCTGGCACCTTTTCAATCCTACAGTGACTCTATCATGAGTTGGTTTTACGTATACGTTTTCTAAAAAGAAACACAAACTACCCAACTTGGTTAATAGTTATAGTCACATATAGTAAGTACATGTGGTTTCTGTGATATTTTTTACAAATCGGAAACCCCTATGAAAGTGGTTTCTGTGACATTTTTAACAAATCAGAAACCCCTATGAAAGTGGTTTCTGTGATATTTTTAACAAATCGGAAACCCCTATGAAAGTGGTTTCCGTGACATTTTTAACAAATCGGAAACCCCTATGAAAGTGGTTTCCGTGACATTTTTAACAAATCGGAAACCCCTATGAAACTGGTTTCCGTGACATTTTTAACAAATCGGAAACCCCTATGAAACTGGTTTCTGTGACATTTTTAACAAATCAGAAACCCCTATGAAAGTGGTTTCTGTGACATTTTTAACAAATCGGAAACCCCTATGAATGTGGTTATGTGGGGCTCTCCTCCCCAGAAGGGCCTTTTTTTTTGTTCCCCTGTGGAAAATACATTAAATTGCATACCCCGGCTGTGGCTAGCCGGCGGTTATGTGGGGCTCTCCTCCCCAGAAGGGGGAGGCCTACTCACTAAAATCCTCAGCGATGGCCGTTCTCAGGCGATGAAGGGGAAGCAGACAACCCTGGTATAGCGTCTTCCTCCGGTGATGTTTTCCTTAACATCCCCAACGGATAACTGTAATGTATCACGAAATTTGAAAAAAAAAAAACGAAACACGTTGTTGCACCATCGCTTCAGTTCTACCACTGATTAACAACATTAAAAGAAATACTCAATGAAGAACACAATTATTCGAGATTTTAGTATATTTTTATTTAATTTGGCATGAATATTGCGATTTTGCTGGCAAAGTCTTCAATGGATAACAGATGTAACCTTTTTTTTTATGTTAGGAAAATGCGTTACGCATACCCCGCGGCTCCGGAAAACCGCAGGGTTATGTCGGACTCTCCGCGCGCTTGGGGGCCGAATGCCAGCCAAGTGCGCGGCCTACCGACTAAAAACCTAACAATGCCCCTCACTGACGCCTTGCCGCGAGAGCTTCGATCGTCGGTGGGTCCTCCCCCCACAAGATGAGGGGGGGGACACGCCAAGGGGAGCTGCATCGTACGTGACAAGGTCATGGGAACTCGTGAGAATACTTCCACATAACAGGTGTAACCTGAGAAATGTAAGAACACAGACAAATAACTGCTTTCGAAAGGTGACAGCCCTGATTGTCACATCGAGACATTGTTATGTATGCTCTTGATTTGTGATTAGGCTTGGAAGACGCGCGAGGTGGTAAATTTCAGTATCGAGACGTGTTAGACGCTCTCGGTACTAAATCAAAGGTATTACAGTGATTTTAAGGATTTAATACCGTGTCCTCTCCCTGCATTTATGTGACCTCATAACTGTAGACTTTGTAATGTATAAGTATATATTACAAAATAGAACATAATGTGATGAACTTTTTTGCCTTTCTATTGAGTGAATCAAAAGATAGGTTATAAGTATGAGTATGACCTTGACACTCGCTCAGATGGCGTTTACGCCACCAACGTGCTCTCAGAATTTTGTTTTCTTTCCAGTTGCTTTCAGTTACAAATATTTTATTTGCATTAGTCTTAAAGTAAAAAATTATGACGCTTAATAATAGGTCGTATGTATTTATAACGTTTTTTTAAGCGCTTATAAAATATATATTTTTGCGTTACTTCATAAACCTAACACGTTTTAATTGCAATTAAATCTCCGAATTAGGATAATATAAAGTAAAAAGATACTCAAAAAGTACCTACTGTTGTTTTACATCAGATTGTTGTACATTCATTGACTATAAATATACGACAACTAATTTTCTTTCTTTCAAAATTACGTTATTACTTAGTTTAAAGTCTATTGACGTGTATGCAAAATTTTCGTAAAGTTTGCTCTCTTGGTTTTTAAGAAAATAAAGAAAACGTTAGTATGGAATAAGCTAAACTTTTCTCCATACAGAACAGTAATTTGGTACACATAACTCATTCTTATAATAACAAATTATACGATGCTAGATAAAGAAATGTTAGTCGACGTTTCAAACCCGCAATCCACCAAATGGATGCAAATAGATCGTACACGTACAAAATTCAAAAGTTGAGACAACGGCACAGCAGGAACAATCGATGCATGCATAAATCCACATATAAATCAATCAGGAATCCCTAAACGCAGACTCACAATAGAAGTATCCGATTGCCGGCAGCGGTGCGCTTAAACAGTATTGGTGAGCATCGATTTATGGGACCCACTGCGGAGACAGGCTCCATAATAATACAAACAATGGAGGATAATCACAAACAATTTCCATAAGACGAGCATTCGTTCTCAGGCTGAATTAGGTCGGTTTGGATAAACTTGTCTTTCTGCCGTAGTAACTTTTAATTTTATTATATGATATGTTAGCAAACGAGCCGACTTGAAGATAAGTAGTTACATATAGTATATGGTAACATGTGACGTAAGATTTGTGTGGTTATAAACACACTAAGAAGCTCACGGCGAATGTAATCGCGTGTGTGCTGGCACGCATCTCACGGTGTTAAGATCCATCCTGATTTTCTAAATAAAAAGGACGACGATAGTGTGGTCCGTACCCACATTGAAAATCAAAAAAATAAGTTTTTTTTTGTCACAAGAATTAAAGTGCATCCCACGTAGCGTTAAAACGTCTACTTAAGAGTGAAGAAACTAGCTAGCATGATATCGTATTGAGTCAGGGGTTAGTCGAGCCGTCACAAATCGAAGGAAGCCTAACCCTGTTTTTAGTGACTAACTAATCAATTATAGCATTATCCACAAGCCCCTTTGACCGAACGCCGCCCTAATCGCCTTCCATACGTGGCTAATGTCGGAACTTGGCAGACCACAGATTACATTACTCCACCGGCAGACATCGGTCAATTAGACAATGAGGTTGCCTTATAAGCGCGTCGTGGAAATCGTGGGAAAGGAGTTTGACATTGACAAGTCAATCTAGTTCGGCTTTACTGTCCATATTGTTTTCGGTTTCATTTGTTTAATTAACATTTTAATGGCAAACAGCTATCGAAATAGTGGTTTTTATTATATAAAATTCAATCTCTAGATGCAACTTGAGGCTCTGCAGGAGTAGCTTTGCTTTAAAGCAGAATGTGATATGCACAGATCCGTTACCATAATTCTAAAAGTATAACACCGAATGCTATTTCCCTGTAACTTTACTGCTACAAATCACTTACAGTGAATAAACACTGACGCGAATCGCTTAACGCCGAAGCCATGAGATCACTAATAGGTAATTAAAACTCGTAACGTAAAATCAAATCAATTTTTTTTTGAGGGAGCTACGCTAAAGCTTCAGATGGTTATATTCAACTTTACCTTGAGTGTGTTTGTGGAAGGCTGCGCGGTTTCAAAATCAAAATCAAAATAATATTTATTCAACATAGACCTTTACAGGCACTTATTGACGTCAACAGACAAAACAAAAAAAAAAGCTTAAAAAAAAAACAAAAACCTTGTCCGTACGTACGAATAAGGAAAAAAAAATATTGACTCGACACTTGTTCGGAAATTGGGAGAGCCTTCTCGAGAAGAACAGGCAAGAAACTCTGAAGGTCTATTTTTTTATTATCTCCTCTTCAATGTTAATAATTATAATAATATAATATAAAAAAAACAATATAATATAAGATACAATCATACCTAATACGATTACAGTCGTATGTATGTTTACATACACATATAAAAATAATACAATATTATAAATTATGTTGTTACCAAACATGGCTCTATGAATAGCGTCCCTATTCCCAAATAGTGTGATCATTTAGATAGTCACTTACTTTATAATAACCTTTACTCATGAGTGTCTTTTTGATATGGATTTAAAATTTATATAAAGGCAAATCAATGACACTTTGCGGAAGTTTGTTAAACATAGATATACATTTCCCCAAGAACGAACAGCTAGTTTTATGGAGTCTGAACATTGGAACGGCTTTTTCAACGGCGGTTTCAGGCTGTTAGGGTTTAACTAAAATAATCGACGCAAATTGAGTGCACGGCTCCTGGCTCGGACGCTTCATATCGTTGTGTCGTGGGAGATGAGAACTGACCCGGCACATGTCGGTGCCGGGTTTATGTTTGATAGGGTTGTTGGCGACGAACGCGGTGTGAGGGTGAGATACGCGGATGTGTGATGTATGGAGCTACGCAGTTATTAGCCGGCGGGATAAATTGGTTTACACAAGAGATGAGGTCGGACAGGTCAGTTAAATTTTTCCTCGGACAGTTAATCCAAATTGATTTGTATCAACACATCAATGCTTAGGTCAATTTGGATAAGTAGAAGTAGTAAGTAGATACCGCACTAGCGCTTTCGAATTTGACCAGATGGTGCGATTTCATTTAATCAAATTTATAGCCAGAGAATGAAGACGTCGTTACTTATTCCGATTCTATGTGTGCATGTGAAATTTTTGCAGCGACAAGACTGTCACTACCTGTAAGATGATAAAAAGTTATCGAATAAAATGGTATATATTTATAATTAAAATTGAAAATATGCAAAAAAGATAATCATTAAGCCAACAAATGATCGCTTGACATATGCAACATTTTTTTTTTACTTTTATTGACAGATAGTTGATGTAATTAGGAGTAACGTAGATTACTTTTATCTATACATATAAATAAAATTGAAGTGTCGTCTGTCTGTCTGTTTGTTCCTGCTAATCTCTGAAACTGATTGATCTGGACTGATTTTGACGAGACTCTCATTGGCAGGTAGCTGATGTAATATCTTTTATTTTATAAAAATATAATTTTTTGTTAAATTCCACGCGGAAGAAGTCGCGGGTAAGGCTAATATTTTATGATCATACGATTTTGTAGTCCTTTGCATTCACTCTAAGATTCCTATTAAACAAGGACCATAAATACTTGATTTTATTTACTTACTACTATGGATTAGAATGAATGCCGTCGGCACTCAAATAATTTTCACTTCATTCCGTATTTTCACCATTGTGTCTACATTCACAGCTCGCACAATAGACTACATCACTACAGAAATGGTAAAGGATAATAGATCTCCTTTGTGGTTCAAGATATAAGAACTACAACACTGCATTAATAATCATTGACGAATAAGTCAATTAGTCAATTCAATGCATGATACCTAATCTTCATTTATCAAGAAGGGTAAGCGCCTCTTTTATTGTTAAATCAAGACCATTTTTTATCACAATCCATACTAATATTATAAATGTGAAAGTACTCTGTCTGTCTGTCTGTCTGTTCCGCTTTCACGCCAAAACTACTGAACCTATTTAAATGAAATTTGGTACACAGATAGTCTAGAGCCTGAGAAAGAATTATAGGCTACTTTTTCATGCAAAAAAGGTTGTAAAGGGTTGTAGAAGGTTGAAAAGAGGGATAATAGGTTGTATGGAAATATTGTTAAAACTACTGAACCGATTTAAATGAAATTTGGTACACAGATAGTCTAAAGCCCGAGAAAGGACATAAGATAATTTTACCGACGGAAAACATATCCTTCCTGTGGGAAATTCGAATATAACGCGGGCGACGCCGTGGGCGGAAAGCTAGTAATCAATACATCCTAAAAGTGCGTAATATTGCAAATTCAGATCTAAAGAAATTTATATATTGACAAAAATGTTAGTGAGCAAAGGTAGCCTAGGATCGAACCTCGCGTGAATGGATTCCACTCACAGATAGTATTTAAAATATGTGCATACGTTATTGTCAGACTATTAGGTTTCAGACTACTTATCTGAGCTCACCTTCTAGTTGACAACTCTACGAGTATAAAAATACAGGGAGAAAATAAATTGCCCTTGCTGGTTCTTTCGAGTACAAGGTCTCCCGTCGTAGACTTGTGTGAACCAATCGCGTAGCATCTTTGCCGTGCATACGTTATTGTAAAATCCTATTTGATGATTTGAATTGAACATTATTTAAGTGTCTGACAGATATGGCTGGAAATTCCAAAAAGTAAGTTGTGTCCAATAGTGCGTAATCTCTACGTTACGTGCAAAAGGTAACTTCTGATTTTAATTTTTATTATTATGATTCTAATGTTAAAGTAACCAAGTATTTATATGCAATAAATGGATAAATAAATTAATAAAAAAAAAGATAAAAATCATCCTAATGATAAAATGAAAGAAATGAGATGTCTTAGTTTTTTATGTAAAATGATGACAAATAAGCAAGCTATCCACCCCAGATAGAGTGGTTAGAGATGCCTACAGTACATCTGGTTCCTGTAATATGTATAAGATTCGCAGGATATCTGCAACCGCCACAAAAACTATCTTATCCTTCACATTGGAATGCTGTCGAACTGCTGTTTTATAACAGCAATAGATAACACCGAAATACACAAGCAGACAATCCTGATATAGTCTCGCCCCGGTACTTTTCGGTACAGATATATTCACACCATCACAGTCCATATATACCATGTTATGGCGATTAGAACTTAGTCAACCACGTTGGCCCGGTTGTGTTATTGTTACCAACGCAACATTGGTTAACCAAATACACCTTTGAATATCTTCGCAGGTATATATGAAATCTCTCGACTCGAAAAACGCATCGGTTCATAGCACTTGACCCCGAAACATAAATATTTGGACTCAGATTACCTACAACGGTGACGTTCTTCTCAATCCGGAAAATTATACAATGGACCGCTAAAGCTTCTAACTTGCGCCGCGCACCATCACAGTGATAGTTCAGCATTATCGCATCGCGATCAGTGCATTGTCGCCAAATTGTTTCATTACGCGTGCATTGTTGCGCACAACGAAGACTTGTTGCACGGCATTATAGAATATTCTAAATCGTTTAGCGCACTAGTATTTGTTCGTTGTCGAAGCAATCCTTTTTTGGGTCTACAACCATCCAAGAAATAACATATAACTTAATGCATTTAGCAAATTCTTTTTATATTTCAAAGTATTGTTTTTCTAGATGACGTAATGTTTGTACATTATTATTTTATTGAATATTTATGATTTCGCTGCGCTGGCAGGTGGCGACCTCTCACTGCCAAACACGATCGTAGCCACAAGATAAAAAAATGGGATCTGTCGTATTCTTCTGCGAAAACGTTATGTCGCAGAAGGATGCTGCAGAGATGAAGCTGGAGGTAGGCCCTCACACCGTTCTCATACGCCGCAGACGAACAGAAAGGAGGTGACGGACATTTGCACAAGGATTGTATATCTGATGACCCTGCTGTGAGACCTGCGTGCATGATTTAGCCCATGCGTGCCTCAGTAATGTATCTCCATCTGGGGATCGTCTCTCGGGCGGAATTCTCGTACAATTGACGAAATCATCTGGGGAATTCTCAGACAATTGGCGAAATCCCGGATAAATGATTGAGCATACTCTGGCACGTGAGTGTGGACCCGTTGCAATATGGATACTACACACGCACTCAAAAGGGCAAGGAGAAAAGGGGAGTTTTAGTAGTTAGGCCTGGCACTCTTGCTAGGAGAGGTACAGACACGCCCGCCGTATAGCCAACGAAAGGGTGGTGTGAAGAAGAAAATATTAACTTTGGCTTCACCTGTGGCCACTGGTCGTGGATCCAACAGGACGAAATTCGAGGATCTCTTTTTTGGGCAACCATCTAACCGCGATGATCTTTGCTTAAAATTAGCGTTAGTGTTATGTCATATGTTAGCCTATCTCAGAAAGTTAATGTTATGATTAGCTAGAAAAATGATAAAATTCAAGACAGAACCGTGAAATCAATTGACACATCCGCTAATAATAACAATCATTTATGTGTTGGCGCGAATAAAGCGCTCGGTGAGCGCAATAATGACAGGGCGCGCTTTTCCAATGAATAAATTTACTGCACAGTGCCTATGCGTCTGTCCTATAGTTAAATATTATACAGTAGGTGAACCTAATGCTTACGAGCAAGTCAAGGATAAGCAACGCTTTAAGAATCATTTAATTAAGACAAGAACTGTAGTGGGTCCTGGCCACAGAAATCTATGTAATGAAAAATAAATAATACTACCTGAATTATTGAATATGCATCTCGCCGGCTCGCTCTTATGGACACAGACCAAGTTTCATACAACCGCGACGTCGTCGTAGGTGAACTATCACCACGCAAACGAACATCAAATATTTGGAGTAAGATATTTTTAAATAGGTACGAAATACGAACGCTCCTTAAAAGCTTTTCTTCTGTGCGTTTATTTACTCTTCTGCTACTACATAGCCTAAGTACACCCGAAAATGATATTTCTGTTCGTTGTGTATGGGAAATGGGTAAAAATGACCATTTATATGCCTAGTAAATCGCATAAAGGGAAGACTACAGTGTACAGTGAAAATGTCTCTTAGAAGGTGGGAGAAGCTTGATTGGCTTTAATTTTTAAACCCCGACGCAAAAAAAGAGGGGTGTTATAAGTTTCACGTGTCTGTCTGTCTCTGTCTGTCTGTGGCATCATAGCTCCCGAACGAATGAACCGATTTCAATTTAGTTTTCTTTTATATTACAGGTGCTTTACGGACGAGTGTTCTTAGACATGTTTGATGAAAATCGATTGAGCCGTTTAAAAGTTATGGGGGGTTAAGGTGGGGAAGAAAAACCGAATGTCTGCAAATATGCTCAAGTGGGGTATAAAATGAAAGGTTATGACTTGTACATCACAAAACAACAACTTTTATAAGTTTGACGAGTCTGTTTGTCTGTCTGTGTGTGTGTCTGTGTGTGTGTCTGTGTGTCTGTGGCATCATAGCTCCCTAACTCCCGAACGGATGAACCGATTTCAATTAAGTTTTTTTTTCTATTAAAGGTTATCGATTGGATTTAGGGGTCGATATTCCTTTGCCGAAAAACGTCATTTGGCTTACAAACAATACATCAATTAAAAATACATATAACCGCCGTATGTCTCGTTCCATTCATACGGTTCCAACATATGGTACAACATGTTAGTGTACGCGTACAGAACGCATATTGTAGGATGAAAGTAAATGGACTGTGCAGCGCACGCGCTCGCTAGTTTGATGAATGACACATATTCCGTTCGCGCAGTGTTTCCCCGCTACTGCATGTAATGGAACGAGACCTCATTCCGTGAAAATGTTATTATTAGTCACAAGGGATTTAAGATATGTCTACTATGTAATGTTCATACTAAACCTAGATCCCATAACACAAGCCTACAGAGCTTACTTTGGACTAGGCTAACTGCTGTAAGTGCAAGGAATATTTATTTATTATATTATAATTATTTGTTTTATTAATTCCGCCTAACTTATCAAACATTCTCTACCAAATATTATGAACACTAGTAGTTAAATATCATCTAATAGACTTAAGGAGTCATTTGACAATGAAATGTCGCAATTAAACCTTACTTTTACTAAATCATATTTCTAGTGAAAGCCTTATAAACTTGTAACTTCAGCTTTCATGTGTTTATATTCAGAGCCCAGATTTATATAAATCACATATGTTTTCAATTTACTTGAACAGTTTACAGTATTACTTAACACAATATATCCTACTTTTAACTGAAAATCAGCGATTTTTGCTGAGATTTGTTCTGCTGTAGCAAACTTGAACCTCAATTATTCTGCATGGAGAACAGGTCTGTTTCCTTTTTTTTTGTTCCCCTGAGAAAAATGCATTAAACTGCATACCCCGGCTGTGGCGAGCCGGCGGTTATGTAGGGCTCTCCTCCCCAAAAGGGGGAGGCCTACCCACTAAAAATCTCAGCGATGGCCTTCCTCAGGCATGTAGGGAGCCCCGGGAACGCCTAGCGACTTCCGGGAACCCCCACCCTGCTGATACAGGGGAGCCCTCCGCGGGGGAGGCTACAATACCTCACTCGATCTCCGCCACCGACGACGCCCCCGGCCACGGAAAGGGCGTGGTGCCTCCCGGGTCGCCGTATCCGCGGGCGCGACTTCCCCGCGTCCGCCGGTGACCCGCGGCGGTGCCGCAGCTGTGCTACCGAGCCCGGCGCCGCCTCCTTCGGGCGTTATCGGCCATCTCCCGACCCCGCTCGGCGGCTTCCTTCTGGAGCATCACTGCTTCACAGAAGCAGGCCACAGCCCTCCAGCCTCCCTCCTCCGCCAGCATTACCGCAATGCTGGCGGAGACAGATCTCGCCCAATCTCTGTGACCAAGACTCGGCGCTACGAGGCCCACGTGGGGCACTCCGCCAGCGTGTGTGGAGCCAAGTCGAGGTCGGATGCGCAGTGGTGGCAATGTGTCGATCCCTCCCGTCCTATTCGACATAGATACTCACCGAAGCAGCCGTGCCCGGTGAATATCTGAGCCAATCGGTAGGTGACCTTGTCCTTCCCGTGGAGCCTTCGTACTGATGAGAAGCTTCGAGGTGCGGGAGGACGGCACCGATGGCCCACTGGCGCGCGCAGCTCCGTAATTCGAGCTGCGCACACCAAGGTCTGTTTCCCTGTTCGTACCCTAAATTAGTTTTTAGGGTTCCGTACCTCCAAAGGTAAAAAATGGAACCTTATAGGATCGGTTCGTCCGTCCGTCCGTCTGTCATGACCCTTTTTCTCAGAAACTCGATAAGGTATCAAGCTAAAATTAATACCACATACTCAGGTCTAAATTCTAAATCAACGCAATAAAAATATATGGCCGTTTATGTTCCATTTATCCCAACTAATATTATAAATGCGAAAGTGTGTTTGTTTGTTTGTTTGTTTATTTGTTTGTTTGTTTGTTTGTTTGTTACCTCTTCACGCTTAAACTACTGGACCGATTTCAAAAATTCTTTCACCTTTGGAAAGCTACATTCTCCCCGAGTAACATAGGCTACTTTTTATCCCGGAAAAATCGACAGATCCCACGGGATGCGCAATAAAGGCTTCGCTCAAAAACTACTGCACAGATTTTTATGCGGTTTTCATCAATAGATAGAGTGATTCTTGAGGAGTTTTGCGGCATTTTTTATCTCTGAAAAACGGATAGTCCCACGGGAAGCGCGATAAAATCTTCGCACCATAAACCGACTTCCGCGTATATGTAGCCGTGGGCAAAAGCTATGACCCTTAACCCTCTATACACCCAATCCCGAAATCCACGCGGGCGAAGCCGCGGGCAGAAAGCTAGTATTGTATATTTTGACATTTGCAAGGTAATCAAAATATATATATATATACCTATATATATAACCTAAATATTTGACCCTTGACCTAGAATCATGAAATTTGGCAAGAAGCAGTGTCATGTAGCACAAGTAAATAAAAACTCCGTAACCCATAAATTTGTAAATTGGGAAAAACAGGTAAAATCTTTGAGATTTAATTCTAGTAATGAACAAACAATTTACATGTTGACAAATTTGTACGGAATCCTCGTTGCACGAGTCCGACTCGCACTTGATCGGTTTTATTTTTCACTTTATTATTTTTTCCTATGATTGAGTAATAATTGTTGTATGTGTGTGTGTGTATGTAGACCAAATAAAATATCTATCTATCTACTTTAAATTAATGATGGAAAAAACGTATCTTTGTTGAGATTGGATCATTTGAATCCGGATCAATACAAAGATTCGAATCAGTAAAGTGCTTCATTTGCATCATTTGTATGAGTGACTCTGAACCGATTAAATCGGTTCATAGTCACTGATACAAATATTCTGATATCTGATATATGAAACAAATATAAAAATACAGACATAAATATTGATATTGATTCATTTGTATCAGTGACTCTCAGTCAAACGTGTAAGCGTCGCGTATCGAATGAAATCGCGATGCAATTGAACGACGTGATCCGAAGCGCTCCGACTCTGAACTATTTACTTATCTCAATCGTGCAAGCGCCGCCGCGCCGAGATGCATTGAGCGAATGATTCATTTGAAGCGCTGTTAGAGATTTGAATCAGAATATCACTTGGAACAAACGACCCACTGAGTCGTTTCTGTAAAGATTGACACATCACTACTTTAAATCATCGGTTTAATTGCATGACCGAACAACGCACATCTCTGTATCTTTATTTATTTAATAACTAGCTTTCTGCCCGCGGCTTCGCCCGCGTGGATTTCGGGATTGGGTGTATAGAGGGTTAAGGGTCATAGCTTTTGCCCACGGCTACATATACGCGGAAGTCGGTTTATGGTGCGAAGATTTTATCGCGCTTCCCGTGGGACTATCCGTTTTTCCGAGATAAAAAATGCCGCAAAACTCCTCAAGAATCACTCTATCTATTGATGAAAACCGCATAAAAATCTGTGCAGTAGTTTTTGAGCGAAGCCTTTATTGCGCATCCCGTGGGATCTGTCGATTTTTCCGGGATAAAAAGTAGCCTATGTTACTCGGGGAGAATGTAGCTTTCCAAAGGTGAAAGAATTTTTGAAATCGGTCCAGTAGTTTAAGCGTGAAGAGGTAACAAACAAACAAACAAACAAACAAACAAATAAACAAACAAACACACTTTCGCATTTATAATATTAGTTGGGATATATGCATGGAATTAATTATAATACAAACCACACACGAAATATGATGTGCAAAGATGCTGCTAATCTCAGAAATTAACATTCTTCCAGCAGACTTGCGAGATGAGACATTTTAAAAGAAATATAACGTCATAAAGAGTAACTAATAAAAATATATATACAATAAACAAATAAGAATCATCATTCCAGCCAATTGACGCCTATTGTTGGACACATGCATCCCCCAATCTCTACGCCTACGCTGCTAGCGACCAAGAGACGTATTTTTGAATCATTACACGTGAATTTAGAATTCGAATACGAATACAAGTCGTGCGCGAAATTATTTTCTACTGCTTGCAATTTTATAAATTTTTGAATCACTGGAATTCAGAGTTGTCATTAAAAACAAAATTCTTAATTAAATTCCGTTTCACGCAGATAAATTCAAAACCACAACAACAAAAACAAAAATCCGGCGATGACCCACACGTGAAACGGATCACTGTCAAGGTCACGTCAGCGTTGGATATTCTACTAGTAGAAATCAAAAACGAGTGGATTGGACCACTCGTTGCACAACGCACGAAATGAAGATTCACAAATAGTGAATTCGGTTATTCGTATACGAATCTCACGATTTCGAATGCGAATTGGTTTTCTATTGTTTCAAAAATTCGTCTCCAGCGCCTTCGTACGACCTTCACCAAATCAAAATCAAAAATCAAAATCAACTTTATTCAAATATGACTTAAGAAAGCTCTTTTGAATCGTCCAAATTTTTTTTCCTACCACCCATTCAGAACGTATTTTTTAGCTGATAAGAAGAATTGGCGCAAGAAACTTATCAGCTTTATCAAAAGTAATAACAACATTTACAATAAATTATGTCGTTATCATACAATGTACATGTGCCGGTTATGAGAACGTGCACGTATTGAGACTAAATATTCCTTGAGATAATCATCTCAAGGGTGCTGAGTAAGCTAGAAATACGCACGTACCATATTAGTATATAAGCCTTAGTTTTAGTTAAATAAGTGAGTTATTATAATGGAGACCATAATAGACGATATCAGACTATAACCTGAGTCTCATTATGTCCATTGCCTAAACACTGGCAAATACATATATGTTATAAGGGAAAACAAATATTTACACTTTAGAATGCATCCTCAAATCAACACCAAGCATTGGCATCATTTAAATAATCATTGACTTTGTAATAGCCCTTATTCATTAGCGTCTTTTTAACATGTACCTTGAACTTGTGAAGAGGCAATTCAGCTACACTATGTGGAATCTTGTTATAAAAATTCATACATTTGTCCATAAACGAGCCTCTAGTTTTTTGTAGTCTGTACGTTGGAACGGCAAGTTTATTTTTATTTCTTGTGTTTAAATTATGCATTTGAAAATTAGTATGAAATGTGTTATATATAATTTGTGTACATATAAATAGTCTATCCATCTTGCTTACCAACGCCGCGGTCCGCCGTATACTTGCCACTCAAGGGACAAATACGAACAAAAATTATTTTTGTTGTTAGAATCAATAATAACTAGGTTTATTACTTTAGATTAATCTTTTTTATTATTTTGATCAATTACATAACTCACATTTCAATCCAAGAACACAACTACTCAACCACAAATAAGAAAAACTTAAACCACAGAGTTTTTCTAGTGTTGTCATGATATAAAATCATAACTTTAACATTTGTAAATAGAAAATAATTACTTTATCCTAATAGAAAATAATAGAAAATAATTAAAGGCGAGCTAGAAAACTTATCGACGACGAAATACTTATAAACTCACGTCTCCAGAGTCTAGAACACCGTCGAAGAGTTGCTTGCCTTTCGGTTTTCTATAGGTTACATTTCGGACAGTATGCGTTGGAATTACATGAATTAATTCCACCCGCTCCCTTCCACCACCAGTCAACCAGACATAGGCTTAACTACAATCCTTACGTGGTGGACTATCCTCGCACACGTACAAAACGGTTCCAGTCTTCGTTTTTAAAACGAACAGCTAAGATGTGGAACTCTTTGCCGACGTCTGTGTTCCCGGAACAATATAATCTTACGGTCTTCAAGTCACGAGTGAATAGACATTTGCTAGGTAAGCGTGTTCCATCCTAGTCCTCATCGTCACTTACCATCAGGTGAGATTGTGGACAAACGCAAACCTATTTTAAATTAAAAAAAAAACTTATATTGTTTACGGAAAACATTACGATTTCTACGAGACAACGTCAGGATAGCTTCACAGTGATATTAGCTCAAATCGCACACTCGGCAGGCAAAAGGACGTCGCACTATATCAGAATGGAATGGAAGACCTATTATTAGAACACATCGATCTACAGTCTTAAATTAGTATTTGTAGCATTGAGCACGTTTTCCCTTCCTACTGCGATAGTGCCAAGAGTTCCCTACAAAGTCCGCAGAACTAAATAGAAGGTTCGTGCCAGGGGCGCAATTAGGAAATTATATTTCGTGTCAGATTCAAATGAATATGATGTCATAATTATTCACACAAAATAACCTAAAATAAATTACTAATACTTAAATAAATGACTTATAATCTATTAACTGTCTTCTAAATGACTCATCATGTTTTGACATGTGTCAATCTAATAATTGGTTGCTGTCTGTGAACACACACGCAAGCACCCAACATGGCATATACACACATATTATTTTTCTTTCTATATAGTGGTGCTCAGTGTAAATCAGTAGTTTTTTTTTTTTTTCCTCAGAAGAGGAAGGCTGAGAATCCTCACAAGGAGCACGAAACGTACCCAGGATACCCCCGCAACGGCAAGTGTCACGGAGGTTATGTCGGACTCCACGCGACCGGAACAGTCCAGCCACGTGACCTACCGACTAAACTCAGCATGGCCTAGGTTCTAAAACCATATAGGCAAATCGTGAGGGCGACCGCCCCTCAGGAGAGGGGCAAATCAGTAGAAGTAGGCATTGTAAATTAATTTACTATTTATTCAAAGGAAAACGTAGCGATTTTGGTACAGACATAAATAAGAATCATTCCGATGAATACTAACACCTTTCTTATCTTATCATTACTTTTACTTAATGTATTGAATTCAATTAAAGATTATGTTTATTATGGTACAGCAGACGACACGTCAAGCCTTATACAAAAAACGTGGCTATTACTAGCAGCGTAAGAGCGATCGTGGCGTTGACGCGGTGCTTACTTACTCCAAAAAAGCTCAAAGCCCATACATATAATTATAATACTCCCGACTACAGCATCAATTTTATGTTATTGAAGAAATATGATATAGTTTTGTACTTAACCACACCGATGAATCATACGGAAAAATTATGATCGTTCAATATTGAAGACACCAAACTTTGGAACTGTTTACCGGCTTCTGTTCATGAGGGATGACCGATTGAATCAAGCAGATATAATTTGGAAAACGTCTATATATCTCATATTCGATGTACAGACAACTGCACTTCCTAATCACACCTATTCAAAATTCTTTACGCAATTTTTTACTTATTTTTTATTTGTGGTAGTTACTTGATTAACTGGCTGTACTTATGTGTTGTAATGTATACATATATATAAGTGTAGGTATGTTGGCCGCATATACAATTTTATAGTATTGGTAAGCTCATTACCTCTTGTTTGATACCTCCTCTTACCACTGTAACCAACATTTAGATTGACTGAAAATTATGTTTTTCAATGAGATGAGATTTTAGTACTTTAATTTTTTTATTTATGATGTTTGTTGTTAAGCGTGACGACCTCAGTGGACAAGTGGGTAGTACGTCGGCTTCAAGGTATCTCTAGAGGTCCCGTGTTTAAGTCCCGATGGGGGCAGAGTTGTGTCATTAATACGAGCATTTGTCTCTTAGGCAGAGTTGTTAACTTCTGTTTCTATAAAAAAATATGTTTGACTAGCTAACCCGTGCCCACTTCGTTGGGCATAATACTAATATCCCCGAAGCGAGCACGAACGCGAACCGAATTAAACCCGAAGCCATCGCGCTCCGTACGCTACCCGTTTTTTCACCCATTTACTTTGCAAAACGGACTACCACGTAAAAGCCTTTTTATTTTTCGGATTTTAATATAACCTATGACACTCAGCAACATTGTGTCTTTCTATTGGTGAAAAAAATTTTAAAATCGTAGACCCCGAGATTACCCTTTACAATTTACAAACACACAAACTTTACTTCTTTATAATATTAGTATAGATTAATATATGTCTATTCGTTACCCTAGATCCCATAACACAAGGCTTAAAGTCCTTACTTTGGGCTAGGATAATTGGCGTGACTGTAAAAAAAAAAACAAATTTGAATAAAGAATTTAATTTCCAAGTCCATCCCATCAATTCTAGACAATCATTACGCGGCACGGGCCAACCGTAATGGGGGCGCCCCGGGCCACCTTTGTGATCGGGGCTCGTTAGAACACCTCCCATCTCAGCTCCCACTCCTAGCTCCATTTGTAACCGGAGCGTTCGCATTTATATAAAATCAACGTATTAAAGGCTGTTCCACGGTAGCCAACAGCGATGGTAATTTTAGTCTATGGTCTAGCTGCGTAGGAACGTACTAGTGATGTGCCGGATCCGTATAAGTAATCGTATCTTCAAGAAAATAACGCTCCGTTGCTGTATTCGTCATTAAGCTACAAAAAACTAGAGGTTCGTTTATGGGCAAAAGTATAAATTTTTATAACAAGATTCCACATAGTGTAGCTGAATTGCCTTTTCATAAGTTCAAGGTACATGTTAAAGAGACGCTAATGAGTAAGGGCTATTACAAAGTCAATGATTATTCAAATGATGCCAATGCTTGGTGTTGATTTGAAGATATTACATTCTAGAGTGTAAATATTTGTTTTCTCGTTTTAATTATACATTGTTTGATAACGACATAATTTATTGTTATAAATGTTGTTATTACTTTTGATAAAGCTATCAGCTTTCAACTTATCAGCGCCCATTCTTCTTATCGGCTAAAAAATACGTCTTTTCTATAAATCATATTTCAATGAAGTTAATTATGATTTGATTTTAATTTTCATTATTTTTTTCTTTGAGTATAATTATTTATAAAAGTAAGTTAGTATACAATAGCACGAAACGTAAAAAAGCGACATTAACTTGTAGTTGTTGCTGCTTTATTTATATTTGTATCATTTTCACACATTTGCACTGCCCTTTCAATAATCATTCTGCACACTTTATTGGTTGACTGGTAGAGAATGCCCTTGGCATTAAGTCCTCTATTTGTACCCTTTTTTAGTGTTGTGTAAAAAAGTTTAAATTAATAAATAAACTCACTAATATATATATATATTGATACAGTTAGGTATATAGGTATATAGTTAGGTATATAGAATACAGTTAGGTATGTAGTACCATCATCATCAGCTCATATACGTTCCCAACAAGGGGCAGGAGCTTACCCCAAATATGTTACAGCGATTAAAGCCTGAAAAAAAACAGGGCAAGTGCGAGTCGGGCTCGCGACGTAGGGTTCCGTACCACAATACATCTAAATAAATGTCACACACTCTATTATCGTAAGTAAAAAAAAATAGATCTAAGTATTTGATATAAATTTCAACTTGATAGCTCTACGCGTTCATGAGGAAAAAAGTAATAAGTTTATATTTATTAAAAAATATATATTTTGTAATGTAACTAAAAATTTAAGGTTTTCGGAATTTTTCCTTTATGTGTGCTATAAAACGTTGCTTCATGCCAAATTTCAAGATTCTAGGTCCCTGACGGAGGACTTATGAGGAAATGGGTAGTAAGTTTAAAATTATTAAAAAATATATATTATGTGATGTAACTAAAAATTTATAGTTTTCGTAATTTTTCCTTTATCTATGCTATAATACGTTGCTTCGTACCAAATTTCAAGATTCTGAGTTCACGGGAAGCATCCTGTAGGTTTTGATTCCCTTGCAAGTGTCGAAAATTTGCGGCATAAACGGCTGTCTCTTGTGATTGCGTTGGCTTAGAAGTTTGATTTTTTCACAGCTTCAAGGGACAGTAGACCTGAGTAATTGATATAAATTTCAGCTTCATACCTCCACGCGTTCCTGAGAAAAAGGGTCTTGACAGACGGACGGACAGACGGACAACAAAGTGATAATATCCTATATATAAAGTCCTATAAGGGTTCCGTTTTTTCCTTTTGAGGTACGGAACCCTAAAAATCACGTTGGCCCAGTGCGAAATGGCTGGCTACATACGAGTACATCTTGGAATTTCTTCCCAGGTGTATGTAGGTATGTACGTTTTAATTAAGCGTAGGAGCGTCACTAGGAGGGTAGTATTAGAAATTATTATAAAATAGTAGGTAATTAAGATATTTTAGTAGTTTCGTTATAGATTATACACTAACTAATTATATCAATAACATGGAATAATTTTCAAAGCTTCAGGGCAGAAAGATGTATGGAGGTATAAATCACTATCAATAAATAACAATCAATCGCCCAAAAACGTTAACTATTTCGTTCATTTCTTGAGAGATTTGTTCGGTTTTTTATAACTGTACATTTTCTCGAGCAGATATTCAAGTCAATCTTCGAACTCAGCTTCACCTTTCTTTCTGAACACAGTTCATTTTGCAAAAACACCAAACAACAGGAAACGTGCATTATTATCCCCCAGCGTATCAAAAATAAAAAAAAACATCAAAAACTTACTGTTTAAATAGAATTTCAATAAAATCACTTTTGCATGTCAAGGATGCTACCCCATTGGTTCATAAGTCTATAGCGGGAGACCTTGTACTATCCGCCGCCATTCAAGCCGTAGCGCCCTTATAGCCAAGGCTAAGGCTGAGTTCAGTCGGTAGGTCACGCTGGTCAGAGGGGCGATCGCACTAATAAATCGCAAGCGAAACGCAACCGAACCGTTCGGCTTAACCATTCCGAACGCCACAATATCACGTCATCTGTTCGATGACGTGATATTCTAGCTCTCGGATTGGTTGAGTGGAACGATTTGGTTTCGTTTCAGCTGCGATTTGTTAGTGAGATTGCCCCCCAGATCTCTCTAGCCGGCGTGGAGTCCGTCGTAATCACCGTGACACTTGTCGTTGCGATAGTATCCTGGGCACCTCCTTGTGAAGATTCTCAGCCTCTCTCTCCGAGAGAAAAAAAAATCTATTTTGTATTATTTTTATGATTTTTTTTTTATCTACATGTATTTTTACACAGTCGTCAATTAGAAGCTGACCTCAGATAAATAGTCTGACCACATCCTTTACGAGAAACAAATTCACATTACATCTATAAAAGCTATAGTTTCATAATGTTATTTACTATCGTCAAAATATTTGGCAACCTAACTATTGAGTTATTAAAATGAAACCCAAGCATTTAAGTAATCCTTTGTTTATAAGCCTATTTTTGATAAATGATTTAATTTGTGAAAAAGGAAATCGATAACTTTGTTGTAAAAGGCTGTGAATGTCCCCATAAAAGAGTTTTTTGCAACGTTGGATAAGCAAGCTTATCTTTATTTCTCGTGTTTAAGTTATGAATTTGAAAATTTTTATTAATATATTATTATGTTTCATAAATAAATTAAATTTTCATAAATATTTTCTTTAAATAAGTACTTCAGAGGTTGAGTATTAATTATATCTCAAATCAATTGATATATCTTGCCGCCTTACACGAGAATGGAGTCACATTCTTCGTATAATTACTTACACAGACCGCTGAGTGTTCGACAAGAACAAAATTATACGTTCATTTTGTATTTATCTAGGAAAACTTAACTATAAAGTCTACCGGATTCGCCTGGCGCGTGTAATCTGCGGCATTACTCTGCGGGGTAATTGTGGCGCCATTTGCATAATGCCGTCCATGCGCTTGCGCACACGGCTGTGTTATTGCTTCAGGGAATATGTTGCCTTACGTTCTGGTTTTTTCGTGCTCTATTAACTCAATATGTTTGAGGAAGTGATGAATCGCTTTCAAAATATAACCTATCCGAAATCACGCACCTAATTTAGCCGGAAACAATAAAGAAAAAGATTCAATAATCAGTAAGGATGAATTTACTGAAATTTGATAATAACTCTCTGTTTGTTTGTTGCGCTTTCACGCCACATATAGTCTTGTCGTATTGCTGTCTCTATATTATTTTTACAGAAATAGCCTTGCAGTTATCTATTTTAATAACCTTACTTACAACGACATTACCTAAATACTTTTATAAAAAATAGTACACAAAAGTTTACGTCTTTCTAACGAGATGGTGGCTCGGGCACTACATGGCAATAAATCGTTTTAAATTCGTCCCGTTTAAAGTTGGAATAACTTTCACCCCCATGCGAAACAGTACCTTTTTTTTGTTTTTTTGTTTCCCTGAGGAAAATGCATTAAATTGCATACCCCGGCTGTGGCGAGCCGGCGGTTTTGTGGGGCTCTCCTCCCCAGAAGGGGGAGGTCTACCCACTAAAAACCTCAGGGATGGCCTTCCTCAGGCATGTAGGGAGCCCCCGGGAACATCAAGCTACTTCCGGGAACCCCCAGCCTCCGCTCCCCCGCCTAGAGGGGAGCCCTCCTCGGGGGAGGCTACACCTCCCCCGGTCTCCTCCATCGACGACGCCCCCCGGCCATGGAAGGGGCGTGGTCCATCCCGGGTCGCCGTAACAGTCGCGAATGCGAAACAGTACCTATAAATCTGGTGTAACGTTCGCTTACTTTTAAAACAATCCACTGATGAGGCGAGAATGGCCTACCCTTGTCTAAAGTACTGAGCAGGTGACTAGTAATAAATATTTTATTTGTACCATTTCATAAATACACTCATATCATCATATAATCATTTACATAATCAACACACACACATACACATAGATATACAGAACACAAAATATAGAAATAATAATCAACATTGAAAAATTGTTAAATAACAAAGTTTACAAAGGTTATCATATTGTCATCCAACCTGTAGCCATAGACAAAAAGCACGCGCGTCTTTTCTATTCTATTTCTGCTATTATAATAGACTAAGCGTTTTCTATCGAAAAATGCTAGACAAAGTGTATCTACTGATAGAATGGCTGTGTCTACCGTGACAGTAGAAAATGGAATAGAAATAGAAAATAATCTACCGTGTTTCGCCTTAATACCCTTTGCTTAAAGAGAAAAAATGCCATTTCTTCGGTATGAGCTGCCCACAAAAGCCTTAACATGTGCATTTTTAGGAATAATTTGACAAAAACACACTATTTTAAAACAACAAACAAACAATCTATCACCAATCTATTGGGTATGAGCAATCGCTTTGTTGAGTAGAAATAGAATAGAACCGTATCTATTTTTTACGTCACAAACTACATTTTGTCTATGAATTTGTATAGAACTCGTCTACTGTCAAAATAGAACACAGACGAGCGATAGAATAGAAACACAGTTAGCATCTTGTCTGCGAGTTTTCTATCAGCGTCATCAAGTCACCTGACGTATCTACTGGAAATGTCAGTTCCATACGTTTTTGGAAGTATTGGACATATAATCATAGTATTGTAAACACCTACGAGACTCAAGATACAGGCTTTGGTCTAGTTTGAGTTCCGCCGGTTTAAAGGCTTATTCTTCTGCAATACCGACATAGTTGAAATGTGTTGGGACATGTAACTCGGTGTTTATTAATAAAAGAAAAACATTACTTTATTATTATTATTTACCGGCAATAAACTGTACCGATAGTCGTCTGCTTGGGTGTCTGTGTCTTACCAGTTTCTGTCGCAATATAAAAATATCGCAGTGCTGTGTTTCGGTGTGAAAGTTAAGACAAGCCATCAAATTATTAGCTACTGTAACTTTACTTATTATACATGTTGGCAACGTACATTGTAGTTTTAAGGTGTCCTCATCTCTCAGATCCCGGGTCCTATTCCCGATGGAGGCACATTGTGATGAATGCGAGCATATTGAGCATGAATCGTGGTTGTTAATATATATTTCTATCAAAAATATGTATATATGTAAAATATATGTATGTCTATCCGTTACCGTAGATCCCATAACACAAGCCTTACAGAGCTTAGTTTCGGATAAGCTAATTGGTGTAAGTATAATAAATATTTATTATATTTATGTATTTAATCTCACCAGACCCACATGTTCTATAGATAATTGTAAACACACATCATCAAGTTTAGTCTACTTTCTTGTTAGTATAGAGCCTTTAAAAATGTGCTACTGGCTATTTAAAAATCGAGTAAAATGACAGATAAACCATGTTACTCAATAACTCGATACACAGAATCGATAATTCAACATGTTCGTGTGAAAAACTTAAAGTTAAGCCACGGAGAACTGGCGACTTCAATACATTGTCCTGACAGGCCGAGCAGACGAGTTAATCTGGCTCCCCTCATACATTTTCATACGCGTGGGAATGCCTAATGTGATCGAGTGATTGTGTGATGGACGGACTTGATAGAAAGCTCACTGCTTAACGTTAAACCGAGGGTAAAACAAAATTTGGACAGAGACGCTGTTATCGCAGCGTATAGCCCTATCCTACTCTAACCGCGTTTCTGTCATCCCTCTAACATTAAGAGTTAGCCAGGTGACACCTAAGTCTCGAGCCTCTGTATTTTTTATCCAGGTCGTGTTACACTCTGTATAGTTGGGCCGCAGTGTTAACGATCGGATTAATATTTATAGTGACAACTTTTTCCCTATTGCGTCGACGACGGCAAAGTTTTATGAGAAAACCTGGAATGTAATTATGTGTGCACTCAATATACGGCGCTGCTGTTAACGAGAAATATTCTTTCTTGTCTCAAAGGATAGTAAGATCGCTGTACAAAGTGTATACGTGCTAATCATTTTGATCAAAGAAAATCTTTTAACAAGCAACGTTTGACACAACGTTTAACATCAACGCAAATGAAAACAATAATTGGAATCATCACAAATATTTTGGATTCTGGTGTCAAGTGTTTTCTTATTTTTTTTCACTTTTCTCATGAATACCATTGTCAGAACTAGACAAATTAAAATTATACGTAAAGCATCAACTTTTGAATGTTTCGAATACAAAAAGAATCTTCGAAATCGCTTCACCCAGTCAAATGTTCTAAGGCAAAAATCTCGCAATATCTCAGCTTTTCAATATGTCACAGTCAAAATATAAACCGGTGACATCGTCAGCGTTAACCATACAAACCGTTTTTATTACTTTCGCCACCTCCATGGAGGTAAAATTTTCAAAAATCCTGAATCACGTAGTTTGAATTCCCGAAATGCCAAGTTTGTTGCAGTAAAATTTTCTTTTTATACCGTCAGTTCCCTCTCCAAATATCCCTCTCCGTATCTCAACAAATTATACGAAAGAGATATTTCAGTGATAAAAAATATTCCTCACTAGATCTCAAAGAATTGTAGGAAAGAAATATATCAGTGATAAAAAATATTCCTCTTCGGATCTCAAACAATTATAGGAAAGGTATTTCAATGATAAAAAATATCTTTTAAAATTCCCCGGATCTAAAACTAGCCGCATATTATATTTTAAAAGGGAAGTAAGGATTTAAGATGACACCCAACCATAAGACTAAGTGCAGAGAAAAGATTAGCTAAACTAGTTAGGTAAACTAAGAATTTAGAATAATGGTTGTCATTTAATTAGTTTTAATCGAAGCCACCACCGGTCTCACGGTTATCAGTACAGCGTCAACGATGCTCTGGATTGCCAATAAAGATAATTAAACGAACTATTTGCATGCACATCGTCTAAAACCGTTTGTTTCCGTTAACAGTCGATTATAAAATATTAAACCAACTGTCCTCATTACTGTGGGTGAACTCGAGAGCAATATTGTTCCAACTGACTTTTACGTTAACCACTGATTTAATGGCCGCTGGTTAACTGATCAGATAGCACAGCAATTACCCCAGTTAATTTGTTTAATGCGCGAACACTCCCCTTCTTGATTTAATATTGGGAGTCAAAGTACAAAATTTCTGTTTTATATAGAGACTTCAAAAAATGTGGCTTATTTCATACTAACGTTTTCCTTATTTATTTAATAATCAAGAACGGCAATTTTAAAAATTTTTACACATACATCTCTAAATAAAAACATAGTTTTGAAAATTGATTATCACAAAGTTAAAGTTTAATTAAAAAGTAATGCAAAAATATTAAATATTCTCAAAATTACTATTTAATTTAAAAAGTTATAACGTTTTAAATAACCGCAATTTCTTAGTTAAGAACCTATTATTTAGTTGCTCGTTGCGTCGTGTTAATGGTGCTTTTCAATCGAGAAACATGATATTGTAGAACAATGTCCCGTTATAAACTGTTAAGGTACAATGGATAATTTGATTATGTCAGTTAATGACATAAAAATAAAGAAAGAAAAAAACTTAATATAGTGAGGATAGGCCGCCGTGCCTCTCGTATATGGGCTGTGACTTATAAAAATTGTAAATATTGTACACTGAATTTAAGTTCAAATACACATTTTGTTTCTACTTTTTTATATAAAATAGATTTTTTCGTCCATCTATATTATATGAAAAGCATCAATTGGTTTGCGAACTTGCGAAATTCGCGAACTTGAATTTAGATTATGTTCCAAAATTTGGAACTTACTTTTAACTTAAATTTTACTTTAAATTTGAACATAAACATTAAAAAAATATGAGTATAATGAATACAAATATCTATGAATACTATTACGCTAAACCTACGTCTTCCAAATACAAATTCGTTTTAAAACACTTATATATTTGTAATTAAATTCTATAATATTTTCATCCAAATAAATTAATTATCCGGCTTCATGCAATTAAACAATTTCATTTATTACATTTGTCAAATAAAATGAACAGTTTTCTGAACGAGAGTAAACTGTGTGCTATATCCAGAAAGTGCGTCTTCTTTCTAAAGATATAGTACCAGGACGGATGGACCATACAAAAAGCACTAGAACAATGCTGCGAAAGCGAATAACAAGATGTTTAGGGTGTCTAAGGAGGAAGAAAAAAGCATGGAACACTTACTATTTACTGCGATGCTCTAGCCCAACCCAAACCCGGAAGTCTACAAGGCCATGCCACCGTAGGAAATAATCAAGCTAATGGACATGATTGACTAAGCCGAAGGGTGAGATGGCTATACGGACTAGTGAGAGAGGAAGCGCAAAAGATCTCAATAAGTCTAAACGCAAAGGTCCCTCTTCCTGAGGGCAACCCTAACCCATAAGATATAATGGATATAGTTGACACAAATATTTCGAATTACATTAGACAATACAACTCGATTCTAATTTTGACAAGACACCCCGACGCAACGCAATAAACAAAACGCGAGCGGTCGACATAAATCACAATCGCAATTCACAACCGAGCCGGAGTTCGCGCGAATCGATTCGTCCGACATCGATATCGGGTGAGATTCGATTGCTGATATCATAGATAAGGTAGATACATATGTTAAACCCGACGTTGTAAAGTAGCCTGTACAAGGTGTTCGGCGAGTTTACGGCGTGTTGGTGTCGACGGGGGATTTACCGGCGTCCACGAGGGACTTAGGAAAGTCGATGCACGGTCGTGAATTCGTGATGGAAAGACTTGTACGTTGCATTTGATAAGCGAGGTACGCCATGATAAGGAGACGGTTATGCCCGTAAAATGTTTCGCACAATTCGCTGTGTACCAAACGTGATAAGGGTGCGGTTTTACTGGTATGCAATCTATGCTACAGAGTACAGGTACCAACGTACAGGCTACAAACAACTAGAGGTTGATTTATATGCAAATGTGTAAAATTGTATACTATAATTTCACATAGTGTAGCTGAATTGCCTTTTCATAACTTCAAGGTACATGTTAAAAAGACGCTAATGAGTAAGGGCTATTACAAAGTCAATGATTATTTAAATGATGCCAATGCTTGGTGCTGATTTGAAGACATTAAATTCTAAAGTGTAAATATTTGTTTTCCTGTATAAATTGTAAACACACATGTTGTATGGTAACGACATAATTTATTGTTGTTATTATACTAATAATAAATGTTGTTATTACTTTTGATAAAGCTGATTAGTCTCTAGCGCCCATTCTTCTTATCATCTTAAAAATACGTCCTGTATGGATGGTAGGAAAAAAAATTTGGACGATTCAAAAGAGCTTTCTATAAAGTCATATCTGAATAAAGTTAATTTTGATTTGATTTGCTATATATTACGAATTCTCTTTTTGATTATTCATTGGGTCCAAAACGACCCAAAAACACAAAGGTCTTAGAATACAGCAAGTAATTGTGCAGCAACATACTCGTAAGTACGAAAGAAAAACCTATAAAATAACTGGTTATTTCTTTCGTACTTTAAGTAAACAACTTAAACGTTATATGATTTACGGTAGTTATTTAATGTGGCATAACATTTTGATCTTATCTCACAAGCTTTGATTGAAGTATGTATGCTCAGAATTTTAAAATTTTTATTTAAAAAAAAAAGAAACAACTCTTTATAGTAACGCCAATTTATTTTTCTTGTATTACATACATTAGGTATGATACCTGATGCAGGTACTTACGTATGAAAAAAAGGTTTTACCTGACCTGAGACCACCTTTTTCGTTCATTATTGATACACTTTTTGTATCAACGTCTTCAAAACCGAACTAGGTTTCATTATTTCTCAATAAACAATAGCATATTGGTATACGCATATTAATTAGAATTCCTTCAGCGAGCTCATGTAGCAAAAGCTCGATATTTGCGAGCTTTTATACTCAATACTTTATTGCTTAACCACAATGTATGTTTTTGTAGCTTTTTTTAAGTGGATTAAAACTTTTTTGCGGTTTACCAGTTCTTCTACTACGAAATGTATCTATAGATTTTGTATTACAAGATTGTAGCGTTACTTTTGTTTTGCGAGGTAATGTATGAAATCGTAATGTACCCATCTGTTGGTTAGGGGGCGGGCATGTGTAAGGCTCTCCTATTTAGAGCGACGGACCTACCCTCTAAAAGCTTCCGGTGTTCTTCCTGCCCTTTTAGGAGAGTGCGGTTGGGTCTATATTCCGATGCCAAAACTCAGGCGTCCGAGCTTACCCCAATTATTTGGTCGAGTTTTGCCAAGAGAGATTGTCCGAGAACACGACTATCCTTAAGATTGTGATGTCACTGAAAAATATCATCATTAAAATATATTTTTTTTCAGCATTAATAAATCAAATTCAATAAAACAAAATGTGTGATCTTAGAGTGAGAGTGACTAAATGAGTTCTCGTAATTAAATGTGGATGAATTCTAACGGTCTGTGTCCAGTAGTGAGTATCTATTGGCTAAATTATGATAAGTATGGATGAAAAAAACCCTGATTGAGAAACCTTAAAAATGATATAAAAAACAGACAGATAACTTTTCCAACAGCTGGTCAAAATTTTGAATACAAGGTTTTGATCGGACCTCAATATATTTTAAAAGTACACTTAAAAAGTCTTAAGATTTGTTTCATGCATAAATTCGCGTTTTCATATGTGTCTTATATTTTTATATATAAATGTGTGTGTGTACATTATTTTTCATTTTTATTTATATATTTCATATATTATGTAATTAAGTACTTTACCAAAAAGTCTATTAACTTACTTAAGTTTTTAGAGAAACATTGTATTTATGTTTTCCGGGATGGGGCGCTGATTCCGCTACTCAGTTTTAACTTATGCGGCTGTCAGCACTCAATATAGATATAATATTCGCTATATTGTTCCCAAATATTATTTTTGTGTTTATATTTGCTATTGATGAGTCCAGTCAAGTGACAACAAATCCTTAGAATGTGCCGCTGGCATTATCCAGATACTCGAAACCCAGACGTTCTTATAAGGCCTTAATTAATTCGCCAGCTTACACAGCCGCAGTTGTCTGCTGATTCAACTATCGGTTAGATCGCACAATCTCATCTCTGGATCTCAGAACACAGGCTGCACTGTGTTATAACCTGTATTAATTCCGCCACCTATGAGCTCTGCGATTGGGAGAAAATTTCGTATCTTAAGCACTTTCAGATGCTCGAATTATCTTTGAACCAAAGAAAACATTTTTTTTATAATATATGTGTGTTGTGCATAATCTACGGAATTTTATAAGCACTATTATTAATGTATGGAATGTAACTCCATCTATCAACAAGCTAAGAAAGCTATTATTAATTGTCACTCTTAAAAACATGCGGTTCCTTTGAGATTCGCATTAAATCTGTAACAGCCAAATTAACCACATAACTACGTTACTAACTTGTCACATGTACTTATCTCAACATGGACTTATTATTTACTCAAGCCAAATTTTCCTTAATTTATGTTAAAGTCTGAAAGATGTAATATAGTTACCATATCTTATGGTATATGGTATATTATATGGTAACTATATTACATTATCTGTTACTCATTATCTCCTTCGTCGTAAAAATCATTTTTTTTAATATTATTACAAACAAATAATAAAGGCATTTATAAACTAATTAGTAAGTATGTTTAATTAGATAAATTAACATTTTTGTTCCTTCTAAATCCTGTATTTAATACTAATACTTACTTTCCTAATCTATAAATTCCTATTTTCCATTATATAAAATATAGTTCCCCAATCTTTAACTTCTTGTGGCTAATATATGTATAAACCATGTGAGCCAAAAAAAGAACAGATAATAATAAGTAGTAATTATTTATATTTACCAAATTTTGATTGTAGCTAACAGTTACTATAGATACATTGCTCCTTAATAAAGATAATTGTCTCTTTATATCTTAATGAACCAACAATGTAATTGAACTGTCAGTGTCAAATAATTTTGATTGCAACAGTTACTTAATCAGCCGATAAAAAAAATCAAAAATATATTCTTCAAGTAGGATTTTTCCAATCACCTTTACATGTCAATACGCCATTGGTTCACAAGTCTACGGCGTGAGATCTTATACTGGAAAGAACCAGCAAGAAAACAAGCAAGGACTATTTTTTTTCTTCACGTATTTTTACAGAGTCGTCAATTAGAAGCTGGCTTTAGATAAACAGCCTAACCCATTTTTGACAAGTTTAAAAAAAAATACATTATATCTATTTATATTTATTTTATATATGATAGGAAGTACTTATTTGAGTTACAACTTCCAAACTGAAAAAAAAATACAAAAAAGTAAGTCACTTATTGAAAACTTAGCAAATACCATAATTGTCATTGTTTTGTTAGCACCTAGATATTAATGTCACTTTATACGAGTATTTAGAATTAATTGAAAATCCAGTTCTTATCCTAGACGTGCGTGCGTAGCCACGCCTATTCGTGATACTCCTGCTTTTAACACAAGGTATTTTCACAGGTCCTTTACTGTTGGACTTTGCAGCGAAGCTCTGGAATGGATTACAGACTTCTTTTCATGATAGACCATTGGTTGAACCTTTCAATGCTCATTTATAATCGCACTATTTATTTATCTATTGCATCAAGAAATTTGTATGTATATAATTATAACTATGTGTGCATGTATGCATATGTGTATATAGATATATAGGTATGTTGTGATACTTATGTACATAACCTATAGTAAGAAATATTGGTTTGTTGTTTATTTTTATTTTTTTGTAGAAGTTGATAGATCTCTTCTAGAGATTAGTCCACCCTTATACATTTGTTAAATTGAATTATTTAGAGCAATGATTCCCAAAGTGGTCTATATCGACCCCTAGGGGTCTATGACAACCTGCAAGAGGTCTACGTCAGCGAAACAAAAATTTGAAAACGGGGGTCCACGATAATGGATCTCAACATACCCTGATAGTACCTATTTACTTACATTATACTGTCTTCTAATATAAAGATATAAAACTATTTATAATAGTACCTATAAAGTAAAAAAAATATATATATTATATATTATATTTTATATATTTATATATTTATATATAAAATATAAAGCTGAAGAGTTTGTTTGTTTGTTTGTTTGAACGCGCTAATCTCCGAAACTACTGGTGCGATTTGAATAATTCTTTTTTTGTTGGATAGTCCATTTATCGAGGAAGGCTATAGGCTAAATAACATTACGCTATGACCAATAGGAGCAAAGACAGAGCGGTAAATGTGTAAAAAACGGGGAAAATTATTTTACTTTTTTGATTATTACATTTTTGAAGGCTTTCTTTGCGTGCGCTGCGAAAACGGTTCAAGATACACAAAAAATATGTATGAAAGAATTATTCCTCTATACATGATCTAAAAAAAAGTCCGCGACGGCATATGTCTATCTTTTAAGGTTTAGTCACAATGACCGTTTTTATGGTACCAAATTTGGTCGAAATAATTTGTTTAAGTTGTATCAACATAATAATATTAATCTTTATTCAAATATAAATATAAATATGTTGTTGGTTAACCAAAAATCTGCCGGAAGTCACTATTCCACGCGGACGAAGTCGCGGGCAAAAGCTAGTATATATATAAATGTTCGTAAAATATTGTAAGTTGTAGAATTTAGGCATTCAATATCAGGTAAGTAAGGTCTACTCAAAACCGAAAAACATGGCAATGAGTCTACGACACAAAAGAGTTTGGGGACCTCTGATTTATAGTATTTATGAAGAACTAGCTTTCCGCCCGCGGCTTCGCCCGCGTCGTATTTGAATTTCCCACAGGAAAGATATGTTTTCCGTCGGTAAAATTATCTTATTTCCTTCCTTGGGTCCTCGGGTTTTACGATTGGTATATACGGAGTATACTATCTGTGTATAAAATTTTATTTAAATCGGTTCAGTGGTTTTTACAATACTGCCATACAACCTTTCACCCCCTCCTTTCAACCCTTTACAGCCCTTTTCTGCTTTAAAAGGTAGCCTTTGTCCTGTCTCAGCCTCTAGACTATCTGTGTACCAAATTTCATTTAAATCGGTTCAGTAGTTTTAACAATATTTCTATACAACCTAGCATCCCTTCTTTCAACCTTTTACAACCCTTTA
This sequence comes from Scirpophaga incertulas, assembly GCA_036419045.1. Taxonomy (NCBI): domain Eukaryota; kingdom Metazoa; phylum Arthropoda; class Insecta; order Lepidoptera; family Crambidae; genus Scirpophaga; species Scirpophaga incertulas. The sequence continues at coordinate 29,221,873 of CM071632.1, read as the reverse complement.
CAACCTATTTTGTACAAAAAAGTAGCTTATGTCCTTTCTCGGGCTTTAGACTATCTGTGTACCTAGTTTCATTTAAATCGGTTCAGTAGTTTTAACAATATTTCTATACAACCTATTATCCCTCCTTTCAACCTTTTACAACCCTTTACAACCTTTTTTGCATGAAAAAGTAGCCTATGTCCTTTCTCAGGCTCTAGACTATCTGTGTATAAAATTTCATTCAAATCGGTTCAGTAGTTTTAACAATATTTCTATACAACCTATTATCCCTCCTTTCAACCTTTTACAACTCTTTACAACCTTTTTTGCATGAAAAAGTAGCCTATGTCCTTTCTCAGGCTCTAGACTATCTGTGTACCAAATTTCATTAAAATCGGTTCAGTAGTTTTGGCGTGAAAGTGGAACAGACAGACAAACAGACAGACAAACAGACAGACAGAGTTACTTTCGCATTTATAATATTAGTATGGATAAAGAATTATATGTTATATTAATAATATTGATGTTTATTTATTCGTTAAGCAAAATATATATGATTACCGTCAATGCGCACCGCACGCCCTTATAATGTCGGGCCTGATACATTTTCCTGGTAATTACAACCACGCGGCCTGTCGGACGGCCAGGATAATTAGGCCAGTATACGATCCCTAAACATGGTTTTGCGTGGTTGCCGGCGATCAAAGATTATCTTGTCTTAACAGTATGATTATATCTTTGTGTTGGAAGCGGCAAAATATAACACCCACAGAATTACTTGTTTAGTCCTTTTTTGGGTTCTGAACTTTAAAGGTGTACAGGATTTTTATAGTTGTGTATTTATCTCTACATTTATTTATTCATTTATTTACACTTTTTGCGTAACATACAAAATGTCATTGTGCAAATGACGGATTTAATGCCAACGGCATTCTCTCCAAATCAACCAATAAAGCGTTCAGAAAGGCAATGCAAATGTGTGAAAAGTAGACAAATATAAATAACGCAACAACAACTACTTATTGGTATATAGAGTTGGTTGTCTAAGCAATATAGGTGTGTTCGTAACATCAAAGAGTCAATCTGCGCTTTATTAATGCTATATAAAGTTGAAATTCAATCATATCTATCAAAACAGTGTGCGTGTGTGCGTTGGAGCACAGAATACACCGCTGGAGGATTTAATGTCACGTTACAAAATGTAATAGTTCATTTGGAACTTTTCTGCAATTTGGTTGGCTATGCGATATTATCTGTAAAATAAGTAAGAACAAAAAATTGCCACTTTACAAATCTTTTTGACAAGACGAAGTCTGTCGGGTCCACTAGTATTAGTATAGATTTTAGTACACCAAAATTACTGTTAAAAATAAATAAAAAACAAACAAAAATAATATTTTAAAAAATATATAAGCCCTAAAGAAAACTTATTAAAAATATCTCTTTTTTACACTTAAGCAATTTTTTTTCTTTTCAATGGGTACTACATATAACTGGTTAGATTTTAATAATCTGTCTAGGATCGTTTAATAAAAAAAGACGAAATAAGAATTTTTTTTTTTTTAGTCTTATGATATTACTATTAATCCAAAACCAAACCAATTAAATGAATTCCAATTTAAAGTCTTTCATGTAATGACGCATTTTAGGTAAATCCCAAATGAGTGGTTTTGCTATTAGCTGAATGCTACTTTAGAATATTTTAATATTGCCAATTAAATAAATCCAAATGCAAAATGTATTATTTAATATTCCTAGCTAAGTTGATCCCAATTCGAACACTTAATATTGCTAGCTATTTGGATTTCAATTCAATGTTTGTTTTTTTATTTTGTTAATTAGGTGTATCTTAAATTTGTATCCTTAAATATCTTTATATAGAACCCGCAACTAGAGTTTATAATAATGTTCCTTAGATACCTATTCAGAGTACTATAATATATCTGCTAGGTGGATCCCAATTCTGAATATTATGTTAATATTGCTAGTTAGATGTTTGCCAATTCAGAATCTATTAATATTGCTAGTTAGATGTATGGCAATTTAGAATCCTTTAATGTTGTTGTTAGATTCCAATTCAGAATCCTTTAATATTGTTGTTAGATTCCAATTCAGAATCTTTTAATATTGTCAGTTAAGTTAATCCCAAATATTATAAAATTCTTCCTTGGATGCCAAAATAGAATCATTATAAACCTGTACTTGTAAAAGATGATTAGGATAGGCATTATTTGTTATTAGTAATTCCAGGCAGACTAAATAACATTTCGATAACTCAGTCTACGCTAACCGAATAACTTCTGTATCGGAGCTATAACGAAGTAAGGGTACATAAAATCAATCCTGAAACCAATTCCTGCACCAGCAGCATACTGCGCGCATATAAATTTGAAGCCTCCCTTTTTAGAATAAGATAAGGCTTGTAAAATCAATTGCTAACTGCTATTACTTAATAGTTATAGCAGTTAGCAATTGTATCGAGATACTGCTATAACTCATTAGAGTTATCCGCGTATAACTAGTATTCATAATACGCGGTATTAATAGGTAAAGTATCCGCGTTTAATTGAAACAAATTTACCAGCCATTGTTTTCAGTGATAGTTTTAGCTATAATCAAATGAATAATCACGAAATAAATCTTATATATAAAAATGAATCGCAAACTGTGTTGGTAAGCTCATAACTCAACAACGCCTGGACCAATTTGGCCAATTCTTTTTTGTTAATGTTCGTTGAAGTTCAAGGAGGGTTTTTACAATGAAGAAAATTCGAATAATTATCGGAAATACCCTAAAAACAGCCCTTTTATTTTTCCATGCAAACGTTTTCTAACTAAAACGTACAGTTATTGTATAAAGTTCATATTGCAAGCACTCACTGTTGTCTAAGCAATGAAGGTGTGTTCCTAACATCAAAGAGTCAATTTGCGCTTTATTAACGCTACATATAGTTGAAATTCAATCATATCTATCAAAACAGTGTGCGTGCGTACGCGTGCGCACACAATACATCGTTGGAGGATTTAATGTCACGTTCCAAAATTGAATAGCCACGAAATGTAATAGGTCATTTAGACTTTTTTTGCGATTTGGTTGGCTATGCGACATTATCTATAAAATAATTAGGAACAAAAAACTGCCACTGTACAAATCTTTTTGACAGCACGAAGTCTGTCGGGTCCGCTTTTATAATATAATAACAAAAACTTTAAACAAATATAATATAAAATCTAACTTAAAAAATTAGCTAACACTAAACACAATTGACCCAGTGTGCTTGCGGTATTGGTCCTCTGTATGGCAACTGAGAGATTTTTTACATAATAAAATGTTTATTCTTCAAATAAATAAATATTTCTTACTCTTACACCTATTAGCCTAGCCCAAAGTAAGCTATAAGGATTGTCTTATGGGATCTAGGGTAACGAATAAATATATACAAACATTTTATACATATATATATACGGGTGTCCAAAAAGTCATGAATTACCTTTTACCTACTGAACGCCATTTTGTACCATTTTACGCTTTATTTCAAACATTTGCAAAAAATTATCGTTTTGGATTAAATTTGTTATAAAAAGAGTTTATAAGTATTCAATAGATAGTAGAATGATTCGAGATTAAAATAAAAATAAAAATAAACTGTACTCGAAAAAGTTTTCATTCGTAGAAATAGCATGGAAAAACCTGATAAGAGGTAGAGATTTTCCAAAATTTCATTAAACATCAAAAAACTCGGAAACCATAAGACTTTTACTGTGGTCTTTTTTTTATTGGTAGATCCCAATGTGGCCTATCAGTAGGTAATCCATGACTTTTTGGACACCCTGTATGTATGTATATATATATATATATATGAAACCTTAAAACCGGTGTACTAACTACTCGGCTAAGGAAGTCGTCAAGGTTTTAAGTCAATATTTTAAGAGACTGTTCCAATAAAGAGATATATTTGAAAAGTTAAAACCTGACTACTAAGTTATAGTTAGTAATGTATAAAAATAAAAATATATTTTCAAGTAACCATCCAATGTAGTGTGACGTAAACGCACTCAGTAAACGATTTAAAATTCATTGATTGATTTTAAATTACGAAAATGGCAAAACTTCGATATCAACCAGCAATGTATATTGCGACACGTTGATAATCGTTTTCACCTGTACATAATAGGGCGTATTATGTACAAGTGAAGGCAGGCCATTACGCTCTAGATATCTGGTGAGTGAATTTAGCGGCGCTGTCGCGGCAACATTAGCTGTATCTCAAAATAAGATTACCAGCTATGGTAAGGAAGCTTTGTAATATAATTTTAAGTATGCCCTCGGTAGACAGAAGAGTTTGAAACAGTCTGAATTAGTAGTCTACGCCTTTTATGTTTTTAAGGATGCCTAGGCGTGGGTTGTGTTTCTTTCTTACTAATCCCCCCTGATGATTGGGCATAAATGAATATAGAAAAGATAGATTGCCCACTCCTTGTATGAATTACTATAGTTTTGAAAATCATAATATATTGCGTTACTCATATCGTTGAATATGGTAAATATATGTATGAAATTTACGAAATATTGCGTGTAATTATTAAAATTTTACAGTTATTTTTTAATAATGAACTTTTTTTTATAATGTATATTTAATATTATTATCATATAATACATTACATGTTCAATTTGATATTATTTTTCTATGATACACACATTAGCTTTTTTTCCCCACAGGACAGAGAGGCTGAGAATCCTCACGAGGAGCACGAAACCAGGATACCATCGCAACGGCAAATGTCACGGTGGTTATGTCGAACCTACCGACTAAACTCCGCCTTAGCCTAGGACATAAGGACCTGAATGGAGGAGGAACACATTTGCTTTCCGTAAGTCAAGAAAAATACGTAGTTGTCAGCAGGTGACAGATAGTGGCTATTCTGCGTTTGGAAGAGATACGTTTTGTTATTGCACTGATTATATTATATATTAAGGAACTATGACATTTCCGTGGAAGCTGGACCTAAAATAAAATTAACAGAAACAATCGATATCTCAAAATAACAAATAAATTATGTTATGCACGTTTCATACAAATTTATCAATTTTCTGTCGGTTTTTATTTTACTCCCTAAGAAAACATAATTAAATGGTAAGAACAAAATACATGTCCAAAACGTTGCAAAAAAAGTGTTAATTCTGTATTAATTCAGCTATATCATCATTATACTCTAGTAAAAAAATTGGTTGTCTGTAGAACTCCGTCTACTGCCGATATTTGAACGTGACAACGTCTATTACATGATATTTTTTTTCTGAGTGCAATGAAATTATTTAAAATAAAGTAATGTATAACATTTATATTTTTATTTAATAGTTTGTTTAAATTTTCTGCTTCTGAAGTTATACATAAATTAATTATTATGAGTAATGTGCACTTGCACACTAAATACAATAAGCATATGATTGCACATACATATGAACATACATTCATTCATCTTCATACAGAAGTTTATAGTTACAATAAAATTAAGCGTGGACTCCGTGTGGCGTCAGATTCGGCCGTTACGGTGTTTTCGAGAATGACTCCACGCCGTACCAATTTAATAGACGTTGTCACGTCAAAAATAAAATGTAAGATATTCACAAATAATTAAAACATTTTAAGAAAGCTAAACTAAAATATCGCTTACTTTCTAATTAACAAAGTGACTAAATTACAACAACTATCATAGTAACATGCTTAAAACTCATTTAAAAAACAAAAATCAACCGGGAACTGTCAAATGCCTAATGAAAAATGAAATGTCAAATAAGTTTCAAAAATGAGAATAGGTATTGTTTTGTTACACACGATTTCTAATTTATTTGCAAATTCTAAAAAAATAAAATAAAATGGTATTTATTTTTTTAAACTTTAAATACTGTGAACATAATACACGATTAAAAATAATCGTGTTAATTACCAATACATTTTAGGTCCACAAATGACATTGTCCTTTGTAGATTAAATTTTTTAACAAATGCGTATAAGCGATAATTATAAGTTTGACACTACCTCAAAACTTTTTTAAGGAGATCAATCTATTCTACCTTAAGTTATGTATGGTTAGGGTAAACAAGTACCCCTAGGTGGGGACGGTTAAAGAAAATACCGAACTGGATTAGTCTACATGCAAATCTCCGCGTCCTTAACTACTGCAACTTAGGACCATTATTGCGTACGTCGATCTAGAAGGAATTATGATATTTTTATTAAAATGAAATGCTGGACTCTTGATTAATTCAAGTGACTTTGAAATTTGCATCTGGCACATTGACAGCACTGTGATCATTGGTCGCAAATCAGGTTAATATGCCCCGAAGTCGTAACTTGGTTGAAAGTATGATAATTGCAGCCGCATATTAATACAACAATTTTCTAGTAGATAAATGGAACGGTTTTTTTAATCTATACTAATGTTATAAAGAGGAAAGATTTGTTTGTTTGTAATGAATAGGCTCCGAAATTACTAGACCGATTTCAAAAATTCTTTCACCTTTGGAAAGCTACATTATCCCCGAGTAACATAGGCTACTTTTCATCCCGGAAAAATCGAAAGATCCCACGGGATACGCAATAAAGGCTTCACGAGCTGCCTGCTGCCTGATTTTGGCTTATCCTTACTAATATCCTAATTATATTTAGCTGTATTATTATTTTTTTGTTACTTGTATTGTAATATGTTATTTGTATCATAACTTTCCTTTTGTTTGTTTTAAGTAGCTGATAATATGTTTTTTTTTTTGTTTGTATATGACGATTGTAAGTGATCACGTGTGATTCTAAGCAATAAAAGTGTTTGACTTTGACTTTGACTTCGAATATTATAAATCGGAAAGTGAGTTTGTTTGTTTGTTTGTTCCGCTTTGACGCCGTAACTACTGAACCGATTGCTTTGAAATGATTTTTTGCAGACGTAAAGATAAAAGTCCGGATTAAATAATAGGCTACTTTTTATCCCGGAAAAATCGACAGATCCCACGGGATGCGCAATAAAAGCTTCGCTCAAAACTACTGCACAGATTTTCATGCGGTTTTCATTAATAGATAGAGTGATTCTTGAGCAAGGTTTTGCGGTATTTTTTATCTCGGAAAATCGGATAGTCCTACGGGAAGCGCGATAAACCTTCGCGCCATAAACCGACTTCCGCGCATAAGTATGTAGCCGTGGGCAAAAACTATGACCCTTAACCCTCTATAGACCCAATCCCGAAATCCACGCGGGCGAAGCTAGTTTGTATGAACAGATGTTACTCTTTTATGCAAAAACTACTGAATGGAATTTATTGAAACATTATAATAATATAGCTTATACATCAGAATAACACATATATAAAGATATTTATAAAGATATACGCCACGCTAACATTAGCTACTCGAAATACTAATCCTGCGCAGATGAAGTCGCGAGCACCGGCTGGTACTTCTATATAAATTTTGTTGGCTCAAACTGTTCTGGCCAAACAGCGTCGCGAGCACCGGCTGCCAAGTTTTAGCTCGAACTATCCAATACTTAAATAGCATTGGATAGTTCGAGCTAAAATTTGGCAGAATAATAGTAACATAGATAACGGCTGAGAAAGGAATTTGGATTCTTCAATCCCTAAAAGACCTGAAAAAGTATTGAATGAAAATCCTTTTTTTTTTAAATAGAAGCCTGAATCCACTCTTCTGTTATAGTGAAATGGGGATACTAAAATTCCAAGATTTAACGAAATAGTTATAAACTTTTTACATGAGCGAATCTCGGTGCTTAACCAAAGTAAGATTCGTGACATTCGCTTTTAATTTCTTGGAATGGAATGTATGGCAATGATTTAATACGGAAACGATTTCAATAACAAACCGAACCCAAATGACCATTTTTGTCTACGGAGGTCTTATCATGACGCTTAAAGTAGGTTTTTAAAAATAAATATTTCTTAAACTTTTTTGAAAATTGATGAACAATTAGCCTAGCTCAAAATTAGCTCCGTAAGGCATGTGTTGGATCTAGGATAAGGGATAGACATACATATATTATGCATACTAGTTATACATATATAACCATGGCTTAGGTACAAATGCTCGCATTCACCAAACAAACGTCTACCCCCACCGGAACTCGAACCCGGAACCTCAGTGATGGCGACACCTTGAAACCGGTCTATTCGACTACGGAGGTCGTCAATATTGACATAACAATATTGAAAAGGAAACACTGCGCTTGCAGCGTATAGCGCCATCTTTCTTGCACTGCGGTTTTATTTCTACTTTAAGCTGTCAGGGCCTACAGCGACCTGAAACTTTTCTTTACACCATATTTGTAATACCAACTGAGAAAGGTCAGATAAATGTACACAGACTAACGCGTCAGACATTTTTTTTTGAGCATGACACCGCGCTGGCAAGGCTCGGCCGTGTGTGGGGCTCTCCGGTTATAGAAACGAAAACCGGCCTACCCACTAAAACCCCCCCGAGTTCTCTAGGCCCATGCGGAGTAGTACAGCCGCGGCGCCGCCGCGGGTCGCCGGCGGGCGCGAGGAAGTCGCGACCGCTACGGCGACCCGGGATGGACCACGCCCCTTCCGTGGCCGGGGGGCGTCGTCGGTGGAGAAAACCGGGGGAGGTAGTGTAGCCTCCCCCGAGGAGGGCTCCCCTCTAGGAAGGGGAGCGAAGGCTGGGGGTTCCCGGAAGTGGCTTGATGTTCCCGGGGGCTCCCTACATGCCTGAGGAAGGCCATCCCTGAGGTTTTTAGTGGGTAGGCCTCCCCCTTCTGGGGAGGAGAGCCCCACATAACCGCCGGCTCGCCACAGCCGGGGTATGCAATTTAATGCATTTTCCTCAGGGGAACAAAAAAAAAAAAAAGCACATGGCGGGGTGTGCTTTTGCGATTCGACCGCCATGTGTCCCGGGGCCGGAACGCGTCAGACTTACCGTTTTCGTAGTGCAAGTGAAAAGTTTCACGTGTCGCCGACTATATATGAAATTCGAATAACAAAAAAGGGGTATATTTAACCCTGGACCTTTCGATTTATAAGCCGCCGCTTATTTCTTTCTTACTAATCTCAATTTTTATAAGAGTAAAAACAAAGTAATAACAGCATCAGAGTTCAAAGGGATGCATCGCACACAGTCTACGTAAAGAATACCTTTAAATCAATACGCGGACAATGCATTAAAGGCCGTAGCACAATTGTGCGGGAAGTTGTGTCGGGAGTTAATTGAGCCGGCTGTTAATTAGAGACGTGTCGCGTGGGCAAGCCCCCACGCGCTTTGTAGAGTGACCGTCCACAAGAGAAGTATTTGCATCTTGCTAACCCTATATTGGTATGATAATTACTTTCTAGAGCACATTGATGTGGAAGTCTAGCGTTTTACTTAATCTGCATGAGACCCGACGGTTTTTTATTCCCTGTATATCAGAGGCTCCCACACTTTTTTGTGTTGTAGACCCTTTCCATGTTTTTCGGTTTTGGGTAGACCTTATAGGTCTTATAGGTCAGAGAACACAAGACATACAACATTTTATAAACATTTATAATAATTTTTCTACTTCATAGGTACTTTTATAAATAATTTTATGTCTTTATGATAGCAACATGTCCTGGGAATCGCATTCCATTGACGTTTGTAAAAAAATATATAGATCGTCATATGCACTCCACAAGTTGACGAAATCTGTGGACCAAGGAACACTATTGATAGCTTATCACGGTTGCATGGCTGCAATTTTGCGGTACGGAATTATATTTTACGGAAACTCATCCTACAGAGAAATTATATTTAGAGCACAAAAAAGATGTGTTAGGGCTATTTGTGGACTTAAGAGTACAGATAGCTGCAAACCATATTATAAATCCTTGAAGCTATTAACTTTTCCCTGTCTTTATATTTTAGAATGTTGCATGTTCGTCAAAGTTAATCCTCATTTATTTGAATTTGTAATTCCTCAAGACCCTCGACTTCGCACCAGAAAGCCTTACATTAAAATTCAATTCTGTGAAACAGCAATGCTCAGAAAAAGTGTAATGATGTGTACTTTTATAAATAATTTTATGTCTTTATATTAGAAGATAGTGTAATGTAACTACTATTAGTGTACGTTGAGATTTATTATCGTGGCGGGGGTCCACATCATTTCATGACCCCTTGCAGGTTGTCATAGACCTCTAGGGGTCGATATTGACCACTTTGGGAATCATTGATGTTTATAGTTGTATATACTTGTTTATACTTGTATATACTTATATATAGTATATACGTATATCGTTGTAAATAGTTGCCAAACACGCGTACAAGCCTGATAGTAAACCATAAACCCAACCTATTGCATCGCCAGTGGCTAAAGATACTACTTTGAGTAAGAGACCCTAAACGAAAGATTTTTTTATTACTCGCGCGTTATCAACGACCCTACGCACCCATCTCCGTTAGATACTGGCTGTGACTCTCCCAAAGAACGTTTGAGATATCACAATGTATTTGTGACTTAATTTTATTTAAGAAAAATGCTTAATTTAGTTACGGCGTATAAATGGTTCTGAATTACAAATGAACGGGACCAAGCAAACCATGCGTGCTCGTGGTTCACCCTTTTTTTTGAGGGGAAATGCATCATATCGCTTTTTTTTTCCTCATGAGAGGAGGCTGAGAATCCATCATGGATACCAACGCAACAGGCAAGCAGGGATGCGTTGATTATGTCGGACTCCTGGTGAATCGAGGCGGCTCGACCCACCAGACCTACCGACTAAACTCGGCCTAAGTCTTTGGTCCTAATGACCCTACTGGCTTTTATTGACGGGGGCCGCACCTTAGGAGAGGTTCGGTTAGCGCTGCCCCATGGAGAGGGCATAAGCACTAGAAGAGGCACAGTTCACCAAAGTGGGACCGGCCTGTATTGACTGGGAACCTACACGTGGCTAAGCAGAAGGCTGCCGAATAAGGGGAGACAAAAGAGGCGACGGCTCAGACGCCACCGCTTGCAGGTCTTGAAGGTCCTGCGTTAGTTGATTGGGGGGGGGGTCGCTAAGGTCGTGACGCGATCTGCGTATTCTCTGCCGATTTGGATTGGGGTTATTCGCTGAAGGCGGTGTGGAAGGGTACATCATATCGCCTCGTATCTGTCCATAAAATGTAGCCCATAGGCTACTTTCTAAAGATAATAAAAAAGACATACATATCTTATCTCTCAGCCGTCGCATGCTTGTAGCTTTGAAACAGATGATATTTACATACATCCTTTCATTCCCCTTTGTAACCGCTTACCAACCCTTCCTATTTAAGTATTTGATCGGGCTAAACTTCATTTGAATCGATTCAATAGTTTTAGCGCAACAGACAGACTAAACTACTTTCGCATTCATAATATTAGTAAAGATTACGCTATCTACGCGATTCACTCGACAACATACAAATGATCACTATAAATCAATTACACGTCGAACGCTTAAAACTTGTGAGACGTTAAAGCCGAGAGCTATTCAAATTCCAACTTAAGTATGGTGTTCCCAACATTGCGAGCATGAAACGACAAATTCAAAGCTTAAAGTTTCCAGATAAGGGACTTGGAATTAATTTGCTACCTGTACAACTAGGAACACTGTTCTCCAAGTTTGACTCCATGCTGGCTCGTGGCTCCACATCTATGAAATTCTGCGACGATGTGTTGTACTGTGACACATACGGATGCTTAGAACTTACAACTGGACAAAAAATCTAAAAAGTTTGTTTACCTGGGGCGAATAGTCTAACTAGGTAAGTCCAAATCTAAAAAGAGGTTAATCGTCGGATTCGACTCGGCTGGGCAGCATTCGCGAAATCTCAGCCCATCTACCGCTGTGCCTCAAGATTAGTATTTGATTCATATACTCACAAAAGCAGAAACTGTCCTTTTTGTCTAGTACCAACCCCATATTTATCTGTGCTTAACCCCATATTTGTCTTCGCTTTTGCTTTGAAATAAAATATTATTTATTACATTTATATTAAGGTTAGTTGTGTAGGTAGTATATGAACTGTTTTGATGTCGGCGAAGGCTTTGAATTAATAACATGTTTTTTTAGGTTTTAATTTAGTTTTGTACACATAGAATCTTTTTTTTTTTTGTTCAATAAGGTTTTTTTTTTGTTTTACTAAGGTATCTCCAAATAGAATTGTTAGAATTTATATTATCAATTGAGGATTGCATGAAAAAATCGCAACAAGAAATCGAATCCGAAACCTATTTTTTGACGTCGAGTGAAAACTGATTGACGCTTCTACACAGCAGTTAGATTAATATAAAAACACATCAACAGTCTTCTTGTAAGTGCTTCGTCTAAAGTGCGGCAAAATACTAATCGATTCCGTCACGTGTATACGTGCGTGGATACACACATAAATAAAACTCTGGTCATATGAATTTGAAAAGATTTTATTTTAATATTAAATGACCTGCGGGGCGATCGCACTAATAAATCGCAAGCGAAACGCAACCGAACCGTTTGGCTTAACCAATCCGAACGCCACAATCTCACGTCATCTGTTCGATGACGTGATATTCTAGCTCTCGGATTGGTTGAGTGGAACGATTTGGTTTCGTTTCAGCTGCGATTTGTTAGTGCGATTGCCCCCCTTGACGTCTTTTACTTTTATTATCGAATAGATAGAATGATCAAAATTTAATGAACAGTTAAAATGTATATGATGTTGAGTACAGTAGGTATTCTCGGATCGTACGAATATATTCGACAGTCGCACGCACCGTGTGCCACTGCACTAAACCCACCGCCGCTGATCGCAGTGTTTGAATTCAATCGTTCGGAATTCAGCGGGCGTCGCGGGCGCACGATTTATTGGCTCGTTTCAAATCGGCCGTCTTTTGTTCCAGCCAAGGTTGCTTCGAGGAAGTCACGACCGAACGCCATCATCCGCGAACGGGAAACAGATTAAGCGCCCTGAAACGCATTCGTCATTGCGAACCGCTTTCCTATAAGCTGTCGAACGAAATGAAAATTGGAAAGCAGTTACAAGGAAGCTTTAGCTTTCTATACTGTCTGATTTCTTCTGGAATGCTTAATAAGAAAGAAACAGCAATCTAAAATACTTTTAGAAAAATAACATTGTCAGTTTAATATTTTAGTATAGATTTTTTTAAGTCTGGCTTAGTTTATCTGCGTCTTGTTCCTTCCTTCATATATACCATATCAAATCAACTTCTTTATTTGCAGAATACATGGAATCGGTAACATCTAATAATATTGTAAATATGGTATTCTACCCTCAATAAACAAACTGTAAATGGCAAGTTTTATATGAGAACAAATAAAATACAGACATTAAATCTAATAATACAATTCATAACATTGATTGTTTGAATATTTCATTAAGACACTCTTTACACGATAATATGCTTTAAATTAAATTACAAAATACGTCAATTTTACAATAATTTGGTAAGTAGCTAGGGAGACCGTTACAAAGGCGAAGAAAGAAACCCATAAAATAATAAAAAATACAAACGAATTATTAGAATTAACTTAAATATTAATTATTAATACTACTCAATAAAATAATATGTATACTTAAAACAAAAAAAAAAATATGTTAAAAAGAATTCATTAAAATGTCAGTATTACAATATTAATAACATGTCAAAAACAAAAAAAAATTAAACAATTAAAATTCTAATAATACACAAATGATCACTGTTAATTGTAATTAATGTTATTAAATTTAATTTCGATTTCTGAACGGCTACAGAGTCATAGGAATAATCAACATTTTTTTTATGTGTAAACTTTATAATTTAAAAAAGTAACTAACTTTACCTATTTGACCTCCAAAATTCCAAGGCAATGTTATGAAGCTATTATAATAGTATAATCGTAATGCTTTCCTAGATGCCAGCGGATGCGGCTACAACGTGTCTAGCCTAGTCTAGATAAGCCGTGGCCCGCGGCAGGCCAGTTGTACTCGACTCCCACACTACAGGTGTTCTGACCCTCCTATGTAATTACCTGCCTCTGAGCTTCGGTTTATAGCTGGCGTATCTTTAGACCTATCGCTATGTTCTTATTCACCTTTGGTTTAGCAGCTAACATTGTAAAAGGATCTCAATGGCTGTTCAATATTGATATATACCTAGCTCAGACCAGATGGAATGCGAAGTTATTACTACGAATTAAACTGAGAGATTTATATAACGGATTTATAGAGGTCACTAAAAGGCACCTGTTGGCGATGAAATCTGACTTACACTTAACTAATTCATTTAATGATATAATATCCAAAACGCAAGAACTGAAATGAAATGAATATTTATTTGTGAATATAGGTATTACAATAATGTTATAAAGATTTGGTGACCGCTATATCCGACCCATTGGGTATACAAATTTTTATTACAAGTATATCAAATGTTCTTAAAATCATGTTAATTATTATCATCATGCATTACAAAAATTATGTCAAAATTTTGATTCTTAAACAGATGTAGACTCGCTATTTGTATTAAGTCACTAGGTAATTTATTGTAAATTTGAGGACCTTTGCAAAACACACTATTAGTATAAAGCGATGTATTATGTGGTGGTATACATAATTTATGGCGGTGCCGAATACTACCAAGATTTTTATATAAACCTATATTACTTTTTATGTAACAAGCAATTTCGTATATGTATATGTATACAAGGTAAAGTTAAGACTTTTAAATCCTTAAAACACGGTCTACAACTTTCTTTTTGTTTTAATTTACAAATTGCTCGAATACATTTTTTCTGCGACTTAAATGCAAATTCCCAGTGAGTTGAATTACCCCAAAATATCAATCCGTATCTCAGAGTGGATGCAACATATGCATGGTAAGCAGTTAGTACTGTAGATATATCAACAACCTTAGTCAGCATATAAAGCATACTCGTATAGGAGCATTTACTTAGTTTTAAACAGACAGACTCAATATGTGATTTCCAATTCATATTGCAATCGACATATTGACCCAGAAATTTTACGGTTTCTGTTTCTTGAATACTGTTTCCATTATAATTAATATCCATTGTAAATGGAAGCTTAGACCTATTGCGAATTACCCTTCACATTAGTCATTTGGTAACCAACTCATTTATTAATGTTAATTATATTAAATATTTTTATATATTATATAAAATTATATAATATAAAATAATATTATATAATTAACGCTAGTCGCATAATATCCGACAAAGAAAATAAATTACTTACACTTTACATTAGTCCGTTGACAACCAACTTATTTGTTAACGGTAATCGCATAATATACTAAAATGAAAAAGTGACTTACACTTTACATTTGTCAGTTGGCAACCAACTTATTTATTAACAACATACTTATTGTTGCTTTATGCAGATAATTCTCACATTTAATCTTATGAAACCAGAAATGTATTCAATTAAATTTGATAGGAACAGATTTACAATCAACGGGCTGAATTTCGGAATCAAGCATCCCGAACACGTTTGAATGCGAATTGATGCTAATATGTGTGCTATACGAACGTGGAAATGTAAGATTCGCAGCATTTGTACAGTCTCCACAAAAATCACAGTGTAGAGTACAGTTACCAACATGGGACATAAGATGTAAAGTCTTAGTACCCACCCAGTAATTTCACTGCCTGTCTTATTTGCTGCTACTTTGCTACATAAATATGTATGTTGTCAGGTCTCGTATAGAGTTACTTCTAACTCTGCAATCTTCAAGGCATTACTTCTCAAACTACACCTCGTTTCGTTACCACAAGAGCTATTGTAAGCACTTAACGGAAAGTGAGAAATATTTTTAACTTACGCTCAAACACAAACTTTGAAGATAAATATAGGAACATTACAGGGTATCGTGTTACTCATAAAAAGAAGTGAGATTATGGAAAATAATTACGAAAGATTTTGTTGGCAATAGTATTTTAATTGGTTGCTAAGTTTTGATTCTTTTTTAAATATGAAACGGTATTTCAATCAAAAGCAATGTTCTAATTCCAGATATACAGATTCGCTGTATGATGCTATTTTATTTATTATAATCAAAGATTATGTTTAAAACGTGCTTGAAATGGGACAAACCACCGTATTTCCGTTGATCGATAAGCCATAGGCCTAGAGACTGTATTCTTATGATGCATTTATATTTTTTTATAAATTTATTAGTACATAATGACTTGTATTTTAATTGAACCTATATTATTTAATATTCCCATATATTTCTATTTATGTAACATTGCCATTATTCTATTTTTTTTTCTTTATATAATTCTAAAATGCAAATATCTTAAGTTTAAATTGACATAAGCACATAAAAAAAGTTTCTAATTATCGCTTTCAACTGAAATGGTTACCTATTCGCCAGCGCAGAGACTTACATGTTTTATCCCTACTTTACAATATTTTGTACCTTCCAACATCTCCATCCTAAATTAAATCTTTGTTCTCTCTTCGATCCCATTCGTCATGTCGTGCCTTGCGTTCTAATTTTAATCTGACTCTGGATATATCGCCCCGAAGTACCGACTATTTTTACACGCTTTTTATTGACTTACTCTGTCCGTTTGTTTGTTTGTTTGTCATGATCAAATCTTGTAATCGATTTTTCGACCACTTCTACTGCTCCAATCGAGCTCAAATTTTTTTTACATGTGTATTCTAGATGACAATACAATATTCAATCATTTTCGAATCATAAAAATACATAATTATGTTGTAATAAATTAAAAACTTTTTAATATGAGAATTGGTTCAATGAAGCAAACAGATAGAATTTGATATAATGCATATGTTTAATTCTAATACTACATTTTCTGAACAATTATGTACATTTCTTTATGTTTGTTATAATAATCACGAGACTAAAAAGTAGTAAATAAAAAAAAATTAAAAAAAACTTTTTAAAAAACACGCTTTTTACGCAAAGACTAAAAAACGTTTGAAAAAACTTTTGTTTGTTATAAAGACTAAAAAACATTTGATCTAAAAAGTAGTAAATAAAAAAAAATTAAAAAAAACTTTTTAAAAAACACGCTTTTATTAAAAAGACTAAAAACCGATCTAAAAACTTGAAAATAAAAATAAAGTCACGCTTTTAGAAAATTTGGGTACATATCAAGAAAATTTCTGATGACAAAAAGAAATGTAACTCAAAAATTTGTCTATAAAATTTAGCAAATTAGTCCAAGAACTCAATGACTATAAAAGCGTGGGGTGTAAATGTTAAGACCATTAAATGAGTAATGTTTAATTTTGAACACCCCACGCTTTTTCATATTCTTTTTCGGCTTATGCCGTCCAGTTGTGGAACTCTCTCCCTGAGGGTATTAGGGGAGCGCGAACGCTGGAGTCCTTTAAGAATCAAGTCCGTGTTCACTTCCTGTCAAAGATTCCTTAACTTAAACTAGTTATAGCCTTTTGTCCTGTCCAATTACTGTACCCATCCTATATTTAAATCTCCTTTCAATATTTCCCTGGCCCTAGGTTGCCTGAAAGAGATTGCTGTTTAGCAATAAGGCCGCCTTTTGTACATTTGTTATTTTCTTTTTTTTTAGTGTGTGTATTTTATGAATACAATAAAGGGTTATGTTATGTTATGTGTTATAAAAAATATCGGTATAAATAATATTATATTGCCTTTTTGTGTTGCTGGTGCGCATACGCACGATATTGTGATCTGTCCTATTTTTGAATTACGAACGCGACTTCGAAATCACCGCTGACTAAATAGTCTGCGGTGATTTGAGATCACGGATTCCTAAGCATCCAATTTTTTAAAGTCGATCGCAAATATTTGCTGTAAAATGTATTGTATTGTAAATTAAAAGGCATTTTAAATATTTATATATACTTTTCTTCTCGCTTATATGAATGATTGCAAAATCTGTAAGTAAGTAAGCCAACATTTGTTTAAGCAAGCCCCGGCACTCACTGAGCCGACGTATTCCGCATTAGAAGATTACCTCCGCCCCGTTACTATCGACCTATAAATAATGTATCAGATATGTGCCGCCCTAATGATAAGCCGCGGCTACGTTAGCAGATATTGTTTAAGCATAATGTCTGACAATGTTGCTTTAATGTCCCCCGAGTTGTCGAGAAAATGTATCGTCAATATATTTCCATGTTTTTACATCATCATTAAAATGGAATCTCATATTTGTTATAAACATTCGTTCAGCTTACTTAACTCTACAACTACACCATCATCTCCGGCAGAGAGCATCTCAGATCTCTACAAGACTTGATGAAAATCATAAAAGAAAGCTTTTTATCCATCGTCATTTAAGCCATCGCATCGCATTAATCTGGCACAGTGCGGGTTGATAGGAAACCGTGTGCAGGTGTGATTCAGATTCCTTTCTCCTTATATCTCAGCTACATCTGCATTGCACCCTCTCTTAAGAAGCGATCGCTCACACTTTCGTAACGTTATTAGCACCAAAATTTTATTTTCTCTGGAGAGAAGAGGCTGAGACTCATGGATACTACTTCAGCCAAGTGCGTAATTATGTCTGACTCTTATTATAAGGCATGATTATGAGGCTACTTTACCTGAATCACCTACCGACTAATGAGGCCTTGAGTTTAGACAATTTTATTATTGAGTCTTCTCAGTTCATTCTAAATCACAAACAAAAGAAACACATCTGATGAATCTCTGCCTACCCTCATAAGTAAGAGGCGTGAGCATATGTTTGTATACATTTTGTAATTGTATTTTTTTTCTAGGTATTCATTTCTTACGGAAAATAGTTCTGGTAATACTCTCAATATATATCAAATTAAATCCAACAAAGTCCGACTTGCATTATTTACGCAGCCCTCCGGCCAGCCATTACTTGAGTCGCATAATCGATTCAACACTCGATTCAATAACAGACCTATCGAAATCTGAATCATTGCCGATTTCTATTATTCGAATACTCCCGCCGGCGAGTAACGATGCGACAATAGAGGGACTTGGGTTACTCGAGAGGCCTTTTAAGTTTATGGGCTGTGGAATATTATATTTTGTTACTCGCTTCTGTTGGTTAGCTGTTTCTACTGGCTGTGCCGTTTATTGCCGGCTACTATAGTTTATTTTTTTACCTAGTATCCGTAGTTGGGATGGCGAGTAAGATAGGTCAAATAAGTATTTCCATTGCCAAGTAAAGTCACCAATGAGGGATTTTCTAAGAGACACCTTAACGAGTGTTCCAGATTTGTTCGCAGATGGTTTGTGCGTGTGTATTTAAATTAAACTCACATTTCACAGATTAAACAGTTTTAAATATAATCTATAGTAATGTATTAGCATAGATTATAATCTATGCTAATACATTTTATAACATAGTTTGTAACTTCAACAAGCAGACTTTTTAAAGAATGCAAAATATGTGTATTATATATACAGTATACACATAATAATTAAATAATGCAAAATATTATTAATACGGTTATAATTATTAAGGTCGTATTATAAAAAGAAACTTGAACACAAACATCTACTTGAGTAGAGTTAGAAAGGAATAAACGCTATATGGGCCCAATAGCACCATCCATTTTTAATTGCCTGAGTCTGGTTTTCTAATAAATGCCTCAATATTGTTTATGTAATTGTCGAATTCCGAAAACTAAAACATTGTGTGACCTATGTACAATATCGAAAAACCGCATTAAAATCGGATCATCTGTTTGTGAGCTACGTTGCCTCAGACAGACACAAACACACACAGACACGTCAAACTTACCCCGTTGTTTTTGCGTCGGGGGTTAAAAATACAGTTGATGCATCTCCTTCAACTTTAGCTTTTAATTTATCTTTTCATGGATGTGCTTAATATAATTTTTATCCATAGTCAATAATAATAATAATAATATATTTATTTCTCACCATAATCAGATAATTATTACAATATTACAACTTAGATATATTACAGCCCTCCACAACAACACTTGCACAAAGATAACATGTGCAAATGCTGTTGTAGAAGACCATCAAACATCTGAACATCAATTACGGCGGCTTGATACCGGTACTAGGAGTAATCCTATATCACGGGCGACCAACCCAATAAACTATACAATATTGCAAAAAAAACGCCTCGTAAATACCGGGTCCAAGAAGAGATCCAGGCCCAAATATTTGAGTCAACTTTAGTAGTTTATGGATAAATTCACCCCTATTTACACTTCATCTAGTATTTTTGCTTGTTCACAGCTTGTGTGCTCTTATAGAAAACACTACAGTGAATGGGCGCGAGCTGCGTCACTTTACGCCCAGTAAAAAGATAATAGCCGCGCGCGACTTTATAGTCTGTGAAACTCATATTCTAATCTATTTACCTCATACTACGGAAACTCGACCGAAGCTTTTCGAGTTGCGCATCTCACCCAAAAATAACTGTAAGGATTCAATAAAGTCAGGGTCATTAAATATTACATAATTTAATACAAAAGAAAATAATACTCATGATAAATGCATATCGTGATAAATAATTTCTATCGCATAGTTCTGAAATTGTTTTTAAATAAATTGTACAATTTGACTTTAACGACCTCATCGAGTGGTTAGTACTCCTCTGAGATCCCGGTTCGAGTCCCGGTGGGGGCCGATATTTATGTGACAAATGCGAGCATGAGTCATGGTTGTTAATATATATTTCTATAAAAAATATATATCATAGATTATGTTTTGTTTCCATAAAATTACTAATACACCGTTATATTACAATTAATTAAACAGTCTTATTCAATTGAAATAGTACAAATCAGATAATACATGTTATACCTACCTACTCATAAATTATGCAACTATCATGACGTCATTCACGAGACATATCCCGAGAAGTCATGATTTCATTACGAATCCGTAACAAGTTTAGTTATCAGATCACTTAATATTCAGGCAGGCAGGCAGGCGTATTCTATTTAACTAGAGCACTAGTTCATGGTCCAATAAATAATGCATGAGGGACAGGAGCTGTCACGAGAGGGAACAAGCGAAGGCAAGTGCGTTATTAATGTAAAATAGCATTTTACATTAATTTTACATTACTAAGCGTATGCAAAGCTCTAGTAAACATCAGGATGTACCATATTTTACTTGTAAGACATATTTTTCTCAAAAATATCCCATCAGTAGTCGATACTGATGAACAAAATTTATATTATGTGTTAATTATTGTTTTTCAATATTTTTTTTGTAGTTTACATGAATGGTACGAAACCCAGACTGCTAGATTAGTACGAATGTGTCGATATCACTGAGACACCAACTTTTACCTAGTGCGATTTTTCGTATTTGAACATAAAAGGATTATCCACGTATTTAACTAGGTTTTCTCACAGATGCCTCGAACCAACTTCATTAAATCTAAAGCGAGGTGTGAACTGAAAGTCGAACTCGTAGTAGTGGTGCGTCTACCAAACATCACGTACAGATTCGCGCGCTACAAAGTTGCAGTCTTGTGAAGACAGCTCTCAATTTTATGTGATCTCATAAATTATTTATCAACATAATCGACCATTACGAACAGACTCTTGACGACAGTGGTCGTTATTGCTCATTATCTATATACGTTTTAAATTATTATACACTTTGTGGTATGATTATATTAATCACATACTCACACACACACGCACACCCTCACACACTTTCACACACACACATGCACGCCACGCATGCACTTGTTAATTTTAAGTTTCAGCTATATTTACCTTTACTTTTTTGTTTCTTTTTTGTGAACATTTTAATGTTGCCATAGGTTACTGTAGCCTAATATATCATAATAAAATTTGTAATCAAGCGCGAGACCCCTACACAGGCTTCTACTGAAGCTTACTAGGAGGATCTCAGAAAATTTGTATGTACAATAGGGTACTTCCCTCTATATTAGAAAAGATCTAAAAGCATATAACTATGATAGCTTATGCATTAAATAGTCGGAACCATCATGTTTAAGTACATAAAATAACATAAATAATTAAAAAATAGTTTCAAAGTATTCACTTTTTTAATCTATACGTAAAACAAGAGCGAAACATAGGCCGCCATGTCGTGACGTCATAAGGTACTGTAAACTTATGCGTGTCAATGTCATTATGAATCATAGTACGTATAAAGCCGCAAAACAATAAAATAAGAAGTTTGTAGGTTGCTTTTTTAATGTAAGAGAACGTTACAAATACGTAAGTTAAATTGAAATCGCACGTGAATCACACTATGGAAAGCAGTTTTGTAAAAGGAGATAGTACGAATTTACCAAAAAGAAATGCATTAATGGTCGGAAAATTCTTTGCTGCAAATCCCGACTTGTGTTCTGCCGAGTTACGGAGTATAAAACATCGATGTCAGTATTACTCTTTTATTATTATTCCTTTATTAGTTGTGTATATATAAAAGGTAATAACTCATTTTTAAATTATGAATATAATAATACACAGCATCAAACATAGAGCTTTGTTTATTATTTACATGCCGTATTGACGTCATCGCTACAGAGTAACAACTCGTGCGGCGCCTTCGTCTAATTACGCGCGAAATTTGAAAATATTAAAATTTAATGCAATTTTTATAGTACTTAACGAGTGTATAAAATTTTTATATTTTTATGATATGGTTTACTGACACGCAAGGATCAAATTAAGATTCTTTTCAAGAAAGAGATTAATTCCCTATTAAATATATAGGCTTAAGAAAAAAAAATTTGAATTTGATTATACATATCAACTTATTCTTGTACATAAGGTAAAGGTACCTTATGTACAAGAATAAGATGTTAACATTTTTTGTTATATTGAAGGCAATATAACAAAAAATGTTAACATCTGTAAGTAAAACAAACCTTAAACCATTTGTTACTAATCATAGAATATTTCGTCTCTCATGTACACACAACAACAAATGAGATTTAGACAGCTCCTTAGTTGCTCGTAATAGATGCAGTTTTTGTAGTGTAATTGTAAAACTTGACAGGTTACTTTCCGCACTGTGTAAGCAATTTTTTTGATACACAGACACACAAGGATCATTATGTTGTTAGTACAGAACGTTATTGTGTTTACCACGGATATATCTTATATATAAAAATGTATCGCAAAATGTGTTGGTAAGCGCATAACTCAACAAAGCCTGTACTAATTTGGCCAATTCTGTTTTTTTAATGTTCGTTGAAGTTTAAGGGATGTTTTTTAAGGTGAGAAAAATTCGAATAATTGTCGGAAAAATCCTAAAAACACTCCTTTTCTTCCCATACAAACGTTTTCTAAATAAAACGTACAGTCAATTTGAGCTTTATTGTTATTATATATTGTTATATAGTTCATATTGCAAGCACTCACTGTTGTCTAAACAATGTAGGTGTTTCCTATCATCAAGGAGTCAATTTGCGCTTTACTAACGCTATATAAAGTTGAAATTCAATCATATTTATCAAAACAGTGTGCGTGTGTACGTTGGAGCACAGAATACATCGTTGGAGGATTTAATGTCACGTTCCAAAATTGAATAATAACAAAATGTTATAGTTTATATGGACCTTTTTTGCAATTTGGTTGGCTATGCGATATTATCTATAAAATAAATAGGCACAAAAAACTGCCACTTTACACATCTTTTTGACAGGACGAGTCTGTAGTGACAAATAAAAGCAAGTCATAATTAATTTATACTCGAGGAAACTGTTATTATCTTTTCAAAATAATGAAGAACCATTTCAACTTCATAGTCATCTGCTGATTTCAACTTTTCACTTGCTACTTAGTGTAACAAGAGCCTGATATTGTATTTGTACCTACAGTAAAACAAGCCCTTTATGACAAAAGCCGACGGCGCTTTCACTTGTCACGTTTCTTCAAATACATATAAGCGCAGCGCTGCATCGCTTCATCTTCAACGTTAGCCACACATAGTTAGTTAGTTTTTTTTTAGTTTAGTAGGTAAGTCATACTGATCAGACTGTTCTGGCTGGTTGTGGGGAGTGCGGGGATGAGGACCTGCACCACGTTCTGTGGGAATGTATTTTATATAATGACGCGCGTAGGGACATGTTAGATAAGGTAAAGGCGGTTGAGGTGGGTCCGGTTTATTATCGCGACCTCGTGGCGACAGAGGCGAACTTCAGGAGGCTGCGAGAATACGCACGCCGGTGGTATAGGATTAGGAGTGAGCTCGAAGCGAAAAGGTGAAGAGGGCAAAGAGAGGACCCGAAGAAAGAAGAGGACACATAGAGGACTTAGCCAGCGGTACACCAACGGTGGGCACGCTGCGACGGGGGCGAGCACTGAAGGCGTACGCGTGTTGTCCGCTCCCTAAGGGAGAGAGGTTGACATTAGGGATGATGGAGAAAGATCATAAATAACTTGTAGGGAGTCAAGAAATGTGTGCGGCCAAAATGCGACCAGCAGATTCCGTACGCATCTCCCGATGATTAGGCCCGTAAAACCAAGAAGGTTGATAGGGCCATGGGTGGTTGGTGGGATTGTTCTGGCTGGTATCAAATCCAAAATCATCACCATAGCATTGGTATCCTGGGTACGTTTCGTACTCCTTGTGAATATTCTCAACTTCTCTCTTCTGCAAGAAAAAGTATATAAATAACACTGTAAAAATAGTAATAATTACAATTTAATTGTTGCTACTGTGACTGTAATAACAGTTAATTCTGTATGCCCATGAGTTACGTATGTTGCATAGTGTTACACTAAAATAGTCCACCATACAGAATTTCAGTTGCCATTTGAGAATTATCTCTTCAGTTTTGTTTTATGGCGCCCAACGTGGGACTGGTAAAGTTTTTCTCTAACTTCTATCATTACTATGATTTTTCTATATGAATATTAACAAATACCTACGTTAACTAATACAGTAACAATAGAAATATATTCTACGTATATTAGATTGATTATAACGATAATTCAGTTCCTGAACCTGAAAACTCTTTTGACACCCAACATGTGACTTTGAAATTTAATAATATTTGGCAATTTATAAATCATAGAAATTCATAGTAATCATATTAAAAACAATATTGTTTTGTTTCAGATCAACATAACAGGAGACTGAGACTGCACCAGATCAATAAATGCGGTAATTATATTTTTACGTAAGTCTAATTGCTAATATCTTGTATTAAAACTCCTAAGGCATGAAACAGAATGTATAACATAAATAGTAACCATAATATTTGAATTTTGTTCTTTTGTAATTAATACCTGTTTTATGTATTTGTATGTTTGTATACGTTGATATCAGTCTCTCGCGGCCAGGGTCTTGGCGGTCCAGTTAGCTTGCTGTCTTACTGGCCTGCTAAGTCCCAAGTCGAGGGAGACGCTCCAACAATTTTCAAGAAAGAAGATATTTTTTTGTTTACTGTTTTTACTGATATGTTATATTTGTACCCGTTATTAGTGTAAATGTAATGAATAATTTTAATTCGTAATAATGATCTATATTTTAGTGTGCTCTTTTAAAATAAATGGAAGGCAATTCCCGACCGCAATATTGACGTAAAGCAGTAAAAATGTTTAATCAAATTTAATTTCGTCAATTTTTTTTTTTCATTTTACATGGATAAAATGATGATATAAAAACAGTATATTGTACACGTGACATCCCGTGGGGCACTGAAAAAAAACGAAGATTCAAACAGATGTATATAACAATGAGTTTAAAATATTTTTTGCTATCTATCTAGCTATATATAATCGATAAGTAATGAAGTAGTAATTATACTTACATGTTAAAATTCAGTAGTAGTTTTGGAATCATTTTTACAAAAAAATTAAAATAAATATCAAACCTATTCTCCAAGTTTGGTAACGATACGAAAGCCTGGGACGAAGGATAGGTAACACATCGAATTGCGACGACTGATTATCTATGTATAACGTACTCCAATTATAAGTGACAAACTTAATTTTTATTAATAAATTTTATAGAACCTAGAGATTTGCTCATTGCAACTTTCTATTGAAAATGAGTCGAGTTCAACTGGCATCAACGTTTATCTGAGCGTTCGGGAAGTGGTGCTAATTTATGCAAGTGTTGGGTGCGCAAGCGCCGCCGGGCACGCAGGGCGTCGATACGTTAACCAGACGTTAGCTAGCGGTTAAACTCGCGCGGTACTTTACTTAATGCTGTTATTAACGGCCATTTTAGCTTAGGATGTAGAATCTGCTAAAGCAAATCTACTTTCTAGAAATCTTAATTTTTTACTTGGCTCTTTCATGTACATTATGATTGAAGTTTCGACACAAAGGCGAATCAACTATACTACATCAATTAGTATATAGGTAGTATTAGTATATGGACTAACCTTAGCACCAACGTTGGTGACAGTTGTCTCGGCACTAACTTGCTTGTTTATTTGGACAGTTATCCGACGTTTTTACGGCGAAGGAAAACATTGTGACTTGTACATCTTAAGTACTTAAAAGTGTTAGGATTTCCAACCCGCATTCGACCAGAGTGGTTACAACCAATAGGCTATTTGACAATGCGAAAATAAAGTGTCAATTACTATTAACAGTATAAATTAAGAGTTAAAAAATGATTATTTATTAACGTAAGTTGAAAATAATGATTAATTTATTTTTAAAATCCGTAAATAAAATTGCATTTTTTAAACGTTTGTCACGTGACACAAAACGCTCCTGATTGGTAAAATTTATCATGACGTCACTTGCTTGTAAACTTCGTTTGCCTACTTGTGTTGCGCCTAGTTGTGGTAGATTATCTCCGTTATATTAAGATTTTCTCTTATTATGCATTGTTTATTTGCACCATTTTACAAGTACTTTCAACCATGGACAACGATTTTGTAAAAGCAGACAGAGAAACCTGCCACAAGTCGACGTAATCATGGTCGGATTATTTTTCAAAAATAATTCTGACTTTTATGCTTCGGAGCTAAAAAATGAAAAAACAGCAAAGTAAGTATAATTACACTTTACTAGTAACTTAAATTATATCATAAGAAAGTGAAATAATGATGAACTTCCACAAGAACTTATATAGGTTAAATAATTAAGTTTGTTTGGCACAATTTCGTGAACATAAACGTTAATTTGTTAACGTTACGTCGGTTATTCAATGTCTTCACATTGTTTAACAAGTTCCATTCTTCGCCGTTTGACAAATGCAGATCGGGAAGTACCAGCATCACACATTCTTTTAATGCGATTTTGGCTGGCAATGAAATATAAAAGGCAGAACTTTATCTTTTAAAAATATTTTCTGACTGAAACCCATTTTGTACTGATAGTAATTTGTCATGTCATTTTAAATCTATAACGAACAAACAAGTTTTAGTCGGGATCTTTTAGTGTACTGCTTATTGAAATCATAGGACTCTGTAGCTACAAAGGGGAATGGCGATTTTTGGCCCAGAATGCACAACAAATTGAAAACGATAGAAAATTATTAAATATTCATATTAATTTTTTCATCCTATTTAGATATCGCTATAAGATTGCATTTTTTTATTATCATTAAATAACATTCAAAGGATTACATCCACGGAATTGACCATTGTTGTTATTAAAAACTGAGTTGCCCGTAATGAATATTAAAATCGTTACATAACTGTTATAATCGATGCAGAATCGATAACCTTTAGGAAACTTATTACATGACAATGCTTTTCTTCATTTGTAGGCGCATCAAATAAATGTAATCGGCAGGCAGGATTGATTATAGGCCTCCAAATTCTAATTAGACAACAAATCAGTGCCGTAACCACAGCACCGCTGACGCTATATGAATTAAGTATGACAGTATTTTATTTAAATAAATGCAGTTGATAGATAGTAGATAAAAATGAAATATTTGTGTTGTCAAGCTGACCACGCTGTCTCATTGCAACCATGCTGTCACTTAGCTGAAATGTAGACGTAACTAAAAACAAATTATTTACGCGATCGTTACCCGTTCCGTTATACGAATAACGAATCGTGTATTCGTGAATTCGATGTTGTTATGAAATCATGAATTCCAATCGTGTTATTTTTAATATCAATATTAACTGTTAAAGTTAATAAAGTTCTGTTTAACGTGAACAGCGGATATGGTTTTAATAAAATTAATCGTTGAATATCGATAATGATATTGATTCTTTGTTTATAATGGCAACACCAAAACGACGCCATCCATTCATCTCTTTATGTATAGTAATCTGTGCTCTTGGGCATTCCGATTTCTCCGTTGACTGTTATTGTTCTTCCGTGTTCTGTGTATACCAAATATTTACGAAATGGCTACGAATATTGACTCCGACGATTCATCCTTGCTCGATGACCCCAACCTGAATATTGACTCCGCTGCTGCTTTGAACTATCATTCATTCAACCTTATAGATTTCATAGCATAACCAGCGGCCCGCCCCAGCTTCAGTGCTGATACAAATTAACTACAGAATGTTTTTTAATGTATTATACATATTACACCTCCAACTTGAATCACTTTATATATTAAAAAAACTGCATCAAAATCCGTTGCGTAGTTTTGAAGATCTAAGCATACATAGAACAGACGGCGGATAGCGACTTTGTTTATATAATGTTTAGATAGTAAATATTTAAATATGCCAAGTTCTTTTGAATTTTTCTTTTTACCAATCAAATATTGGTATTATCTACTGTTACTTTCACGAGATTCTTTAGGTGTGCGTTCTGGGCCAAAGTTACTATGGGGATCTGCCATTCCCCTTTAACAAATATTATGGAAAACAGCGGAAATATTCGAAGTGAGTTGCAAGAGGATTCTATTAAAAACATTAGAGGTATTATAACCTCAAATCAATAACGAAAATATTAACATTCTGAATGTAATTAATTACTACAAAATATAAATATTATGTTTACTTACATCGAAATGGTCTTCACAAAAGAAAATATTTGTACTATTCGCTATGTCATTATGAACCCTCCGAGAAAGTAGCAACCACTTTCGGCGCACTTCGATATTCTTTGGAATACTTACAAATAGTTTTTCCGGAGTTTTTAACGACGTATTTGTAGATTTTGGAACTGCACACCATTTGTAATTCATTTTGTTACATAAATCACTAATAAAAAGTAAATCCAATCGCTCTTTCGTTTTTTGTTTACAACAAACAAATATATATGCCAGTTGTCACAGATCAGAATACAGGCAAGTGACGTCACCGATCTCATTGCAGCGCCATATTGTCAAAGTAGCGTTTTGGCACACTATGTAAATATTGAATTTTTAATTCGATGTTTTTCAGCTAATATATACCAGAATTAAAAATAACAACTTTTACTGGGTTCCTTAGACTCTACTGCATAATAAAAAATGGATTTTAAAAAACCTGTCAAATAGCCTATTCAGCTTAACTTGATTAGGATAGGCTAATGCCCCTCGATCGAAAAATACGAAGGCTGTCTAGTGAAAGCTGAAGTGATAATTTCTATATATGGCAACATTTTGTTTGAAAACACAAAATCGCGTACGGTAGAAGTAGTTTGATTTTTATCATAACAGTCCATATACGTACCAAGGAGCACGAGCCGGCTCTAAATATGTTAGGGCGATTAGGCCTTACCGATCGACTCAGATACTCACCGGGCACGGCGGCTTCGGTGAGTATCTGTGTCGAATAGGACGGGAGGGATCGACACATTGCCACCACTGCGCATCCGACCTTGATGCGGCCCAGCACACGCTGGCGGAGTGCCCCGCGTGGGCCTCCGAGCGCCGAGTCTTGGTCGCAGAGATCGGGCGAGATCTGTCTCCGCCGGCATTGATTGCGGCAATGCTGGCGGACGAGAGAGGTTGGTAGGCTGTGGCCTCCAGGGTATAGAATCTTAGTACAAAGTTGTGTAAAAACTGACGTTTTAATGGCACAAATGTAATGTATGTAGATATGTATCAAATATACTTTAACATTCGTACCTTTTTAATTTCGCTGCATTATAATATACTAGTTACTTCCGAAAAATGCAGATGTCACTTTAAACGCTATAATGCATCAAAAGTAAAAAGTCAGTATCTTTAAAATTAAAATAATCAGTAGCTAGCCATTTTATTTTCCATGAATACCACGTGACCTTATCTGCTTACAGCCATAGTTCAATCCGAAACTTTCAAATGGCAGCACATCTGCGATGAACGGTTTTGACATCGAGTTGCATCTCTATTTCAGTATAAAATAAAGTACTCTGTGGTGGCCCTCCTTCTGTGAAGCAGTGATGCTCCAGAAGGAGGCCGCCGAGCGGGGTCGGAAGATGGCCGATCCCGCTTGAAGAAGGCGCCGCCGCGGGTCGCCGGCGGGCGCGAGGATGTGGCGCCCGCGGATACGGCGACCCGGGATGGACCGCGCCCCTTTCGTGGCCGGGGGGCGTCGTCGGTGCAGGAGACCCGGGAGGTTGTGTAGCCTCCCCCGAGGAGGGCTCCCCTGTATCGACGGGGGAGCGGAGGCTGGGGGTTTCCGGAAGTAGCTTGGCGTTCCCGGGGGCTCCCTACATGCAGTGGGTAGGCCTCCCCCTTCTGGAAAGGAGAGCCCCACATAACCGCCGGCTCCATGTATGCAGATTGTATCACGAAGTTTTCCTTAGGAGCGTCAGATAAATGTACATATGAAATTCGAAAAACACATTGGTATATGTCAGGATCGATCTCGGATCCCCCGGAACTTTCAGATTCTTAAACCAGTGCCGAGAACGCGGCGCCACCGATGCTCCGTTACTTAGGCGCCTATTAGAGAACAAAAGTCAAACTCATATCTCTACTTAATTATAGTTAGAAAGGGATGACGCTATTAAGCCCACATAGCGCTATCCCTTTCTAACAATACTCACGCAGAGATTTGGGTTTGAATTTTGTTCTAGAATATGGGCTCTATAACAAAACGTTATTGGGCCAAACGGGCTTCAACGTTGCTATATTTATATAGAAATAATATCTAGTGTCTCTCACATATAATTCAATGATATGAGAGACACTAGATATTATTTCTAATAAGTGCAAACGAAACGGAAATGTCTGCGATTGTACATGTCCTCGGAAAAATCTAGCGTGAAAATGCATGACTCGAAGCCTCTTAGACAACTGACATATCCGGCCAATCCAACATCGCCCACGGGACGCGATTTATAACATTTAATATGCACTCACTCAAGTGTTATTTACATACGTTTAGCACTTTTAGTATTAATATATGCAGCCAACTTGAAATCCGTGTGAGAAGTTACGGACTGTGTTAATGAAAATCTCTTCGAATAGATTGTCGTATTATCCTAGTATAATTTTTAGTCGGTTCCGATGTTAGTAGCTTTTTTAACCGACTTCCGACCGAAAAAAGGAGGTTATCAATTCGACCCGTATGTATGTAATATTTCCAGAACTGCACAGTTTTTGTATATGTTAGTCTATTTCAGCGTCTGAACAATTCTGCCAAATTTCAAAAGTATGCATATGTATGTTTTTATGTTTGTGTTCGCATATCTCCGGAACTACAAGTCCGATCTAAGTAATTATTTTTTTTTTTAGGTATTGTTCAACTGTACTGTTCTTACATTTTCTTTTTTATTTAACTTTGGATTCCTACTCTCAAACTTTTATATAATAAGCCTGGAGTTATAGGTAATTTAACTTTGTTATAGATCTCTTTAATGGTGTTTTACACTTTTTGTTAATTAATTAGCTTTTTTTCTTTTGTTTTTGGGCAGGCACCGACTTCAAAAAACACCTAGTTGGTATATCAAAGTTAGTTTATTTAAGACAGAAGTTATCATATTTACTTTTTACTTCTTTCATATTCTTTCTAAACATACGTAGGTAAGTTCTATTTCCTATATGTTTAATTTAAATTTATTATATTTACTGATTGGAATCCAAAATTTTTTTCATTGTGTCAAGAACGTATGACATATGTTCGAAACTGACAGTTGATGTGTATCCATTTCTTAAATCACTAGTTTTAAAGATACTATCTATTGATTTTCGATCCAAATTTACAACCTTAGACATTTTTACGATTTCTTGGTTGTTGTGATTAACAGATGATCGTGACATTAATCTCAAGCAGTCATAGTAGTTATTCGGAGGATCTTATTCGTAATGTAAGGGCTTACGCGCCACACAAATTGACAGGTCGCCACGTCAGTCAGTGAGTGACGCAGCTCTGTACGGGTATAACGGACGATCGCAAATACATACGTTATAGATCTATGTGTGATTTCATTACTACACATCTTTTTTTTTATTTAAAATAGGTTTGCGTTTGTCCACAATCACACCTGATGGTAAGTGACGATGAGGACTAGGATGGAACCGCTTACCTAGCAAATGCCTATTCACTCGTGACTTGAAGACCGTAAGATTATATTGTTCCGGGAACACAGACGTCGGCAAAGAGTTCCACATCTTAGCTGTTCGTATTAAAAAACGAAGACTGGAACCGTTTTGTACGTGTAAGAGGATAGTCCACCACGTAAGGATGGTAGTTAAGCTACGTCTGGTTGACTGGTGGTGGAAAGGAGCGGGTGGAATTAATTCATGTAATTCCAACGCACACTCTACGAAATGCAACCTATAGAAAACCGAAGGCAAGCAACTCTTCGACATCTAACCTAACATCTAACACTACTAATATTTTCCATAATATTGTTACGCCGGTGGCTTAGTACAACTTCAAAAGTGATTTTCTGTGACTTAGAAACGTTTTCAGCAGGCTGAAACGTCGTTTCAGGTCGTTTCAGAAGTAGCTCTTTCACATACTAAAAAATCTAAATTACACCCAAGTTACAGTAGTTTTCAGGCGCCTGAAACATGTTTTCAGTACGTTTCAGGCTACCCTCTATCCAATGCCGCAATAACCTGAAAACCCGTTTTCAGGCGTTTTCAGGACCCCTTATGAGCCATTAAGCCTACTTCAGTAAAAGGACATAAATTTCAATAGGAGTGAAAGAGATAGCAATAGTAGAAAGAGACAGAGATAGTTGGAACATTCGAGAAGTATTAGAATGAGAAAACATCATTAGAAAGAGATAGACAAACACAGAATATTCGAGAAAGATAGTACGGGAATATTCGAGTATTGTGTATCGAGAATATTCGAGTATCGAGACAGTTATACTCGAAACGTCTCGAACGCGCGACGTATTGAACTACACATTCGAGTGTGTCCGCGAATGTTCTGGCAAGAGTGGCAAGTATCTTAGGGGACTATATAAGGCTGTGTCGGCCGCCGGGAAGATTATTGTTTTGCGATACAGTGCGAAAACATCTAAGTGATATTGGAGAACTAAGAAGCGACTTTCAGTGCTTTCAGTGAAGTTAGTGAAGTTAGTGTACTAATTAATAAAAGTTCAGTGTTTTGGTAGACCGCCGTTTAATTTACTGACCCCAGCTCGTAACATTTGGTGTCAGAAGTGGGATCAGTATGCCGGTTCTACCAAAGAAGATACGGAAGGAAGAATCCGGACAAGAAGCCAGCGACAACAGGAAGCCGACCAGAGACGCTTCGGAGCTACTCAGCCGCCAACTGACGAGGACCAGCAGTCAGTTATGGAAGCCACTCCCTCAACGTCGGCTGCCGCACCAGATTGGGCGGCTTTCATGGCGATGATGCAGGAGCAGGCCCGCCGCCAGGAGGAGCAGGCCCGCCGTCAGGAGGAGCAAGCACGCCGTCTGGAAGAGCAGTTCCAGCGTGATAAGGAGGAGCAGGCCCGCCGTCAGGAGGAGCAAGCACGCCGTCAGGAGGAGCAAGCACGCCGTCTGGAAGAGCAGTTGCAGCGTGATAAGGAGGAGCAGGCCCGCCGTCAGGAGGAGCAGGCACGCCGTCTGGAAGAGCAGTTGCAGCGCGATAAGGAGGAGCAGGCCCGCCGTCAGGAGGAGCAGACTCGCCTTTTGAGGGAACAACTGCAGCTCGGCCAAGATGAACAAATGGTCCTGATCAAAGATCTCCAAGCGACTTTCGGCAATAAGGTCAAACTGATAGAAGATAAGGTTCTGCAACACGAGAACCGTCTCACCGAAGCTGAATCTGAGATTGCCGATGTCAAGAAGGCTTTGGGTAATCTGAAGGTCGGAGATGGGACAGCCACTATCGTCAGTGCCGCTCCTTCGGTGCGAGGATTCAAAGTGCCACCTTTTGATGGGAGTTCCTCGTGGTCAGCCTATAAAATACAGTTTGAGGCTGTAATGGAGGCAAATGGGTGGACTAAAGCCCAGGCCATGACCGCACTCAAGCTAGGCCTCCGAGATCAAGCCTTGACAGTCCTCGAAGCTCTTGACAAGAAGGTGAGCTACGAGGAACTATTGGAAGCGCTTGAGGCAAGATACGGCGACGCACACCTTGAACATGTGTTTCGGGCCCAGCTAAAAGATCGGGTTCAGCGTGTTGGTGAAAACCTGCAACAATGGGCCCTAGAGGTAGAAAAACTGGTACGTAAAGCGTACCAGTCCGCACCGACGTTAATTGTGGGCAACCTTGTCCAGGCTTTTGTCGACGGCATTCGGGACCTCGAAGTGAGAGCTGCTGTGAGACTCGGTCACCACGAAACTCTTAAAGACGCCCTGGCCCATGCTCTAGAAGTGGAAGCTGTGAGGCAAGACCATCGGTCTCACCGTGTCAGGGAGGTAGTTGCAACACCTGTGCGTGACCGCTTCAAGGGATACAGCCCTAGATGCTACACTTGTGGCGAAAAGGGACACCTCCGATCAAGTTGTCCTAAGCGTAGCTCAGGGATTGATAAAGATGGGCCTCAGGAGAACAGGGCAGCTAATAGCGCTGTCCAACAACAGCAGGGAAACGAGTAAACGCCAGGACTGCGGGGCGAGTGCTGGCTGGTGTTCGCAGAGCCCCAAGGATTTCGATCTCACAAGCCCACGATGGGAACAGCCTGATCATCAATGGCGAGGTTAACGGAAGGCCATGTAAGCTGACAATCGATACCGGAGCTTCTCGCACGGTTGTCAGTTCCCAACTTGCGAATCGGTTTCTGAGGGACTTCAGAAACAACAGCCTGGAGCGATTAAATTTAGTAACCGCCACCGGTCAGCACATACCCGTCCGAGGCGAACAGAAGGTGGAGTTGAAGTTGGGTAATCAAGTTTACCTGCACAACGTCATTGTGGCTGATATTGTCGATGACTGCATTCTCGGATTAGACTTTATGAGGAAGAATGGTTGTGAGATCGACGTCAAGCAAGGAATTATGAGTTGTGGACGAGAAGAATTGTTCATGGAAGGAGCCACACCGGGGAAAGTGTATAGCTTAAAGAAAACCGCTCTACCCCAAAATCAGAAACCATTGTGCCGGTTAGTCTCCATACAATTCTGGGAAGATACATCGATGTGTACTCATTGAAAGATTAGATCATGACCAGCCATGGAAGATGGCACGAACTCTGGTAAGAACCACTGGCTTTGCAGCAGTTCGTGTACTGAATCTTGACGATAAAGAACACGTGATCGAAAAGGGAATGTTACTTGGTACGAGTGAGGAGGTAGACTGGTTGCGTCGTTGTCAAGACACGACTCATACAAATGTCAACAAAAATGAAGGAATCAGCGTGTCAAAACTTTTGGAAGACTGTCGAGACGGTTTGTCTAAGGAACAGATAGACAAGGCTAAGAAGATGTTACTCAAGTACGCTGATGTTTTCTCTACTAACGACGAGGACATTGGGAAGACGAGTTTAGTTCAACACAGAATTAACACTGGGAACGAATTGCCTATCCGCCAGCGACCAAGAAGACTACCGATAGCACGGGAAAAGGAAGTGGAGACCATGATTGAAGGAATGGTGAAGGAAGGTGTTATAGAGCCTTCGTCCAGCCATGGTCTTCACCCGTGGTGCTTGTAAGGAAAAAGGATGGCAGCATGCGTTTTTGTGTTGACTACCGCCGCCTGAACGACATCACAAAGAAGGACAGCTATCCATTACCCAGGATTGATGACACGCTGGATATGCTTACCGGAGTGAAGTGGTTCAGCACGTTAGATTTAAAAAGTGGCTACTGGCAAGTAGAAATTGACCCTAAGGACAAGGAGAAGACTGCATTTTCTACTGGAAAGGGACTATGGCAGTTCAAAGTGATGCCGTTCGGGCTGTGTAATGCACCGGCGACTTTCGAAAGGCTGATGGAGCTGGTACTCAGCGGATTGATTGGAGAAGCCTGTCTGGTCTATTTGGATGACATCATCATCGTGGGCCGTACGTTTGAAGAACACCTTCAGAATCTAGAACGGGTGCTATCAAAAATTCGAAGCGCCAACCTGAAGTTAAGCCCTAAAAAGTGTTCCTTCTTCAAACGACAAGTAAGCTTCCTAGGATACGTGGTTTCGGAAGCGGGTGTCCAGACAGATCCGCAGAAGATCATCGCCGTAAAGGATTGGCCAGTTCCGAGAGACAAGACACAAGTAAGAGCATTTTTGGGTTTGTGTTCCTACTACCGGCGATTTGTGAAGAACTTTGCCGACATTGCCAAGCCTCTTCATAAACTCACGGAAGAAAAGAGAAGTTTTTGCTGTGATGAAAACTGTGACGTCGCATTTCAAGAACTGAAACGACATCTGTGTAACACACCTATTCTGGGGTATCCCGATAATGAAAATGAATTCATAGTGGATACAGACGCAAGTGATACTGGGCTAGGTGGTGTATTGTCGCAACGGAAAGGAGATCGCGAAGTTGTTATAGCATACTTCAGCAAATCTTTGTCCAAACCTGAGAGAAATTACTGTGTCACGAGAAGAGAATTACTGGCAGTGGTGAAAACATTGCAGCATTTCAACAAATATTTGCTTGGTCGAAAATTCCATCTGCGTACTGACCATGCTGCATTGAAGTGGCTATTACAATTCAAGAATCCCGAAGGACAAGTTGCGAGATGGATCGAGTTACTTCAAGAATATGACTTCGTGATTGAACATCGCAGTGGAAGATCTCATGGTAATGCAGATGCTTTGTCAAGAAGACCTTGCTCTGAAGACTGCAAGCACTGCGTAAAACAAGAGGCAAAAGCAGACCTACCTGTGAGAATGCTAAACACGGATCTTAGCAATGAATGGAAAGAAACCCTTCAGCACGCTCAGCAGTATGATGTAGACATCAAACCGATTCTCGAATGGATCAAAGCCGGTACTCCTAAACCTGCCTGGAGTGATATTGCGTCGATGAGTTCCATCACGAAGAGCTATTGGGCTCAATGGGACAGCCTGGTTATCCAAGATGAAGTCTTGTGCCGCAAATGGGAAAACGCTCGAGGAGACCGTTGTCATCTACAAATGGTTGTACCCAAAGCCAAGATACCGGATATTCTACAGCTGTACCATAACGGATGTTCGGGAGGTCATATGGGAGTGACGAGAACTCTGTTGAAAATAAGAGAACGATTTTACTGGATAAATTGCCGTAACGATGTTGAAGATTGGTGCCGCAAGTGTACTAGTTGTGCTGCAGTAAAGGGACCTCATACACGCAGCAGAGGTGCATTGAAACTGTATAACGTTGGTGCACCATGGGAAAGGATTGCCATAGACGTTGCGGGACCATTTCCGGAAAGTGAATGCGGAAACAAGTACTTCATGGTTGTGATGGATTATTTCACTAAGTGGCCGGAAGTCTTCGCTATTCCTAACCAAGAGGCTTCAAGCCAAATGGGAAGGACCCTATCGAGTTTTGAAGAGGATCAACGACGTCACGTACCGGATACAGCGGAATGCACGTAGTCCCTGTAAGATTGTTCACGTTGACCGACTGGCGAAATACCACGGAAATAATGATGCTCGGGACGAGCATGTCTTAGGAGGGGGTAGTGTTACGCCGGTGGCTTAGTACAACTTCAAAAGTGATTTTCTGTGACTTAGAAACGTTTTCAGCAGGCTGAAACGTCGTTTCAGGTCGTTTCAGAAGTAGCTCTTTCACATACTAAAAAATCTAAATTACACCCAAGTTACAGTAGTTTTCAGGCGCCTGAAACATGTTTCAGTACGTTTCAGGCTACCCTCTATCCAATGCCGCAATAACCTGAAAACCCGTTTTCAGGCGTTTTCAGGACCCCTTATGAGCCATTAAGCCTACTTCAGTAAAAGGAATAAATTTCAATAGGAGTGAAAGAGATAGCAATAGTAGAAAGAGACAGAGATAGTTGGAACATTCGAGAAGTATTAGAATGAGAAAACATCATTAGAAAGAGATAGACAAACACAGAATATTCGAGAAAGATAGTACGGGAATATTCGAGTATTGTGTATCGAGAATATTCGAGTATCGAGACAGTTATACTCGAAACGTCTCGAACGCGCGACGTATTGAACTACACATTCGAGTGTGTCCGCGAATGTTCTGGCAAGAGTGGCAAGTATCTTAGGGGACTATATAAGGCTGTGTCCGGCCGCCGGGAAGATTATTGTTTTGCGATACAGTGCGAAAACATCTAAGTGATATTGGAGAACTAAGAAGCGACTTTCAGTGCTTTCAGTGAAGTTAGTGAAGTTAGTGTACTAATTAATAAAAGTTCAGTGTTTTGGTAGACCGCCGTTTAATTTACTGACCCCAGCTCGTAACAATATAAAACACCACGCAAATAAATAACAATTGAAGAAGTCAAAGACAGAATCCATAAAGGTTCGTTCGACCGTTTTATTTTATCACCGAATTCAAAAAATTATTGTTCAAAGACGCGTAAAACGAACTTATGATAAGACTACTTATATTGCTTGCAACTAATTCATAATTTCTTACAATCACAAAGATTTGAAATATAACACATAAAATACAAAGATAAGCATTCTGTTTGTATATAAACCTAGAATTTGCTCGACAGAGAACTAATACATTACAATAATGCAAATCAGAACGTAGCGTTAAATTCAACCAATCAACGTAGCTTATGTCTGAAAATGGTACATTCTGATTGGCTGAACGTTACAGTAATGCTTGTCTTAAAACTCGTATTTTTTTTTTTAATTTTAAACCAGGTAATTATATTGGTCCATTACACTGAACCTTTTTTATTTGAAGGCTCAATAGTGATTCGAGCTCACAACATTGTTAATACCATTCAGGGTCTAATTACAAAGCGCAAATCGCATTGTCCAATAGAATGTCATCAGCTGTTAATTAGCGCAAGTGATTGAGCGCGTCTCCTTTGAAGTCCGTGCGCGTGCGCACCCAATGTCAAAGCATTATTGTTTAGATCGAGCACTTTGACTTTTCAAGTTGATGTAGCGAGTAGCTGCTTTATTATTTACTACTTACTTAGATTACTATATTCAAGTTTAATAATTTTGTTTGACAAACAACATTATTAAACTTGAATATAGTAGTCAAGTCAGTTTCAAGTTTGAATTTAATATTTATAAATGTTTTATTATTGATTAATATTTTAATGAAATAGTTATGTTTGTGTGACATTATGCAATGAAACGATAAATTATTATGTGATTATTTTCGTTATTTAAGTTTTTCATCTTTATTTGATAATTTTGCCTCACCTACAAACTATGTGTTTGTATCAAAGTAGGTACTTAAATATTGTATAAACTCATCCGCTGTAATAAATAAATATTTAAGGTGATTTTCAAGATATACCTTTGATGCAAGTCATATATCATTCAACTTTGACTATAGTAGTTAACGTCAATATTACGGTTGGAAGAAGCACAAATTATATTTTTGCTGTATCGGTGCTCAGTATATTATTTTTCAGAAATAAGCTCTCGTGGGATGTTTTAATAACATATAGTCTGTTACAAATATTTAGACCAGAGGTTCTGAATCTTAGACCACTTTCTAAATTACTAGATCAGGTGAAACCTCTGCAGCTTCATTAGTAACAAATTCTAAATCTCGATAAAAGTGAAGATGAAATACATCATAAAATAAATGTCGACACGTTCTGAATATGGAATATGGAATAGCTTCTACATGTGATAGTCTAAATCTAATAAAACGACCCGTTGTATTGAATTAAGCCAATGTTAGCTTGACCCCGCCTACGTTTGAAAACCCACATTTCTTATCACGTCTAACGTAGACCCCCGTCGAGGCTCTCTAGAGGTCTACCTGGACCAATTTGGGAATTACTGCTTTTGATTAATTTTTGTTATAAACTATTCATTAATTATATTGTTACTTATTTTAAAGCGAGTCATAAAAAACGCGTGTGTTACCAAAGCAAATAGTTAAGTTATAGTCCATACAAATTCCATAACAGTATTTGTCATGTCCATTGACAGTGTTCAACATTACCTATATCCATGGTCTGTTACATAATATATGGCCTTGTCTCCATAGCAATATTATTGTTGATAGTATGACATTGCGAATTAAATGAGAGTTTCAATATAACTATTTTAATATTTAATATTGGCGACGAGGATGGGATATACACAATCAAGTGTCGTCTGAGACGAACACCAGGACCAAACGGTCAATCACCGTACGAGCTGATGTTTGGCCGATCTGTCCGGACTCAGCTTCATGCCATGCTGTACAAACCCACCACTTCACCCCCCAGAAGATTTCCGGAACTTTACAGGTAAGAGAGTTCCATCCAGGTGAAAGGGTTCAAGTAAGAACATATAATCACCCACACCACCGATGGGAGTTCGCCGTTGTTACACATCGTATCGGACGTCTCCACTACAGAGTTACAACGGATCAAGGCGCCTCATGGACACGGCACCTTGACCAGATGCTGTCTGCACCAGGCGTGCCACAGCAATGAATGACGGCGGAGGCGTGTCATGTCCATTGACAGTGTTCAACATTACCTATATCCATGGTCTGTTACATAATATTATATGGCCTTGTCTCCATAGCAATATTATTGTTGATAGTATGACATTGCGAATTAAATGAGAGTTTCAATATAACTATTTTAATATTTAATAGTATTATTTGCCATTTTGCGCGCTGTTGCTATTCAAATTTCGAATTAAACGCCTCGCGGCGCCAGTCCGTAGTAAAATGGCAAGAAAGCAACAGTGTGCATTCACAGATTGAGGTTATTTAAATGTTTTTTTTTCTGTTTCCTCGCATATGTGTTAAAACACGTCGTACGATATACGTGCGGCTCGGGCTGAAATTCCGCTGCGCTCTCACAAATTATGGAAGCGGCTTTTTAAAATAAATTTTGTTAAATAAAAATCCCGGGAAAATACGGGACTGCAAATTTAACGTAGTGATATTGTTTGAAAATTACTAAATTAGCACGTGGTATTTATTTTCAAAAGACCGAGACTCCGGGTTCATTTATACAACTATGCATACGTATTTACCAAAATGTTCTACAGTACCGGAATTCCGGGATTTTTATTTATGGAAATAAAATAAAAAGACAGTTCCATACTTTGTCAAAAACTAAATTAGGTAAATAAATAAACATCCGGCTATCCAATTCCGCAATCCCGGGATTTTTATTTATCAAAACAATAAAAAGCAGTTTCCATACTTTGTCTTAAACTAACTAGATAAATATGCATCCGATGTACTAATTTTGTAGTGCAAGTGTTTACAGTGCCATAGTTACAGCATATAAAGTGTACCTTTTGTGCCTTACAAAGGTTAAATTATAACGTGCGGCTTGTTGTCATGTGTACACTATATGTATGTATATAACCAATTTTTTTACCAGTAAGTATATGAATGTAAAGTACGTCACACACTGAGAACATATATTTGGGGTTCAAGTATGAAATTGCTGATTTGTATGGAAATATCAAAGAATTTCCCTAGTTTCATATTAACGTTTTCCTTATTTATTTAATAACTAACAAACAGAGGAAACTTTATTAAACATTTACACAAGTGTCAATAAATATTAAACTATTATCACAAAGTTATAATCAATAATGTACAAAATTATGACAAAAAAAAAGAAGGCATGATAATTAGCTATCACAAAGTTACAGTCAATAATGTACAAAATTCTGACGACAAAAGGGCAAGTTTTGAGATGCTTTTTTAGATTAAAATAATCTAATTCTGAGATTCAATTGTAAGAACACTTGGGTTGAAATGTAATGCAAAAATAAATATTTTCTACGGCACTTAAATTCAAAAAGTTGCAAAAGTTTAAAAAACGAACGGAAAAAACGGCAATTTCATATTTATGTTTTATTTTTTGTGTTAATATTTTATTTAAAAATTTGAAACTATAAAAAGGATGACAAAACTAGTTATAACATGTTGGTATCATATGTAACATGGATTTCGTGCTGTCAGCGGTGTCGCCGTAGAGCTGGGGTTTCAAAGCGGCACGTGCCTCCTATTATGCAATGCCCTTGGAAATCCCAAACGTGCTGGTGACCAATACCTGCAACCTGCAATACCTGCAACCTGTCAAACTGAAGACCTACTGAACTGTCAAACTGAAGACCTACTGAACTGTCAACCGAACCATCATTTACACCAGAGATTCCCAAACTTTGTGGTGTCGTAGACCCTTTGCCATGTTTTCCGATTTTGAGTACACCCGCTACTTAGGGGCCATCCATAAATTATGTCACACGTTAAGGGGGAGGGAGGGGGTTGACGAAATGTGACATTGTGTGACAAGGGGGTGGGAGGGGTCTTAAATTTCATGACGTCACATTTCAAAATCTATTATAAGCTAACTGTTAAAACACTAACTTTAAATTATTACTATTAGTATGTAAAGTGCTGTAAATATTATTTTTTACTGTAAAGTCTGTATACTCTCATAAAGAAATAAATTAATGTGTCTTCTTCTATCTATTAATAAGGGTACTCCCGAAACGTACTATTTTTCAATTGATTATAAAAGGTGATTTTAAAAAATATCATATGAAAAATCATGAAATGACCATATACTTATTTAATATAAGTAATCGTTTTGTGTTTTGTTAATTGATTTAATGTTGATTTTATTAAAATGGAAATAAAACTGATTTCAAAACCGCTTTTATCATCCAATAATTACTAAATGTAAATTTTCAAAATATGTGACGTCACATGGGGGGAGGGGGAGTCTCACAAATGTGACTAGCTGTGACAAAAACGGGGGGAAGGGCAAAAAATCACGAAATTCGTGTGACGTAATTTATGGACGACCAGGAGACCTATTTTTGAATTACGGATGCGACTTAGAAATCACCGATGTGACTAATAATCACCGATTTTCAATTTCATTACGAGTGCCCTCACCCACTCGTAATCAAGTCATACTTGTAGAAATGTTATCTGTTTGTTTTGTTTAGAGAACCTATTGACAGAGTCTGAAGTTAATGTGTTGATTTTTCAGTCTATATATATATATATATATATATATATATAATAACCGCAATGGTTAAGCCGGCAATAACCGGCAGAGGTACATTCTGCGTGGAATCGAACTCTTACATTTATACATTTATGTGTGTACTTTATCTATGTTGGCAGCTCTGCGATCGACTTTTAAAAATTGGATGTTTAGGAATCCGTGACTATTTAGTCAGCGGTGATTTCGAAATCGCATTCGTAATTCAAAAATAGGTCTCCTGATATTGAATACCTATGTACATTCTACAACTTACAAAATTTTACGAACATTTATAATATTTTTTTACTTCATAGGTACTTTTGTAAATAGTTTCATATCTTTATAATAGAAGACTGTATAATATAAATATTTTATAGGATAGGGCAGCAAACGAGCTAACGATCACCTGACGGTAAGCGATAACCGCTGCGCTGCCCATAGCCACCCAACACCAGACGAGTTACAAGATGTGTTGCCGGCCTTTTTAATGGGAATATGCTTTTTTTGAAGGTTTCGATATCGCATCCGCATATCGCATCCGCATTGGGTCGGAAATACAATTCATTTCCCAGTTTAGTAGTAACAATTTGGTAATGTTCCCAACGAGATTTTATTTTTAACTTTAATCAAATAAGTAATCCATAATCAAATTTGAACTTTACCATGTTCTAGATTAAGTGTTGATTGATTTACAAGTGTTTCAGATAGATGGATGCAAAAATGAGCCGTGGAGAACGCCATCCGAGTCATATCCAGAATAATTTCCAGAAGTTTTGGTGAGATCCTCCTCAGATATATCTAATTTGGGCGGTGCGGCCGGTGCATCCGGGCGCGTTACAAAACGCGTCGATTGAT
The DNA here is from genome assembly GCA_036419045.1 of Scirpophaga incertulas. Classification (NCBI taxonomy): domain Eukaryota; kingdom Metazoa; phylum Arthropoda; class Insecta; order Lepidoptera; family Crambidae; genus Scirpophaga; species Scirpophaga incertulas. The sequence continues at coordinate 29,177,808 of CM071632.1, read as the reverse complement.
TTGCTCTCGAATAGATAAATTGAATAAGAAAATCTGAATTATATACATTGAATAGCAGCATTAGTCGATTAAACAAAAAATAAATTTATAAAACGTCTAAAAAATAAGTTTAGAGCAAGCAGAAATTGATCATTGCAAAAACCTTATTAGTCACAAAATTAGAAGTTTTCAGTAATCAACGGAAACTGTTTTCTAAAAACACGAATGAAATTTAATGATTTTTTATTAGACTATTTACGAGGGGCGGTCAAAAAGTTCGCGGAATGGCGGGGTTGGCGGGGTGAGGTCGCTCCTCCAGGTAGCCGCTACTTGAGTAACTCATAATTACTATATATGCCAATTTCTAGCCTAATTGGGTCATTAGCTTTCGAGTTACAAACGAGTAAACAAGTAAATCGGGAACAAACTAGCCACTATGGAGAAAATTGAACATCGCGCCGTCGTAAAGTTCCTCACCAAACAAGGAAAAACGCCTCAAACTATTTTGCAAGAGATGTTAGCTGTTTACGGAGACTCTGCTCCTGGTAAAACCATGATTTACAAATGGCACGGCCTTTTCAAGCAAGGAAGGGAGTCAATTGAAGATGATCCTCGACCTGGACGGCCCATTGAGGCCACTACGCCGGAAATCATTGAAAAAGTTGAAAAACTTGTATTGGAAGACGGAAGGTTGAAGAAGAAACAACTTGCAGCATCAGTTGGAGTATCAGAAACCACAATTTTAAATATTCTTCATCAACATCTTGGCATGAGTAAAGTGTGTTCAAGGTAGGTCCCGAGAATGCTCACGCCGCTGCAAAAACGTGAGCGCGTCAACTGTTCCCGCGAGTTTTTGGACCGCTGTGGAGAAGATAGGGAAGAAATTATGGCCCGAATTGTAACCGGTGATGAATCTTGGGTTCACCACTATGAGCCTGAGTCAAAGCAGGAGTCGATGCAGTGGCACAAAAAAGGCACACCACCCCCTAAAAAATTTAAAGTGTCGCAATCGGCCGGAAAGATCATGGCGACTATTTTTTGGGATACTGAAGGTATTCTTTTGATCGATTATAAAGAACGTGGTGTTTCTATAACGGGACAGTACTACGCTTCCCTATTGGACCGATTAAAAGAAGCTATTAAATAAAAAAGAAGAGGAAAACTGACAAAAGGTGTACTCCTTTTGCACGACAACGCGCCCGTTCACACGAGTCATGTTGCGACGGCTGCCATTCATCGATGCGGTTTTGAACAACTAGGCCATCCACCCTACAGTCCAGACCTGGCCCCTAGCGATTTTTATTTATTCCCAAAGATGAAGAAAGAGCTGCGTGGAAAAAAATTTAGAGACGATGATGAAGTCAAGTCGGCGATTTCGGCGTATTTTGACGCCCAAGACAAAACCTATTTTTTCGACGGTATTAATAAGTTATATGCCAGATCCGAAAAATGTATTCGTGTTGAGGGGGAATATATTGAAAAGGAAAAATAACATAATGTATCATTTCATCTTTTTTCCCAGTCATTCCGCGAACTTTTTGACCTCCTCAATATTAACAAGATTTTCGACTCGGACGAAATTTGAATACGCGTCTTCAACGAACCGATTGACGCCTTAACTATTCGGCCAACGAGCTCTATCCGAAAATGTCAACTATATTCCCTTCAAATAAGTAAGAGTTTTTCAATTCGACTGTATTTGTTACTGCAAAACTTTCGCAAAAGCAACATTTTGATGATTCTTTTAATTAATAAATGATGCTTTTTGTGTGGTACTATTTCAGTTTGGTCCAGCTCTGACAATAGCATCTACGAGGAAGTCATATAAATCTTAAATTATCATTAAGTATTTGCTTGCAAACTCAATATTAAGCCGAATAATGAAGTGTTCACCAGATTCACTAAAATATCTTAATCTAAACAAAAATTTTAACAAACAAGAGGCTTTAAAAAAACTATTCCAAAACAAATTTTTATGCACTAAAAAATAAAAAAAATCAGTTCACGATAATGCTATGTAATGTAGTTATAATTATTGTTATTTTTAAGTCAGTGTCAGGCCACTAATCCAATTGAATGCAAATTTTGTAACAAGAGTATGGCAACCCACAAACTCAATGGCTTAATAATTTCGAAGTTAAGGACAGATAAATGAAACCACAAAATATTATTTCGTTATATCGTCATTTTTATTGCCACCTATACTTAATCCCAACTATCACTCTCCTTGAACGCCGATACCATGTTAGTTTTGGCTTCGGCATCGAATTTTTCGACTTTGGTGGAAGCTGTCTTGTCTTTAGGCTTCTCCGTGTCTCCTTGTCCGTTAAAAATCGCATTCTCTGCATTATGCTTGGATTCCGAGTTCTTTCTGGCTCTTGCTGTTGTGTGTTTTGATTCTGTGCTCTTACTGGCACCCTCTGAGGTTTGCTTACTTTGCGAGTTCTTCCTGGATCTGTGTGTGGTGTCCTTGGCTTCAACTTCGACCTTCTTCGGCGGTGGCTCTGCGTCATCTACCTGATAAAGTTTATAGCCTATATTATTCGCTTAGGCTTTAGGTTATCGAATAATTAATCAAGATGTAATGGAAGACGGAATTGGACTCGCTTTTTTAATAAAATCACTCATCCTCCTTCTAAAAAACAAACTTCGCGTATCGAATTAAACGCGATTTTTATATATGGAGATGTATCAATTTTTAGGAATGGGTCATCAGTAGCGCTCTAGTGTCAGCACTGCAATTTTTTTATTATTGCTATATGTACATGGACAAACAAGCAGATTGCCCACCTGATGGTAATGGCCGCAACCTGAGATTCAACTAATCTGCAACCCGCACAAAATCCAATGTACTATACCACATATGACATTTTTATATATAACACGATGGTGGCAAACAGGCCTACGGCCCGACTGATGGTAAGCGGTTACCGTAGCCTATGGACACTTGCAACACCAGGGGTGTCACTCGCGCGTTGCCGAGCCTTCAAAAACCTATTTACTCCCCTTTTGAAGAACCCCGTACTAGCCCTCCGGGAAAACCTCGGCAGGAAGCTCATTCCACAAACGAAGTGTACGCGGGAGGATATTCCTCTGGAACCGCACTGTACGGGACCATTTAGGCTCCAATGTGTGGGCATGAACTCCCTGTCAATGGCGAGCGGTGCGATGATAGAAAGTGGCCATGGGTATCATGTCCAACAATTCTTCAGAACACAACCCATTATGACATAATATGTAAAGTCACAGTATCCATTAATTTCACTGCCAATCTTACCCTTCACACCAGAACACAACAATGCAAACACTGCTAGCTCCGGTAACTACTGACATTAGCAAATGATCTTTGCCTCAGATCTAAGGTGTGATGTTTGGCATTCGTAGCTGACGTAATGCAATTAATGCAAGAGTACCTGGAACACGCCGGATGACGTCCTCTTCCTGGTTGGCTGCGCAGACGCAGGCGTTGACAGGCTATTGGAGCGCACGAGCGCAGGCTGTGAATCCTGTGTCGAGTCTGGTGACTCGTGCAATGCTGCTGCTGCAATGTTCAAAAGAAAGGTCAGCATATTGACCAAGATCTAGGTTAATCGAGCAGTCAACAAAATTAATCGGTTATACCTTACTAAAAATGTTAACCTCTTTACACGTAAGAGCAGTTTATGTTAATCCGTTCACATTTGATTAAAAAATTGCATGTTTTATATCGTTGCAGTCTGTAGTAAGTATGAAAGCTGGGTTATGGTCAATCATCAGGTAATTATCAAGTAATCGCATAGTAAATGCATAGAACAAATTACCCTCCGAAGTTGTGAACTATATAAGTGTTAACCAGTTCAAAAATTCAATAACAAATTAAGCATAGTAATAAGCTCTAAGGCTTGTATTATGGGATTTGAGATACCGGGTAGATATACATACATACGTACATAGTTATATCTGCCATCACCAGAACTCAAAACTGAGACGGAGATCGTATGAAGGTATATTGTGGTTGTTAATGACTTTTATTTATTTACCTTGGGGTGTTCTGGTTTCAGGGGAGGCTGTCCTGAAACAATAAAAGTATTCTTTAGTTAAAAGTTATATATGTTTCTACACTACTTCAACATTTGACTGTTATCAAAATTAAAAACGCAGTTATCTGCGTGGTACTAATATCAGATATAAATTAGTCGGTCCATGATCACGAATATTACTTGACACGAAAACTTGGCTGAAACACTGGATTTTTTGAGATAAATTTTATTATTGTATTACAGAAATACTAAGTACAATTAGAAAGTGATAGCGCTATGTGAGCTCAATAACACCATCCCTTTCTAATTGTGCTCATAAAGCAATTTGAATTTGAGTCCCGTTCTATAATGGGTCTTAATACTGTTACGAGCTGGGGTCAGTAAATTAAACGGCGGTCTACCAAAACACTGAACTTTTATTAAGCACACTAACTTTACTAACTTCACTGAAAGCACTGAAAGTCGCTTCTTAGTTCTCCAATATCACTTGTTTTCGCACTGTATCGCAAAACAATAATGCTTCCCGGCGGCCGGACACAGCCTTATATAGTCCCCTAAGATACTTGCCACTCTTGCCAGAACATTCGCGGACACACTCGAATGTGTAGTCCAATACGTCGCGCGTTCGAGACGTTTCGAGTATAACTGTCTCGATACTCGAATATTCTCGATACACAATACTCGAATATTCCTGTACTATCTTTCTCGAATATTCTCGATACACAATACTCGAATATTCCCGTACTATCTTTCTCGAATATTCTGTGTTTGTCTATCTCTTTCTAATGATGTTTTCTCATTCTAATACTTCTCGAATGTTCTAACTATCTCTGTCTCTTTCTACTATTGCTATCTCTTTCACTCCTATTGAAATTTATGTCCTTTTACTGAAGTTGGCTTAATGGCCCATAAGGGGTCCTGAAAACGCCTGAAAACGGGTTTTCAGGTTATTGCGGCGTTGGATAGAGGGTAGCCTGAAACGTACTGAAAACATGTTTCAGGCGCCTGAAAACTACTGTAACTTGGGTGTAATTTAGATTTTTTAGTATGTGAAAGAGCTACTTCTGAAACGGCCTGAAACGACGTTTCAGCCTGCTGAAAACGTTTCTAAGTCACAGAAAATCACTTTTGAAGTTGTACTAAGCCACCGGCGTAACACTACCCCCTCCTAAGACATGCTCGTCCCGAGCATCATTATTTCCGTGGTATTTCGCCAGTCGGTCAACGTGAACAATCTTACAGGGACTACGTGCATTTCGCTGTATCCGGTACGTGACGTCGTTGATCTTCTTCAAAACTCGATAGGGTCCTTCCCATTTGGCTTGAAGCTTCGGAGATTTCCCTTTACTGCGGACTGGATTATGTAGCCACACCAACGAACCCTCTTCAAAGCCCTTGTTGTTTACATTTCGGTCGTAGCGGGTTTTCATCTTCTCAGACATCTGTTGGCTTGATTGTCTGACTTGCTCGTGTACGTCGTTCAACTTGTTGCGCAAATCATTCGCGTACTCGGTTATATTCCGCGGGGCATCAGGTGGAATTCCAGTAAGTAGATCCGCAGGCAACCGTAGTTCTCTACCAAAGTTTGCAAATGCTGGTGTCACCGAAGTACTTTCATGCACTGCGCTTCGATATGACATCAGGAATGGTTGGATGTGCTTGTCCCAATCCTTTTGCCTGTTTGACACAACCTTTGCAAGATACCTCTCCAATGTTTGGTTAAATCGTTCCACCATTCCATCAGATTGCGGATGGTAAGAAGTGGTCCTCGTTTTATGGATACCCATAACTCGACACATCTCTTGAAATATTTGAGACTCAAAATTTCTTCCCTGATCACTATGAATTTCCAAGGGTACTCCAAAACGGCAGAAGACTTCATGGACTAATTTATCCGCAACTGTTGAAGCCTCTTGGTTAGGAATAGCGAAGACTTCCGGCCACTTAGTGAAATAGTCCATCACAACCATGAAGTACTTGTTTCCGCATTCACTTTCCGGAAATGGTCCCGCAACGTCTATGGCAATCCTTTCCCATGGTGCACCAACGTTATACAGTTTCAATGCACCTCTGCTGCGTGTACGAGGTCCCTTTACTGCAGCACAACTAGTACACTTGCGGCACCAATCTTCAACATCGTCACGGCAATTTATCCAGTAAAATCGTTCTCTTATTTTCAACAGAGTTCTCGTCACTCCCATATGACCTCCCGAACATCCGTTATGGTACAGCTGTAGAACATCCGGTATCTTGGCTTTGGGTACAACCATTTGTAGATGACAACGGTCTCCTCGAGCGTTTTCCCATTTGCGGCACAAGACTTCATCTTGGATAACCAGGCTGTCCCATTGAGCCCAATAGCTCTTCGTGATGGAACTCATCGACGCAATATCACTCCAGGCAGGTTTAGGAGTACCGGCTTTGATCCATTCGAGAATTGGTTTGATGTCTACATCATACTGCTGAGCGTGCTGAAAGGTTTCTTTCCATTCATTGCTAAGATCCGTGTTTAGCATTCTCACAGGTAGGTCTGCTTTTGCCTCTTGTTTTACGCAGTGCTTGCAGTCTTCAGAGCAAGGTCTTCTTGACAAAGCATCTGCATTACCATGAGATCTTCCACTGCGATGTTCAATCACGAAGTCATATTCTTGAAGTAACTCGATCCATCTCGCAACTTGTCCTTCGGGATTCTTGAATTGTAATAGCCACTTCAATGCAGCATGGTCAGTACGCAGATGGAATTTTCGACCAAGCAAATATTTGTTGAAGTGCTGCAATGTTTTCACCACTGCCAGTAATTCTCTTCTCGTGACACAGTAATTTCTCTCAGGTTTGGACAAAGATTTGCTGAAGTATGCTATAAACTTCGCGATCTCCTTTCCGTTGCGACAATACACCACCTAGCCCAGTATCACTTGCGTCTGTATCCACTATGAATTCATTTTCATTATCGGGATACCCTAGAATAGGTGTGTTACACAGATGTCGTTTCAGTTCTTGAAATGCGACGTCACAGTTTTCATCCCAGCAAAAACTTCTCTTTTCTTCCGTGAGTTTATGAAGAGGCTTGGCAATGTCGGCAAAGTTCTTCACAAATCGCCGGTAGTAGGAACACAAACCCAAAAATGCTCTTACTTGTGTCTTGTCTCTCGGAACTGGCCAATCCTTTACGGCGATGATCTTCTGCGGATCTGTCTGGACACCCGCTTCCGAAACCACGTATCCTAGGAAGCTTACTTGTCGTTTGAAGAAGGAACACTTTTTAGGGCTTAACTTCAGGTTGGCGCTTCGAATTTTTGATAGCACCCGTTCTAGATTCTGAAGGTGTTCCTCAAACGTACGGCCCACGATGATGATGTCATCCAAATAGACCAGACAGGCTTCTCCAATCAATCCGCTGAGTACCAGCTCCATCAGCCTTTCGAAAGTCGCCGGCGCATTACACAGCCCGAACGGCATCACTTTGAACTGCCATAGTCCCTTTCCAGTAGAAAATGCAGTTTTCTCCTTGTCCTTAGGGTCAATTTCTACTTGCCAGTAGCCACTTTTTAAATCTAACGTGCTGAACCACTTCACTCCAGTAAGCATATCCAGCGTGTCATCAATCCTGGGTAATGGATAGCTGTCCTTCTTTGTGATGTCGTTCAGGCGGCGGTAGTCAACACAAAAACGCATGCTGCCATCCTTTTTCCTAACAAGCACCACGGGTGAAGACCATGGGCTGGACGAAGGCTCTATAACACCTTCCTTCACCATTCCTTCAATCATGGTCTCCACTTCCTTTTCCCGTGCTATCGGTAGTCTTCTTGGTCGCTGGCGGATAGGCAATTCGTTCCCAGTGTTAATTCTGTGTTGAACTAAACTCGTCTTCCCAATGTCCTCGTCGTTAGTTGAGAAAACATCAGCGTACTTGAGTAACATCTTCTTAGCCTTGTCTATCTGTTCCTTAGACAAAACGTCTCGACAGTCTTCCAAAAGTTTTGACACGCTGATTCCTTCATTTTTGTTGACTTTTGTATGAGTCGTGTCTTGACAACGACGCAACCAGTCTACCTCCTCACTCGTACCAAGTAACATTCCCTTTTCGATCACGTGTTCTTTATCGTCAAGATTCAGTACACGAACTGCTGCAAAGCCAGTGGTTCTTACCAGAGTTCGTGCCATCTTCCATGGCTGGTCATGATCTAATCTTTCAATGAGTACACATCGATGTATCTTCCCAGAATTGTAAGGGAGACTAACCGGCACAATGGTTTCTGATTTTGGGGGTAGAGCGGTTTTCTTTAAGCTATACACTTTCCCCGGTGTGGCTCCTTCCATGAACAATTCTTCTCGTCCACAACTCATAATTCCTTGCTTGACGTCGATCTCACAACCATTCTTCCTCATAAAGTCTAGTCCGAGAATGCAGTCATCGACAATATCAGCCACAATGACGTTGTGCAGGTAAACTTGATTACCCAACTTCAACTCCACCTTCTGTTCGCCTCGGACGGGTATGTGCTGACCGGTGGCGGTTACTAAATTTAATTGCTCTAGGCTGTTGTTTCTGAAGTCCCTCAGAAACCGATTCGCAAGTTGGGAACTGACAACCGTGCGAGAAGCTCCGGTATCGATTGTCAGCTTACATGGCCTTCCGTTAACCTTGCCATTGATGATCAGGCTGTTCCCATCGTGGGCTTGTGAGATCGAAATCCTTGGGGCTCTGCGAACACCAGCCAGCACTCGCCCCGCAGTCCTGGCGTTTACTCGTTTCCCTGCTGTTGTTGGACAGCGCTATTAGCTGCCCTGTTCTCCTGAGGCCCATCTTCATCAATCCCTGAGCTACGCTTCGGACATCTTGATCGGAGGTGTCCCTTCTCGCCACAAGTGTAGCATCTAGGGCTATATCCCTTAGAGCGGTCACGCACAGGTGTTGCAACTACCTCCCTAACACGTTGAGACCGATGGTCTTGCCTCACAGCTTCCACTTCTAGAGCATGGGCCAGGGCGTCTTTAAGAGTTTCGTGGTGCCCGAGTCTCACAGCAGCTCTCACTTCGAGGTCCCGAATGCCGTCGACAAAAGCCTGTACAAGGTTGCCCACAATTAACGTCGGTGCGGACTGGTAGGCTTTACGTACCAGTTTTTCTACCTCTAGGGCCCATTGTTGCAGGTTTTCACCAACACGCTGAACCCGATCTTTTAGCTGGGCCCGAAACACATGTTCAAGGTGTGCGTCGCCGTATCTTGCTTCAAGCGCTTCCAATAGTTCCTCGTAGCTCACCTTCTTGTCGAGAGCTTCGAGGACTGTCAAGGCTTGATCTCGGAGGCCTAGCTTGAGTGCGGTCATGGCCTGGGCTTTAGTCCACCCATTTGCCTCCATTACAGCTTCAAACTGTATTTTATAGGCTGACCACGAGGAACTCCCATCAAAAGGTGGCACTTTGAATCCTCGCACCGAAGGAGCGGCACTGACGATAGTGGCTGTCCCATCTCCGACCTTCAGATTACCCAAAGCCTTCTTGACATCGGCAATCTCAGATTCAGCTTCGGTGAGACGGTTCTCGTGTTGCAGAACCTTATCTTCTATCACTTTGACCTTATTGCCGAAAGTCGCTTGGAGATCTTTGATCAGTACCATTTGTTCATCTTGGCCGAGCTGCAGTTGTTCCCTCAAAAGGCGAGTCTGCTCCTCCTGACGGCGGGCCTGCTCCTCCTGACGGCGGGCCTGCTCCTCCTGACGGCGGGCCTGCTCCTCCTTATCGCGCTGCAACTGCTCTTCCAGACGGCGTGCTTGCTCCTCCTGACGGCGTGCTTGCTCCTCCTGACGGCGGGCCTGCTCCTCCTTATCACGCTGCAACTGCTCTTCCAGACGGCGTGCTTGCTCCTCCTGACGGCGGGCCTGCTCCTGCATCATCGCCATGAAAGCCGCCCAATCTGGTGCGGCAGCCGACGTTGAGGGAGTGGCTTCCATAACTGACTGCTGGTCCTCGTCAGTTGGCGGCTGAGTAGCTCCGAAGCGTCTCTGGTCGGCTTCCTGTTGTCGCTGGCTTCTTGTCCGGATTCTTCCTTCCGTGTCTTCCTTTGGTAGAACCGGCATACTGATCCCACTTCTGACACCAAATGTTACGAGCTGGGGTCAGTAAATTAAACGGCGGTCTACCAAAACACTGAACTTTTATTAAGCACACTAACTTTACTAACTTCACTGAAAGCACTGAAAGTCGCTTCTTAGTTCTCCAATATCACTTGTTTTCGCACTGTATCGCAAAACAATAATAATTCCCGGCGGCCGGACACAGCCTTATATAGTCCCCTAAGATACTTGCCACTCTTGCCAGAACATTCGCGGACACACTCGAATGTGTAGTCCAATACGTCGCGCGTTCGAGACGTTTCGAGTATAACTGTCTCGATACTCGAATATTCTCGATACACAATACTCGAATATTCCTGTACTATCTTTCTCGAATATTCTCGATACACAATACTCGAATATTCCGTACTATCTTTCTCTCGAATATTCTGTGTTTGTCTATCTCTTTGAATGTTTTCTCATTCTAATACTTCTCGAATGTTCTAACTATCTCTGTCTCTTTCTACTATTGCTATCTCTTTCACTCCTATTGAAATTTATGTCCTTTTACTGAAGTTGGCTTAATGGCCCATAAGGGGTCCTGAAAACGCCTGAAAACGGGTTTTCAGGTTATTGCGGCGTTGGATAGAGGGTAGCCTGAAACGTACTGAAAACATGTTTCAGGCGCCTGAAAACTACTGTAACTTGGGTGTAATTTAGATTTTTTAGTATGTGAAAGAGCTACTTCTGAAACGGCCTGAAACGACGTTTCAGCCTGCTGAAAACGTTTCTAAGTCACAGAAAATCACTTTTGAAGTTGTACTAAGCCACCGGCGTAACAATACCTATCTCTTATTAGTATCGCGTAGTACCTGTATTATAAATTTTAATATTTAAATAGTACAAAATAAAATAAAATCGCTTCTACTGTCTGGTCGCTTTTCAATACTCAACAGATTTTAATTCAGTTTACAGCAATCGATATAATGATTCAAGAGGAAAGTTTATATGTGTATAATACATATATATATATATATTATATATATGTGTGTGTATAATAGATACACATTATAATAGAGCATAATAGGTCGCTAGTTTCATATAATTCCAAATTCAGAATTTATTCTATCGATTATGAACATCCTTTCATCTGTTAGATAGTGTTTCGATCAATTATTACAGAAGTTACATGTTACAATCACGAAACGAGTTGCAGATACCGTAGTACTGTATCAATTTGTAATAATTACAATATTGCTAGTGTTAATAGTTTTATATTAGGTATAGTTTATTATTAATTTCCAACATAATCGTTCGTATAACACACAAAATTGGTTATAATCTCGTAAACGACACACAAACGGAACGAAATTAGCAAAAAAGTTTAAATATGTTAATAATAATAAATTTTGAATATTTGAACATTCGTTAAAACATGAAATTAGCAAAAATGTTTAATGTGCTAAAAAAGTAATAAATTTTGAACATAGGAACACACGTTAAAACATGAAATTAACAAAAAATGTTAAATGTAATAAAGAAAGTAATCAATTTTGAACATTGGAACATTAATTAAAATATGAAATTAGGAAAAATGTTTAAATATGCTAATTAATAAATATTGAACATTGAAACATTCGTTAAAACATGAAATTAGCATAAAAAATTAAATTTGCTATAAAAGGTAATAAATTTTGAATATTGAAACATTCATTTTTATGCAATATAAGTCCCCAGAACTGGAGAATACTCGATAAATCAGTTCTCCATTGAAATAATTAGAAATCTCGCAAGCGCTAATCGGTTCCTAATTGGCTAAATGCTGATGTGACACAAGCGCGATTGCATTCTCCTGTCGCGTATACTCGTACATGCCCGTAACCGAACGTATACGCTTGCAACGTGCGATACGGGCTCGAATGCAATTATTTCTTTTTAATGCACTTTCAGATATTTCAAGCCATTTAGTATAGAGCAATTTTAAAACAATTCCCTAAAGTTTGTATGGCCTTAATATAAAAAGAATTGTTGAAATATGTGTAATTTTAAGTCATATTTGGCAATCATTATTTATATTAGTTTATTTAAATCGTACTGTATAGTATTATTTGTGTGGAAGTATTTCTAAAGTTCCTCCCAATTGGGAGAACAAATTGCTTTTAAAATTACAGTATTGTCGCAATGCAACGAAAAAGACAGTTTATAATCCAGATAAATCAATTGTATGAAACATAATATTTTTCTTAACTACGGACAGATTAAAACGCTCTTTCCGTCACAGAGTAAAAATAGCATGATGAATGAAGATCCCTGGCGGACGTATGCTGGCTGGCTTAATAATCTCGAAGAAAACCTATAAATCAATTCATAAGCAACACTGATAATGAAATATGACGCTCTCTTGGCGAAAGGCGAGTACCACTTACATCTGTGCTTAAAAGTCCTACGCTTGGGTAGGTTAACCATTAAATAGAGTAGAAAACCGAATATTATATTCGCTTACTTGAAATAATTTTGTTCTCATAAATGTATGTCAATATTATTGTAAACTTACAATTTCTTTAAATAATTCGATTCTATTACATTTATCAATACTGTACACTTTTCAAAGACACTTTGATTTATACTCTCATACAAATTGCAACCTCAATACGCCGTGATTGAACCGTTTGAACCTTTGAACCTTCCATTACATAAAAAAAATCTATTGTTATTGTCTATTTAAACATCTACTCCTCTTGATAACATACTTCTCAACTAGTTAATCTTTTAAAATACATCTAAGTACTTTAATACGACTTACTGAATTTCCTGGAATAATCTGTATTTAGCTGGAATTATCGCTGCTGTTTGATAAGTCAAATAAGATAAAACAGACTAATTCCCCGACTGCCGAAGTAAGGAATGTTTTTCAAGCGTATGTATAAATCTATGTATATATGTCCATTGCTTTGTCACTCTCTACAGACTGAACTGCTTGACGGATTTTGACATCTTAATATATATATTTCTTGTGTGCGTGTGTATGTGACTGAACTCCTCCTAAACGACTGGACCAATTTTGATGAAATTTTTTGTGTGTATTCCAGGGGGCTTGAGAATGGTTTAGATTCACAATACGGTCATATAGATATTGTTTTTCAGCTAAATTATTTATTTAAAAACATTTGAGACAACGTGAGACAACGTGACATTTGAGACATTTGACATTTGAGACATTTGACAGGACAACGTCTGTTGGGCCAGCTAGTCTATGTATATATGTCCATTACTTTGTCACGCTCTACAGCCTGAACTACTTGACGGATTTTGACAAGCGAGATGTCATTCGATTTGTCGTAATTGCGAGAGTGACACTGGGTATATCAAAATTTTTCAGAAATCATAATTTGAAAAATTTTGGCGCCAAAAATATACATTTAAAAAACTTGCTTGAGCTTGTTTTTAACATATTTTATTTATATTTTTACTTTGGAGTTTTATTTATGCAATCGGGTTTTTTCGTTAATTATAGATTTGTTTTATATTAGAGGAATGGAAGAAAAAGATCTACTGCGCCTAATAGGAAATGGGCAAGAGGATGATGATATTGATTTTTTTTAATAATTACTAATGAAATAACATTACTAGGCGACTTCACCCTGATTACTTCATGGTTCGAAAAACCTGTTATTCTTTAAATTTCTTTTTTATAAACTTGACATACAACTCTTCAAAATTCAGAATGGAAACTTTACAGCGATGTTACTCAGCTTATTTCTTTGCTTATTTCCAATAAACAAAATAAATAAAAGCAGGCGAATTCTAGGCTAAAGTATATTTTAGGCTTTTAGGCCCTAAGATTCTTTTCAATGGCCCTTCGGGAAGATACAATTATCTTCTCGAAGGGCCATTTTTCTGAGTTCTATTTATAGAGGGTGGATCCATTTCCATTTTCCAGGTACTGCTGCTTAATAGCTCAATTACTGTAGATTCTGTTATTTAGTTCTTGCGAATTTCACGAACAAAATAATTTTATAAACTAGAATTTTTACCAACGAATTGGTCACACTAATGCCGTCCGTCAATGCAGCGCCTTATAGGGCCTGCGGTACCGTGGATGACACCGACCAACATTGATTGACTCGTTACCGAGATGTTTTTATCTCAGTGCCGATAATAAGCAATATTCCCGTCTTTGCAGCACTGTTGTGCTAAAATCAATAATGATGCTCAGCAAACGAATCATTTCTTGAGCGTCACTATATTAAAGGCGATTTTTGCTTGCACTCGCCCGTTATTAAACACCAACGTATTAAAAATTATATTATTATTGTCGCTTATATCACGCGTGTCTAAAAGACACGGTACTTTATAATGCGTGCATGGGGATATAGATTCAACGTGTAGGGGCGATTTTATTGCGAAATTTATTGAAAGTGTGCATGGAGTGTACCAACTGGGACTGATATCTATCTGCACCATGCAAAATGCAGCTAAAGACTATACCCAGTTAGATGCACAGAAGCTATTATTATTACCGGTCAAAACGTTTGATTTTGGTGGTAATGAGAACCGAGCTATGGAAGAGACTCCGGTCACCTGCCTTCACAAAGCCTCCTAATTAATTTAAATATGACAGGTGGTGACTCGCCGCTCGTTATATGGGCCCCCAAAAAAGCAGACCAATATGGAAGAAAGGAGCAACATTGGTGGGTGTAAACGGCTAAGGATGTAGAGAGGTGTGTCCTTCGCGTTTATAAAATTAGTAGAGTTTTATATTATTACCAGCTGTTGCCCGCGACTTCGTCTGCGTAAATTTCGACTATTTAAGTGCCTCTCTATCCATTTCAGTCAAAAATACTAAATGTACAGACAAAATATTTTTACTGTCTTATTATATGTATAGATTATCATGCCTTGAGTTCATTAAAATGACGATAATTTTTTTTTATTGAACCGATTTTGATGAAACAAAGTTTAGATATTATTCTGAGTTAAAACAAAGCAAATAGTGAAAGTTTCAAGCAAATCGGTTCAGTACTTTCGGCGATAAACGTGAACAAACATACAGACAGACAGACAAAAAATTCCAAAAAATTTTTTTTGCTTTCTAATAATCTATTTAAGTGCCCCTCTATCCATTTCAGTCAAAAATACTAAATGTACAGACAAAATATTTTTACTGTCTTATTATATGTATAGATTATTAGATATTGATTTTCATCAACTCACATTCTCAACAATTCCTAAACGAGAACAAATAAAAACAAAACTAATTCTCAAAGTTACAAAAGAAAGAGAGAAAAAGAAACGGCAAAGAATCACTCTTTTGTACAAATTGTTGGGTGTGTTAAATAGTGTGAATGTGAAGTGTGTTAGTACACAAGGGTGATGTGTACTCAAGATTGTGTATTATATGTATCTCGACAACATACGATAATATGCCCGTATCTATAATAATACAAACAATAAGATTTTCGCCAAAATCTTCATGATAATAATGACATAAACACCCGATTCGATTCGTAACACGATGTTAATCTGAATTTAAATCAGTTTCAGTTTCTGACTGACTATTTTGGGTAATTACGGTTTCCATGCCGAATATACGAGTATGTAAATTTACAGTAAATTCAAACAATTTTACGATAAATAGAAAACCCACAGTGACAATCGATTAACTAAATAAATATTTGATATGCGTTGTAGAAACCGGATGTAAAATTATAATAAACAAGATGATAATAAATCAGATGCCAGAATAAATAGCGAGGAAATAAATGTAGATATTATATTAGTCGATAAAATTTTTAACTACGAGTATATATTAGTACAATAAGATATTATAAATTTGTATGTCGCAATTGCAATAAATCTTATGTTTACGCGACACTTTAAATCGAATAGTTTTAATTGCCTTTATTAGTCGTGGAATTGTTCCGTCGCAGTTAAAATCTGTGTAAGTGGTTATAGGTACGTACAATTAAATATATTGTATAATTTATACAGTTAATTAAAGTACGTTTATTTAACGCCTTTCATTTAAAATTAGATTAAGATGAGATATACAAGAGATTCTAAAAAACTTACAAAGGAGATGTCCTCTTATTACAAGGAGGTTGGTTTTTTGTGATCAGCGTTAACTAACAAACACCAAACTACATTAAATTGAAAGCCGAAAAAATATGAAGTATGAAACAAATAAAAGAAATATTTTTTGCACCCCCAATTATTTTTAAATAAATAAAACATGTTTATAAGAAATATTTCATTAGGGCAACACCTTAATGATGTTTTTATTAATCTGTGACTACCGGTATGTTTGATATTTTCCGTTGAGTTGAATCATAGAATACATTTAATCTATGATTTTACTCGGTCTGATCATAATCATAAAATCAAAAAATGACATTGACAGCAGGTGCCTGACTTGTCAGTTGATTTTTTATTAATATTTTTTTCTGGCTCTAGATAACATACATTAAGTAACATAGCAGTCCCTATATTTTGTTAGTTAAAAACTTCTCAAAATTAGAAATATTCGGTTCATTAAAGCAATTATGTATGTATTTAGATTTTTAAAAGGCTTGTTGAGAATTTTTTTTAAGCAATGTGTAATTATTGCATTAAAGATATTTCATTTTTTATTATACTAGAATACGAATTATTAAAAATCGGGGGTCTTGAAAATAATATGACTTACGGCGATTACTTTCTTTTAGAGCCTTCTATCCAAATATATCAAATTTACCCGAGTTAGTTACTATAAACCAATATGGGACATCTCCTTTAGAACATTGCTAGTTAACAAATACTTCCAAGCAAAAAGATGTGGTTGGTCACTTTATATTAATCTATATCTTTGTAACTAACAAGATTAATTTTAAATTAAAAACTTGTCACAGGAGTAAATCCTATCCTGTGGTCTTTTCTTAATTTGGTCTTATCTTCGTCAGTTTTCCTAAACCTCCAAATCCTTCTACATTTCTTTCAATACAGTTCATTACAAATTGCACCATTGATTGTGCAATGTTTCTTTTCACTAGTTGAAATATTTCATATTTTTTTCCAACCACCTCTAACACCACAGACATCAAAATACATATATGATGAACTACACAAAAATCGTATTTATTTCTATTCATTTAAATATGATTTTATATGAACCTAGGCCCTAGACGCTAAAAATGTAAAAATTATCAAATACCCTAGATCCTTGATAACCTAGTCCTATTAACCTAGGTTATTGATAACTTTTAAATTCCTACAAAACGAAGCCAAAAACGGGCTCAACGCTTGCGGCAAGCGAACATCCACTTTGCAACATTGTCGTCAGGTAGACATGAACACTATAATTTTACGGCAACTAAATACCCAACACGAGCCCAATTAACACCTTGGTGGGGCCGTTCCACTTGCCCACGCTGATCAGATGGTGAGAATGACAAAATTTTTTCATAATGTTTTATTTTTGAAAGCACAGAGTATAACCACTTTTTGGAACCACGGCATGAATTCACATGCCAAATCCATCTGAGTAAAATTATCGCTGAATTACATAAATGACATCACAGTACAAGTTTACGATGCTACTCGGATTAGATCCTAAACTGATTCAGTATTAAACTTGGTGACCAGGATGAAACCTTACCTCTAATGACAACGAAATATGATGATTAAGAGTTATTCAAAATTAGTAGGCAAAATTCAAAAACCTAAACAAAATGTATAATTAATAAAGTTTTATAATCGAATCTAATGTAATAACTTTCTTTGGACACTGTATTGTTTTATGTTTTGCACATTTGTTTAGTTTTTAATTATTATTGTAACTGTTTGTGTCCCAAGTAAAAAAATAAATAAATTGATTTTAGTGAAAAAATAACAACCAACTATTTCTTCTCAGAGCCCATTTTTCTCGAAATGACTTTTTAAACATACTAAATGTTTTTTTGCAAAATATCCTTCAATGTAATGTCATATTTATATAATGACATTTGCTTAATAAAGTCTGTTTTTTAGTAAGTTATTACGAACGAGTAAAACTCAATTCACCAAAAAGGATTTACAACCAATACAAAAACTCAATTCCGAAGCTCTACGCACTCCCCGTTAATTTAAAACAATGGTTCAAGGAAGGTGAGAAAGTGTGTTGCTTGTCGCCGTAACCCAATACAAAGTTACCGCGGCCAGGTGTCGAACCCTAACGTTTACGAGGCATCGCCGGCGCACTACCAGTATTTATAGGCTGTCGGGGCTAGCGCGACAAAATGAGCAGCAACCATTAAATTACCGACAGACATTTAACGTAAAATATTTCACGAGATCTTCACCGCTTTTTTCGTGTTCCAATTCTACATAGTTAAAAGAATTGATGTTACAATAGATGTGTATAGTTACTCAAATGGACAACATTAGGATTATATTTGACCGGAAAGCAGCAACAGCACTGCGCCCTCTCCTGAGGAGCTGTCGCTCTCATTACAAGTCACAGGGCAATTAGGATCAAGGCTTAAGCTGAGTTTGATTCGTAGGTATTGTGACGAACTCTTTTTTTCCCCTCAGGGGAGAGAGGCTGAGAATCCTCACGAGGAGCACGAAACGTACCCAGGATACCCCCGCAACAGCAAGTGTCACGGAGGTTATGTTGGACTCCACGCGACGGAGCGGTCCGATCGCGTGGCCTACCAACTAAACTCAGCCTAGCCTTTGCCATAAGGGCCCTACGGCTTGAATGGAGATGAACTCATTGGAAGTTCACCTCTTTTATATCACGGCGAGTGTGTCGAATTTCAAATAAAGAACCCGCTGCATTTGACGCAGCGTTTAAACAATCGCGAATAAAACTTCTAGTACAGACGACCTAGCGACTACTTTGTATTAACTGGTATAATTCAATAATTCAAGAAATATTTGAAGTTATATATTTAAAAGTATCCCTCACGATCCCGGTGCACCCTGGAGGGTTTCACAGTATCATCGGCCTTGATCTATCTGGAGTGGCACTTGGTTGCAGTGGTATCCATGAGGATTCTCCTCTCCTCTCCAAAGGGAAAAATAGCTACAGTGATAGCTAAATAAAGAAGTAACAGACACCAAAACTTCTCTCGGAATCTTCATCATTAGTGCTCATATACCTCGCTACTTAGAGGGTCCAGCCTAGCCTAAGGTAGTATTTAGATCTTAACCTTTATTATTAGAAAATAATATTGGTATTCGGCTAATTTGACCAAACGACCGAGATTACTTTAGATCTACGCAAACTACTATGAGATCTGGCAATACTTAGCACTATTAGCTTCAAAAACCAATCTACAAGAAGCTCTATTCATATCTTCTACCCTAATAGGGTAGACGACTACAACTGATTATGGCCGTTTTTACACTATAATTATCTGATTTGAACAATTTATATCTCATGAAAGTATGTCGATATAGAAATTTCAGTTTAATTGTTAATTTATATTTTTTACGTAATTCTAATGAAACGAACACATTTCTAGCATTCTCACATTAAATGTAAATTTTTTTTATATAGAAAGTATACCTATAAACGTACAAATAACAAAGTTATTTTAAAATTTGTTTATACGCCCATACAAATTAGGCGAGTTTACTGAGTTATGACGTCACGATTGCAGTGTTTTTAGTATGGAGCGTTTTTGAGCGACCCGCGACAGCGCCGCAAACATGTCGATGTATCTTCAAAAGTAATAGGCAGATGTACTGTTGGTTCTACAATATTTCTCACTTAAAAGAGTACTTTTATTATATATTGAATTTAAAAAATTGTCGTCTACCCAATACCACACAAAAGGGAAAGCTTACGCTATTAAACCTAGTAGTAGCTTCACTATACCATACACAGAATTCTTATGCTTTCTTATTTATTCTTCTCTTTATATCTCTTCCCGGCTAAAACTCACGAGCTGTATTTACTGACATTCGCAGTATTCTTTATCCTGCTCCACTCTCACAAAGTTTACTCCAGATTTCTCAAATATATCTCTTATAAGGATTATTCTTCACTCACCTTCTGTCGACTACGATCTACTGACATTCGCAGTCTCCTTTATTCTGCTCCAATCCCACAAAGTTTACTCCACATTTCTTAAATATATCTCTTACAAGTTATTCTTCACTCACCTTCTGTCGACTACGATATACTGACATCGCAGTCTCTTTATTCTGCTCCAATCCACAAAGTTTACTCCACATTTCCTTAAATATATCTCTTATAAGGATTATTCTTCACTCACCTTCTGTCGACTACGATCTACTGACATTCGCAGTCCCCTTTATTCTGCTCCAATCCACAAAGTTTACTCCACTTTCTTAAATATATTCTTATAAGGATTATTCTTCAACTCACCTTCTGTCGACTACGATCTACTGACATTCGCAGTCTCCTTTATTCTGCTCCAATCCCACAAAGTTTACTCCACATTTCTTAAATATATCTCTTATAAGGATTATTCTTCACTCACCTTCTGTCGACTACGATATACTGACATTCGCAGTCTCCTTTATTCTGCTCCAATCCCACAAAGTTTACTCCACATTTCTTAAATATATCTCTTATAAGGATTATTCTTCACTCACCTTCTGTCGACTACGATCTACTGACATTCGCAGTCTCCTTTATTCTGCTCCAATCCCACAAAGTTTACTCCACATTTCTTAAATATATCTCTTATAAGGATTATTCTTCACTCACCTTCTGTCGACTACGATATACTGACATTCGCAGTCTCCTTTATTCTGCTCCAATCCCACAAAGTTTACTCCACATTTCTTAAATATATCTCCTATAAGGATTATTCTTCGGTCACCCTCTGTCGACGACACACCTCTTTATCAATTTGTCTCATATATAAATACGCTTCTAAAAACCTGTTAATGCTCTCTTTATAAGCCCAATATTAATAATCTTTTATCAGCTTCAATTCACACAGGCCTGGTTTATAGAAGCTTTATTGCAGTCATTTTTGTTGCGAAATCCAAATAGGTGTTATTTCCCTTAAAACTAGTAGCAAATGTTTAATATTTATGTTTAGGGAGCCAACATGTTATCTATTAAATTGGGCCTTGCTTTAACATGTGACACTCCCACAAAAGCCTTACAAACACCCTGGATTTATGGATGATTCCCGCCTCCTGATGTAAAGAACAACTCCGCCATACTGCTTCCTTGCCATGACCAAATGTATTCCACTTCGCATAAAACATTTAGTATTTACCATTTACTCTAAGCTATCATTTTGTATAGTCTTTTATCTAAGAGCTATAAACACTAAATCCTCAGATCAGCGCCAGATCTTGTCGAACATGAGAACGCTTACGGCGACGAGACTTAAATCGCTACCAGAATTTATTGAGCGTCCAAGTGCTACACCGACTGCGTTGCATCCGAAGAATAAAAACGAGTAAATGTTGCGAAGGGGAAACACGTCATACATTGAATGATTCTTTAACTTGTGTGTTAGTAAAAAAATCATAAAGAGGAGAACTCGAAGCCTATGGCGCACAAGATCTACATAACAACATATTTTTTATCATCTTTATATGCATATGATCATATCAATAACCATTATCCCCTTCCAGGGTTATAGTCAAAATATATTCCAATTATGATGCCACTTTACTTCGCTCTTCTTCTTTATGAACTACCTAATGTTCTGTCAGTTGTCAGTTCATGCAAAGAATCCATAGCAGTAATTTACAATTTTCATATCATGATTTTCACATTTTTGTGTTAATGATAATTGACTGTAACATACGTACAGAAATGAAAAATACACAGTGCTCGATAAACAGACCTTCACAAAGCGACTTCACAATTCTTTCTGTAACTTAACTCGAAGTGTCAAGTGCACGGCGCTGTAAATGCGCCTCTAAATAGGTCCGTATCTCGCATTCACCCAATTTGCATCCCGTCGTCGATTTAGCCGGGGTCAGGCAGAGCGACAGGTACACGCGCTGTCCGGGCGTCTGCCTCATTAGTCTGTGGCCGTCTGCGCACGCGCCAAACCGAGGAATCGCCTCGAGGCCGACTCTAGTGCTGTCTGCTTTATCGATAATTATAAATATACGGATTTTATAAAATGCTACAGTTGGATTTAGGCAAAGAAAAAAAGACTATAACTATACATCACAGTCTGTGATAATTCATTATCAACCAACTCTTACCAGCACTTAATTCAAAAACAATAATTCATTTGTACTCCTAGTCTTTCTGTCAAACCATGTGTCAAATACTGACATATTTTTTATTCCTTTGCCGACCGAGTTGCTCAGTTTTGACCGACAAATTACCAACTAAAATAGGTGAGAGCTCAGGAGACATGTTAAAAAAACTGAAAGAGTTATATACATATAATCGAGAACAGCTGAACCGAATTAAATGATCACATTTTTGGAATCATCGTCGTCAAGAATAACAGAACATCAATTCAAATATTATAAAAATCAGGAAAATGTAATAAAAAAGAAATATAATTATTTACAATCTAGTGCCATTAGGCACTGAATAAAATGAAAAATGAAAAATTACGGAACCCGGTTATAGTGAATAGGTTTTTCTTTCTTTTTTAGATATATTGTGAAATTAAAAAAAAGCTTTGGAAAATTTCAACGATAGGACTTTTGTAATATTTTTTTAGAGAAATTATAATTTCTCTAAAAAAATATAGAATATATAGAAAGAATATAGAATATATATAAAAATATATAGAAGGTTTCTTGCTTGTATATAGTACTTTTGTTTTATCAAGTTGTGTTCTTTTACCAAAAAATATAATAAATATATACTAGCTGGCCCAACAGACGTTGTCCTGTCAAATGTCTCAAATGTCACGTTGTCTCACGTTGTCTCAAATGTTTTTAAATAAATAATTTAGCTGAAAAACAATATCTATATGACCGTATTGTGAATCTAAACCATTCTCAAGCCCCCTGGAATACACACAAAAAACTTCATCAAAATTGGTCCAGTCGTTTAGGAGGAGTTCAGTCACATACACACGCACACAAGAAATATATATATTAAGATAAAGGAGATACAAAAAGGAAAATTAAAATAACTAAATGCAATTTTCAATCACACAAATACATAAACTTCCTGTAAAAAATATCATTTTTTAATATTTATTATATTAATTATCATTTTATTTATTATATTAATAATTATAAATAGTTATTTACATAGTATCAATTATTTGTCCTCAACATTTTCGTTTTCCATACTGGAACATACCTACTAGCGCAATTTTTATGGAATTATCCAAAAAATTGTGACGCATTCAAATCCATTCATTAAATCTGCGTATAAACCTAATTGCACTGGACTATTATTATATAACTTTTGGAGTTTCGCTATCTTTCACAATTGACAGCTTACATCATGTCTTGATGTCATTTCTTATAAAACTATATGCAAAGTTAGCAGCTTGACCCAGAGTTAGGTGAGAGCTAAGTGGATATTGACTACAATCTGACTCCGAAGGCGATTCATATGACAAACGAGCAGTACTCGTGGACCTCAGATAACATTCAGTAAGCCATACGCCACTAGTTATCTGAGTCAAGCGCATGGTGAAAACCGTTACGTACCTATCGAAGTTAGAATATACCTCAGCACTTTAATTCCCTCAGTGCTTATAAAAGTAAACATTAGTTCTAAATTCTAATCATTATCATTAAATTGTAATTTTTTTTATCCAAATATGTTTTAGATATAATATCTATCAAAGGTAACCTTATATATATTTTCCTTTTTGATGTCATTAATTTATCGATTTTTATAATCTATACTTCTATACTAATATAATAAAGAAGTAATATTTGTGTGTTTGTATATTTGTTAAATTGTAAGAGGTAACCTCGGGATCTACTGAACCGATTTTAAAAATTCTTTCACCAAAAGCCACATTATTGCTGAGTGTCATAGGTTATATAAAAAACCGAAAAATAAAAAGGCTTTTACGTTGTAGTCCGTTTTGCAAAGTGAATCGGAGAAAAAACGGACAGCGGACGGCCCGCGATGACTTCGGGTTTGATTCGGTTCGTGTTCGTGCTCGCTTCGGGAATTATTAATATTATGCCCAACGAAGTGGGCACCGGTCAGCTAATATAATTAGGACTATTAGTAACTGTAATGTAGAATTGGAAATTGGTACTCTGTAAGTACTCCAAAAGTCTGTTATTTCATGTAGATATTATTGTATTACTTATTATGTTATGATTTTCCATCTTTTCCATAATAACTTTTCTACAGAAACTCTCCTTCTGATGGACACCTACCATTAAATATTATTTCGACTTCTTGTATTATCGGTAGGCTTATTACTCAACTCTGTAGCCAAATGCGATCACATCGCTATTTCTTAATTTACACATCAAAAATTTTTGCTAGTTACTTATTTTGTACTAGCTAACATTTTTAATAACTGAGTGTTATAAACCCAAGAGTAGACAAATATAATCGGAAAGCTTCGAACTGCTAAGCTATCGGGAGTTACATGTGTTAGTTAACCATAAAAGATAGACATATATGCTGTCGTGGGATATTTTTAATATAATTTTAAGGAAAACATTTCCGTCATACATGAATTCTATGTAGCTTAAGGTTGCACACGAGACGGAAGCTTAAAAAATGGAGTAACCTCCCGTTTTCCCAACATTTCCCTTCACTGCTCTGCTATTGTAGCGTGATGAAAAGTATACTATAACCAGCTCAGGAGTATGAAATATATTTGTACCAAGTTTCGTTAAAATCCGTCGAGTAGATTTTGTTTCAAAAAACAGACAAAAATTTTACTTATTGCATTTTTGGCATCAGTATCGATCCCTAATCACCCCCTGATAGTTATTTTGGAAATATATTTCCTACACAGAATTGACCTCTCTACAGATTTATTATAAGTATAAATGAGAGGAAGGAAACGAGCAATGGTTAATATGCAACTGGATTATTACTATATAGAATAATAGTACATTATGATACTAGTGTGCAAAGTTGTTTATTGCATACGAAGCGGTATTGGTCGCGCGAGCCGTAATAAGGTGAGCGCGACAATTTAGCCGAGGACGCAATTAACAATGCACACGAGTTTCATACGACGTTTTTCAACACAAGTTGAGGAAAAAAAGCTAATAAAATGCAAATTTTTATTTATTAAAACAATTAGTAAATGTACAATTTGCGAAGCTAATACTGTACAGATTTTGCGGGCATTTTTACGGTTTGAGATATAAATTTACATTCAACAAACTTGCATTGAGGTGCAATAGTAATCAAAGATTCACTATAATTTTATTTAAATACATTATATTATCATATGCTGTTTTCTTAAATTTATAAAATTTTGGCTGAATGATAATTTGACTCGTGCCTGTATGCCGATGCTGCCATTACGCTGAGCGGCGCGCGCATGCGCGATTGCGCGGTAAAAATGAAAGTTGCTTGTTGCCGTTCAAAATCATTATTGCGCTTTTATAACTTTTCTTCATTGATAAATACATATTAAACATTAGAATACATTTGTTCGAGAAAAAGAAAGTGCTACCAGACTAAATTAAGAATGCATTGTACGTATATAAAAACGTCTTGTAACAGGGAACAACCGAATTTTATTGGGTTATAAATATTGCACACTAGTGCGTAATGAAATTGCGCACTAGTGTGCAATATCCTAGTTTTTGAGATTAAAAACACGCATGAAACAGCCCAGTTATGAGAACGTGTGTTGAAAATAATTTTACCATACTATTGTTACGATTAGTTCAGATGAATCACAGACACCACAAACAAAAATATGGATAAACATTACGCGCGCATTCGGGAGCACCGGCCGCTTTATGCGAAGTTAGACTAATGACGCCGCCCGGCGACGCCTGCGATTTATAGCCACCCAGCACTGCTTAACGAGGGCGTATATGTTTTGCATTGTGCTGCAAATCGCTGATGCGCCTACAGGTACTCGTCTATCGATTTTTTATTACCTATTATTACTGTTAGTTGCTTTTACAACATGAGATTTAGTTTAAGAAACGCGAGGACCTGGAGACCTATTTTTGAATTACCTAACAGCGGAAATCACCTAACAGCGGTGACTTTGAGGTCACGGCTTCCTAAACATCCAATTTTTGAAAGTCGATCGCAGAGCTGCCAACATAGATAATGTACACACATAATATATATATATATATATATATATATTATATATATTATATATATATATATATTATATATATTATATATATATGCTACATTCATATATATAGACTGAAAAATCAAACAAAACACAGATATCACACCTGTGACTAAGGTAGTCACATCAGTGATATTCAAAAATAAGAATTATTGAAAATCGGTGATTATTAGTCACATCCGTGATTTCGAAGTCGCATTCGTAATTCAAAAATAGGTCTCCTGATAGATTCCTGTCAGTCGTTACCGCAAAGTGGCCGATCAGAATCGACGGGACCCAATCGCCACGAACCCTTTGCCACGTATTGAGGATTTAATTGCATACCTAAATGGAGCCAGATATTTCGCAGACATAGCCTTAAATTTTGCACTCTAGAAGCTAACGATCAAGGAGATTGAAAGACAAGAGACAGTATCATCGCCCCATAAGGATTACACGAGTTTAACGTTTTTGATTCCAAAACGAGTGGAGCTATTTTGCAAAAAACAATGGATAAAGCTCTCTCTGGACTAAGTATAAATGCGCTAATATATACGTGGATAATATAAATGTAGTTTTTATTATCCACGTAGTTTAAGAGTTCAAATATGCATTGGATCAAATAATTAACAAGATTAGAGGAATAACCTCACAATACTTATTACGTCGCGTATGATCTGGGTACTATTGAGAGTATTGTTTGAAATTCTGTAAAAGGGTGGGTGGTGAAAGATAGTTTCCGTTAACGAACTACAAGTTTTAAAAACATCTCTCCTCGAAATAATTTTTCTTCATAAGTACATTTATAAATATTGACCCCCATTTTCATTTCATGAACCCCAATTTTTTTTCGTTCACGTAGTTCCAAAGAATGCGAGCTGTGGTCGTAGAGCATGCCTTAACAAGATCTGGGGGGCTCAGAATTACGACGCGTCAGATACTTACGACGTGCCCGACAACTTTACCGCTGTCCTACCGAACTTGTAGCAATATCGTGCAGTGTTATAAGGTGTTGCAGTTATAAATTTCGTCGCGTTTGCTAACGTCGGCTGGCGGATCGGAAGTTTAACACGTTTTTATTGATGAGTGCGTCCGCGCACCCGGCTTTTCGTGCAAAGTAACATTCGAATGTATGCTGTTGGTTAAGTTAAAGAGTAAATAGTGATTAACTGAAGAGTTCGTTTAGACGCGAATCTCAGAAACTACTGCGAATGCGAATTCAAATATTATTTTTTGTGTTGGATAGTCCGTTTATCCAGGAAAGCTATTTAACATCACACTGCGACTTATAGAAGTGAAGTATCAAAGCAAACTGTTGCAAAACGGAAAAAAATATTTTTGTTTGAAAGCTTTCGTTGGGTGCGCTGCGTAAACGGTTTAGTGACATAAAAACTATGTATGATGAAATTGTTCCCTTTAAAAGTTCAAAAAAATCCTTACCTATGTCTATCTCTTAAGATTGACTCACTAATAACCTTTTCTGATTGTAATCAAAATAGTTTGAAATTAACGCAATAAACGCATGGATTTGTTTTCAACATGATATTATTCCTTATCTAAATAAACATGTTATATATATTTAACATACTTATGATTATAAGCATTTAATTGTATAGCCTTGATCAACATCTTAGGAGATATCATAATTTTAAAATACTCCGCAACAAAGAACCTAGGCGGTAAACAGTCTCCATTCGGGCGAAGCGGCGGACACAGTAAGTATCAAATATTTTTAAGGGTTGTATTTAACTCACCACAATACAAACCCTAACTTATCTACAAAAATACAAACATATCAAACCAGAATTAGCTGTAAAAAACCAGATAATTAAGTGTGCATTGTAGTATTTTTCATGCTGTTATTAATTATTTCCCATTACTTACTTAGTTTACTGACCCATCACCATCATCATCATAGCAACTAATATACGGCCCCACCGAGCCATAGAGCACGTTGGAATGATCAAGGTTAGAACTTAACTACAACTACAACTCTAACTCCATAGCAGACGAGACAAACACCTTTACATTTATTCGCAGATACTGAATACAGTTTGCCTCCAGATTGGAAAACTATAAATGATGTAAAGATAATTAATAATGTTAGTTATATAGGATATCCAGAAGCTTATATAGAAAGGATAAACATTAAATCATTCGTTTTCAGTATTGTTGAATTCTTATGTTTAAGTGTTTTTCTGGGGTTCGGGACGCCGGCTTACAAATTTGTTGAATATATATATATATATATTGAATTCATAATTTCTCTTTATTGCCCACCAAAAACATAAACACTGCAACATATACAACACAACAAATACACAACGATATTATAGCTATACAGCAAAAGGAATTGGACTAAAAAAAGAAGACTATAAATATTTTAAGCTAAGGAATTATGGAGAGGAAATGAACACGGACATGATCGTTAAAAACCTCAAGCGTTCCCGCTCTCCGAGGGAGAGTTGCATAATCGAACGGCATAAACAAAAAAGAGTGTATAGGAAGTCGGGACTGTAATGTGGTATGTCGGGAGTGAGATTGAAATTATAACATAAATTACGACTTGACAAATAGAAAAAAGACAAGATGGAGAAGATTCGTCTGTTAAACTAGTGATTTTTTCTAAGGGACGGGATCTCCACTTTGAACCTAGTTGGATTCATCTATTATTTCTATTAGCCAGTGGAATAAGTAAACACGTAAATAATAAAATTCATTACAGACTCTGAGATTGGAACTGGCAGATAATGCAGATATATTCTCTTTTTGCAGAAATATTAACAAATTAGCAATGGCTCATAGCATGTGCTCTCGGCGATTAATATGCTAAGGCTGTGCTCGAACTGTAAGTGAATCCAACTTTAATCTGTAACTAATGTATAAAAACAAGTCAACCAAACACTTCATTACCGCTATTCGTTCTTTACGACAGGAGACGTTCTTTTTTGGGCCGCATTTTTAATTATTTTTCTACACTTACTGCGTGATGTTTTTCTAATAGATCCCCTCCCTCCCCTCTAAGACAAAGTTCCCAAAAAGAAAAAAAAATGAAAAACTCGCAAACTTTTAAAAAATAATATTTAAAGTCTCGAATATTAGTTTCTTTTATAAAGCTTTTTTATATTTATAGGTTTTAATGAAGGCATCAAGCTATTTATATTATTTTTCCGAAACTATTAATATATTCTGATAGTAAATATATGCTCTTACTGCAGATTTATTCCTGAAAATGAAACTGTAGATGCTGGCTGTAATGAGTAGTTCCTTTGCATTTTTATTAAATAATGAGAGTTACCTCCTATCATCGTAATGTCATTGTCAGTGTGACAGTAACATCCTTCTATTTACAAATTAAACTGAAAATATAATCATTTAGTTTAATTAAAATAATGATTATCTTCTTAAAACGAATGAATGAAATAATCGTAGCCAAAAGTCGTCGTGCCAGAAAATATCACAATCCAAAGCAGTGAGAAGAGAAATGTTCGTGAGGAAGCCAAATCGTAGAAATCACAAAACACATAAAAAGCAACCAAACACATGAGAATATCAATGACAATAGGGTATTACACGCATTTTTGAAATGTATCTTAAATAAATTCTACAGTCCTAATATATCACAAAATGTTTTTTAAATATTTTTTTTTCTCGCGTTATGTACGAATATAAATTAATTATTTTATCATAATTTCAAACTTCGCGCGTATTTCGCGAAAACGCGGCAAACAGCGGACGCCATGATTGTTGTGGAGTCATGACGTCATTACGTGAGTAAATTAAAAAACATAACCCTCTTCCATGATGTTGAATTAAAATTATTCTATTAGAATATGAAATGAATTGAGCGGGCGGGATGCGAGAAATTGTAGCAAGTAGTTAAGGTAGTTATTTACCTATACGTTTAAAGGTTAGATACATACCAAGTTGACATTGACAGCTGACACTTTTGTTTACTAACGTAATGACGTCATTAGCATGGCGGCGAAAGTTTCGTAGTGTTCAAAGACAGATAAAAAAACCTAAAAACGTTAAACTGCAATAATAAAAAAATTCAGGCACTGTATGAAGTGAAACTAACATTTCCCGATTTCTTTTCCTCTAAACAATCATTGTAATACACTTTTAAATTTTTTCCCATCTAGACTATAATACCCTATTGATGTGATGATTGAAAAAATGGCGCGGGACGCCATTTTGATTTTTGTAATGGCAATGAAGCTTTTGACATCTGTCATGTAGTGTACATGCACAATGAGTGCATTGTGACAATCAAAATCGAAGTTGCCAATATAAAAAAGCTTTGGGTTGCTGTTTTATTGATCTTACATTCCTTTTCTTTTTTTTTACAATGTTTTGCAGGTTTTCAAAAAATATCTTCTTACGGATAAAGGTGCCTTATTTTTTGTTCTTTCCATAAAATATTATTTTATTACTGTAGGCTGAGAGGGGCCCAGCCTCCATACAGAAATGGAACATCTCCTTTCTGATCTGTAAAGGCCTGTAAGGAAAAGAAATGAAAGCGTGGAACTATACTCTATGTGTATAGTCTGCATAAAGATAAAGTTAACGAGAGCTGGATAATGTGAGACCACAACACAAAAGATCCATTACAGTTCAAAGACCACTAACAGCCATAAGATAACTAAAAAGAACCTTATGACTGTGATTCCATACGATTTCTTATCGAAGTTTAGTAATTAATCAATTGACATTTTTAACCTTTTACCAAAGCGTGCCTGTCGAACGTTCAGCTAACCACGTGGCGTTAGCACATGGCCGGCTTTATCTAGACAGAGTTCCTTCGTCGCCTGCTTGTCAAGGTGTAACGGGCAGGCTACCGCCGCGATACCATCGCCTCATTAGCTAATGGCCATTACCCTGAGTGACGTGTCCGGGGCAAATTGTGCATTCGGATTGCGGTGTCACGGCAACATGTCGTCAATTAGGCCGACGTGTGCGCGTATGTCGCGCCTCAAGTCGGTAAAGGGAGACAAGTTGGACGCTGATGGCGAAAGGGTGTTCAGTTCCTTGACGACTTCTGTCACGCATATCAATGATCAGAGCGATAATATATCTCATCGCTTTCGTATAGATTTGATAATTATATATTATTAAATATATAATAGATTTAAATTTAACAAGATTAGCGTTTTGTAGCATTGTCTTTCGAGCAAGCTTTGCGTGAAATTAATTGACGATTCAACTGTATTTCGTCATCGAGTCATCAAATCAATTTCAGGGCTGCAACATCGACGATACTAAATCACCGATCAAATTCAGTTTATAAATTTGACAGACATATAATGAGCAAGCAATGTCGCTACAAAATCAAAACGCCAACTCCAATCGACAAAGGAAATATTCCAATATGGCCAACGCAGTACATATTTCATGCTCCACTGCAAGACAGATTTTTTTTCCATAGCTTTAAATTACAACTTAAAGGTACAAGGTGTCTATATTTATATGACGCCTATCACCGAAGAAAAATTTTAATAAGCCCGTAATGGCACTTGAAAATCAACATACAAAAAAAATGCTTAACCTATTAAATATTATGGACCGAAAAAGAAAAATTCTCACGTCGCGTTACAACAGCCTAGCCGCCGAGCAACATAAGAAAATGAATACGACCTTTATGCCACAGGAACCCAACTTATCTGTGTTTTGCTGCAGTGTTCTATGATATACTACGCCACACATACTTCACTGCACTTAATTTCAGTGTTCTTGTTGACTACTTTCAAATTGTAGTTTTAAAGTCGAGAACGCAGTTATGTTAATGGTAACATCAACACAAGACAGCTAGCTTATTCCGAGGTAAACAAAACTTCGTGACTACGGTCTTTAACTGAATTCTTATTTTTTGTAATACCTCTAATAAATGAAGAGCACACAAAAAGCTGAGTGTGCACTGGTGGCGTGAGCATCACCAATACGACGACATATTATAGTATAGGGCGTTGTAATTTTTTTGGGACTCGTCTCCTATTACACTAGGACGTAATATATATTAGGGAATTGTTGGTTTAAAATAACATTTTACGTATTTACATTAATCTACAATTTAATTCTTTGCAATCAGGCTATATTACTTCATTTTCAGAAGAACCAGCGATTTAAATTAAATAAGAATAAAATATCATCTAACTTGTCTACCGCATGCAAATACTCGGCAGCGCGCGCGCATTAAAATGCAAGATGGCGGAAGCGCGCACGCGAGGTCGCGGGGTCGCCGTATCGCCACGCGCCATTGTCCGCGCGCGCAGCGAGGCTGTAGGGCGCCCATTAATCGTGATATTAAGGTATACCGTACTAAATATGCATATATGTAGTTGCGTCGGATTAAGAAAACTTTGTAGAGAAATATTTTGTATTTCACGTTTCTCTTTTTAACTAATTCCTTCCCTCTTCTATTTTTCATCAAATTTTCATCAATTCGTTAGAAATACGAATATGTGCACTGATCAAAGTTTTTGTACAAACAGAAATTGTTCGTCGATTCTCAATTTAAGAAACAGCTAAGCACATTACAGTGACAATAATATCGAGTGCGGTAAAGTTCTTTTACGAATCATCACGAATATAGAAGTTGCAATTTGGGTCAATTCAAGTCGCATCAGATCTGAATGATTTCGTTTCGTCAACACGAGGGCGTAGATTTTTTAATGACATGATATGTCGATGGCGCTGTGGTCTCGGTGTTGTTCTACGAATCTGAGGTCAATCCTGATGATGAACCAATGTGTTTTGGAATTTCAAATATAAAATTATTTGACGCTCCTACAATGAAAGAAAAAGTCGTGAGCCAACATGCATACACCTACGAAGAAATTCAAAAGTGTATGAAGTCGACCAATTCGTAGTGGGTCAGCGTGTTTGACCATCGCCTTAACATAGAGAGAATAGGCTCCAGCTCCTCTGTGGGGACATACATATATGTCTATATATATATAACTGTGATAATACTGTTAATTTTGCGTTCTGATTGATTAAAATTTAAATTCGTATCGATTACAATTTATTAGTAGAAGCATTGGCTCTCAGAACACGACAATATTAAAGCAAGTTTAAAATTCATTAGATCCAATACGGTGTTATATGAAGAATATCGTGAAGAAATGGATTTTACTATTATTCTTATCTCACATAGAAATGAAAATGCACAGACAGACTCAGTATCTATACAGCCCCCCTAGACAAAATGCCTTTCTATTTGCGTTTTCTATAATAGATAACATAAAAATGTATGGAACTGACATTTCCAGTAGATACGTCACGTGACTTGATGACGCTGATAGAAAACTCGTAGACAAGATGCTAACTGTGTTTCTATTCTATCGCTCGTCTGTGTTCTATTTTGACAGTAGAAGAGTTCTATACAAAATCATAGACAAAATGTAGTCTGTGACGTAAAAAATAGATACGGTTCTATTCTATTTCTACTCAACAAAGCGATTGCTCATACCCAATAGATTAGTGATAGATTGTTTATTTGTTGTTTTAAAATAGTGTGTTTTTGCCAAATTATTCCTAAAAATGCAGACAGACAGGAGTTACTTTTGCAATTATAATAATAGTATGAATCTTTAATTTGATAAACTTTTTATATAATCTTGATTGTGTAAATATTAATATTACGTCATTTTGAAACAACCGTAAGTAAACAAAGCTAATTTGAATTCAATACTGATACTCGCTTTTGTAATGATTAATTGTAAATCTCATACTTACCCCTAAACAAATGTCTACGCAACGATTTTTAAATCCAAAGTTTGTTTAATTTTGTCCTAATTAATGTAGGTAAATAATTGTGAAGTACGCACGTTTGAAATGTTTTGAAGCTCCTCCTAATGGCATTTTTTCTCTTTAAGCAAAGGAACTTAAGACGAAACACGGTAGATTATTTTCTATTTCTATTCTATTTTCTACTGTCACGGTAGACACAGCCATTCTATCAGTAGATACACTTTGTCTAGCATTTTTCGATAGAAAACGCTTAGTCTATTATAATAGTAGAAATAGAATAGAAAAGACGCGCGTGCATTTTGTCTGGGGCTACAGATTAGTTTAAAACACGAATATGTGTCGTTCATCATTCCCCTACGTGTTTTGTAAATGGACTTAACTTATACAGTGGCGGATTTGCCCTAAGGTCCAAGAGGCCCGGGCCTAGGGCGGCCAGATATTAGGGTCGATCATTCCTGTATAGGTGCTGAGAAAGGGGTGGCTGTTACTTACTGTTGGCCTGAGGTCTAGGGCCGAGATTGCCAATCCGCTAATGGATTTATCAATGGTACTAAGTTTTTGCCAAGAAGCTAGAGCCTAACCTGATTAATGGTATTTACAGCTTAGTCAACCCCGCTTGAACAGTGCGGTCGACGAAGTGATCTATTTTCGAGTTTCTTCAGAGATTTATGAAAGTTGGTTCACAATGTTGTTCATGATTAAATATCGATTAAAATATAATCCTCCCTTAAATCGTGTGGTCACACCACAAGTATCTTCTCACGATCCGCAAGCCACAGTGTACCTACAATAGCACAAGCGTTCGCAGAACTACCGCCCTAGAAACTCGCTCACAACGGAATTATTTGGGTAATGAGCATTCCGAATTAACATACACGGAAACACGAACGTTGTAATCCGATAACGTTGTAATAATCGATTGAAATCGAGCCATAACATTATTCGATTATACGTTAGAACTGTATTCGGTTGAAAACGGAAAAACTTAGAAAGTTGTCTTATATGCTTCCATTGCCCAAACTGAATCTGTATTAGACTTATTGGTTTACACTTTATTCACATATTGTATTGTTCAAAATAGTAATTTATACATTCGATTAATTTTTAACATACACTAAATTATTTTACAGCTTCGTTTAAAAATGGTATACTACGGGATCACGGATCTAGCAAAAGTCTGTACAAAGAAAATCCTTAAAATAAAAACTACTCACTGCGTTGTTACTGTTAAACTTTAACATTGCATTCTATTCAATTGACCACGACATATTCCTTGGCACTCTTCTTTTTGTAAACATCTCCTCGTCCAGCATTCACTGCTTGCACCCTTATTTAACTAATCACCAGAAGTGTATAATAAATAATAATAGTTCTTCCCTTTGATGTAGTTTATCTCACCTGGTGCCTCAGGGTGGATAACTTTCTCCGTTTCTATTTACATTTTTGATAAATCACCGGGTATCCTCTGCACACTCTTGTCAAGTCCGCTATATGCCGCTTATTTACAAATCTATAGCCATATTGAACCATTTAATTTTTTTTGTAAACTGCACTGAATAGAAGTTTACTGCACCTGCATCATTTGGCCTACTGGATAACACGACCAAATCACACATTTTAGACTAAAATGCAAATTAAAATTAGAAAATGTACGAGCAGTAATAGTAATTTCACTCCATCAAGCGATTCCACACTTTTTTCCTTTCTTATTAGAATTATGCTCACTTTGCTCATTTGCTTGCTTGCTTGGGCAACCGAAAACACCTGATTATTATATTCACAGTCTCAGGTACCAAACTAACTTAGCATCACTAATCGGAGCGACAGCGTTTGCAATTCCTAATTTGGGTATGGTATACCCCATTGGGGTACACGAACGGTTAATTCTAACCCACAACCTAAATAAAATATTCGTAATTCTATCACAGTTCCGGACTTGTACAGACATTTATAGACCGGAATATTGTTATTCTAATACGTTTAAAAAAACAAACTTTCAAATAAAAATAATTAAATGGGTCAAACAAAAATGAGACAAGGAAAACTATAAAATATATTTGAGATGTGTTTAATACAGAACGGATCAAAACTCATCTTAAATGTAAAACATGTAAAAATATATCAAAATAAACAAACAGAAACCTTGAAGTAATTCAACTTATATATTGGATGAAATCATTGCAAAACTCAGTCGTTTGCAATGTTAGGGTTAAATTAAAAATTTGTAAGCACTGCTATTACTTATAAATTATATACTATTTTATTGGAGATCGTGAGAAAAGATTTTTTCAAATATAGTTAATATAATTTTTAAAATAAAAGTAGACTCTAATAATTATGAAAACAATGAGTTTATAAAATGTGTGAACTAATATTTTCGCAACATATTTTTAACTTCGTTTTAAAGCTTTATAAATGCAATTATCCATTTTACATTAGATATTTTACAAAACTTATCCCTATAAACATGTCTATTCTTATAGACAAACTAACACGAAAATAATACTGATTTGAAATACCTTAAATTTTAGGTAAACATTTAAATAATTAATGTTTTCACTAACTTTGCCTTAGCTTAAGTGGCATGCTGTCTCACTCTTTTCAATTAAAAGAAAAACTGTTAAGACAATGTTGGTTTAAGCCTAAGATTTTTTGAAGACTTAATTAAGACATCTTACCAAATGTCATGGAAATATTTACTCGATCATGGAAATCTAGAAATTCAACGCGTCTTTCATTCACAACGTGTACTTACATATTACCTGTCACTATATGGTGTGTTTGAAGAAAAATCGATAATCAACACTCGACGCGGGTATATCGATTATAATATGAAAGTATACTGATTAAAACAGCAAAGACGAGTGGACTGTATTTTGCGTAGTAACGTAATAAATGCACTAGGTTATGACTGAGAACATACAACTGCAAGAAAATCATTGGAAATAGAACAGAGGGGCTATCGCACTAATAAATCGCAAGCGAAACGCAACCGAACCGTTCGGCTTAACCAATCCGAACGCCACAATATCACGTCATCTGTTCGATGACGTGATATTCTAGCTCTCGGATTGGTTGAGTGGAACGATTTGGTTTCGTTTCAGCTGCGATTTGTTAGTGCGATCGCCCCTCAGTTGCAATAAAATGGATAGAAAACATGCACACTTATCGAGGAAATCCCCCGCACCCCACTTGGAGGATTCTCCGTAATTATGCTAGATTTTTACTTATTTATAGTATATTTTAAACTAACGGCGGAATAGGTCACTCGCATTAGGACAACATGGTTACGTTTTTAAATACCAAAATATAAAATTATTTTGTTCATAAATGAAAACTACCAAGGTAATTGTACTGTCTTATGCGAGCTCATTGCCCTCTTGGAGTATACTGCGTAAGGATGATGGAATTTCACTTATTTATCATCATATTTTGGGCTAGTACGCTGTGACATCACTTTAATTAAATTTAGTTACATTCTATTGAGTTTTATAATTGTTTGCGATAAGTTACAATACGCAGGCGGGCGCATACGATTATTAGAATTTCACCTATTTATCATATATTTTACAATACGCAGGCGGGCGTATATGATTATTAGAATTTCACTTATTTATCATATATTTTGGGCTTTTTTGTGAAGATAGTAATGTGCATGTAGGAAGGGACGGAAAAGGAGTACAACCCAGTGCATTTTACTGTGGAGGAGATCGGGGGAGGTAGTGTAGCCTCCCCCGAGGAGGGCTCCCCTCTAGGCAGGGGGGTGGAGGCTGGGGGTTCCCGGAAGTTGCTTGATGTTCCCGGGGGCTCCCTACATGCCTGAGGAAGGCCATCCCTGAGGTTTTAGTGGGTAGGTCTCCCCCTTCTGGGGAGGAGAGCCCCACATAACCGCCGGCTCGCCACAGCCGGGGTATGCAATTTAATGCATTTTGCTCAGGGGGGTAAAAAAAAAGGTCAAACTAAACAATACCGAACATTCCCCCTACCATTAATGTACCATCATCTTTAAAAAAAAATGAAACAAGTTAGTAAAATTATCCTTATAAGTGACATTAACTATGCATAATTAAAACCAAGCATAAATACAAAATTAAAACAATAACAAATGCAATAAATAGTAAAAAGCTGTAGCTAGGCATAAGATAATTATTTTAATTGAGGGGATTCCCCCTCGAATAAAAATGATCATCTATGTAGATATGACTTTCTAACACGTCTGCAGCAAAAAAATTAGATCACTCGTCGTTGGGAAGTTGTATTGCTGTTATTAACGCAAGAAACGGAGAACGAAAACCGAAATAAGCGCGATTATATTCTTAAGTGTCAGTAACATTACTCAAAACGAAAAAAAAAATGCGTTGAATTATACCGCGATGTAAATTTTGATATATGCGTAGGTACATTTTTTTATGTCAGCGAAAACTGCAATAGGATAATGGAAACATTTATTAATATACGAAAGATTTCCTTTTTCATATTCAGATAGCGAAAAGTTATTCCTATTAATACTTCACAAGATTTAGCATATCGATCTGAACATATCCCGTTATCGATATGCACCTCGACAATTCTTACACACCTCTCCATAAGACCTGTAGACGTATTTTTGAATCATTAGACGTGAATTTGGAACTCGAATACGAATACAAATCGTGCGCGAAATTATTTTCTACTGCTTACAATTTTATAGGTTTTTGAATCACTCGAATTCAGTGTTGTCATTATAAACAAATTCTTAATTAGATTCCGTTCCACGCAGATAAATTAAAAATCACAAAACAATATTTACTTATTATATGTACCTATTTACAAGCTTTACATCAACCAGAGTAAATTTATCACTGGCAACGTCACTTCAGCGTTGGATATTCTACTAGTAGAAATAAAAAACGATTGGGTCGAACCACTTGCTGCACAACGCACGAAATGAAAGTTCAGAAATAGTGAATTCGGTAATTCGTATACGAATCTCACGTTTTCGAATGCGAATTGGTTTTCTATTGTGTCAAAAATTCGTCTCCTGTAAGTGCGAGCGAGACAGATAAATATTTTTTATGAGATATGACTAAAAATTGTTGAGTGATGTGATTAAAATTCTAGACATATCGATTTAATCGTATGTAACGATTTATAAATAAATGATCATCACAACCCATATAAATCCCCATCGAAGGGCACAAGCTAACCTAAACTATGTTAGGGAATTAGGCCTAACTCAACCACGCTGGCCTAGTGTTAGTGGTTGACTACATACACCTTTGTATTGTAGGTGTATCCAGGTTGCCTCACTGTTTTTCTTTACGGTAGGAGCTACGTTTATCTGACGCTCCTACCGTGTGGAATTCGAAATACGAAAAACCGTTGGTACATCGCAGGATCGACCCCAAACAATATGATTCATAGACCAACGCAGAGACCACAGCACCACTGACGCTCGATAACATAACATAATTTTGACGCTCATAACTAGAGATCGGATAATCGGATGCATATTTACCTAAAGTTAATTTTTGGCTCACAAATTATGGAGGCGGCATTTTAAAATACATTTTGTATAAAAAACGGTAAAAATACGGTACTGCAAATTTAACGTAGTGATATTGTTTGAAAATTACTAAATTAGCACGTGGTATTTATTTTCAAAAGACCGAGACTCCGGGTTCATTTATACAACTATGCATACGTATTTTATTTACATGAAGTTTAAGTTTCAGTTCCCCGTGCGATTTATGAATGTACGATTTATTACATGAAGAGTGTTATACGAAAGTAGTGGCTAGTTTGACTAAAACAATAATCAATTAAATAATTGAATAAAAAAACAGAAATGGTGAAAAATTTTATTTAACAAAATAATAAAAAGCCGTTTCCATACTTTGTCTTAAACTAACTTTAGGTAAATATGCATCCGATTATCCGATCTCTACTCATAACGTAAATGAACTAATGATTTTAGATGCGGGAATCAAATCCCGCCCGACCCTATCACCCGCGCTAACGAATCCTTCCCGCCGGCCACCAACCGCATCGGCTCTCACGCCACACATCCCTCGTCAAACATATACCCGGTACCGTCACGTACCGGGTAGATTCTCACCCTCTACTACACGGCGACCTTGAGCGTCCGAGCGCGCTCAATTTGCGTCGACTCCTTTGTTTCGACCCTAACGACTACAGAATCGAACCTTCCGTTCGTGCGGCTTCAGCATAGGTCCGTCAAAACAAAAGTGAAATTATTTTATTCATAAATGAAAACTACCAAGGAAATTGTTCTGTCTGATGCGAGCTCACTGCCCTCTTGGAGGATACTGCGTAAGGATGATGGGATTTCACTTATTTATCATCATATTTTGGGCTAGTTTAGTTTAGTCACTTTTATTAAATGTAGTTACTTTCTATTGAGTTTTATAATTATTTGAGATAAGTACACGTATTGTAAATACGCAGGCGCATACGATTATTAGGCGGTCATACT
The DNA here is from genome assembly GCA_036419045.1 of Scirpophaga incertulas. Taxonomy (NCBI): domain Eukaryota; kingdom Metazoa; phylum Arthropoda; class Insecta; order Lepidoptera; family Crambidae; genus Scirpophaga; species Scirpophaga incertulas. The sequence continues at coordinate 29,137,355 of CM071632.1, read as the reverse complement.
ACCTTTTTTTTTAATGTGCATGTGAGAAAGGAACGGGAAAGGAGTACAACCCAGTGCATTTAAGAAGTTCAAACTAAACAATACCGAACACTATATAATGCTCACAAATAAGAAAATGTCTATCCCATAGACAATATCATATAAAATAAAAACAAAAATTTCAAGTACATACCTTAAAGTTAGAAACGCACAAACCATAAAGCTATGCAATTTTATCTAAGATTCATTGAGGAGAAAACTTTTTGAAAGTTCTCTTAGCTTCACCACAGTGAAAATAAACACACCATAAATGCTGTGCAAACTTCAGTTTAGAATATTTATACTCTATGGAATATACTTCATAATATGTTCGTATGTCTATTCTGCATATGTGCTATCATAGCCCATTGCACTATAGCCACCTTGCACAAAAAAATATAAAAATAAAGGAAATAAGAGACAGCACACAATGTCATGTGGAATGGCAGTATGGTTAGTAAGAGTAATCCCCAGAGCGAAGACAAGACTACAAGATACCCACGGGTGCAATCTCCGCGGCGGGTGGGGCACCTCCGGCGGCACCTGTTGACAAACACACATCGTACAAATCTCAAAAACACTATAGTTTGATAAAGTTATTTTTTTATAGTATAGGGCAGCAAACGAGCAAACGCATCACCTGATGGTAAGCGATAACCGCTCACCATAGACACTCGCAACACCAGAGGAGTCACAGACTTAAATTGCAATTGGCTGGATAATTTTTTAGGGTTCCGTAGCCAAATGGCAAAAATATGTCTGTCCGTATGTCACAGCCATTTTTTTCCCAAACTATAAGAGCTATATACTGTTGAAACTTGGTAGGTAATGACATTACATTTAGAAGGGTACAGGGGCAAAACAAGAAATGTCACAAAAACAAAATGTTATGTAATTAACATTTTAATTTTTCAAAGTTAAAAACTTTTTAAGAGTCTCTTAAAATTATTAACTGTTTATAGGAACATTATTTTACTTTATAAAGTCTTATTTTAGGAACATAAAATATTTAAATAAAAACATATATATTTTTTAATAATTAATAAATCAAAGTAATTCTCTTTTGGAACATACAAAAACTGGTAATGTCCACTGTGTCCCATACAAGGAATGTCCCACTTAATATTTTTTTAGTAATTATACATGAGGTATGCCTTCAAAATAAGATTGAGCTCCCTCAGAACAAAATCTTTTTAAATCCATTAAGTCCTTGTACTTTTCTGCACTAATAGGTAAAAAATTTTGATAGGAAAAATCTGGCAATTCAAATTCATTTGATGTGTCTGATCCAATGTTCTTTTTTGCCACTTTGGGTGATTTCTCCCAAATACCATTATAATTACTTCTGTGTAAAATAACCCTAGGGTGTTCTCTAACACACATTAATTCTCTTTAGGATTGCACAGGAAATGAGCATTTTTTTAAATATTGGTTTTGAAAAAATTCTGTAAATTTTCTAATTAGTTGTCCTATTCCCACCGCAATTACTTCAAAGGGTTTGGGTCTTTGGCGACTAACTTTCAGCAGATCATACCACTAGTATGGAACTTCCATGTGGGTTTTCAGATTGATAAGGCCCATATTTTTGTCACATTCTAAGTATGAATGTCCTCGGATTGGATACCTACGTAATTTTGATGGAATCTAAAAGTTTTAATTTATGTACAACAAAATGAATGAATCTTATAGTGTAGTTCTTAATCTGCCCTCCTGCGGAATCGCAAAATATTTCTACATGCTTGATTCGGTTATCTAGGTCAGCTTGGACATTCCCTCTTATGTACCGTTACACTATAGACCTTCCCTGTTTTGTTCCTGTATATAGTTTTGAGACCTAAGCAATACATCTGACTATACTGCTTTTTACACTTTTTGTGTAATGCCAAATAAAAATATGTGGGAAAATAAAAATATTGCCATAAAAAAATAACTTTTTCAATTTTGGTGACATTCCTGGTTTTGCCCCTGTACTCTTCTATTCTGTGAACCGCATTAAGATTTTGATGCAAAAATAAAATAATAATAATAAATATTGGGGGCATCCCATACTTGGAACTGATACTCAAATTTTTTTTTCCTCAATCGGATGGATAGTTTTTCCAACAATGATAAATCCATACTAATATTATAAATGGGAAAGTGTGTCTGTCTGTTTGTCCTTCTTTCACGGCAAAACGGAGCGACGAATTGACGTGATTTTGTGTGACGTGGAGATAGTTGAAGGGATGAAAAGTAACATAGGCTACTTTTTATCCCGGAAAAATCGACAGATCCCACGCGATCCGCAATAAAGGCATCGCTCAAAAACTACTGCACAGATTTTCATGCGGTTTCCATCAATAGATAGTGATTCTTGAGCAAGTTTTGCGGTATTTTTTATCTCGGAAAAACGGATAGTCCCACGGGAAGCGCGATAAAACCTTCGCGCCATAAATCGACGGCCGCGCATATGTAGCCGTGGGCAAAAGCTATGACCCTTAACCCTCTATAGACCCAATCCCGAAATCCACACGGGCGAAGCCGCGGACAAAAAGCTAGTATGTTATACATATATAAATATTTTGATAGATATACATATTATTAACTAAACCATGACTAAAACACAAATGCAATCATCACATAAATAACTGGACTTCAGAGATGGCTACACCTTGACCCCGGTGAAATAATATATATTAGCTTATCAGGGTGCTGTCGGAGTTGTTGGTGGGGCTCTTGAACTTAGCGTAAGGGATGAGAGTCACTATCGGGTAGGAAGCCGGCACCGTAATCACATAACGCAAACGATTCCACTATAAGAGCACCAGTATCGCGGACACAGCGTGAAATAGTATACATTACGAATGATGGCAATAACGACTGTTTTGAAATAATGAATAACACTGTTATGTTATTTTGCTATAACTGTTATTGTAAACTGTTGCCTGTTATCCTGTTATATTGCTGTTTTGACAAATGTTGTTGAGTACAATTGTTACTGTTATTATAGCTAGCTTAGTTATTCTTAACAACGATATGGCTTAGGACTGTCAAAATATTAGGCAGTAATTTAAATAATTTAAAACTAATTACGTAATCAATATAATTTTCTGGCGTATTTAAAAGTTCATTGATCTGTACATAATTTGTTATTTACATTCAATGTTTACATTATTTACTTATTGCAACGAATAATTTAATTTGCATACGCGCGATCGCACAACAGCAAATAATGCGTGACTAAAAAATGACAGCTTAGGCACACTGGAAATCAAAATGAGTCTAATTGTCATACGAGCGAAGGTACAAAATTGTGAATTTGGGATTAGTAAAATTACTATAAGAAATAAACAAATAGGAACTTTATTTACTTGTGAGAAAGGTTAATATTATAAGAATAAGCAGTCAGGCAACAGAGCGAGCGCCTACGCCTACACAACGGTTAGCTTTCTCTCGCTCGCACTTGTAGCTTGTAGCACAGTCGCACTCGCTCGCTCCGTGCCGCACACACGCAAGTGGCAACAACAACAATGCGACTAGGCGATAATTTTGTCAACAGCAACAGCAGGATAACAGTATAAGCCGTTGTTAAATAACGTGTTATTCATTACGGGAAAATAGTTCATTATATTATCTGTTATTGAAATACCGACCATTACTATACATTACCTTGTCGGGGTTGTTGGTGGGGTTCTTGAACTTGGCGTAGGGGACGAGCGTGACCTTCGGGTGGGAAGCGAGCAGCCTGGCCACCTCCCGCGCCCGCTCCCGCTGTGCCAGCGCCACCAACGCGGACACGTCGTCGAGGAACTGCACCGTCACTGGACCTGTACAACGAAATCACCTTGCTAAAAATCCAGGTTTATTTAACGTTTGACAGATAACATTTTGACAGACAAACATCCTATTTATTTTTTGACTCCCGATTACAATGGGACGTTAATTTTTCTTATCCATTTATTATCTCTGTTTAGGATTTATGACCACCACTGACAACATTCGGACCGTGGAAAAAGAAGGGCAAAAAAAGGATTTTGACATACGATACGTTACTGTCTACGGATTTATCTCGCTCGCATTTTTCAGCAGTATTAATTCGGATTAAATTGCATATTTACGGAAATATATCACAGTGCTTTATATTCCTTAATATTAATACCTTATCAAATTAATTATTACCTATTAATCATTCAATAAATTATTTAATTAAATTTTTAATTTTTTACTATATTATGTTTTCGTGTTATTTTATTATTTTAGATTTTTATAATTGAATGTTGTGTATACTTTTAAGTGGCTTGTATACTAGATAATTTTCTTATACGATTCTACTATTGTCAAAATGCTGTATATACTAGCTGTAAGTATACCTTTCAAATAAATAAACAAATATACGGTTTTAAACTTAACTATATCATTTAAGGACCAACACAAGCAACAAATATAGTGTCTTGAAGACTAGATTAAGGTGGACGGCCACGCATTCACCTATTTACATATATTTATAAAAACATACGGTAGGGCACATTAGTACACAAATACAATACAAACAACGGTGCATGTGCTGTCTGGTAAGTAAAAACGCATATAATTAGTCAATTAAATAAATATAACAATTGCCTCTTTTTACTGAACAATCTCTTTGAATGCTCTCGGACGACTGGATTGTTGGGCGCATATGCGGAATATTATATTCGAAACCCTCATAGTAAAATTGTAAGGTGTAAATATGAATAAAAATGTGATATTCAATGTGAATAATAATTGCGAAAAGTAAACTATATGAATTGTAATGCATATATTCGGGTTTATGTACAAGTATGATGTTCAATTCATCTATTATATATAAAAATGAATCGCAAAATGTGTTGGTAAGCGCATAACTCAACAACGCCTGGACCAATTTGGCCAATTCTTTCGTTAATATGTTCGTTGAAGTTTAAGGATGGTTTCTACGGCGAGAAAAATTCGAATAATTATCGGAAAAACCCTAAAACCAGACGACCTTATTTCCCATACAAACGTTTTCTAACTAAAACGTACAGTCGAATTGAGCTTTATTGTTATTGTATAAAGTTCATATTGCAAGCACTCACTGTTGTCTAAGCAATGAAGGGCTGTTCCTAACATCAAAGAGTCAATTTGCGCTTTATTAACGCTACATATAGTTGAAATTCAATCATATATATCAAAACAGTGTGCGTGCGTGCGTTAGAGCACAGAATACATCGTTGGAGGATTTAATGTCACGTTCCAAAATTGAATAGCCACAAAATGTAATAGGTCATTTAGACCTTTTTTGCAATTTGTTTGGCTATGCGACATTATCTATAAAATAATTAGGAACAAAAAACTGCCACTGTACAAATCTTTTTGACAGGACGAAGTCTGTCGGGTCCGCTAGTTGATAATAAAATAATAATTTTGCAAATGCCAACACACTTTTTGTAAGTTTCTTCGATTCAAGTATTATCATACCAAAAAATATTTTGTTATTTACCTTCGGAATAATTACACTCAATATGATTTCAATAGATTAGATTCAATTCTCTAGAATTACATCCACTCAACGATGAACTGTGTCTTACGTGATATAAGACCATAAAGAGATATTTAAAAAAAGGGGAAATCATTCTTACCAAACGGACTAAACAGCTGACTGATGTCATTTCTCAACCATTCCTTAGGAAATTTCATGTAAAAGATGTGGTCCCGCGACGGTGATGCTGCAATAAAGTACATACAGTTATGGAAGTTATAATTGTAGATTGTCACACTTGAGTTCGAAGGTTCTTTAGGATATTACTAATATTGATTTTTGATTGAAAATATACAAAAATGATTAGTTGATAATAGAGGAGCACAGAGTGTATATGATGACTTCATTGATTCCTCGTTAAGGCCATCATGGGACGGTGGAGACCAGTGCCAGAGAAGGCCTCTATAAACCTAAGTCGTGCTATAAATATTGTCATGGGATATCTTTATTTCTGATGAATAAATGTGTTCTACATTTATTACTGTAATGTGTGATATTTAATACCTACATCAAAATAAAATATATTTCAACACACTTCTGAATAAAATAATACTTAAATAAAAAACCATTTTCTTCATAAATTGTATTTGCAGACATCTTAATTAATAACTAACTAAATAACTTCAAAAGAGAAAACGAGACGAGTTGTGAAAAATGATTCGTAATGGCGGGAAAAATTGATCAGTTTTCCTATGCGCGCGCATCGGCCATAGACTAATAAATTTCGTAATGGCGGGAAAAATTGATTAGTTTTCCTATGCGCGCTCATCGGCCATAGACTAAAAAATGAGGTTTCTTTTTTTTTGGGCTTTTCGCGGATAGCTTTTTAGCGCAAATGTAAGCGTAGCTCAACCAAAAATATTAAAAAAAAAACTATTACTCACTCGTGAATAATAGTAATGAAAAAGTCACAGTTTGATTATAGGTGTCATTATGTGCCTAATTGCCATGGGATTAGAGCCACTTTATGAGGAAGTGTGTTGAAAAATATAATAACTCCATTGGCTTTAATCCAACATTTCAAATGTTGAGAACAGTTACCAATTGAAGCATGTATTCACTACAGGAAAATTCTTCATTACCAATCTTGTGGATTGTACATGCTCTTTAAATCTGGGCATAAATTATAATCCAGTAGAAAAAGATCGGATTTAAAACCGTGGCATCAATTTCTTTTTCCTTTTGTTTTATCGATAAAATAAGATATAATTACATCCCGCATTGTTGCACTTTATCAAGACTCATTGCACATGTGTCTATCCGTTACTCTAAATTGTAAATCCTATAACATAAGCAAAATGCGTATTTTGGGTTGGGCTAATTGAAGTGTATGTAAGATATGTAACATATCTATTATAAAGGACTTAAAAAGCGATAAAAAGACCTTAAGAGGCCTTAATTGTACCTATTACACATAAAATACATGGCTTGGTATGTTGCACTCACGATCCGGCCCCACGAGGTTCATGTACGGAGAGTCCTGGTGCGCAGTCTTGGCCAGGAACAGCTTGTTGAGGAAGGGCTTCAGCGAGGCGCAGTCGGCGGCCGCCACTCGGGCGCACGCCTCCCCGCGCATGCGCGACAGGTGCGCGTACATCGCGAGGAAACACAGCCCCGTGACGTAAGCGTCATAACCAGCCTCGTGGTGCTTCTCATCGGCGCGGCTGTACCCGCGCCCTTCTATAGACCCTGCAAAGAGAAATTGATGAATCATTGGTAAGAAAGAAAGAAAGAAAAATGTTTGGTACACCAACAATATTTATAATACTTAATATTTAGATACAATATTATATGGGTACCAAAAAGGACCCCACTCCGCAAACGGTCGCGACATCTACGCCACGACCATGGGTATTCTGTGGGGCCTGTTACATAATTTGTGTCGGCACTAGCCCAGCCACAAGGGTGACCGTTGCTCAATACAAGCCTCTGCGCAGACGAAGCCGTGGGCATCAACCAGTATACATATATATGTTACAGGACAAACCAGTTTTGCCTAGGCTAAACTAGTTCTTCCTATAGGCGATAGGCTAAACCAGTTTAGGCTAAGCCAAACTAATTTGTCCTAAGCCCGATAAAATAGACCAGTTTAGGCTAGGCCAAACTAGCCTAACCTGGTCTATTTTATCTAGGCTAAACATAAATACGCACATCCTAGGGATAAACTGGTATGGTCTAGTCTCAACCCTATTATGGGTTACGAACGCTACTTTTGCCATAACACTGCAATGTATAGCATTAAATGACTCGCTTAAATGATGAATAGTCTGAATACAGCATAAAGATTGACATGTAAAGGCCAATGGAGCAAATCAGTTCAGAATCCTTAACCGTTGGAGTGCTAAGCAGCAATTTTGCGCTGCGGCGATTTGTATCGAAATGCGCGACGCACTATTTTCTGTATAACCCAAATAGATTTATTAAAATTGATTAATATTTGTCTAAATGAGAGTGTTTTATTTGACACCATAATTTTTCCTTAAGAGTTATCAAAATATGCATAGCATTTTCCAATAGATTTTTACAAAAATTGCTTAGCACTCAAACGGTTAATAAAACTGCTTAGAATAGGGTTAAGACAATATTAAAATAGAGGTATTCTCTTGAATATAATCAAGCGATATGGTTCTATAAACCATATCGCTTGCAACGTAGTTTCATTCTGGTTTTGTATGATCTCGGTAAGCCTACAGGTTTCATTCACTTTCAGAGATCTGTTTGTATTAATGTTATATTTGTCAATAATGGTTGAACCTACTTAAACTTTTATTTAGTTCAAAAGCAAGATACCTGCAACTGGTAATGAAAACGGACTTTCAGACAGGGAAGTCATAAGGTGTTGCAGAACGCTGGAGTTGATCTTCTCTTTGAATGGTGGTAGACTGGACATGTACTTTGTATCAAGTAACCTGAAAATACCATTCAATTGTAAAATTGTTTGTACTTAATTAATTGTTAAATGTTAGTTAATTTACAATAATAAAAAATTAAAATCAACATAAAATTTTAGGATAGCATAGCTCATAATTAACAGTATTTTGCAGTTTCATAATCCACTTAACCAGTGCATCAAAAACAACATTGTGTCAAATTCAGAGTAGTAGTTCCAAACAGCTTACCTAGGAAACATGCAATGCGTAAACTCCTTAAACGATGAATATTCCTCCGGAATTGGTTGGAAAAAATGATTTAATGTGTGCATTATATCTAACAACATGTTGTGGCCAATCACAAGCTTTCCCTGGAAAAAATAATATTACTTTTTACTCATTCTTTTAACATCTAATATAATTCTGTAATGGGATAAATAATTTTAGTCAACAATCAATATTAAAGAGAATCTCGTATTGTAGACAGGATCATTTCCTATAATGACCTTATTCATGGGAACTACTTATTCTGCTCTTAGAATCAGACTAGGACACATTTCTTTAAACAAGTTCTGCATATGATACACATTAAACCATTACATGTGTGTACCCCATGGATTGTGAATAGATAAGGGATAATGGAAGCAAACATTTGTTAGCTTTAGAAGAAAACAATGGTGGAATAATTTTCACATTATCGGAAAGTGTCTGTGCAGCAGCTGTGAGCAGGTCACATTAATTTTCTTTTTAAATTGTTTATAGAAAGGTGAAAAACATAAATATTAATATGATCTGTTGTAAATATAAATAATATCAAATATTAATTTCAGGATTACAGAGACGTTATTCAGAGGGAAGATGTTGACATATTAACCACAAGCAATTAATTCTTCTCACAAAAATAATTTAAATCAAATTCACTCACTGACTGACTGATAATTCGAGCAACTTTCGAAAACCCAACAGCATCTTCAAACTCATCCCATTCTTTTTGCTTCCTTTGAGAGTCCCTACTTTTAATATTGTCACCTTTTTTTAATCGAGTAACTTTAAGAACTCTGGAAGGAAATGTGAGAAGTTAGTAACTTCAGTTTTTATACAGTAATATTCTAAAGTTGTATTAATATTCTAATTAGCATGCAAAATATGTATGTATAGTAAGTATGCCACTTTTTAAAATTATATAAGATTCCAGATGTGCCAGATGGCAGGCGGGACACCTGCCATCTAGCGAAGGCCAGTAAAATGATATCCGAAGCTCAATGGCTCAACATTCCTTTTTTTGTCTAATAATACATGTGCAAACTTTGTAAGTTAGTTGTTGAATATTACAACCAATATATACATAGTATTAATAAGAAGCTGGTATATAGAAGACATTTTAATATTTGAACTTTAAATAATTAAATGATTTTCTGACATTCATATGTGGTGCTTTTGTTCAAGGATATGCCAAAATTATGTATACTTCTCACAAATTAATACTAGAAGTAATTGTGTAATTATATAAATGCTGAATTTTCAATTATTAACATACTAAAACTGATTGTACAATCTATGGAATATGGAAAATGCTTGGTAAATACATGCTAAGCTGTTAGTTAAAAACTCTCTCTCTCACTGTATTATAAACCTATGTTCAGAATAAAAGTTTGATATTGAATTTTTATATAGAAAATAATTTGTGACCTCTTACCGCTCCGCTCCTTCATTGATTCTGGGCTTTAACATATCGAATTTTTTTCCTGCATGTATTACACTTATACCTAACCTTCTTTACTATATGGATGTATGTAGATGTTACAATACACAATAGATGTTACAAAAAACCAAGTAAGTGTTTTTGTCAAGTCTTATGTCCTGTACTAATGACTATTTAAAATATTACTGTATATTTACCTGTTTTGATTCTCTAAAACTTTTGTCTCAACAAAGGCTTCCTCCTTGAACTGTGCAAGCTCTTGGAATAACAATCTTCGAACAAAATTATTGCACTTATCTATTTCCATTTCCTCCGAATCTTTATCATCCAGAAACTTACGAACTTTTTTGCTACATACCAATAATTATTATCAAGATAAATAAAAATAAATGAATATACTAAATCTCAAATCTAAAATAAAAACTAAATCTAAAATCAAAGGTATCTTTATTGAAAACAACTAACACATTACAAATTCAGAAACTAAGGAGTTGAGCAACAGGCTCAACTCCTAAATTCAAACAGTATCATCTGGAGTACCACTGTAGAATAAGAGGTTGTGTTCAAAATGCACCCACCCTTCCAGAGTTTTATCTCAAGTGTAGTTGAGACAGACAGAGTACACAAACTTGATTGCAAGAAATCAAAACAGTGAAATTTTCATTTCATCATTCAAAATCTCACAAATCACAAAATATGTGGACCTCAATAATGATTCCTATATCAATTAAATAGTAAATAATTATTCCTTACTCTTACACCAATTAAACTAGCCCAAAGTAAGCACTATGAGGCTTGTGTTATGGGACCTAAAGGATAGACATACATATATTATAGATAAAAAATTAATTTTGATAGAAATATATATTAACAACAATGACTAAGGTACAAAACAAAAACATAAGGTACATCAAAAAACATTTTTCCCCACTGTTACTCTAACCCGGGACCTCAGAACTGGTGATACCTCGAAACCGGTGTAGTAACTACTTCATCAATTATACATTATCTAAAATAGCATAACAAACAGTACCCCCAATAAAATAAAAAAAAAATTATAGGTTTTTTTGTAATATATAATTTTTTTTACCAATCTATCAATCATATTGTTCATGAAGCTGAGGCTACAAAATAATTATGTTTAAATAATATTTGCAGCTATGTATATAAATGTTTAATTAGGACATAGGCTTTCCCCAAGGATCTTTACACTGGTTGTTCCGAAACAGTGTCCAACGCCTTCCTGTGGTCTTCACCACATCGTCTACTCATCTAGTGGGAGGCCTACCCTAATGCAGTGCCCGACATATGCCTGTCACTCAAAAACTTTTCCTCCCCAGTGGCTATTATTATTATAGTAGTAGTAAAAGCTCACCAAATGTCTGTAATTTGTTGCTTATGTTGGTCTGGAATGGCGATAGTCTCTTTTTCAATAGAACAGTTCTTCTGCCTTTCTGTCAGATTTTCTCGTAATCTACTCTCTGTTGACTCAGTCATATATGATATGCCTAATGAAAAATTACAGTAATTAAATTGCATGAATCTGAAAAAAGTATTGTAGGAAGAAAATACTACATCAACCACAATAAACATATATCTATAAAACTGTGCAAAATGAAAAGGGACTATGCCTAGTGTATAAGAATACTGTGTATAGTTTTAAACTAAACTCAGAAATTACAATTACTTACCTTCTTTAATCAATTTGTTGAAGTCAAAACTTTGTGCAGCTAAGAAATCTAAACTAGAACTTTGACACATAAATATTTTCTCCGGACCAGGTCTCCGAGGGAATAAATAGAAGTTATATGCATCATTCATATATTGGTTCTTTTGCTTATCCCAATAAAATGCACATAGTCCATATTGAATCAACAAAAAGTCACTTGCGCCGATATAGAGTCGATGATAATACTCTGATGGAGAGTCAAAGATTGAAACATCCCGACCATTGATTAGCCCCGTGAATTCTGCATCAATTGCTAGAAAATCTGCTTTTTGTATTGATTCCTTAATTAAAGGCAATGTTTCTTTAAAATCTGAAAATATAAGTTTAAAACTTATTACAATAATCAGCTGGAGAGGTAGCTTCAATTTAAGTAGAATTTAACGCTTACTTTTTTTGGTTACTTCCATCCTGGAACCTATTATATTTATTAGAGTTTGATACAATATCGGATGCTTCGTTTTTCGGAAACTCCGAAATATTATTTAAATTCACATTACAAAGTATTTTAAAATACACTGGACACCACTGCACACGCACAAAAGTTTTGTTCGTTTATGCCACAGATTAAAAAACAAAACATATTCATTTCATTGACAGATTTATTATCTGTCAAAGTCAAAACGTAATGGATAGTCTGGCCAAGAAAGCTGAACCTATCAAAACGCAGCAAATTTAAAAAATATAGGGACGGTAACACCGAAAATAGTAGGAATAACTAATTTGATACTTTTTATTAATTTTTTTTTTCAAATTTCAATGATTCCTGCTTTGATTATTAGACAAAGCAAGAAGAATTCAGATCGTTCATTCATTCAGATCAGATCAAAGCATCATTCAGATTCGTCGCTGACTCCAAGTTACCAGCCTTTTTGTAAAAAATCAAGCTTATCAAGCAATAATGGCGTGAAATCAGATTGCCAGGTGGCCAAGTCCGAAATTATGAGGAATAGCGAAAAGTACTCAAAGGAGGCTCAGGCCCGATTTTAAAGAAAACTAAAACTGCACCTTCGATTTTTTTTTAAATCAATACTCCTAGCCAGGAATCGAATCCATAGATTAAAAAAAACACATTCTGTATTATTACACCATTCAATAATGTCGCTAAAAAGGAACGAATTCTGGAAAGTAATGGGTTAGGAAGTTTAAAAACAAAGCATAAAAATTAGTTCGTTTATTTTTTTTTTTATATTAAATTTTCCATTTCAGTTACGGACATTTACTAGCCGACGCCATGATGACATTGTTGACTTTTATGACAGTGTTGCCGCTACAAAAAACACTGGGTTCAGCTTTTGTTAGCCAGACTCTATAATTAACAGACTGTCATAGTATTATTGTTTCTGAGGCTAATAAACTATGGGAAACATTTTGGAAAATAGACCAAAGCGTTGACAACAAAGGAAGATGGTACGGTAAAATACAAGAGAGTTTACCAAGACACCCATGCTTTGTAACTTTTAAGGCGACAAACAGATAATTTTATAGCACCATCAACAGATTGAGATGGGGACACTGTAGAATACCATCAACGTTGTATAAAATCAATTTGGCTGAAACAAACCTTTGTCAAAACTGTGAATTGAATGAAGTTCCCTATCTTGAACATATCGTACTGAAGTGACCGAGCTACGTTATGCAACGTTTAGTTTTAGTTGCTAAATTGCAATCAACATTTAACTAACTTTTCGAATTGCTGAAAATCCCAGAAACTTTTATGTATATTTATGAATATATAATGAATACAATCGGAAATATATAAAATTAGAAAATTGAGATGAAGACTCGGCTAAAGGCCTTTGCAGCCATGGCCGGTAAAATAAATTTAAAAAAATGCATTAAAATAATGTTAAAATGTATACGACTGAAGGACTCTGTATCCAAGATTACGAATAAAAAATATTTAAAAAAAAGTGCATTAATTTTTTTTTTGCCAAGTATTCGTTTTGACTTAAGTTTTTAGGTATTCGTATAAGTAGTAATCTGTGATACTCGAGCTTAGCGAAGGCTTATGTGACTACATGATTATGAGACTACAGTGTTTTATTATTTGTCTATTTCTAGAAATGTACCATACCAAATTCGTATCTTCTGTATCTTAGTTATTATATCTGCCAAGTTTTCTTCAAACTTCATCAAGCAATATCCGATTTTTTATGTTTTACTTACATCTTGGATGTCACCTAACACAAACAATTTTGATTTCTCAAATAATTTAATATATCTTACTAAAATATCAACATTTTTTATCGTACTGCTTTTAGGGTTGCTACATTAAACAACAGTGGCGGCCCTATTTATTTCTAAAAGCTCGCTATGCTAAATAATTTCAGCCCCCTAACTATGCAACACTGTTGCTATCAAACTGACAGATAGTGAATTTACATTGATGGTTTAAGATTCAATATGAAAAATTTCTTCATAAAGCAACAATGGAACTTGATTATATGTCAATTTCAATCAAAATATGATAGCAACAGAGTTACCAATTAGCCTATTACGCACACGTATGAATAACATCTTCGACTATCGAAGTGAAATGTACTAGGTTAAAATGTAAAAAAAACGGGTGGGGCTGTGCTGGGGCACACGGCCGTTGGCTTTAACGTGAAACGTCTATGTTAGAGAATCGCTTTTAAAGTAAAAGATTGAAATAAAAAAAACTAGATTTTAAGTATTTTAATAAAAAACTCAATGTCACAATAGCGAGCTGACTATAAGTGAAATATTCACACCACATTTTTGTTTCTAAGACTAATAGTTTTTTAATTATTAAGGTACGATGATATAGACCTTTTCGTTACGGTCCACTTTTTAAACCTGGTACCCGTATGTTTCGCCCCGATTTTAAAGACGTTTCACGTCAAAAACCTGGAATTAGAGTAACATATTCTGATCAACCCGTCTCGATCCTTTTAAACCCCGATATAATCACTGTGACACTTGATTGCGGTGGCATCTATGAGGATTCTTAGCTCCTCTCCAGAGGTACAAACAAAAAATTAATAGGTTAGTATTATTTTGCTGATGGGTTTTTGAAAAAAATACAACTCGATTGTGATGGTATATTGCAGGGTCCATAGGTTACGGTGACATTTTACCATAAGGCAGGCCATGTTATTTTTGCCACCATCGTGGTATAAGGAGCATGAAATTGTCAGCCTACTATTGCTAGAATACAATACAACCCATGTTTCGACTTACCATGAAAGTGATGAAATAATAAAGTCACATTGTATCAGCACACCACGTGTAGTTCTTACAATTGAAGACATGAGTGGATGAAGGTAATATGTAACATTTTATTATTTTTTCACTTTATTGCGTATATGAAGGTGTTATGTCCGTACACACATTTTGTTCTTTCAAACATTGTTGAAATATGTCTAAAAATGAAGATAACCAGTGTATGAAAGTGTTATGTGCAGGTGGTCGGTTGTAACAAAAATGTATAAAGGTGTTAAGGGCACTTAACCATAGACTCGTACATATAACGAATAAATGTTATTATTTTTAACTTTGTATTAGTTTTTTATCGACTACATAAAAATACACAAGATTATTTAATATATAGTCCAGTATTACTAACTAATAGTAACTCATATAATCAAATATCCACACAGTAATAATGAGAACTTTAAAACTTGTTCCTGATAAATTATGAATCAGTGACATATCACCTTCATCAACTCATGTCTTCAATTGTAAATTGGTTACCATTGTCAGCTCACTATTTTTTTAGAATAACTCATGAAAGTCAGTGTTTAGCACAGTAAATGATTCCATTCTCAGACGTCGAAGTGTTCGGAGCTCTGCTCAGTAACGGTTTGTCGTAAGGCTGATAAATATTGTAAGTAGAACCTCGTTAATCTTTAAAAATGTTTGTCATTTAACAATGTGTTTATGTAGAATTAACTAATAAGGTTGATTTGTGAATTAAATGGTAATGTTAATCGTATTTTGCTTGTTTCTCTTGTTCTTCCCATGAGTTGTGGACATGCATATCACGGCCGTCTTACAAAATGCACCCAGGATACCCCCGAAATGACAAGTGTCACGAAGGTTATGTTGGACTCGACGCGACCAGAGCGGTCTGACCACGTGACCTACCAACTAAACTCAGCCTTAGCCATGGAATGAATGGAGGATGGTTTGCCGCAGCCTCAGGAGAGGATACGGTCAACGCTACCCTCCGAGGAGGGCATATGCGCTTGAAAAGGCACGGTAGACCAAAGTGGTTCCGGCCTGTGTATATGAATGGGAACTCCGTCAACGGAAGGAAGTCCTATATTTAAGAGGCAAATTGCTAATGCCAGAGCTGAATATCAGCCTGAATTGAGGGTACTTTTAAAAACTGCCAAACAAGATTTTTTTCTTTTATTATACACTAGCGGACCTGACAGACTTCGTCTTGTCGAAAAGATTTGTAAAGTGGCAGTTTTTTGTTCCTACTAATTTTATAGTCAGGGCGAAAAAATCTCCTGTACAGAACCGGCACCTTTTTTTTTTTAGAGGGGAAATGCATTATGCCCCGTTACACCGCGCTGGCTAGGCGCGGCCGTGTGTGGGGCTCTCCGGTCTGACAGGACCGGCCTACCCACTAAAACCCCCCTGACTTCTCTAGGCCCATGCGGGGCACATGGCGGGGTGCGCTTTCGCGATTCTACCGCTATGAGCTCCGGGGCCGGCTCGACCTAGGTCTGGTCGGGCCAACGCCAAGGGAGGGACTGTCTGAGAACCCCTGGACAATCCCCCCGACGGAGAGACATCACCACGGCGTGCGCGGTAGCCAGACGCACACGCAGCCTCGCGGTAGGGTCACTAAGCGAGCACCGCTCTTGCGTGTGCCCGCCTTCTCCTACCTATCCGTCTGCGGCAGAGAGGAGCGGCCTCGACATCCTCCTCCCGCTCCCTTTCCGCTGCCTCCTTCTGCGAGATGACGTTCTCGCAAAAGGAGGCGACAGCCTCCCAACAGAACCGTCACCCTTGTGGTAGGGCGTTGTAAATAAAAAATAATTAATTGCAAAAAAGATCCCAATGAACTATTACATTTTGTGATTATTCAATTTTGGAACGTGACAGTAAATTTTCCAACAATGTTATCTGTCCTCCAACGCACACACGCACACTGGTTTGATAAATATGATTGAATTTCAACTTTATATTCCGTTAATAAAGCGCAAATTGACTCTTTGATGTTAGGAACACACCTACATTGCTTAGACAACAGTGAATGCTTGCAATATGAACTTTGTGTCATCATTGGTCACAGATTATGTAGTACATTCAGGGTGGTCAGTAACACAAAAAATAACAATAAAGCTCAAATTGACTGTACGTTTTAGTTAGAAAACGTTTGTATGGGGACAAAAAGGCATGTTTTTAGGGTTCTTCCGATAATTATTCGAATTTTTGGCCAAATTGGTCTAGGATTTGTTGCGTTATGCGCTTACCAACACATTTTGCGGTTATAATGCCATATCATACTCACGGTTTCTGTATCCGCAACATATTTACAGAATATATGCGCCGCGAATAAGAGTTTCATGTTTAAATAAATTAGAGTCATAATAAGATAACAAAAATACGACATAGGAGTCAAAGTTTATTACAACAAAACAATCTTAGCCAAAAATTATAAACTAAAAATAACTATTTAGTCACATACTATAAGTAGATAACTTAAAAGGCACTTCCCCTTCCTTAAATAATAAACTAAAACTAACATTTGATAAGTTTCTCCGCGTGAGTGGACAGTCGCTCGTAGGCAGACTTGTTCCTGTAGAGATGAATATTCGCCTTCACTTTTTTGAGCATCGTTACCGGATCTACATCGCAGACGATTAGTAAGGCGTCTGAAATTAAACGAGGATCGTTTCACATAGACATTTAATTACCCTGCCACCGCAGCATAATAATAGAAACAATATGATAACGCGTTTAACTTTGGATTTAACTATGTTAAAACCTGTGCGGCAGTATATAACCGGCCATTTTTAAATACTAATATTATAAATGCGAAAGTAAAGATTGCAATGTATAACACTACATAACTTTTTACAGGATAGGCCAAATTAGATTCTATCTCTATTACATAGGGTTGAAGTTGGTTCTTTAGCAATTCATCACACCTGATATACATACGTCCCCACCAACGAACACGAGCCTACCCCTTAGAGTGATAATGCCTTAGTCCCCTCAGAAGCCCAGCGCGGATTGGTCTACTACACATACATTTCTGAATTTCTTCGCAAGTGTATGCAGTTGGACAACCAACGATGTTTTCCTTCACCGTAAAAGCGTATAAATGTACACATGAAATTCGAGAAACAAAAAACACATTGGTACGTTGGAGGGTCGACCCCGGCCCCGCTGATAATCTGATTCGTAGACCAAAGCCGAGAACAATTGATTTATGTGACAGAATACAATCAATTATTGATACATTTTTTTTATAGAATATAGACTAGATTATATTCCTAGGTATGTGTGCATTACACTAGTGATGTAACGGATCTCTGATCTGTTGTTTCCGCAAGTACGGAAGTTCCGCGCGCTTTTCAACATCCGCATCTGCTTCTGTTTACGCAACTTTCATAACGGAGATTTAAACGGAAGTTTACGACTGACGGCTTTTAATTATGACATATTACTTTTTATAAAATATAACTTGCCACTACTTTTTGAATATTAATAAAATGTTCAGTTGCGATATTGTTTTCTATAGTACATTTCTAATATATCTATTTCTAATCTAGATTTGATGTATTTGATACTTAATAAAGAATTAAATTTGTAAATTTGTTTTTTTTTTCATATTATTTACTCTTCCGTTTCTGTATGCGTTTCCGTTTCTGCTAAAATTTACTTTTGACATCTCTTTCCGTTTCTGGTTCCGCTAAGACACTTCCGTTGCATCACTAGTGTACACCACGGGTGGCTGTGGTGGTGGAGGCGACCCGAGAGGGTTCTCACCCCCGGATGGCCGGGAGATGACGTCGTAGGAGGTTGGATGGGGGAGACTGCAAGATTGCTCCCTGAGGAGGGAAGAGGGCGCACCCAGGGGAGTGAAGGCCGGGGGTCCTCAGATGCAACACTCAATCCTGAGGCCCCCTACAACGCCTCAGAACGGCCATCGCTGTTGCAGTTGCATCGCGGTTGTTAGTGGGTAGGCCTCCGCCTTCTGGGGAAAAGAGCCTCACATAACCGCCGGCTCTCCGAATCCGGGGTATGCAATTCAATGCATTTTCCTCAGCGGAACTAAAAAAAGGTATGTGTGTACAACATTAACGGCACATAACTTGGAGCTGTACAAATATTTTCAACTTTCTTATCTATTCTTATAGATATTTATTTATTTCTTATAGATAAGAAAGTACTATTGTTAGATAAGTAAGTGCTGCGCAACTCACGTTAATGTTAAGTCACGGAATAGTATTATAAGATAATATGACGCTGTACGTACAGTACGTATATAGTAGATCCAAACGAGGACAGTTTAAAAAAGGCACGGACTACGAGTCCGTGGAGTAGACATATATAATAAAAAAAAATTAAAAAAAAATTCAACTGAGGTATTACCTTTATTTGAGCCACATATAAAAAAAGTTTTATTTTAAAACAATATAAAGTTTTATATTGTTTTAAAAGATATGAATATTGTAAATGTATTCAAAAACAAATAAACAAATGAAATTGGTATTATTGAAGCTGGGCATTATGTTATTTATTAAATATGTATATAGATGTATGTGTATGTATGTGTATATGTGTTTACATATATGTATGTGTATGCTTGTGTTTTGTGCGTGTATGTTTATGTGTACATTTTTAGCATAAGTGTATAGTTCTATTTAAGAATTATATTAACCTAATAAAAGAAGGCATGTCTTGTACTCACTTCAGCTTTGAACTTTTTAATGTAATTCGCGCTGGTTGTGACACCCACGATACAGATTTCATTTCACTGTTATTAGCAAACTGATGTTTTTTTTTTGTTTTAATAAAATTATTTGTATTGGCCGTGTTTCAGCTGAAATGAAGATTAATAATTCTAGTGCACATACCAAGCATTTCCTTCCTGAATTCTTCGTCGGCGTCATCCAAATGTATCAGCATAGCGCTATACAGAGCGTCGACGTGCGCCCCGTACAGAACTGTGTCGTAGGGCTGAGGCCGGTTCTTGAACAGAGTGCACAGAGTCTGGACGGCGAATGAACGGACCCTGTCGTTGCTATCATCCAAACGTTTTATCACCACTGCGAAAAGGCATAGACGCAGTAAGATAGTGATATTTTCTTCCGAACATTCTTTTAGGGAAATGGGTAACTTTTTATAACACACTTCCAGAAAATATTACTGCTTTACCGTTTCAACAATTTAAATCACATATTAAAAATACTCTAATGAAAAAAGGGTATTACAAGGTCAAAGATTTCTTGAATGATAAAAATGCTTGGATGTAATTTTTACGATATTTAATTTCCTGAATGATTAAACATGCTTGGATGTAAATTTTGCGATATATAATATTAATGATTCTATAATAAATAATATTTTAGTTTTGTACCGGAAATATATCAGATTTGTTTAATGCGATATGACTCTTGTGACGGAAATATACATTTGTTACTTGTTTTAACTTGTATCGGAGGTTGGGTACAGACTGTGAAGCCGGCTTCCAACTGACGACTCTGTAATGATACAGGGAGAAAAAAAATTCCTTGCTGGTTCTTTCCAGTACAAGGTCTCCCGCCGTAGACTTGTGAACCAATGGCGTAGCATCTTTGACATTCAAAAGTGATTGTAAAATCCTATTTGAACTTATATATTAGAATAAATTTTTAATTTTCTTTTCTAAAACTATTTTTATCGTTATTTAAAAATAATAGATCCCTATTTTTGACCCCGTCTAGTCTCCCGTGGACCCCTAGGGGTTAACTGGACTTCTTTGGAAATTAAAAGATTATATGGTAATATAGAGCTACCGGTTGACGTGTCTTTTGTTGTGATAAATTTTAGGGTTTTCCATATTTTCCGTCCTTATATTCATATCATAGACAAGAAATCGTGTGTTTATAACAAATTTTATATTTCCTTTTGTTTTATTATTAATCAAATAATAAGAATTTATAAAAACATCATCTTATCGAATAACTATAATAGTTTAAAAGTGGAAAACAATATTTTTTTAAGCTTAGCTCGCACCACAACACCTGCTGCACAAAACTCTTGTGAAATAAGAACCTTTCCGAAACATGCAATGATGTATGAAAACATTAGTGACTTAGTGACTCTCGCTGGCGCCAGTTTTGGATGGTGTACCTTTTTCCACAGATTATATATCACGCACTATCACTATAGTGTATACTATAACACATGGTCTGAGAGTTACTTCCAGAATCACTATTCTGGGAGTATCTTTCAGACCATGTGTTGGATACTTGGTCATTCCTATGAGGGTAACTCCTTCGGTTTCCCATGGCAACATCCCATGATAGTTAGTCTCCGCAATTAGTACACCGATTTCAAGGTATCGCCATATCTGAAGTCCCGGGTTCGAGTCCCGGTGGGCGCAGATGTTTGTGTGATGAATGCGAGCATTTATACCTTAGTCATGGTTGATATATAATTCCATCAAAAATATTTATATATGTATCTGTTAATTTATATATGTATGTCTGTCAGCTAACTTTGAACTAAGCTAATATTTATTTTTTATATTCGTCACTTTGTCGTTATTAATCGATTGCCTGGTTACGTATAAACAGTGTTTTATGCAATGTTCTCATAAAAACATAAGTAGCTTTTATGTGACTAGTTTGCTATATGTTTTTTATGTGACTAGTTTGCTGTATGTTTTTTATGTGACTAGTTTGCTGTATGTTTTTCGAATTTTGGTGTGTTGGTTTAAATTCCTTAAAATAAAGTCCAAGAACATACCAAAGTATAACTTGTGAAGTGTGTCTGCCGAGAAGCAATGCTTTTGCGTAGCTAGCGTCGTGAGGGAGCACATTGCGCGTAACGTATGCTGCCGAGTCAATGCAGAGTTGTCGTCCGCTAATCCGACGAGCAATGGAACGATTTTATCCACGAACGGCTCCAGAGATTTTTTGGTCGGAAACAGGTTTACAGCCTACAATAAAATTGGAACTAAATTTTAATTAAACTAGTATTTGAGAAACGCCGAGGAGAGGAGGGTTCCTCCCACATTTTTGAAAGAGATCGGCGATGCCCCGAGTGGGAATTTGTGAACCTATTTTGTCCATCATCTGGGCTATTATTGTCTTTTAATCTACATTCACAAACAACCACATCGAGTCGACCTCTCACTACGCACACTTACAGCAATTTTACAAAACAATCAATCAATGTGTCATTTGAAAATTTAAGATGTTACCTTTAATTCGATATCATTTCTATTGAAATCCATTCAATTATTTTTCAATTTAAAAATATTTGAACGTATATTTAGGAAAAAAGGGAAAGGACATTGTTCCGGCTCCATACATGTTCTGCCTAAGAACCGTTCGAATCGAAAGTGACTTACTTATATAAACTCTTAAAATTATATGGAATCCTATGAAATAAGTTTTCACGAACGGACACTTCAGGAAACTAAAATAATTACGAAAAAAGTTAATATTTTGAGGTTATGAATAAAAAATAACCAACCTTGCATGAAATATCAGAGTAGTAATATTAACAATACTATGTACAGCTATATATGTTCTCTTCTAGAAATAGGAAAGGACTACTCTACTAGATACTAGGAAAAGAGATAGTACCTAGTCAAGTTTAAGATAATTCTTTGACAATTATCATTTTACAAAATCCAGTCCTTTACACACATCCGAGTCTACCACGTACCTACGCAATTTAATCGGAGTCCGTAATCAAGCCAAAGTTGATAGAATAAAACCATAAAACGCAAAGAAAATCACAAAAGAAACGATAGTCGCAAAGCAATCAAAAATTAAATGAACCGAACTCAGATAAGGTATGAAATACACCAGTGTTGCCAATTACGAAAACTATAATACTTGAATGGCAAGCTAGAAATTCGCGATTTCGCTTAATAAATATATAATACTAGATTTTTCTAGCTAGTTAATTTAGGTATTTAAATGAATAAAGTGTTATCAATTAATTTTAATAACCGTTTTCAAAATGGAGGAGGTTTTCAATTCGATCCGTATTTACCGAAATCGCGAAAACTTCCGAAACTGGCAGCACTGGCTGACGGAAAACATTTTATACGGCATCAATAATTGTGACCCAACTTTTTATTTGGAATTTATTTAAAGTGTCCGTGGAATACTAAAATATGTTTCAAATAATATAAAAATAAATAAAAATTATAGTAGGTATAATTTATATTCACATCGGTTCTTAGGCCAAAATTGAACAATGTTCTTTAGTACATATAAGGGATTGTGAAGAGGGGTTTTGCAAATTAAACAAAAAATGTCGGAAAAACATTTTAACAATATTAAATTAATATTTGGTATTGTATTGGAATTTATAACATGGTAAGTAGCGTAGAAGTCGTGGTTAGCTTATGGAGCATGTTTAAGTTAAAGTTTCATTAAACAGTACTTTTAACGTGAAATAGTAACAAATTACAAACTTTCGCGTTTGTACTATTAGTAGAGGTGGTTGAAGATACTTCTACACCTTCTCGTTCTAACTTACTCTGTCTCCCTTGTCGCCGTCTCCCTTCTCACTAGTTGGTTCCTCGCCATCTTGCAACGCCGAGCACAAGCATGCGACAGCGGCCGTGCGGATCGCCTCAGCTGTTCGGCCAGCGGTCCACACCAGGTTAGGCATTAGGATCTCTGCCGAAGGCAAACGGATTGCATACTTGATAGTAATGGTCGTTATTTCAATAACAGGTAATATAATGAATTATTTTCCCGTAATGAATAACACGTTATTTAACAACGGCGTATACTGTTATCCTGCTGTTGCTGTTGACAAAAGAATCGCCTAGTCGCATTGTTGTTGTTGCCACTTGCGTGTGTGCGGCACGGAGCGAGCGAGTAGGACTGTGCTACAAGCTACAAGTGCGAGCGAGAGAAAGCTAACCGTTGTGTAGGCGTTGGCGCTCGCTCTGTTGCACCAGTCCATATTGGCAGAGGACACGTAGACCGCGACATGTCCTAAGCGACCCCCCTAATCAATTAACGCAGGACCTTCTAGACCTGCAAGCGGCGGCGTCTGAGCCGTCGCCTCCCTTGTCTCCCCCTATTCGGCAGCCTTCTGCTTCGCCACGAGTAGGTTCCCAATCAATACAGGCCGGTCCCACTTTGGAGAACCGCGCCTCGTCTAGCGCTTATGCCCTCCCCATGGGGCAGCGCTAACCGTACCTCTCCTGAGGTGCGGCTCCCTTCCACATAAGCCAGTAGGGTCATTAGGACCAAAGGCTTAGGCTGAGTTTAGTCGGTAGGTCTGTTGGGTCGAGCCGCCTCGATTCACCAGGAGTCCGACATAATCACCGCATCCCTGCTTGCCTGTTGCGTTGGTATCCATGACGGATTCTCAACCTCCTATCCTGAGGAAATAATAATAATAATAATAAAATCGCTCTGTTGCCTGACTGCTTATTCTTATAATATTAACCTTTCTCACAAGGAAATAAAGTTCCTATTTGTTTATTTCTTATAGTAATTTTACTAATCCCAAATTCACAATTTTGTACCTTCGCTCGTATGACAATTAGACTCATTTTGATTTCCAGTGTGATTTGAATAACAATTAGGTAAACTGTTGCTGGCTTGCTGGTGTAAGCTGTTGTCATTTTTTTAGTCCCGCATTATTTGCTGTTGTGCGATCGCGCGTATGCAAATTAAATTATTCGTTGCAATAAGTAAATAATGTAAATATTGAATGTAAATAACAAATTATGTACAGATCAACGAACTTTTAAATACGCCAGAAAATTATATTGATTAGGTAATAGTTTTAAATTATTTAAATTACTGCCTAATATTCTGACAGTCCTAAGCCATATCGTTGTTAAGAATAACTAAGCTAGCTATAATAACAATAACAATCGTACTCAACAACATTTGTCAAAACAGTAATATAACAGGATAACAGACAACAGTTTACAATAACCGTTATAGGAAAATAACATAACATTGTTATTCATTATTACAAAACAGTCGTTATTGCCATCACTGATACTTGTTTAAGCCGGTACAGATTATGTAAGCAGTAAGTTTACTTTAACATGTTAAAGTGAACACAATTTCCCAGTCAACTTCAACATCGCCCAGTGACTGTTACCGTTTGGTCAATAGTTAAAGTGTAAGTGTTCCCGATAGCACGAACTGAATCATTACTTATAATAAAAAAATATTTGATAATTTTAACAAATTTTGAAATAAAAAATCGAACTATATCTATTTTTTTTGCGAAATGAATGAACCGTTACAGAGTGTAAAGCATATACATATATGACTACCTAGTGCCCGCGGCTTCGTCTGCGTTGGATTACTATTTCAAGTAGCTTATTATTTTTTTAATTCCAAATTTGAGTGCGTTTGACAACGTTCTCACCTGATGTTAAATAAAGATATTGCCTAAGGTGGAACACGCAAACTCAAATAGTGCCTATTTACTTTTGCCTTGCAAATCCCTATATTATAGGTATCGAGAAACAAAGACGCAGGTAGGGAATTCCCTTTCTTGGCGGTTCGCATAATGAATGACGAAGCGAACTGAGAGGTTGGAAGAGGTGGAATGTCGACCACATACGGATGGAGTCCCTGGCCGCGTCTCGTCGCCCGATGGTGGAAGGGTGCAGGCGGAATCAATTCATGCAATTCCTGAGCACACTCCCCGAAATGTAACCTGTAGAAAACGCACAAACACGCGACTTGGCGGCGATGTTCGAGGCTATGGAGAGTTTTGGTTGTTAATACCTCGTCGTTTATTAATCTTCTGGCGCGTCTATCAATAGCTTCCAAGGCCTCAAGCTGGTAGCGGGCTGATCCATCCCAGAGGTGCGAGCAGTATTCCATTCAAGAGCGTAGCTGGGCTGAATAAAGATTCAGAAATTGGCTGGGTGTGAAATACCTGCGCACCCTGGCAAGGACTCCCAATTTTTTTGATGCTATCTTAGCCCTGGATTCTATATCCACGCCTAGGATATGGATATTTTTGATAACAGGTACAGGTACATTTCGGAAAGTAGGAGCCATGGTGAACGGGTTCCTTTTGGCTGAGAGAAGACACGCCTGGGTTTTCGTGTTATTGAAATTGACAAGGTTGTTGTCTCCCTAATCAGACACTGCCCGAAGGCAGGGGGTGGTATGTTCAAACATTGCCAATCTCAGATCGTAAATTTCGGACTTGTTAGCCCTTGCGCTGGAAAAATATCTCTACGAGACAGTGCTGTCGTCTGCATACCCAAAAATACCGGGCTTAAGCAGATCGTTGATGTGAATTAAGAACAAAGTTGCGGAGAGAACAGACCCCTGAGATACGCCAGCGTTAATCGCTAATAGATCAGACGAGCAGCCATGAATGACCACTAGAATTGATCGTTCCCTCAGGAAGTCAGAAATCCAGACACATAGGCTGGTGGATATACCGTAAGCAGGAAGCTTGGCTAAGAGGCCGTCGTGCCAGACCCTATCAAAAGCCCTCGAGATGTCCAGCGAGACGGCGAGTGCCTCACTGTATTTCTCGAGGGCCTTCCCCCAAAGGTGTGTTGCATACACTAGAAGATCCCAAGTAGAACGGTGCTGGCGGAAGCCGTATTACCGATCACTGAGGAGATCATTGTCTTCTAGGTATTTCAGTAAGCGGTTGTTAATTACACGCTCCATCACTTTGCAGAGATTTTTTTTTTATACTACAACGGTAGCAAAAAGGCTTACGGCCTGCCTGATGGTAAGCAGTCACCGTCGCCTATGGACGCTTGCAACACTAGGGGCATCACAAACGCTTTGCCGACCTTTTTAAAAACCTATTTACTCCCTTTAGAATTGAGGTGATATCGCTATTGAGCGATAGTTGGTAGCTTATATTAGCATCGCGTATGTCTTTATAAATTATAGCCTATGTATTGTTCTGTTGTATAAACTATATTACTGTAAAATTTCATTAGAATCCCTTGCAATAGTTTTAACGTGAAAGAGTGACAAACATCGAGGCACGAACTTTTGCGTTAATAATATTATGTATTTATCAAATTATTATTTATCGCTGGTCTGGATTTCAAAAATACTTTATAATTAACATTCGCACACAATTCCCACGCAGTCATTCATTAAAATCGCCTTGAGCAAGTTATGGATTCATGTATCTATGGACAATGTAGATGTTATATCAAACACAGCTGAACAAATACCAACCATATTAATTATTGGCTTACATTAATATTTGGTATCATAGGTACTTGTTTACTCAATTGGGTTCATTATATTCACTTAGTATCTCGATAGCACATACTTTCGGTTCATGTGTTTTTAAGTAGTAACACACGAAAAAGTTTTTAACTCCATTTTACAAACTTTTTGCAGGGACATTACGGAGCGAACGTAGCATTTTCTATAAATTCGTCGTTTATTTAATTGAAACTGTTTTCTGGTCTAATCTTCTATAGGAACAGAGATAGATAGAAGGCCAAAGCTAACGAATAAACCATTACTAAAATTGTTGTAAATGTCATTAATGATTTTTCGGGATATTTAACTAATTCACACGCGATCCAAAGTGAATATTGGATAGGACTAAAACTGAATATGCCTATTTTAATTACTTAAATAATTATCAAAGTTGAGCAATTTCTATCACATGAACGTAAGTCAATATAGAAATTACCCTTTTATTTTGTATTAATATTGCTTTTAGATTTCTAAAAAATGTACAATTATTTTTTACGAAATTCTAATGAAACGAATACCTTACTAACTTCCTCACATTCAATATAACATTATTTAATATAATAGAAAGTATATCTATAAACGTAAAAATAACAAAGTTATTGGCAATTTTGCTTATACGCTCATACAAATTAGGCGACTTTAGTCAATTATGACGTCACGATTGCAGTGTACTTTGTATGGAGCGTTTTTGAGCGATCCGCGACAGCGCCGCAAACATGGCGCTGTATCTTCAAAAGTAATAATCACAGTTACGTCGTTACCTCTACAATATTTATCATCTAAAACAGAACTGTTATTATGTATAGAATAAAATAAATTGTCATCTACCCTTGTCCCGGACAAGTATGTCGGTATGTTTATTGTGTTCTGATTGTGAA
Organism: Scirpophaga incertulas; assembly: GCA_036419045.1. NCBI lineage: Eukaryota > Metazoa > Arthropoda > Insecta > Lepidoptera > Crambidae > Scirpophaga > Scirpophaga incertulas. Next base: position 29,109,245 of record CM071632.1, on the reverse strand, counting down.
GATGCAAGTTGTCAACAAATCCCCCCTGGGCCAGCATGGTCGACTAAAGCCTAATCTCCCAAATATAGTTAGCATAGGCTCGTGCCCCTCGGTGGGGACGTAGGTATCTGGGTTGTGGTAATGATATAATGTAGGTGTTTAAAAATCCAGACAAGTTTTGCCATTTTGTCTATGTCAAAAGTCAAATTTGAATCGAAAATAACTCCCAAGGTACTTTACAGTACATTACGATATTAGTGCGTTATGATGGTAGCATGTTATAACCAATACGCACGTACATCGTACAACGTTTTTTAACACGTTTGGTAGGAAACAGAAAAAAAAAAACATTTAAATAAACTCAATCTGTGAATGCACACTGTTGCTTTCTCGACATTTTACTACGGACTGGCGCCGCGCGGCGATTAGTTCGAAATTTGAATAGCAACAGCGCGCGAAATGGCAAATAATATTGTTATGGAATTTGTATGGACTATAACTTAACTATTTGCTTTGGTAACACACACGTTTTTTATGACCCGCTTTACATATTATTACATACTATTTAAAACCGATGGAATTACATCAGCTTTTTTTGCAATTGTTCACTATATATTATCACATGTATGTGCCGTAATATTTAAATAGGGTACTTCCCTCTATATTAGAAAAGATCTAAAAGCATATAACTATGATAGCTTATGTATTAAATAGTCGGAACCATCATGTTAAAGTACATAAAATAACAAAAATAATATAAAAATTAGTTTCAAAGTATTCACTTTCTTAATCTATACGTAAAACAAGAGCGAAACATAGGCCGCCATGTCGTGACGTCATAAGGTACTGTAAACTTATGCGTGTCAATGTCATTATGAATCATAGTACGTATAAAGCCGCAAAACAATAAAAAAAGAAGTTTGTAGGTTGCTTTTTAATGTAAGAGAACGTTATAAATACGTAAGTTAAATTGAAATCGCACGTGAATCACACTATGGAAAGCAGTTTTGTAAAAGGAGATAGTACCAATTTACTAAAAATAAATGCATTAATGGTCGGAAAATTCTTTACTGCAAATCCCGACTTTTGTTCTGCCGAGTATTAAAACACCGATGTCAGTATTACTCTTTTATTATTATTCCTTTATTAGTTGTTTATATATAAAAGATAATAACTCATTTTTAAATTATGAATATAATAATACATAGCATCAAACATAGAACTTTGTTTATTATTTACATGCCGTACTGACGTCATCGCTAGAGTAACAACTCTTGCGGCGCCTTCGTCTAAGTACGCGCGAAATTTGAAAATATTAAAGTTTAATGCAATTTTTATAGTACTTAACGAGTGTATAAAATTTTTATATTTTTAGTATATGGTTTACTGACACGCAAGGATCAATTTAAGATTCTTTTCAAAAAAGAGATTAATTCCCTATTAGTTGGGGTCTACCCCCAGAAAGAATACGGGTAATATAAGTGTATATTTATATGTTACAGTTAGTATTAATGTCATTACTGCTTACAGTCGACTCCAGTCGCTACCTTACCTTCGAGAACAATCTTGAGGAACGCCTCTAGCTTGTCTGTGTCACAGTAGCGGAAGTTTTCTTGTCTCTGTAGCAGTACTCTGGACAGCGTGGTGAAGATACGCAACTTCACCTCGGGGTCCACTTTGGGTGTAACTAGGCACTCTTTTAGCAGCGGTGCTATAAGGTGCAGCTGGCCGCCCATCGCCGATCCTAATGATTCGAAATGGTAATACATCTATAAAATATGAAAAAAAGCTACCGTTGCTGTTATTTTTGTATTTTTCTCATTCATTTAACAATTAAGAAATCAACTTTTATGAAATATATAAATACATGTCACTAGACATTAAACAAACTAATATAATTTAAGTCACGAATATTTTTAAAATTCATCTTTAAAAAGTTATAACCAATTAAAAATATAAACTAATTTCGTTTTAATTATAGTTTATGCTTTGTGCTGTAACTTCTTGATGGAACTCCATATTATGATTATGATTAATATTGGACCGCATTCAACAGAAAGGAACTCGAATCGTTGTTTACCAGATCATTTCAAATCATCTTGACACTGTGTATAACTTTAATATTCTATTGGACAGCATTCAAGGGAAAGACTCAAATCCTTGATTGCCGGGATATTTCAAAACATCTTCACACTGTGTAGAAGTTCAATATTCTATTGGTCCGCATTCAACGGAAAAACTCAAATCCTTGATTGCCGGGATATTTCAAATCGACTTGAAACTATATAGAACTTCACTATTCATATTGGACCGCATTCTACAGAAAGAGACTCGTATCCTCGATCTTCTTCTTCTTCTTCTTCTTTATCTGTGGCGTGATGGCTGGTGTTGCCATTTGCGAGTTTGTTTTGTAAATATCCTTGATCATTAGGATATTTTAAAATAGTGTTGACATTATATAGAATTTCTACTATATTCATATTGGACCGCATTCAACAGAAAGAGACTCGTTTCTTTGATTGCCGTGATATTTCAAATTGTCTTAAAACTGACTGAAATATTCATATGGGACCGCATTCAACAGCAAGAGACTCAAATTGTTAATTGCCAGGATATTTCATATCGTCTTGACAATGTGTAAAACCTCAACATTCATATACTTCGGGGAGTGCTTTGAGGAATCGTTCGAATGATCTGGACTAATTCCACGCGATAACATGTATAGCCCTATCACTTTAAATTTACTATATGCACTACCAAACTGTGGAACGACGTGCTTCTTGTGCAGGCTGGTGAGGGAAAACCTTTTTTTTTTTTTTGAGGGGGGGAAATGCGACCTTGTGCACCCTGACACCGCGCTGGCAAGACGCGGCCGTGTGTGGGGCTCTCCGGTCAAGAGGACCGGTGTAAAAGGGGCAATGAAAAACATTGTATGAGCGATCCTTTATTGAGATTGTCGTTGGACTGTGAGCTGTCACTTGTCTCTGCCTCTTACTGTGTAATCTGCTTGCTATGTCGATAAGTACCTAACGTGATTTTGTTCTGGCTAAAATAAATAAAGTTCTCAATAAAGTAATTAAAACATTAAAATAGCTTGTCCTTTTGTTCTGACATCCCATAATCCTAACAACTGGCCTACCCATTAAAACCCCCCCGAGTTCTCTGGGCCCATACGGGGCACATGGCGGGGTGCGCTCTCGCGATTCGATTGCCATGTGTTCCAGAATGTGAGGGATAACCTGCAGTCCGCTGTATGATATAACATATTCAGGTTTAAAGAGACGAAATGATGTAAGGGAGTGAGCTAACCTGTGTGGACGAGGACACATTCGAGGATGCAGCAATCCGGAGTGAGTAAAGTCCAGGTTACGGCGTCGCTCGTGACGTCACTGAGCACGCGGTGAACGTGCTTCTTGTACAGATTGGTGAGGGATAACCCGCAGTTCTCTATGTGACGAAGTTTGTCCAGGTTTGCTGGAAAATACCTTTTTCAATTATCACGTTGAACCTGTTTCAGAATTCAGATCTAATTAAAATCCGCGGGTTCATTATACGAATGTGCCAAAACTCTAAAGTTACCAAGTTTTAGTTTTTTTATCGAAATTGGGCCGAAGATTCTTTTAAGTATTTTTCTCTACTATCATGCCATTAATCCTCTATAAAAGAACCTATAACAATTAGCTTTTTGCCAACATTAAAACACTCAATGATATTATGATCATTATATCATCCAAACGCGTGATATTATGAATTTCAAAAAAAGAACATTCTCGTGCAATGACATTTTCACCACCAGATCGCTAAAATTTTGAATTATTACAATAAATAATTCTTTTACTTATTAAGGTTTGTTTATTTTACATGCTTCGCAATTCGACTTTTCTTGAATTTACATAGTTCTTACAACACTGTACAACACCCTATGGTATGAGAATCTTTTATAGAGGACTAGCTTTTGCCCGCGACTTCGTTCGCGTGGACTTCAGGTTCTTACATTATTTCTAAGAGATAAACATATACCATCACGGACTTTTTTGTAGAGCTTTTTAAGTTGTACAATACTGTAGTAAATTGTTTTGATCTATCTTGTAGGATTCAGTCAGCGTTTGCAATGTAAGCGCAAAAAATGTGTTTTTTTTTACGACCTCACATTAGAAACCTCAAAAATTGTAACCTATGTGTTATTCTGATGTATAAGCTATATTGTGGTAAAGTTTCATTCAAATCCATTCAGTAGTTTTTACGTGAAAGAGTAACAAACATCCATACATCCATACTTAGAAACTTTCGCCTTTATAATAGTAGTGGGATTCACATCATGATTGTAGATAAACTCTTGTATGCAACTGTTATAATTAGGTATTAAAACACTCAAGTGATACTATTCCCACATTCGTGTTTTAATATCCCTGATTATACAACAGTTACATAAATAACTATATAGAAGGGAATACTTAGATTTTTATTTATATTTATTCATTGAACTATGCTTGAAATATTATTATATCTATTTATATCTACTTGAAATAAAATTTATGTATATGGTCCAAGTTGCCAGTTGTTAGGGCTTCAGAGAGAGAAATCTCCGGACAATTCGTGCCGTGTCGAGGAACACTGCTTTGTATACCTCCGTCCTCCTTTCACCTCTCACCAGTTTTTATCAATTTACCAGCAATACTCATAACAAGATGACTGAAGACCACACTACTGAAGCTTTCTCCCAGCTGTGGCCGAAGCGTGACTGAAAAGATAATGAACTTACATAAAGCCATCATTTGTATCTTGTCGTCAACCGGCATAGAGTAAATAGTGAAGTTGATGACAAACAGATCTTCTGCGACCGCAAGGCAATCTTCTTTGCACAGGTCCATCAGCGCCTCTGCCACGTACAGCATATTGGTTTGGTACTTCACCTAACAGAAATAAAATACATATTATCACGCCTCTTTTTAACTCCCGATGGGTTAGACCAGAGGTTCCCAAACTTTTTTGTACCGAAAGAAAAAAGAATGCCTACATCCTACAACTTATGAACGTTTATAAATAACCAGCTTTCTGCCCGCGGCTTCGTCCGCGTGGATTTCGGAATTGGGTCTATAGAGGGTTAAGGGTCATAGCTTTTGCCCACGGCTACATATGCGCGAAAGTCGGGTTATGGCGCGAAGGTTTTATCGCGCTTCCCGTTGGACTATCCGTTTTTCCGAGATAAAAAATACCGCAAAACCTTGCTCAAGAATCACTTTATCTATTGATGAAAACCGCATGAAAATCTGTGCAGTAGTTTTTGAGCGAAGCCTTTATTGCGCATCCCGTGGGATCTGACGATATTTCCGGGATAAAAAGTACCCTCTTATTTAATCCGGACTTTTATCTTTACGTCTGCAAAATTTCAAAGCAATCGGTTCAGTAGTTACGGCGTGAAAGCGGAACAAACAAACAAACAAACAAACTCACTTTCCGATTTATAATATTAGTAAGGATTTTGTCTTTATATTACAAGATAGTATATTGTAAGTAAATAGATACTAAAAGTGTATGTTGAGATCCATTGTCGTGGACCCCGTTTTCATTTCATGGACCCCCAAATTTTTGTGTCGCTGACGTAGACCCCTTGCAGGTTGTTACAGACCCCCCGGGGGGCCAAATGTACCACTTTGGGAATCACTGGATTAGAGAGAGGTACTTAGATACTACAACCAGACGCAGGTTCGATTCCGGAGTAAGTTATAAATATTTTGTATGACCTACAAAAATTTGTTCCGGTCTGGGTGTATATGCGCATAAGATTCTGTTTGTGACTGCACTCACGATACAACATAAAAATCTTATTGTGGAACGTCAATTTAAAAAAAGAAGAAAAAAGCAATGTTGCTTTACAGTAGGTATAAGTGAAAATCAGAAACAGATAACCATAGCATAGTGTCTTTATGAGATCAAATTCTAACCTTTCTCACACGGCATCTGTCAGGGTCCACTAACTCCTTGCACAGCTCTCCCAGCACTTTCTCACTGATAAGTTCCTTCTGGGATCCCTTGATGATGTTGGCAATAACCATCAGTGCGCCCCACGAATCTACTTCGGCCTCTAGCAATGGCCACCACGTGGATGGCGCAATGAAGTACCCCAACAACTCTGACGCACGTTTGATCTGGAATATTCCAGGAAACCCTTAGAAATAGTAAGTAGGAAAGTTTGCATTGTTCTTGAACTTAAACGTTCTACGATGAACGCAACCATACCCTGATCTGTGATGTGGCTGTTTTAACCGTAAGTTCTGGTTCTCAGATGCAACACTCGATCCTGAGGGCCCCCTACAACGCCTCAGGACGGCCATCGCTAAGGTTTTTAGTGGATAGGCCTCCCCCTTCTGGGGAGGAGAGCCCCAAATAAGTATGTAATTCAGCCCGCAGCCGTATGTAATTCAATGCATTTTCCTCAGCGGAACAAAAAAAAGGTGCCAGGCACTAAATTTAAATGAGATGAAAATATATTTGAAAATACATTACACTATTATAACCAAATGGTTGCTGCCCAGCATATGCTACAGGGAGGGAAGGACCTGGCAGGTCACAGTTGGGCTTCCCTAGCGTTAGCCGAGTATACAACCCACGCCAACCAGCAAACCTCAAAACTTATTAAATTTCAGATATATGTTTGAAATAGGTACTTAAATTTTATTGGCCTACTTACTGGTGCCCGCGACTTTGTCTGCGCAGGGTTAGTATTTCGAGTAGCTTACTATCAGCATGGCGTACATCTTTATAAATTATAGCCTATATTTTAATCTGATGTATAAACTATATTACTGTAATGTTTAATTAAAATACATTCAGTAGATTTGACGTGAAAGAGTAACAAAGTTTAAAGTGAGCTATAAGCTGAGATCTCGATGTAAATTATTTCCATGGGTACATCAAGCTATTCACTATTATACAGGTTTTATTAGCTTACCTCTAATATGACTCTTGAGTCATCATCACAAGCACCTCGGTGTAACGTTCTAACGATGGTGTTGGCATGTTGGGTCGAGCCCTCTTCAGCGCACACAATTAGCCAGCACAGGAGCTGTGATACTCGGAGACGCGCATCAGCCTGCCAGCCCTCCATCTCTGGCATAATGTTAAGTATATTCAGCTATACATTTTGAAAACCACTATTGCATATATCTTTAGTATCGCTTCGTAAATTTTTGTAGTTAATACTAGCAAAACACACGATTTAGGTTTTCTAAGTCGATTGACTTTTGTATTTACAGTGATACATTCATAGTTTTTCTAAACTGAGAGGACATTGCTATCACACTTTAACAACAGGTTTCGGTGGTAATTTCATCCACATGTGCTGAAATATCCTGTGCTTTATAATAAATTTCACATTTTTTGAGCTGCCGAATAAAACTTAAAAAGAGCAGTCTACATTGGACAGTTCCTGAGTCATGACCTTGGTATTGCAGATGATCTTGAATGCTGGTGTGGTAGAGGACTGCCACAAACAATAATAAAAACATCACTTTTGTGATTGATAGTAGCTTATTCAACAACTTAGGTTCTGTAGTACAATATCAGCATTTGTTTTGTGAAAGAGCGTTTCTTAGTTTTAAATAGAAATGGAGTGACAAAGAAGTGTACAGGTCACCTATTGATAAGGGATTTAATAGTCCTTAATAAGCTTAACAAATATTTGTGAAGAAAAATGTAACCCATTTTTCTTAAATGACAAAATTCTCAGGCCATCAATACCTGGCTAATGCAACTAATTATGAAATTGCAGTAATGTCAATTCAAGTTCCAAAGAAAATTTAGTTTACCTCGAGCAATAGCAGGAACTATTTTTCCAATATTGTACTGAACAAGAACTCTACATCCTAAGTTAGGTCTTTTAACATCCGGGTAATGCGTAGGCACATCCTTGAGGAAGTCCGTCTTCTTCTTTAAATCTTCTTCATTCTCTTCCATGTACTGTAAGCCTATGTCGTTCCAGAGCTCTTTAGCTGTGTCTCTAATATTCACCATTACATCGCTGAGACTGTAAATTAATATTTTCTTATTATTAATATATTCTTATAATCTTGCAATGAAAATGAATATATTCTTTCTATTAATTTAATTATTTTACCCAAAAACGGAAAATTTCTCAGAAGTGGCAGCCTTCGATGGGTGAACTGATTAAATGTAACCCACAAGATAGACCAATAATACAGTAATTTATGGCAAGCCACATGAGCAATGCAGGACCAGTGGCTTCGAAAATTCTTGGGGAGACCTATATCCATCACTCCACATATCACTGCTGATATGTTATTGGTTATGTTAGTAAACTGCACATCTGATGTGTTATACTGTCCAGCAAAACTCATCAGAACTATACTTAAATAGAAAATATTGAATTGATACATTTAACCTCAGTGTTTATTTTTAAACCAATATAAACCATATTTGGAAGTCCATACAGTGTATTTGGGGTTCACACATTAATTTGACACAATTATAAGATAAAAGTATTCACATAATGAGCAACAAACAATGGACAATGCATAGTTGAGCAAAATAAACAATAAACACAAATTAATAAGACATAAATATAAAAACATCTACTTTTTGGGCAAGAAACATTCCAGAAGCTTGTTTAGACGTTTCAGAAATTAATAGTTTTTGAGAAGCTTATAATTTTATATGACAATGTATTGCAATTTGGCAATCTAACACAGCCAGATGTCCTTACTAAAATATGTTGTATTTAGCAATTACTTTAGTAGGCAATTGCTTTAAGTTATCAATACAAATCTTTAACATGAGCCATTTTATGGTTATAATATATTAGTATAAAATTTTAGTCTTATACCAAATTAATGACTTAAGCATCAAATTAATATGTTTTTTAAATATAAAATGTATTTAAAAAATATTTATTATCAAGTGGCAATATGCATGAATCTCTGTATTGATTATTAATATTATTATTTTTTATTTAAATCAAATAAAAATTGTGATTACTACAATTTGAAGATGAAACATTGGCCACTTTGAAGGTCAAAAACCATGATACACTAGCTTTCTTAATCTAAGTTAGCCTAAATAAATCTAGTTAAATGAAAATACTAGTTTTGTCATACTTCCTAATTAGAAAATTGTCAATAGTTTTGAGTATCTAGTATCTATAAGAAACTGGACATCAGTGAAATACCCCATTGATTTCACCTTGTTAACAACAATGGTAGCAGCCGGTGCCAAAATGAATAGCGATCTCTGTATTGCAACATCCAATTTCCAACCTCCAGTGTAACTTGAAGACGGACCTGTGTATTTTCATCAAAGAGCTTCTCAGCCATGGGTGTGATAGACATCTCAAAACACTTAACATTACCTGCTAGGACAATGGCTCCTAAAATTAAATAACAAATTTAGTGATATATAGATGAAAAGTTATCATTATACTATTACATTAATATGTTCCTGTATATTTCAAAAACAAATATTAATGATATACTTTTGATATTTATAAATTAACCTTGTATATATATTGTATTTTTGTATAGATATAATTAAAGATATGATTAATGAAAAATAAATTAACTTATTTTTAATTCTAATAAAGCAGGAGTATAAATACAAGAATTCAAATAGTACATTATTTATAATCAAATATATGTTAATATATAAAAAATATATATAAATCAGCATAAATCATAATCAAGTCTAACCAATGGTTTTCACAGCTGCAGCTCTAACTCTGAAGTGCTGATGAGAAAAATTAGATAACACAGGTTTTACAAAGTTTTCAGATTGGAAATGAAAATCTCTTTTTAATACTTGGGTTATAAATATTATACATTCACAAGCCTCCAATTTCACCTTTGGAAAGGGATCAGTACTAGTTTTTGTTAAAATACTTGTAAATTCATTCATAAATGGACTCAGGAAGTGTGACACTTTATATTTTTCAATAATTTGATGCAATAACTGAATCAATATTAAACGTATTTCCTCAGATTCCTCAATAATTTCTGGACAGCCTATACGTCTCACAAGGACGGGTAAAATATATGTCAAATAATAGTCATTTAATGGCAAGTGCTCTATGAAATCAGAAACAATATGAGCAGAAATTTCACGGCAAGCTTCTGAAACATCTGAGAAGCTTTTCAAAATGTATGCATATATTTCTGTAAATACTTTTGGTAAGTCGCAATCTGTATTAGAAGAATCTTCGAAAATTTTTTTCCTTATATTAATTAAAGCTTCTTTGCGAGCGATTTTTGATTCACTTTGAAGACCTGTTAAGTACTGTTCAAATGCATTTCTGGAGTTGTGTTCTAACTCGCTTTTAATTTCAGCCATTTCACGGTAAAAAAAATTTACAACAATAAGAACGCACAGAGTAATTGATGATAATAATATTCAAAAACAGAATGCCATTTAAATTTATACAATCATTGATCTAACAAATATTCATCTTGTTATTATTTTTAGAAAACCTTTTACCGTTTCCATGACAACGGCGTCAAAGTGACATTTCATTATTGCAAAGTATTGAAATTTATGGCAAAGGAATAGTCTTCAATATAAATTTTTATTAATATTTTTTATAAGTATATAATTCATATATTTTTAAAATATTGATATACATTTTGTTATTATTACTGAAGCTTAAGTCACGCGTCTTTATAAAACACAGTCCTTTATAAGACGTACGCGGGGATACAGATCCAACGCGTAGAGGCCATTTAAGCAAAATTTAATGAAAGTGTGCGTGGAGTATACCAACTGGATCCAATCTCTATCTGTATCATGAAAAATGCAGCTAAAGAACTGCTAAAGCTAAGAAACACCCAGTTAGATGCACAGAAACTATTGTCATTTGTGGTCAAAAAGTTTGTGGACTATTGCATTTTGATTTTGGTGCGTAGCTACGCCGTAGCACACAAACACTTGAACTTACTGTGAAAATAAAGTCAGTTAGTTGCACAGAGAAAATAAAGTCAGTTACTGGCAGTTGCTTCAGAACGCCAGCTCTGGGCCCCCTATTAATTATATTACTCTTTGCTCTGGGCGCTCGTGCTAATTAATTAACTCGATTGTTTCATTTATGCATATCCTTCTAATATCAAATTATTAAGTGTTACGGTGGATCAAATTTAATTATAACCGTAAAAGGTGGTAATGAGAACCGGACTATGGAAGAGACTCCGGTCACCTCAAAGCCTCCTAATTGATTTTAAATATGGCAGGTGGTGACTCGCCGCTCACTAAATTGTTAAGTATTGTGAAACGGAACGTTTGTATTTTTACTCTGTGTGTGGTCTGGTGAGAAAATGGGAGTTAAGTTAAAAGATGTGTCTTGTGTATAATAAAAATAAAAGTATTAATATAAAGTGTAGCAGAGTATGATTTTTAATCTCAAACACAAAAATCAACATCCACGGACCTCTGTTTATAAAGAACAATGTCGGAAAACAATTATCCGCAGTTAAAAGACGCGTCAAATTTCATGCTGTGGAAGTATCGACTAAGCGTAATATTGGACGAAAAAGGAGTTGGACATACAATCAAACAAGATGCTGAAGATCGACAAGATGATAAGAACTTTATTAAAAATGATGCCAAAGCAAGAAGTATCATTGTGCAATGTCTGCCGGATAAATATTTGGACGTGGTCCGAAAGAGTGAAACTGCGTCCGCCATGTTGGCGAGTTTAGAAAATATATTCGAACGAAAAAGTTTGTTCAGTAAACTGCATCTGAAGAAACAATTATTAAGCCTAAAATGTGGTAAAAATGAAAAACTTCAAGATCATTTCCTGAGATTTGATAATCTTATAGGAAAATTGGAATCAATCGGATGTCACATAGATGAAAGTGACAAGGTATGTCATTTGTTATTAACTTTAAATGAAGACTACGAGACTGTTATAACTACTCTAGAAACTATGGACAAACATCTTGACATGGAATTTGTGAAGTCGCGATTGCTTGATGCTGAGTTGAAAAAAGATAAAAGTTCTGAAAAAATGGATGAGACAAGTTTTTACATTAAATGTTACAAATGTGGCAAAAACGGCCATAAATCCTATCAGTGTCAAGAAAGAAATATAAATTTACATCATGGAAATCGAGGTCGAGCTAGAGTATATAATAGTAGAAATAATTTTACAAAATATAAAAGGAATAATATGTATAAAACAACTAATTTAGTAACTGAAGACAACAATGAAATGTTTATAGCATGCACCACCAATATAGACACGAGTGAATCTAAGGTAAAATTTATTGTAGACTCGGGAGCAAGTCACCACTTTATAAAAGAAGAAAATGAATACATGATGACGAATATTAATACATTAAAAGAACCTATTAAGATAAAAATTGCAAATGGAGATATTTTAATTGCAAAAAAGATTGGAATACTAAACTTAAGTTATAAAAATAAAAATATAAGTATAGAAGGGCTAATAGTACCAAAACTAAAACATAATCTATTATCAGTAAATAAATTAATGGAGAGAGGATTTAAAATTGTGTTTAATAATGGACAGTTAACAATTTATGGTAAAGTAAATATATACTATGGAGAAAAATGTGGAAAATTACATATATTGACATTTGATTCTAAAATACAAGGAAAATGCTACAATGCCTGCAGTGATGATATGTGGCATAAAAGAATGGGTCATTTAAATAGAAAATGTCTAAGAATTTTAGGTCTGCCCACTAACAAAGAAAAATGTAATGGATGTATGTTAAATAAATCTACAAGGTTGCCATTTAAAAGTATAAATTACCAACAATCAAAAGGCATTGGTGAGTTAATACATACAGATATTTCAGGGCCTACCAGAACACCAACTAAAGAAGGATATAGATACATACTAAATATTATAGATGACTATACACATTTTACATATACTTACTTGTTGAAAAATAAAAGTGAAGCAAGTGATAAAATAATTAACTACATTAGAGAAATAAATACTGAAAAAGGAATAAAAGTAAAAAGAATCCGATGCGATAATGGGGGTGAGTTCTCCTCAGGATCATTTCAGAAGTTTTGTAGAGATTATGGAATAAAGATTGAATATACAGTGCCCTACAGTCCCCAAATGAATGGAAAAGCTGAAAGAATGAACCGTACAATTTATGATAAAGCAAGAACAATGTTGGACGAGTCAAACTTACCGAGATATTTATGGGGACATGCTATTCTAATAGCAACATATTTATTGAATAGAGCTCCAACTTCAGCAACAAAATACAAGGTACCTGCTATTGAATTTGGTAGAGAATTTGACCTTAATAAATTGAGAATTTTTGGATGTAAAGGTTGGGCAGTAATATTACCCAAAAAAGACAAGTTTGATAATTGTGCTGTTGAAGTAAGAATGATAGGATACGCAAGAAATGGATATAAAGTATGGAATCCCAAAACAGATGAAGTATTTGTAACACGAGACATCAGATTCGACGAGACAGATTTAAAGTATAATGAAATTAGTAATTATAATACAAAATTATCAAGTCAAGAAGAAATTAATACACAGAAATATAATGAAATAAATAGTTACAAACGAAATAAGGTTAGTGAAGAAGAATCAGAGAATGAAAAAGAAGAATATAATATTTCAAGAAATATGAACACTCCATGCATAGACGAAAACGATAAAAATATAGAAAATGAAAGACAGTTAACGGAAGTTAAAGAGAAACTCGATATTGAAAATACTGTAACTAGAAGTGGTAGAACAATAAATAAACCAGAATACTTACAAGATTATGATACAAATTATGAAGCATTTTGTTTACTAAATATGGCAGATGATCCAGTAACCTATTCGGAAGCAGTAAAGGACAAAGATTGGAAAATTTCTATTGAAAAAGAGATTAATGCATTACAAAAGGCTAATACATGGACACCTGTAAAATTACCAAATGGGAAGAAACCTATTGATTCAAAATGGATTTTTCGCACTAAGGATAATGGTATAAAAAAGGCTCGCCTAGTGGCGCGAGGTTTTCAAATTAAAGATAATGCATTTGCCAGTAACTATGCCCCTGTTGCTAGAATAAGTTCAGTGAGAATGCTACTAGCACACTCTATACAAAAGGAATATAATATATATCAAATGGACATGCCATCTGCATTCTTGAATGGTATACTAGAAGATGAGGTATACCTAATACCTCCTGAAGGATTACAAATTGATAGAGACCATGTTTTAAAATTAAATAGAGGGCTGTACGGACTACGACAAAGTCCAAAATGTTGGAATGAACGATTCAATAAATTTATTATAGGAAAAGGTTTTGAAAGATCGAGAAATGATTTTTGTATGTATATGAAAGAAAATGTATGGATAATAATTTATGTTGACGATTTGCTAATAACAGGAACACAGCAAAAAGCTCAAGAAATAATGACAGAATTAAAGAAAGAATTTTGTGCTAAAGATTTAGGTATTGCTGAAAAATTTTTGGGAATGGAAATAACAAGAGAAAGAAACACCATAAAAATAACACAAACAGGGATGATAAATAAATTACTACATAAATATAAAATGGAAGATGCAAATATAACAAAGACACCAATAACAAAAGGTTTTCAAGTGGAAGAAGACACAATAATAGAAAATGTTCCCTATAGACAACTCATAGGCGGTCTGATGTATATATCAACAGTATCTAGACCCGATATATCATACGCTACTTCATATTTGAGTCAATACCTTGATAAACCAACACAAAATCTCTGGATACAAGCAAAAAGAACTCTACGTTATCTAAAAGGAACAAAGACATGTGGACTTACATACAAGAAAAGTGAAAATAAAGATTTAATTGAGACTTTTTCAGATGCTGATTGGGGAGGAAATCATTTGGATAGGAAAAGCCTAAGCGGATCGGTGACTTTGTACAATGGGAACATAATATCTTGGCTGTCAAGGAAGCAAAACTGTGTTGCCCTCTCGACGACCGAGGCTGAGTATGTGGCTGCAGCTGTGAGTGCTTGTGAACTTATTTATATTAAAAGGCTGTACTTAGATTTGAATCCTAATCAAAATATTAATTGTGTACTTTACATAGATAATAGAGGTGCATTAGAGTTAATTAAATCTTTTGAAAATTCAAAAAGAGCCAAGCACATTGACATAAAAACTCATTTTATTAAAGATCTTGTCAAAAAGGGAGAATTTTGTATTGATTATGTTCAGTCTGATTATAATTTAGCTGATATATTGACTAAAAGTATGTCAAATGAAAAGTTTATTAATTTATGTAATCTTCTAAAATTAAACTAAAATATTTCAATAAAAAAAAAAAAATAAGGGGGAGAGAGAAAATAAAAGGCAAATTAGTTTATTTTTTTTTATTTTAGTTAACAGATTATAAAACATGTAGACAGACACAATGGAAAACTCATTTAATTCATTTTGTTAAAATGTCAAGAGTCAGTACATATTTAAATAAAAGATAAATAATCATTGCATTAAGTGTAAACATAATATACTATTATAAATAACATTGTATTAGTGTAAACATGTATAAATATTTGCTAATGTTTATTGAAATAAGAAATAATTAATGTAAAGGAAGTAACATAGCATTGCATTTTGTTTGAGTGTTGTAGAAGTAAGAAAAATAGTTTTGAATTTAAAAAATTTCATTGATAAGTGAATTAAGATATGCGATTGTAAAAGATTTTTCTTTGAAAAACCCTTTAAATCGAGGGAGAATGTTAAGTATTGTGAAACGGAACGTTTGTATTTTTACTCTGTGTGTGGTCTGGTGAGAAAATGAGAGTTAAGTTAAAAGATGTGTCTTGTGTATAATAAAAATAAAAGTATTAATATAAAGTGTAGCAGAGTATGATTTTTAATCTCAAACACAAAAATCAACATAAATGACCCCCCCCCCCCAAAAGTAGACCAATATGGTGCGAAGAGAGCAACATTGGTTGTGAACGGCTAAGGGTGTAGAGAAGTGTGTCTGCGACAGCGATCGAGACGCCGTCGGCGTTATGACATTATTACACTTCCACCCTTCGAGCATCTGCTCTTGCAACTCCACTCTGTCCGGTTGATATTATTATTATTATATTGTACAGAACCAATCTGTGTGTCAAGTATATTGTTTGTGCAGGCAGCCCAGGCACGATAAAAAACCAACACTGTGTAGTAATTTATATAAAACGCAAGCAATACAATTGGATAACTGATTTGAAGGGAAACGCCTTATCAGGCTAATAATCTTTTTCATAAATCAAAAAAAGCAATCTAAATTATATGTTCATGGCCAAGTAAAATCATCAACATCATAACATAATGACTAAGCAAGGGAACTAATTTCATTTTATATAGATTTGCCATCAAGCTTATATTTTATAAAAGTTTTAAACATGGGTTAGAGTGAGATATAGATTATACATCATGCTAGAAAATAAAGTGAGATCTATTAAGATTGAGTAAATCTTTTGAAAGTGCATTACGGCTGATGACGTATTGCATAATATACAAGATTAATGAAAAGCTAAAAGAGAAAGATGCCTTATTCAAATAAACAGGCCGTTGAATTTATTGTTACGTAATTAATGTTATATAAATAGCTGTTAATTTTAAAACATGTATTTTCAACATTCTAGAAGAAGTAACAGATATATATGAAATATTGAAAACTATTGGAAAAATTTACTGATTTGGTGTAGAAAGAAAGGATAAAACTCCAGTAAGCCTATACTAAATATAAATGTTTATATTTTGTTTGTAATTTACAAGCGCAATATGACATAGGAAAAAACTGTATTTTTTTAAATTAACAGCTCTTGTTGTTACTAAGATATCGTGATCAGTTAATCTATGATTTTAATTTTAAAAATAATTAATTAATTACCAAGTATTAAAACAGTTATTTTCAATTCCAGCAGGATACCATTAGGTAATCATAAAAAAAAAACCACACAGAGAAATAAATATCATTATATCTACTCCGTTTATTCTGTGTATAGTCGGTGTTATCAGAAGCAGATTTTAAAATATTGCCGCCGATGATATTACAATAACGCGAAATAACTCAATTCGGACCACGGGTCAAATATAATAATAGTCAAGTGACGTGCACCAATCAGATTTCGCCAAGTAAAACTGTCAACGTCGTGGTACATTTCAGTGGAAAAGAAATTGCTACACTATCATTCTCTTCCAAGTTCTTGATCATATTACTATATTTTCAAGCCATCTACTGAAAACGGTGCTAAATTTTGTAACATACTTCGAACAATAATGTGTAAATTAAATTCATTTTATTTATTATTTTTCGCCACTCTGGTCCAAATTACTTTGGCACTGAAAGAGGGCGAATGCGAGGTTTGTGTGAAGACCGTCGACAAATTTGCAGCTACATTATCAGACGATGTGAAAAAAGACACAAAGAAAATAGAGACTGAATTCAAAAAATTTTGTAAAGGGGCTAAAAACAAAGAACACCGATTCTGTTATTATTTAGGTGGCCTGGAAGAGTCGGCTACCGGCATTCTTGGAGAGCTCTCGAAACCTTTAAGTTGGTCAATGCCGGGCGATAAAATTTGTGAAAAACTAAGGAAAAAGGATGCACAAATCTGTGATTTGAGGTTTGACAAACAAATAGATCTCAATAATGTGGACCTTAAAAAACTAAAAGTGAGAGACTTGAAGAAGATATTGAATGACTGGGATGAGGTTTGCGAAGGTTGTATTGAAAAGACAGATTTCATCAAGAGAATAGAGGAATTAAAACCCCAGTACATGGGAAGATCTGATTTATAATTTAGTACAAATAAATAGGTTAGTAAAATTTACAACTTTTTACTTAGCAGGTTTTATCTAGTGGTTTACAAATGTGTGACTGTAATCATAATAAGATTGATCATCATACTTTACAAATATATACTATTGTTTTAACATTTGTTGATAAAAAAGTAAATTAACAAATTTTACATATAGTGAAATAAATTACATATGTGAAACCAAAGCCCAGTATTAAGTATTTAAAATATTTTAGTTATAATCTCACATACCTTTGTTTTCAAAAATATTAACATTTTAGCATAGAGCTAGTAATCAAATCCAGCATATAATATATTCCCATATTGTGTTTTTATACACCATATATCAGAACAAAGCTTCATATACATTATTTTCATTATTAAAATAATGCTAACTAGAAGGTAACATATCCTGTTTAGATAGTACCACTACAATTGGAAAATCTATATTCAATGGTGATTTGAAAATGTGTATTCTATATTTAAGAGATGTTTGAAATTTTTAAACTAATAAAAATAAAACTAATGACTGACCGGAAAGATCTCTCACATATCCTGTTTAGATAGTACCACTACAATTGGAAAATCTATATTCAATGGTGAATTGAAAATGTGTATTCTATATTTAAGAGATGTTTGAAATTTTTAAACTAATAAAAATAAAACTAATGACTGACTGGAAAGATTTACAATAATAAAGTTTAGTTTTTTACTTATCACATTTTTTTGTTTTCAGTAATCAGGAGTCTGTCAAAAAGGCATTCAACAACACCATAATGTGACTGTGCAATCCCAACCGCTGTGGTCGTAGTGTAATGATTCTTGCATTTAATTGAACTGTACACTGTGTACTCATGAGGTGATGCATGTAGTAAATAAATTATTGTATTATTTAAAACTAAGTAAATATTTTTAAATAATAATTGATTTTTATTACAATTAATCCTTTTTAATAATAAATTTGTCACCTTTACTTTTTGTCATTGATGTTTAATGCTTTCAATTGAATTTGTAAAACAGCTACTAAAACACATCTATGGATTACAGTGCAATAAAATAAATTGAATAATTTAAATATATACCCCGAGGTTCAAGCTGTCCATAGATGGCACATGCATAACACCCTATGTTGTATAGTTAATTTTAATTATAAGAGAACATAAAGATAAATATGACACCCAGCCAGTCAGCACAGATCCTATTGCTCACTTATATCAAAGATTACTTATTAAATAAATGCCATAGACAAATTATTTAAATTTTAAGGTATTTGGTGCAATAAAAAATCACATGTTTTAAATAGTGGTTTCAGATATTTTTTAATTTTTGAGAACTACAGACCATAAGATATTAATTTTAACCACATTGCTTGTTGGATGATAGGCTATTTATTACTCATCCCTCCCATTTAATGGTATTTGTAATTCCTGTGGTGCTCTGAAAAAGACAAAAGCTTATATTATATTTGATTACTTATATAAAATCTACTTCTTAGTACCTTCATGGAATTAACATAATTTTATAACTGGGTTAAAAATCCAAATTTGTAAACTTGTATGGTATAAAAGTTACTTTTCATTTTCTTCAAAATTAAGTAAATGCAAAAACTTTATCAATAAACAAATACCTATATAGACCACAATAACAATTATTACATACAAATAATATACTATAATATTACTACACTACATAATCATTTTTAAAAGTATTGCCATGTTGAGCATCATTACCTTTATGATTTAATAGCATAAAACACACTCAAACACTTTGATAATAAATTTACAACAGATAAAATTCATTCAGTTTGATAAGCTATTCGACTCACAATGAATATTTCAACACTTACTCATTTTGCCATAATTAATGACATAGAAAAATGTCATGGATCCAGCAAGTAACTGGAAGAATGGTGCCATACCAACTTTCTTTGGTTGCACATACTTATGTTGCCACCTCCACCATGCTGAAAAATAATTTATTTTTGTAATACAGCCAACAAATTTCTTCGCGTAGGTACTTGGTATAGGTTTATTAGCTTAAGTGGCTAATAAACAAATCATAAAATTAATATATGAATTTGGTCTACAAAACAAATTTTTATAATAATTTTGAAATAAACTGCAATTTTGTTATCAATACTTTTAGAGCGTGATATTATATGTCAGTGGCATTTAATTGAAGCAAGTAAGTCAATAATGTAATGGTTAATAGACCAGTATACTCTCAAAAAACATTTCAAATATACCCAATAATCTCAAATGAGTATTACCTCGGCTGCAAGCGCCAATAATAGCTGGTGGTGTCTTATTTCTGCGAGCAAACCATCCTCCAAGCTCGTTAATTTTCACTTGACCGAAGGGAGTGTCCGCTGAAAATTATGCAAAGGGTAAAATTACATAACTATTTGAGTAACTATTACGAATAAATAAATGCACATTAAACCTGTTACTTACGCTTTCCATAATATCGAGCAGGATCATAAGGTCCATGAACAGCTGGATTATATTCTTTCGGATAATCTCCAAAAGCCATTTTAAAAAGAATTAATATTGCAAATTTTAATAGGTAGGTTATATAGTACAGGAAGTCTTCGCCACAGAGCCCAAAGAAAAACGGTAATAAAGTGCTGTTCACAGATTAGGTGCTGTCCCTGTCCACTGAAACAACACAGACCGCCATATAAAATAATGATTTACTTCTTTTTTTTAAGGATGCAGCGGTCGGTATATTTTATACAGCTAATAATATTTTTACTGAGCTTATTTATGACCTACTTGTTGAATGATAATACTAACAAAGCCGGAAAGCCGCATTAACTCTAACGATGAATTTTCCGATGGATTAAGATTAACGAGTTATTCTTTGGCGTCGTTATGTTTGAGCTTTTTTAGAACAACATTTAATAGATTAAAACAGTGTTTATACATTTCCATAGCTTATATACAATAGAAGATAATAAAAGCTACTATTACAACTTGGAAGGAAACTTATTCTTTGGAATATGTGAAGAGTGGATGTGTGTTTTTGTTTCCCATTAACTTTAATCTTTTTACAAGTTTATATGTCAAAATAATTTGTCTATCATTATACAGCAAATTTCATTTTTCAATTCATCCAACTTGTGTATTTCTATTCTGAGAATTACATACGTTTTGTAAGGAAAATCTTTAATAAACAAAATGGTTTTGGAAAGTACTATGATATGTGTAGATAATAGTGACTATATGAGAAATGGCGACTTTCTGCCAACGAGACTTCAAGCGCAGCAAGATGCTGTTAATTTGGTTTGCCATTCTAAAACTAGATCGAATCCTGAAAACAATGTAGGATTATTGACTTTAGCAAATGTTGAAGTTTTGGCTACTTTGACTAGTGATGTTGGTCGTATACTCTCGAAATTACACAGAGTTCAGCCAAATGGAGACATTAATCTTCTTACAGGCATCAGAATTGCTCACTTGGCATTGAAACATCGTCAAGGCAAGAATCATAAAATGCGTATTGTTGTTTTCGTGGGTTCACCTATAAATACCGATGAAAAAGAGCTAGTGAAGCTCGCTAAGAGGTTGAAAAAGGAAAAGGTCACTTGTGATGTTGTGTCATTTGGAGAAGATTCGGACAACAACCCATTGTTGACATCTTTCGTTAATACACTGAATGGTAAAGACAGTACAACGGGTGGTAGTCACCTTGTGTCAGTACCTGCAGGTGGGTGTGTTGTACTTTCAGAGGCTTTGATCTCCAGTCCACTTATTGGGGAGATGGTGCGGGCCCATCTGGCTCAGGTTTATCACCATTTGAATTTGGTGTTGATCCTAATGAAGATCCAGAGTTAGCTCTTGCTCTTCGTGTCTCTATGGAAGAACAGAGACATCGCCAAGAGGAAGAATCACTTCAACTACCTGGTACAGAGGGAGAAACTGGTAAAGCTGGGGATGCTGCAAACAGTGGAATGGAGAGAGGTCATACAATGTCTTTATCTGGCCGTGATGCTATGGAGATGTCTGAGGAAGAACAAATCGCACTTGCCATGCAGATGAGCATGCAACAAGAAACTCCTGCAGTGGAAGAAAGAATGGATGTTTCAGAGGAATATGCAGAAGTAATGAATGATCCAGCTTTCCTTCAAAGTGTTCTTGAAAATCTTCCTGGTGTAGATCCACAAAGTGAAGCCATTAAAAATGCTGTGTCCACTATTAAGAAAGATAAAGATGAAAAGGATGATAAAGAACAGAAGGATAAGGGTGGGAAAGGGTCAAGTTCAAAAGAAAACTAAGTTACACAAATTTTTCATTCTTCTATTATGCTCGTAAACTTTACAAATAGGCACCAATTGATTCATGTCATCATTGTCATTTTAAATTCATGTATACAGTACAATGATTAATCATATATATATTGTTTTATTATATTTTACCAAGAAATCCAATTTAGGCCCTCTATATTTTGATATCCTGAAAACAAAAATAACAAATGTGTTACAATTTTTTTACAATTATTTACTTTTTAACACTAGAAAGGACAGTATTCGCATCTTACTTAAATATTCCATGTTGTTAATGTAATTCTCAAATAAACCTGAAGAATCAAATGAATAATAAGTCAGTAAATAAAATGAAAATGTCAAATCTAATTGTTAATAACATAGTACAAATAATGTAATCTAATATTAAAATGGAAAATTAAATTTGTATGATGTCAAATAAAAAATAACATGTTCATTCACTAATGATGATGTACAAAATAAAAGTAATAAAATAATAGTAATTCATAAAATATTGAGTGAAATAAATTGTTACAATGTTGAAAACATTTCAATAAAAAATTTATTAAAAGTTTATTTCAATAAAACTAATGACAACAACATAATACATCATTAAAGTTATCAATATTATAGTAGTATTATTTGCTTAACATTTTGTAGGCCTTGTTATAAAATATTATTGCTTACTTGCTTAATATCTTTTGGAATTTTATTATTTATTCTAGGGCCCATGCCTATAAGCTTTTTCTAATTAAAGGTTTAGTAATTAGATGTTTCAAGATGAAACAGCTCTAATACAGTGTTTTTAAAATCTAAATACCATATCTAAAAAAATTGAACCATAATCTAAGATCGGGTTGGTAAGCTGTAACCAATGCACTAGTGTTTATTACATTTTTACTTTCAATAAGAATGTCAAAAAAATCAGTGCCCTCTAGTTTTTTAATAATTTTATTATTGTATTTGAGTAAGCATCAGACCAGCCATTCTGTTTTTTAGCTCTAGTGCATTATATAGGTTCTATAAAGATTAGTTTTTAAATTTTTATTATTAAGTCATTCAACTATCGTACTAAAAGTATTATTCGTTTCAAATTCATATAATTCAATGTTTATGGAGACTGTAGTATTATTGGATGATTTATTGCAAATGGCATATTCATTTCTGGTTACCAAACATATAAGAGGTCTTAACACACTCCATTGTGGTAGTCCATAATGATATGCATTTCGCGTGATATGTACGTAGGTAGTATATCATTTTGCACTATAATCAAGTATCGTAGTGGCGGGCGGTCGGTCAAATATGATTTTATTAGTTCTACAATGTTTTTCCATCCATCATAGACTTCAAGTTTTTTAAGTAGAATCTTATGACTCACATAATTAAAAGCTTGTGTTGTATCATAATATATTGCACAGAAAGCAGATGATTCAGGAAGTGTTTTTAATTGATTAAAATTACCTATGTATTTGTACAAGTAATTTTTATGTACTTAAATAACTTATGCATTTATGGTAGCCATGTCTAAAATCCAGTGTCCACAAAGTATTTTTGTGCTATTTGGTCAAATAAAATTTGGTGAATATATCTACACCAATTTAGTAGAATTATAAAATTCTACATTGCCACATTAATATACACATAAGAGTAATAAATAAGTAAAGTAATATTTAGTTAACCTTTATTTTAATTGATTTCTTTACAATGACCACATTCGTCACTTTGATTAGTGTGGTCTTTGTAGATTGTATTTCGGAAACTAACGAAGAGAACAACATATAAAAATGGGAAGTACAAACATTTTTAAGTCGGGGTAATGTTTAAATAAAGTGTATGTATATTGGTACAATATAAGATCGTCCACTTCTAGCAATCATCGTCAAGAGTGTTGAAGCTGGCCTACACTGCGTCCTAGGAACACATAATGGCGTGAAAACAAGCAGTGTGTGACACATTATCAAGCCATCCATCACTGCTGCAAAAACATTGTTGTAGTCACTATACATATACACGTGCTTGTAACTCTTAAATCAAAATAATTTTTATTCAACTTTAACAACTTTACAAATAGTACGTATTGACGTCAAAGCAAAAAATTGGTCTAAAACCGTTTAGAAATTGCAAGAGATCGACAAGAACGGGCAAGAAATTAAGGTCTATTTTTATCTCCTCGTTTCAAACTTCATTTACAATATTATTATAATAGACTAGCTGGTGCCCGCAACTTCGTCTGCGCAGTATTACTATTTCGAGTAGCTTATATTAGCGTGGCGAATATTTTTATAATTTGTTTGAAAAACAATTACGATTATTGTAGTTTCTTTAAAATCCATTCAGTTGTTTTACGTGCAAGAGTAACAAACATCCATCCATACAAACTTTTGTATTCAAGTATAATATTAGTAGGGACTTCAGACAATCAATCAATACATAGTATAAAACAAAGTCGCTTTCGCTGTATATCCGTATCTATGCTTAGATCTTTAAAACTACGCAACGGATTTTGACGTGGTTTTTTTAATAGATAGAGTGATTCTTAAGGAAGGTTTGTATGTATAATAAATGCATAATATAGTAGAGAAACACTGATAAATTTAAAGGTTTCTAATGTGATGTCGTAAATAAGCACGGTTTTTTTGCGCTTATATTGCAAACGCTGGCTGAACCCTACGAGATAGACCAAACTAATGTACTACAGTATTGTACAACTTACAAAAATCCACAAAAAAGTCCGCGATGGTATATGTCTATCTCTTAGGGATAACCCACCATAACCATTTTTTCACTGCACCCGTGCGAAGCCGGGGCGGGTCTCTAGTACATTATATAATGTTTTTCTGCACAAGTCTATAATTGAATTATGATATGTATATTTAAAACAGTAGATAATCCAATATTGATTCTAGTGGTATCCACAACATAATAGGTGAATTAGCAGATTCTGACCACTTTTTGTAGTCTGTTTGATCGATCAAGTTTAAGGCTTATTATCATCTTTATCTGAGACACCATTATGTCAAGTTTATAAGCGTTTTATGACACGCACGGTCATGCGTCTTAAACTACGATTTTTAATTCGAGTCAGTATAATGACAAGTGCAACTGTCACTGATACAAAAAAGGGTGACCCACTACAACCCACTACCAATAGTGATGTTCGGCAATCAATAGATTTAGACATTTAGTCATGCTTTATTTTATTAGGTATCAAAGCGTTTTTTTTATTGTAAATATGTAATACATACCATATAAAATAATATGATTTGTGACACATGACACTGGAAATGTCATTTTACTGACTCGAATTAAAAACCGAACTTTAGAAAAGTCATATAACGACGACCTCTGTAGTCGAGTGGTTAGTACTCCTGTTTCAAGGTGTGGCGACATGTCGCCATCTCTAAGGCCCCGGGTTCGAATCCCGGTGGGAGCAAATGTTTGCGTGAAGAATGCGAGCATTTGAACCTTAGTCATGGTTGTTATTATATATTTCTATCAAAAATATTTATATATGTATTGTATTATATATGTACTTTGGGATAGGCTAATTGGTGTAAGTGTAATAAATATTTGTTTTTTTATAACACGCTAATTATATCCTAATTAAGTTAAGCGTCAAGAACATGTTTGATAAATGCAATCCTGAGTTCGATATATAAATAATGGGCTCGATAATTTATAATATGGATATAAATATGAAAATTGAGGTATTTTTTTTTAGCTTGATGGCGTTTCACATTTTTTACATATTTTCGTTTATTTTATTTGAAACGTGGTATTAATTTACTATATTTCATTAGATCAAGGAAGATTCAAAACTTGCGCTAGCAGCGGGGTTAATTCTGCGGCTTAATTATGCGAGTTGATATACCCTAGTAGCATCAACATTTATCAAATTTAAAGCATTATTACACTTGATGACTCAAGGAGAGCGACATTTTAACTAGTAAAGATTATTGGTGAAAACTACTAGGAATTTGAGAAAAATAATCTCTATCAATGCATAAGCAACTGCGTCGTCTAAGACTTTTTATTAATTTCCAAAAAAGAAAGAGTTCTCAAAACTTCTAACTTTTCCCATTTTCTTGCTTAGTAATGTCTAGGGTGAGAAGGTCAGCTGAAGTTATAAATAAATAATCTATATAAAAATCTTAGTGTAGTTAGCCCACAGACTCAACGAGTTAAGAAATTCATAATATTGACCTTATTCGAGCACCGCGTCCATTTGCTGGCTATAATATTCGCTCTTATTGAGGACGCCTTCCGCTCCCTTTCTATATCTGCATGGTTTGTGAGGTCAATAATAGTTAAATTGCAATTGCTCAACAATTTCTAGAGATACACTATTCCAACTGAAGGGTCACTACTAGGATATCGCGCAGCAACGCCCTAAACTTGCTTTTGACCTAAAGTAGTAACAATAATTAATGGTGTGAACGAAAAAGTAGATAGGAGGGAGAGAGACTACCAGGGTCGTCGGTTGAGAACCTCTGTCTTAAAACGTGTTCCCATAACTGTGTTCAGCTGTGAAGGGTAAGATAAACAGTAAATTATTGGGAACTGCGACTTTACATTTTATATTAAATGTAGGCAATATACACTGAGGATTTTTGTGGTGGCTGCAGATTTACTGCAAATCGCACAGACCACTACCATCAGGTAAGCAGTTTGTTTGTCGATATACTGCCATAAACACCGCCGTCTTAAACTAAGCTGGGGCCCTTGAACACACAAGAATACCTACATTATACTAACATTATTAAAATAATTTTGTTATGCCCGCTAAATAAATTTGTCTCGCGCCATCCCGCGGTTGGAATATTGCACTAAAATAACGTTACTGGGGGGCAATCGCACTAACAAATCGCAGCTGAAACGAAACCAAATCGTTCCACTCAACCAATCCGACAGCTAGAATATCACGTCATCGAACATATGACGTGATATTGTGGCGTTCGGATTGATTAAGCCGAACGGTTCGGTTGCGTTTCGGTTGCGATAGCTCCTCTAATTAAGCAATTTCGACGCTAGCGCTAGCGTTGGAATCCCGAACTACAAATCCATAAAGTTCTCTCGGCCTCAGCTTCCAGATAGAAATAAGCCTTCTTGGACCGTCTGTCTTTGTTGATATAATAGCGTGGAATATGCCACGTAAAATACCTTTATATAAAGTTACTTATTTGCGAAAAAAGTAATATCTAATATGTCCGATAAAAATGTTTTGAGAATAAATGTGTGAGAGAAAATTGTAGGTCCTTCGGGCCCCCCTGAAAATGAGGGCCCTGGGCACGGGCCTCGTGTGCCCTTATAGTAAAGACGGTATTGGCCATAAAAATAGTACCTTGATTGGCGCTAACATGTTATCTACAGAAAGTTACTTCCAGCCCGCATTTTGCTATTCTATTTATATGATATTTATATAGCGAGACCTGGAGAAACACTGAAGACTGCAAGCAAACAAAGGCTGCATTACCAGAAATAAACACAAAACTGTCAAAGAACATCCTTAAACTAAACAGGAAACAACTTAATCAGATAACCGCGGCAATAATTGGCCACGGACCTTTTAACAAACACCTCTTCAACCTAGGTTACACTGACAGCCCCATGTGCAGAGCATGCTTGGAGGCAGAAGAAACGGCCGCACATGTGATCATGGAGTGTCCAGGTGTGGTGGACTACCGGTAAGACATCTCGGACAGCCGAGCTCACTGCCGGAGGTTTTCGGTTAGTTAAAAAACCTATTGAAATTTCTGGACGAGCTAAGCTGGCGAGAATAGCAACATCATTCCCACACACGCAAAATAGGCGCTTAGACGTCGAGTTGCGGAAACCAGCCCGTTTGACCTTATACCTTATATGATATTTCATAATTGTCCGTGCGGTGATGGAAAAATGCATGAGGTAAATACAATTCACTCCTATATTGAATCAAATTTACTGAATTTGCCATTTATACAAGGTTATCTATAAGCTTGCTTAGTAGAGAATTGTCTGCTACTGCCATTGCTGAGCCTGCCAATCGAAGGCTTCCCCTTTATTCGTCATGTAAAAATAGAACCTAAAAACCACTTACTGCGGTCATTCTTGAACTGTTTGCTAAGATACTTTTTTTTTACATCGAGCAGTTGTTTCCTTCTTGACTCCTCGTCAAATAACTTGTGTGAGTTTTTGGGCATTCTCTGAAAACGTTGTTTACTATGTCAGGTATATAGGTAAGTAAAATGAAGATATGGCCGCCTACCTGCGCAGCTGATGTTTCAGCCGACACGTTATTATCCTGTTGCTATTTTAATTTGAAAACATTTATGAAAACCCTCAAATTTACACTTGTCTTCTCATATTCACTGTTTGTAATTGTGAGTGATTGTTAATCGAAGAACAGTCTAGTGTACAAAATTGTCATTCACCTGACCTAAAGAGCATCGTTAGCATTGGTGTTAGCCCTTTATTCTACTAATGCCCTGCTTATTGCAGTGCTCAATACAAACCACTATATTTAGAAACAATTTTTTTGACGGATCTATGCTGATGCCACAGATGGCTATGTTCAGCTTTACCTTGAGTGTGTTTGTGGAAGGCGCACGAACGGAAGGTTCGACATACATACATACATACACTCACGCCTTTTTCCCATGGGGGTAGGCAGAGATTACGTCTTTCCACTTGCTACGGTTTTTACATATCTCTTTCGCTTCATCTACTTTCATAACATTCCTCATACATGCTCGACGATTGCGGGTACTTCTGACCTGGCCTTTTTTGAGGACACTTTCGATTTGTTCGAAATATGTTCGCCTAGGTCTTCCTCGTCCCGTATCTCCACTCACTTAAGGTTCGACGCCGTGCCTTTTTTTTACCTCCCCCGATCTCCACTATCGACGACGCCCTCCGGTCACGGAAGGGGTGTGGTCCCTCCCGGGTCACCGTATCCGCGGGCGCGATTTCCTTTCCCGCGGCGGCGCCGCAGCTGTGCTACCGAGTCCGGTGCCGCCTCCTTTGAGCGGGATCGGCCATCTCCCGACCCCGCTCGGCGGCCTCCTTCTGGAGCATCACTGCTTCACAGAAGGAGGCCACAGCCCTCCAACCTCCCTCGTCAGCCAGCATTGCCGCAATCAATGCCAGCGGAGACAGATCTCGCCTGACCTCTGCGACCAAGACTCGGCGCTCGGAGGCTCGACGCCGTGCCTGCTAACGTCACCGGCGACCGTTCCGGAGTCCTTACGGTCGGTACAAAAGAGTCGACGTAAATTTAACGCGGCGTCTACTGGCTCGGATACTTAAGATGGCCGTGTAGTGGAGGGTGAGAATCTACCCGGTACGGCCACGTATATGTTTGACTAGATTTAGCAACTGAACATAAGTATTGCGTGAACGAGAGGTTTAACCAGCGGAATTTAAACGTAGACGCTTTATTTACGTACTTTTTTTTTTCCTCAGGAGAGGAGGCTGAGAATCCTGGTGAATCAAGGCGGCTCGACCCACCAGACCTACCGACTAAACTCAGCCTAAGCCTTTGTCCTAATGACCCTACTGGCTTATATGGAAGGGAGCCGCACCTCAGGAGAGGTACGGTTAGCGCTGACCCATGGAGAGGGCATAAGCGCTAGAAGAGGCGCGGTTCTCCAAAGTGGGACTGGCCTGTATTGATTGGGAACCTACTCGTGGCGAAGCAGAAGGCTGCCGAATAGGGGGAGACAAGAAGGCGACGGCTTAGACGCCGCCGCTTGCAGGTCTAGAAGATCCTGCGTTAATTGATTAGGGGGGTCGCTTAGGATATGTCGCGGTCTGCGTGTCCTCTGCCAATATGGACTGGATTAATGTACAGTTTTATATTTCAATTTATATATGTTGCTCAGATGTTCTTGATTTTACCCAAAACCTAATGTTATAACTTTCTGTGGACCTTTTATTAGCTTACGTTCTCAAGTTTGTTTAGTTTTTATACATTGTAACGTTATTTTGAGATTAGTCTCCATTTTTGTGGTGTCATTTGGACTTACTGTTCTGATCGGCACCCTCTTGGGATGTCTTTTACAGTAAAATATATATTATGTATTGATATATGACATTGTTAGGAACAAAGAAGACAATGTTATATTATTATTTGATGGATTTTGAAGAAATTATGGATAGCTTTTAACCATTTGTCTATCACGCGGATATGCCTATATACTTCTCAGATAAGCCCGGACGGATATAGGCCTCACTTAAGATTCTCAGGTATCACCTGGTGTGATGATTCTTAGGAGAGGTGGAATGGGCAACTCTCGGCTGATAATAATGATAGATGAACTACTTGAATCACTTACAGCGCTCAGGATTATTTATCGTGATTCAGAAATCTTAATTTTGTACCATTATGTTACAATCTGCGATTAGCATATGTTATGCTCAGTTCTTATTAAGTTTCTAATCTAATCGCGGATCATAAGAAATATTACATAGCCTTAGCCCGCTGTAGGTCACTCAACGCCTTCATTAACAAGATAACAATTTTTTGGACGGCTACGAGACACTACCTCCATCTACGCTGCTACGTACATTTACCTGGTTTTCATTCAGTAGTAGATACGAGCTTTTTATGTCTGCTAACTGCGGCTTGAAGCTTTTATTATTGACGGCAGCTGAAATTCATATACAATGTCTCAACAATCGATATACATCAAAAAGGCTGAGCTGATTTAAATAAGCAGCTATTTTTTGAAATACCATCCGTCAAAAACAGCAGAATAACTATTATATATATTATATATATATATATATATATATTATATATATATATATATATACACATATAATATTATATGTGTGTGTGTATGTTACTGAGCAACATTTATATACTCGTATATCAGAGAAAACCCAAATACCCAAATCAATTTTTGGGTTAAAATAATATTTTCACACCTATCTCCCCTAAGGTGAGACGAAGAGATGTTAACACGCACATTCCTACGTACATTTTATGTCCCACTAACTAACGGGGGCAATAATATGAAAATAACAGGGGGCAAGTCTATTGCCATACATTGTGAGGCAAGCGATATTCGAAAACAATATCATTATTATTCTTGTTATTTAAAACTAAATATATTATCTACAATATATGTTTTAACTATCAAAAGTTAAGCACCCCCGCGATTCTTAATGACATTACATTGGTTTTGTTTACATTTTGTATCGCTTCTCGTTGGCCGTACGGACTATTTGCCGCAGGTAAAAATACTCGTCAACAATTAACCGTGTAGAAAGCTCAAACCTTAGAGAGTGCTACATGAAATTCGACATAATTTTCGTGTTTTCCATAGTTATTGTAAGACACACTTAGAAAACTCGATCTATTAAAAGTGACTCACAAATCGGCCTGCCAATCACAACTGAGGAATGGTCTTTTCTCTCATGTACTTTCAATCTATCAGTCAATACATCTCGCAGTGGGTCCACGACTTTACATTCTCTTCTCTCTGCAAACCTGGGTCGAGAGCCAGAAGACGATTGTGGACGTGTAACACCACAAACTACGTTGTCTGAAACAATAATTAATTACAAACACGAAATTGCATTACCATAAATGATAATAATTTCTAATTTTCAATTTTCTTATTATAAGTTTTAAATTTAAGAATTCCAAAATGGATTAATAACTACAGTAGACTCTCTTTGATCCGGCACTGCGCTAATCCGTCACTCCAGGAGACCTATTTTTGAATTACGAATGCGACTTAGAAATCACCGATGTGATTAATAATCGCCGATTTTCAATAATTCTTATTTTTGAATATCACTGATGTGACTACCTTAGTCACAGGTGTGATTTCTTTACGAGTGCCCTCACCCACTCGTAATCAAATTATACTTGTAGAAATGTTATAACCGTAATGGTTAAGCCAGCAATAACCGGCAGCGGTACATTCTGCGTGGAACCGAACTCTTACATTTATGTGTGTACTTTGTCTATGTTGGCAGCTCTGCGATCGACTTTCAAAAATTGGATGTTTAGGTATCCGTGACCTCAAAGTCACCGCTGACTATTTAGTCAGCGGTGATTTCGAAGTCGCATTCGTAATTCAAAAATAGGTCTCCTGTAATCCGGCGCTCTCAGATGTGCGTGATGAGGGAATTATGTTGAGACACGATACCTACTTGTATAAACAAACAAATGCCGATTGACCAAGAAGCAAAAGAAAATTGACAATTTCCTTACTCCAATAGAATAGGGTAGACGACTACAACTGATTATGGCCGTTTTTCTATACTAATATTATAAAGAGGAAAGATTTGTTTGTTTGTTTGTAATGAATAGGCTCCGAAACTACTGGACCGATTTCAAAAATTCTTTCACCTTTGGAAAGCCACATTATCCCCGAGTAACATTGGCTACTTTTTATCCTGGAAAAATCGACAGATGCGCATTAAAGGCTTCGCTCAAAAACTACTGCACAGATTTTCATGCGGTTTTCATCAATAGATAGAGTGATTCTTGAGCAAGGTTTTGCGGTATTTTTTATCTCGGAAAAACGGATAGTCCCAGGAGCGCGATAAAACCTTCGCGCCATAAACCGACTTCCGCGCATATGTAGTCGTGGGCAAAAGCTATGACCCTTAACCCTCTATAGACCGAATCCCGAAATCCACGCAGGCGAAGCCGCGGGCAGAAAGCTAGTATACTATAATTATCTGATTTGAGCAATTTATATCTAATGAAAGTATGTCAATATAGAAATTTCAGTTTAATTATTATTTATATTGTTTTTAGATTTCTAAAAGATGAGCAATTATTATTTACGTAATTCTAGTGAAACGAACACATTTCTAGCATTGTCACATTAAATGTAACATTTTTTTATATAGAAAGTATACCTATAAACGTACAAATAACAAAGTTATTTTAAAATTTGTTTATACGCTCATACAAATTAGGCGAGTTTACTGAGTTATGACGTCACAATCGCAGTGTTTTTAGTATGGAGCGTTTTTGAGCGACCCGCGACAGCGCCGCAAACATGTCGATGTGTCTTCAAAAGTAATAGGTGCAGCGGATTAACGAGAGTCTACTGTATTTGACATAATAATTTTTATAATTGAATCATATATAGAATAATATATCATCTTTTTATGCAAATAATGATGCCTGATTTGAAATAAGTAAAACTGGAGGGAGATTGGCTCGTAGGGTCCTCGGGTATTTCCGTCTTACCTATTTCTGCTGCAACCACAGAAAAAGCAGTGCTTCCAAAACGTCCAAAACAGCAATGTTACAATTGCTATATTCCAGTTCTAAAGGTTAATAAACAATGAAATTGTTACCGTGACTTTTATGTTACAAGTTAACGATATATACTGTAGTTTAATGTCTGGGTTGCAGATTTACTCAGAAACTCCCTAGAACCACGTACGAACCTGTATGATAGGCGACTGTAGCTTTACTTTCAGATATACAATCTGCTTGTTATGTATACTTTAATAGCTATAAAGAAAAGTATTACACATACGTGCTGCAGATGTTATGTTCCAGTACGGGAGCCTGTTTGGTGGAATGTCAGAATCTGTAAGATAAACATATTTTACAGAATCATTTATTCATGGAAAGGGATATGGACGCTATATAAGAGTAATGGCACCATCCAGTTCTAACCAATCAAGTACTCAAGCACCGATTTGAGTTTTAGTTTGGTTTTAGGATACGAGTCTAATGGCCGTTTTCACCAACTTTGTCTTAGCTTAGGCAACTCCTAAGAGACATGCTGTCTCACTCTTTTCAGTTAATACAAAAAGTTACAGCATGTCACTTAGGAGTCGCCTAAGCTAAGACAAGGTTGGTGAAAGCGTTTTGGTATTCCTTAATTGTAGCCTACATAATAATGCGAGGTCACTAGCGCCATCCTTTTCTAACTAATCAAGTATTCAAGCAGCGATTTGAGTTTAGGTTTATATAATAATGCGAATTTCTTTTCAAATACTATTTTCTATATCATTTACAGACATATCTTACATCTATTTGTTTTCAGCAAGGGAATTTAACAATTTTACAATTTTAAGAAATTTAACGAATTCACAAATTGAACAATTTAAGAATTTTAAGAAGTAAAAACTTTTCACCATACATAATTATTCAATCTCGCCCCCCCTCTTTATCACAGTCCCCATTTATAAATAAAAGCGTGTTACATTGTGATAGCTTGAGGAAAATGTTGTGTTGTATTAAATGTAACACGCTTTTATTTATAAATGGGGACTGTGATAAAGAGGGGGACGAGATTGAATAATTATGTATGGTGAAAAGTTTTAGTGTTAATAATTTATTTTTTAATTTTTTAGTTCATTTTATTTTTAACTTTTTAGTTCATTTTATAAACAAATAATAAAAGCTTGTTTTTAAAAAGGTTTTTTTTTCTTTAATTTTATTTTTAACTTTTTAGTACCTCTACAGGCTTGCTGAGAACAAGCCCTTTCATTTGATACCCATATTGTAGGAACGAATAAAAGAAAATTATCCGCCATTTTTGGTGCTCCGCCGTATTGGATTAAGAGTGACGTAACATTATTTTTTTCTAGTTATTCTTGGCAAGCCCTTTTATTTGATACTCATATTGTAGGAGTGCATTCAAAATAATTGGTCCACCATATTGGATACGCCGCCATGTTGGATTTAGAATGACGTCACACAGTTAATCATGCATTGTCATCCGAACTAAACGTGTATACCAAATTTCAGCTCAATCGGAAACCGGGAAGTGGATCAAATTTATGTTGCAAGGTTTGATTACAGAACGACAGACAACGGGACAGGTGAAAGTAAATAAAAGCTTGTAAAAAAAGTAAATAAAAGCTTGTAAAAAGATGAGCAGTTGAGTTTGAACATACAAAGAGTGTCCCTGAGGCGGTTGCTGTTTCTGTGTGGTCTCAGAGAGGTACCTGCATTGATCGGGACTGCGAGGTTGTCTGTTGAGGTGTAACTCTTTTACTCCTACTCGAGAGAGGGAAATAAAAGGTCCATGTAGTTGTAAGTACAATGTATATTATTTAAAAGTAAAAGTAGGTCGTGGGAACAAGAATTTGTATTCGCATCCGAACAGTCCCACAGTATATCAACACCACTGCCCTTATTGATCCGGTCGTAGTCCGCGCTGGTAGGTAGTCGGACCGCGACGGCAGGCAGCCGGAGAGACCCAATAGTAGGAGCAGAATCGCAGCGTAGGCTCGGTAGCATAGGCTCCCTGGAATAGAGCGTAAACCAGATACTTTACGACTATCCTGCTTTTATAGTTTGACTGCAACATCAATCGATCCGCGTGAAGCAATTCGAAGCCGTGCAGATGGTGATGATTTACAAGAAATAGTGATCGTTGATGAGGCAAGCAAACAGCTATTTACATATTATAATTACGTTACATATTATGTTAAGAAAGTAACAATATAA
Source organism: Scirpophaga incertulas (assembly GCA_036419045.1). Taxonomy (NCBI): domain Eukaryota; kingdom Metazoa; phylum Arthropoda; class Insecta; order Lepidoptera; family Crambidae; genus Scirpophaga; species Scirpophaga incertulas. The sequence goes on along the minus strand of CM071632.1, from coordinate 29,073,792 downwards.
AAATAAAGCTTTATATATAATAGATGTGGGTGAGATGAAAAACTTTCAATGACAGGTTGCAGAAGCGAGGGCAATTAACTACACAGGTATTTTGTTCTACGTGATTAGATAAAAAATAGGACTAGAATTTTCTATACAATATCTACATTCTAATATTACAAAAAAATCTAATAATTATCTAGTACTAAAACGCCGTGCTATGTGCTTACATTTATAGACGCACATACCTCGAACGAAATCTAACATTTTAAACGATAACAATTAGCTATGAGAAACATTGATAATATATATTGATGAGAAATGTAATAATTGATATGTTTGAGTTCTTCAATGTTCTACAATAGAATAAGCAGTATACAATGACACGACACTTCCGATACAACATGCATAATTATATTGAAACACTTACCCAATTCGGGGATCACACTACACTTATTATGTTTTTATATAGGATTATATTTACAACGTAGTACTAGTATTCAATTGCGTTAATATATATTCAGTCTCTAATATGCGGATAATTGTCTTTTAGTGTTTAGAATGACAACTCGCAGAGATGACTATCCACAATCCGAAATCAGAATGTTCTGGTAATACTTAGTGGCTGACAGCTCGCGTAAATTCGTTCACTTTCGCTTTTCGTCGCGCGCACAGATGATTTACATCGAATGCCCGTTGAGCGGCGGTCACTCAGAAACCAGTTTACATGAGTAACACACTAGATAGTAGTAAGATCGAGAAATTAGGAATGCGCGAGCGCAAAGCACCGCGAATCCTTGCCGCCACGCGTTCTTGGAAGTTCCGTAGTATTAAATTTATTATTATGTTTTATTTATTTTTAAGTCTTAGTGATAGAATGTATATAATTAGAATGTAAGTATATAGTTTTAATATTTAATAGATTTTTAATTAGTTGTGAAGTTTAGTTTAATTAATTAGTTTAAATTGAAGTTTGTGTAGTTAATGCTTAATTAAGTTTTAAATATTTATTTTTTGTTGTAAGCTTAGATAAGTGTTACTTTTTAAATATAAAAATTAACACCGTTACATACCCCCCTTTTTAGGTAAGGATTTTTTCTATGTAAAAATCCGCTTCAACTTCTATAACACTAACTTTATAACGACTGCATACCCTTTCATTTCCTTCCATACTTCCCTTTTACACTCTCATTCCTCCTCATTCATTACTCCATTTTATTCTTTCATCCCTCATCAAGCAATCCAACAGTTATTACCTACGTTATTTTGGTAAAAACTGCTTCTAGCATTCAGAGTATTATACTTAGTCTGAGATTAATACTCAAGTAGTCATTATAAGATGTTGAAAATCGTAGAAATTTGTTAATAATTTGGAATATGGTGTTTATGGTTTAGGACCAGAAATTGTATATATTATGTCAGAGGTAGGGTCTGAATAATATAATAATAACGTCAGGAAAGTAACGTTATGTTACCAATAGTAAAGGCTTATTTACTGAGTTACTATCCGCTCATTAATAGCTTTTCCTAGGGGTAGGGCCTGGAAAACTTATACGTATTTAGGTACGCATAAAAAGATGTGTGGTTAAGGCTTATTTATAGAGTTACCAACCGCTCTTTAGAAGGATTATTACAGGGGTAGGGCCTGAATAGTCAAATTTAATCTAATTAAAATATAAATAACGATTTGTAGCTGTAGTGTGTATGTAGCGTAGAAGTTGAAAGCGTAAAGTTAAGTATGAATTTAAAATTATTTTTAGGTTAAATATTGATGTTTACGTTAAGTTAAGCTTTATTTAATTAGAAATAGATCAAAAAATTAGAAAATAATGCTTGTCTTTTTTTATTTAAACGGATTTAGTAATTTTTTTTAGTTAGGTATTTTTTTGAGTTAGGTAATTTTTATTTAGTAAGGTAGGTAATTTTTATTCTAAGTTAGGTATTCCTTTTATTAAGTTAGATAAAGTTTGTTTTAGGTTGTGTAATTATTAATTTAGGCTAAGTAAGTTAAATTATTTAGAAGCAGTAATTTAGAAATAATTACACAGGTGGGATACACATTGTCATTTAGATAAATAAATGTGTCAGAAGTCCTTCTATCGCCTCTTACATACCCACAGGAAGAGATGGGGAAGCAGAATTCTTTGGACAGCCGCTACTTCACGCTCAGACGTGTTACGTAGATTAGATGTAACCAGATTCCCTCTATCGCCTCTTACGATACACAGGATGAAATGGGGAAGCAGAATTCTTTAGACAGCCGCTACTTCACGGCTCAGACGTGTTACGTAGATTAGATGTAACCAGATTCCCTCTATCGCCTCTTACGATACCCACAGGATGAAATGGGGAAGCAGAATTCTTTAGACAGCCGCTACTTCACGGCTCAGACGTGTTACGTAGATTAGATGTAACCAGATTCCCTCTATCGCCTCTTACGATACCCACAGGATGAAATGGGGAAGCAGAATTCTTTAGACAGCCGCTACTTCACGGCTCAGGTAGTACTTTTAGTTAATTAGTGTTTTAATCGTTTAACATAACTTGTAGAGGTTATGTGATTATTAACTTAGATTTAAGATAGTTTGTTAATTTTGGAGAATATTTAGTACCTATTTCCAAATATAATAAGTTAGCTATCGTTCAGCTACGATGCATCTTATAAACGTATAACAAAATTAAAGTAGTATTATTTTATTAATATAGGCTAAGATTTGGAAGTATATGAGACAATTGGAGACTTAAAATCATGACTTAAAATGTTTTAATTTAAGATCCTTAACATGCCAGGTGCCAATATTGTTACATTGCATATCTTCGAGATCATATACTAATGGTGATTTTTTTGCTATAATACGACATTTTAAATACTTGGGAGCCAACTTTTTGGAAAACATTTTATCTTTGTCACTGAGAAGGTAAGTTTTCTTCCATACGATATCTCCAACCTTAAATTCTACATCCTTACGCCGTAAGTTATAGTGGCTAGAATTTCTTGAATGTGCTTTAAGTAATGCAGCTTGGACTTTATCAAAGATCTTTCTTAAATAACCTAGGTTTTCAGCATACTCGTCCTTTGGTGTAAATATCAAATCATTATCAACATCTTTATCCAGGTAATGAGATCCACAACTAATGAGTTCTCTGCCATATACCAGAAATGACGGAGTATACCCAGTAACTTCATTAACTGAACAGTTTATAGCGAACTGGATTTTTGCTATATTTACATCCCAAGTTCGATGATCGTCGTGTACAAAGGTTGAAACCATTGTCATTATAGTTCGGTTATATCGTTCGACGGTATTTACCTGAGGTGTATATTTAGGAGTATAATAAGGATTAGGTATTTTGTATTTTGATAATAGTTGACGCATCACTGAGCTTGTAAATTGCTTGCCATTATCCATTATAATGGTGCTAGGAACACCATGTACAAGAAATACGCGTTCCTCAACAATCTTAGATATAATATCAGCTGTAGCTCGTCTGATAGGAAACAGTAAACAATACTTAGTAAAACAACAGGTAAGTACTAATAAAAATACATTTTGGTTACGGGATGGAGGTAAAGGTCCAACCAAGTCCATACTTAAGGTTTGGAATGGCCTACAACAATTTTTAGGGCGGCCCATAGTACCAAGGGTCGTACTTGTAGAATGTTTGTACGCACAACAAATATCGCATCCAGAAACAAATTTAGCCACATCTCGGTGCATGTCAGGCCAAAAGTACTTCAGCGCAATACGCTTAGTGGTCTTTAGTATACCGAGATGTCCAGCAGTAGGAACCGAATGATTTTCGCGAATAATGTCAAGCCTATTCTCCAAGGGAATTACTTCTTTCCATTCAAACTCACGTGTTAATGGGTTCAAACTTTTCATGAAACGATATAATTTATTATTACTAACGCGATAGTTAAGAAATGATGTGGTGGAGAGTTTTGGCAACCATTGTAGATATTAAGGTACCATTGATCTGCTGTATTTATCAAATTGAGGCATGAACTCATGATATTAGCGCTATTGTTTACTACCAAAAGTGGTACCGCTCGGGAGAGACTATCAGGGACAACGTTATCAGAACCTTTTCTGTGCCTAATTTCAAAGTTGTAGGCTGACAATCTCACACCCCATCGTGCTAGTCTACCTGTAGGGTTATTCAAGTTTAAAAACCACTTTAGAGCAGAATGGTCAGTATAGACTACGAATTTAAGGCCATTTTCGAGGTAACAACGCCAGTGCTCTATTGCAGTAAGAACAGCTAACGCTTCGCGCTCGGTTGCACTGTAATTCTGTTCTTGCTTAGACAAGGACTTACTCATGTACGCGATTACTTTTTCTTCGCCAGTTGAAGTTTGAGTAAGAACGGCACCTAAGCCCACATCACTCGCGTCTGTATGAACTTCAAACGGCTTAGAATAATCAGGACATGAGAGTATAGGTGTAGAAACAAGACAATTCTTAAGGGCTCGAAAAGCTTTATCAGCAGCATCCGTCCAACGAAATGTAGGAGCATTCTTCCCTTGCGACGTTAGTTTACTTAAGGGACTAGCCAACGAACTAAAGTTAGGTATGAAACGACGATACCAGGAAGCAGTACCCAAGAATCTACGTACTTCCTTACGACTAGTAGGGGTAGGGTAGTTGACTATAGCTGTAACTTTTTCAGGATCAGCCTGCAAACCATTTGAGTTTACGACATAGCCTAGGTATTTCAGTTGACTTCTGAAAAACTGACTTTTTTCGAAGTTAATTGTAAGATTAGCATTCTGTAGCTTCTCATACACACGCAGGAGCAGCGAAATATGCTGTTCAAAGGTAGGGGTAGCTATAATGATGTCATCAACAAAGACGAATACTTTGTGTTCAAATTCAGGCCCATAGAACAACATATCCACTAATCTCTGCTGTAGCAGGTGCATTAGTCAGACCGAAGGGCATGCACTTAAATTGAAAGGTTCCGCGAGTTGGAATGTAAAATGCTGTTTTGCAACGATGCTCTTCTTTAATTAATATCTGCCAAAAACTCTTTGACAAGTCGAGACTTGTTAAGTACTTGGCATCACGCAAGTTATCTAGGATCTCTGAGATATAGGGTAGGCTATAGGCATCTTTTTTAGTGATAGCGTTAAGCTTACGACTATCTAGACAAAATCTTAGTTCGCCATTTTTCTTTGGAGTCAATAATACAGGTGAAGACCAAGGACTCTCACACTGTTCCACCACATCCTCATTCAACATCTCATCTAACTGTTCCATTAAGATCCTCTGCTTCTCCGGAGACATCCTATAGTAACGTTGACGGATTGGAGTAGCATCACCAGTTTCAATAGTATGAGTAATGAGGGAAGTACGACCTAAGCCTCGATGTTCGTAAGATATGCCGTGAAACTGAGAAATAATATGATCAGCTGTAGTTTTCTGATCGGTAGTTAAGTGATCATAGTCATACACCTGCGTAGCATCGCCAACAGCATCCAATGAAACCTCAGATTCATCTCGTAAAATAACAGCATCAAGACGCGAAGGAAATAATCTAAACGATCTCCAAAAATCCATGCCTAATATTAATGAGTCAGATATATCAGGAGAAACATACACATCCAAAATATGACTCTCTCCTTGAAACTTTATAGGTAAGGACAATATACCTAAAATTTCCAACTTTTGTCCACCAGCAGCGACAAAATGTGAAATAGTAACATTATTATTTAAAATATAACTTAAATCAGTAAAGTATACATAATTATCCCTACCTAGAATAGTGACAGAAGCCCCGGTATCTAACAATCCATTAATAGCTTTACCAGCCACCTCAACGCTGACATAGGGTCGTTTACAAATATTGTTTTTATGGATTGATGAGACAGAATAACAAGAAAAGAACTTTTGTATAAATTGTAACCAAGACTCCCACTCTGTCTTATCAATGTTAGAGTTTTATGTAAACTGTTCTCACAATCCAATTTATTTAGTTTTTTGAACTCTTTGAATCCACTTTTGAGTGACAATCCGGACATTCTGGATAACGGACGCCTTTTTTGCCACACTTGAAACAAATGAGAAAATGAGGTTGTTCACATTGACGAAGTGAATGTGTATTAACTCTGCATCGCGGACAATATCTTTCTTTAGGAGTATAGTTGTTCTCAGTATGTACAGCGTTTACATATGTGTATTGTGGTGCCTTAGGCTTGTTATAGTTTTTAGTATAAGTAGGATAAGTTTTGTAGTTTGTAGAATTATAGTTTTTATTTTTATTGTAGTTGTAGTTATTATTGTAAGAACTGCAATTTCTATTTGCAAAACTAGTAGATTGAGTGCTATATTGCTTGGTGTAGGCAAACTCTGGAGCAAGAGTATCTGAGGTAACTTTTGGCGGTTCGTGGAATTGAACTAAACGTGATTGTATAGCCTCGTAGTTTCGACAGATGTCTTTTAAAATCTCAACACTAGTAATATTTGTAGAAGCCGCTAATGTACTAGCATAGCACGGGCGAACGTTATGTAGGAGAATTTCCAGTTTGTCTTCTTCAGTCATACACTTAGTAAGCCTAGAAAACATTCCGTGCATTACTGATAAGTAAATAGCGATATTTTCGTGTCTCCCTGAGTACGATTACGAATTTCGGTCAAGAGACGATAATCATAGTCTTCAGGGCTAAAGTCTTGTTTCAATAAACGAGCCACATCATCCCAAGAGTGAACGTTATCCTTTATGCAGCGATACCAATGGAGAGCATCATCTGTAAATATTTCATAGCAATAAAAGAGAATTTGATCTTTATCTATTCCTTTAGAAATCACAGTCTCCTCTACGCGCTGAATAAAGGATCGCACGCAAGATTTACCAGAAAATTTTAATTTTGAAATAGCGTCAGATAAATATTTTTTTTCACAACCTGTTGGTGCAGCAATAACAGACTCTGTTGATTCTAATGTGGCCGGTTTAGCTTGTGGTAAATGAGATCGAAAATTAGTTAAATCTTTATATTGAGTGTTAAAATTCGTACAACATTCTTTATACGCATCCGCTACTTCGGTAGTACGATTTATCCGGTTGAGCCTATGGTAAATGTGGTGCAGTAAGGTTTCGGTACGTGAGTGAAGATTTTTGTCATATTTTTGTCTTAAACAATCCAAATTAGTTTTCGATTTTAACAATGTATCTTTTACTTGAATCAAATCCTCTTTAGGGTCAAGATGTGACTCAAGAACATCTTCAGAAGGTAATGATTGTGTTAATTTGACGATCTGTTTGCGAAGTTCTTGAACAGAATCGCCAGTGCTGCCTCTTACAGCCACTTCGTATTCCAGTTCAGTCTTTTGAAGCGAAAGGAATTTAATCGGGTAAGACATTTTTAACTTCAATTAGAAATGGATGTAATGTAGTTGTTGCAAATATACTAATAAGCAAAATGAAATAGTTCACGAGTGCAAAATTACCACTATACAAGAATACATGCGAAATTAAGCAGGTAGGTACAATAACTTTCCCGGCAAACTCAAGGAGATCGTAATATGTAGTTTTATTATATTATTATATTAATATTGAATATAATGGATATAGTTTTAAGATAGTTAGATAGGTAAATTTATTTCCGTAAGTTAGCCGATCAGGAAAAAAAAAACTAAGCGAAAGCGAAGAAAAAGCCAACACCAGAAATAACTAAAAGAAATTGGGTATGTGTTTCAATTTCCAAAAAAGCTCTTAAAACTAAACAATAGTAAAGCTAAAGCTAATTAGTAATCAATGTGTGGTAGAAACTCAAGTACTTATACTATAAGCTACAAAGTGATTACCATTAGTAGGTACAGAAATGTTCTTAAACTATGAAGCTACTACCTTCACCAAAGATAACTATTAAATGTAGTATAAGACAATTCGGATACGAACACAATACCTATTGCTGGGCGCCAATGTAACTCTTTTACTCCTACTCGAGAGAGGGAAATAAAAGGTCCATGTAGTTGTAAGTACAATGTATATTATTTAAAAGTAAAAGTAGGTCGTGGGAACAAGAATTTGTATTCGCATCCGAACAGTCCCACAGTATATCAACACCACTGCCCTTATTGATCCGGTCGTAGTCCGCGCTGGTAGGTAGTCGGGACCGCGACGGCAGGCAGCCGGAGAGACCCAATAGTAGGAGCAGAATCGCAGCGTAGGCTCGGTAGCATAGGCTCCCTGGAATAGAGCGTAAACCAGATACTTTACGACTATCCTGCTTTTATAGTTTGACTGCAACATCAATCGATCCGCGTGAAGCAATTCGAAGCCGTGCAGATGGTGATGATTTACAAGAAATAGTGATCGTTGATGAGGCAAGCAAACAGCTATTTACATATTATAATTACGTTACATATTATATTAAGAAAGTAACAATATAAAAATAAGGTGGGTGAGTTGAAAAACTTTCAATGATAAGTTGCAGAAGCGAGGGCAATTAACTACACAGGTATTTTGTTCTACGTAATTAGATTGAAAATAGGACTAGAATTTTCTATACAATATCTACATTCTAATATTACAAAAAAATCTAATAATTATCTAGTACTAAAACGCCGTGCTATGTGCTTACATTTATAGACGCACATACCTCGAACGAAATCTAACATTTTATGCGATAACAATTAGCTATGAGAAACATTGATAATATATATTGATGAGAAATGTAATAATTGATATGTTTGAGTTCTTCAATGTTCTACAATAGAATAAGCAGTATACAATGACACGACACTTCCGATACAACATGCATAATTATATTGAAACACTTACCCAATTCGGGGATCACACTACACTTATTATGTTTTTATATAGGATTATATTTACAACGTAGTACTAGTATTCAATTGCGTTAATATATATTCAGTCTCTAATATGCGGATGATTGTCTTTTAGTGTTTAGAATGACAACTCGCAGAGATGACTATCCACAATCCGAAATCAGAATGTTCTGGTAATACTTAGTGGCTGACAGCTCGCGTAAATTCGTTCACTTTCGCTTTTCGTCGCGCGCACAGATGATTTACATCGAATGCCCGTTGAGCGGCGGTCACTCAGAAACCAGTTTACATGAGTAACACACTAGATAGTAGTAAGATCGAGAAATTAGGAATGCGCGAGCGCAAAGCACCGCGAATCCTTGCCGCCACGCGTTCTTGGAAGTTCCGTAGTATTAAATTTATTATTATGTTTTATTTATTTTTAAGTCTTAGTGATAGAATGTATATAATTAGAATGTAAGTATATAGTTTTAATATTTAATAGATTTTTAATTAGTTGTGAAGTTTAGTTTAATTAATTAGTTTAAATTGAAGTTTGTGTAGTTAATGCTTAATTAAGTTTTAAATATTTATTTTTTGTTGTAAGCTTAGATAAGTGTTACTTTTTAAATATAAAAATTAACACCGTTACAAGGTCACGCAGACCCTTTTGGTCTGCGTGACCTTTAAAGACTTTGAAAATAGGTACTGTAACTGTGGTATTTCCTTAGGGAACTTTTTTCTTCATTTAAGCGATCCACTCATGCCAAAAACAAACCAATTTAAAGAACCCGTAATCACCCCTACCGCTTGGCTAGGAATTTTTAATTAAATTATTATCCATAAGGGTAGTTAAATTAAGGATAATAAATACCCATAACACTAGAAATATTTATTTCATTTCTCTCCAATTTAGTTCTCTTCAATTTTCTTTCTTTTTGTCCCGTGGAACTCCTGCTCCGGGCAACCATCAGGAAATTACGTGGCACACTTTTTAATTTATAAATATACTAGCTACTGCCCGCGAATTCGTCTGCACGGATGGTAGATTTTTTCCTACTTGACACTTATCCTCATATTTTGAACAATTCATACAATGTCTCTGTCAGTCAAAATGACTGATAAAATGAATAAATGTTAAAAACGAGCTTTATCTTTTATATAAAAATATTTTTATTAAAAATACTTACGTGTCTTGAAATCTTTCCTGACAATTACTTTTGTGTTAAGAGCTGTCATCAATGGCTTAGCATAGTCGTTGCCAACTGAAATTAATATGAATACAGTATAACATCAACTCCTTTGTATTTTACTTTTAGGGTCGCAATAGTAAATAAGAATAAAAAATATTTATACACACAAAACATTATAAATTACACTTATATATTTTTAAATAGCTAATATTGACAAACAAGCAACCCACAGTAGAACTGCATTGTATGTTGCCAAAAGATAACAGATACTAGAAATCCGTTATCCTTTAGTGTTTTATTAACACTGATAAGATTGCTGCTTTACAGAACAAATCGCCATACCTTTTACTGGTTCCTTGTGTGGTGGCGCAGATTTCGTACTACCGAATGACACCTCACTACGCGGTTGTCGCGAAGCTGTAATTATAATTTTCATCTGAATTAGCGGATTATAAAATTTTAATAACAGCGACCTGGCTCGAAGGACCATAAAGTCAATGACACAATTTAAAATAATAATTTTAAGGACTCATTATGGGAGTCCATAGAACGAGAGACAGCTTGAAAAAGATTTTATATTCTAAATTCACAGTCAATAAGTCTAAGTCAGATTTGACAGATGTCACCCCCTACCTTGACTGCTATAATATAGGTTCGACAAACATACTATGACGCTTCTTAAATTTTAAAGATATTTACAATATATAATACGTCGCTGAATGAGGGATTTTTAATTTCAAGCCAGTTTATAGGGGTTACTTGCGCTTACATTATTCAGCTATATTTCATAGACTACCAACAGTGTTTATAAGTCTCCACAGGTTACAATTGATATACAGTTGTAATATTTGATAACAGTTCATAAGTTAGTTTCTATATACTACAGATTAAAATAGGGCTCGTTAACTCGCTTCCAGCTTCGCTTTTGCTTCCACCACGTACAATCCGGTGAGATCTAGGAAAAAGCTTTCCTGTCATATGTAAAAATAAATAGTCCTTTATCTGTCATTCTGAATATACCTCATTCAAAATTATTTATCTTCGTTACGATAGACCACAAGGACATTGCTTTTGAACTCGAATTGAAGATAAGTTTTAATTTGTAGGTTGATCATATAATTAATAACTTTACATATTCAGAGGTATTTCTATGACGTGGGATTTTAAGCAATGTCACTTTGAAAGGAAAATATAATAGGATATATAATAACTCTTAAAATATTATTTACTATAATTATTTAAAATATTATTATATTATCTATTTTAAAATATGTATGCGTAGATACGGTACCTATACGTTTGCCTTTTTGTAGATCTTCTGTCTTTGTCGTGTTATTCTTCTTAACTCCTGTACACGATTTGTTAGTACCTATTATCAGGTAAGGTTAAAGTACTAACCATAAACAAAAAATATATACTTGTCAAATTTAAGATAATTTTGCCAGCTTACAATCCAATAGTATAACTGTCAAAGTGACAGATAAACTATACAAAATTATCATCAAGTGTTATCTAAGTGTTACAATATAAATAAAAAACATCTAATGCTTTTTTGTGATTCAGTCTCAAATAACACTGTCAAAATATCCGTTATTTTTTTTTTCAGTAAACACTCTCAAACTAACAAGAGTTCACAAAGAAGAGTTTGTATTGAAAGGAAACTAATGTACCTTATTTGTATTCAGACTCCTTATATCATAAAAAGAAAAACAAAATACAATCGGGATATTCGATGTACGCAATGTATTAAATAAAAATGAGAAAGTTGTCATTTTATACTAACTAGAGGCAGTAGACTCCGGCGTAGGCAGGTGACCATGTGACGACTTTAAAGTTGGGGCCCCAAAGCTTGATCCTAAACGTATCGATCGAATTTAAAGGCACTTTTTTTTATCACCTACTTGCAAGATTCAGATATCACTAAAGAGGTACAGACTCCAAAAACTGTCGTCGTACTGGATCAGCGTTTAACGGATTTTAGTAAGAAAAAAATGTAATGCGTCTGTTAATATTTTTTAAAGTAAATCCGTAAAAATCCGGAAATATTAACTTCGTTATATAACGAATTCAATAAACATCATCAATGAAGAATCTGATCTAGTACTTTTAGAAGACATCCTTACATTCGGATTCGTTTATTCATATTATTTTTATGACAAGGAATGCTTTGGCGCTGCATACCTGTGTCTAGATGTCTAGTCAACAGACGTTATACGACTCTTCGGGAAGCAGAATATACCTATTAAGGCACTTCAATGTTCAACTTGTCCGCAGTTGGGGCAATTATGTTTCTTATTGATGTATTTCTTACTAGGCACTTTAGTGCTTTTGCTATGTTATACTAACAAAAAAAAAAAATTAAATGTACTTCCTACTATACTAATCCGAATATATGAAATGGAGTAGCTATGAGAGTCTGAACCTTGGCACATAAGTTGGATTATAATGTGTGGCTCTGTATTCAGCGCATTGATTTATAATACTACTGATAGATCTCCGATAGAATTATTAATAATAGAATTATTATACTACTGGTAGATCTGCGATAATGCGAAAAAAAGATAATATAGGTTACTCGTGTAGAACGAGATGAAACGATGACCAAGAGTGAGTTGGTACGAAGGCTCATAAGTCTGGCATAAGCAATCACGGACCGACAGTGGCATAAGGGTTCCTTGCCTTCTTCCGCATTGAAAACTTACTCTGAGTATTAGACAAAGGGCGCGATTTGATGGGCGGTGTAGATTTACTTCTAGTGGTGTCTTTTACTGTTCCGTAGACGGTCATGCCTTTTAATTCTTGCCTAAGCCCTGCAAAAGAAATGCAGTAGTCTAATTTCATTTTATACCGCGGCCTCACAGAAAACCCGCGTAAAATAGCGCTTGCGCTGTGTTTTATCGCTTACCATCAGGTGATCCGTTTGCTCGTTTGCTGCCCTATCCTATAAAAAAATATACGGACAAGCTATAACTATAATGGAAACCAGTCGCTCCTTATTTATTACAAAACTAGCTGAAAATTTTGGGAAAAAGTAATACGATACGGTTTGAGGTGTCGTTGTAATTATCGTAAATTTGACGTTTATTTTTCGAATGTTCGTCTGTCAAATTCAATTCATCGTTGTCATTTGAGGCTTCCTTATGTCAAAATTAATATCGATCGTTCGATCGTCCGTTGAAATGTTTTAAACGATAGTAACTAAGAGTAGGATACGGACACGACGAAGCTCACGATATATCGAATATCGTTTTTAAGAGTACGCCCACAGTTTCCACAGCCCATAAAATTACAATAAATAAGTTCCTTGATTCTACAACACCGATCAAGATGGTCGATTTTTTGTTTAAACTTTATTGCACAACAAAAACTGGGTACAATTGGCGGACTTAATGCAACAAGGCATTCTCTACCAGTCAACCGAATGGCTAGTAGTTCCAAGTGTAAGTGGCGCAGATACATATAATAACTTACAATAAGGTCATCACAAATTAAAATAACTAACTACCTAATAGATACATATATACATAGCCATATATATACATACACATACATAAATATATATTATATAATAGATAATCAATTAATTACTATAGCTCGCAAATGAGGTGCTTAAGTCGGTGATTCGAGATAGTGTCCACGAACCAATCTCTTAAAATGGTCGAATATGGAAAGGCAGATCATTCCATAGACGAATCGCAGTAACTGTAAATGATTCGGAGGAGAAGTTGGTGCGATGAGTTGGAATTTGTAATGTAAAGTTGCTTGATGAGCGTAAGTTTGTTTGCAATTGTTTTCTTGCACATATATAGTTTATTTATTATCACTAGTTGCTCGAGCTTGTAATACTACTATTATTTAATTAGTAACTATAGTCTGAACTCTGCGATACAAGCCAGGCTTAGTGCAGAGATCGGTAGAAATAAGTCTCTTAATGTAAACATTATGGCAAATAAATAAATTATTATTATTACATAGTCAATTTAATGTTCCTACATCTTGTATAAAAGTAACAAGACTACAGTTTCGAAAGCTTTAACAAACTTACTCGACGCATTACTCTCTTTATAGAAGATCCGCGGTGCCGGTGTAGAGATCGTCGACACGCCGCCGGGCGATACCTTCCTCGCAGGTTTTCGTTGCTCTTCAATCGGTTCTGATACTAAAAGGTTGTGTTTCAAGTTGTTATATGAACCGTTTATTTTGAAAGTGGCGTAAGTCAATTTTTGAGAAAAATGAGTTATCACGTATTTCATGCTTAATTTAATGGAATTTTTTATATAGAACTAGTCCGTGTTTAATTTCTTTAAAAAATCCCATGTTTTGTACAACTTAATAGAAACAATGCCAGACCTCATATGATTTGCCTGTATTTTTAAATCAACAAATTTATTTTAATCCTTTAATTTTCTCGAAACAAAAAAAATGGACTTATACCACTTTCAAAATAAACGGTCCATATTAGGAGTTGGTTTTCAAGGAATTATAAAGAGTGGGGATTGAGTTTTAGAAAGCAATAACTGGGAATAGAGTAGCTTTAACGGGAATCGGGATAAGGTTCGAAAAAGTTATACCACCTATTTCTGCCACAAAACAAAACACTGTTGTATTCGAATTTCAATAGTAAGTTAGGTTATAATTAGAGAACTGACTAAGCCGAACCCACTTGTGGTAATAACCACTAAAACAGCAATCATAGTCCTGAGAGCTTAATCGGTAAGATACCAACTGGAGCTATCCAAATAGGCATGACATACGCCAAACTCTTTATGGGCGCTTAGGTTTTAACCAGTTTTTTGGATCAGCTTCATATTAACCAGGAGAAAGAGGAGAGCTTTAAGCACGAATTGTGGTATTGGAATACTTTAGCCTGCAGGGGATAAAGCTTTCCAGGAATTGGATATTAAGACCGGAAGACTACAGTGCCATGTCCTCGGAAGTCATCAAGCCAATGGACATGAGTGAAGTGGAGGTGATAGCTTCTCTGACTGATATAAGGGGACAGCACAAAACATCCTCTAAGGGACGAAGTTTAAGAGTTAAGGCTTTTCGCTGGAGCCACATCTACCCCTAAGATAAGACTGGTAAAAGACCGAAGAATCAGGATCCTGTTGGGTCTGTCAGAAAAAATCACCGAACGAATTTGCCGTGGAGCTTCGATTCAAAAATTAATTATCATCGTAAGTTTATCCTCAAAAAGTAGCAATAACAGCTAATTTGCTACAGCAAAAGAATATTTACTCTTACATAGGAATATATAAACTTTTATATTTTTACACTTACCCTTATTTCTCCTCAAATCTATTAGTATTCCTTAAATGATACGGAATTATACTTTCAATAAAACGACAAATGTAAATAAATATAACGGTTTATTTGTACGTTATTACATTAAGCTACGTGCTCACTTACGTTCGTACACATCGATCCCCGTAGCATGACATTTATTGTGATATATAGCCGCCATCTTGTATTCGATTGCACTTTATGCTCAGAAACAGATTATGGTCAGAAGGTAATGCTAGGGGGACGGATAATTACAGAACTAATGAAGCAGATAAAAAATACAAGCTATTATACAAATGTAACAAGTTGTAATTCATCTAACAAACAGTACTTCGTAATGCTAAAAATAATAATGAATGTCGGCATTGTGTATTTTATGAATTAATATGTTTTTACACTAAACTATATTTAGGTTTATTTAAATTATATATGCGCCATATTGAATCTTCAGCGAAAAGATTCGCGTGATTAATAACGAGTGGACAGAGGGAATTTTTGAATGGAGAATATACTCAATTCTATGTATCAAACTCTCTGCGAGAATAAAGATTACGTATTTAGTACCTCATAGCAGATTTTAAAACAGCGTCATTTTACTTATTTTTTCACTAGTATATATATTTTATTGATACGTTACAGATTGCAGTCTCAATAATTCATTTCTAGGTCAATTTTAGTACAACATTGACCGCGGTTGCCTAAGTGAGATCTTCGGACTAAGTTTGCATGACATATAACAGGGTTGAGTGTACTGGTGGTGTAAAAATTATTATATCGCTTTTTATTATGATACTAGCTGACCCGGCGAACTTCGTACCGCCTTAGCGTAGCTTTGATGCACTACTTTATTTTGTATAGTTGACCTAATGCTCTTTTAATATAGTCTATGGCTGTGAATGACGTTGACATTCGTATAAAAAAAATTGACATTCGTAACGCGCGTTTTTTAAAATATGCAAAATTAAATGTATACTTTTCAATATTTCTGAGAGATTTTCTTAATATTTTTTTCCGTAAGAACCATCCTTGGACTTCCACAAACATTTAAAAAAAATTATCGAAATCGGTTCAGCCGTTCACACGTGATGCCGTGACAACGCGAAACGGGTTTCATTTTTATATATATAGATAAAAGGTTAATCCTTATTAGAACTTGTCTGATAAATCACGTTTTCATTCAATTTCACGTTATCAATTCACAGCTCAGCAATTAAAAAAGTTAAATAAGTACATACTTCGGTTAAATGATTTCATCAATGCACATTGCAAATAACAACAAAGTGAAGAAAAAACATTGCGTTGTATGTTAAAAATAACGTTACGTGGAATTTGAACCATATACATTTTCCCTTTCTTCAGGCTCTGCAAATTTTACAGACACCAATAATTGATAGAATTTTGTCTGACGAAAATTATTTATCCATCAATCTGAGAGTTATTGAATAGTTTAATTAAAACTTTGTTATTTATTAGTTCGTAAACATTTAATCTTTTATGCAAATAACACAATTTTTTTTTCACTATTTCAGTCTCAGAATATGTATGCAAAAGGAATATACAAACATTGCATATAGTTACGGCAAAGATATTCAAACATTGAATCTTAAAATAACAATATCTTTATAACATACACATCTCAGCACCATACATAATTCAATTATGATACAATTACTTAATACAACAACGTCTACATACAATACAATATGGGTAGTCAAACATAACTATACCTAACATTGTATATCTACATTTGTTTAAGCGCAACAGCCAAATGTATACATATTTATGTAAACACATTACAACTACTTAACAATTAAATGAAATATATCACATGTGTTGTAAGAATGAATATTATTAATCTGATATTGTTAGTTTTAATGTAAATTCTCTGTAATAAGGGTAACACCATTATGCGCTTGCGCATTTTTTTTTTTGGGTCTTTATCTATGGGCAGTTTGTCTATGAACATTGTTTTTTTCCGAGACCCTAGCTTGGTACTGATTGAAGCTGGTAAAGTAAACAACAAAGAAATAGAACACAAAAATCTCAAACGTAACAATTGACCGTACCCACATATAGATCTGATACGAAGTATTTTTTAATCTGTGTCTATGATAGGTTTTACGATTCCTAGTTTAAGTAAAATAATTTTTTGGACATCTATTCTTTAGACATAGTTAAGAATGTTAGCTTTTATTGTCAGATATTAACGTGCCATTAGAACCGTGCGCCTGCGCAATTTCCGTGTTACCGTCTGTAGACAATGTATCTATATTCTGTATATTCTGTGTTTTTATGGTACTGTTGTCTATTGGCTGTGTATCTATAGAGTTAATATCTGTGGTGTTGGTAGAGAACAGTCGCACAGTACCGGCGCCGATGGCCTTCGCAGCAGCGGCCGATCTCAGTTCCTTCCTCCGCGCGCGATGCGTCGCCTTCGCCTCCATCTCCATACAATGCTCCGCGTACATCAGTTGGAGGGGCGCGTACATGTGAGGCAAGAGGGACAGGTCAGACATCGACACCTGGAATCGACGGAATACATTCATTTTGTCATTAACTTATACAGGGTGTCTTATTCAAATCGGTCAGTATGGGAAAGTCTGAAACTATAAGACATACGACGATCTGTTCTGAGGAACCATGTCATCGATTTTAACAACAAGAAAAACTGCATTCATACATTTTAAAAATCATCTGTACTCCGTTCGGGAATCTAACCCGATTGTTTTGAAAAAAAACCCTACACTATTTCTATTTAGATATCGATTGTGTAGGTCTTAAGCAGTAAATGTCTCTATGAAACATGATGTCTAAAATGAATAAAATGCATTGTTTTCACATACTTTATTTTATTTTAGTAGGTGCTCGAAGTGACCGCCGCCTTTTTCAATACAATATTCAACACGTTTAGGTAACGATCTTATGATTGCATTTTGTATCTTCATGTGGTGAATTTGCGTAAAAACTGTCTCTATGGCAACTTTTAGGATTTGAATGAGACATCCTGTATATATTCATTTTGTAATAGGGTATTACAGTCTAATTCAAAAAGTGTTTTAATTTAATCTGTTATTGATAAAATACCACAAAAAAATATAAATACATTTTTTTTATTCCAATTATTTCATAAAAACGTGTTTTAATTTTACAATTCAAATTTGAGCGCGAAAACGCCAATTCTCAGGCCGCCATGTCTGTGACGTCACGGGCATTGTAAACATTACGCTTCGCTGAAAGAAATAAACATATTTTCGAAATAAATAATGAGTTCTAGTGGCTATAGTCCTTATCATTGGTGTCTTGTGTCTGAATGGAAGAATACAAGTGTTAAAACACCGGAAAAGTTATGGATACAAGTGCCAACAGATTTAAAAATGAGAAATACGTGGTTGAAATTAGCACGAAGAGATCCAAAGTCATTGTCCACAAAAACGAAATACTATTTTTGTGAGGATCATTTCGATGTAAGTATGCAGTTTAATAGCTCATATAAACATGTGAAAATAAATTCTTGTCATTACAAAACTAATATTTTATAGGTTATATTTTTCTGAAAGGAAATTTTAGGTTATAATACCTATGATCGCAAAATAAAGCATAATCGTAAAGTTTTGTTGTTATTAAAGGAAAGTTTGTAGTAGGTATATTAATACTTACATAGATGTTTTGACATTTCCGCATTTTTAATTCCGCAGAACAGAAGTCGGGATTGCAAGCGAAGAATTTCGCCACCATCAATGTATTTATTCGTGGAAGATTAGTACTTTCTGCTTTTACAAAGCCGTCTTCCATGGTCAATATATATAGTATAGGTGCAGAATATCAAGAAACGTGATAGTAATAACTGAGAAACTTCGTTGATCTAATAAATTACACAGTAGACATGTACAACAAAAACCGAGGTTGTTTATTTACAAGTCCAGTGACGTCACAGCGAATGCAAACATGGCGTACAGCGTTTTTGACATTCGAAGCACAGATAAAAAAACTAGTATTTTCAAATTGAAATATTTAATTTATTTTGCAGTTTTATGAATAGAAATTAATACTTTTCGTTTGTTTTTTCATAAATGAACTATAAAAACATAAATTTAGATTTTATTTTTCATAGTGCGTAATAATACCCTATTAGCCTTAACTTTTTAGTTGTGTTTGGTGCGAGAGAGAGCGAATTCAAATATGTTTATATTTTAATTTTAGCGAAAAAGCAACGGAATCTAGGTCATACAGTCAAACCAACCTGCATATTATCGAAGGCGATGCCCACACAGCAATTGTCATTCAAGATCCGCGCACTGAGCCGCGGCAGACGCGCGTATCGTTGGCTGAAGTGCGTGAGCACTGTGTACTGCGCGGCCATACGTCGACCAGCTTCTATAGCTTGGCTCGTGGTTGAATGCATTTTGGTGCGAGCCTCTTCCTCGAGCTCGTCCTCCATGGTAGCTTCGTGGATGAGAAGTGTTGATTTCTCCCCTGCAAAAGGCACAGGAGACGAATTTTTGAAACAGTATCCACACAATAACAAAACCAATTCGCATTCGAAATCGTGAGATTCGTATACGAATTACCGAATTCACTATTTGTGAACTTTCACTTCGTGCGTTGTGCAACGAGTGGTTCAACCCACTCGGTTTTGATTTCTACTAGTAGAATATCCAACGCTGAAGTGACCTTGACAGTGATCCGTTTCACGTGTGGGTCATCGCCGGTTTTTTGTTTTTGTTGTTGTGATTTTGAATTTTTCTGCGTGAAACGGAATTAAGAATTTGTTTTTAATGACAACACTAAATTCAAGTGATTCAAAAATCTAAAAAATTGTAAGCAGTAGAAAATAAATTCGCGCACGATTTGTATTCGTATTCGAATTCCAAATTCACGTCCAATGATTCAAAAATACGTCTCCAGAGTGTAAACTTTATCTACGCACAACCGCCAAAGTTTGTTTTTTATAGGATAGGGCAGCAAACGAGCAAACGGATCACCTGATGGTAAGCGATAACCGCTGCCCATAGACACCTTCAACACCAGAGGAGTCACAGATGCGTTGCCGGCCTATTCAATGGGAATATGCTCTTTTTTTGAAGGTTTCGATATCGCATCGGCTCGGAAATACTGCAGGCGACAATTCATTCCACAGTTTAGTAGTGCGTGGCAAAAAAATTCTAGAAAAACGCACTGTAGTGGACTGACAAATGTCTAGATGATGAGGATGAATGTTGTGTCGCGTAGAACGGTGACGGAAACTAGTAGCAGGAATTAATCCGAACAACCTTGGAGCACTCCCCGTAATATAAGCGAAATATAAATAATAAAGTGACACGAAAAGATCTGTCTAGCCATTTGCCCGCTACAAATGGCTCCTAACTGCTCGGACATTGGTAGTTTTCTCCTAACCCGTCTCCATCAGTCCATCACTAATTTTAATGACATGGATGGATTTGCCTATTAAGGATAAATGTATCATACTTATAAATGTATGATATACGTGACCTGTCGAAATCTTTTGACTGTGTAGATCACCAGACCATATTAAATAAGCTGAAGCATTATAGTGTATCATATGATCAGGTATACATATGACAAAGTTCTATCTTCTGACGTTTAATAGGTTGTCCAAAACGGTTGTCTATGACTTACCCAACTTCACGAGCTCATCACAAGGTATCGTATCACCGGAATACGTGATCTTGTTCGATTCGTCCACCGTCACGGCGATACCGAAGGCGTTGGGGCAATGGGACACATGGCAGACGCGTATTTGTTGCACTCCGATGTTAGCTAACATCGCAGACGTCATACTATCGTTTTCATCCAGCTGGAATGCAGAATATTTTATATCAGACAATCGTTTGATTGACAGAGTTTTCAGTAATACATTAATCTTATATATAAAAATGAATCGCAAAATGTGTTGGTAAGCTCATAACTCAACAACGCCTGGACCAATTTGGCCAATTTTTTTTTAATGTTCGTTGAAGTTCAAGGAGGGTTTTTACAATGAGGAAAATTCGAATAATTATCGGAAATACCCTAAAAACAGCCCTTTTATTTTCCCATGCAAACGTTTTCTAACTAAAACGTACAGTCGAATTGAGCTTTATTGTTATTGTATAAAGTTCATATTGCAAGCACTCACTGTTGTCTAAGCAATAAAGGTGTGTTCCTAACATCAAAGAGTCAATTTGCGCTTTATTAACGCTACATATAGTTGAAATTCAATCACATCTATCAAAACAGTGTGCGTGCGTGCGTTGGAGCACAGAATACATCGTTGGAGGATTTAATGTCACGTTCCAAAATTGAATAGCCACAAAATGTAATAGGTCATTTATGGCCGTTTTCACCAACCTTGTCTTAGCTTAGGTGACTCCTAAGAGACATGTTGTCTCACTCTTTTCAGTTAATATAAAAAGTGACAGCATGTCACTTAGGAGTCACCTAAGCTAAGACAAGGTTGGTGAAAACGGCCATTAGACTTTTTTTGCGATTTGGTTGGCTATGCGACATTATCTATTAAATAATTAGGAACAAAAAACTGCCACTGTACAAATCTTTTTGACAGGACGAAGTCTGTCGGGTCCGCTAGTTAATAAGTAAATATAAATATTTCTTACACTCACACCAATTAGCCTTTTTTTTTTGTTCCCCGTGAGGAAAATGCATTAAGTTGCATACCCCGGCTGTGGCGAGCCGGCGGTTATGTGGGGCTCTCCTCCCCAGAAGGGCCTACCCACTAAAAACCTCAGGGATGGCCTTCCTCAGGCATGTAGGGAGCCCCCGGGAACATCAAGCCACTTCCGGGAACCCCCAGCCTCCGCTGCTGATACAGGGGAGCCCTCCTCGGGGGAGGCTACAATTCCTTCCCCGACGACGCCCCCCGGCCACGGGAGGGGCGTGGTCCCTCCCGGGTTGCCGTATCCCCCTGCGACCCGCGGCGGCGTCGCAGCTGTGCTACCGAGCCCGGCGCCGTCTCGTTCGAGCGGGAAAGGCTATCTCCCGACTCCGCTCGGCGGCTTCCTTCTGGAGCATCACTGCTTCACAGAAGGAGGCCACAGCCCTCCAACCTCCCTCGTCCGCCAGCATTGCCGCAATCAATGCCGGCGGAGACAGACCTCGCCCGATCTCTGCGACCAAGACTCGGCGCTCGGAGGCCCACGCGGGGCACTCCACCAGCGGGTGCTGGGCCGAGTCGAGGTCGAACACCAATTAGCCTAGCCCAGTAAGCAGTGTAAAAGCAGTGTTTACTTACACTATCTTTACAGGTTTATACCTGATGCGACGTAGTATATCGTAACCATCTTAAATATCTATGACTTATAAATATACTTAGCAATTATTTATTAACTATCTAATGTATTTAAAACTTAAAATTATTAATGACTAGTAATAAAATGACAAATACATAGAAAATATGTACATACATAGATGTACATGTGCACATGCATATATCCATATACAAACATAATATATATATACAACAACGATACATACCTACACGAATATATACACATTACGTACAATATAATTCAATTTTCATCATAGAAAAAACATAATTCTCTTGGTGAACTCATCATAGTTATGGGATCTAGCGAAACGGGTAGACACAATTATACATATATACATATTCTTGATAGAAATATGTATTAACAACCGTGACTACGCATGAATGTTCGCTTTCATCACACAATATATCTGCCTCGACCGGACTCGAACCCACCACATCTGAGATGACCTTGAAACCATTGTACTAACCACTCGGCTACGAAGTTTGTCAATGTATGTTATATGCATATACGTGCATAGTAGAGAAAAACACAATACACCTGTGCGAAGCTCTAGATGTCAAATATATATAAATACAAGTCTTATGAAAGTAGATCCTATTAACATTTAGTAAGAGCTAAACATCATCTAGCTGTAATGTTGAATGTTGCAATCAACAAGTCAGCTAAACGACGTATAGCTGTGTGATTGAATGGCGTTGTTCAGCCAAAGGGCTAGCTGTTTGATTGAACGGCTATTTTAACCAGTTGGCTGTGGCTCCCATCCCATCTTTTAAATCAGGGCTGTTCACCAGCTAAGAGTCCCTTAAAAGTTCTTAACTTTGCTATACTAATTCTCACGGTAAAGTTACCATCTGCAGCGTACAGCAATATGTCTTTTAAAAATATATATACAAAGTAACATGTTTGGACATGTTTTAAACAATTATAACTTTCCTTTTAGAAAATCCAATATAACATAAAAAGAAAGCTAGTGAGCTTTATATATTAATGAAATAAGATTGTATTTGTATGTCAATAAGGTACATTATCCATGATAAGAATATGTTAACTCACCAACGTCTGGTTCGGAATGAGCATGAAGTCGTTCATTATGTTCTCGAACTGTTTATCGTACACCGAGAGCCAGGTGTATATTTGTCCAGGTGCTAAGAGATACACTGGATCTATTGGTGCCTCAGGATTGCTTTCGGATAGAGCTTGGCGTCTCGCCTGCAGGACTCCAATGAGACCTAAGCACAGAAAGAGCTCCATTCAGTTTTACTGGGTTTTGTTAGGATATTATTGGTTCTGTACGCCGCTGATGGTTGACTAAAGTAAGACTGAAAAATACTTTATCTACTATCATGCCATTAATCCTCTATAAAAGAACCTATAACAATTAGCTTATTGCCAACATTAAAACACTCAATGATATTATGATCATTATACCATCCAAACGCGTGATATTATGAATTTCAAAAAAAGAACATTCTCATGCAATCACATATCCAACAAAATCCATGTGTCAAATCAAATTTTAAGTTCTATAGAAAATAGAAATAATGAAGTGGTGAATATAAATATTCCAAGTACATCAGGATCTGCCAACATTCAACAAGGTGCAAATGTTCAAGTGCATTTCAATAATTGTACGATCCAAAATGTAAATAATTATTACAATAAATAATTCTTTTACTTATTAAGGTTTGTTTATTTTACATGCTTCGCAATTAGTCTTTTCTTGAATTTACATAGTTCTTACAACACAGTACAACACCCTATGGTATGAGAATCTTTTATAGAGGATTCACATCATGATTGTAGATAAAGTCTTGTATGCAACTGTTATAATTAGGTATTAAAACACTCAAGTGATACTATTATCAACCCACATTCGTGATTATATACAACAGATGCATAAATAACTATCAAGATTCACTTATTTATTTATTTTTTTCCATCTAGGAAGTTAGAAGAGAGAATAGACATTTTTGGCTTGCCAAAAATAAAAATATATATTTGTTGGTGTCGCCATATAATATATTTGTTATTTGAATGTGAAACGTGTTGGCTACACCAACAAATATATATTTTTATATGTCAGACCTAACAAAATTATGCAAGAAAAATGTAGCCTGTAAACAATCCTTATTAAAATTGAAGACATGAGTTGATGAAGGTGATATGTCACTGATTCATAATTTATCAGGAACAAGTTTTAAAGTTCTCATTATTACTGTGTGGATATTTGATTATATGAGTTACTATTAGTTAGTAATACTGGACTATATATTAAATAATCTAGTGTATTTTTATGTAGTCGATAAAAAACCAATACAAAGTTAAAAATAATAACATTTATTCGTTATATGTACGAGTCTATGGTTAAGTGCCCTTAACACCTTTATACATTTTTGTTACTACCGACCACCTGCACATAACACTTCCATACACTGGTTATCTTCATTTTTAGACATATTTCAACAATGTTTGAAGGAACAAAATGTGTATACGGACATAACACCTTCATATACGCAATAAAGTGAAAAAATAATAAAATGTTACATATCACCTTCATCCACTCATGTCTTCAATTGTAAATGCTAAACTCTGTCTGTCGCGCTATCGCGTCGAAATACTGAATCGATTTAAATAAAAATGTGATACATAGATAGTCTAGCCCAGAGGTTCCCAAACTTTTTTATGTCGTAGACCCTGTGCCATGTTTTTCGATTTTAGGTAGACCCCCTACTTCCTAAAACTTACTACATCCTAAAACTTATAAAATTTTATATACATTTAAACAATTTTATTACTAATAAAAGTACCTATGAAAGGTACTTTTACAAATTAGAGAATTTTATGTCTGTATATTAGAAGATAGTATACTGTAAGTAAACAGCTTCCTATGGACTGCTGCTGTCCTATGGACTGCTGCTATGGGGATCAGCGGCTAACATTGAGAGTATTTTCCTTTTACAAAAAAGAGCGATTCGTGCTATTTACTGTTTACGGGCTAGAGAATCCCTAAAAGAATTGTTCAAAGAAATTAATATTTTAACTTTAGCTAGTCAATATATATATGATAATTTAGTTTTTGTATATAGAAACTATAATAAATTCAATAAAAACAGTGATCTACATAATGTGAATACTAGAAACAAAAATAAACTTGCCGTTCCAATGTTCAGACTCCATAAAACTAGCTGTTCGTTCTTGGGGAAATGTATATCTATGTTTAACAAGCTTCCGCAAAGAGTCATTGATTTGCCTTTATATAAATTTAAAATCCATATCAAAAATACACTCATGAGTAAAGGTTATTATAAAGTAAGTGACTATCTAAATGATCACAGTATTTGGGAATAGGGACACTATTCATAGAGCCATGTTTGGTAACAACATTATTTATAATATTGTATTATTTTATATGTGTATGTAAACATACATACGACTGTAATCGTATTAGGTATGATTGTATCTTATACTATATTGTATTTTTATATTATATTATTATAATTATTAACATTGAAAAGAGGAGATAAAAAATAGACCTTCAGAGTTTCTTGCCTGTTCTTCTCGAGAAGGCTCTCCCAATTTCCGAACAGGTGTCGAGTCAATATATTTTTTCTTTTTTTTTTCCTTATTCGTACGTACGGACAAGGTTTTTGTTTTTTTTTTTTATTACTTAAGCTTTTTTTTTGTTTTGTTGTTGACGTCAATAAGTGCCTGTAAAGGTCTATGTTGAATAAATATTATTTTGATTTTGATTTTGATAGCTACTATCAGTGTATGTTGAGATCCATTATCGTGGACCCCCGTTTTCATTTCATGGACCCCCAAATGTTTGTTTCGCTGACGTAGACCCCTTGCAAGTTGTCATAGACTCCTAGGGGTCTACAACTTTGGGAATTACTGATCTAGCCTGAGAAAAGATATAGCCTACTTTATTACTGAGAGGGCAGATGAATGGTAGTACGGAAGTATCGCCATTATTAAAACTAGAAGATGGACTTATCTTCGAGGCTTAGATTTAAATATCATATTCATAAGTTGTAAAATTTTACTTTTAAACTAAAATAGGGGACAAGCGTTTGTATCGAGTGAAGTTCGTCACTGTTGAAGCTAGAACTATGAAACATTATTCTTTGGCTTTTGATTAAATATTAATAAAAATGTCAATTAAAGTTTGTACAAATTTCATCACAAAGGGGTTGTAAATATTAGGATATGTAAAGTTTGTGTAAATATTTTATAGTAGTAAAAGAAGAATAAAACAAAGATTAATGCAGAGGACATGACAGTCTTGGGGAATGGGTCGGAGTGGAAATGACTGCTTAAAGTGGTTAGAGTTTGTGTATTCGGGATCTATATTTACAAGAGATGATAAGTTTTAAGAAGAGTAATCGCAATAAATAAAGTGACCCCATTCATTTTATTTTCATCTATACTAATATTATAAGGAGGAAAGATTTGTTTGTTTGTTTGTAATGAATAGGCTCCGAAACTACTGGACCGATTTCAAAAATTCTTTTACCTTTGGAAAGCTACATTATCCCCGAGTAACATAGGCTACTTTTTATCCCGGAAAAATCGACAGATCCCACGGGATGCGCAATAAATGCTTCGCTCAAAAACTACTGCACAGATTTTCATGCGGTTTTCATCAATAGACAGAGTGATTCTTGAGCAAGGTTTTGCGGTATTTTTTATCTCGGAAAAACGGATAGTCCCACGGGAAGCGCGATAAAACCTTCGCGCCATAAGCCGACTTCCGCGCATGTGTAGCCGTAGGCAAAAGCTATGACCCTTAACCCTCTATAGACACAATCCTGAAATCCACGCAGGCGAAGCCGCGGGCAGAACGCTAGTTCATTATAAATGGCCTCATTGTCAGTCAAACCTTGCTCCACTGTGCTTGGAGGATTGCTGGTCCCTATGCTTGTTTTTGGGGGTGAATGCTGAGTGTTAAAACAGGGATGAAAGCAGAATTAAAGCGATGGAAATTACAGATTTTAAGAGAATGGCAATCAAAGATAAATTGTGAAATAGCGTGATAAGGGAAAAGTGCGGTGTGAAAGAAGGCATAGAGACAAAAATCGAGAAGGGAATGCGTAGAAAGGATAAACGAAAGAAAACTAGGGTAACGCTACATGTTATTCTTTAGCTATTAAAAACCTCTCTGCTACGTTCCAGAAGGAATTTATTTATTTCAGTCTGACAAATATTATGAAAACAATGAAGTGATTTAATGAGTGCAGTAACTCTTACCTATATGGTGGTCGGCGTGCAAATGGGACACGTAAATAGCTTTCAGGGAGCTCAGAACAGCTTTAACCTTCTTCGGACCGTAGAAGCGAACCAGTTGCCCGTAAGTTCCTTCGCCACAGTCCAAGAGCATGGAGCGATTTTCACTGCAAAAACAAATTCCAGGTCATTGTGACGTTGACAACAACAACTTACAGCAACACAAAAAAGTACAGAGTAATTTTTTTTATCCTGGCAACATTTGTAATATAAATAAAGTAATAATGAATAGATATTTCTTACATTCAGACGGTGATGATTAGAGATCGGATAATCGGATGCATATTTACCTAAAGTTAATTTTTGGCTCACAAATTATGGAAGCAGCTTTTTAAAATACATTTTGTTAAATAAAAATCCCGGGAAACTACGGGACTGCAAATTTAACGTAGTGATATTGTTTGAAAATTACTAAATTAGCACGTGGTATTTATTTTCAAAAGACCGAGACTCCGGGTTCATTTATACAACTATGCATACGTATTTACCAAAATGTTATACAGTACCGGAATTCCGGGATTTTTATTTATGGAAATAAAATAAAAAGACAGTTCCATACTTTGTCAAAAACTAAATTAGGTAAATAAATAAACACCCGGATATCCAATTCCGCAATCCCGGGATTTTTATTTAACAAAACAATAAAAAGCCGTTCCGATACTTTGTCTTAAACTAACTTTAGGTAAATATGCATCCGATTATCCGATCTCTAGTGATGATGGACAAAATGTATTTTTTTGAGATCGGGTCATTTGTATCCGGATCAGTACAAAGATTCGAATCAGTAAAGTGCTTCATTTGCATCATATGTATCAGTGACCCTGAACCGATTAAATCAGTTCAGATTCACTGAAATGACACAAATTGACATTGTCAATCATGTAAGCGTCGCGTATCGAATGAAACCGAGATGTAATTGAGCGACGTGATCCGAAGCGCTCCAACTCTGAACTATTTA
Organism: Scirpophaga incertulas; assembly: GCA_036419045.1. Lineage (NCBI taxonomy): Eukaryota > Metazoa > Arthropoda > Insecta > Lepidoptera > Crambidae > Scirpophaga > Scirpophaga incertulas. The sequence continues at coordinate 29,045,036 of CM071632.1, read as the reverse complement.
CTCATCTCAATCGTACGAGCGCCGCGTGCCGATTGAAACCGAGACGCAATTAAGCGAATGATTGATTTGAAGCGCTGTTAGAGATTTGAATCAGTGAATCACTTGATAGAAACGACACACTTAGTCGTTTCTGTAAAGATTCACACATCTCTAATTCAGACCAATTAGTCTAGCCCAAAGTGAGCTACTATAAGGCTGTTGTAGGGATCTGGGGTAACGGATAGACATACATATATTATATATACATTATATATATATATACTATAACTAAAGCACAAATGCTCGCATTTATCACATCACTATTTTATAATGTTGTTTTGTCAATGAGTTCCATTCTACATTTACAAAAAGATCAACACTCACTCCACGAACAAGAGGATAGCGCTGGTGTTCCTGGTCTTGCTCGGTATACACGAACCGGTGCCCAGAAAAACCACTTTTGGATACTCTTTGGTACTAGCTCTCGAGTATCGCAGCTGCTCAGCCTGACGCCTAAAATGTTCCAGGCTGGTGACAAAACCATCGACGCCCATCGTTTCTTGGATGTAGTCTTGTATATGAAGCTTCGGTTCCGCTGATCTGTCAAGTTTAACTTATTAATTACTATATATTATACAAGGTGTCCAGAAAGGGTATCGGGTATTTGTAAGCTCAGTAAAACAAAAATTATTTGTAAGTAATAAAAACGTTTATTGTTTATTATTAGCATATGAATTGGAAAATTATTTGGAAAAGATGATGTTATCCAAATGGTGACCGTTACGTTGCTGGCACTCTACTAATCGGGAACGAAGATTGGAGATAACACGTTGACACATAGCTATCGATATTGCTGCCATTTCTGACCTGATGTTTTGCTTCAACTGGGTTAGAGTCGTCGGATTATTTTGATAAACCTTACTTTTAAGGTATCTCCATGCAAAATAGTCGAGCAGGCTAAGATCGGGACTTCTGGGAGGCCAGTTGATGTTACCCCTTCGCGAAATGACTTTATTAGGGAATAATTCGTTAACAACTTCCATTGAGTCATTTGAGGTATGGCAAGTGGCCCCATCTTGTTGGAACCACGTTCTTGAGTTGAAACCTGTAAACTCCTGCAACTCTGGGACCAAGAAATTTCGCAACATATCGCAATAACGGTTACTATTCACATTAATTGCTCGGCCTCGTTGATCTTCATGAAAATAAGGACCAATTATGCCTTTAGCAGACATAGCGGCCCAAACAACGACCTTTGGGCTATGCAGGGGTTGTTCATGCTTTCGTCTCGGATGACCATTCAGGTGAAAATTTGCTTCGTCACTGAACAGTATGTTGTTAAAGTTGTTTAATCGCTGCAGCATTTTGTTCGCAAAATTCAGTCGATTCGCATAGTCCGTATCCTTCAATTCTTGAACCAATTGAATTTTATAGGCTTTTAGATGTAAGTCTTTCTTTAAAATCGAATATAAAGACGATTTTTTGATGTTCAGCGCTTGGCTTCGCTTTCGGATGGATAAAGACGGATTTTGACGAACCGACGCCTCAACTTCTTCAATTGTTTCTTCATCGCGAACTGAACGAGGACGACCAGAGTTTTGAATTTTAAGTGTCGCACCTGTATTCTCGAACATCCTGATCCATTTCCTAATGCTATCGTCACTTGGCGCGTGGCGTGTACGATATTCCGCACGATAGAGACGTTGAGCAGTCACTATTGAATCGCCATTACGATAATACGCTCGTACGCAAAATGCGCGATGCGTCCCCGAGAACTGTTCCATCGTGACTAAAACTCCACAAAATAGCGGACGCCACGAACCCCTCCCCGCTCCCTTTAGACGCCCCGTTTCGAATATGGCGCGAAAACAAATACCCGATACTCTTTTTGGACACCTTGTATCTGTGATGTGTACATTTATCCGATGCTCCTACATTTAAGGAAAACATCCTGCGTTCAACTGCGAGGAAAATTCAAAATGGTATATAGTCAGCCAATCCACAGTGGGCCAGCATGCTTAAGGCCCTGATCGCCCTTAGGTTATTGTAGGCTCGTGCCCCACGGTGCAGACGTATTTGAGAGGACCAGTATTAAAATAAAATAATGTTTTTATCAGACATGGCTGCACTGTATACTGTCCATAGTTGCTTATATTGTAATTATTTATATAACTGCCTAACAAACATGAGACGAGAGACCCACTAAACCAGGGGTCACCAAATAGCGGACCGAGGTATACGCACGACCGCTGACCTATTGTATGCAGACCGAAAAAATATATACGCCGCAGTATTTTTTAGTGTTGTTTAGTAAAACACAGCTTTAAAACACAAACATGCTGAAGTTTTCAGTGAAGAGTTTTAGATAAAATTTGTGTGTTTGAAGGTTCTCACTTTGTTTGTGTCAACATATATGGTGGTCATATAATTAGAAACAGTCCTCATGTAGGCTGGATTGTTTGATAGAATTCTTATTAATATTTATATTATGAATAAAATACTCATAAAATGGAATAAAATATGTTGTTTGATCTAAAATTTATTAAAAAACCAAAAAATTTAACACTTAACTTTAACCATTTTGTTGCGTGTAAAAGAACTTCTTCATATTAATAGAATCTTCAGTAATGGACAACTAATTAGAAACAATACTGAAATTTTATAAAAAAAAATATATAAATGAGTGCAATTATTTTGACGGATATTTATTTACATGTTACACATTTTGTTTATTGCTTAATTAGTATTTAGTTGCGTAGCCTTTGTTGTCAATAACAGCTTTGCAGCGACGAGGCATTGACTCAATCAACTTCAGACATTTTTCGCCCGAGATCGACGTCCATGCTTCTACAAAAGCTTCATACAGCTCATTTTGACTAGATTTCCTTTTACTTGAGACTTTTTTCTTCACATCATGCCATAGATTTTCAATCGGATTTAAGTCCGGGCTGTTCGCGGGCCAGTCTAAGACAGAAATTTGTTGTTCCCTAAGGAAACACTTAACACTACTGGCCGTGTGTTTGGGATCGTTGTCATGTTGAAAGATCCAAGTTATCGGTAAATTATCATAGGAATAGGGAATCATTGTCTCCTCTAAGATATTTTTATACTGGTATTGATCCATGACACCCTCAATTTTTCGAACGGGTCCAACTCCGTACCCGGAAAAACATCCCCATACTTTAATGTTTCCACCACCGTGCTTAACCATTTTTCTTGTGTACATATTATTAAAAGCATGGTTTAATGGACGTCTAACGTAGCGTTTACCATCGGAATTCATCATATTTATTTTAGTTTCATCTGAGAATAAAACTTTATTCCATTCATGTACTGTCCACTTGCTGTACTTCTTTGCAAACAATAATCTCTTTTCTCTGTGTTCATTTGTCATTTGGTGAAAACACCTCATTTCTAATTTCAATGGATCCTTTAAACGGGTCTTGTTTAGCAAGACGTACAATATGCATATCTTCCCGGGGCGTCATAAACAAGCGCAGAAAGGAATTTATTTCTTTTTATTTCAAAATTAGAACGTACAGTAGATTATGTTTCTAATTATTTGTCCAAACTGCTCTATATATCTAAATGTTTATCAAATGAAGTAAAGTTTCATTGAAAATTCAAAATAATAAGTAGATTATATTTTTTTATTGTATGTATTTTTAAATGTAGTGGCAACATTGTTGCATAGCAATAATTAAATCATTTCTTACTATTATTAATGATTGTTACTATACTCCGTTTGTTTAGGTAATTAACTAAAGGTAAACAATAAAAATGGCGGCGTTCAGGGATTTTCAACCTTTTATTACAATGTTTATTTGTATATTGAGGTGTATAAAAACTACATTGCATTACAAATTATTTATTACGTAACAACATAATTGTAATCAAAAGTAATAACTACTACATACATTACAACAACAAAATACAAACAATAACAAAATAAGAAAACAGTAAAGCCGAATTTACATTACGAAATTAGTTGCATGCATGATGAAATGACTTTCATGAAACTTCTTACAATTGCAATGAAACTAGTTTCGTTTAAAATAATAGTGTCGTGAAATCAACAGTATCGCTCTGATTATGGCTCCGTCGACAGTAAAGCTAGTTAGCGTAGTACAAAACGTTGTCGTATAGGTGATACTAAATCGAATTAAGAAAAGGTTATCTCGAAAAAAAAAAGACGTTGGTGGATTCGAGGATGGCTTCTCGGGCATCCCGATTTTTGTATCGAGGGTCTTTTGGATCCCAAAGACATTCGTTTCGTTGATATTCAATAATGAATTGTATATTTCTGTCGGCTGTCCAACGTTGGTTCGCCATTTTTAACGCGTTCTAGCCTGTACCGCGCCAAAAACACACGTCAACTCGGCGCAAGCGCTTTCGCGACACTAGTTTCGCGTCACATTTACACAGTGAAACTAGTTGCATAACATTAGTTTTAACAAAAAATTGCGCGTGACACGAAACTAATTTAGTGTCGTGAAATTAATGCATGCACTGTGAAACTTGATATTTACACGTGAAACTGTTTATAAAACTAGTGTCGTGAAACTAATTTTATGCCACTAGTTTCGTAATGTAAATTCGGCTTAAAGAAACTCAAAAATGCGACGAAAGTAAAGCGTTAACCGAACCGTGAAATGACAATGACACGAAACGAATGGCGTCTGGTAACCCGGATAATTGAAATTACAGTTAAACGTGTTGCCGCTCTATCGTGCAGGTTTACTTTTTAATTTAGTAGGGTTATTTTAACTATGAATTTACAAGAAATGTTTTGAACACCAGTCTTTTTAGGTTCTTTACAGTAGTCACACCTTGCAATACTTGTGTGAAACTATTATAATCTAAGTTATTTATTATTTTTAAACTAAATAAATAATATTTACTGTTTAAAATTAAACGAGGTAGTTATATATAGAAAGATATAATAGTAATTATTATGTTTAAATGAACCAATAATTTGTTTTGGTTACATTTTATCTCGGAATAAAAAGTGGACCTATAAAAGAAACCTTTTTATGATTTGTTTACATTTAGTTAATTACCTAAACAAACGGAGTATAGTTCAAGTTGATGCTTATGCGATTGTATGGAGTGTTTCTAATTATATGACTTTCGAAGATGAACTACATTAAGAGTATATTTCGATCTCGACTTACTGATGAACATCTTCAGGATTTAATGTCAATAGTTTGAACCAATTTCACACTAAACTTCACACAGATAATCAACAATAAAAAATGACACTTTTCTCATTGATATGTAAAGGAGATAATTTTTTCTTGTATGGAGAATAGGCCCACTACAAAATGCAACGTTTATTAATGAGTGGACCACGTGTGGACCACGAATGTCATTACATTTCTTAAAATGGACCCCGAGCGAAACTAATTGGTGACCCCTGCACTAAACCATCTCGATATTCCATAGTTGGGGTCATCCAGACTGGGAAACCCAATTATTCCGGACGATCCCAGGATCGCCCGACCAGGTTTTGGGTCGGTCTTAACGCCTTTGGAAGATTACCCTGGACATAATCCACGGATGGAGGGGCCTGTAACAACGTGTAGGCCTCACCTAGGTCGGTCATGGAGGATACACCAATTAGCCTAACCCAAAGTAAGCGTTATACGGCTTGTATAACGAGAACTATAGACATACATATATTATACATGTATTTTTGATAGAAATATATATTTTAACAATCATGACATATGCCCCGCCGGGTTTCGAACCCGGGACCTCACAGATGGCGACACCTTGAAACCAACTATGGGGGTATATACGAAGGGTGATCCAAAAGTAATGAGAATAGATATATTAAAATAACTATATACTTAAAAATTAAATTTATTTTTCTACATAATCTCCTAACAATTCGATACACTTAGTCCATCTCTTTTCTAAACCAACTATGCCTTGAAAAAAAAATTAATTATCTTGACTCTCCCAAAATGCCTCTACAGCGGCCATCACTGCGTCATTATCTTCAAATTTCTTGCCCCGGAGGTGTTCCTTGAGCCGAGGAAACAAATAAAAGTCGCTGGGGGCTAGATCTGGAGAATAGGGTGGGTGCTCCACCAGCTAGGAGCCTGTTATTGTAGCTCCCTTATCAAGGTATTCAACCATAATTATTCCTTCAGCATCCCAGAAAACAGATGCCATAACCTTGCCAGCAGAGCTTGAAACTTTGAATTTCTTTGGTGTCGGTGAGGATGGCCTTTTCCATGTCATTGACTGTTGTTTTGTTTCGGGATCAAAATGATGAATCCACGTTTCATCCATAGTCACCAATCGAGCCAAAAAAATTTCTTGATCAGCCTGGAACATTTCAAGATTGGTCCTTGAAATGTCAAGTCGTTTTTTCTTTTGTTCGCCGGTTAACATTCTCGGGACCCAACGCGCGGAGACCTTTCTCATGTTCATTTCGGTAGTTAAGATCCTTTGAATGTTACCAAATGAGATGCCTGTGTTCTCAGCTAAATGTCGAATGGTCACTCTTCGGTCTGCCAAAACCAGATCTTCAACTTTTTTAACGTTTTCCTCAGTGAGGGATCAGGATGGGCGGCCTTCACGGTGTTCATCTTCCGTGGATGTTCTTCCCATCTTAAATTTTAAATTCCTTGCACCAGCGTGCAGTTGTAGAATATGGAGGCGCAGAGTCCCCTAATGTTTCCACCAAGTCTGTATGAATGTCTTTAGTGGACATTTTTTTCAAGCAGAAGTATTTGATGACGCTTCGTACTTCTTGTTTCTCCATTTTGACGTTATCACTCCGACTGCTCGTATTCAAATGAATGTAACTTTTAAAAATGACGTCCTATTTATACCATTTTTTGTCCGGGAACTTGTGCAGGACCAGGGAGTTGAACAAATATTTTTTCAGAATTTTATTATATTTAGAAATATCCGTTTATCATTACTTTTTGATCACCTCGTATATATCGCTTTTATAGGTCGAGTGTCTTTTTTATGACCTTGAAACTTCGTGCTAACTTCGTAAAGTTGTACTAACCTGTCTAGTTGTTTATTCGGTCGCAGGTGAAAGATGGATAGCGTCCTCCCAGTTGCCACCTCCAGCTTATCCTGTCCCACCAGCCCGGTGGCGTTCGGATCATCGTCGCCCATACACGACCCCTCCATGCTCACTATATTCTTGAACTGCGCCAGCGCGACCTACAAACCATGACCAGTTAGAATCTCTATCACCACAATTTTTATCATAGATGCAGTAGCTACTAATATTGTATTATTGTCAATTTTCCGGATTAACTCTCACATAATATGTTCTTACATTGGAAAAGTAGTGGAACATAATATTATTTCGAGGTTTTTACTTTTCACGTGTACTGCGTTTCAGTGCCGTTCTTGGAAACCGAGTAGAAAAGGGTAGACGACTACAACTGATTATGGCCGTTTTTATACTATAATTATCCGATTTGAGCAATTTATATCTCATGAAAGTATGTCAATACAGAAATTTCAATTTAATTATTAATTTATATTGTTTTTAGATTTCTAAAAAATGAGCAATTTTTTACGTCATTCTAATGAAACGAACACATTTCTAGCACTCTCACATTAAATGTAACATTTTTTATATAGAAAGTATACCTATAAAAGTACAAAAAACAAAGTTATTTTAAAATTTGTTTATACGCTCATACAAATTAGGCGAGTTTACATAGTTATGACGTCACGATTGCAGTGCTTTTAGTATGGAGCGTTTTTGAGCGACCCGCGACAGCGCCGCAAACATGGCGATGTATCTTCAAAAGTAATAGGTGCAGGTGTACTGTTGGTTCTACAATATTTCTCACTTAAAAGAGTACTCTTATTATGTATATAATTTAAAAAATTGTCGTCTACCCAAATGCAATATCTGCTCAGAGATGTCCGAGGTGTCGCCTTAGATAATAGGACAAAGAGGAAAAAAAAATTACAACCATGACTAAGGCACAGATGCTCGTATTTGAAGAATCTGGAGCGGGCAGGAATAATGAAAGACTGTGTTGATCTTGCGACGTCTATTGTAGGATTAACAAACATTACAGATGTGCTCGTATTTATATTAAAATTAACTTAAAACTACCGACATACATAATAATATTAAATCTACCATACATTACACCTCCCAACTTAAATGTAATTGCTAACACTAATGAATAATATATTACAAAAAATTAATAATCTATCCCATAGCGCAGTACGGGTTTACGAACTCGCCGGGGGCGACTCACGGGCGTACAAGTAGGTTCAGAGGGGTCCTCCACTGGTTTTGGCACAGATATCTCACTGTTACTTTTTGTAACTGATATTGCCTCTGCAACATCATCATTGCTTCCCACATCGGGTATATTGGAATCGCTAGAGCATCCTCACTGCCAATACTGACCTGACCTTCAAATTGATCGCTATTTGTACCAGAAGGGCAAGGAACATTCGACATCCTTGATCGGCGTCTGATTTGATCTATGTGCCTAGGTATAAGTCGACCGTCACCGCTATTCACAACATATCTATTAGTACCCTGCTTATTAGCAACTGTGCCCTTCAACCATTTATCTGGTTGACGGAAACTTCTAGCCCACACTGGTTCGCCAGGCGCGAGGTGTCGCAGCACGCCGCCCGCGTGCTGTTGCTGGCTGTGCTGCGCGCGGCTGACGCACAACTCGCGAGCACTCACGCTGCGTAATAAGTCGAGCCTCGAACGTAGTGAGCGTCGCTGAAGCAACATAGCGGGGGTCTCACCCGTACTGCTATGAATACTATTTCTATAGCTTAGTAGAAATGTTTGCAATGCGCTATCTATATCCACTAGTTCCCTATTAGCTTTTTTAATGACCCGCTTACATATTTTTACCGCGTTTTCTGCCGCGCCATTTGATGAAGGATGATAAGCGGGCGAAAATGACTGCCGAATACCATTATTCTTTAAAAAACATTGGAACTCTAAACTTGTAAATGGTGGTCCCTGATCTGATACTACCTCTTTGGGTAGTCCAAATCGTGCGAATGTGGCTCTAAGTGTTCTAATTACTGTCGCTGCATTCGTTCTGGGCATATCAAACACCTCAATCCATTTCGAACTGGCATCTACTAATATTAAATATATTTTTCCGTGTAATGGCCCAAGAAAATCGAGATGTACCCTACTCCATGGCCGAATGTGTGATACGGCCACGGTTTTGGCGGGGCGTGCGGTGGAGCCGACGCCTCCGCCGCACACGTTTCGCACTGCTTGCAGAGTGCTTCAACATCGGAGTCTATGTTTGGCCACCATACATAGCTGCGAGCTAAAGATTTCGTCTTTACAATACCCATGTGACCGCTATGTAACTGCATTAATATTTTTTCTTTGAGGCTTTGAGGAACAATCAATCTATAACCCCACATAACACAACCGCGTTCTAAATACAATTCATTCCTTTTATTGAAAAATTGTTTAACGTCTTCCTCGTCACATTTACTTGGCCAGCCCGATTGAATATAGTACATAATACGACTAAGTAAGATATCCTTTGCCGTAGCCATCCGGACATCATCGTGTGTTACTGGTAAAAATTTCTCAACAAAGTTTATATATGTTACTTCCTTGCGTATGTGTGATTTAGATTCCGATTGTGACAATCGAGATAAAGCGTCAGCGCAATTGTTTTTAGATGCCACATACTCTATTTCATAAGTGTACCCGGATAACAAAATAGCCCACCTCTGTAATCGAGACGCTGCCATAACAGGTATACCCACTTTGCTACCAAAAATATATGTCAAAGGTTTGTGATCGGTTCTCAGTTTAAATTTACGGCCATATAAATATTGGTGAAATTTCCTAACCCCAAACACTATAGCTAAAGCTTCTCTATCTATTTGTGCGTATGCTCGCTCAGCCGTCGTAAGTGAGCGAGACGCGTACGCTACAGGACGCTCTCCATCTGGTGTAATATGCGATAGAACCACTCCTATTCCAACGCAGCTTGCATCTGCTGTTAAAATTAACGGTTGCTCTAACGAATAGTGTACTAGAACTTCACTAGAAGCTAAGCTCTGTTTGATTGAGGTAAATGCTGTTTCAGCCTCTGAACTCCACTCAAACTTTACATTGTGCCGTAATAGATTATATAAAGGCGCCAAGGTAGTACTAACATTTCTAATAAATTTTGAATAATACATGACCATACCAATAAAAGATCGTAGCTCTGAAACATTTGTGGGGGGCCTGGTATTTAAAATGGCTTTGACCTTGTCTTCACAAGTGCGCACGCCCTTTTTGTATATAACGTGTCCTAAGTAATTTACACTATCTTGAAAAAATGCACACTTTTCCCTTTTTACTCTAAGTCCATTATTCCGCAAACGCTCAAAAACTTTATTTAAATTATCCAGATGTTCCAGGTCCCCTCGCCCAGAAATAATGACATCGTCCAAAAAAACTCCTACATATGGTATGTCAGCAAACAGTTGCTCGAGATGTTTTTGAAAAATTCCTGGGCTAGACGATAATCCAAATACGAGTCTATTATACATGAATAGGCCTTTATGTGTGTTTATAACTGTATACTTCTTAGAATCGTCCAATTCGAATTGTGCATACGCCTGTGACAGATCTATTTTACTGAATTTTTCCCCACCGTGTAAACGTGCTAACAAATCCTCCACCTGGGTAACGGATAACGGTCGACTTCTATAACCTTATTTAAAGTTAATTTATAATCAGCGCAAATTCTAATATTACCGTCCTTTTTGACGACTGGTACAATGGGCGTGGCCCAGTCCGAGCGGTCTACAGGAGTGAGGATGCCGTCGCGCACCATCTGATCCAGCGCACGCTCCACGGGCGCACGCAGCGCGTATGCCAGCGGCCGCGCGCGCATGAACACCGGCCGCGCCCCCTCTCGTAAGTGAATGCCCACTTGGCCGCCCGTGAAACGACCCAGACCATCCGCGAACACATCACAGTATCTGGAACTAAAATCATTTATGTCAAAACTATGATAATTCACTTTATTTAAACTCTCGAACCTTGGCAGTTGAATATTTAACGCCATAAGCCACTGTCTGCCTAGTAACGACGTCTTCGCATTTTCTATAACGTATAAATTTAAATTCTTTTTAATATCATATACCCTACTATAGGTTTTATAACACCCACCGGTTTTATTATCTCTCCTGTATAGTATCGTAAGTGCAAATTTGTTTTTTGAATTTCTAAGTTATTAAATAATTTTTTGTAAAGTACTAAACTTATACATGACACTGCGCTACCAGTGTCACATTCCATCTCGATATCGTGACCATTTATATTAAGCGATATCATTATTGGATTACACTGCTTAAAAGATAATTGGTTTAGTGGTACCTCATCGCTGTCCTCGTCGATGCTCCCGAATCGCTGGTGATCCTCCCGAATCGCTGGTGTCACGTCCACGGCGTAGTGACTTGATAGATTGGGGCAGACTCGCCGTAAATGCCCCCGTCTATTGCAAACTCTGCATACGTAGTGAGAAAACTGACACTGCGACCCGTCGTGATCCGCACCGCATACCCGACATGCCTGCTGGGAAGCGCTCTCTCTCGCCCGCTGGCCAAACGCAGCACGCCCAAGGCACGCCGCCGATGCCTGCCGATTGCCCCGCGCGCGCCGTGCGCGGCCACGGAACTCGCCACCGCCGCCACTGGTCGTCAGTCTTGTCGGTCCCTTATTTCGACACGATTCCGCGATTGCCTGACAGGATGCTGTGTTATCACATTCTGCCATTGTTCGGCCTTCCACTGTCGCCGCGTCCTTCTCCGCTGCTTCCATACTCACAGATAGGGCATAAGCTTTTGCGAAATCCATCTTGTTCTCCGTAAATAAGCGTTGTCGTATAGTTTCGCTTTTGATCCCACATACTATTTGATCACGTAAGCTCTCTTCTAGCCAACTTTCGAACTCACAAGTCTTCGACATCTTCTTTAACACGGCTACGTATTCAGAAATAGTTTCATCACTACCCTGCTTCCTGTGACGAAATTTATACCGCTCTGATAATATACTCGGCTTTGGTTGGAGGTACCTTTCCAAAATATCCGCAAGCTGTTTAAAAGATTTACTCGTCGGCTTTTCTGGAGTACACAAATTTACCAACAGCTCGTAACATTCCGCTCCCATAACCGTGATCAACGTCGGCACTTGTCTATCTTCTTTTATGTCGTTGACAACAAAGTATTGCTCGAGTCGTTCCACGTACAATCTCCAATTCTCCGTGCGCACATTAAACTCTGCTATTCTTCCAATCGACATCTTACTTTCTTCTTTTTTTTTTTTTTTTTTTTTTTTTGCAGCTTAATATCGCGCTTCGATTCGTAGAATAATCCTCGTCGCCACTGAAGAATCTGGAGCGGGCAGGAATAATGAAAGACTGTGTTGATCTTGCGACGTCTATTGTAGGATTAACAAACATTACAGATGTGCTCGTATTTATATTAAAATTAACTTAAAACTACCGACATACATAATAATATTAAATCTACCATACATTACAGTATTCATCACAGAAATATCTGCCACCACCAGGATTCGAACCCGGGACCTCAAGAGATTGCGACACCTTGAAACCGGTATATTATCCACTCGACTAACGGGGTCGTCAATATAATCGCATAGCATTTTTCTAGACAACCCAAAAGCAGTGCACACATTTAGCACATAGTATCAAAAATATAAAAATAATTCCAGGAGCACGACAAAGAATTCAGTAAATAAAAAATAGGAAAAAAACTTTTTAATTTAAACGGTTTTATGTTAAACATACATTGCAATGTTTAAGATAAATGTACTAAAAATGTACTAAAAACCAAAAAATAATAAAATAGATACAGTCGTGGGAATTATAAACATATGCATAGACTAGACTAAAATAAAACCGTGGGGCACATTGAAACAACACAACGATTGTAGACAATTGATGTGCCCCACGATTTTATTTTAGTCTAGTCTATGCATATGTTTATAATTCCCACGACTGTATCTATTTTATTATTTTTTGGTTTTTAGTACATTTTTAGTACATTTATCTTAAACATTGCAATGTATGTTTAACATAAAACCGTTTAAATTAAAAAGTTTTTTACCTATTTTTATTTTCTAGTTTTTAGTTTTTATTTCGCATTATTCTCTTTTAAAACCTAAGTTATCCGCCATTTTGTAGAGACCGCCATTTTGGATTTTAATTTTATATAGTACATTATATTCTACTAGTTGAGCACTTTCATTTGATACCCATATTGATGGGATTGATAAAACCTACGTTATCCGCCATTTTGTAGCGGCCGCCATCTTGGATTTAATTTTTTTTATAGTATATTGTATTCTGCTTGTTGAGCCCTTTCATTTGATACCCATATTGATGGGATTAATAAAACCTAAATTGTCCGCCATTTTGTAGCGGCGGCCATGTTGAATTTATAATGATAATGAATAAATATAATTGTATTGTCACCAAAATCCAAAGTGTATACAAAATTTCAGATTAATCGGTTGACAGGAAGAGGGTGAAATTTGATTTACTAAATTTGACCCAAGAATGAATGAACCGGGCTGAGCTAAATAAAACCGTTTAATAAAACAAACAAATTATCCTGTTTATTATCAGGAATGTGTACAATTTTACCAAAGAAAGAATCACCTTACAAAAGAGTAATTTGTTGACACTGAAGCACAGTAACATTGTGTTTTATTACGGTAGGTACGAAAACTGACAGCACGACATAATCAAGTCAAGTCCTAGTCGGAAACTCATAGCAGTCACAAAGTATGCTTGACTAGTATGAGTTTTCGAATAGAACAACGGTCTAGTGAACCAATAAGACCAAAAAAGTAGTCACCAAAAACAGCTGTCTAAAAACACCAGCAACCAACGCCACTACTAAAAATAAATTATTAACATTAGAGTAATTATTGTATGTATTTAGAGTAATTTATGTTTTTTATCATATATAGAATTCTATATAACTTAATAATGTGTCTTTAAATTACATAAAACGTCTTCGTTCTTAATTAAATTATGTAGCTTAAAACGACAGGGCAGGTACTTAAAACTAGTGATGTGCCGGTTATCCGTATCCGTATCCGCGGATATTCGAGGCAAAAGATCCGTATCCGTTACTTTTTTGCGGATCTTTTACGGATCTATTTACCTTATTAATTTTAAATTTATAGATAATATATATTCTTTAAGACGAAGGGTAAGGTCCACAATTATATAAAATAGATCTGGTTTAGTAGCAAGCAATTTGCGTCACTAGTGAGCGTTACTCTTCGCTTTAAATAGGCATTGGCCTATTTAAGTAGATAGAAATAAAAAACTATTTAATTCAATACAGATATCTTTTTAATTCTTAGAATCAAATATTTGGTTACTTTATGTTGCAAATTTTGCCGTAGTTATCATATTTATCATTAGTTATTATACCAGTAATATATAACTCCAAGGTGTTAAATCAACTAGCTTTTTAATGAGATCAATATTATAAAAAGTTATGAGATCAATTTTAATTAAGAAAACAAAACTTAGATCTTCGTAATATTTTAAATTCAAATTTAATGATTTTCTAAGCAACTAAACTAGTACTGCATGACACATACAGTGTTAATGTTATATTAAAATCATAATGACAATACCAAACACAAACGTTAAGATCCGTATCCGTGTCTGCGGATCTTGACACCAAATATCGGTATTCAGATCCATATCCGCGGATGTAGGTTTATGACGATCCGGCACATCACTACTTAAAACTAGCGATGTGCCGAGTACGGGTTGACTCGAGTCAGACTCGATTCCTGCTATAGACTTGTCTACTCGAATACCAACTTATTTTGATTCGAGTACGCTGGATTCGAGTCAGGAAGAAACGTTTCGTACTCGCTAACTCGATTCTATTTATACGAGCCCTACTGACTAGTCTAGTATTCGAGTTTGGTTAACTCACTTGTCCTCGCAAACTGTTTACATAAGCAATGCAGTGGCGCGGGCCTAATATTACAAAACAAGTTTGAACCTGCAATTTTTTGTTTTGATTTTGTTCTAAAATCGGACTCTAGTTCTGGACTGGACTAGAATTACCAGACTCGAATTTTTAGACTCGAGTCTAGAAATGTTCGAATACCAAACATAGAATTCGAGTACTGCGCTCGAATCAGGGAAATCGGGTCCTGATTCGAATACCGTATAAACTGACTCGAATCGACTCGATCCAACAAAACAGTGACTCAGCACATCACTACTTAAAACTATCAATTTGCTGTGCGCATTTCAGTGAAATAAACGATTGTTGTATTGTATTGTTATTTTACAAAACTGATAAATAACTTTGGCTACAGACCTTAATCTTCAGCTCCTCCAACCCCCGGGCCTTCTCGGGGCTGTCACTTTTGTGGGGTGTCGGCTGCGAGTGCCAAACTGCGGGCACGCTGGCGTCCTTAAGGAGCGGGAATATATCGGGATCCAGGAGGTGAAGCTTGTGCTGTGTGCGATGCACTGATTCCGACCCGAGGCACGAGTTTTGGGAGTTCAGTACTAAGTGATGCGTGGTGGGACCGAACTTGGACATGAAGTTGCGGTAACTGGAACATTGGTCGACACTTTGTTAATAACACAGTGTTGTGTTTAACTTTTTATTTCATATATATACTAAATACATACCCATGTGAAAAAAAAAACACGGTAACAATATTTTCAATTTGGATAGTAGACGAAGTAGTCTTTGTTATATACAGAGGTCAGAATTAGGTAGAGCAATTCATCCGCCGAGCGGAGTTGGAAGATGGCCGATCCCATTCGGAGGAGGTGGCGCCGGGTCGGTAGAACAGCTGCGGCGCCGCCGCGGGTCGCCGGCGGATACGGCGACCCGGGAGGGACCACGCCCCTTCCGTGGCCGGGGGGGCGCCATCGGTAGTGGAGATCGGGGGAGGTATTGTAGCCTCCCCCGAGGAGGGCTCCCCTGTATCGGCGGAGGAGCGGAGGCTGGGGGTTCCCGGAAGTAGCTTGGTGTTCCCGGGGGCTCCCTACATGCCTGAGGAAGGCCATCCCTGAGGTTGTTAATGGGTAGGCCTCCCCCTTCTGGGGAGGAGAGCCCCACATAACCGCCGGCTCGCCACAGCCGTGGTATGCAACTTAATGCATTTTCCTCAGGGGAAAAAAAAAAGGTAGAGTAATTCATGTACTTCCACTGATTTCATACAGCGAAAGAAGAAAATGGATATGCCTGAAATAGTTTCTCTGCGAGAATTCTCGAATCGAGAATTCCCGAGAAATGTTGCCTTACTCGAGACGAGAAAAAAGTGGTCGAGAAATCGAGAAATTAATCAAAAATTTTCAAAACTTAATACGAAACCAACTATTAGATAATGCTTTAAATGCCCTCGTATTTTTGAAAGCTTATTTCCTAAATAATAAAAATACCTAGTGGGCTAGCTTTTGGAGCAGTTTCCTTTTTAAATTGTGATTATAATTAGTCTGATTATCAATTATTTATTAGATTCTAAGTATACTTACATAACAAAAAAAGACTATTGGCCGTTTTCACCAACTTTGTCTTAGCTTAGGCGACTCCTAAGAGACATGCTGTCTCACTCTTTTCAGTTAATATAAAAAGTGACATCATGTCACTTAGGAGTCACCTAAGCTAAGACAAGGTTGGTGAAAACGGCCACAAATATAACAAAATATTGAAAAATTATATTGAAAAGTTGAACTAAAATAAGTTACCTGTGCCTTATTGTTATTCATTGTAATTATGAAGCTAGTCTAATTGTTTGATTTTTATACCTAATTCAAAAACTGTCATTTCAATTATACATTTTAATAGAAAAGTTGTAGTACAGACAGAGACTAAAGTAAATTATATAGTATGTAATGTAAGGTACCAAATTATATTGGTGACATGATGACATTGTGTTTAGAAGATATTTTATTTATTTTTCCCAAACATGAAGACTATTTAGTCCTAAAATTGTGTGTAGAAATAATGACAAAAGATCTCGCTATATTTTATTTCGTTTAATAAAAATTTTATATGCTTACTTAAGTTAAAGACAATTAAAACTAATAATAAATGTTGTTGAATATTGCATAAAAAGCGTAGTTTCATTGTTAAAACACACATATTTTTAATAATTTCCATATATCTCGACAACCCGAGAATTCTCGAGAAATAGTGGTCAAGAATTCTCGTGCTCCGAGAAATAAAAAAGCTCGAGAATTGAGAAACCCTAGCCTCAAATCCCGAGATTAATTTTAAAGAGCAGAAAAAAACCCTACATACAAATGGATTTTAGGCGTTCGGAGAAATTCATTGAAGCCAGAAAATATTGAAAAGCTAATAATGGTTACATAATATTTTAATAATACAGTAATGCCGGGAGCGAACACTTCAAATCTTACTGGTAATGAATCGGACAAGAACAATGATTCTGATGGGCCGTTTAATAACCTCACGAGTCGAGGCTAGAAGCAAAAGTATTCGCTCGTATTTATAAAAAAGGCGAAATATGCGTATGCGAATTTGCTTCATACTATCAATAATTTGTATTGTGAATTAAAGTAAACTAATAAAAATTGTATGTTAATTATCTTTGTTTTACTTGTTTATCTCTGAGGTTTTTATTATTATTTACTAGCTGACCCGGTGAACTTCGTACCGCCTAATTATTGGAGGCATATGGGTTAAGGGCAAAAAACGGTTTTTCTCGATTTCCGGAAAAACTGAAAGTCCTATTGAAAAAAATCAAATGGCAAAGTTGTAGGTAATAAAAACATCTAAAACTTTTGCAATTTACACTTTTTTCACATACATCAAAGTTCGTATAATACTGTATTTTTTTTCGCTTTTTATTATAACACTGTAAGGTTGGCACCCATCAAATATGTCAACACATTAATTATTTTTATATTTTTGAAATTTAAATACACGATGTTATAAGCAAAGTTGATATTATGTTGTCGATTCAAAAGTCTTGTTTTAATGCGTTCTTCAATTCGAGTGGAACTGAGAGTACAAATACCGTCAAATGTTTGACAGAAAGTAAATGATCAACTTTTATATGGGAAAATGAAATTGTCATCTTACTCTATCTTACTCGCAATTTTTCCTTATTTGCTCACCGTTTAGACCTACCCTGGACTACGACAAACATTTTTAAAACCAAAATCAGCTCAATCGGCCCAGCCGTTCTCGAGTTTTAAGCAGACTAACGAACAACAATTCATTTTTATTTATAGAGATATGTAAAATTGTTGGCCACACGGGATTGTCCATTAAAAATCCCGGAAGGTCCACATTAATATCAACATTTCGATGCAAGTACATAAATAACTACCTGATTCCGACCTCTGGTTATATATGTTCTGGTTTGTTTTGTATTGAAGTTATATGGAATTAAAAATTGGAGACATTATCTTAAGTGTTATAATTTCTAAAAAAAAATCTCAATAGGGAATTAATCTCTTTCTTGAAAAGAATCTTAATTTGATCCTTGCGTGTCAGTAAACCATATACTAAAAATATAAAAATTTTATACACTCGTTAAGTACTATAAAAATTGCATTAATTTTTAATATTTTCAAATTTCGCGCGTAATTAGACGAAGGCGACGCACGAGTTGTTACTCTGTAGCGATGACGTCAATACGGCATGTAAATAATAAACAAAGCTCTATGTTTGATGCTATGTATTATTGTACTCATAATTTAAAAATGAGTTAATATCTTTTATATATAAACAACTAATAAGGGAATAATCATACAAGAGTAATACTGACGTTGATATTTTAATACTCCGTAACTCGGCAGAATAAAAGTCGGGATTTGCAGCAAAGACTTTTCCGACCATTAATGCATTTATTTTTGGTAACTGCTTTCCATAGTGTGATTCACGTGCGATTTCAATTTAACTTACGTATTTATAACGTTCTCTTACATTAAAAAGCAACCTACAAACTTCTTTTTTTATTGTTTTGCGGCTTCATACGTACTATGATTCATAATGACATTGACACGCATAAGTTTACAGTACCTTATGACGTCACGACATGGCGGCCTATGTTTCGCTCTTGCTTTACGTATAGATTAAAAAAGTGAATACTTTGAAACTAATTTTTATATTATTTTTGTTATTTTATGTATTTAAACATGATGGTTCCGACTATTTAATGCATAAGCTATCATAGTTATATGCTTTTATATCTTTTCTAATATAGAGGGAAGTACCCTATTCCGATAGGACGCCTTAACCAGTTCAATTAATGGGTCACCAATCCGATCGAAAATTGAACTGCATTTTCGTAATTATAAAAGCGAAAGTAGTAAACCCATAACACTTACGTAGGGTGATTAAAGACGTGTGGTGGTGTGAAGTGAACGATCACAGATGGTATCTCCTCGGGTGCGTTGGAACCGTTAGCGAAATGATTGGAGAACTCATGCTGTTTCAGATACGATAATTCTGGCACCTCCAAAACTGCCAAGTAAAAAAATGGGTAACAATCATTAATCGTGAAAAACTGTGCACACGTTAAACTTTACTTTTGCTCCATGAAAACCGCTCGCACATATAAGGCATAATAAATTATGATGATTTTTGAAGTTGTTCTAATTTTTTTTATATAATAAACTAACAGTACAATATGCACATGCATGCACTTTTTTTTGTTTTGTTTTTAAATAATAATACTTATTATTATTTTCAAATCTGAGTATAATATAGTTTTTTCATATTCTTATGCTCTTGGTATTTTCTCAAGTTGATATTTGTTAAATAAAGTACATACAGAACGGCGTGGGTGTATAGCTGTGAAATGATAAATAAAATTTTGGATAATAGTAACTGTTTGAGTTTGATACTTAATCAGCGTGAAAATATGTTTCAGCATGTGTAAAATAATTATTTCAAAGTAATCTTTATATATATTCATATATTAATAAATAAAAAAAGGCTACACAGATTTGATCACCTATTTGTTAGATTCGCCTCGATCAAGACTATGTAAATATCAGATTTTTTTTTTTATAAAATTAGTCTAAGTAAGTCCTGTTTCAAAAAAAAAGGTCAATCTACGGATCCAGCTTATATCAATAATCGGTCCATTTACCGTAATGCTTCAAGACGAAAAATTTTGATAGTGTTACCAGTTATGAACTGAAACTTATATATGTGTAAATCTGTTATTAGTTTAATGAAGTTTATTTAAGTTGTATTTTAAAGATTAACAACTGTTGATTTACCTTTGAAAATAAAATAAAATAAAATAAAATAAAATAAAACATAGCCACTAAAAACGGGCTTTGCATGGAAGCTTAAATCACCCAAAGGTCAAAGAAAAGGGCCATGCTCGGAGTTTGTACGTGATCTAATCAGAAATTATGAAAACAGCAGAAATACCAAGTTCAACAACATAGCCGGAATAATGTTAAGTAGCAGTGAAGAGAGTTGCAGGATTGATGGCCATTGAGGCTGAAAGGTCATAAAATTTGATGGAGGTCGTAAGATGGTGCATTCTTGCAGAGTACAACTGATCGGTGAGGAGATCCTTGGAGTAAGTCTGTCTAGCTCTCTACTGAAACGATGATGATGACGACCATGACTATAAGTTTTTTTTTCAATGCTAGGCCCGGCAGATGACTTCCTCCCGCATGATGTTAAGCGGTGAAACAGGCCCAAATGAGATGACAGATAGGATAGTGACTTTACTCCACTCTCCTACCTGCCCTATCCCTGCCGGCCCAAAAGATGCTTTTTCACGCCTCTTTTGAAGGAACCCATGTTATAGGATGTAGGAAACACATACGCAGGCAGAGAATTCCAAGTGCGGGAAGTACGGCAGAAGAAGGAATCTTGGAATTTCTTAGTGCGGTGTGGAATGGGGGATATAGTGTACGGATGGCTCCGAAGACCCTTACGTGTGTTTCTATAAAGGAAAGGAGAGGGAGGGATAAGGCTAAAGAGTTCTTCAGAAGCTTCCCCATGAAACATCCGATAGAAGGCGCTAAGAGAGGCGATATCACGTATTGGTATTCAACCATGTTCTGCAGTTGACTTCTCACATCTATTCATTAGCTGAAAACAAGTATGAAGATCTATCAGTTAGCATACACTCAAACTCACCAATAAACACTGGTCCAGGATCGTCAGGGTCTTTACGTCCTTAGAAAGCACAAGGTTCCCATTAGGCAGCACAACATCTTGCCCGTTCTTGAGCTGGCCTAGCATCGGTCCAGGCTTGACACCAAACTCCACGCATTTCGCAAGGTCAAGGGTGCCGGGACGTTTCTGAAAATTTTATAAAAGCGGAATATATCTTTAATATACCTGCCTTTAACACAAAGTTTTTCAGATCGATCACTGTCAAAGGATAATCTATACTAATATTATAAAGCTGAAGAGTTTGTTTGTTTGTTTGTTTGAAGGCGCTAATCTCTGGAACTCCTGGTTCGAATTGAAAAATTCTTTTTTTATTGAATAGCCCATTTATCGAGGAAGGCTGTAGGCTACATAACATCACGCTGCGACTAATAGGAGCGAAGAAATAATGGAAAATGTGGAAAAAACGAAGAAAATTATTCATCTTTGAGGGCTTCCGTTGCGTACGCTGCGAAAACGGTTCTAGATACCAAAAAAATATGTATGAAAAAATTATTCCTCTTAAAATGATCTAAAAAAAATGTCATGTCTCTCTTATTACAAAAACTTCTAAAACTCGGGTTAAACCAGGTCTATGTAGTTCGGGTCTAAACCAAGGTCTCTGGTTTAGACCGGACTTTATTACAAAAACAAATTCAAGTACGATCTTCCAAAACCCGAGTCTAAAGAAAATCATTCATTCATTCGTTCGTTTTTAACGGCTTTGGCACCCTAGTTTTAGCCAATTTTATTAGTAAACCAATAATCGTTCCATTTCACGCAGCTTCGTTTGTAACCGACTTCATAACTATAGTGAAAATAAAACTACAAAGTTGATAAAAAACATTTATTTTATAAGATAAATTTAATTTTAAAGTATATATAAGAAGATATTCGTACTTACATTTCTTCTTATATATACTAGAAAATATAATAATACATTTCACGTTGTAAAAATTGCTTGTTGGAACGTAAATTAAGTACCTATTCAACATTTGCCGCCCTTTTGACACCAAAGCATTTAACTAAACAAAATTATTTCATTTTCTTTGAATTTTACAATAATATCTTTGTTTATATAAAAATGGAAAATAATAAGAGATCCTATAATTGGTGCCAAGAAGACAAGGTGTGTACTTACCTAGTTTATATTTTAATAAAGAATTTTTGAAAATTAAAATGTTAACTGTGCATAATTCTAAGTTCATAAAACAATGATTATTTAACTTATTACTACCTACTTTAATTACTTTCCTTTAGGATATTTTACGGCTAAATCCATATCATCGAGTAAATCAATATCCATTATCAAGCCGTAAAGTCCGTGAAATATCGAGAAAATAAACTAATAGCAAGAACAATAAAAACCGAACAACCGCAAACACAAATCACCTATACGCAAATCACAGACTATCTAGTTAGATTAGAGATACGTATGCACAAACTACGAATTGTCAGCTATCAAAAATCATAATTTCATTTTGAAACCAGACTTAAACTAGGGGTACCCTAGTTTATCTTTAAACCAGAGATAAACCCGGTTCTTTGGGGAAACCGTGTCTTGTAATATCAATTTCATTAAAATCTGAGTTAAACCCGAGTTTTCGCTTAGACCAGGTCTAAACCAGGTCATGGAATAACACGGATATGTCTATCTTTTAAGGTTAACTCACTAGAATCGTTTTTGTGATAATCAAATTTGGATATGTCGCGTTGTCAAGATCGGGTAACAGCTGAGGTGGTTGTTTGCAAAAATAAATATGATGCTCAAAATAACTATTCCACGCGGACGAAGCCGCTGGCACAGCTAGTCTAATATATGTCTATATTGTATGTTTGTATTTGGGACTATGCATTTTAAATAATTGATATAAGTATGTAAAAACAGCGCTAGAAAAATTCTCAACTCAGACGGAATTAGATTACTTGTCTTCAGCAGCCTTATTAACTTTTAACATTCAAACCGTTAGCGAAAAAGCAACTGTTTTATTCATTTTTTTCATTACTTAGCTCACAAAGTGATCCTGCAGCGTATATGCCAACAAATTTGCAATAAGAAATTAGAAAGTTGATAACACATTGGTAGACTGCCTCGTATTTATTCAACTGCTTCCTGCCAATATAGCGGTCTTGTGTCATTGGACCTAATAATAAGTATGATAATAAATGTACATACACTTAATCTGCAAATGTAAGCCACAGTACATTGCTTTTGCAGATTACTCAGTACTTTTTCTGCCTTCTTCTTCACTGGATCTGTAAATGATAGTTGATTTTATTAGTATATAGTAATACTGCTATAAATAATGTCTTAACAATATTATATGTAAAAAATAATTGAGTTCAATGCATAAAATGAAAAATAGCAGATATTGAATGCCCAATATTTTGTTTGCTTGTTGTGAACTCGCTTTGCAGACACATGCTTATATTTTAACATATCACAAGATTGATACCTATTAAAATGAAAGTACGGAAAGTGATAACATGCAAAGAATAAACATAGCATCCCAGCGAAAAAGGATGTCTTCCCTTACTCGGTATTGCTATGCGACTAAATGAAATCCCACCAATAGCCCGAATTTGAACACCTCATTTTCGAGACACTAATCCGATATCTACCTCTTGTTTGTATACAAATCATTGGGAATACAGAAATAAAGTATTTATTTCATTACAGAATAAAATCTTTTGTATTATAATTAAGATTCGTTGTCTTTCATTTGTTTAGATTTTTTTTATTTTCATGGTGCTTTAAAGAATTAGAGTAACATTATACATTGTCTGGTTAGGACAAAATTATCGTCTTAATATATAACAAGATAACCCTAAAATAGGCAATCTAGCGTCACCTCTTATTATGCAATTACCTTAATTTGCCTTCAGTTAATATCATCACAAAATAATAAAATATATATTTCTTACATTTACATCAATTAGCCTAGCCCTAAATAAGCTCTGTAAGGCTTATGTTATGGGATGTAGGGTAACAGATAAACATTCATATTTTTACATATATAAATTAATAACCATGACTAAGGTACAAATGCTCGCATTTATCATGCAAACATCTGCCTCCACCGAGATTCAAAGCCGGGACTTCAGAGATAGAGACACTTTGAAACCAGTTTACCACTCTATTAATAACCATCATCAACAGGGTACATATTAATAGCTATACAAAAACTATATACCCCATACCATGTACACTTAGTTCAAACTTACAGGCAAACAGACTAGACATCAATGTAGTGTTGCTATTCAACAAAATATTTACATTCATCTGTCACTGCTACAAATTCTTTTTTGCCAAGCTGTATCTTTGCATACACATTAATGTAGAAAAAATCAATTGTTAGATGAACTCGGAACAAACAATTTGAGTCCAGCTATTACAATATGATCCCTTTAAAAAAATATTATTGAAAGGTTGAAATATATACCATTAATAACAAAACCAGGTCTTCCAGTGGTATTGTCCTTGGTGATTTTATTCTCAGCGTTACACCCTGCTTCGGATCTATAGTAATCTGTTTCATCATGTATAAACTCTTCAAAATCTTTCTCAACATTCATATCCATCTTAGGTTTCTTTGCAGGTGGTATTTCTTCATTATTAAGCAATAGATTTTGTGGACTACTGCAAATTATAAAAAATGCTTACTTATATAATTAATGTAATAATGGTTACTGTGAAACATTTTTGGATTGAAGTAAAGAGAACAAAAATGACATATATTAATTACTAAATTTTGGAACTACTTGCACTCATTTGTAGGATATACAAAGCAAGTTAAATTTCATTAATAAATGAAACTAGACATGTTTGTTAGACTAAATATGATAAGTATCTAAACAACCCCAAAATTAGTTTTATTAAATTCTTATTCAGTTTATGATAACAAAAAGAAAAATATTCATTACTTACAGTAAAACATATTTTACACTTAAAGTGTTATCTTCAAAGTCATTTTTTGGACTACACTTTGCCATTGTGACTTCCATATCCTTCATTATCACAAATCTTCTGGTAGCATTATATAACTCGTCCTTATAATAAAATAGTAAAATTATTAACTAAATTTAAGTAATCTGAAGGAAATTAAATTGTTAATGACTAAGTCATAGACTAATATGTGTACAATTTAAAATGTTGATACAATAATTTTTAGTTGAATAGCTTAATAGTACTTGAACTACCAAAATTTACTTCAAAACTAAAAAATCCTGTGCTTTTATAGTACTTACTAAGCCTTCCGGACCATGTAATGTAATATGTGGAACACCAACATCCTGTAATGTCAATGACAATCCTGGTAGCCCACCAATATTTCTCCAAGTTTTACTTGTAATAAAAATATGTTCCAACCTGGACAGTTTCACTTTGTGTTCATAAGCAAGCCGCTGTGTGCTTTCTCCGCAATTAAATAGATACCTGTAATATTGAATAATAAATAAAATCAACACTAATTTGATGTCTTAATAGGTAAAAATTGCATGCAGGCAGCATTGCTATAATTTATATGCATATGTCCAATGGTATTGAATGTTTAGAAAGTTCCAGGTCGGTCATTACTTTTTCATCGACGTAAACATGATTTTATTGTATGGGTAGCTCTAATTGCAAAACAATAAGTGCTAGGAAAGTGACGACCCCATCACCCGCATGTTGGGGCTTTTAGTGGCCCTTAACTGTCATAAATTCCCCATCAGGGCAGCTTGTGGTGAGCTGTCAGTGAGTTGTGAATTGTGCTGTCGCAGATAGGGAGGCCATTTAGTAAGCGTCGAGTCACCACGTGCCATAATTAAATCAATAAGGGAGGCTTTGAGAAGGCAGGTGACCAGAGTCTCTTCCATAGTCCGGTTCTGATTACCACCAAAATCGAAATGCAATAGTCCACAGACATTTTGACGTGTAATAACTTGTGTTTAAGTGGTCTACATCAAATGTCATTAATTATGTGACCGCCATGTACATCAAGTAAAAAAAAATAGGTCTACCTACACTAATAGTTTGTTCACAGAGAGAAACATATTAGAAGATGGGGTCTTTATTAACATGAAATTGCTGAAAAGTCCCAATATATATGAAGGCGGTTAAACTTACCGCTTATGATCCGTAAACAGATAAAGAGTATTAGGTACACCCTCAGCACCAGACCCTATTACTTGTAGATAAACTGTGCTAGGAATATATTTTTCAGACCGTTTAGCAATTACTTGTCTTTGACGTTGGGCTTCTGGTATCCTTGTTGTTTCAGGTTTAGGCATTTTTGCTAGAAGTTCCAACAGATTCTTTGTACTATTACTGTGATAACAAGCACTACATGTGCTAACTACTCTGCAGCTAAATAAAACTATTTTACCAAACATGTGTGTTGAGGTTAGATTATTTATATTTATTTTTTACTTTAAAACATTAACGAGCATGGTTTTGTCTAGTTTTTTATTGGTTAATTTTCTGCTTACTACATAATTAGCTTAGTAAAATTTAAAATTTGACATATTTTTAGATTTAGAAGAATATTTTTTATTATATTTTTCCCTTCTTGGGAAAGGCAAAGGCAGCGCCATGCAGCCATCGTCTTTATTTAGAACAAGAATATTGGTATTGACTTTGACATTACTTGATAGAGGCGCGTTCACAGTGATGTACAAACTGAAGATATTAAGGCTGCATTTGTCTTTTCGTCACCAACGGTATTCTCATAGTTTACGATTTTCCAAGAGTAACCCCCAGAGAATGAGTGCCTAGGTGACGGATAGGGAAATATTCCGCAGATATGTTGAGTCGGTGGGAAATAAAATACCTCCTGTGAATCAAATGGCCAAAGAAGTACATAAAACCTCTGTTGCAGGCGTCTCTGAAAGACGTAATAACGTCAGCAGACACACATCTCCCTATAGAGGCACAACCTTACTGTCAGATGATAACTGGTCATAAAACTCCAGCCAAAACCTGAACTCTTTGTACATAGAATGAAAACTAGGGAAATGTGTAAGTCAGCTACCAGGGCGTCTCGATTATGCGACACGAAAAAGGCGAATAATGTAATTTATTCTAAGGTGTTCATCATAAGCAACAGTAAATAGAAGAATCGACATTAGCAAATAAAAGCTTTTGACAAACTCGAGCTCATATGTTGGAATCTCAGCACAATGACTAGACATAGAAAATGATTTACTGAAATTAATACAAATTGTATGATTGATCGCTCGCTGCGACCATGAACTACAATAGAAATTATCAAAATTCAGAGATATAGGATATAGCTATCAGCTTATTACGGGACTGATACTAGGAGAAACGAAGTATGTATCACACTCATAAACAACTTAAACAGACTGATGGTGTGATCAAGTATTTTTTTCCTATGACGAGGAGAGGCCGAAAATGCTCAAGATTACTACCGCAACCAAGTGCTGCGGTGATTACGTCGGACTCCTAGTTGATGGCTCCTAGGCTCGACCAGAACGAATTACCCGCTAAACTGAGCCTGAGCATTGGCCATAAGTGCCCTACGACTTGGAAGGAAGGGAAAGAAAGAAGAGAAAGCACTGTCAGTGCTGCCGTATAGAGGACATATGCTCTTGAAAATGCGCGGGGCGGGCAAATGCCGCCGCTTACAGTGCTTACGATTGACCACAGATTAGTCGATTGACTGCAGCATGGACCTATAATTATATTATAGGTCCATGGATTGGACTGTGAATAGGAAAACAGATGCCAACATAAAAACACTCATGAAATATTTTTTTATAAACGCAAAAGATTATTGTACATTAAGACATTACTTTATGTAGTCAGGGCATTGTCATTATACATTTTTAAAATATTGAGACAGTCATATCTACGTAATTTTCTACCTTGAGCTGCGTGAACCTTATAAGGTATAACAAATAAAAAAAATATTACTACCTTTGGTGTTGCTATTATAATGTTTTTAGGATTGAAGTTTATTTGTAGTCACTGTGATGTGAGTAAAATAGAAAAAAAAAAACAAAAAGAATATGGCGTTCTGTACAGCTGCGGGTTGCGCAATTTTAATGTAAATGTGCTCTAAATATCTAAATAAATTAAGTTTTAATTACAAAAAATTATCGATTCTGTGGACATGTATTATTTATAATTTTTGTGTGTGTTTTTCCGTAGTAATATAATAAATTATATATAGTGCGAATTAGTCGTGGACCATGTATTATTGTGTTGTGATGATGTATGAAATTGATAAATAATGAAACGAAAAATAATTCTATCGTGTAAATAATGTATTCATAATGAGTATTTTATGGGGTGTTATATTCGTGGCCTTGGCCGGTTCACATTTTGGATATGGATTACCAATTGGATCAACGCCGCAAACCAAAACTTACGGTGAGTCATTTTATTATCAAAATATCATGTTCTTTAAAAATATACTTGATATAAATAGCAAATAGGAGAATTTACAACATTATGAATTACTACTGTATTAACGGAAATTATAAAAAAATATGTTGAGGGTAGTTTTATTTTTCTACCGGAACTTGTTATATATCACAATATTTAGTTTCAATACGCCTATAAGGATAGCACTATTTACTTCCTTAGAAAGAGTGTTGAATGACTAAGGCTTTTCCTTAAAATAAATGAAAATTAACTAAAATGGTGAATTTTCTTGCTTACTCCTATTTGGTGAGGACCCGTGGTGTGAAAGACCTTCACAATAAATAATATAGTATAGAAAAGAAATAGGTAAAATAGATACATATGATAAACAAGAAACCTTGGGTGTAAAAACTTATTATTTTAGAATAGAGTTACATCTTATTGAAAATATACTTGAAGATACCCTCACAATATTCATAAAACACACAAAATATTTTAAAATGCTTTAAAAAGTATTTGAAATGTTAGTTTTATGAATGCTTTATTATAAATACAAAAGTAAAAAAAATATGAAAAATACTGAATGTTTGCTTATGTTTTCATTTTTAAACAATTGTTCTTACAAAAAGTAATTTCATTGTACCATGAGACATTCATCTTCATTGTATCACATCAACATCAATCACATTACATAAATATTATATTAAAAAAATATGTGACACTTTTTCAAGAAAATAAAGTTCAATCCCACTTTTTATATTTAATAAAAAATTAGGATCACACTTTTCCTTGTCACTCTGGTTACTTTAAACATTTTTCTGTTGTAATTTTTCAACTTCAATATACTGACCAGTATATAATTATCAATTCTGTATCCTCTTCTTCCAAAGACTTTAAAATTATGTACAAATTAAATCTGTGATGAGAGATATCCTGAAGTAAGGCCATGTCAGAACTATCCTTAACCAATTGTATATGAAAATATTAATGAAAGTTAAGGAAAGTAAAGAAGTATGTTTAAATCATAATAAATGGAAAACTCTAATCTCTGCCAACTCCCATAAGAAAGAAATATGAGTGTATGTTTGTATGTAAGTGTCAAAATATATCTCTTCTTTAAATAAAAGTACTTTCATTTTTATTAGCTCAGAATGAGTAGTTGTAGCGCCAATTAGTAGGTATAACCATATATCTGTCAAATTTAAATGCACAGCTACTTGACAATTTTCCCCTTATTATGTGAAGGGGCTCTTCTAGAAGTAAGATGTACATGGAGTATGAAGTACATGAACGAATCAATTTGTCCATGTACTTTGACCATGTATATTTGGAAATGCATAGTTTCTGGGATATAAAAGGTTGTAGGCTATGAATGCAACAAAGAATGTAATAGACCCTCTGACACTCATCAACTATAACTTATGATGCTGAAACGCAATTAACAACAACACCATAAAACTTGTTAAAATGGTGTCAAATGAGTATCAAACATATTAACACTTTTTCTAAGAAACTATATGGTTTCCTGAATTAAAACGAAATATTTCCAAATAGACATAAGTTCCGGCAAAAAAAAAGTTATTTACTCCATAATGTAGTTTAGCTGTAGTGTACCCTCATTGTCAAAAAGTATTGCAACTATTTGGAGATAATTGACTAGGTTAGGATGCCACTTGAAAAGAGTGTCCTTACAGACCCTCCCAGAATTAATGCAGAAAATTCAAGCTCTTCAAGTGGTCGCTATTACTATAAGTCACAGGGTCATTAGGACCAAGGCTTAGGCTTAGTTTGGTCATACAAGCCTTAACTATGTGTTTTCTTTGGTAAAAGGATATGAAGTGAGTGTGGAGTATAAAACAGGACTAAAAAAGATCAATGAAAAGAGTATAGACCTGACAGCAAATATTTATGGTGCCCATAATTAAGTGCAAAGAATCCATAAACTAGAAAGTCATTAGAAGGTTATATGTATATTAATATAAGATTGATCTAGTAATGTTTTATCAATATTAAAATAATATATATAAATATAGAATGCTTATTTTGATATGTTAACTAAAAAAACTAAATGAGTGCAGTCAAATAGTATATCATACCTAATATGTAAAATTTTAGTACTGTCAAATGTGTTGTTTGTTTGATTGGGTTTATAAATTTTGATTCAGGTTAGTTTTTAAATAGTAACAGTATTTTCTCTGTAACTCACTCTTTGATTATAACTCAAGTGAGAAGCAGATGGACTGCGATTTACAGTTCTTAATAATCAATAATTGTTTAGAAGTTGGGCCTCATGTCTATTGTGTTTAAAGGATAAAACAGTTATGTTGCGGAAGCTTCATGTTTTAATTCAGAAATAATTATTCGATTGACGAAAATTAATAAGAAATAAATCTGGAAATTTAAATAGTAACCTATTAATAAATTTCGATTTGCCACTGCAAGCCTATTAGTAAGAATACAAAACAATTTTTTAAACTTTTTTTCATTATTCATATTCATACAAACATTATTTCTAGATGCCGGCAGCACACCAGACAACACTTGGATACCACAGGAGGAACTGTATGCAACAGTGCCAGCAGTAGCTCTGTTGATTACAGTGGTAGGCTTCCTTCTTGGATGCACATGGTGTTACAGGCATAAAGATTGCAAGGTAAGATGTTTAGCTATTTTATAATGTGATTGAAGTCTTTAAGGGTAGTTACAAAATACTAGCTTTTGTCTGTAACTATGTTACATAATCCATGTAATGGAAGCTTCCAGCTCAAAAGAAATTGCTTTCCCCCATTTTTGCAAAATTTTGACACATATTCCACACCCATTGGTCATAATGTGATGCAGTATGGATATACAGCCCATAGTGTTCCTCAATAAAATTGAATCAACTTTTGGATCATGACTTAAGAGTGTTTACCTAAACTCTTCAGCTTTATAATATTATGTATATATAGTATTGATTAATAAAACTTACTTATATCACACAAAACAAGTGCTAATGCATATATTTAAAATGCATTGCAATGATTCTACTTTACATATCATTCTTATGCATGTAGGTAAATACAATAAACATATTTGATATTTATTCTACCGCCAAAGAATATTTGGGCTAAAGAAAGCTTAATCAAACTATGTCAATAGTCCAGCAGGGTTGTAATGTTTGGACATATTTTTATTTAATTGTTTGAATGTGTATATTATTGATGTAAAACTTGCCCCAAATTTTTAACACACTTTCGGGTTTATAGTTTATTTTATAGGAATTGATTATAGATGTTAATATGGAGCATAAAAAGTATCTATCTATTTTATAATGTTAAAACCGTGAGAGCCCAGATTTGTAACACATGTCTATATTGATAATAGAATGAGAAGTGAAATTGAATGAAAACAACAGTTCAGGTGGGAATGCAATTGCATTTCTACCTATCAAAAAACTATTTACCTTGAATTATGTACAAAGACCCTTTTAAAGATTTGAGATTGTTAATTGGAGAAGAAATTGATTTTAGTTTAACACTAGAACAATGTTATTCTTCGAGCGCTTTGGTCATCTTGAAAGCAACAATTAAAATAGTTTAGAATTGAAGGAAGACTAGACATAGAGAATAATATAATACATTAATAAATTCTAATTTATTAATGAATGAAGAATGTATAACAGTAATAGATTTATCCATAATTTAAAATCCAATATAAAATCCATAATTTAACTTTTATGATTGTTATGTTAAATAGCATAGAAATTTTGATCTCAACCAATGAGAAAAGACATAAAAAACAATAAAAGGAATTGATTTTGAATTGAGTTTTTAGACAATGAAAGAGTCCTACATCACAGCTCTCTGTGCTAGGCCATAGGAGCATTATATAAATATACATATGAAATTCGAACAACAAAAAACATATTGGTACATGACAGGATCGAATCCATGCCTCCCGATATAAAGACTAGTACTGGGAGCACAACATCACTAACACTCTAAACCACTTGAATTGAATAATTTCATCTAATTCAATATTAATGTTCGCTTATCTAGTAGGTTATGTACGAATTGTGGACTTTAATACTTTTCTACTTACCTAAGTGAAATAAATAGGTGTCGATTAGATATATACTTTATTTGTGGTGGTAATGGTGTTATGGGGTTACAGGACAATCCACATTTAGCTAATAAAAATAGCATATAAATTATGAATTATCAACACTTATTTCTAATATATACTAAATTAATTAACTTTAACTATGTCAAATAAATTATTAACAAAATAATAATTATTCCATTGTACAATTATATAAGTCAAGGACATTTATTACTCAGAAACTCATTGATTGTGTAAAAAGAATTTTGCAGTAACAAGTTTCGCAATTTACACTTTATTATTGCCATCATACAGTATATAAAAATTCGATAATTAATATATAATAATAAACCGCGATATTCTCGATGCTGTGATAAAAGGATTGTAAAAAATATCTGGAAGTTTCTGGCTGTTATTTTTTCATGATGAGTAATTTTGATAAACTTCTTTATAATATGAAGATATTTTCGCATAAGTTCTGATTCTGACACTGCATATCTCAAAACTGAGTTAGCTTATATTATTAAAGTTTTATAGGGAATCTAATTGTGAGCAAAAGCTATCATATAAAGAAGAATGGGTTGGTCATAAACATTCAAATGCTAATGAGCAAATACTAGTCATATCTGTATTATAACAGTTATGTAGTAAACATAACTGTTATCAAATAGGGCAATGCCTCAAGTTATTGTTTATGTACCTAATACATATATATATAGGTACATAAAAGCAATCAGGTCAAACTTCAATTCGAGAAATTGCTGGACAGACTCATCCATCTACCCTGACGAATTAGTAGATTGATCACATTATGTTAAAACTAAACTAACAATACCCTATTCAGCTTGGTATGAGACAAAAGATATACAAATCGCGAGAAACAATTCTTGTACAGTTCACATTAGTAAGATAAACAAACAATCAATCAATCATATTTAATTGAATATTACCATTGGTAACATTTTAAATGATGAACAAATATATAATTTAATTTATATTTTAATATCATACTTATAAATAACCTTGATGATTATTAATCAAATATTTTTGAAAAATAAACAGTTTACATTTTAAAAGTACAATAAATACAAATATTCTCAAACTTGGATTGTATCCTAAGTTAATTGAAGTGGTATCAAATTAATAATTTTTGTATATTTTATCTAGATACATTTTGAATTAAATTTTCACATTATAATCTGTTGCTTCGCCCACTGTGAAATTGGGACAAGTATTGTGTGCGGAAAATAGCGAAGTTAATTTGATATCAGAAATGGATTCCTGAAGTTTTAGGGTCTTCAAAAAATGTGTTCTGACAAAGTTTTGTATATTATTGGATATGAAAGTCTGAAAAATTCAGCTCGCATTAGTTAAGCTTTTCTGGAGGGTGGAAAAATCCCAGTGAAATCTGGATCTGGTCCATCCATAAATAATGCCTCCCTTTAGGACAATAATTAACTTATTATGTCCGAATCATATCAAACTCATTATGTAAACTTCAATAAGTTTTGCTAAGCACAATTAGAAACATAGCTTCTCTTCTTCTGTGGTGATCATGTTGACCAACTAGGTCATCACGGCCTATCTTGCAGCAGAAGCGCGGGGCGTGCCTCTCGCCATGCCAGCCTTAACGACGTCATCCGTAGGGCCATAGCCAGTGCGGGAGCACCGGCTGTTCTAGAATCGACCGGCATTAGCCGTGACGATGGTAAGAGACCTGACGGCATGATCCTCGTGCCATGGAAGATGGGACGACCACTAGTTTGGGACGCGACATGTGCTGATACTCTAGCGCAGTCCCATCTTCATGGCACCGCAGTTAAGGCTGGGTCTGCTGCTATCGGCTGAACTCCTCAAACGGCGCAAGTATGCAAACATATGGTATGGTTACATATCTGAACCTTTTGGGGTGGAGACTCTGGGGCCCTGGGGGGAAAGTGCCCACAGAATTTTCAAAGAGTCCAGCTATAGATTGACCGAGGCTACATGTGACCAGAAAGCTGGATCTTATCTAGCGCAGCGAATCAGCATCGCCATACAACGTGGCAATGCTGCTAGCCTTATGAGGACGTTGCCTGACGACAGCGATTTATTTTAAATATTTTATTTATAGTTTAGTTTTTAATTTTATTTAATTTTCATTATTATATAATTTATATTATGGCTTCTCTTATACTTAAACATCAGTTTATTCGTCATTCATCAACAGTTTTTTTTTTGTTACTCTCCTCAACATTGTTATTCATCGAGTTTAAGTCACCCTATTTCTTCAAAAACCAATAAAATATTACAAATACATAATTTCGATGCTTCTATGAACTCGCGTTGTAGCTATGTAAATATCAATATATTTTTAACACGTCCCCCACACTAGGAATTTATCACGTATCGTGTGTACAGTTAGAAGTTACAAATATAAAATCTCATATGGCCGTCCGTCGGAACCGGCACATATTTCTACAGGTCATACAAAATCTTTGCTCCGTACGGAAAACGAACCCGAGTGAGTTAAAAAGCCATATCTGTCGGTGATTATACTATCAAAGGGATAGTTTTTTAAATTAATTTTCCCATTGTAGGAAGGCAAAAAGTACGATATTCATACAGCCAATTCTTTGCTTATTGTTCGTCGAATTTCTTATATATTAATTTTGATTATATTTTGTAAAGGCTATTGCCAAGTCGGTTGTATCAATTATAGACGTGTCAAGAGTAGCACTAAACAGAGTACGTCAGTCCAAGTTTTCAACTAAAGGGATACGCTTGAGGTGACAGCTGACCGATCTAATTCCATCTGGAGTAAGAGTATACTTTTTAATTGGACAAAGTAGACACTGAATCATATATTTAAATCTCTCTAAAAGCCCCAAAGTTATGCCGCTTTTAACTTGTCAGACAGATCAGAGGGGCTATCGCACTAATAAATCGCAAGCGAAACGCAACCGAACCGTTCGGCTTAACCAATCCGAACGCCACAATATCACGTTATCTGTTCGATGACGATATTCTAGCTCTCGGATTGGTTGAGTGGAACGATTTGGTTTCGTTTCAGCTGCGATTTGTTAGTGCGATTGCCCCCCAGATATGTAGCATTATGTGATATTACTCGCCCGTACAGTAGGTACGCGTGAAAAAAATTGTTTTACGAGAAAGTGATGGACTTTATTTTTAATAGCTAATAGCTTTTGCATATTATATCATTGTAATTAAACCATACCTGGGTGGTTTGTTTAGATTTCTATAAAATTATGTCGCGTTACAAATTTGTGTTCAAGCAATCTGCAGCTAATAGCCTAGATACCATACATAGTCACTGAGAGCACTCTGTCTCGACAGTATCAGGTTACGTTCGTAAAGAACATATAAAAGCATAATAGGGTCTTGGACTGTTTCATGAAAACCATTTCAACCTATTATTTACTTATCTAAAAAGCTGCTAAAAATATTTTCCTACTAAAATTACTTTATTCTTTGTTAAAACTTGATAATTATTTTTCACATTTGAATTTCGCGCTAAAATACCACTCTTTTATTATGTCTCGATTATGACGTCATTTATCATACAGAGGTTACTTGCTCATTGATACAGCGTGTGTAAACGTTCGGTTATATTTCGTAATCTACATCGAAACTGAGTGCAATTAAATATTATCAGTACTGTTCAGTTCCCCTGTGCGAAAATAATACAAATAAGACACCTGACAAACTATTTATACCTGTGCCTCATGATATAAATATGCGAAAAAAATGGATGGTACTGGCAAGACGAGACTGGAATAATCAATCAATAAAGTCGATGATTTACTTTTGTGAAGATCATTTTGATGTAAGTATGCATTTGCACGATCTAAAACAAAAACAATACATTTAAGGTTACATTGCAACAAACCATGGGTCACTTAAAATCAAATTTAAAGAAATTTTGATTCACGTTTCATGTGTGTAATAATACTTACGCGACAGTTTTTACATTTCTGAATTCCGATGAGATAAAATCAGGGTTTTTAGCGAAAAATTCTGCCACCATCATGACGTCGATACGTGGCAAATTTGAACTATCAGCTCTTACAAATTTCTTTGCCATCGTAAATAAACTGAAATTTTACTTCAAGCAAACGACTAAAACTTCAAATCACAAAGAATATGCAAGAAATAAACGAGGTTTCGAAATCACAAACAACGTAAACAAGTAGTAGGTGACAAGTGACAAATGACGTCACGCGCTGTGATTGGCGTTTGTAGTCACGTGACTTTCACATTAAAAATAATAATTTATTATGTTAAAAATAAAGAAAAGTTATGATTCTTATCTAATTATTCCTGTTAATAATTAATTCTAACCGCATACACTGTCCCTGTACAAAACAACATATCATTTTATTACTACAGTCCAAGACCCTATTGTCGTTGTGATGGCAACATTGTGACGGAACCATGAATTCATTGATATGAGTAAATAGACCGTATCGTTTACGCGCCCTACTGCGCCGGAACAGTCTGTGATTTTGCTAATACGTCTGTATGAATTTTAAGTCCACAAAACTCAGAATTTCGCTGCAGACTATATCGCTATCCTTCAACAATATAATATAGAAACAATTAAACATTGTATTTGTTATTTTATTTTACATTATTAGAGATCATGTTTTTTTTGTGTAATAAATAACGCAATTTATTCAGAA
Organism: Scirpophaga incertulas; assembly: GCA_036419045.1. Taxonomy (NCBI): domain Eukaryota; kingdom Metazoa; phylum Arthropoda; class Insecta; order Lepidoptera; family Crambidae; genus Scirpophaga; species Scirpophaga incertulas. The sequence goes on along the minus strand of CM071632.1, from coordinate 29,007,749 downwards.
TATGATCCAATCAAAACTTCGGAGAATTTTGAATCAAGACATCAGTTTCTTTCTCAATTCATGGTCCCTTTTATTAGTTTCGATATTCGCTGTTCATTCATTTTTATTTAAATATATAATACACTCACTCATTCTCAGTCTTTAAAATCTATGGCGGTTTCTATTGTTATTTTTTCCTTTTTTATTATAAATTATTTAGTAAACGAAATATTCCAAAAGCTAGATAAACAGTACGATATTTTAAACAAAACAGGGACACTTTTCATTATTTTTTCGGGAATCTATTTAAATCAGTATAATTGGGGCCAATAAACTGGAGAACTGGATTTTATTATTTATTTATCCCAACTAATATTATAAATGCGAAAGTGTGTTTGTTTGTTTGTTTGTTTATTTGTTTGTTTGTTTGTTTGTTTGTTACCTCTTCACGCTTAAACTACTGGACCGATTTCAAAAATTCTTTCACCTTTGGAAAGCTACATTCTCCCCGAGTAACATAGGCTACTTTTTATCCCGGAAAAATCGACAGATCCCACGGGATGCGCAATAAAGGCTTCGCTCAAAAACTACTGCACAGATTTATGCGGTTTTCATCAATAGATAGAGTGATTCTTGAGGAGTTTTGCGGCATTTTTTATCTCGGAAAAACGGATAGTCCCACGGGAAGCGCGATAAAATCTTCGCACCATAAACCGACTTCCGCGTATATGTAGCCGTGGGCAAAAGCTATGACCCTTAACCCTCTATACACCCAATCCCGAAATCCACGCGGGCGAAGCCGCGGGCAGAAAGCTAGTTATTATATATTTCGTTCGAAAGCGAAGTTATTAGTGTAACTTTGTCTACACACTGTTGTCCCTATGGCAATCTAAGGGCAAAATTTAGCATAACACAACATCAGTAGATTGTATTAATCTTCATTTTTCAATTGTTCTGATGTTTCCTCATATTGGGACGTTTATATGTTAGATTGATGCAATACAGCGTTGTGCAGTCCCCCGTTACGATTTCCCTCCCATGTTGTACGATAAAACGTGCAAGTATCTAATCAACGAACAGCGGGGTCGTTACCCGCGCGGTTTTGATATTGCGGGCAATAAATATTGTGATGTACCCCTTTATTACCAAGACGAAGACCAAACGATCAGTCAATACTGTGATTTATCAATACTATAAATATTGATCGTTGTCCGTAGTTGTTGATGGAAAGATGACCAAGGCTAGAGTTTCAGTATTTATCACAACATTATTGTAACGTGTTTAGTACAGTGTGGTCGTGAAATGAATACAAAAGTTAAAGCTTGTGTGGCTATTATCTAAGCTTTGCTTTAATAATTATAAAAAAAAGAATAAAGCAATGGCTGAAATATTGGTTCTAGTAAAGTATACTTATAAAGTTCGATTTTTAATTCGAGTCAGTAAAATGACATTTCCAGTGTCATGTGTCACAAGTCATATTATTTAATATGGTATGTATTACATATTTACAATAAAAAAACGCTTTAATACCTAATAAAATAAAGCATGACTAAATGTCTAAATCTATTGATTGCCGAACATCACTATTGTAGTGGGTTGTAGTCGGTCTCCCTTTTTTGTATCAGTGACAGTTGCACTTGTCATTTTACTGACTCGAATTAAAAATCGTAGTTTACATTTAAATTTATTAGTAGAATTAAAATGTCAAATCGAAAATGCGTCCTCCCTGATTGTTGTCACGACGCGTATTGTCGCGCTGAGTATTTTTTTTTATTGGAAAGCTGAGAATCCTCTTGGATACCATCGCAACCAAGAGCCACCTTTATTATATCATACTCCCAACCGATCGATTCTGCACGACCGAAATGACCTACCGACTAAACAGCCTGGGCCTTGTTTATAGGAACCCTACGGTTTCGATAGAAAAGTCGCGCTCCGTTTTATTTTTTTTATATATTGTGTATCATTGCGTGTTAACCAATATCAATATTTTTACGATTTGTCAATACACAATTCATTCTCACGATTTGCCTCTATGGTTCTTAGAACTTAGGCACAGGCTGAGTTTAGTCGGTAGGTCACGTGGTCAGACCGCTCTGGCCGCGTGGAGTCCGACATAACCTCCGTGACACTTGCCGTTGCGGGGGTATCCTGCGCACGTCTCGTACTCCTTGTGGGGATTCTCAGCCTTCCTCTCCTGAGGGAAAAAAACCAATCCAAATAAATACTCACACATATAATATACTCACGCCTCTGCCATTATGGGACCACAGTTTTGCTACGACCCAAATATCCTTCCCTGGTTTCCCTTACATTAATACTTCACGTACCCTCGTTGGTTACGAGTATTTTTGATTCTGCGTTCCTTCATAAACAGATACTCGCAATAGGGTTGTTTCCTAGTATTCACTCAATTAAAAGTAGATAAGTACACCGAAAGATCACAAAACTAGAAACACGATAAGCTATATTTTATTATTTATAACTGACCAAATAATTTTTTAATAATTTATGAAATTTAAGTTTATCGCTTATTACGTCACGCCATTTAAAACGGCGAGTGGCGCCGATTAGAGACTGATGACGTCACTACATTTGACAGTGATGTATTTGACATTGACAGGTACCTAACCTGAAACCTCAGGATACATGAGTTGTTTTGTTTACTTCGTATATAATATATAAGTTTGTTAATTTGTATTTGAGCGATAGACAGTTAAAAAAGAATTATGGAGAAAGGATTTATGAAAGCTGATAGTTCCAATCTGCCAAGAGTAGACTCTTTTATGGTCGCTCAATTCTTTGTCAATAACCAAGATTTTTGTTTGGAGCATTTATGGTCGTATTTCCACAGGGGCTGTGGGGGGTTCCAGGGGGGCACAACACAAAACTTGTAGGTATCCATTTTATTTTATTAAGTTTTTTGAAACAGCAACAAGTGTTTCCAACGCTGACACAAACATAACCTCAAACCTTTGCCTCAAACTCGTATTAACACAAACTTTACGTTTGACATTGACACTTCATTGCACCGTTTAATTTTACCGCATTCAAAGCTCTAAACATTTAAGATATTTTATTTTTGTGCTCATTAAAAGAAACAAAATCGTGATACTCAAATGTTTAAATATATGTTTTTTGTATCTTTATTATAAAAAATACATCAATAAAATTTTAAAATCAATTGGTCAGTATATTGGTGTGCGTTAAAATGTAAAGGAACATAATGTATAGTGACGTCACAGTCACGTGATCGAGCGTTTTTTGGCCATTTTTTAAGAAAAATAGAAAAAAATTAAATACATAAAAAGTAAAGAGATTTATGACGAAAAATGATGAAAATAGTTTTGCGAAAATTGGAAACAAGCCTAATTGTGATAAATTGACATACACTATACTAACAACACCTTATATGTAAACCATTTAGATGTTTCTTGCTGCGATATGTTACTCACGTGGCAACGAACAACATGCCAGCATTACTGTTGAAAATTACAAATTCAGATTCACAAAAACTACGGATTCATACATTAAATCACTTACATAACATTGCAATTGTTAGCCATTGTTAGTTTGTGTTATTTGTAAACGCAAATTGGCTAAAGCATCATCAGCCATAAACCCAAAGGCAAACACAGATTAAGTATGGACAAAGCCAGACCACTTTTTATCAAATTTGCATCAAATTTTGTATTTGACATCTCATCATTTTTACAAAGGCCCTGTCAGAATAATGTGCATTCTCGCACAATATTTGCGTGATTTAGATTTTCCAGTGTATTTTTTTATGTTTCTACTTATTGTGTGGTCCAAATATTTTTATTTATCTTTCTTTACACTATCAGTAAATATCACGACCCTTGAGAAATACGGTTGAATGGACAGTATTTACAGATCGTCTAGCTTTCGCCTTAGTGTTTGAAGATTCGTGCCACATATCACCACCTGTAGACGCAATAAACGACAATAACTGTTCGGGACTGTTTAGATAGCGGGTTTTAATTAGTTCAGCTGCGAATATTGTCTAGTCTAGCCAATATTCCCAAACTCTTTTGTTTTATAACCACTTCCAGATCCGGTAGACCCCTTGCATCTATCTACCTTACTATAAATTTGTAAATCTCATGAAAAAAAGAAGAATTAAATCAATTACATCGACAAGTCTCGACGCGTTGTACACTGAATATGAAATATGCAAGTTTTTACAAGTCAATCCAACATATTAGTTAGTTCTTCACTATCGAAACCTAAATTAATTGTGGATCTCCATTAAAAGGTTATATTTTTCTGCCCTAGGTTAGTACGGATTTTAGGTAGGAACAAGCTTGATCGACGTAAGCCACGTCCACATAAAATCATCCGGTTTTACTCAAGATCTTCTTTATTAAAATGCAAGTACTTTATGAATAAAGTTGTCGGATGTTCATTATAAAGAAGATATATTTTAAAGAGGAAATGTTGTTTGCATGTAACGGATAAACTCAAACTACTGAACCGATTTCAAACATTCTTTTGCCATACATGATGTTAGGCTATTTAATAATAAATATATATTTTTTACCAAAAGTTTACAGATTAGAAAATATTACTTTGTTATAGGAAAATTCGATAACTAATAGCTGTTTCAAAAATTCTTCAACCATTAGAATCCATCATTATCCCTGATTAACATACGCTATAATATAATTTTCATCGCGGGAAAATATCTACTTCCCACCCGTTTAAAGCCGGGGCAGAGCACTAGTTATAAATTATAATAAATTTAATTTATTTACAGAATGTAAATAAAATAAATTTATCAGTGTATGAAGAGTATGTCTCTAAAAAAATCACAGCTAGATTTCAAATCTCATTTCACTTCACTCGTGATTTTGGTTACAGACATTTAAAATATAGGTGAGATGTATAGAATTTCTCTGTAGTATGTATAAAAGGCGAAATAAATAAATAATTAAAATTTATTATTTTTCTTTTTTATTTATTTAATTATTATTAAATAAAAAAGAATAAACCCGCACAGATCGACATTAGCTGATTTAGATCTGTGCGCTAGTTCAAAATAATGTACCATACGTCAGATATCAACTTACCACAGTATGTATTTTTTTACTAATTGATATTGAACCTTATGCTATCGAGATTAAGTTGAAAATTAGTTAAAAGAAGTTTGATTCACCGCATTAGCATGCAACTGCTCCATATTGTCACAATCATTAGATAACCTTCATGGAATAATCATAATATGACGCTCCCAAACGCACCCACCGGTAGCAATTATACTTGTGATCAACTAAGCGCTGACTCATTTGGGGTTGCGTCGTATACCGAGCGAATATACTAGACTCCATTAAAAACCAATTGTTGCTGCGTAGTTTGGTGAAGCGATAAAGTGATAGAACCGAGAATCTGAAATCTGCGTGTTCCTGGCAAAATAGGTCTGGTCATTCACGCAAGAAACTTCCAAAATTACAATATGATATGAGATATGTGCATTCTTCTCGCCTTCTCTTCTTCTCGCCCAAGAACTCCTATATTGATAATTTTTTCCACTTACATCACATGAAATCCAAAAGAATATTTCCAATGCACGAGTTTTGTAAGTTTAATTTTTCATGTGTACAAACGTGTTGAACGTTCTATTTAGCAATACAGCTAAAGCCATTTTTTCCTTATCAGATATTAATATATGAAATAAGGAGATATTGCTGTGTACTACGACGTAAGACGCTAGTGAGGCTAATACAATGTAATTAAACTTTTCCCTGTTGGGTGTATTTTTAATCTGACTAAAAGATACAGGTATACCAGAGTGCAGATAATTGCATTAAGGATAAATGCATTTTTTTAAATTATATCTCGGTATCCTATATTTAGAAGTCGGCTTACATAAATTATAAGGCTAATTTTTTTTAATTATAAGGGTGACAATCCCTTTTACGAAATGAATACGAAAACTTTCGTGTCGAACGATTTTCTGAGACACCTTGAGAACTAGACGCTTTGTAAATTCGATGTCACTAGCCAGCAAGGCATCCCGAGCAATGATCCACCGGCGGTCCCACCCACACGCGATATGCGTCGTCGATCGCTCCTAATTGATCCAGATAGGCGATGACTCACGGCCGAGCAGACACGACACCCGCGACCATCACAGAACGCCGCCGCGACGCCGCCACTTGGCACACTTGTGGTGTTCTATTCCTTGAGCTGAAACGCACCTGCATGCATATGATGACGAAGTCCGACAGCGTGTGCTTTCATATCTCTCACTTGTCTTGACCTTAGGACGATATATATGTGGGTAGTGCATTATTACATGGATTGCATTATTGGCGCTTACCCACTGGGGTTGAATGAAAACGGTACTTTTTACACTTATATATGTCTGCTCGACTGAACTGTTCTGCAATCCGTATACTTTCCATTGTTTAGTGTTGTTTAGAGCGGATTTGTTGACTACAATACCTATTTGATTTTCTTGGCGGGTGAATGCAGATTTCTTTACGTTTTCCATTACCGTACGAGCGTCAGATACATGTACATGTGAAATTTAAAATAAATCTAAAATCATGGACATGGCAGTATCGACCTCGGGCCCCCCGAATCATCGACCAGTGCCGATTCGTAGATCAGTGCCGAAACCACTTCGCCACGGACGCTTCCTGCTTATATTTTCCGCTAGATAATATTTGAACTTTAGAACTATAAGTTTCTTTTGATCGAAAACAGGAAAGTGTAAGTAAAATTATTCACCTCGACTTTTGACCTTAGAATTTCGGCACCGCAGATCATAATGAAACCTTTTTGATTACGCAAGTACACAATCCCTAAATTTCGCGTATATAATATTACAAACGCGAAAGTTTGTATGGATGGATGGATGTATGTTACTCTTTATCAGAATTACACATAGCCTACAATTTATAAAGATACTAGCTGGTGCCCGCGACTTCGTCTGCACAAATGTTAGATTTTTTCTTACTTACTTGACACTTATCGTCATATTTGGAACAATTCACACAATATCTATAAATTGTAGCCTATATTGTTAAAAATCTACCATCTGTGCAATGAAGTCGCGGACACCGCTTGTATTTCATACGAATATCGCAGTATCCTCTTTGCTATTTCAATCCATACATGCATTGAAGTTACGATGATACGAAGTTACCTGGTGTTTATTGCAAATCGCATCTTTCTCAAAGTGTTTAGTATCGCCTGACAGCTCCAAAAGTTGAAGACCTTGCATAATGATTACTTCATCATTGCAAGTAACATAACGAATTTTAAGTCTTCCGCGTATAAATATAAATGTTTATATTGAAAACTGATCAATATCTATAATATCTTTGTAAAATCATGAATTACCAACTATCCTAAAAAGAAAATAAGTAAGGATAGTGTAGCCTTTCTGATGGAGTTCTGACCGACACTGCCGCTATTGACAAAAGATTTATCCGTATCGTAAATCATTTGAATAGTCTCGCTCCTCCATTTCCACTCTCTTTTGCTGTCCTGAGCTCTGTGTGGAAGTAGTACTAATCTTCACGTTGCTCAAAAATACTGTTACCTAATCGTTTCAATTAATTATATACATTCCAGTCGTGACCAATAATAGTTTCCTTTGAAAGAACCTGGGTGTAACCAGAATTAGAAGATATTTCAAGGCTCATCGCTTGGTGAATTAAGTGATGTTTGATTCTTCTATGGAAAGTATTACTACTTTAAATCCAATAGAATCGACATCTATTTTTATGATCTTCGGGGAAATCCAGCATAAGCGTTTCTCGGCTATTAATTATGATGATGAATTTTACCGGAAAATCGTAATAAAGGTCCACTATCCATAGAATGAATGGCAACAAAGTTGACATAGCAAGAAGATAGGTAGGTACTTAAAAATAAATGAGCGCTTCCGTGAACGAAGACCAAACAAAAGCATTTATTTTCAGTATCCATTGTTCGGTCCTGTGTCGTGTCACAAGCACGTAGGCTACATATGTGCGGTGACAACGATCAGCACACTGAAAATATCTAGCGCCTTATTTTACATCTGTTCGTCGATCGTCTTCTACACATTAATCTGTTCGGTTTCGCTTTTAATGGCTGCGTATTGTAATATAAATTGTTAATATGATTTATATATTCAATGATGCGGGGTCGATCTTGATCTTGTCAGTACTCAATCTGTCCTTAATTTCGCGAATTTCACACAGATATTTATCTGAAGCTCTACGGTGATGGAAGTTGGAAGGAGATGGAAGTGAAGTTGACGAATCCTAAGACCTAATCAGCCAAACAAATTATATAATATATAGCAACATATATGAACTGTGATTATAATAATGAATAGTAAATAAAATCAAAGTAATTGATCGTATACAACGTACGATAAACGCAATTCGTTGAGTGTCTCATCGAATGATTCAAAAATAAAGCGCCTAATCTGATGATATCGCTGTCGTTAAGACCATGAAACGTATGTCAGCCCTAAGCAAGGTTCTCTTTCCTATTTTTAATTGCATTATTATTATTTATTCATAGGAACATCTTTATTCATTACACTCACTAGAGTGTAACGAAGTACAATTGTATATCAAGAGATAGTTCTCTTGATTGTACTTCGTTTTATTAGCATAAGAATCGACCCCATGGATCCCGAAAATCTGGGTCTAAAACACCCCTTGCAGGCAGCTTCGTGAGCCGACTCACGTCAAGAGTTGCGTGACGATCTTTGAGTATATAAAACCTATAGCATAGTATAGAACTTCGCATTTGCTCTCACATGCCTCTGGATGTGCATGATCGTGTACGCGCGTGACAAATAGCTGTTGTCACGCGCCACTAATTTCGACCGGCAATATCACGTGTGTTACAAAGTAGAAGAACCAATTTAACCTTTTCGAAGCGACAGACTTTTTTAGTTTAATCTTAGCTGCCAATTCGTTATCCACTTGTTTTCCTTATGGCCGTGTCAGAATCCATCCAATTGTATTTCGTATGCTTTCCTGATTAACAATAATCTATTTATAAGTTTGTTTTGACTTGGCATTAAGTTTTTCTGTCGCATCCTTCTTGATTTGCATCTGACCATTGATTGATCTTCTGAGTCATGCACGATTCGTGTAAGCAAACGCAGACGTTGATAATACTAAAGACGTATCCACAAATATCAGTGCCACATTGGTAACCAGTACAAGTGTAAATGTTTACGGACGTGACTTTGCTCCGTTCTTCTCTGAAGCATTCGCCAATAGCCCAACGCCGCACTGTTAGAATTAGTGTATGAAGAGCTGTATACCACTCTGTATCAGGCGCCGTCAAACCCTCGTGCCTCTCAACATTCCAATACAGGACGTACTCACATGTTCAGGACATCTCTAGTTTCTGATTTCTTTGAGCTCAAACCCCAAGGTATTCGCAAAGGTTGCAAGGGTTGCCTTCGCCAAATTAATCTTAAATTGAAGCTGTGACACTCAATTGCGGCTACTAGTAAGTTAGGCTTTTGAATAAAGAATTAAAAACGAAATTGAGGCGTAGGTCGTTTCGTTTTCGTCGTCTCAGCTGGGATGTATCTAGCTCCACCATTTCCTACCTTAACTCCATTCTCTCTAATCCAGATTTCACATCAAGGAGTAAATTAAAAAGATAAATTCATCCCAAACTAGAATTTTTGAATGCATCGTGGGTGTAGTTATAAATATTAAATCTCACAAGCCCATAGACCCAAACCCGAACAAAAGAGAATGCCAAGATCTGCCCCAAGGATTAATTTAAGTTACAGTAATTACACATTTATGAAAAATATTTAATTAAATTATAGATTCTAACAACAAATATAAAAAATCTAAAAAGCTGGGGAAAAAAAACTACATTTAATAGTTGTTAATGGAATTCTATGCCTTTTCCTAGTCGGAGAATTTAAAGCTTATTTTTTTAAAGAATTTTATTGGCCAGTGGATACAAGTCCTTTTAGCCAACATAAACCTATTGGACCTAAGTCGAATGCTTTTTAGTATAGGTAATAGTTTTTTTCTTTAATTGTTGTTCTGTTAATTTTTTATGTTCAATAGTGTTATTTAATCATTCATTTTAGTAAGAATGAGTTCTCAATAAAAGGCTTTTAGGAATAAACGCATTTTACTTCTGATGCAAAATAAAATAAAAATATTACGTTAGATAATAACATGTATTTACATATATCAAGAAGTGCACTGTAAATAGAAATGTAATATTAGGTCTATAAAGTCATCTTTATTTACGAATCCGTAAATAAATAAATAAATAAATATTTGTTACACTTACACCAATTAGCCTAGCCCAAGGTAAGCTCTGTAAGGCTTGTGCTATGGGATCTAGGGTAACGGATAGACATACATATATTATACATATATAAATAATTTTATTGAAATATATATCAACAACCATGACTAAGGTACAAATGCTCGCATTCATCACACAAACATCTGCCCCCACCGGGACTCGAACCCGGGACCTCAGAGATGGCGACACCTTGAAACCGGTGTACTATCCACTCGACTATGGAGGTCGTCGAATAAAGATGACTTTGATAGATAGCCTCAATCGTGTGTTCTAATAAAGTATGAGCGTTACTTGAACTGGATTTAAAATTGTTTTTTTATAGTTAGAACAATTAGTTGTTGTTATTATTGTTTTTAGGATATAGTAGATGGCTACTAAAAATTGCATCTTATAAAAAAGTCTAAGATAAACTTAATATTTGTGAAAAAAAATCATATTGTTTATACCATCATAACTACCGATCCTCTGCTTTAATATAATTTATCTTTTATTATTTCAAAAGTGCAGATGTTTAGCTATCATTTCATATATAAATTATGTTTGTAACTGGAAAAAATTTGGTGGGGCATGGCGCCATAGAAATCTTGGCATTGTCTTTTATGCAGTTCATACAAAATATTTGTCTCGTGTGGTAATCAAACCCGCGATCCGTAGCTCTACCTAAGTAGGGGACCTATACGTGTGCAATGTTAAATCTAGATATTATTAAAATAAAACCCCGTTTCGGAAACTTAATTTTCCTTTGAGCTGACGTTGTAAACTTCGTACCATCTAATAGTCAATTACATGAATAAAGTAACTCGAACTGTCAACGGCATTTGACGCGATTTCTCAAAATTCATAATATTTTGAAACAAATATATATAGTTTTATTACATATACACGACTTTGTTTTATATATATAGATAAACATAGATAAATGCTTTCTTATTAAAATATTAACATCACCTGCACGGTGAATCCATGGAATGAAGTTTTCATTACGTCTCAAAGACTATAAATTTTCAGTCGACGAATATTGAATCCATTTCCTTAAATTATTATCTGACGTAGCAGGCGCTTTGTTCACGCTTAGGTTGTTAATGTCACGAACAGTCGTTGAACAGTCTTTTCTGAACGTGAAGTCATAAAAATTAGAACCCTTGTCACAAAACAACACGCTTTAATGATTCTCTTCCTGCATTTAACAAGTGACTTTATTTGTAGATAGATGGTCCTGTAAACATACACCGTGAATAGTGTGAATTGATTTATCACCTACAGTATTTTCGTCGCGACATACAATGCACGTATACTTTTCGTTTCGCTAGTTGGTGGACTCTGAAATCCTTAACATAAAAAACCCTAGACTTCGTGCGAGACGCAACACAATAGCAACTGTTTTCTTTCCAGAGATAAAGGAATCTATGCGTTATTTGTGGGGAATAGAAATTAGAATGGTTATAATGAGATAATGTGAATGTTGGTGAGTGGTGACTGCAGTGGCGCTTGCTTGGCGTGGAGCCCGGCGCTGGCACACCCCGGTGGCGTGCTGGCATGCCCCTCCCACGCCGGTTCACACCTCCTTTGTTGCTGCTCTTACTCACGCCGATATTAATAAATGCTTTTCAACGTGAAATGGTATTGATGGCAAAAACAGATATCGAAATTAGTCATGTCTCGACGATTTTCTCGAGTTTGCAACCATTGAGTCTGTTGATTATGACTCTGTCAAAGAAAACGGACGCGGCAAAATCCAGAAGGAGTCAAATGTTTGTGAAATGAGTGTTTGTTCTGATCATTGATGTGGGTATTGATTGTAGGCATACAACCTCTTAAGACGTCTTTAACTCCTTGGATTTTGTTCTGGAGGTTTGATAAATGCAATCCGATAATAGATTTACATTGCAATCTCCATCCAAGCTCCTTAACGCCAAGGCTAAGGCTGAGTTTAGTCGAGAAGCAGTACTGGTTGGACCGCGTGTTGACCGTCGGCTGGTGCCGCTGCGGTGGTATCCTTAGCACGTTTCGTGCTCCTTGCCTCTTCAGCCATTCTCAGCCTCTCTGCTGAGGGAAAAAACATCGTAATATTTAAGCGTTAAGGTTTGTACCATTGTAAGTAGAGTTTCGTATTTTTGTTCTATATATTGCGCCATAAAAAATCATTTTTAGTTGCACAGTATGACACCTAGTTGAACATGTATACTTGACAAAGAAATTTGATTATGAACAACAACTGCACCTGAACTAAACTACAGAAGAAACAAATCGTTGTATATATTAACTACACTACACTAGGCGGTAAAGGTCTTATTGCATGTTTACGGAAATATAGATGTGATGACGACGATTATTTGGAATTACTTTGTGATAGATGAATTTTTGGTCTAACCATCAACCTTGGAATTTTGCGCGGATGTGCATTTTGTATAAATTTATGAGTGGGTAAAGTAATTGTTTGTATGAAAAATTGACTTGTTTCGTCGGTTTTTTTTTGCAATCGAATGTATTTTGGCAATGTTTGTTTGAGATAAGTGAGAATCACTATACGATATAATTTTGTTACTGAGTTATTTTTAATAATACATATTAACGTATATAGCGGTAAATATAAAATACTTATTAACATACAACAAAGTAACTTATTATGTACACAAATAAGAGGTTTCATAGAATCATGACTTAGACTAAGATATGAATCATTTAATCAGATTCGCGATAATACTTGTTTGTATTCTAATTGAATAGTCCGCAGTAAACATGGCAAACCATTGAATAAGGGTTGCCAGCGCTGGAACATTGTATAATCCATTGAAATAATTGTTAAAAGCTGATTGAGTTATTTCAAGTATACACGTGTAAACCTGTTTCCTGTATTTTGCATTTCTGTAATAGTTTATTTACTTTGAATATATTAAATAAACTTCTTTTATATTAATTGGTGTACTGAGTGGAAATTAAACGAAACGGAATTAACGTTATCAAATAAGGGTATAACATAGCTCAATGACCTTTAGCTTTTCCTCAGCAATAAAAAGGATCCTCATGTTAACGACGGCGCTTAATTTTGATATTAAAAGAAATATTTAAGGCTATATCGAATTATTAAAATAAGACCAACAATACTAATTGAAAACACAACACAACCTTTTATTTCTCGTAAAAGTTCATGTAATATGTTTACTACTTACAGGTTTCTGATAGAATTTGTATTGATATACAAAAATTACTTTAATTACTTTTTTATCACTTGTGTATTGTGTAATTATAATTTTAAACAATACAATTATTCTTTTGTAACATTTAGTTTATCATATAATACTTTTAACACTTGCTTAAAAGAAAAAAAGAATCTTCTTCAAACCCCCAGTACTATTGAAACTTAATCGATGTTAAGTAGACGAACCCCTTGATAACATGAATATTATTGCTCAAACATTGTCTATTGTCACAAACGAAGTATACCTCGAATCTAGCTAACTGCCTCGCGGATCTCGATACGTGGAGTTATCTTGAAGATATTTTGTTCATGTTTTCGGAAGCACCCCCGAGATAAAATCTAGTAATAAATATTAGTACGACTCTTTATATCTTTGCTGGAGTTAGAAAAAAAGGCTCTTTAAGAAGATATATTTTAAAGTAAAAAAATACATATATATATTTCATTATAACAATGATTAATTATTGTTCTAACGATATGATGAATAAGATATGACTGGACGAATAGCGTATCTCTTACGCCATGATGGTCCTTCTAATGCGCACGCGCATTGCAGCAACGCTGACTCACCCGCCGCCTCTAATTACGATATCCGAGCCACGTGTTCGCCTTGAAACTGTGCGTTGTGTTGATTTTTGTGAATGGATGCCCCTTGTGCTGCATGAACTGTACCGTCAATGAATTGTGCCTTTTGTACTTTACAAACTGTTCCAATAGCTCTGTGTCTATGACTAATTAAGTTTTCCGCCGTAGTCGGAATTGATACACGGGTGACATTAGTTTGCATAAGTAAATATTGCCGGTTTTCCTCGTTTTCGTATCGAGTTTTTCTTAGTTAATCACAAATAAGCTCATTTGCAATTAAAAACCTAGTCGTATTTTCATGCACATATTTCCTCTCAGTCACGTAATTCTTTATATAATGTGGTGAGGATCAGATTATAAATCCATTTACAGCCTACGAAGAAGCCGCACTTGTTGTCTTGCGGAAGATTGTTGTATGAAACTAAACCAATGAATTATTATATTGTAGAATTGGGGATAACAAAAGAAATTTCAAATTTGTATAGAATGTCCACTTAGCGTAGCCAATATTATGAATAAATGGCCAAGCTCCTGCCCGTAGCTAGTATATAAAATAAATGCTTGGGAAATCACTTTTATATTTATATATATATAAACAAAATATAAATCATATACCACAAAGTACCACCGGTGTCGATGAAACTAACAGCGGAGCGCTAAGTTACGTGCCAACGATAACTTCAAATTATTATTTGATTTTATAGAGATGTAGATTTGGTTTTTAATCATATTTATAAATATAGTAAATAACTGTCACACTTCAACCCACGGGTTCATTAGGAGCAAGGCTTGCTACTAATGAACCCAACAAAGCTAAGCAAGGCTGAGTTTGGCCGTAGGTCACATCGGTCGAGCCGCCTTGATTCCTCAGGAGTCATCACCGCTATACTTGGTTGCGGTAGCGTCCATGAGGATTCTCAGCCTCTCTTCTCCAAAAGGAAAAACAGTCAATTACTTAAATGATGAAAATGCTTGCATTTAATTTTTATTATACATAATTTAATGTTTTTGTATTAAATTGTTTGTTTTTTCGGACATATGATATGATATATATAATATGTTAATTAGGTAGATGAGATTTTTTTTAATTATATAATAAAAGTACTCTTTTAACTGAGAATATTGTACACCTGCGCTTATTACCTACTTTTGAAGATACATCAACATGTTTGCGGCGCTGACGCGGATTGTTAAAACGCTCCATACTAAAACACTGCAATAGTGACGTTATAATTCAGTAAACTCGTCTAAATTGTATGAGCGTATAAACAAAATTAAAAATGACTTTGTTATTTGTACGTTTATAGGTATACTTTCTTTATGAAAAAAAAAATACATTAAATGTGACAATGCTAGAAATGTGTTCGTTTCATTAGAATTACGTAGAAAATAATTGCACATTGTTAGAAATGTAAAAAAATATATTTTTATTTTACTACTTTCCTGAAATATAGTATTAAAACGGGTATATAATAGATGTAATTATTTTATTTTATGTTCTTTTTTCATTTAAATATTGTGTCTCTCTGTAGCAACATTGACTCAGGTTAAATTAGTTCTATAATATTACAACATTCGCTTATAAATATTGTGCACTATGCGGATAAGGTAATACAAAGTCCCAATAATCGTTCGTAAGAATGTCAATGTCCACTCTGCTATTCAAATTATTTTGGCAGCAACGCAGCGTCATTCATTTAAGATAGCTATTTTTGTTTGGAATTCACAAAGTACACCAAGCGTAACTGCATATAGTTGGGATTCCAATGGTTTATTCTCCACCTTGGCGTTAACGTGTGGTCACAACAATTATGTGTTTATTAATATTCGTAAATAAGAGCTTAGTCTCGATTCCGAGAACAGCGCGTTTAATCATGCTAATGGCTCGTGTGGCATTGGTGGCGATCCTGCCATCAGATCAAAGCTTCTATCTATATTTTATATGTTTTCGCTATTTTCTATATTTTCGTTTTTTATATTGTTATATCAACGTTAAACTTATAACAGATTATAATAAGGTCTGTTTCGAAATAATATCATCCATATAGTTCTAGTATCTAGCTATGAAATTTTCTGTGATCGTGAAGAGATTTATGGCTGATTTCTTTGTTTTAGCTTAGGACAATCTTAAAATGGCGTGTTGTGTCACTGTTTCTTTAATTTCAGACAAAAAGTTATTACTTTGTTAGATATTGCATAACATTGTTTTAAGGTAAGACACTGTTAGTGAAATGTTCGGTTAGTCATCTGTTGAAGGTCCTCAATTTATAATGTGTTTCGGACGTAGTAAAATGATCACTCGATTATCTTTCTCGTTTTACGTTAAGCAGTAGAGAACATCGGAGTTTGCTAGTTAGTTCCGCTTCAATGATGAAAAACCGCCACTTCCCAGAAGACCGTTGTCAAACAACTTTCAACAGTGCTCATCTGGTGCTCCGCTGGAAGCACCTATATCTTGTAATAACCGACCCATCGACCCATAAAGTGGATCAGATCCACTTTATTAGTTAACAACTTTTCTAAGTAATAGGAAAAGGCGAAGAACATACAGATCACCTGATGGCAAGCTATAACCGTCTCTCATGAACATTCGCAACACCAGAAGAGTCACAAATGCGTTAGGATAAAAGACTTTAAGTTTTCATACCTTGTTTTTTACCTTGATATACATTTAATGGTCGAGTAGACACGTAATTTTAATATGGTTGAAAGAAAATATCGTGACAATCACGTATTCGATTTACATTCGTAGTTAACTGCTTAAAGTTATGTATATATTTCCATGTTTAGCTATACTGACATCTTATGTGGTTTTCTAACTGAAACTAAAATACAAATTATATTTAGATTTTAGTTATTGAAAGCAGTTGTAAGTAGAATTAAACGAGGAATTCCTTCGACATATAATTGGTAGATGTTCTTTCTTCCGTCTGTCTCATAGATAGCAAAATTAATTTATGGTCATTTTTCGCTTTCTTGCTGCTTCTTACTGCCGAAAATAATTTCAAGTTTGTTGGTAATATTGTAATCGAAATTGTAAAAATGTAGTTGTGAATTTTGGATTTGCGTCTCAGATCGTATTTTGTTTTCGTGGTGTATCATCTGTCATCGCGCTGTTTACATTATTGCTTGGTCATCGCCTGAATGGAATTCTTCACGGTTTGTTGAACATTGTTTTGGTGCCGAGCTTAACTATGGCTATGATTGCAAATCATCGTGGATTTAGAAATAGGCATTTCGTTAATGGTGGTAATCGAACATGATTAATTGAAATTTTCTGATAATATATCTAATTTTGAAGTTAATTCGCAGGAATATAATGATTTTTATTAATGTTTAAAAATTATATCCTGTAGTTGAATGACGGATTGAGTTTATTCTACACCCAATTTGCAGTTGTGCGTGGAAATGAAATAGGCCCGGGGTGAGGTTGGTAGTGGGGTAAATTTAGGTAGCTATAGATGAGCTAGACTACTTAATTCAAAACACACCGAAGGTCTACAGTAAATCAATAAAGCGATTCAAATTCTATTCTCTTTGATTTGGCTTTCCACATTTCTTCGTATTCTTCCATATATATCCTCTTTTATATGTCCCGAAGTACTGGTTACATTTCTAAAAACTTTAATTTATGCCGTCTCTCATATCCCGGATATTCATCCGCTACATAAGAAATATAATATTTGACGAGTATTAAGTCACCGCGCCTGCAGTAATCATTCACAGCGCGTCATTGATTCACACGTTCGCAGTCGCTCGTGCTATCTGGTGCCGGTATCCAACGGCTTATTTACATTGTTCGTGCGCATTGCATTACGTTTTTATGTGCACAGTTGATACTGTCCGCAGTCCTTGATAGTCGTGACGCTTCGCAGTTAATTCTAAACAGTCATGTGCTTGCACCAAAAGTAACAATACGCATTCACAAAAAGTTATACGACTGCATTCATCAATATACAGTCAGTAATACGTCAGGCATTACATTTGTACTTCGAAAATCGCCGCTATAATCGCGACATAAGAGCTATCTCAAGGTCAACAAGTAAAACCTAAAGTTGCTATGTAAACAACCGACGCGATACATTTGTAGCTTTGATTTCCTAAATTATTGTGGAGTCTGGCTGGCTACCGGTGTTGCTGCTTAATGAGTCCGAGAAAGTTTTTATGAGAACTCTTACTTACCGGATTATTGAATATTTGGTAGGCAGTGATCAGACCAGGCGGATTACCATTTGGCTCAGAAGACCAACCGAAGGGTCTATAGCACAGAGAGAGCTTGTTGCGATGTCATCCCCAACCAACAGCCTCCACAATTGTATTTATGAAAAAAGATTAAATTATTATTTAGATTTACTTATACAGGGTGTCCCAGAAGAACGTAAGAAAGTTTTGTTCAAAATTGCCTGTTATTGGAAAAATAAAATATTTTCTGCAATCGTAGAAATTATCTACCAAGTATCATACCATTTTGGAATCCTTATTGAATGCGCCAATTTTTGCAGTTACTTGCCAAACTCGCATAGTACATTTTTTTCAGTACAACTTGTTGAAGCTATGTGAAAGATTAATTTTGAATATTTAATTTAGATAAAAATGGTATATTCTTCTAATTTGCAGCAGCTGGCTTTAAATTTAAAATTAGAGTATACAGAAACACTATTCAGGATTACAAAACAAAAGAAAATGTTTAGAAAAGTCAAGAATTGTATAATAATTGCAACAACAGTGAAAAAACCGTCACAGGTGTAAATTTCATCGATTTTTTTAAATGCTAGATTTTTTTTAATAGGTGACTTAGATTTTTTTTATATTTTTCTGATTACATATATGAGGTAGTCTACCACCTGCTTTCGGCTTGACGTCGGCTCCTGGGACATCCTGTATAAGGAGGAAACTCAGTATCATCACTAGTGTCGCGTCGTGGTGAGCTGTGGTGACTCGTTGCTAGTCAACATGAATAAGTTGCTGGTTTGAGAGAGGTTATGGGGTGGCTGTCATCTTCTGATAGAATGTAATCCTGTAAGAAGGTAGTTGAGATGCTACAAGAAAACAATCCATAAACCGCTTCCCTTGGATGAAGACGGTTGGGTGTTAGAAAGTGGAACTGCTTTATATTCACCCAAAGTGTGGCCTACTCCTTAGGGTGATGCCATATGTGTGTCAGTATAGGCCCCCGTAGAACCCCTGTTATGTCCACTGCAGTTCCCTGTTAAATTCCCTTTTGAACTCTTTGAGTAACCGACTGAGAAGAAGACCGGAGTGATTCGGGGAAATTGGGTTTTATGTTTAAAAACTGTTGCCATTATCCTATGTTGTAGGTGCAGTTACAAACAGAAAAATTTTCATGCACATACGTCCAAACTGGAACAAATTTCTACAGGTCATATGCGAAACCAGTTATACCCGAATTAAACCAATGACTGGTGGCGCAGTAACCTATCTTTGGACCATGCGCGCTAACCGCGTTGTCAGACCGTATACGCAACGTGGACAGTCCTGCACACAATTTACCCTTGTCAAGTGCCGTGCGCAACAGCGTTCAATCCAGCATCATTGAAGAGTTTTGTATAGGCTGCGCCAAGACGAATTCGATAGATGAAATTTACCCTCTCATACATAAAATAATTTACGGGTGGTTACTGAATAAATAGTTACGCTGCCATGTATTAACTCGAATGAATCACGCACTTCGCCGTAACGACCAGCTGGCGGCAGGTAGCAGTCTCGACCAGCTAACTGTTTCGCTATGATCTCGCGAGTCTCATTATCATGTCTGATCGTTGTACTTTGTACCTACTCCATGTAATTTGTATAAATGTGTGTGTTGCAACAAATAAACTTCTTATCTATCTATCTATTAAACCGCGAAAATCGCGACGGCACATTAAGTTTAGACTCCATACGACTGGCCGTTGCGAGCAAAATACATGTAATGTGCTGAGATGGCTTATTGTCGTCGACGTCTCATCGCTGTTCGCGCGCGTTCGCTTCGTGGGAACCCTGAGTACCTATCATGTCCTCGGAAGTATCATTGTTGCTAAATCGATGCAAAAAACTAACGCATTTGCGTTACGCATTTAATTGCTGATTGCATCGCGAGCTTCCTTGATAGATTGTGAGATTTTATACGATGCTTTCTAATAAATATAGCCATGTGAATTGTCGCCTTCTTATATCACTTCATTGGATTGTTTATTCGTAGAAAATAATATGGTTTATGTTCGATTGTTCTGGTAAATAATATTGTATTTGCATCGTAACATCCATGAGGTGAGAAGCTTCGAACATGGCGTTGTTGTTTATCTTCCAGTGGATGACTTTAAGGGTCTCGACTAAAAGAGTTTACTATTACTCTCTCATACTTATAGATCTCTCGTAACTAAATCCTACACTGCGCCGTCAACGAGGAACATGTTTTATCCACATCCACATTAATTTAATCCACGTTATTAAAGGGAATCAAACTATTGTTAGGATCTAATTCAAAACTTATAGGTGATCCGAAGTTCCTTTCCAAACATTAAATCTTCCAGAATAGAACTTAACACCTTAAGATTAGTTTAACAGATTCTTTATATTCCGTGGCCACTTGTGATCTCAGTGTTATATATCATGTGCTTTGTCAATTGTTTAGTTATCTTAAATGCTACTAAACGCGAAACGGATAATAGGAGCTCTCAGATTCTACTTTGACAGTTCGTAAACAAAGCTAACGTCTCATTTCGATATATTCTGGTATACACTTTTCCCGTGACTCGAGTAGCGGTGCGTTCACGCTTCATTAAATGTTGACTTACGAGTAACGTTGTCGATTCTGTGACCTAAGTAGTTTCCCAGTTTCTATCCCTAATGTCGTTGGGTTTATTTCTACATTTTGGGAATTTTATATCGTTTCGGATAAGTCCTTCAAGTGAGACAATACGATCACAGCATATAACTATGATGGGAACTACGAATTACGAAAGGTGATTTTGTGTACGGAGAGGTAGAAATGGGATTTTACAAAAGATCTCATAATATAAAGTAAACAAATTCGTGTAAACTAAAAAGACCGTAGCGTCTGACTTGTTATTAATCAGCGATCCATCAAGCTTTTTCAATGTCAACTCTATTGATATCGTGGTGCTATTGACAAGCTCAGTTCAACCGTGCCTAAATTCATTCATCTTTGTGCAATATTTGATCAAAGCTACACGTAATCTGAATACGACTTTATTCACTTGACATTAAGGTGTTTCGTCGAGTGAATGAGGGTACCGGCGGCCCAACCCCCCTTCCCCCCTTATTCCCTTTTAAAAGGCCGGCAACGCATCTGTGACTCCTCTGGTGTTGCCATTGTCCATGGGCAACGGTTATCGCTTACCATCAGGTAATCCGTTTGCTCATTTGCTGCCCTATCCTATATAAAAAAAAAACACTTTTGACTATAATACTCGTGAGCGAACATGTATCTACTTAGATGTGTGTTCGCACAGGTAATTAGTAATTGTTTAGGCAACTTACTCATTAATGTCCTAGTTCGCACGAGCTTAGTATTTTGTATCGCTGACGGTGACGGCAAGCATGGTGAGGCGCGCCGGGCGTTGGGTTTCAGTAACTCTATCCAGGGGTCTATTCTACAAACAAACCGGATTCGAATTGTTGCCTTTAATATATCCCAGCCAATCTACGAGTTCTTATCGATTCAAGACGTCGATGCAGGTTGGATTCAGATGTCATTTATAGTAGAATTGTCCCTTTGCCTCAACTATCGCCAATTACGACAAGAATATGTGCTTACATGTCCAATTGTGTAATGTTACAGTAATTTAGACAAAGTTTTAACGGGTTACAACATTTTTTCAGTTAAGAAATGTTTCATAGAGTCATGAATGAGCAAATATAAAGTGCATATGAGCGAAAGTGAATAAACGAAGCGCATTTTGAAGACATTTGATGGAGATAGTCAGTGTATGGTTAGTCACTGTTATCTCTGGAGATTAGAACAGATACTTCACATCATTGATCGTGCTGATTGAAATTGACATTTCATTTTGTAATAAAAAAAAACAAAGTAAAAAAAGTATTTCAAGTTTATTTCTACTACATCGTAAATTCATGTATATGACGTCATAATTACTGTCAACGCTGTTAGTAAGTTTTGGACCGCATCCTATCATGTTATTAATCTCATAGTCTTGTCAAACATAAACAAATATTTTTTTGTAAACATAGTTATACAATAGAATGTAGCCCATTCCACTGTATGAATGAAGTCATTTACCACAAATCATTGTAGTATGAGCTAATATTTAATGTTAAGAAGATAGTTGATAATTTAATGTATTAGTTACATAATAATAATAAAAAACTTACTTGTTTATTTTTCTAGATTTCATGACAATAGTTAAATAGGCAAATTAAAATTAGAAAATGTTTTAAATTGGATGAGCCTGATTACTAATTATTGGAACTATGCACATACCATGTTGCTTAACACCACAGTAGCCATGAAACTTGAGAAATAAGATGCTGCGCGTGAGTGTACCTGAGCTTAGTAGAGTAACGCTGTCAATTATTTTGGTATCAATGACATGATACTAGTCATATTAATTACTGACATTTCAAGACTAGTACATATTATGGAACTATTATGTTAAGAGCTTTAAAAAAATAAACCACGTCTTTCGAAGCTCATATGAAACATATTCGGTGGTCTCCGCGTTGGCCTTGTAGGTAATCGGTAGATTCGACCTTTGATTTTGCCTTTGTACCAATATGTGTTTCGAATTCCATATGAAGATTTAACCGTTTTTAAAGCAATCATCGTGAGTTATCTAAACAACTACGCATTCGGCCAGCGTGGTTAACTAATGTTCAGCTGACTATAATTTAGGGTAGGCTCGCGACCCTC
Source organism: Scirpophaga incertulas (assembly GCA_036419045.1). Taxonomy (NCBI): domain Eukaryota; kingdom Metazoa; phylum Arthropoda; class Insecta; order Lepidoptera; family Crambidae; genus Scirpophaga; species Scirpophaga incertulas. The sequence continues at coordinate 28,984,770 of CM071632.1, read as the reverse complement.
AGCAGGGTACGACCTCGCCTAACCTGTGATGACGATGATGACAAATTAAACGAATGACCGAACTAATAATGTCGATCTTATATCTTATTCTTAAATTAAGCTAGGCATATCTCAGAGTTTCTCACATGCTTTTTTTTCTTGTCTCCAGCCAAACCGAGGAGCAAATGATCAGGTAGGTTTATGTTAGAATAAGTGCATAGTTTGTGTTGTTTGTCACTTAACAGTGATCCAAAATATTACATTGTTTTGTGATTAATTTGTTGCGTTTTGTGTTCAACTAATTTAGTATCTAACACAGTACATAATAAAGTTATTTTTTTAATGTGGTGTCCTTTTTGTGGTTTTATGTTTAAATGTGTAACGTTTGTATCGTAAACGGTCACTCACTTTACATTTCGAAACTCCTATAAAAGAGTTTTTGTAACCTTGTTTAATGTGAATACGGATAACAAATACAAAATATCTTTTTTTGGCCTTTTTTATTACAAATATTATGCTTTATATAAGTGTCTTGTAACAAATGTGTAGAGATTTTCTGTCTCTTGAATAGCATATGACCTTGGAGCAACTTCCATGTTTATATGAACGCGTGAAGGGCAGTCGTTATTTCCAACTCTTCCTATTCCTTTATTTATACTAAATTTAATTGTATACATGATTGCAATAAATGTTTACTAGTTGAAAATGCACCAAAGTCATAACAGTTCTAGAGATAAAGGAAGATAATTTATGTTTGTGCACTTGTGACTAACACTTGTCTCTTATCTCGTGCTGTAAAATTATGTTTTTGTTACGACTTTAATAGTGTTTCTTTTTAAACAGCTGTTCACGGCGGCGGTAACGCACCTGCAAGATGTTAGGCGGTCCAATCAGCCAGACTCGGGATTCTCGGAGCCGGTGGTCAGCGGCCCCGTTGCCGGCGAGGATAATAACAACGGGCCTATCTCATTACGCGAGCTGCAGAACATCGCCAATAATAACGCGGCCGCATACATCACGAGCGGAAATGAGGAGCGCACGAGGCTCAGCCGCGAGTCCGTCGTGGAGTTCGAGCCCCTGCCCGTTGGGATAGGGACCGCGGATCCGCTGGAGCGTCATGCGAGCTGGTTCGGTAAGTGAAAGCACTTAGAAGCGGACCCAATTTGGTCAGACTCAAACGTGGATCGATAGGATATGGGTGGCGAATCTGCTGGAAGCAGCGACTGATCAAGAGTTCTGCCCGCCCTGGGCTAATTGTAAGAACGTGCCCCCGCCAGGCGTGTTACGGTCGGCTTAAAAAGAACCGATTCGAGTTAAGTCAGAGTTTGTTTTACGCGCGTTTTTTTAAATTTCAAAATTAATTGTCCGCCCCCCGATCCTCGCGCCCTAGGCTGCAGCCAAATTAGCCTAAGGGTTAATCAGGCACTGGCTGGAAAAGAACGAGAGCTAGTTCGGAGGGTGAGGACCGGACCAATTTGGCCGATGTCCAGTGTAAATCAATAGGATATGAGCTGCAAATCTGCTGCAGCTACACTATAATGCTTTTAACAAAGCCTTAGCACAATCAAAAAATCCGAGAGTATTTAAAGTCAAACAATACGTCAAGTTTTATTTTTTATTATATTTGTACTACGAAACCGCTCCTATTTAGAGCGACAGAGTTGTCTCAAGGTGAAAATGTAAAGACTGATGTGATAACGTTCTGTGTAAAAAGTTTGTGTATTAAACTAAACCAATGAAACACATACGAAATTTCCCCCTTTTCTCCCTGAAACTTCAAACAGAGGTGTAATTAAAACCTCATATCGCCAATTTGACTTTATTATTTACTTTATATTTTTCTTCACCATACAAATAGGTGGATAAGTAAATGACAATGCATTTCAATCTTAGTATACTCCTGAAGGACCACTTAAACCGTTCATCTATGTAGTAAGTATCTATGAGAACGTTGTTTACACATTTAAACATCGCTGAATAATGGCGGCACCTACCTCGCTTAATTTGAATATTCTATCAGCGCTGACGATGAAAAGTGTCATTCATGTGACGCTAAAATTAACACTGCCATGAATTGCGAGTCAAGGCTAAAGGACATTATGCAATGCAAACAAAACAGCTACTACAGCCAGCAACGGTTGTTGCGCAGATGTATCTGGTAGGCATACTCTCGAAGTCAATTCTAATCGATAATATTTAATTTTAATCGAACACTTGACAACGCGGCCTTGTTTCCAAATTGTTCACTAATGATCATCATTGGATTAGTTATTTTTTTATTTAGTCCTATTCTGTCAATTGGCTCATTATAATACAATGTTCGAGGATGATTTAAGGAATATTTTTTAAATTTATCATTTTTTGCATAAGTTATTGTTTTGTTGCAATTAGACTTGTTTTCACATTGTTACAATATATAAAAGACTTTAGTGACGTATGTTACATGAAATTAACAAGTCCTAAAGTCTTCACAATCAAAAAACGCCAGTTTGACATATGACATAGTTCATTTGTCAAAATTATGACACCAGTCAATACGGATTTCTAAAATTGTGGAGACTTAGTGATACGTTTACTGTATATCTGTATACCTTATACGAACCTAATTTGTCATTATTATTGTAAAAATATAGAAAACACTAACGCCAGTTGATCGGAATTGATTTAAAGAGTAAGGCTATATTGGTTATACAAAACTTGTCTTGCCAGGTATGCTGATGTGTGCTCTATGAATAATGCAGTGATCATAATGTCACCGAACTTTTAGATTATGAAATTGTTATCAGCTGGTACTTAATTTAACAAACTCCTGAACTGAGGTTGTGTAATTGACGCTTAAGGCACCTGGTGGGTCAAGAAGAAACCGAGTTTCTTTTAAAATACAAATAAATAAAAAAGTTTATACCTTATCGTTTCTAGGTCGATATAATAGACATTTATTGTACGAGGCGATCATTCGAACGGCCCTTTTGTAAATAGCTATAATATTGCCACAAATTTTCAAGTTTGATGTTGATACGTAGTTATCAACAGTGAATAAAGGTTACTTTGGATTGTCAAAGGGTGTACTATGCCGTTGAATCAAGATTAGGACTCGTTGGTAGAATTCCCGCCAGAATCAATTTTGTTTTTTTCTTTGTTCTTATATATATGATGCTCATCTGGCTTATATGAAATATTATTAATGGGACTAGATTAATACAAAATCAATCTAGTTACATACTTTCAGAATATCGCGGTTAGATTGTAATAACACATTTATTTATCTATATCTGCGTTTTATCCCTTCTTTCATAGGTAATCTTATTCTATGAAACTGAACGTATTTGTCTTTTAATAGCCGTGCACATCAATTTTGAACAATAGCACTTGTTGCATAATTAGCCATTATTATTAGTCACTCTCAAGGTATACATACATCTAATTGTGTTACCTTTGCCAGTCAATAAAGCATATAATGACGACGTATATTCCTGCCCGCTAGAAAACCACAGGAATATTAACAATAAACAAAAATCTTATTATATAGACGCATCAAACAACGCATTAACAAACTTAACATATCTACTATGAGATAGCTCTTAAGTCGCTCCTATTAGCGGCAGTTTTCGTTTTCCAGTGCAGACTTAACGTGTTTCTGACTGTACAAAGGCCGAGCGATGAACTTTCACTCACCTTTGCTCGACATGTATCGTGACCGTGAGTCGTATTTTTCGATATCCCGTAAATCTTGCAACACGCACTAATCATTTGTCGACCCTGGAACAGTCAATTTGAATCTATGTTGTATTTGCAGGCGGCGAAGATTCCCCCAGGAATCAACTGCAATATCTGCGCGAGATCGGACGAGGATGGTTTGGAAGGGTAGGTTTTTATACAAATACATAGTTTAAACAATACATTCATACTTTATACGTACATTTGCAACATCCACGTGAACCGCAGTATACGTTCAGAACTTGTGATATGATGAACAGTGACAGTTTTCAGTAATGTCACATTCGGTTGGCAGAGATTTCTTTTCCGTTTCCTCATAATAATAAGAAAAATATAGACTTCTTCATATATCATAGCTTATAAAAGTAAACAGTTGTCGTTTAGTTTATCTCGGATTAATGGAACTTTCATAGAGCATGCAAGTATTTATACCGTATCCTATCCAAGTCCTATTAAAATAATCTCACTGTCTCTTTCTCTCATAATATCACGTACTTCCCTAACCACACCAATTTCACCTCAAATATATCTTAATTTTTATTCCTGCTATTGTATCCATAACATGAATCTACTGGGTCGAATCTCCCCACTTTTCCTTACGTAGCGAACGTGAGACGCACTGCATTAGTTTCCGGTCAGTACCAGCATCCCGGTGTTTCTGTTCGACTCTGGGTACGCTCTACGATCCAATAAACCAATGTTAGCCAACAACCTTTGAGAGCTGTGATGAGCTCTCCTCGTTCCTTCTCTAAACTAATCAGGGATTAGGCTTAACACAGTAGCGAATTTCAAGCAAGTTCGGCTACATATGGAATACTGTTCTCATCTTTGGGCAGGGGCTCCCCAGTAGCAGCTTCTCCCTCTGGACCGTATCCAACTGAGAGCGTCCCGAATCGTCGACTGCTCGGATATTTCATGTCGGCTGGACTTCTTGGCGCTGCGTAGAGATGTAGCTTCGCTTTGTATCCTCTATCGCATATATTACGGGGAGTGCTCCGACGAATTGTTCGGATTAATTCCTGCTGCGAGTTTCCGTCGCCGTTCTACGCGACACAACATTCATCCTCATCATCTAGACGCTTGGCAGTCCATCACAGTGCGTTTTTCCAGGAATTATCTGCCACGTACAACTAAACTGTGGAATGAATAGGCTATTTGACAATGCGAAAAATAAAGTGTCAATTACTGTTAACAGTATAAATTAAGAGTTAAAAAATGATTATTTATTAACGTAAGTTGAAAATAATGATTAATTTATTTTAAAATCCGTAAATAAAAATTGCATTTTTTAAACATTTGTCACGTGACACAAAACGCTCCTGATTGGTCGAATTTATCATGACGTCACTTGCTTGTAAACTTCGTTTGCCTACTTGTGTTGCGCTTAGTTGTGGTAGATTATCTCCGTTATATTAAGATTTTCTTTATTATGCATTGTTTTTTTTTTTTGTTTATATGCACTATTTTACAAGTACTTTCAACCATGGACAACGATTTTGTAAAAGCAGACAGCAGAAACCTACCGCAAGTCGACGCAATTATGGTCGGATTATTTTTCTAAAATAATTCTGACTTTTATGCTTCGGAGCTAAAAAATGTAAAAACAGCAAAGTAAGTATAATTACACTTTACTGGTAACTTAAATTATATAATAAAAAAGTGAAATAATGATGAACTTCCACAAGAACTTATATAGGTTATAAATAATTAAGTTTGTTTGGCACAATTTCGTGAACATAAACGATAATTTGTTCACGTTACGTCGGTTATTGAATCTCTTCACATTGTTTAACAAGTTCCATTCTTTGCCGTTTGACAAATGCAGATCGGGAAGTACCAGCATCACACATTCTTTTAATGCGATCTGGATGACAATGAAATTTAAAAGACAGAACTTTATCTTTTATAATTATTTTCTGACTGAAACCCATTTTGTACTGATAGTAATTTGCCATATCATTTTCCATCTGTAACGAACAAACGAGTTTTAGTCGGGATCTTTTAGTGTACTGCTTATTGAAATCATAGGACTCTGTAGCTACAAATTTTAACAAATATTATGGAAAACAGCGGAAATATTCGAAGTGAGTTGCAAGAGACATTCTGTTAAAAACATTAGAGGTATTACAACCCCAAATCAATAACGAAAATATTAACATTCTGAATGTAATTAATTATTACAAAATATAAATATTATGTTTACTTCCATCGAAATGGTCTTCACAAAAGAAAATATTTGTTACTATTCGCTATGTCATTATGATCCCTCCGAGAAAGTAGCAACCACTTTCGGCGCACTTCGATACTCTTTGGAACACTTACAAATAGTTTTTCCGGAGTTTTTAACGACGTATTTGTACATTTTGGAACTGCACACCATTTTTAACTCATTTTGTTACATAAATCACTGATAAAAAGTAAATCCAATCGCTTTGTTTACAACAAACAAATATATATGCCAGTTGTCACAGATCAGAATACAGGCAAGTGACGTCACCGACCTCATTGCAGCGCCATATTGTCAAAGTAGCGTTTTGGCACACTATTTAAATATTGAATTTTTAATTCGATGTTTTTCAGCTAATATATACCAGAATTAAAAATAACAACCTTTACTGGGTTCCTTAGACTCTACTGCATAATATAAAATGAATTTTAAAAACCTGTCAAATAGCCTATTGTCACCAATATTTCCGAGCCGTATTTCCATTTCCATTCCATCAGCAGTATTTCCGAGCCGATGCGATATCGAAACCTTCAAAAAAAAGAGCATATTCCCATTTAAAAGGCCGGCAACGCATCTGTGACTCCTCTGGTGTTGCGGATGTCCATGGGCAACGGTTATCGCTTACCATCAGGTGATCCGTTTGCTCGTTTGCTGCCCTATCCTATAAAAAAAGCGAGCAGTTTGTGGCTTCAGTGTAGGTTCATAAAAAAATATATTCTTCTTTATACGATTACGTTATTCTTGATATGATTACGTTATTATTTGGCGTTAATTAGTTGTTAAAGCCTGTGTTGAATAAACTAACACTATGTCTTGCAACTACTCTTCTTCACAGTCACTTCTTCACCAACCTTACGCATCAATATGAGCACTGTTATCCAAACATATAGCTTTATCCCCATTAGTTTCTTTCCGATATAATAATCTGTTCACTCTTTTACGCCGCTCTACCTACGAGGTTTAAGACTATGCAAGGAAATTAGGAAACGTGGCTTCCAAGTTTACTAACATCCTGAGATAATGTTAGGAATTCTCCATACACCAACAAAGAAAACTATTTATTTGTTGAACTGGGAAAAGGACTCATAAGTTTACATACTGTTATACTAACTTATTTATACTAAGGTTATACTAAGTTATTCTGGGGAGAAATACTATTTTTGCTTATCTCACACTTTTACATTCCAGGTGGTGGAAGGCGAGATAGATGAAGCTGGCATGACAAGTACTGTAGCTGTGAAAATATTAAACCAAAATGCATCACTCGAAGATAAAGCCAGATTTCTGGAAGAATCTCGGCTATATAGGGACGTTCGACACGAGAATATATTAGGTTTCATAGCTAAATGTCTTAATGAGGATCCTTGGATAGTGATATTCGAACTGTGTCCTATGGTAAGCAAATTTACTTATACTAGACTAAAACCACAACACACAACTACAAGACTCAAGAATGCTCTTTAAAATTTATCAGAAAGAGAACATTTTTACTGATCTGAACTTTAGGACACTTCTATGAGAATACAACTCTGCAATGGGGTGCCAGTTTTTTTTTTACTGTATATGTTAAGTGTACATTATTAGCTGATAAATATTATACAAGTGACAGTGTACTATCGATTATTACTTTACGTATGTAAGTATAGTGACATCTTTGTGGTCTTCTCGTAAATCGACTTTCAAATCTGTTCTGTGATCTCATATATACATAACAAAGTTGTGTTAGTTAGTTTGTATCACTTAGAACTCAAGAACGGCGATTTTAAGATTACCTCCGTCATATATAGCAGAATAACTATTCAAATATTACAAAAAGCAGGAAAAAAATGGTAAGTAAATAATATATGTATTATGCAACTACTGAATAATGGACGAATTTCGTAGATTCTACTGACTTAATTAAGCTTTAGTATCTTATGTGATGTAAGTGATTTACTTATCCTTTTTATTCAAGAGTTCCATACTACAACATCTAACCATGACTACTAGAAAAAGAAATAATTTTCAAAGGAAAATCTTTAGACATTGAAGAAAGTCCAATCCACCTGCTCGTGGACCATTCCACTTCAGAGCTCCTTCAAAGAAAGTCCAATCCAATCCAATTGATGTGTCCTAAATTCAAATACCAATATGGTCGTTAAAATTATTATATTGCTTATTGAAATTCCGCCAACTTTCAAATTTGATAGCTCATATCTGTTCATTGACTATTAGTCGGAATGAAGTTCACTGAGTCAGTTAGTAGTATATACAGGTTGTTACACAGAATATCTAAATAATATTTAATTGTGATTATCCATCAGAAGTGAAGAATCTGTAGATAGAGAATGGTGCATCCACCAGACCCACCAGGTCTGGTGGATGCATGCTATTAGATATTATTTCAACTGTCTGTAACACCCGACATAATTTAACTATTATCGTTCACACTACACAACATTAATGATAGCAAATTTTGACTTAATGAAACTGTTACAGAAACTATATTGTTTCTTCGATTTTCCTTTGCAGAGCTTACAACAGTACCTGATAGAGAACAGCCCCAAAATGGCGACGCTAAACGACAGCGGAGTGCCGCTGCGACTAATATGTGACGTCACGTCGGCTCTCTCTTATCTACACACCAGGGGACATCTATACGGGTGAGAATTTGTTATGTCTCTCGTCAAATACACACTCGTGCACTTGTGTTCACACCAGTTGAAATTCATACAAGTGAGCAATTGTAATTTCTCTCGTCAAATATTCACATACCATGGGACAATTATATGGGTGAAACATTTCTTTGGTCAAATACACACATGTATACACCATAGGAAATTTATACAGTGAGACATTGTCATGTCACTTACCGCATCAAAAACACACTCTTTACGCACCGTAGGACTTCTACACAGGTGAGTTATTGTCATTTTTCTCATCAAAGCATATACATACATACACACCGTTGGAAATACGAGGCATGTTTTTTAAGTAAGTACCGTTTTGGAATTAAAAAAAGACGTGCAAGGATATCGCAATAATTTTATTTTTACATGAAAGCCTGTACCTTAATCTACTTTTCTACATAATTTCCGTGAATATTGAGACACTTGTCATAACGTGGCACCAGTTTTTGAATACCCTCCTCATAAAATTCTGCCGCCTGACTTGTTAACCACTGTATCACAAATGCTTTGACTTCGTTATCGTCTTGAAGACGCTGACCGCCCAGGTGTTTCTTCAAGTGCAGGAACAAATGGTAGTCGCTGGGCGCCAGATCAGGGCTGTATGGAGGATGATCTAGAGTTTCCCATTGAAAAGATTTGATGAGATCTTTAGTGCGATTAGCCACATGAGGACGGGCATTGTCATGCAGCAAAACGATACCCTTACTCAACTTGCCACGTCTTTTGTTCTGGATTGCACGACGCAGATTTTTCAATGTCTCACAATAAGACGCTGCATTGATTGTCTCATTGCTGCATTGATTGTCACACCTGGGCGGTCAGCGTCTTCAAGACGATAACGAAGTCAAAGCATTTGTGATACAGTGGTTAACAAGTCAGGCGGCAGAATTTTATGAGGAGGGTATTCAAAAACTGGTGCCACGTTATGACAAGTGTCTCAATATTCACGGAAATTATGTAGAAAAGTAGATTAAGGTACAGGCTTTCATGTAAAAATAAAATTATTGCGATATCTTTGCACGTCTTTTTTTAATTCCAAAACGGTACTTACTTAAAAAACATGCCTCGTATATGCAGTGCGACATTGTCATATTATTTATCCCAACAAATACATACTCGTACGCACCATTGGACCAGGTGACACATCATCATTTCTCAAATCAAATCATACTCGTACTCATACAGATCACAGGATATATATGTGTATGAGACATTATCATTTCTTTGATCAAACACACACTCGTACACAACAGGAACCATCTACATGTAAATTAAGCATTCTCCTACTCGTTGCCGTACCGCCTCATATGCTAACGTAAAATGTTGCTTAGAATCAAAGTAATGCACTTGTGTAGTGTTTCCCACAATTGGGTAGACGACAATTTTTTAAATTCTATACATAATAAGAGTACTCTTTTAAGTGAGAAATATTGTAGAATCAACAGTACACCTGCTCCTATTACTTTTGAAGATACATCGCCATGTTTGCGGCGCTGTCGCGGGTCGCTCAAAAACGCTCCATACTAAAAACACTGCAATCGTGACGTCATAACTCAGTAAACTCGCCTAATTTGTATGCGCGTATAAACAAATTTTTAAAAATAACTTTGTTATTTGTACGTTTATAGGTATACTTTCTATATAAAAAAATGTAACATTTAATGTGAGAATGCTAAAAATGTGATCGTTTCATTAGAATTACGTAAATAATAATTGCTCATTTTTTAGAAATCTGTAAACAATATAAATTAAAAATTAAACTGAAATTTCTATATTGACATACTTTCATTAGATATAAATTGCTCAAATCAGATAATTATAGTATAAAAACAGCCATAATCAGTTGTAGTCCTCTCTACCCTATTAAAATATCATCTTAAAATACTGTACGCCCTAAAAAACAATTTTCTGTACAGACCGAGAAATATCCTCCAGGTCACTAACACACGCGAATACTAAATAGAATATATGCATAAATTATATTTCATACACATAAATATTTGACAGTACCCATAGCCAACGGGCGTGCATGAAAGTTGAGGAAGCGAGGGAAGTATGCTTGGATCATAGCAAGTGGAAAATATGATCTCTGCCTACCCCCATGGGAAAGTGTAGTTGAAATAAAATATATTACTATCTTGTAATGTAATTAAGTAATGTTATGAGTATGGGCTTTGAGAACAGCAAGGGCTGTAGTGATGACCGAGCTTAAGGGCCGACAACAGTCATTGCAAACTTATACTTGTATAATGGAAAAGTTAAATAATATTTGTGATTCAAATATGCTCAAAAATACTTCAACACTTTTTAAAAAAACTAAAGATTGTATTACACATTGCCAAATTCTAAATAAAAGCTATTGTACAATACATTTTGGTAACCTTTGAACTGTTATGAATTTCCATACATGTTTCTGGGCTTAATCCAGTAACGTTAACTTAATTTTTGAGTACAATACACAACTTTTAACATAACACGCAGTTTTTGAGTAAATATAGTAAATTACTCGGATCGTGACACACTCTCTTCATTACTCACAATCTTTTATAGGAACGATTAATGTGTTTACTGTTCCCAATTAATTTGGCAACATTTGTCGCTACTTGTAATGTTTTTATCTTTACAATTTGTATGTCCGGACTGCAGCTCACATGTTTTTACCACTGAAATCACATTTGTGCCAACCGTATACTTTGTATGATTTATCATTACTCATCAACATAATCATTTTGGTCAATAGACACCCACTGCTCGACATAGGCCTCCACAAGGATCTCCACACCATCCCTCCAGTGCTGCTAGTATCCAATGCCTGCTATCCTTACTAAATCATCTGCTAATATTATGTCCTGCCAATGGTACAGTGTTCGGTATATGTCTGCCACTCAAGGATCTTCGTCGAGTCTGCCCCAGTGACTGTCAGCACTGCGAGTTATTACTCGGCATATTTGCCCTGCCCACTGCCACTTAAGATTCGCATTTCTTCAGGCTGTGTCTGTGACCTTGTTTCTACTATGGACTTCATTCCTGATACGATCACGTAGAGAAATCTGGAGCATAGCCCTATCTATTCCATCCATGGGTCACTTTGAGCCAATTTGTAAGGCCCATTGTGTCATAACAACCCGCCGTAGTCCAACATAACCAGCCGTAGTCCAACATAACCAGCCGTCGTAGATCAGGCGCGGGTGGTATCCGGTGTAAGGTCGTCCGAGCACCAAGATGTTATTAAGACGACTACAATAGTAGCGCACCCCTTAAGTGTCATAACGATTAAATACATACCTCCAAGTAAGTTTGCGATCCGTAGTTGAAAAGTGATGAAATTATTTATAATAAAGGTACTCGTAACCGACGGCGGGCGTACATGAAAGTATGTGTACAAAAAAGTAATGAAAGTCGAGTAAGCTGGGGAAGTATTTTTGGAAAATTTGCAAGTGGGAAATTGTGATCTCCTATAACCTAACATAACCCAAACCCATGAGAAAAATATACCCATATACGTATACATGTGTATATAATTTTAAGTCTTATTGTGTTGTGGTGTTATGAAGGTCAGTGTAAATAATATCTGTCTATCTAAGTTGATAACCATGATTGCGTTGCAGCCATGTATGGACGGAGTCGGTGATGGTTCGCGGTGCAAGTGACCAGCCGAGGGCTTTGCTAGGGAGCTACACTAACGCCGCTCCTCCAGCGGACCTCATTGCGCCCGAGACCAGGCGTAACCCCGCAGCTCAAACGGTAACTTGATCCTATTTTTATTCGGTTAACATCAAAGCGAAACGTTATGTTTTACACTTTCCTTTAGCACTTAAACTAAGCTGTAAAATTGTACATTCACGGTATACGTTTTTGTATTTCGTTACTATGGTTAGTCCAAAAATATTTATTATATATGGTCTCTCTTAAGCTGCACAATGTGATTGTCATAAGAAAATAACAACATTTTATTTTTACATTCTTTTTGTTTTATTGATCTATAAAAAATCATTTATTATCTAGTTGCATATCACAATTTTAATTAATTTATAACACATATACCTATACATATTAGCATGTAGGTGAACTCATATATTAATTGTATGTATATAACGGTAATCGTGTAGATAAGCAATCACACATTATATCCCAAATTAAATATAAATGTATGTGTGTGGCTGAGTATTGAAGTGATGGCCCCATCAGGGCTATAGCTGAAAATGAGCGATTTTTGCTCTTGTTCAAATATTGGCGCTGCGCTATGGACCTTTTTGTGCTGCTGCAGCACACATGAACCTCAATTATTCTGTATGGAGGACAGGAGACGTATTTTTGAATCATTAGACGTGAATTTGGAATTCGAATACGAATACAAATCGAACGCGAAATTTTTTTCTACTGCTGCAATTTTATAGATTTTTGAATCACTCGAATTCAGTGTTGTCATTAAAAACAAATTCTTAATTAGATACCGTTAAAAGCAGAAAAATTAAAAATCACAACAACAAAAATTAAAATATTTATACTCAAACAATATTTACTTATTATTATTATCTACTTTTTTCAAGCTTTACATTAACCAGAGTAAATTTATCACTGTCAACGTCACTTCAGCGTTGGATATTCTACTAGTAGAAATCAAAAACGAGTGGGTTGAACCACACGTTGCACAACGCACAAAATGAAAGTTCAGAAATAGTGAATTCGGTAATTCGTATACGAATCTCACGATTTCGAATGCGAATTGGTTTTCTATTGTTTCAAAAATTCGTCTCCAGGTCGGTTTCCCTGTTCGTACCTTAAATTTGTTTGTTATATTGGGCAATAAAAATATGTATGTTATATTGGGCAGGCAAGCAGCGAAGTATGGAGTACTGGGTGTTTGGCGTGGCAGGTTTGTGCTTGGGGACAGCCGCTTCCTACGGGAGAGGAGCCGCCGCCGCCGCCACTGCCTTGTCCCTACAGGAACCACCTGTAAGTCGGCCTTCACTAACTTCAAATGATAATGTTTGTTGTTTCAATAGGGTTGAAGTCTCGTCAAATACAAATGCCTAACTAGTCATTGTAAATAGAGGGATTTATTCCTCTGAAGGTGCATCATGCTGAGGGAGGTCTGTACTATAAGCCTATTAAAGGCTCGGGTTGAGCTGTAAAGGCAATAGTTAGCTGGATTTGAAAAAAATTGCAACCTTATGTTTTGACAATAAATGTTTTTATTGCCAAAGCTAGAATATAAATAGCAATATACATACTAATAATGGTTCTGGTCTCTATTGGCCAAACTAAACTTTGGCTGAGGAATACAATTAATGTTATCCAGGTGAAGTTTGCTGTGAGGAACTATCAAAGTAGTGTTGCTTACTAGAGCAGTGACTGCTTTTTTGTGTTTACGTTAGTATATATAATATTTCTTAACTTAATTTCCTTATTGAACACACTAAAACGCGTCAAAATTAACATATTGATCTTGAGACAGATTTTATGTTGTACATAATAGCGGTGGTTTTGGCAGTGCAAATGTAATGTGATACGTTGCTCACTGTACATATTTTATAGTGACCTGTAGTAAGAGGATAGCTAAATATATTTAATTTTTGTTATTATTTCACAATCGAAATTTGTTTTGACAAGAAACACAAAAGATACTCTTTTTGTGTTTCTTGTCAAAACAAATTTCGACAAGTGGATAAAAGTCTTTAACGAGGTAACAAACATTTCAGGTACCAAGTGATGCAGCTGTGCTGGCATACGAATCCAGGATCACGTCCCACATCGTCGCAAGTCCACGCGCTAGTCCACCATCTGTACAGTACTCAAACACAATCTAATAACACCGCAGACGACGGTTATGGCAGTAGCGATTTTGAGATACGATGGCAAAGACTTAAGCCTAATACTATACCTATTATAGATGAGCATGTAGCAATAGTTCATGCACCTTGTACATCTCCACCAATAGAACAAAACCTCAACCCTTCAACTCCATCTCTCAGCGTCGACGTAACAGTCTCCCGTTCCAGCAGCATAATGTCTGATAAAGACCCTCTCTCAATACAAATCAAATCCGAAAGCCTTACAAATCTGCACGGGTCACTAGAAGACGTTCGCAACATTTACCTAACACATAATGAAATGGCTGTCCTCGAATGCCATCAAGGCAACATCTGCATTGAGGATAAGGAAGACCGCTCTGATAGCTCCATGGATCCGTGGCTGAAGGATATAATAGCTGGCAGTCAAGACGATGTTAGTTATTACAAAGATGTCAGTGATGTAATAAAGAATCTCGATAACATTTTGAATTCAGAGAAAACTTCCAGTTCAGAATCAAGCCATCAAGCAAGCCCCTCTAGAGATAATCTCAGTTTGGATTGCAAAAAGGAATATCCGATGCAATCGAGCATGGTCAAGTCACCAGGCATAAGCAATTTCCAAAATATAATGGAGTCTGCCTTAGATTCAAAGTCATACGAAAACGAGACACTAGATGATGATGACGCCGATCGTGATACGATTGGCACCCTGAGCCATTCCTTCGAACGCCATAGCGACACAACGAGTCAACAAACATTAGAAAACGTAACCCCAGAAACTCCCGTCAAAGATTTAGTAATAGTTGGTAAGATTGTTTGTGAAAATGAGACAGTGGTGAAGGACACTCTAGACATCGAGAGTGATTCGTGTATTGAAATGGAAGTTAATACTCCATTGCCAGAGAAAACTGATTTGCCAAATGATAATAAACTAGTGTGTAGTGTTAGTCAAATACCCAAATTAAAGGAACTATGTGTAGCGTCAATGCCTAGTGTTAGTGATTCAAAAATTCAAATAATGAGTATAACAACACAAGACTGCAAAACATCGTGTGATAATAAGTTAACAGAAGAACGGACTGATGGTGAAGAAATTGAAACTAAGTCAATAGATATTAAAGTTAAATCTGAAATTGAAAAAGAAGCAATAAGACAATTTGATGAAGTGCAAAATGTTAATAAAGTAGAATTAGATAATTTAGAAATAATCTTGCCAAATATAGTAAATGCAATAACATTGGATACAGTAAATATTGATAATGTCACAACATTAAGTGAACAATCGTCCATATTGAATGATGATGATAAAAATGGCGAAGTGACAACGAAAGATGAATTAGATGAAACGGAAATAAGAAATGAAATTGTAGTGAGTGACGAAGCCATAAGTACTAGTGATAACCAAATTTACCTAGATGCGCAAGTCTCTTCCAAAAATATTGAAAGCAATATTTATAAAGAAGATGATTGTAAAAATGGGACAGACTCATTAAATGATCATGAACCAGAAGCACCTGAGTCAGTACAAAATAATATTAATAATAAAATAATATATACGACGCTGTCTCCAAAAATTGAATGTAGTTTTTCTGAAATAGTCTGTGATGCCATTGTTCCCCCAGAATTATCACCTGAGATAGTACAAAATACTAATAATGAAGTTTCCGAGGGCGAATTAAGAGATAAAAATACAGATTCAGATTTAGATAACACTGTTGTTGAAATCACAGTTCCGACTGAGCTGAACACAACAGAGAAATTGGGAAATGGCAATGTATATATGGATCTCATTAATGTTACAAATAGTGAAATAATGGATCAAACAGTAGATGATAATATAAAACAAGTTATTAAATCATGTTTAGATAGTTCACACAGTGATGATGAATGCATTTTCATGAATAATGAATCTACTGCTTATATGGATCTTCCAAGTTTGGTCAAAGAGGTGGATAACTTTCTGAATTCAGAAAGAACACATAATAGCTATAACAAGGAAATTGTAAATATTTGTTCTAGTACTCCAATAGGCAGCGATCGATCTAACGGGGAAACTATCGAAAATTTTGAAAAAAATATTGTAAACGATCTGTCTGTAACTAAGATACCAGAATCTCATCCAGGAGTTTCGAAAATAGAACAAAGATACGTCACAGAAAACTTGAGTCCTTTAGACTCGCCAACTAAAAGCCACCACACGGATACATACGACGAAAATAGTTCTGTAGTTTTGGGGCCATTCGAAAATTCTAGCATTGAGTATTTCAAAGGCATAAAATGCGGAGAGATTGATATCCCAAAGGAGGAGCTGCTAGCATTCTCTTCGAACTTCAGTGAAATAAATTTAGAGACCCCGTCACCTCTTCGCGATGGTAGGTTTCTGAACGAAGTCCCGGATATACTTCAGGATGACATACAGTTTGATGATATAGAAACAATCAGTGAAATTAAACTCCAATCCAATGGCAGTCAGGTTGAATCCCCAATAGAGAGTAGCTCCAATGAAACGAATTGTCAATCGGGAACAGAGAAACGCGTTTCTCCCCTGACGCCACCAAATTCTCCCGGGAATTTCTTAGTTTCTACTGTACTTCCACAACACAATTACATAGTCGACATCTACAATGATCCACCAGCTGGACCGTCTCATGCTGTAGATCCTGTGTTTACAGGGGAGACAGATTTGAATCAGATCGAGTTACAGATAACGGCAAAGCTTGCGATGGCAGAGAATGAGAATAATTTGAATATTGAGTACTCTCGTCCGCTTATTGTTGATGCATTGCCGGAAGATCGACTTACAATGTCAAATACTGAACCAGAGGAGGTATATTTAGCTGGAAACGGTAGCACTTCACCACGACCTGTGGTGGAATTGGATGAAGAATGCGTCAAGGCACTAAGAAATGAATTGGAACTGAAACTACCACTGGCGCAGGTGGGTGTGGTTTTTGTATTAAAATTTTAATAACAATATTGATGTGATGTATGTAGATTATTGTGTACGCCGTCGTAGTATCATCAAAAAAAAAATTGTTGACAAGAAATTAATATATTGCCTACTTTTTAAAGGCATTTATAGATATAGACGGCAAGAATTGATTTTGCTGACAGTTTGATATGAATTTTATTGTTATAATTTTACACAACTTTATATTGAATAGAAGTAGTTGTCAAATTTCAATAAACCTTTTCTTTTTTACTCTGTTATTAATCATACTAATATTATAAAAGGGAAAGTTTATATAGATGGATGTTTTTTCTACGTAAAAACTACTGAATGGATTTTAATGAAACTTGACAATAATATAGCGTATATTTATAAAGATTTACGACACGCTAATGTTAGTTACTTGAAACACTAATCCTGTGCAGACAAAGTAAATTAGTTATAAAAAAAAAAACTGTTATTATGTTGCGAGAGATATCGAGCGAGATATATCTGATTTCGGTTGTGAATTTAAATTGTAATTTTATTATTAGATTGTTTTATATTTCTTGTTTGAATTTATAGAAATTGTTTAATGTTTATACAGAATCGAGAAGACAGGAAAAATCCTTGAAATGAGTGTCAGGGCTAATTAACTTGGTATAATGTAACAATTACTTTTTACTTATTTCAAATAACATGATGCGAAACTGACTTTTTTAAGATATTCGACAATATTATGTGGGGAGGTATTGAAATGTCATGTTAAATCAGAATTACATTCTGCAAATTAGGAATCATTTCCATACTGCATTTGCCTTACAATGCATTAGATATTGAAACAATACCAATAACGATTCAAACGCGAGTGATACTGTGTGTAGGGGTTCAGGAGACGTATATTTGAATCATTAGACGTGAATTTGGAATTCGAATACGAATACAAATCGTGCGCGAAATTATTTTCTACTGCTTACAATTTTTTAGATTTTTGAATCACTCGAATTCAGTGTTGTCATTAAAAACAAATTCTTAATTAAATTCCGTTTCACGCAGAAAAATTCATAAATCACAACAACAAAAACAAAAAACCGGCGATAAGCCACACGTGAAACGGATCACTGTCAAGGTCACGTCAGCGTTGGATATTCTACTAGTAGAAATTAAAAACGAGTGGGTTGATCAACTTGTTGCACAACGCACTAAATGAAAGTTCAGAAATAGTGAATTCGGTAAGTAATTCATATACGAATCTCACGATTTCGAATGCGAATTGGTGTTCTGTTGTTTCAAAAATTCGTCTCCTGATTGATTTGTCGCGGCCGTGTGTGGGGCTCTCCTGTCTAACAGGACCGGCTTACCCACTAAACCCCCCCCCCCCCCCGAGTTCTCTAGGCCCATGCGGGGCAAGTGGCGGGGTGCGCTTTCACGATTCTACCGCCATGAGCTCCGGGGCCGGCTCGACCTAGAACTAGTCGAGCCAACGCCAAGGGCGGGACTGTCTGAGAACTCCTGGACAATCCCCCCGACGGAGAGACATCACCACGGCGTGAGCGGTAGCCAGACGCGCACGTAGCCTCGCGGTCCTGATTTGTTGTCCTAGTAAATACATAAATAACGCACCCCTTCCAGGTGTCGAACATCGAACCAGCCAGCGCGGCGGAGTGGGGCGGGTCGCTGCCGCCACCGCCGGAGCTAGTGCTCAGCTACCCGGGCGCACTCAGCCCCATCGCCGAGGAAACTCGGCAGCAACTCAGCGCATACGAAAACGACGCCCACTGTGAGTATTCAACTCACACTCGCACAATCACACAGAATAGTGGCCCAATCCCATTAAACTTTACCTATTATTTTTTTCTCTTTATTTTAAAAGTCAGGGTCAAAGTCAGTCAAAAAGGGAAAAATAACGGTAATTGGGTGTGGTAACGATATTTTGGTATCGTTACCAATATTAAAATGTTAACAAATAACGTTAAAAAGTATCGATACTTTTTTCGTTACTTGAGGCGCTGTTGCCAGCCCGTGCATGTAAAAAATGTAAAAAATCACGAAATACAGACGCGAGGATGTTTCACTGCTTAGAAAGGAAAAAGGCTTAAAGAGACAAACAATATTTTTACCTCTTTCCTTCATTAAAGTAACGGTAACGCTTTGATAACGTTAAAAAGTAACGATACTTCAAGGTAACGTTATTAATTACCGAAAAAAAATCAATAACAACAAGTCCATTTACCGGTAAAAGTATCGTTATATGGAATAACGTTACCTCTGCTTTTAACGTTATCCATAGATCATGAAAGTAACGATACCAAATTTTTAACGGTATTTAAAGCCCTGCTTTCCAGTACAAGGTCTCCCGCCGTAGACTTGTGAACCAATGGCGTAGCATCTTTGACATTCAAAAGTAATTGTAAAATCCTATTTGAAGAATAAATTTTTGATTTTGATTTGTATCCAAATATACGATCCGGCAGCTCTGACGGTGATTGCTTACTATAAGGCAGGCCATAAGTCTTTTTACCAACGTCGGTGTTAATTTTTTTTTTACAACAATATTGCACAATGAAACATTATGTACAATAGGCTTGTTGCCTAAATTTCAGTAGTTAGATACTAATATACCTTGATGCCTATTCTATACAATATAATTATTATTTTTGAAAAAAAAATGCTTATTTATAAGAATAATTTTGCATTTAATTAAATATTTGACATTAGTCATCAAAAACGCTCATGACTGTCATGGCGTCTTGAATGACGTCACGCCGTGCAAAACACAGCTGTTTTAGTATCGGAATATTCGGTATTGTGAAGTTATTTTAATAAAAAATGGATTCATCGTATTACAAGTACTGCATAGTGCCCCAGTGTACAAGCACAAGTATAAAAACACCAAAAAAAATATTTATATACGTGCCAAACAATCAGCAGATACGTAAAAAGTGGCTAACACTCGCGAGAAGGAATGATGCCCATTCTTTTTCGCACTTCCACAAGACACTTGGGAATGACATTTTGACTTTGACGTTTCGCACGGCGTGACGTAACACTTTTTAATTGGTGTTTGCTGTCACGTGACTTATGGCTTATTTTGTGCAATTTTATTTTATAAAAATATAAATAATCAAAAGTTATTATTTTATAAAACTTTGTTTTTTCATAATTAAATAATCATCTTAATAGTTATGCAACCTAATGCATCAGATTTGTTCATAGTGGATACAAGCCTATTATATACAAGAAAGAATATGTACAACGTTGTTGCAGGGAGTGCGTGTTCGGGCACCGCTTCGTCCGAGTACTACCCCGAGCCGTGCGCGGATTCGCTCGATCGCACGTACACGCTCAGGCGGGACACGTCCTCCGCACAACAGTATGTCCTTTCATTTTTATAATAAACTAGCGGACCCGACAGACTTCGTCCTGTCAAAAAGATTTGTACAGTGGCAGTTTTTTGTTCCTAATTATTTTATAGATAATGTCGCATAGCCAACCAAATCGCAAAAAAAGTCTAAATGTCCTATTACATTTTGTGGCTATTCAATTTTGGAACGTGACATTAAATCCTCCAACGATGTATTCTGTGCTCCAACGCACGCACGCACACTGTATTGATAGATATGATTGAATTTCAACTATATGTAGCGTTAATAAAGCGCAAATTGACTCTTTGATGTTAGGAACACACCTTCATTGCTTAGACAACAGTGAGTGCTTGCAATATGAACTTTATACAATAACAATAAAGCTCAATTCGATTGTACGTTTTAGTTAGAAAACGTTTGCATGGGAAAATAAATGGGCTGTTTTTAGGGTATTTCCGATAATTATTCGAATTTTCCTCATTGTAAAAACCCTCCTTGAACTTCAACGAACATTAACAAAAAAGAATTGGCCAAATGTGTCCAGGCGTTGTTGAGTTATGAGCTTACCAACACATTTTGCGATAAATTTTTATATATAAGACTACTCGGATTTGATTTCTATTCTTACCACTGTATTAGGAAATTACAATCTAGAAAAATATATAATGCGGAATTGGTTAAATCCAGTCTTAAGTATGTTTAATACATTGAAATAATGAGAATAAATAGTGTGATAATGGCATGTAGAAAGAATGGAAGAAAGATGACTGACGAAAGAAATTTATAAAGCAAATATGAATGGGCCATTTGGTAGGGGAAGACCTAGACCAGTGGTTCCCAAACTTTTGTCATGTTTTTTGGTTTTGGGACATCTTACAAAATTTTATAAACCTATATAATACATTTTTTACTTCATAAATACTTTTATATATAATGTATATGCCTTCATATTGGAAGTTGGTATAATTTAAGTAAATACCTATTATCTATCAGTGAATGTTGAAATCCATTATCGTGGACCCCCATTTTCATTTCATGGACCTCACTTTTTTTTTTCGCTGACGTAGACCCCTTGCAGGTTATCGATATAGATCATTCTGGGAATCACTGACCTAGTGGAATTACTTGGACCAAATATGTGATACATTGAAAAAAGGTTAGGTCAACAGTACCCCTAGCCGAAAGACTTGCATGATAGTATATTTAGACTGTGATGTCTGCCTACTCCCATGGGAAAGGGTTTCAGTGAGTATAAGTATGAATTTGTGTATTAATAAACAGACTGCTCACCTGATAGAAAGTGGCTTCAGTGGAATATAGCACATGTAAGATTCGCAGTTAATTTGTAGTAACCAAAAAAAGAACAATACTTTGCAAATTAGTAACGTTAGTTAATTTTGCTAGGCCTTTATCCGCACTTAGCCTCACAATTGGGCCATTGTGCGTCCTAATAGTAATTAATAACCCAGTAATCTCATTGCCAATTTTACCCTTCAAACTGAGGCAGAGATAGGGTAAGACGGAGGAACGCATGCAGATAACAAAAAATAATAAAATTGTAACTTTTGCAGAATCACAATGAGCGCCGATAGTTTGAACGCCAGTCCATGTAAAAAAGCATTGAACGAATACGTCATAGACGACAAAACATTCACTATAAACGAAGACGAAAAAGAGTCTAATTGCGAGAGGATATCGCAAGTCACGCCATGCATACTGAGTCCCACTGACACCTCCGCTCCCGACAATTCGGATAATGTCGACAATGCGACGGGAGTGTCCACTCTATCGAAAACCACCGTGGCCACAGATGCGAAATCTTCCAAACCGTCAGAGACTCAGTGCCTCTCCAAGACTACCAGCATAGACTCTTGGTGTTCGAACGACACACTGTACAACGTCGAAGAGAATTTCGAAGATTTGGCCATGGATCCCGAAGTGCCTCTAGATTTCGAGCAGAAAGCCGACGACCGCAGCGACAGCAGCCGCACGCTGACGCACAACGATGACGACAAAGACCTGAGCCATTGCTCCACTTACATAGTTCACGACAGCAAATCTGAGGCGTGTGACACCTTCTCCCCTGACTCCATCACCGCTAACGACAATTACACATACACGAAAGCGAGGACCGAAGTGGCCGGTGCGACGCCGTCCTTTCTAACAAAATCAGAAGTCGACTCCGCAAAAACTACACAAACCAAGGACTTGGCATATGGCACCCTAATGTCAGGCCTCTCATATTCAAATTGCACTACCGAGGCGGCTTCCGCTTTCGAGGATGTCTGGAAGGTAAAACCGCCAGAGTTAGTTCGAAGATCCCCAATGGCTGACGACATCAATATGTCTCCACCGAAAATCGGTGAAGAATGTCAAGATTCTTTTGACATTATCGAGAGTCCACAGATATCTACACAGCCTTCTATCAAGAAAGAAGAAAGTGTTGAAATATCTTGTTTTAATGACAATTTATTAGACAGCCCAGATAGATCTGATAATTCTGTTAATAGAAATCTTGTCATAGATATTGAAGAAAGCCCAGACAATTTATACAAAGATATGGCACCTTCTGTTACAAGCACTCCTATTACTAATATTCTCGTAAACGAAGATGTCGAATTTATACCCACGACACTCTCTTGTGATGACTCAAATAGCCCTATATTTACTGACAGTATTATACCGAACTTCAAAATATTTATGCAATCGGCTGAAATAAGGCCACAAGATATATCAACTGATGACAGTTATGTTGTAAATAAACAAGATACAGAAATATCGAAAGAGGGATCTAGTAACTCGAATAAAGTAAGCACCCGCGAAACTCTGTCTGTGAACGAACGAACGCCAAACTATTCAGATTTTGAAAGTTCTGTTATAGTTAAACCACAAGATGTGTATTCAACCGAAATATCTAGTCAAAGCACGGAATGTGGAATGAATTCAGATGAGTTTCGCAATTTTGAAAATTCTGTGAAACATTGTCCGCAAGATCTGTCTTCAATAATAGATGCGAGTTTTTTGCTATTAAATAGCGAAAGAAAGTTTAGCGAAATGGAATCTAATCCACCCTGTGCTATATTAGAACAAACTAATCAAGGTGAGCGAATCAATGATTGCGCACCGATGAAATCTCTAAATACAAGTCCGCCTAATTTTACGAATTTAATAGAATCTCAGCAAGTAGATAGGTTAGGATTACCAAGTCAAGCTCTCACAGACTTGGACGAAGATGAGATCGAAACCGACCAACCGCATTCGATGATTTTTACCGAAAACGATGTACTTATCAAAGAGAGTCCCAATAGAACATTTGATTCTCACACAGAAATTATGCAAGCAGAAATGCACCACACATATGATTCTCATGAGACTATATGTAAAAACGAAGGCAATATTACATCTGAAAATGATGATTTGGATAGTACCAATATCAATGTCAATGACACAACGCACTGTAATGAAAATATGGCAAATGAAGATGTATTACAAAAATCAAACGATTCTTCAAAACTAAACTTATCATTCAAAGAAGAGAAAATTATAGATAATACAGACGCTTTACACACATCCAAATCTCCTGGTGAAGTTTCAAATGATGCTATCGGTAATGTTAAACAAATAACATGCAATGGCGCCAACGAAAATTATGCAACTGTAAGTTTTTTAAATGAGCCATTTGAAGAACTTCTTGAAAGTAATGTGGACGAAGACCACAAAGATTTACCGAATCATATTAATGAAACTAGTCAGCAGATAAATAAAACCTCCACTAATATTGTTAACAATTCAATTGAAAAGTCGCTTGATATTCCGTCAGAAAATTCGCCGCATACGGTCGAAGAAAGGGTTGAAAGTACTGATTTACCCAAAACGAATGGGATTCACGAGTTGGATGATGAAAACCTGACAGATGTCACTGAAAATTTTTTACAAAATGAAAAGATATTTTGCCAACTAAACTCCTATTTGCCTCTTCTTGGGGATATAAGATTTACTGGTGAGTAAAATAATTGTCTATGTATGTGTCGTAAAATGAATATTCATCATTTTCGCAGTTAATTAATTCTTGCAATAAGCTGATGATTTTAATGAATCCTGTTTGGTCCAGCAAAAGCCACAATTTATTAACGCATTCGGCGTTTTAATTTCGCAATAATAAGACTTTTATTTTTAACTAGCGGATCCGACAGACTTCGTCTTGACAAAAAGATTTGTAAAGTGACAGTTTTTGTTCGTACTTATTTTTTAGTCAGGGTAAAAAACATCCGTCACCCTGATGGTAGGGTGTTGGGAATAAAAAGTAATTAAATAAAACATACAAAAGCATTCAAAACTATTCAACTTTGGAACGTGACATTAAATCCTCCAACGATGTATTCTGTGCTCCAACGCACACACGCACACTGTATTGATAGATATGATTGAATTTCAACTTTATGTAGCGTTAATAAAGCGCAAATTGACTTTTTGATGTTAGGAACACACCTATATTGCTTAGACAACAGTGAGCGCTTGCAATATGAACTTTATACAACAACAATAAAGCTCAAATTGACTGTACGTTTTAGTTGGAAAACGTTTGTATGGTAAACCGTTTTTTTGGGGTTTTTCCGACAATTATTCGAATTGGTCAAGGCCTTGTTGAGTTCTGCACTTACCAACAAATTTTGTGATTCATTTTTATATAAAAGATTAGTGGCCTCATATTAGGATCTATTCCGTAAACATAATTAGGTAATGGTAAAGCCCTCTCTACATCACTTTGCGGTGCCAGTTATTATTTCAGAGTTGTTTAGTCGTTTTGCTACACCTTACATAGAAAACTATTACATTTTCAAGGCCCAGCATCAGAAATCATGAGTACGTCGTTCACACAAAACTCGCCCACCTCGCCCAACTCGCCCGACACGGAACGAGAGCGGGACGACAAACAAAATATAGCCAGCGACATACTGAAAGACTGGGATAGCGATAGCGACTCGCACTCGACGAATTCGTCCAGTGGCGAGTTCATATGGAAGGTGAGTTCCTTCTTGAAATGTACTGAAAATCACCTTTGACTGGGTTTTATAAATAACCATGTGTGAAGTGTTAATGTTTTTAATTTGTGATTAGAATAGGAAAACCCATATGAAACCCGAGCATGTCAATTTTAGTCAAAAACGATTAAAACGTTCATAATTATTGTTATGTTGATTTGTTACGATTATTTTTTTATGTGTCAATATAAATCAATAGGGAATATGTTTGAACTTCCGATTTTTATATTATTAATAACATTTTATTGTTAATTTAATAAAAACTTAGGAAATAGGCTTTTCTATAACAGTGCGTAGTGACACGTCACTGTACAGTACATACCGGATTTCTCTATCAATACGACATTCTAAAAGCTTTCTCTGTTTTTTTTTCCAAGATTTGTCTGAATAATGCTTACGATTTCAATAAATTGTTAAATATAAATGTGTTTGAGTAAATTATATGGTTTTAATTTCGTATATACAAGCAACCTCGCATTTTGACACGAACGGACCTCTCTATTGAGCCAAGTGCAAATGACGTAGCCTAGAGTTCTTATTGTATAATAATTACTTGTTCAACTAGAGAGGAAAGTTGGTTTTTTCAAGCGAGTGCTAATATTGAATCCCGAGTAAGCGAAGGATTCAAAGGCACGAGATGGAAATAACTTTTCTCTCGCGTGACACATACAACTTTTCACCTTAGCAGTGAGAACATTATTAGAGATATAAATGAAACAATATGAATTAAAATGAAACCACATATATTTGCAAAAACATTCTGACTAAAACAATTATTTTTTCTTTACTTTAGTGTATTCATTTCATTTTATAATTTAATTATATATTTAATTACAACGTTACCGAATAATTTTCATTTTAAAGGTTTATTAGTTTCCGAACGACTTATTTTTTGACATTTAATAAATCGAATTTCGAATGACGTGTTTCGTACATAATGATAATTCGCAGCATTCTAAATTCAAATCAATTTTCCTCACTCAGTGAGGGAAAACGCATTTCCCCTCACTCTTTTTAAGCAGGGAACACAGTATGTTTGAGCTGCTAAGGTGAAAAATAATTATTAAACTTTCTATACTTTGTGTGAGTTTCGAGTGACATGCAAAAAAACTATCTCGAAGTAACTTTAGTAACTATAAGTATAACAAAAGAAAATCTACCGTTTCGTGACGCGTAATTAATTTTGAACCTTTTGTGGA
The DNA here is from genome assembly GCA_036419045.1 of Scirpophaga incertulas. Lineage (NCBI taxonomy): Eukaryota > Metazoa > Arthropoda > Insecta > Lepidoptera > Crambidae > Scirpophaga > Scirpophaga incertulas. Next base: position 28,957,848 of record CM071632.1, on the reverse strand, counting down.
CTAGTAGTAAGATTATTTTCTTTTTTATATTCAAGTCAGTGAACTACTTGAGTATTTTTTTTTATTAAAGAAACTTAAAACATGTTAAGTTGAAACTAATTGTGAACCGAATCGTTATCAATGTAGGTAGTTTATTAGAGTAATCTATGGAATGAGGAAACACGTTTGAAAAATCTTGCCTAAAGTGCGGAAATACGGGTTTAAAATTTATAAGGCAACCTGTCATGCAATTAAAAACCATTGAACATTTTATAAATATTAATTTTAGCGTTTGTAGGAAATATATATGTATATGTAACGGTTGACTGTGCTTAAATCTGTGGAGTTCGTTTTTATTTTATCTTATAATTATATAAATCAGTGAAATTAGACCTACAAAAGACACTAGAATAATTGAACTTTATATTGAGTAAAAGATTTAAATAATTAACATTTTGAACTACTCTCGTAATTCCTACTTGAAAAAGAAGATTTAAAGGGAAAATTTAGCATTTTACATTTGTATTTTTTTTAAATAACACTACTTCAAATCGCTTAAAATAACACTACTTCAAATCTCTACATTGCAAGTATAGTTTCAAGCATTAGGCTGGTGAATATTGGATTGTTTGACAAAAGTATCAGATTTGACATGTTACTGATTGTATGACATTAATGCTTTATTATTCCCTCACTCCGGTGTTACTAATATATATATTTTTGTATAGTTACTTATTATTCGGTGTCACATAATACCCTATTTGGTTGTAATTTAAATCTGTGGTTTGGATTCTGATACCTGATGATTCGCCGTGATGTTTTGCTGTAGATAGCTATAGTGACCTTTCCCCTTCCAAAACTTATTGGTTGGTATTTATGTTTAAGATTAATGTATAGTAATCTGGGGTAAATGTAATCTTGATTAGCCTCTACCTCGCTTAGGTAACGCTTGGTTTTTCTTTTTTGTGTCTATGGAGTTCATTTATGATTACACGTGCCATCTGCATTTGGGGTCATCCATAAATTACGTAACACGTAAGCGACTCACCCCCCCCCCCCTAGTGCGACGTCATATTTCTTAATTTAAAATTTACATTTAGAAATTATTGAATGATTCGAAATCAGTTTTATTTTCATTTTAATAAAATTAACAACAAATCAATTAACAAAACAAAAAACGATTACTTATATTAAGTAATTATATCGTAATTTCATGATTTTCATATTATATTTTTCAAAATCGAGAGTACCCCTATTGATAGATACAATAAAAAATAATATTTGCAGCACTTTTCATACTAATAGTAATAAATTAAAGTTTGTTTAAACAGTTAGGTTATAATAGATTTTGAATGTGACGTCACGGAATTTAAGACCCTCCCACCCCCTTGTCACACAATGTCACACTTCGTCAACCCCCTCCCACCCCCTTACGGTGTGACGTAATTTATGGATAGCCCCTTTTACATAATTTCAACATTAGACATAATCAAATATATTAAAAAAAAACCAAGCGTAAACCATATATCTATATTTTCTTAAATGTTCCCTACTACTTTTAAATGTGTACAGTTGTTTTCCTTTCTTATAACGCCACTGAACAGACATATGATAAATTAGAATAACAAGTCTATTATTATTAGTGAATAATTGAAGTACAATTTTTTAATATTTAATACAATTATCAAATTAATAATATATTAAAACTTAATATATTAAATCTTATATTATAATTATTGACAATTAATTTTTCTTTTGCTTAAACAAATCAGTGTCACGTTCAATGGCGGTAGTTGCAAACTATATCGTATTTCTCTGTGTGTCAGTGAACGCCTATAATGCAAGGAAATATTCCCGGGGCATGTAAATAGCTCTACAGAAACGCGTTTCAACGTTTCTCGTTACGAAGAACTTTGAAACGCAAACTACGAACGCTACCTTATGATTAATAATTTTAACATCCCATCCATTTTGACGTGTGTATATGTCGCAGCCAACTGGTTAAAATAGCCGTTTAATCAAACAGTTAGCCCTTTGACTGGACAACGTCACACGTCGTTTAGCGGACTTGTTGATTGCAACGTTCAACAATACAGCTAGACGACGCTTAGCCAACTGGTTAAATGGCAAATTAACTAAGGTGACCATTAGTTTAGTACTTAATTTGAGAGAACAGGAAAACTTTTTGTAATTTGGGCTTGAATTAAAGTTAGGAGGTGACCAAAAGTTTGATGAAATAAGTAAAAATGAAAAACAAATTATTAATCATAACCAATCATGTTTATTGCACCAAGTAAAAAATTACAAACTCAAAAATTTACGAAGCAAGAATCGTTTCATAATCCCGAAATTTCTCCTCGAATATTTTTTAAAATTTTGATTCACTCGTATCACTCGTAAGTTACCTCATAATTTCTGTCTTTAATAACACGTGTAACGTATATTTACTACTTACTTTCCGAAAAATATCTTGAAACAATCACAAACCACGGCTAGTTGACGCCATATTGAAAACAAAACGCACCTAGCGCTGCGGTGGTGAGCGCTGAACTAATTAAATTACACGGCGACTTTTGAATCAGCTGTAGTGTTGGACGTTTTGAGCGACTCACATATTCAATTAATAAGCTAGACGTATGGTTGAATGGCGTTGTTCAGTCAAAGGGCTAGCTGTTTGATTGAACGGCTATTTTAACCAGTTGGCTGCGACATATATTTGTCACTTACCACTTAATTGTGTGCTTATTATTTGTCGTGATTTGGAAGAAAGGAATTCTTCCATGTTTTTTATGCGTTCACTGCGTGTGTGGTGTCGGTGTGCTTGCATGACCATGTCTTGTGTGTGGCGATAGGACGGCGACGGGCGCGAGATCTGTCTGGTGACTACCACGAACTTCGCGCAAGTGAGTACTATGACTTGAAGTGAGCGTCGAATGATTTGTACCCGTGCAACGCACTCACATTAACTAACGAATTTCAGCTTATATAAAAACCAATTAAAACATTGTATCCATTTTCAAAATTCGAAAATAATTAAATAAGGCTTTAAATAATCGCTTTTGCACTCCAAAGAAGCTAAGCCGTTGCTATGTTTAAGACCAATAGGTAGCGTTGGCATCGGAGCATGTTTGTTTGAATCCAGTTTTCATCATTTATCTAGTAATGAATAGTATCGCTGCACATTTAATATTTTGCTCAAATAACAGTTATTGTATTGACTATACGAGTGATGTACAGTAAATACAACAAATATATTTATATTATACAGTATATTTACTGTGCCTTTACGTTGTAAAGCATACAAATTTAACTTAATCATTACTATTGTAATTATTGGCGCCAATTCTTTATGATAATTTCGACATGTTAACCTTGAGACAGCTCTTATAGCACTTATAATAGGATCGGTTTTCGTAGTGCAAGTGTAAAGCTGACGGTTGTACATCCAACAAAACAAAAATTTTCACTTACATATAATTTTTTATATTTAGTAATACACTTAACTTATTCTGTCGTTACATCGGACATCATTCTGAGATCGCTTTTGACCTAATTAAAAGTTTGATCATTTTTACTTTTTTACACTTTAGTTTTACATAATTAATCTTTATTGTAATTTGACGGCAAATTTTTTAACAGAAAAGAAACGTCTCTAAGTGTAAGTATTAGTATGGTTTTATGGTTTCGTAATCTTCTAAAATTTCGTCTAGCTTAATTTGCGTTAACGGATTTGGCTGTATTGACTTTGTAGTAGAATTTTTATGAGAGTATTCTTGTATGTGATTTTAAATACCTCAACGGCAAGAGTCGTTTTGATGAATAAAATTTATGAATAACAGGCCTAAAAAAATAAAAAATGTGTGATGCCGTGTGTTCGTTGTGGCTGGTAGGTACTTACCCTATGGATACTCACCTTTATAGACGCATAATTCTAAACAATTCAAGCTTACCGCTTGCACTACAGAGGTCGCCACCATTAAGTGAGATTCATTGTCAAACTATAAAGTGATCTGTTGTTTTTGATTTAAATAATTGAAAACGTACAGATACCACAAATTTTTAGATATCAGATTTTTCGAATAAATAGTTTGCTATACAATCCATTCCAAACAAGAATATTAATGCCTAATTCAATCAGACAAACTGGCATACACATAGATTCTACCTACAACAGTTGCGGTTTGACAACATTTTTATTGCTTGAGTAAAAGTTATCCGCCATCAGAGTCGAAAAATCAATCACTTTAATCAAAGTAATTATATGACAGTTTTTAATTTTTTTTTTCTTTCTATCTACATTGTTGTTAACTATTCTGGTGAATGTGAAAAGAACGCAATGTCCCCTAACCACAGAAATCTAAATAATAACACAGTAGTAGTCTAACGTATGCTTAACCTTGACCGCTCAGGTGGTGCGCATGCCACCAGCGTGCTCGTAGTGTATTTATTTGCTCTTCAGTTGTTCCTGAAACGTATACGTGCGACCATGATGTTTTCACAATTTGAAATTTTACCGATGAAAGGATGATTTCAGTGAACATTTTTCTATATAAATAAAGATAATGCAGACTTCTTAAATTTCATAAAACCTATCCATTGCTTTTTGTGTTTGTCAATAATTGGGAGTAATGTTGTGCTACCAAATGTACTGCGGGAGCAATGTACTACGTACTAAATGAATTCCGCAGTAATGAACTATTAATCTCAAAATTGATATTCACGTTAAATGACCGAACATATTGTACATTCGCACTACAATTTTCAACTTTGCACGTAGCCGTAATTGTGTAGCTATTGCTTCTCTTTTTTCTGACTTACATTTTCGATACTTCTACGATTCATACGATCTAGTATATAGATTTCTGTCTAAAATAAAATGAAATTCCTGGCTCAAAGTGTGACATTTTGGCAAATTTTTTGCTTGTTTTAAACTTAACGAAATAATTACTTTGTTTACTTTGATTGACCTGATTGGCTGGATTCTACGTTACAAAATAGTTGAAATCATAGACAATTTATCTCATTCGAAACATGAATTAAATTGGCATGTGGTCACTCCGTTCTCATTCTTTTAGCAATTCAGATATCATAATAGATATTGCTTGGCATAAGTAGTTGTAGTTGTATTATATATAAAGATAAATTTCACTGTTTGGTTTATTAACATACTTTTTAGTGTTTTTATTGTAAAAGACCAGAAGTGTCTATGGCGTTCTGGTCTCTGCACTGATCTTCGAATCGACTAGTCCTGGCTCGATTCTCCTGTGTGCGGAATATGTTATTCGATTTTAGAAGTTCATATGTACATTTATCTGCCGCTCATACGGTGAAGGAACATCGTGAGGCAACCTGCATACATACATGTGCGAAGAAATTCAAAAGTGTATGTAACCAACAAATCCGCTCTAAGAAATACAATTATTTTGGACCACACAACGATAACAAAACAATACATAATAATAACACATACCGCTGCATGATACCAAAACTGTGGCAAGCTCAGTGTAAGTAGCAAGCATAATTTGCTGCACAGTTACACTAGGCCAGCGTGGTTGTGGGCGTGACCCGCCACGTGCCCGGTATGGGCTTGGAGAACACCGGGGGGTTTTAGTGGGCCGGTCCTCTAAGACCGGAGAGCCCCATACACGGTCGCGACTTGCCAGCGCGATGTCAAGGTACATAAGGTGCATTTCCCCTCGAAAAAAAAGGCCAGCCTGGTTGACTAAGGTCTAATCGTCCTAACATGGTGAGTGTCGGCTCGTGCCCCTCGGTGGGTATATGGACTGTGATGAGTTCTGTGAAGTCTGAAGGAAAGCATCGACGCTAACATGATTGACAAAGATCTAATTACCCTAACACGGGTTGTATGTATAACTTCAAAAGGATTTAGTTTGGGAATATTAATTTAAATAGTTCGATTTATGGTAATATAGCAACGCGAGAACGGCGCATCTACGGGAGGCGAAAACGGTGCCGCGGAGGGCGGCGGCGCCGCGTCCTCGGGCGACTCGGGCTCCGGCTCCGGCTCGGGCTCTGAGGGCGACGAGGTGGAGTTCGTTCCGTCCTCGTGGGACTGCCGCGCCGCGCCCGCCAAGTCCTCGCTGCGGAGTCTCGAGCACCCCACTCCTGTGAGTACCTCTACTAGCCACGCGACCTAAATGAACTGTCTCGGACTTATCAAATTTATATTTGTATACTAGCTGTGCCCACGGCTTCAACCGCGTTCACCCACGTCTCAGCCCTTGGGAGTAGAACGCATATTATCTAATGAATTAAATTACCATTAAAAAAGTTGTAAGTCTATTTTAAAGGTAGACATACACTGTCGCGGACAGAAGAACAATCCCATATACGCAACGTCACTCGAACCGCTTACGCAGCGCACGCAACGAAAGCTCTCGGATAGAAATAATTTCTACCGTTCTTGCAACATTTTCCATTGATGCTCCGCTTGTATTAGTGGCAGCGTGATGTTAGATAGCCTGTAGCCTTCCTACATAAACAGACTTATCCAACACAAAACGAAATTTTCAATTCGAAGCAGTACTTTCTATTGTAGCGCGTTCAATCAAAGAAACGACTTTATAATATTAAGTATATACTGTGTATATACATATATATAAAGGTTATTTCAGAACATTTACAGGTTATTAACATTTTGCATTTGAAGTGAATATTTTGTCGAAAAAAAAAATTTTTTTTTTTTCATAGAAACTTATACATTTTGTTTTAGTCCTACATATCAAAAGCCCTTTTAGATCAACGTACATGAATTACAACCTTCATTTACAACTTTTACAGCTGACTAGGGTTGTCATTTGAAAGTGTTTCCTTTTATTTTGATGTCAGCTAATTCGGAAGTTTTCGGAGTCTTCCAAATCAAAATCAACATTATCTTTATTCAACACCTTATACGTGTAGACGAATAAGAAAAAAGTAATGATTCTACTCGTACCTGCTAGGGACATAGGAGAACCTTCTCGAGAAGAACAAACAAGATACTCTGAAGTTCTATTTGGAACAATCATACACATTCAATTATACATCAAGAATAATGTATTATAAATAACGCCTTTACTCAAGAATGACTCTGATGTGGTATTTAAATTTATACTAAGGAAATGCAACGACTCTTTGTGGCAGTACATTACAAAATAAAGAAAAAGAAACATGGGTGCCAAACAATCTCACAGATGTTATAAATTTTATGGCGTTATTAACTACTGTAAGGCATCTGGACTTGCACTTTATTAACGAGGGCTTATTAAAGAGATCGCCGCTTAATAATTTCTGGTAATTCTTTTTTATAGGACAACAAAAAGCGCGTGGTGTTCAAGCGACAGAAGTACCACTGTGTATACGAGTACCCACGTGAGGTGGCCGACGTGGATACGCACTCGCCCGCGTACATGCCCGACCTGTCCACCTATTCAGGTACGTGAGTGTACACAGCCCAATTCAATTAATCAAAAACATTACTGTACACATCAGTAACGCCGTTACACGTCCACATACTCAGTTACGGAACTGTACATAGTCCAGTGACTGTCCACCTGATCAGATATGTGGCTACACAGCCGACTGGCTGTATTACTTAATGCTATGTGACTGTACACATCAGTAACGCAATTACTATATATGCCCAGTGATCGACCGTCGACTCGGATGTACGACAACATAGAACAGTGACTGTCCACCTGACTGCCAGTCCGAAAGACTCTTTCAGGGTCCGAAACTAATCAGATAAATCAGACAATGTCAGATTTTTGGGCATTGGTCAGTTAAAGTCAGGTTTTTTGGAAAATGGTCAGTTTTGTCAGATTTTTTGACGAACTGGTTTATATTTTTATGAATCATTGACAAGCTTTTTTTTTCTTATTTGTTCCCCTGGGGAAAATGCATTAAATTGCATACACCGGTTGTGGCGAGCCGGCGGTTATATGGGGCTCTCCTCCCCAGAAGGGGGAGGCCTACCCACTAAAAACCTCAGGGATGGCCTTCCTCGGGCATGTAGGGAGCCCCCGGGACGCCAAGCGACATCCGGGAAAAATCATTGACTAGCTATCGTTTTCTTTTAGTGTGAACATAAGTGCGCACATTGCTTCGATCATTAAGTGCCCAGTGATGGTTTGAGGGCAACCGCCTAGGATGCTGTATTATGCTGTGGGCATAAGTAGCATAATATTGATGCATCATGATATAGTTACGAAACTATTGAGCGACATGCATAATAAATTCAAAAACATAAAGAGAAAAGTAAAGTTGTCAGTTTCTCAATTGCATCTTGCAAGTGTCCGACCCAACGTTGACCAATCCAGTTTACCCAGTACATCAAGTACCAAAGATGGAAATATACAATATATATACAAAAAAAAAATCTGTGGAAATGGTCAGATAATGTCAGTTATTTTAAAAATTTGGGTCAGCAGAATCAGATTTTTTGAACCGTAAATTTGTTTCGGCCCCTGCTCTTTAAAATAGCATGAAACGTGCCACGAATGCCCCCGCATTCAAGTGCTGCGGAGATTATGAGGGACTTCATGATAACCGGGACGTCCCGACCGACATGACCTACAAACTGAATTCAACCTTTAGCCTTGGTCCTATTGACCTTATGGCTGGGAATCAGAGCGACTGTTCCTCAGGAGAGGGCGCAGTGTAACTCTCTATGCAGTACAGGCCATATGGGTTAGAAAGTCGCGGGAAGCCAAAGTGGCGCCGGCCGTATCAAGATTGCATTTATCAGGGACCTAAACTAGGCGATGCTCAAAACTGTCTTATTGGAGATCATGGCAGTGCGGAGCAAAAACTCGAGTTTCTGCGAGAGTTCGTCGAAAGGGTCATGTCGTGGTTTGTGGGATGTATGACGCTGCTTGCGGAATGAGGGGTGGGAATGTTCTTCAACGGCCTTAAATAATAACTTAAATGAATGGTAGTAAATTATGAACTATTATAAAACTTAATTATATACTGGTGCCCAGTGTCTTATTATGGAACTTTCCCAACTATCAGCAACTCTCTCTCAGAACGCTTTTTGAACTAATGCGCCCCCTTTGCAACAAAAATGATTAAATGACGATTCAGAGCAAGATCTAAGGCTAGGAAAAGGAGTGTAGAATCCAGATGAAAACTTCCACAACGAAACACATCCATCAGGCTTCTGAGAATTGTTTATTCTGACTCCAAAAGGGTCACAGTACCACAAACGACATATACTGCGGCAGAGACTGGAGAATAAAGAGTTTAACCCGAATAATCCTGTCTGCATGGTGTTTGTGGACTATGGAAGAGTCTTTTTCTTCCGTCCAAACTTGGGCCATAAATAAGCCTGTTTCGGATACTCGAGAGATGTCGCTGGTACGGCTCTGGCAAAGACAGCGTTGGTAGTCCTGTCCTAAGTCTAAGATCGAAATAGATCTTTAGAGGATCTTGCCTGTTCTTCTTGAGAAGGCTCTCCTAATTGCCGAACAAGTGTATTCATTTTTATTCATTTTTTCTTTGTATGTATTTACGAATAAAGTTGTAGCTCCTAAGTTCTATGTGTCCTCTCAATTTTACATTTGTTTGACATCAATAAGTAAAGGTTCGATAAACATTATTTTGTTTTTGGTTCCACCTTGCTTCACTTTTTTAGGACAAGATGGCTTCCTCGCTTGTGTCTAGCAAGGGACATTTGAATGTTTATTTATATGAAATGTTTATATTTTGATATCGATAGTTATAAAGATGATGTTGGAATCCGCGAGGACGAGATATTGCATTATATCTTATTGTATTTGCAGATTGGGATCCGACGAGCGTTGAAGAAGCGGAACTGGGCTACGGACAGCTCTTCGGATCTCCGAACCCGCTCGACCTCTACCCATTGCGGTCCGGCATCGCATACGGTAAGGTTTTTAGCATTTCATAGTGTAATTTTGTTAATAGGTTTTAAAATATGATACCATAATCATATTTTTCTTATTTAAATAAATTATCGTAAAACCAAACATGAAACTTTTACACATCATTAGAGTGACTAAGAAGATAATGTAAAGGCAAGACATTTTGTTTTGGGAAAGTAAGAAAGCTATTAAGTCGGTACTAATTTTGGTGAAAGAAAAAGTAGTTATTTACGCGATTGGTTTTCGCCATTTAAATAAAGATATATTGATTTTCAATATTAATCAAAAATTGTACTGTAGTATCAAAATTTTAATATAATAGGTAAATAAAACTTCTATAGCACATAAACTTTTAAAGTAAGATGTGTGAAAAAAAGCGACATTACTCATAAAGTAACCTAAGTAAAAATATGTAATCAAGCAAGACAAAGTAATATATTTTGTCATAAAACGTCTGTGAAATATTGCAAATATATAACGAAGTCTACATTTGTCTAATGAAACTGAAACAACTTTAGTATGCGCTGTAATATTGTAGTTAGTTATGTCGTGTGAACCTGTTTATCCATCGAAATAAAGATCGCCATTAATAACTTATAATTGTTGATGCAAATTGAAAACTTCATGAACAGATTACGACGACGACTTCTTCATATCGTCGTCGGCGCGGCCATTCGAGAGCCTCGGCATCATGTCCACCACCAGCCAGTTCTTCCCCGGCATGCACGCCAAAGGCCTGCTCGACCGGCCGGTGGCTGACGAAATAGACGACTTCCCCCCACCACCGTCGCCTTTACCCATCACCACGGCACTCGCAACCACAGCGACGACCATCCAGAATAGGGCCCCATCGCTGGACCTCACCACGCCCGACTCGGGAGTCGAAGATATCACCCCAGGCTCGACGAGCGCCGACGAAGAGTTCAAAAGCAAGAAGTTACCCGAGAGCGACGTCGCGTCGTGTTGGCGAACTATCGAAAGCGGCAGTTCCAGCGAATCCGTGAGCCCTAGTTCTCCGGGAGGTGAAGCTTTGGGCGGTTTACGTCATACCCGCGATAAGTTAAAGCTCGATCTACCCCCCAGTCCGTGCGTCCCCTCGCCGCGTCACTCGCGCGTGTTCAACTTTGTCCTCGACAAACCGCGGCGCGTGCGTCAAGATAGCGGGTCTCCTGACGTAGCGACGTCGTCCGTTGATCCGACGCCGTACGTGTGCGCTGCTCCGGACCCGGAACCGACTTTCTCTACTTTCGGCAAAGCGGCTCCACGCTCTGAGCCGGAACATCGCGCCATAATACTCACAGACGAAACTCCCCCACCGCCGCCGCCGCCCCCCAAAGCCACGGCGGCCGACAGCGGCGACGAGGACTCTGGCATAGAGAGCAGCAAGGCGACCCTCGAACGCAACAAGAGTACGCCAAACGTCTCCTAATCACGTACACGTGCTAGGCTCTGGGAATTAGTAACGAGTTGGAAAGATGGGAACTTGGTTTCTATGAATCTGAGCGGTGGTTACCTGACACTGGTCAGTTCACAAGTGATTTTGAGAACGGTAAAATTTTGCCTCGTTTTGTACATTTTGCTGGTGGATGCTGTATTATTTTTAGATTTGTGGTTCGGGTGTTCACAGATGACAATTATTTTATTGATGAATTGTGTTAAACGTCATTTTGCATGACCAGTGCGTGGTGTTTCAATCGGGCGATGATCGGAGGCTTCGAGTCGCCGAGTATTATAAAATACATATCGGAACATCCGCTACGTGTATTTGATACATAAATGTTTAGAAAGTGTCCGAGCTATCCACTAGTTTGTGATACAGCAATAATGTTCGCACAGTTGTTTTCTACCAGCGACGAGTCCATAGTATTTATTGTCCATCTATTTTAAAACAATTGATGTATGTACGTTTGTTTACACACCTCTAATACTATACGGGCTAGTGCTTTGATACTTTTTACAATATTGAATGTAATTTACTACGTTTTTACAACTAGTTTATACAAATCAACCGTTCGTCAGTGGTAGTTATAGATAATTATATATGTAATTATAAATAAGGCCTACCCGTCGTGCCACAATGACATACGACCCTTATAAGCTACAAGTTTCTTACTATAATGTTATTGGATAATATTTAATACTGAATTAGGATAATCATTACCCGCGTACGTACACGTTCCGGCCATCGGTTATGCAACAACTCTTAGATGTTCGTTGGCGGTTTCTGTGCGGAGATTTGAGATAAAATTTATCTAGATGCCGCGTCGATTCGAGTTTCGAGCGAGCCCAAACTTAATCTACAGATAATTACAATACCCAGTTGAGAGGAGCCTACAGTTATATTTATAGCTCTGCATAAATTAATTCATGCTGTTATTACAAACTCGCTCGGAAATTGTCAACGTGCGAAGGCCCTAGTTATGTGTATGGTTCAACGCACAAATGAGTATCAATATATCTTCCATCTATTGAATACCGTGATATAATTTAAACAAAATCAAATGTTTTGGTGGTTTAAACATAAATGCCAATTGTATGTTAAGTAATAAAATTTATATTAGGTAAGTGTAACATTAGATGTACCGGGTCCGATGTGTGGTGGCGTAATTTTTTTGCAATTGTCGAATGAATACTCGTGTACAGAAAAAAAAGGTAGCCGAGGCAGTGGATTCAATGAAACGTTTCTGTACTGGAGTGTACACACGATCGCAAACCAGATTATGTCATCAACGTAGTATGCAATACGTCCAAGTGTGAACATAATGTGCAATTCATCTTATTTCCATATCATTGAGTTTTAGTTGTTTAGTTACTGCTGTAAATATTATTTAATGTTATATAATGGAGGAAATTGAATTATTGAAATCTATTGATTGTATTGATTACTACATGTTTATTGTTCTGAACATTATTTTTTTACAGGTTTAGCAAGTTTTCGTTAAATGTACAGTTGTATATAGGTAGTGTCCATTTTGTTGTAATTGTAATGTAGGGGTGGCCTCCGTTTTTAACTTCGCTTAGGTAGTACTATGCGGCTGTCACTAGCGCGGGAAGCCGACTCGTGGCAGCGTGATACGTTTAGATATTGTAATGATTCGAAACTATGGTCTCAGATATACGTATGTGTTGATCGCGAAGAAAATTAAATGTATGTTTTATTTGAACATGTCCATCGTAATGATTTTAATTAGCTATTAACAAACGGCATTGTCAAATTAAAATAATATTTATTGTTTGTAAGTTGTTATTGATTTATATGCGCTGTCAGCAGTATTTAGTGTATGTGAACGCATCGGAAGTCATTTCATGTTGTGACTGTCGAGTCTTAAAGTATTTCTATGAAGAAAATAAAATAATAAATATTATAACTTCAATACTTGACTTTTATTTTATAAAATAATCATATTTATATATTATTATTGAGATTATTTGGAATGTGAATACTTAAATCACATCCAAGACAAATCTTACTTAAAATATCTTCGAACATTATGATTATTCTTTACCGCTGGCCTTTGCTCGGTTTTAGTTGCTGGAATTATTTTTTAACATAAACGTGATAAATCCCAGAGAACACAGGCACAACGCTTATGATAATAGATTTGTAAGATGATATCAGTGAGGTTACAATAAGAAAGCAAATGCTATAAAGTAACCATGAGTTTTAACATCATTATTAATATTTGTGAATTGGAAATTTTTAATTAATATTGGTTTGAAATGCTAATTTTTAAATATTGGTAAAAAGCTTTATTCTCAAACTCGTGAAAGCATTACTTTTAAGGTTGTGTGGGAAACACACTTATCTTATAGGTCTCCTTCACAAAATGGGACTGCGGTACATCACGCCTTTTCTACTGTAAGGCAACTGGTATTGTCATGAATATGTAGCAATGTATATTGTCTTCTAAGTAGTACGGTCAGCATGACTACAAAAACACTGTCAAACCTCTATATCATGAACTGTCAAAAGACAGTACTGCACAGTAAATGATGAGCATCGGTTAGTTAACCGACGTACGTAGTTACGTATTTCCGAATAAAATCGACTACGAAATGGTGGTATTTATATAGAGCGGTTACTATAAAATTATTTTTATTCGTTGCGCAAAATAGAGTCGAAGATTAGTTTATTTATCTTTAACATACAATTTTTAAAAAATTCTTGTAGATTTTTCATAAATAGAAATCTTGATTTCTACACTAAATATTATGTATATTTTAATAATTAACTTAAATATTTTTTTGCTAAATGAAAAATTATAATTCAACTGGTGTTTCTGTACAACATTGCCACGCCAGATTTGTCAACACTGTCACACATATTTTCTTCGTGATTAGGTCTAAATTGCAAGTGTGTTAAATTAGAGTTGGTTTCATTTTTAACAACTAATTTTGTAATAAAATATAACTTTATTGTATTTATCGATGCCCAGAATTTATACTGCAGTTCTGCATAAACAGGTCCACCGAGATACGGCGTGTATCTCGGTGGACCTGTTTAGAGTTTCTCTGTGAGAATTCTCGACTCGAGAATTCCCGAAAAATTTTACCTTACTCGAGACGAGAAGAATGTGGTCAAGAAATTTAGCCAAAAATTTTTAAAACTTAATACGAAACCGACTATCAGATAATGCTATAAATGCCCTCGTATTTTTGAAAGCTTTTTTCTTAAATAATAAAAATACCTAGTGGGCTAGCTTTTGGAGCAGTTTCCTCTTTAAATTGTGATTATAGTTAGTCTGATTATTAATATTTATTAGATTCTTAATATACTTACGTAACAAAAAAGTCTATATATAACAAAATATAGAAAATTTATATTGAAAAGTTGGACTAAAATAAGTTACCTGTGCCTTATTGTTATTCATTGTAATTATGAAGCTAGTCTGATTGTTTGATTCTTATACCTAATTCAAAAACTGTCGTTTCAATTATACATTTTAATAGAAAAGTTTGTAGTACAGACAGAGACTAAAGTAAATTAGTATGTAATGTGAAAAAACATGATAGCATTGTTTTTAGAAGATATTTTATTTGTTTCTCACAAAGATGAAGACTATTTAGTCCTAAAATTAAGATCTCGCTAGATTTTATTTCGTTTAAATACATATTTTTAAAAATTTCTATATATCTCGACAACCCGAGAATTCTCGAGAAATAGTGGTCGAGAATTCTCGTGCTCCGAGAAATGAAAAAGCTGGAGAATTGAGAAACCCTAGTCATGTTAGCCGTTTGTACCGATAAAGGCCGAGAAGTGCCGAGCGGTAAAGAAATAATGCCGACTGTTAGATCGTATGTATGAATTGTCAGATTATCCTCTCCGCCAAATGATGACGAGGCCCGACGTGTCGCTGGTCGCTAGCAGACTCTCGTCGTAACTGAAGCTCACGCCCAGCACTGGGGCTGCATGGCCTAAAGTAGAAAGATTTTTGATTGATTTCTTCATTAATAAATTACAGTAAAAGTTCCTTATTCGTGGGGGATACGTTCCATAAATATGCCGCGAATAGAGAATGGTAATTTGTATAGGACTATAGGGGTCGCCCCTTCCGTGGCCGGGGGGCGTCGTCGGTGGAGGAGGTCGGGAGAGGTATTTTTCATACATGCCGCCAGTTGTGTGACTGTGATTGTGCTGAAATTTCAAGAGTACACGAAATTAAGTATCTTGGGGTTATTATTGACGATAGAATTATACTCTGTCCATTATGTTATTTTCTTTTTGACAGATCGCGCGTATGAAATATTGTTTCTATTTTCAAATTATAGTACTACAGTAATAATATACTTTCTAGACGGGTAACGCCCACATAGTGAAGTGCTCTGTGCATAACAAACTACCACAGACAATAAGCAGTTCTTGAAATCAGATAAATCGATAAATTGTCTTCAAATCAAATATTTGTAAATTTATTTATTTCCTTCTCGACAGCTACCTTACATTATTTATAGGTATGTGAATTTTAATATTAAAACGCATATGTAGTTATACTCTGTCCATTATGTTATTTTCTTTTTGACAGATCGCGCGTATGAAATATTGTTTCTATTTTCAAATTATAGTACTACAGTAATAATATACTTTCTAGACGGGTAACGCCCACATAGTGAAGTGCTCTGTGCATAACAAACTACCACAGACAATAAGCAGTTCTTGAAATCAGATAAATCGATAAATTGTCTTCAAATCAAATATTTGTAAATTTATTTATTTCCTTCTCGACAGCTACCTTACATTATTTATAGGTATGTGAATTTTAATATTAAAACGCATATGTAGTTAATAACATCTACGTCAAGTTTAAATCAAGAATTATGATCAAGAATACTTAGAAAATCACATACATACCATTTTTTTAACAAACTAGCTAGGTAATTGGTAATTCGCCAAAAATATAAAATTTTGTCTAATTTACTTGGCATGTGTAAAACTTTATTTTTTCATATATTTCTGATCCATTTAAGAGAGAAAAAGGAAAACTTTCTTAAATGGATCAGAAATATACGAAAAAATAAAGTTTTACACATGCCAAGGAAATTAGGCAAAATTTTATATATTTGGCGAATTACCCCAATTGGGTAATTCGCCAAATATATAATATAAAAATTAAACAAGTAAATTTATTTACATTATTTATTACATAGATTCATCAGATTCTTCTTCGTAAATTACACTAGACTCGTCAGTTGAGTCCTCTGTTACATAAATAACCCCATAGACAATATATGACAATTTATTTCATGTATTTGAAAAAACCAGATAAACGAATTTAATATTTATAATAAAAATAATATCGCTGCATTAAATCGATTAAAAGTTCTTCTTAAATAAAATCGATATTCTGTTTTAATCGAATCGGTAACTTGCGAGTTCATCACTGATTTCAAAATATCTTAAACTGTCAAAAAGAAAATAATATAATGGACAGAGTATAGTTGGCGAAGTCATATTGAGTCTGCTAATGCACGTATTAGGAAACTTGTATGGGCCTTTTGCAGGCTAAGACACGTCACTAATTTCAAGTCTTTAAAAAACATTTACTACTCCTTAGCACAATCTATATTATGCTATTGTATTGAAGTGTGGGGTGGGGCCTGTAAGTCTCATATGATAAATTTAGAAAGAGCACAGAGAGCATTACTGAAAGTAATGACTTTTAAAATAATTAGATATCCTACTAGGAGTCTTTACGAAGAGTGTAAAGTTTTGACTGTCAGGCAACTATATATACTCAATGTAATAAGCAATAGTCGTGGTAGTTCTCTACTCGGCACCGTCACTGTAATGGGTAAAAGAAGGAGTAGAAATATTTGTGTGGTTCCCCTTGTACGGACTGCTTTCGCTAGGCATCAAAGGAAATGGCTCTCTTCTTTTCTCTATAATAAAATAAAAATATGTTCATTATCACGTATTATTACGTTATGAAGTAAAATCGAAGCTTAAATGCTACCTACTAGCGCTTAACTATGATGAGACTGAACGCCTTTTGATTGGTTAGGTGTACACTCAATCACACACACATACTCAGGCACACACACACACACACACACACCCACGCATGCACACATGCACTAGTTTATATTATTTTGTTATGATTGTGTTTATCTGTGTCTTTATAGAGGAGGACACTGCCTACAGAAATACAGACAATTAGTCTAGCTCGGTGGTCAGGGAATCCTTGTGTATTGTTACAAATGTATATTGCAAATAAACTTATTTATTATTATTATTGTAGCCTTCCCTGTCTCCTCCTGTCTCGACAGGGTTTAGGACTTATGCGCACATGACGCTTAAAAGAGTTCTCTTATTATATATAGAATTTAAATTTAAAAAATTGTCGTCTACCCAATTGACCCTGGCATAGAGCTTCGCTGTGGAAAATATGATGAAGATTAAACGGATATAACTAACCCTGTAACTTGTTAACGACGGGGTGGTCGCCAGCGCCCTCTATGTCCAGGAAGCAGACACAGGCGTCCTCTCCGCCGCTGACCACGCACACGCCGCGCCGGAACGACATGATGGGGCAGAACGCCGAGCGCACGCTGTGGCGCCGATGCTGCGTTGCGAACCGCCGCTTCAGAGCCAGCCGCCCGTCGCCGTCCACCACCCTGGCGACGACTATGCATTATGCACCGTGACACCGCGCTGGCTAGGCGCGGCCGTGTGTGGGGCTCTCCGGTCTGACAGGACCGGCCTACCCACTAAAAACCCCCCCTGTGGCGGGGTGCGCTTACACGATTTTACCGCCATGTGCTCCGGGGTCGGCTCGACCTAGAACTGAATCCGCACATATCACCTACCACGACACAACTACTATATAACGACATATCACTTGGAATGTAATGCAGTTATTTGGGCTTCAAGTGATACAAAACATAAACTCATGCTGGAGCGCGTGCAGAACAAATTTATCAGATATTTGTACATGAGATTGTACGGGGTCTATCCTTTTTATCCGCTGAAGTATACGACGCTGTTTATACGAGGAGGGATCTCGCTATAGTGTCATATATATGGAAATTACTCAAAGGTAGAATGGATAATGCTTATTTACTAGAAAAGATGAAACTAAACGTTCCGGATAAATTCGTAGAGCGCCGGCGGCGGCCGCCACTGCTGGCGGTGCCGCACGCTCGCACGCGACTTTTGAGCGAGGCGACGTTCACACGCGCACTTCGCAAACTTAATTTACTTGCGGAGAAAATTGATTTATTTTCATGTTCATTGGGGGAGTTCACAATAATGGCGTTGTTTGTTATATGTTATGAATAGGATTAGTTTTAAGAATAATTAATTAAGGTGAGTGCAACTGTCGCATTAGGTCAGGCCTGTAATGATAGTTGTAAGCTTTTGTTGAAATAAATAAATAAATCAAGGCTAGAAAGGAATTCGATTTGTGTTTCGTGCGAATAAACACTATTATTAATGATATTTTTTATAATTTCTAACAACTTTATTGCTGATGTAAGTAGCAGACTCTATCAGGTTGCGGAAAGCACATATAAAGCCCTTTCTCGACTAGAACACTATGTCGAGCTTGAACCCACTACATGTACATGTGTATATTTACTGTTTACGGGCTAGAGAATCCCTAAAAGAATTGTTCAAAGAAATTAATATTTTAACTTTAGCTAGTCAATATATATATGATAATTTAGTTTTTGTATATAGAAACTATAATAAATTCAATAAAAACAGTGATGTACATAATGTGAATACTAGAAACAAAAATAAACTTGCCGTTCCAATGTTCAGACTCCATAAAACTAGCTGTTCGTTCTTGGGGAAATGTACATCTATGTTTAACAAACTTCCGCAAAGTGTCATTGATTTGCCTTTATATAAATTTTAAATCCATATCAAAAAGACACTCATGAGTAAAGGTTATTATAAAGTAAGTGACTATCTAAATGATCACACTATTTGGGAATAGGGACAATATTCATAGAGCCATGTTTGGTAACAACATTATTTATAACTAGCTTTTGCCCGCGACTTCGTCCGCGTGGAATAGTGACTTCCGGCAGATTTTTGGTTTTTCCCACATAGTTCCCGTTCTTGCGGGATTTTCGGAATGGTCGAGTTTCCGCAGAATTTTTAGTATTATTATGTTGATACAACTTAAACAAATTATTTCGACCAAATTTGGTACCATAAAAACGGTCATTGTGACTAAACCTTAAAAGATAGACATATGCCGTCGCGGACTTTTTTTTAGATCATGTATAGAGGAATAATTCTTTCATACATATTTTTTGTGTATCTTGAACCGTTTTCGCAGCGCACGCAAAGAAAGCCTTCAAAAATGAATAATTTTCCCCGTTTTTTACACATTTACCGCTCTGTCTTTGCTCCTATTGGTCATAGCGTAATGTTATTTAGCCTATAGCCTTCCTCGATAAATGGACTATCCAACAAAAAAAGAATTATTCAAATCGCACCAGTAGTTTCGGAGATTAGCGCGTTCAAACAAACAAACAAACAAACTCTTCAGCTTTATTATATTAGTATAGATATTGTATTATTTTTATATGTGTATGTAAACATACATACGACTGTAATCGTATTAGGTATGATTGTATCTTATACTATATTGTATTTTTATATTATATTATTATAATTATTAACATTGAAAAGAGGAGATAAAAAATAGACCTTCAGAGTTTCTTGCCTGTTCTTCTCGAGAAGGCTCTCCCAATTTCCGAACAGGTGTCAGGTCAATATTTTTTTTTTCCTTATTCGTACGTATTCAATGCCAGCATTGCCGCAATCAATGCCGGCGGAGACAGATCTCGCCCGATCTCTGCGACCAAGACGAAACGTGCCCAGGATATACCTCCACAACGGCAAGTATCACGGAGGTTATGCCGGACTCCAAGCGGCCAGATCGGTCTGACCACGTGACCTGCCGACTAAACTCAGCCTGTGCCTAAGTTCTAAGAACCATATACGCAAATCGTGACGGCGACCGCCCCTCAGGAGAGGGGCGATGCAGCCAGTGGCAGCGCAAGACCTGAACTTAATGTGGGCATAGTACATTTTGCGAGGCCCTCTATATATACTTTTTCAAATATATTTTCGGCTGTGAGGCGCGAGACCTTTTGCATCGCCGCCGACCACGGCCACGCCGCCTGGATGCAGCGCAGTCCCATAAAAGGGGCACAAAAACGCCAAAGTGGCGCCGGCCTTATCATGAAGTAGTTGTATTTATTGTTCCTCTGTCATGATAGACCGTTGTTTTAATTATATTAACTTCACATAAGCACTGATTACAGAAATGTTAATGTATTTTGATATGATGTTCTTCTTCTTTTATTGTTGGCAATCTGCTATCTTAAGACAACAATTCTGCCAGCTCTGTTGATATAATGTTATCTAAACAATATGTGAAAGGCCTCGACTTTCGGACTAATGTACTCTGTGGGACAGCCTATCCTGTCACTGCAAGTGTCAATGTCACGATCGCGTGCGTCGCCTGAGCACTGCGTTCCGAACTTACGCCCGAATTTAGTTTTGTAGTTTATGCTCCATGTATCTTTTCAATGTAATATGTGTATGTATGTATCCGATGTCACCATTGCGTGCAGCAGAAAACCAGTGCAGCTTGCCCTGCTTGCTGCTTATACTGAGCTGACGCAGTTGTGACATCGCACGGCGATATCACAGTTTGGCTGTTGTAATGTTAATTGTCTTGTCTGCATCTCATTTGTTAATTGTGTACTGTCGTGTGATGTTACAATAAACTGGATTTCTTTCCTTCTTTCTTTCTGAAGGATAAAACGATTTACCTAAACAGATAGAGCGAATTGTCCGCGGCGCTGACGAGCAGCGCCGGGTGGCGCGCCAGCCACGGCGACCACGCCGCGCTGCTCACGGCGCCGCCCACCGCGCACCGCGACAGCTTGCTCACGCTGCCCGCGCCGGCCACCACGTAGCTCACGATCACCCCCTGCCCCGCGCCCCCGCGCGGCCACGTCGCAAATACATTTATTTATTGGGTAACTTGATTCACATGACAGTGTCTATCACTGTCAATTTCGTTGCATCGCACAACGTAGATACCAAAACAAAGTTAATACAACGTGTTACAGCAGGATAATGATAAAATTAATACCCTGCCGAACACAATAGAAAACTATTTATTAGAGAATTTGATTTACATAACAGCATAGCTACAAAGTGACATGTTTGCAATAAGTGTCAATGTGTAAATTGTAAAATCATAAACATGTCACAATAACCATTAAAATGGCGATACACGTGCCAGTTTCTTGTTAGTTACACAAGATAACATTGACAATCAAACGATTTCATATTAATCAGAAGTTCCAGTGAAAAACATTAAATCACGGAAAATCTATTAAAACAAACAGCAGATAAAATATTCTCATTACTAGAAACAATAAAAACACATTAGCATCATCATGTGAAACGCTATCTGCAATAGTTTCCAAGTGGAGATGAAGTTCCGTGAATAGATAAACGGAACGTGGCGTACCTTATCGTTGGCCGCCCAGAACATCCTGCCGCTTGATTCACAAGCGATTGCCTGCACGCGTCCTCCTAGGATGCTGCTGCCTCCTGGAACATGTGTCATAGCTAGTTACCCGGCGATCAGTACTGAAGCGACAAACCAATTGTTGCATTGTCTTTATAGCAATCGTTAGCTTGACGGAAATTGGAATCCCAAAGCTTAGGGTCCCAGATAGGGTCCTCCTGTAACCCTATCACTGATTATATTTGGGCACGATCGATTGGATCGATGGTGAAGGACTCACATAGGCTAAAAGTGACTTTTGGGAAGAACAATAGACCGTTTTTTTGGGAAGTACAATGCTGATGTGCAAGGTCTCAGGAAGACCTTACTCAAAGTTAAGGATTAGAGTTAGCTGCTATTTTTAGGTGCAATCTCTGCAAATATGTGTAAGGTTGTCATTAAATCAAAATTAAAATTACCTTTATTCAAATATGACTTTATAGAGCTCTTATAAAAGCTTTTGAGTCGTCCAATATTTTTCCCTACCATTCAGGACGTATTTTCTTTAACTGATAAGAAGAATGGGCGCATGAAATTTATTAGCTTTATCAAAGGTAATAACAACATTTGCAATAAATTATAACGTTATCATATAATGTACATATGTGTTTACAATTTATACGGGAAAACATTGACTTTGTAATAGCCCTTACGTCATTAGCGTCTTTTTAACATGTACATACATGTGTTATGAAATGTGTTACAATTTTTATACACATAAATCAAATTTTCATAAATATACTGGCCCGCTAAAGACATTATATTAATCTCTTTAAATAAATATCTAAGAGAATCCCTTTGCTCGTAAATTATAAATAGCGCGGACTGCTCTTTTTTAAAGAGCAAAAATACTTTCTATACTAGCAACCGACCCCCATAATAGTAAACCATAGCACATAACACTGTGAAAATAACTAAAGTAAATTAATCTTGCCGTTTCAACATCTGTAAATTGTCTTATTTTTTTTACGGCATATGCTGCAGAACTTAGTCTATTTGATAGGGTCTCAATATGTGGATCCCATTGCAAAGTCAGATCCAAAGTAATACCCAAGAATTCAGTGAATTCCACAAATTCTACCACTTCATTATTCATTTTAACAATAGTATCTACTTTTCTTACATGACATGGTAATGAAAATTTGGTACATTTAGTTTTATTGGGGTTTAAAGATAAATTATTAATAGTGAACCAGTGCAATACTTTAGGAAAAGTACTATTTACAACGTCAATATTGTCGTTTCCTCTGTCAACCTGAAATATTAAAGAAGTGTCATCTGCACTGTAGTGTAGTGAAGTGTGGGAGATCATTAATATATATAAAAAAAAAACAAGGGTCCCAATATCGATCCCCGGGGCACGCCTATAACAATAGGAGTACCTGCAGTCTCAGTCCCATTAACAACAACTTTCTAGGCTGCTAGACAAATAAGATTCGATTAGTCTAGATGCTGCATGAGAGACACCATAATGCTTCAGCTTATTTAATAAGGGCTGACGATCTACGCAGTCAAAAACTTTCGACAGGTCACAAAAAATAACAATCGCATCCTGTTTACATTCCCAAGCGCTAAAAATGTATTTAAGAAGTGCAACTCCAGCATCTATAGCGCAACGTCCTTTGGTGAAGCCAAACTGGTTTATATGTATAATGTTATTTCCTATTAAATGATCAGTTACCTGATTATATATAATTTTTTCGAATATTTTGCTAAGTGCTGGTAGAATGGAAATCGGCGATAATTTGCTTGCTTGTTTGGATCATTTTTATTTCCCGATTTAAATTAACTTGCTATTTTTCATAAGGTCAGGAAAAACACCTTCATCAACACATAAATTTGAATATGAACGCGAGTTGCGCAGCATGTTCCTGTACTATGGATTTAAGTATATGAGTCGAAATACCATATAAGTCTTCAGTTTTTTTTATACTAATCGAATGGAATGTTTTCAAAATAGTATTAGCATCAAAGTGACAAAAATTCAAAACCTTGTTGCACTTCTCTACATTCTGCCCCAAAAGG
This sequence comes from Scirpophaga incertulas, assembly GCA_036419045.1. Taxonomy (NCBI): domain Eukaryota; kingdom Metazoa; phylum Arthropoda; class Insecta; order Lepidoptera; family Crambidae; genus Scirpophaga; species Scirpophaga incertulas. The sequence goes on along the minus strand of CM071632.1, from coordinate 28,933,919 downwards.
GCCAAGGCTTTGCTTGGGCAAGAGCTGAGACTACTTGTAGTTTCTATAGGTACATATGTCAGAAAAAAGTGCTCAAGTGCATTGGCAACTTCATTATTTGACTTTAATTGACTAATGAGTGTGATTTTATAGATTTTTTTTGTTTACCAGTTTCCTGGTCAATAATGTTCCAGGTGGTTTTTATTTTATTCTTTGATAAACAAATTTTGTGACTAATATACGTAGATTTAGCGCACAGACACACTTTCTTAAATATTTTAGAATAATTTCTAACATAAGTTATAAATGCGGGGTCACTAGAAGTTACTTTTTGTGAGTATAGGTCATATAGTCTCGTACGGCATTTGTATATGCCTAGAGTAGCCCAGTCACTAAGTTTATTCTACCGTTTTTTAATTTTATAACGTTTTTTTTAAATATACCATTACATTTTTTATTACATTAAATAAATTATTATATAGATTATTAGCTTTTAATCCCTTAGTAAACAGAGTTGCAGTCTGATTAATAATATTACTTCTAAATTTGTCTAAACCGCGTTTTGTGATAGGCCTACAAGTAATCTCACGCTTAGAATAACATGATGGTGCTCGAATGATGTCAGTTGCCTGCTATGGTCAGAGTTAATACAATTTACGATAAGCATGTCGTGTACATTAAAGTTACAAAAAATGTTGTCTAAACAAGTAGCAGATGTAAATGTAAATCGAGTCGGTTCCTGAAATACGTACCCTAAAAGATTTGAATAAATTAACAAACCGACTAGACAAAGGTGATTCCTCTAAAATATTAATATTGAAATCCCCACAAACAACATTTTTTTTATTTTTCCGGCATACTATTATAAGCAGGTCAAATTCTGAATAATTTCCAGAAGGAGGTCTATATAAGTACACACATAATAATTAAACTATCAAGTTCCACACAAAATGTTTCAATGGTTTGTTCGATAGAGAGTGAAACTATGTCTTTCCTATCCTTACATTGCAAATTGTTATGTAAAATTATCATAGATCCACCTCTGGTAGCTGATTTTCTAGTGAACGAACTCATTATAGTGTAACTATCTAAGCTTATCAACAATTTATCCTTTTTTAGCCAATGCTCAGTGGTACAAAGTGCATCTATACATTCGGAGTTTAAAAATAACTTTATTTCTAGGTCTTTACCAGAAAAGCCTTGAATATTTTGGTGGACCAGTCGAAAAAGTTTTGGCTTACCTTAGTTTGGCAAGAGGCTACCTCTATTGTCATATTATTTAATTTAAATTACTTGGAACTTGTTCCAAGACGTTTGGTTGCTCAATAGAGCATTGTCAAGTTGTGGATTAATAGCCAACTTCTTAGCTAAAGTTGTAAAATAATATCTTAGCGAAACAGCTAATTGTTATTTTGCATGCATTGACAAATAAAGTCTATCTTTTCTCAAAAAAAAAAATACATTTTGTAAATTAGCATTTCGATAAGTATTTGCGTCAATTATTTTGTAAATAATGCTAGTTGAATCGTAGGTTGAATGGAAGAAATCTTTACCAGAGATAAGTTAGCCATTGTAAATGAAACTTCTTTTTGAATTTCTAGCTATATAAAATAAAATTTCCTTTTGTGTACTATTTTTTCTTCTAATTGCGTATTGTATAAAATAAAATTAACATAATACGATAATCGAGCACACCCATTTTTTAAATAATTTTTAATAGGTCGTCTATAAAAACCAAGGACCGTATGATACAAGTGTTGTCAATTGTAATTTAGAATGTATATTTTCTATTCCTAGCATGTGTTATCATTCGTACTCAAAGTCAAATATAATTGTAAATTATGATTGCATCTAATTACCTCTTGGATATATTCCGGTAGATATGTTCAGTACTTCCACCATTCCTCTGGCATTACCGGCCTAAAGAACAAGTCAAGGAAATGTGTGCGCTACAAATCAATCAATACATAGTATAAAACAAAGTCGCTTTCGCTGTATGTCCGTATGTATGCTTAGATCTTTAAAACTACGCAACGGATTTTGACGCGGTTTTTTTTAATAGATAGAGTGATTCTTAAGGAAGGTTTGTATGTATAATAAATGCATAATATAGTAGAGAAACACTGATAAATTTAAAGGTTTCTAATGTGATGTCGTAAATAAGCACGTTTTTTTGCGCTTATATTGCAAACGCTGGCTGAACCCTACGAGATAGACCAAAATAATGTACTACAGTATTGTACAACTTACAAAAATCCACAAAAAAGTCCGCGATGGTATATGTCTATCTCTTAGGGATAACCCACCATAACCATTTTTTCACTGCACCCGTGCGAAGCCGGGGCGGGTCGCTAGTGATAGATAAATAAGAGTTGTTTATTGTTAGGTACATCGAAGGTACACCATTGAAATAACAAAATATATATTACATGTAGAAAGTAATAACAATCTTATATATAAAAATATGAATCGCAAAATGTGTTGGTAAATGCATAACATAACTCAACAACAACTCGACTAATTTAGTCAATTCTTTTTTTTTAATGTTCGTTGAAGTTCAAGGAAGGTTTTTACGGAATAATTATTGGAAAAACCCTAAAAACAGCCTTTTTTCCATACATACGTTTTCTAAACTAAAACGTACAGTCAATTTGAGCTTTATTGTTACATATTTTATAAAGTTCATATTGCAAGCACTCACTGTTGTCTAAGCAATGTAAGTGTGTACCTAACATCAAAGAGTCATTTTGCGCTTTATTAACGCTATATAAAGTTGAAATTCAATCATTTTTATCTAAACAGTGTGCGTTTGTGCGTTAACGCACAGAATACATCGTTGGAGGATTTAATGTCATGTTCCAAAGTTAAATAGTTTTAAATGTTTAATTATTTTTTATTCACAACGCCCTACCATCAGAATGACTGTTCTGTACAGGAGAATTTTATGCCCTGATTATAAAATAAGTAGGAACAAAAAACTGTCACTTTACAAATCTTTTTGACAGGACAAATTCTGTCGGGTCCGCTAGTAATATAATAAAAATTGTTATTGTACTGTTGTAGCAAGTAACAAAACTGTTGAACGAAAGATGTGTGCGGCAGCAAGTAGGATTACGACTCATCATCACAGTTCATAGGCCGAGAGGTATGAGCCCACCCAAACTATGTTAGAGCGATTACGCCTTAGTCAATCACGCTAGCCCAGTACGGATTGAGTACATACACCTTTGAATTTTTTGCACATACTTTACAAAGTGGAAAGTTTCAACGGGGCAGCCATGGGAGGTGCCTTAATCGTTGCAGCTACAAGAAATTGGGCTTAGGAGTCTACAGTACCATACATACTGTAGGCAGGTTGTGCAGAAGAGTGTATCTTGCTAATATTCTTCGTATTTGTGACTAAGAGAAAGACTTCGATTCCTTCAAGACCTGGGCTGGGCTGTGCTGTAGTCTCTTCAGAAGTGTCATATAAACTATCGATACCTCCTTCAGTAGGTACTAGAACTCGAGACCAATATAACTCTCCAGCCAGTTGCGAGACAGTACAATGTGATCGCTACACTTTTATGGAGGAGGGTGCTTTTAGACTTGAAGAGACTGGCCATCAATATAAATCTTCCATGGTTCAGCAAGTGTTCTATCAAGACCATGGAAGATTTGAAAAGAATGCTGGGAGACCTCAGTAAAATTCCTCAACAAGTGGATCTTAAAATGAAAATCATGTCGTATTTCCATATAGCACCCACTTTCATAAATGTTGGAGATCTGGAAGTTCACTTATTTTATCCTCAAATAGGATTTTTACAATCATTTTTGCACGTCAAAATAACTACGCCATTGGCTCACAAGTTATCAAACAGTGTGTTTACTTGGGATAAATTATTAGGCTATCCATAATTTTTCAAAAAAATGTTATTCCCATTCACAGATTTTCAAAAAAATGTACGGTTAGTAAGAAAATTTGCATTTTTCACAAAAACTTTTTTTGATGCTAATCGATCCTGTTTCGTATGCTGATCAAAACTTCTATGGGACCAACTGAGATTTCAGTTCTAGAAAAGTCACAAATCAAAAAAAAACTTCTCATACAAAAGCAGTCAATAATTTTTTTTCACTTGGAACTTACGAGACCTCGATAGTTTTCAAAAAAAAAATTTGTTACCTACCTAGTTCTAATTCAAATAAGCTTTAAATGTCGAACTTTGTTTTCTTTTGACGACCTCCATAGTCGAGAGGATAGTACGCCGGTTTCAAGGTGTCGCCATCTCTGAGGTCCCGGGTTCGAGTCCCGGTGGGGGCAGATGTTTGTGTGATGAATGCGAGCATTTGTACCTTAGTCATGGTTGTTGATATATATTTGTATAAAAAATATTTATATATGTATAATATAGGTTTGTCTATCCGTTACCCTAGATCCCATAGCACAAGCCTTACAGAGCATAGTTTGGGCTAGGCTAATAGGTGTAAGTGTAACAAATATTTATTTATTTTTTATAATGCGTACTTTCTTTTGTTGCTAGTCATAATGAAATTCGATTTTCTTTTAATTGTTGGTGTGGTTTAAAGAGAAACGAAGTAGTAATGGTGAAATTTTATGAGGGCAACTAAAATTCCGATACTTACAATGACATAATATTAGAAAATGTATCAAAAATTATTGATAATCTACCATTATCGGAATTACGAAGAGTTTATTTTCAACAAGATGGTGCTCCTCAGACTACAGCCAAAATACTCGTTGTTCTTTGAATAGACAATTTGGTGAGCAGTGGATTTGGACTCATTGGGCCTGCTTCTTCGCCAGCGCGTAGTCCGGACGACTTAACGCCGTATGATTTATTTCTGTGGAGCTATTTAAAAAATGAAATTTATAAAAAGAAATATGACATTGTCGAAGAATTAGCTCCAAAGTTACATAATAAAGGAGCAGATCACACAATATATCAATACCGGCCAAGTGCGTGTCGGACTCACGCACAAAGAATTCCGTACCATTGATATATGAAATTAAAGGAAGCGATTTACGAAGTATTAAATAAAACTACTAACTAGATCTCGTTCAAAACAATTTTCGTTGGTAGTTTTTTATAGTAATGTATATCATATGTTTTTTTTCTTATTTTAGAAGTTAGAGGGGGGGACCAACTTTTTTCTACTTTGGAAGCATCTGTCACGCAAACTATTCGGTTTAGAAACCTCGATATCATTTTTGAACACCGATCCATAGCAAGCAAACACGCATGTGTTTGATGAAAAAAAAATTATTTCAGTTTCAGTTCTAAGTATGGAGAGCCCCCAATATTTATTATATTATTTCATCAAAATCTTAATACGGTTCACAGAATACATCTACCTACAAAGTTTCAACAGTATAGCTCTTATAGTTTCGGAAAAAAATGGCTGTGACATATGGACGGACAGACATACATGGCGAATCTATAAGGGTTTCGTTTTTTGCCATTTGGCTACGGAACCCTAAAAAGAAGGTAGTATACTGCCTTGGGGTACACTTGCAGTGATTTGAGACAAACTCTGTTGAATTATTTTGTCTTTGCACTGCTGGCTTTGCATAGTCTATTGAATTAAAAGCCTTACTGAAATCGAGTAAAACAAGCAAACATTTTTCTGTCATTTCATATATCGTCTGTTACATTGAACAATGCTCTCACAGTTATATGAATGGCGAAATGGGCTGATTTCACTGTTCAGATATAGGATGAAGGACAAATGTTTATTAAGAATGGCATTTTAAAATCTTAGACTGGAAAGAAGTATCGAAAGTATCGGTCAAGTCACTAAGTAAAATAGGATTATGGAACATGGATAAAGGACGGACTTAACATTTTTTGGATTAGTCTGCAATCAAATATTTATGATATAAGTTAGGATGGGGACATTATTTACTATTACAAACAATTAAACCTCGACTATTACTAAGAGATAATACTATACTTTGTCCCAGATAGTTGTTGAGATTTCGGAAAATATGACTTTTAATGCAAATATTTTACAAGTACTGGCCTTATATATATACTGATGACCTATTATGAACACATGAGTAAATATAGTGGCGTTTGATATCCTCCATCCATTACATTGATAGGGTAGTGTGTTATATGCCAAATGATTTTCAGTCATAAGTGACCACTTGATCAGTGGATAGCTACCACTAGATAGTGGCCGACCCTTTTTTTTTTTTTTGTTCCCCTGAGGAAAATGCATTAAATTGCATACCCCGGCTGTGGCGAGCCGGCGGTTATGTGGGGCTCTACTCCCCAGAAGGGGGAGGCCTACCCACTAAAAACCTCAGGGATGGCCTTCCTCAGGCATGTAGGGAGCCCCCGGGAACATCAAGCTTCTTCCGGGAACCCCCAGCCTCCGCTCCCCCGTCGACACAGGGGAGCCCTCCTCGGGGGAGGCTTACTACCTCCCCCGTCTCCTCCACCGACGACGCCCCCGGAAGATAGTAGCCGACCCAAAATATGACTTTTAATGCAAAATGCCGGCAAATATTTTGCAAGTACTGCTGGCCTTAGCGGAGCATGACTTAGAAATAATAGTATAGGTATACAAGAGACCAATCCATACAGTGCAATACCTTCCTCAAATTGGTAATACATATTCTGTAAAAGTCATACTAAAAAACTTACGTATAAACGGACGGACATCAAAGATACAAGAGGTCGCAGTGAGAAAATAGACTAAGCTAACAATGTGACGATACTAAGTTTGGCTGAGAATTTACGGAAGATAATGAGTTACGAAATTTGGTTATTTTTTAAATTTAGTATTCAGATCACCTATCCAAATATAGATTGACGAGTTAAAGTTGATGTTTAATTATATATATATATATACTTACCGATTAAATTAATTAATTTTAATGTCTTGTTATGTGATGTACTCGCCTATAAATAAGATTTTTTACATGGCTCTTGTGTTGTATGTAATTTGGTGTAATATTTCCTGGGGATCCAAATGAATAAGTATTGTTGTGTAAAGGATACAATAACCATGTTGTTGTTGGCGGGTTGGAAGACGCAGCACAGCAGCGGCGCGCCGAGCTGGTCGCGCACGGTGCGCAGGCGCCTACGCGCGCTCACGTCCCACAGGCACAGCGCCCCGTCCAACCCGCACGTCACCAATAGCTCATTGGATGCCGACCAGTCGCAACCTTTCCGTTGTTTTGGCATGATAAGTTTTCTCAAAAAAGTTCGATACAGCCGTTAAAACATCTATTAAACTGGCATAAATCCAAAAACTGACAGTGTTTACACAACCTACAGGTATTTGGGGTTGTCCATTAATCACGTGATGTTTTCTAGCACATTTTTTACAAACTAAAGTAAATCATAATATCATTTTGAAATATAGATATAATCTAATTTAATTCTGGAAAATAAAGCACTGTGATATAAATTTCATAATAGATTGAGTTTGCAGTGAATTTGTGATTGGAATAAAAGTAATTAAACATTTAATTAAACACTGGTTCATACATTCAATGGATTTTGGATTTCGAGCGAGACTTTCTTCAACAAGTGAATAAGCAGCTAGTAAGTGAGCTGTTGCACTGTGCTAAAGAGGAATGTAGGAACCACTCGGCGTCATCATTTTTGCGCACTACGCAGAGAATCTCTTTTGATTTAGCGATTAATTGCCGCGTTAGGATACGTGACGGACTAACATTATGCATCTCTGAACCTAAGTTCAATAAAGCAGTAACAATATATCAGAGATTATACTATCATTAATAATATCATCTTACCTGTCACAGCTTTTGTATGGCCATCAAGAATGAAACTGACTTTGGGAGGAGAAGAGGTGACATCACATATAGAAACAGTTCCATCATCTGATGCACAACACAATTTGCTTCTGTCATTATTGGCAAATTTCACCATACTAACTGGTTCTGTGTGCTGTTATAAAAAACATCTTTTATTAATAACAACATTTTGTCAACATATGCAAAAATTATATTAACTGTTTTTGTAAAAGGCATTTTTGCTAATAATCCTAACAAAGTAATTGGCTCTCACTTCCCAAAATGTACCTATGCCGTAAACAGGCCATTTAACTCTGCTAGTCCAGCAGAGTTAAATGGTTAGCATCCTACCCAAGATCAGATAATGTTTCATGTAACAGCAGCTTCTGATGCTGTACAAAGTTCTCTAGTTGTACATGGAATACTACATCTACCTTTGGAAGTGCTTTCCTAAATACCAGCTGGCTACTCTAGTCCAGGCACAGCATTGGGCTCTAAGGTTTATTGATGATGACACTCTCATAAGTGAGAACTTTCTGTTTTGATCAGCATAGAGCTATAATATATTAATATAGGATACAGTTTGGAGAGTGTGCTCAAGATCTTTTTGGAATCATTCCACCATTCTTTTACCCCTGATGCGATCTATGACACATCCATATCTTGTGAAAGTCCCACTGCTGTGCATTGTAGTATTTTGCTTTCACTTTTGTGAAGAAATAGAATTCTACACAGCCCTCTATATTCCAGTCATACTACCACCCAGATTTTTCACGTCAAGAGTGTATAGGTATAATCCACCTCATACCACATCTACGTTTATCATAATAAGGTGAGATGAAATAAAGTTGAATGAAATAAAGTTAAGATTAATGTAACAAAAATGTTCTTTACTTAATTCACATTTAGAATTGACTAAAGAATACAAAATAGACAAGGCCATTTAAGATTCACATAAAAATGTAGCCTATTAAAATAAGAACTATACCTGATCAAATATGTGATGTACACCTGAAAATGCATAATTTTCTGAAATCGTCAAATCATTTCTTTTCTTGGTATTATTTGGAGCGATTTCATCTAATGACAAACTAGCCTGAAAATAATTATATTATTGATCCAGATAAAAACAGCCATTAAATATTTAATAACATATCACAGCAAATCTAAACTACAAGTATTTAAAAAAAAACAAACATACTTTACTGCTGGATCTAGCGCGTGAAGAAGATGAACTAATTGAAATATTATCTTGAACTCCATACCGTCTTTGAAGTAGTTGGCTTCTTATATTTAAATATTTTTTTATTGTGTCAATATCCTAGAATATAAGGATTTTATTACCAGAAATGCTAAGTTTATTTAAGATTAATCATGACTGAGAAGAATTGATAGTTTACAGCAAAATAATAAACTGAAGACTGTAATTATAATCATCATAATCATTAATTATCACATTAGCTGAGAGACTGCCTTACAATATCCTCTCCCTAAGGGATAATAATGATAATCAATTGATTCTGCACTGCTAGTATTCACCACCAATGGCATATACTTGCCATTTGGGCTACATTCTGCCCCAATGCTATTTGTCCTGTGAGCAAAAGGTTCTGCCCAATGCAGGTTAGTAATTCTTTGGGGTAACCTTTTCTCATGTCATGAAATAAGTAATCATTAAATTGTACTAAGCAATAAAACATATTTAATATATACCTTAAATTTAGCATTTTCCCTAAGTAGTTGACTTCTTCGCCGTATGTATAGAGTTTCTAGGGAAAAAATAAGTTTTTAAATTTGTTTATTAATTGCATTATTTTTTAATAAATAAAGTTACAAATTGTATAAATTATTTCACTTAATTTTTGCCAACTGAAATGATTTAAATAAAAACTTAAGATATAAGCAATTACACAATTTCACGCAGCATCAGGTTTCTAGTTATATTTCTATTAAAGTCTGAAGTCTTCAAATAAAATAACTCACTGAAATTCGGATTATGTGGCGCTCTGTAAGCATTGAAACGAGCATCCAGAGCGAAAATTTGTTGCTGAAATGCTGCAGCCATTTAGTAACCTCGTGTGAAGCATTTACATATGTGCAGGAATAGTTCCTGCGTAGGAGTTACAGACACTTCTTATTAGATTTTCCTTTTCAATTTATTTACTTTACTTACACATTTGTTTATTGTTTTGAACATTTGAGTATTTGACAGTTAGCTGACTCAGCTGACAATGACATTACTGACACATGACATAAGCATAAGCCTTAGGCTTATAAATAATCTACAAAATGAATAAGATTCATACATTATTATAGTAAAAAAATTTAGATTTCTGTCTGTTAGTATGAATAAAATTCATAAAAATCTGTATACCTACCTACATGCTTCATACTGTTTTGATATTAACAAGGTCTCAATTTTGTTAAAAATCGTCTTCATCATTATCTATTGAATATATGTTTATTAAATTAAAATCGATTTAACACTTTTTGTTGTACCGTGGTAAAGGTATATTTTTAAGGTACGGTTAAGAGTAAGGTTTACAAGGTATATTTTCATCCGCTAACATGAACACGAATAGGTATATAGTATGTACCTACGAACTTGTTCAGTTTGTTGCGAGTTCTTGAGATAATAAAACACATCGTGTTCGCTGAGGGATGCTTCTTAGATGTCGAAGTTATGGACGACGTCTACGATTTCCGCCGCCTCGGCCTCCAGTGACGGTCAGTGGCCAAATCTCATATTCGGTTCTCTATAAAACATACGATCCTCGGAAGATCTCAATCAAGAGCTCAAAGTAGGTATGTGTATGTTGTGACTTGTGATATATTATATAGTACAAATACCTAGTAATTAAAGCTAAAATAATAATGTTTTTATTAATAAACACTGAGTTACGTGGCTCAACTAGGCTCGTCGAAAAAATATCGATACATCGATATAATTTTTTCAATGTATCGATATTTTTGAGCGATATTTAATGTTTCGATGTATCGAGGTATCGATATAAAATTACAAGTATTGAAAAGGTATAAAAATCGATATTTTCGGCTTACAGCCGAGCATGTAAATCAAAGAGTTTTTCTTATATCTGTATCAGATAAATATTGGTTTGATTAATATATTAAATAATTAATATGTTTTATTGTTGTCCTTGATTTAAAAAATTTAAAAAATGATGTCTATTGATTAGTATTTATCTAGTAATGTAAGATGATTGAAGTAGATTAGGCCAAATATTTTTTTTCCTATCACACCGATATATCGATATTTTTAAATAAAAATATCAATATCGATATTGATATATTCAAAAATTGTCGATACAATATATATCGATACTTTATTGCATTTCCGACATCCCTAGGCTCAACACATTTCACAACTATATCAATATTGTATGATAGGTAAGATAGGTGCTGTCCACTTCCTATAGATTGTTGCTCTATAATAATTGGCCACGTAATTTTATAATTATCAATTTAACTAGATGTAACTGCGAAGAAGATAACATAATCCAGCAGATTCACTAACCTTATTGGTTATCCCTGCTGGTAGAGTTAAATGTGGGTTTTACCCTAGCACTTGAAATAAGTGTAACAATTGTATTAGCAGTTACTGTTAGCCTATCTTCTATGAAATGCGGGCGCAGATTAGAATGTAGGACTTAAGTTATTATTCTATGATAGACTTACCTACTTATCTGACAAATATACAATAAAATTGGCTTAAAAAAATCCTTTTTTTTTTTTTTTTTTTTTTTTTTTTTGTTCTCCTGAGGAAAATGCATTAAATTGCATACCCCGGCTGTGGCGAGCCGGGGTTATGTGGGGCTCTCCTCCCCAGAAGGGGGAGGCCTACCCACTAAAAACCTCAGGGATGGCCTTCCTCAGGCATGTAGGGAGCCCCCGGGAACACAAAGGCCACTTCCGGGAACCCCCAGCCTCCGCTCCCCTCTTTAGAGGGGAGCCCTCCTCGGGGGAAGCTACCACCTCCCCCGGTCCCCTCCACCTCGACGCCACCCGGCCACGGAAGGGGCGTGGTCCAACCCGCGGCGGTGCCGCAGCTGTGCTACCGAGCCCGGCGCCGCCTCCTTCGAGCGGGATCGGCCATCTCCCGACCCCGCTCGGCGGCCTCCTTCTGGTCTGGAGCATTACTGCTTCACAGAAGGAGGCCACAGCCCTCCAACCTCCCTCGTCCGCCAGCATTGCCGCAATCAATGCCGGCGGAGACAGATCTCGCCCGATCTCTGCGACCAAGACTCGGCGCTCGGAGGCCCACGCGGGGCACTCCGCCAGCGTGTGCTCGGCCGAGTCGAGGTCGGATGCGCAGTGGTGACAATGTGTCGATCCCTCCCGTCCTATTCGACACAGATACTCACCGAATCAGCCGTGCCCGGTGAGTATCTGAGTCAATCGGTAGGTGACCTCCTCCTTCCCGTTGAGCCAAGCTTCGAGGTGCGGGAGTACGGCACCGACGGCCCGCTGGCGCGCGCAGATCCGTAATTCGAGCTGCGCACGCCAGGCCGCCACAATCCGTCGGTGCCACTCCCGCTTAGGCACTTCGTGCGCGGGTTCCAGGGCGCTCCCCCATCGCCCCCCCGGTCGACACGCCGCGACGCATACGTCGCCGCGTACATGTCGGCCAGGATGTCGAATGGGGGGAGCGTCCCAGAACTGTCGCCGCCTCGTACGAGATTGTACGGTAGCCTCGTACGATCCGTATGGCCATTATCCGCTGCAGGCTCCGTAGCAGAGCTCTGCAGCGGGGGACCTCGCGCAGTCTTGCGACCACACGGGAGCCCCATACATGGCCACGGATCGCACGACGCCCTCGTACAGGCGGCGGACTCCATCCCTCGGTCCCCCGAGATTGGGCAGCAGGCGATGCAATGCGCCCGCCACCCTTTTGGCTCGGGGGACCAACCGCACGAAATGCTCCTCGAAGCTCCAGCGGCGGTCCAGGTGAGGCCCAGGTACTTTATGTACGGCCCCACCGGGACCACCGCGTCACCCACCCGGATCCGGCAACTGGGTGGTTCCCGGCGCCTCGGAAGGCCGTGGAACCATAGCGCCTCGGTTTTGTGAGGCGCTATTTGTAAACCCAGCTGGCGGATCGCCCGCACGACACATGCCACCCCAAGCTCGGCAAGCCTGAGCACCGGCCCGAAGTCGGCCCCAGTCGTCACGACGAGAGTGTCGTCAGCGTAGCAGACGACACTCACGCCGCGAGGAAGGCTGGTGCGAAGGACCGCGTCGTATGCGAGGTTCCATAGCAGGGGTCCCAACACCGACCCCTGCGGAACGCCGCATTCGACCCTCCTCGACGTTTCCATCCCGTCCCGTCCCATCACGCCGATCGTCCTGTCGCGCAGATAGTCCCCGACCACGGCCCGCAGGTAGGGAGGCAGCTCGTGGTATACGAGCGCCTCCCTAATGGCCTGCCAGGGGAGGGTACCGAAGGCGTTGACAATGTCTAACGACACCGCCAACGCCACCCCCCCTGATCGGACTGCGGACTCCGACAGGGAACGAACACGCTGAACAGCGTCCAGCGTTGATCGTCCCCGCCGGAATCCAAATTGGCAGTCCGATAGGTCGGGACCCGCGCGCGACAGGTGCTCGCTGATACGAGTGGAGATAACCCTCTCGAAGAGTTCCCCGCCTCGTCAGCAAGCAGATCGGACGAAACGAAGATGGAACGTCGCCGGTACACACACAAGTATCCTAAAATAATTATGATTGAAGTATTATAATATAACAATTAAAAATTGCAAATTTAATTAGGAATTTTCCTAATTAAACATTTATAAAAAAACCAGAGATCCCAGTGGAGTAACAATAACATGTGTGAAATGCAGTTTTGATTAATTTAACGGAGAAAATTCTATATACGAAATGCGTTATTATTATTATTTCTTTATTTAAAAGTATTTCATAAATCAAAGTTTTTTTACATCATTATTATTATATTTTATGTATGTGTATGATTATCTATGTATATGTATGTGTATATTCAATATGTAGGTGTATGTGTATTTTATTACACATATACACATTATTTTTAGTTTAATGACATTTAATTATTGAAATTCTGTAATTATTATTGTAGTATTTTTAGTATAATGACATTTAATTTTTTTTTTTAATTCTGTAATTATTATTGCTATGTGATGTATGTATAATTGCTAAATATGGGTGTATTACTTACCTGAAATAAATGGATAAAATAAAAAAAATACATATATAGGTAATATATTATTTTATTACTTGAGTATCTCTAACTAGTCTGTGATATCGAGTGTGTAATGATGTTTTACGATCAAGGAGTAATATTGTTCTGTGTTTACGATGTTGTTTTGTATTAATTTCGTCGTATCTTGTCTGTTGATAGTATAAGTGAAGTTCTATTTTTATCGGTCAAAAATGTATACCACTGATAGGACTATCGTCATTCATTACCTTGCCGTAACACAGTTAATAACTAGTACGGAGGGTAAGTAAGCATTGTGTGTAGATGAAAATGTATATATTTTTAATGAATAAAGTATTATTATATTATTATAAAGCATTGCCAATCTCTATAATTTGACACGCCTTGTTTTAACAGTCATCTTAAATAGACACTTAAATATATCATAGTGTAAGGTTTAAAGTAGCTTACAGCTATTATCGATCTCTATTGCACATTCACAATAAGGTTTCTGTTTTTTTTTTTAATTGAAGAACTTTACTATGCGGTATTACCAACAATGCCATAAGCTTAGCATCGATATTTCAATAGCCACGCACCATAAAGAAGCACGCACACAGGCGCGCACCTCGTCGCATGCTGCGGAGGCCAGCGATTTCCTGGAATCGCTGTTTCCGATTCCGAAATACCCGGCTCACTGATACCGAGAAGTCTCAACAGGCGTTCTGGGGTAATGCCGCGTAAAACCCGAAACACGTAGCTTTCTAGCGAGGTAGCTCCGCCGTTATAAATAATCAGAATGCGTAAACAGAAGTCGGTGACCCTCAATTACGTACATTTATTTGTTTTACCAAGAAGCACTTTCTGCTTCTCGCGTCGATGGTGATTTTTGATGAGTTAGCTCGGAACCGCACTGCCCATGGATGTAGAAGTAAAACGAAGTCATTTTTTTAATATTTAATTATAATTGCTCACAATATAAATTACATAGTAACATGTTAAATTCATTAAGATCTTAAAATAACGCATGTAAAGACACGTCAACAATAACGCGCGTCAAGGTACATCATTTATATACAATTCTTTACAGTAATGAGACGGATTTGGGTAAATTTGTTACATATAAAAAAATGGAAACACTTCTTAAAACATTTAATTGACCTATCTGTATTGACATTTAACTATTAGGACGCTTCTACACGCACGTGCAAATAAATAATTATCAAGTCTTAAAAATACAGTTTACTTAGCACTAATCCACCCAAAACTTGATGACTTTGCTGTACCTTACAAATAACGTTCGCATTAAGGAAAAAAAATGCATAAAGCTTAAAATAAGCTAAGTAGTTATAAACATTTAACGTAATAGGCGATCAGTCAAAACTTAATGTAAAATCTATAAAGGCAAGTGTCACTAAACTTAAGACAATAGGTAAGTATACTTACTTCATTCTATACACTTAAAACATATATATACTAGTATTTTACACGTAACAAATTACTATTAATATCAACAATTTAAAACTGATTGCCAGTTTTGTAATAAGCATCGACAGTGATCAATTTACCTTTTAAAATTTCCACATAACTATACAACGTAATGCTTAATTTAAAACTTAACATCTACAAAATTAGGCAATGTTCAAATACTCGGGTACCGATTACACCACAGTTTAACGAGACTTTAGGTAACTAATAATAACCAATAATTAGTTTGTAAGTTAACTAATGCTACGTTCAACTATAAGTGAAATCGGACCTTAAGCATCTCAAGCACCTTAAACACCGATTAAAGAGACATTTTTGATTTAACGTCATTAAAAATACGCCACTATAACACATATAACTTACTGGAAGCTAATTCCACACGGCAACACGCCAGACATGTTGCTATTGAAATCGCTTCTATATCGTTTGTAATAACGGCGATTTTCGCAATGCAAATGTAATGTTTGACGTGTGTGAAATAGGCCTCAACAATAGATTGTTAGTTACCGCGCACATCTCATCGCAGCTGCAAGTTGTAAAACCTAGCGTGATACTGCAAGTTTGGCCATTTTAACAATTACAAACGGGAATATAATTTCCGCTATTTAAAATCTTTAATCATAGCGAACATCTGTTCCCCCATTCAATGGATCCCCTGTGTTCAATATGATTAGAATAAGTAATAACATTAAAGCTATCAAATTCATATATTACATGGGGTTATTTGTTGCAAAACTTCTTAACTAGATATGAAATACGTTTCTCAGATCACCAATAACGCTTAAGGTAAAAACTGTGTCTCCCAGGCAAGACCCGGCTAGTTAGGTACGATTATTTTGTACCGTCAAGAAATCCCAATCAAGAAATCGAGTAAATATGCGCATCGCATTAGATGAATTCGAATAGATATAATAGTTTCAATTCCCTAGACCCTAAACCATTATATATTTTTGCAACATTTGTCATTAACAAGAAACTATAAATATGTCACGGGATAATTTTAATACGACTAAATGCATGTTGGTTCATAACAAATATCGTTAAAATCTCCGTTTACCAAAAGCTCCAAAACGTTCGTTGGTAATATTGTAATTTCTAGAAATTTTTATAAGAAGGTTTGTTCTATTTTCGATAACAAGTTTTCTCTTTGTTTTTTTTTTTATCACGACGCTTAGAGGACGGCAAATAGTTGTCGACAGTTGCTCGTACAACGTATAACGTTCAAAACGATTTCTACACTATGACACGAATTAACAAAGTTCTTTTAAGCCTGGTTTAGATTACATGTTTTGTCTCTTTCTAACTTATGGATTGTTGTTAAAGTTAGAGTAAGACAATAGCATACATTAACTAAACCAGACATGAAACATGGTTGATTAATACAGATATATAGATAGTAAACATTCACTTTGCCGACGAACAATATATAGCTAATTAACTTTACGAATTTAACAACTTCAATATCGCTATATTTTTTTGGTGTAAAAGTTGCTAATTAATAAAAGTGTTATGTAAACCTACGTAAGTAGAATAAAATTACGTATGAATATGACGTATATGCGCATAAAAAATCTGTATATTATAAAAATGTAAAACGTGCAATGGGCTATTCTTCCAAATCAAATAACTCTCGTACAAGATTATTATCGTCATAGAAAGAGATGAAAATTGCATTCGACAGACTGGGCAGCAGGACCCGGATTAAAGCATCACTGTTGCTATCAAATTTGACCAAAAATGACAGATAGTGAACATATATTACTGTTTCATAAAGATTACTAACAAATAAAGTTTTTTTTTATTCTTTATTTAATGGCCATACACCTTAAGGTTAAGCCGGCCAAACAAATAAAGTTAATAAGATAGCATTTTTCATCAAAATAAACGGATATATTTTGTATATGAGCTGTTCATACCTTGGCTTGCCTTACTACTGATTTACATTTCCTCAATATTACTTTCTAAAAAAAAATACAAAGATTTTCCTCAACATTACTTTCTAAAAAAAAATTACAAAGATTTAATGTTATAGAGAAGTCGTAGTAGAAAATGCGCGTGCGCAAGTATTTTGAATGCAAAAAATAAAGCTATAGAAAAGATAAAAGGAATTGTAACATGACATTTTTGTAATTCATACAATTTACACCAGTTTTATTATTTTGTGAGAAAACACGACACAGGCCGCACCCACGAGCACATTATTGTTATTTATAAAGACATTACAATCCAGGACACAGGATAAGCCGCGGACAAGCCAAGCTATGAAGCCATTTTTACAGGAACTAACTGTCCTACGCCCAAGCGGCATACAAATGCGGTCGAATTAAAGAGAGCCGCCGGCGATTTACCTAATGCGCCTGCGGCAGCCGCGGGACACGTTTGCTCGCGCCCTGCACTAACCAGTAATAAGACAATATAAATGCTAATCAGCGCGCTAATATTCATTCATTGAATTAAACAACATCCCCTTACGTAAACGAACAACGCTGCGTTGCATAATAAGTTTGACAACAGCACCAAAACAAAAATCAACAACGCGTCAGTATCAACACTCGACACGCCTTATCGGTTACTTGACTTCACTACGTCGGCAATTCAAACGCGTCATCGCTCTATCTACATATAAATATAACAAGTCAATAAACCTATTTGGATGCAAACATTCAACGAAACTTGTAAATAAGGTAAAATTGTCGTACAAATTGTTTACGATTAAAAATTATTTAATGGCTGTACCGTAAAACGTATTTCAATATGTATATAAGAACTGTATATATTCATTGACCTAATATACAACTCAACCCTCGTAGCAAAACCACCGAAGCACAATTTCATAGAGGAATTTGTGTATGATCTGTCCAAATACAAGGGAATAATTTCAAGATGGCGGTTATTAATTAAATGTGTCAGTTGTAAATTTATTCGGATCACTGTTCTCAATACTTTATGCTAATATTTAAGCTTGTGATGATAATTTATTGTGCTCTTTTTAATCAAAGATCATATCAGATCATAAACTCATAAAACTTCACGTTTGCCTGTAATCTCATAACAATCTTTTTACAATATAAAATAGACAAATCCGTACTACATATAACATTTAAAATAGAATGCATTATACAATACAAATGAACATGCTTAGTATATTTGGGTTATGCAACCGATCTATGATTCGGACATAAAATCACGCAGATTTTATCTTTCAACAGACGTAATATATCACAAAACCCATTGTAAAGAATGAGGATTGAAATAAAAACATATATTAATATACATATACATAGGATGAATAGATTTCCTTACACATAGCACCTTCTTAAAACTACGTACAAACATCAGATATATTTCACACAATATCAATTTTAGATTCATATAAACTCTTAACACAGATCTAAACCCCGCTTGATCCAGCTAGCTATAAGCACGCCTTCTAGGGTGCAATATATTAATAGATTTGATTCGAAGATAGTTAAATAAAATGGATAAAATTATTGACCGGAAGTGGGTGTCGACGCGATACATAATTTTCACAGGTCACGCTCCAATCTCGCACCATTATAGTATTCTTCGAACGCATTCATAATTGAGACGTCATTACTAAAATTACGTTATTAAAAATATTCACCGAGAGTAGAATAGATAGCTAGCAGTAAAAAAACTAATTATATCAAACAAAAATGTCATAGAATTAGCGACTTCCGCGTAAACCGTCAGAGGCGAAGGCGATTACGCGCATCTGTCTGTTTCTCGGTTCTGGAAATCGGGTGATTAGGCGAACCAGTTGATAGTTCGCGGGCAACGCTTAGGGTCGGCTCACACCGACGGAGCGACAGTGAAGAGACTCGAGACAAGGCTGATTGGACTGACTTATGCCAACAAGAACCAATCCAAATCGAGTTAGGTAAATATATAGAAATATCCAAAGTGCATCAATATTATTTTACAGATTCGACTGCACAAATCATTTCTATAACAATATTAAACAACTTACATAACGCTGTCAGTATGTTATTTCTTAGTTATTTTTTATTCTATATACTTTTTCTCAAAATTACTATATATACTGGATTAATTCTAGTTTGCATAAATAAGTCCAGTTTAAAGTGTTTATATTAAATTTAGTCTACGGTTGCGATTTGATACAGCTACAAACTGCCGTCACATATGAGCGTCTATTTTAAGTAAAATCTATTTTCAAGGCGTTCTATTTTAAGATTTCAATTTATTGGGCTGCCACTCATATACAAACAATCGATTCTCACACTCTATTAAATATATTGCGTAAACACTCTTTAAATTGAAAACGATCAACAATATTTCATTTTACATCGAAAAATCAACAAGTAGTTGTGTGAATATAAAATAGAAAAGTTTTATTATTAGACGTATGATTTGATATTTACAGGTAAAAACAAATATGTTTTCATATCAATTATTAAAAATAAATCCGAATGTACCAAAAAGCATTTTTGTACGTTAGCATTGAACTAAATGATTATTAAAGCAATTTTTGATATTAAGCTACCCCCGTAAACGAGCAAGCGCTTGGTATTCCAAGCAACAATTGTTGACAAGCCCATATCATTAGCACCTCCGCACACTCTCGGCCGGTATGCGCGGAGCCTAACGCGCTCCTTCTCGGAAACGAAAGCGAGATAGTCGCTAGTGGGAAATGCGATTATCGTAATAACCTCCCGGAACGGGGCGCCCTTTCCGATCTCAGTGTAAATAGTTTCCAGAAAAATTCCCTATCCCAAAGACCACACCACCTTAACCGAGCCACGCCGACAATGCATAGTGTGGATTGGATGAAAATTATACGATCATTAAGAAAGGCACATAGAAAATTAGGACCGACAAACTTCAGTGATCGCATTAGTAACATTAAAAAACCAGCGCCAGTGCATTGAAGACAATTCAACTTACCTACCTCAAATTGGAGCATACTAAGCTAATTTAAAATTAATTCCTTTTCCATAATCCTTAGTGTGTGAAACACCTATGGAGTTAATTTCGTAAATACCTTTTTATGATTACCGACAATTTTTTGTGTCGTTTTTTATTTTGATTTAATCATACCAACTCGACTTAACATTATTTGCCTAATGCACAAGAAACAGATGCATAAATTGAAATTAGTTTTAATGCTTTAGTATCTGTAATAACTAGAAAGAATCGAATGTATTCTGTTATAACTAAAAACATGATGTATTTTTAATTCAAGAGCTTGTACATTTCAATGCATCCATATTTAACCGCTTAACATATTATAATATTCTCGTCAGTTGATTGTAAGCTAATAGGGCATTGGAACTTTATAATAATGAAGCAATTTAACAAGCAAGTAAACACAGACCTGTTTAACACTATTACGAACTGACCGAACATTTAAATAGCTCCATGTGCAAGATGTTTACTGCTTATAAACAGTCATATATAGTCAACTTGGGACACCGATGTCAACGTGGTACATATAACACGTATAGTATAAGATACATAATTGATAAAGTATGTTTTATTACTGGGACAAAATAAAAACATTCAAATGATAAGGGTGCGGTCCAAAATTCTCGTGTGCGCTATTTGCAATATAATGAAGTGTTAACGGGTTTTCCAAGTCGTGCAGACTTGGAAAATCGAGCGCTACGTGTTTAAGCTACATTATAAAATTACAATATTAATGTATAAAACTCCATAGATTATATGCAATTTTATAACATTTAATTAAAGCTAAGGATTACATTGACTTTCCTTTATGAATGAAATGTGCTTTAAAAAATTGTAGAAGATTATGAAATTGCTGCATTATGAAAAAACTAAATTTTGAACAGTCTGTTTTTTTTATTTTATGTCTAAAACTTCCACATTAACGAATCTGGAAACAATTCACTATTTTCTGCTGAGGGCGCCTAGATAAAGTATCATCCGCGTTCGATACGTTATGTTTTGTTCTAATGAAACGAAATTTATTATCATTAGTGCTACTTTGGCTACAAGATCACTGATTCGCTAACCAACGAACACGAACAATTACGGATCAACTGATTACATGGAAACAGCGTACGTAAATTTTGGACCGCACTTTTTACATATAGATGTGTCAATTTTGATTTAAAAACATCATTAGTAGTCTGTGTCGAGCGACGTTATAGTTTAGATGACAGGTCCACCCGCTTACTAATAAATAACGCTGGCGAGTCTGAAGCGTAGAGTTGTTGTTTGAATAAGACACAGGAGATATAATTGTAATGTGGGGGGCTATGATATTATCTATTGTTTAATGAAGGTAGATGCAGGCCTCACTCCCAGTCGCTGTCGTCGGTGGAGTGATGTGGGGACGAGTCCACTGGCTCGGGGATGACACTCACAAGCGTGTGCAACACGGAGCCTGAGGCGCGCTCGGCGCCCGATATGCCGCGTCGGCGCATCGACAGCTTGGCGTGCAGATCCGCCATCAGATCGCCACCGGAGGCAGCGCCGGCCTGTGCGACAAACGAAGCGAATTAATGTTTTGTATATTTTTTATACATAGGTAAAAAAGCATGTTGCACCAGACTCTTTACCAGCAATGCAATGCAAACACAATTATAATGACGACAAAACTTAAACTTAAGAAAAACTATGGTAGTTTCTAGCAAAATTAACAGTGTAACCGTAACTCATTCGGTGTTATGTAATTCAGAAGTTAAGCGTCATGTATATAACGTAAAAAACGAATCTTTTTTTAAATAACAACAAAATAACATATTCAAGAAAATTTTCTGTATTCTATATATCATTCTCAAGGTACATTCTGCCTCAATAATACTCATGGTACATATATTTGATAAATTATTTAATATAATTTCATATGCACTCATATTATTATCACGTCAATAACTTCATAATTTTTAATATATAGATTGTGCAATGGCCGATAGGAGTAGATTGACATATTGTTTCGTTTTTTGAAAAAGGTAGTTAAGAATAACTATATTATAGTTATTCATTTATCTTACAATCTCTCTATCAGATTAATTAAGGTGTATTGATTTTATTTAATTAATATATCGCAACTCGATCGGACGTAATTTACTTAGCGAGAGAGATTAGAAATCTGATAGCCATACGCGTTAACGCAGCTTCTAGGTAAACAAATGGAATCCAGGTAAACTGTTTTTTATTCTGTAGCCTCTTTCACCCTGCCGAGAAAAAAGCGTCTTAGGTACTCAAAGGGACAGTTGACGAACTATATGTATCCTTATTGTATACAATTTAACTTATATTACAACTTATATTTTATTTTTTTAATTAGTATTTTTATTCTGTTATTATTTTCCCCTCTGTAGTCGCTACCTAAAATCTTGCACAAACGCCCAAACCAAATAAAAATTTCCGCAGGTCATACAAAATATTTATCCCTGCTGTAACCGATCAACTCGGCCGCTGCTCGAGCCGAGCCGTCGATAAATGATTACACAGACGTCGTGTTGGTGATAAACTTAGTTTTTATTTAATTTAACTACATTTTGTATAGTAGGTAATATACATTTTGGTTTAGAATTTTATACAGCGCAAAGATATAAGACATATTCCAAGCAATCTAATCTCACATAATACTTTATTGATTGCTCATATTTTCTTACAGTGGTCTAGTACATTCATTCATTAATTTTGTCATATTGTTGAGGATTTGGCTAGCAGTTTTACGACCGGCCGCCTGCCAGACGTTAAACCCTATTTGGAAATGCAATTGTTGGTGATTTACCCGCCACCGATGGAGACCTAAAGGTGACAGCTGTTTTTGCACGCGGTCACGGAATTCTTAGTCAACGTAGACGATACCCATAAATGGAATGAATATATCAGGCGAAGTCTGAGACTTGATATGGTCACGTATTAAGAGGGAATGATCGTGTTATTAGGAAAGTTATGGACATGAAAGTGGATGGGCGTGTGGGGAGAGGAAGACCGAAGAAGAATGTGTGAATGTTGATATGATGCAGAAGAGAGTGAGTGTCGAAATAGCGAACGATAGAGGAGAGTGGAAGAAGAAGACATGTTGCGTCGACTCCAAATAAAATTGGGAACAGGGCAAGAGAAAGAAGGTCTAGTAGATCAGTTCACCTTTTATTTTTGTTCCCCTGAGTAAAATGCATTAAATTGCATACCCCGGCTGTGGCGAGCCGGCGGTTATGTGGGGCTCTCCTCCCCACAAGGGGGAGGCCTACCCACTAAAAACCTCAGGGATGGCCTCCCTCAGGCATGTAGGGAGCCCCCGGGAACACCAAGCGACTTCCGGGAAGCCCCAGCCTCCGCTCCCCTGCCGATACAGGGGAGCCAATAAAACAGGGGATACAATACCTCCCCCGATCTCCACCACTGACGACGCCCCCCGGCCACGGAAGGGGCCCTCCCGTGTCGCCGTATCCGCGGGCGCAGATCAATTCACCTTTGATACGATGACTTACTGTGCTACTGCGATAGGCATGCAGGAGTTGAAGATTGAAGCGAATTGCATACCCAAAAGCAGAAAATTACAGGGTAAATTTTATGCGCATGCGGAATGGGGCGAGCGTGATAGCTTCACGAACTAATATGAGAACAGCACAAAACATCCTGGAAGGTTCGATGTGCCAAGACTCTACACTGAGGCCACCACTACTCATAACATATACAAATTGACCTAAAATTTTATCCAGCAACATAACTAGTAGTCTGGTTAAATCGCGAAATAGCCTTATAAGTATTATAAATAACTGTACTTCGCCTGTTGGCAGATCTGGCTTTTTAGGAGAGTTTAGGAGATAATAATGATGTAACTGCATTTTCATGATTCCCCGTCGAAGAATTTCAATCCAGCGGATACCATAGTTAAATAAGATTACTAGTCTAACACTAGCCCTTCTATCCAAGGCGAAGCGCTCTAATGTTCCAGGCTCGCTGAATTTAGTTGGTAGGTCAGATAGAGCCGCCTTGATTCGTCTGGAGTCTGACATTATCACCACAGCACTTGGCTGCTGTGGTATCCATGAGGATTCTCAGTCTCTCCTCTCCAGAGGGGAAAATAATAACATAAGCGTATGAATGGATACATAAATATTAGATAGAGATTAAGTTGTAGCACCACATAACTTGAAACAAGGAGACAAAACTCCGGCAGTCTAATATTATAATAAGTTAGGAATATGTATTCGTGCTAGAAATACTTAAAACAAGTAATTTTACAAAGTATTTTTCGTTCCGAAAGGTTTACAATTTGAGTTATGTGGTGTTAAAACTGAAGCGACGATATATAATGCTGGTCGGTGCACGATCGTGTGGGCGTTATCAACGCGCCACTTTTAAAAGGCCACGCACAACATTGATGGGGTCAATGGCAAGCGATAACGCGCCCGTAAAAGGCCACATCCATCCACCCAGCTGTGGACGCAAATAGCCGCCCGCGCAGTAAGAGCGCCGAGTTCTTTTATAGGCTAGGAGAACGAACAGGACTAATATCAAGGTTCGCTTTTGGTAACGTTTCGGATTTCTTCGATTTCGATTTGTTTGAGACTGAAAGTAATATCGATTTTATTATAAATCGTAATTGAGTCTTTACAGTAAAATAAACCGTTACGATCCATAGACAAAATTGTAAATTCTTATTTTGAGCAAATTATGTCTGCATAAGGTATATAATTGAAGCGTTTTTTGAAAACGTCTTGGCTTCTATTTCTGTATTAACGGTAGCGGGCAACGGCCAGCACCTCAAACTTTCACGACCATTTGAAAAAAGTTGGAATCCACCGAATGTGTAACGATATTATTAAATAAACGCAATAGTCAAGATTAGCATTGCACTTAATTTTGGTTTGGCGAATGGTACAATCGCAAAATCGCATCGTGTGCTTCAACAAGTGGTCCATTGTGTGTGAGTCTTTTGTATGGACAGTATTGAATTTATCTATGAACACTGAAAGAAGCTGCACTGAATTTAGGTTCATAAACTTTCACGATTCTGTAGGATCAGCTTAATGATGTCATTAGTATGAGTTTTAAAAAAATATCGTATTGCAGTAATAAGTAACTTATTTCAATCTTGGAAAACTTACTTTCTAATTGTTCAAGAAACATAAAGTTGTATTTATTAGTTAGTATTGACCAGTATGGATTGTAATGTAGCGCTCGTTAATGTTTACTCGCATGTGTTCGTGGAACAAGGCCATTCCTGGAACATAAGAGTTACACGGTCTGATGCAATCTGAACTTTTGCAAGGCCGCAAAACCCAATACTTAATTTGTATATCATTTCGTGTTAATGGCGACGTGTGGTTGAAACAAAATGGAGAGAACGATACGTTTTAATGGAAACGTTTAAAACAACGTATAATGTAATAAAATCATACAATAACTATGATGTAGGTAGGTAAACTTAAAGCCTTATAATATAATATAACAACAAGGCTATAACAAGTTCGGTGTGCACAGGGCGGGCTGTTTGCTCAATTTAATACCTTACAACTTTACCGGTATCCCAGATCTCCCTTTCTGGAGTAATGTATTGATTTTCTAAAATTGAGCTTCAAAACGAGATCATTTTAATGGCATTTAATATTATTCTCGCGACAACATGAAAGCGATTGTATTGTTAGCGTATTACTTAATTTGGCTCAAATAAAAACGAAATTGGGACTTGCCCACATTTTAAACGTAATTCCAGTATTTTGAAAGATGTTACCACACTAAATGAGAAACTTGATATGTTCACTCCAAACTAAGTGTAATCTTTTAAATATACCGAGGAAACTAATTCACGATGAAGCTCGTTGGACTCCGCGTTGCCAAGGCTTTCCAAGAACTTCACTCCACTGTTGAACCCAAACAATATGGCGAAGGAACAATGAAAACTGGGTGACTGTCAGAGTTTCAACACATATTATAACTTTTAATAGCGTCTCCAAATACTTAACAAACTTTCGGTTGTGTTGTCTATTTAGCTTCATGTCTGTTAATGTGTACATTCGTCGTGCAAACAAACAGCCGTTTACGCGAAACGCCTCCTCCGACGCATTCCCGAGAACGAACCACAATTCTATTGACCAGAGTGCTGCGACAACTCGCCAACCTTATTTATGAAAAAATAATACAAGCAGAAATGTCGATTACTACCTTCTTTGGCACATTGTATTGTATAACTTTTTCCACGAGGTTATTTATCACTGTCAATTACGGTGTAAGTGATAAAATTACAGTGACTTAACGTTAATTACGCAGAGGTAGAATGACAGGTGATAATTGACAGAAAATATATACTTACGTATAGTTTATCTTCTGTTATCTGTATATACTAAAGGCAGTTACAGACTGACCAACTCCCAGCTTGAAGTTACTGGACATATCAAGTTGAAATTTAGCACACTAAAATTTTATCAACAAAAGCACGAACTCTTACTCCGTGCTTTGTTATGTTGTCCTAGTTTTGTTTTTGTGTTGTTATATATCTGCGTAACAAGCTTCTCTGCCACTCATCACCTATTAAACTTAATTCTATAGAGAGTTGCGTAGCACTTTACTTACAAAACTTTTTGTTCTACGGGGTGATTTTCTTTTCACAGATATATGTTTCTAACGCAATTCCACAGCCAAATACCGACAAATAAGAAAAACGACAATGAAACAGTGTTTAGTTCCACAATGTCCATAAAAACGACTCTGTTCGTTACACGTAGTGTTGCCCAAATGCAAGAACAAGACGAGACTTAGCCAGTCTTGGTCTTGGTCTTGCGCCAATACACCTGGTCTTGGTCTTGGTCTTGGTCTTGCGCTCCCAGTCTTGGTCTTGGTCTTGCAGCAAGAGTCTTGCAAGTCTTGCAATTACCTATTAGTCTATTTCTATTTATTAAAGTTTACTTTAAATCTTAGAAAAACGTATTAGAATTGGAACATTGTGAGCTTGAATTAACATAGCCATAGTAAAGATCAAGCAGAATAATAAATAACTGAAGATTTGATAAGAAATTCGAAAAATCAACTAACCTATATGTCGTTTTCCATGGAAGTAACTGTTTCTTAATAAACATTTATGATTTATAAGCTTACATTTGCTAAAACATGTAAAAAAACAAATTAATTACAATAACTTGACTGTATTTAAAAGAACAATACTTATCTGTCTAGAAAGAGATTGAACCCTCAACTTATAAGAAATTTAATAAAAGAGTTTTACGATTTATCATTTATTTGAATAAAAAATAAAATACAACACAAATCAACAGCTTTATCATTAGGTTATGAAACTTTATATAATTTTTTTTGACCAAGAATTAATAGAAAGTAACCATCTGGCTGACTCATCACTTAACCTATTTCTATGTTTTCTAATTACTAATGATGCTTTAGAAAATAACCTCTCAGCAGGTACTGAAGTTGCAGGTATTGAGAGAAAATCACGGGCCATTTTCGATAAAATCGGATACTCTGTCTCATGCGTCCTCCACCAATCTAAAATGTCTTCCGAGCTGGCAGTTCTTGGTTTTCTCAGGTACTCCTCCAACTCGTCTATCACTAAGCCTTGAAGACAAGATCCAGATGACGTCGAGGGACATTCATAGAGTTTATCAAAGTCTATTACGTCTTCATCTTCATCACATACTTTATTTTCTTTTTCTGGTAATTCCAGAGATTTGTTCAGTGAGTGTAGACTTTTATATTCTTCATAAAGTTCATTGAACTTGCGCAGACTTTCTGTTTTAGGTTGCTTCCCCCACATTGTCAGGTCAAAAGTCTGAGCCTTATGCCTTGGGTCTAAAATTTTTATTCGCTATGTTTATGGTATTAGTCGTAATGCGCATAGGTCCAGTTTTTCATATTCTTTGATACAGTTTTTTGCGTCTCATAGAATTCCTAAGCGTACCTACCTATACACCGAACTGTTACACCTAACTACTCAGTGAAATAGCGCTAAGTCCTAGCTGCAAGACGCAAGAGTCTTGCAGGCTATGTCTTGTTCTTGCTCAAGTCTTGCACGGTCAGTCTTGGTCTTGGTCTTGCTAAAAATACGCGGTCTTATTCTTGGTCTTGGTCTTGCAAAAACACAAGAACAAGACCAAGACTGCAAGACCAAGACTGAATTTGGGCAACACTGGTTACACGTGCAAGGGGTCTTTCTACGTCAACGAAAAAACATTTGGGGGTCCATGAGATGAAAATGGAGGTCCATAATAATGGATCTCAACACACACTGATAGTATCTATTTACTTATATTACAGACTATAAAAGATTATTTTTGTCCGGTTTTGACAGCCAAATGTCCACTTTACAATGATCAGTCCGGTTTTGTATTATTAGAATTGGTAACCCTAAGCGAAAGAGCTATTTGGCTAGCGTAACTCTTAAAAAGGGATTCATTTATATAAAAAAAATGTTACAAAACAATAACACAAAAATGACGACCTACAAGCGCAACAAAACCAACATATACGTAGGTAGTAGCTAAAAATCCATTAGATCGTTTCACATAACATGTTCTTACAAAAATCGTTTCTTTATCTTATGTTTTATTCATATCGTACGATCTATTTCATTAACAATTTCATGAAAATTGAAAAAATGTGGATACGCGTCATCCAAGATATCAATGATTCAAATCAAACATTGCACGTTCCCATTTGGGAGGGAGTCGAGAGCAAGTAAACAAGTAAACAAACATTAAGATAATCAGAAACATAGCACGCAGGGAACATTATTACTGATATAATATAATCACAATTCTATCACGGAACGTGTAATAGGTTTTCCGAGAAGTGAAATTAGCCAATGTGCAAGAACAATTAGAGCCGTTTCCTTGAAGAGCCGCCTCCGGCGATTACACTGAAAAGGTTCAACCCCGTGTTGATTATATAACATTATCGACCTTGAAGCTACATGTTGCGTGACAGATGCGGTGTAATTCCATCAGCTGATTGATTACTTTTACTGTACAGTGAAAATACAATCACTCATTATAAAATGTGTAAACATGCAACATTACATGGATTTGATAAACAAATCTAACAATTTGACATTCATAATTACGCTTTATATATCAGATTTGCATTTGTAGCTTAGATGTAAATGAATATTTATCTAATGTTGCTATATAAAAAATACAAACGTACGAAGAATTAGACATAAATACTAAAGAGTTTGGTTGCATGGTACTGTGATGAACTCATTGGAAGTGACAGATTTAAAAGAAAGAAAGGACGTTACATGTGACGTAACGAGTCATAACAAATGAAGAGAGACTGCTAGTATGGATGACCTAACATCGAGGTTATATTAGCTTGCCTAAAGAAATATAAATAGGGAAAAAGTCATGTCAATATTTAATGTATTTCTCACGAGGGTAAAATACACTGGGGAGGGTGTCACAGTACCTACCAGAGACTGTATTTGTTCCAGTACCATTTTCTTACAGATCGAAAAACAGTATTGCATTGCATGTAAAGATGTACTATAAACTATAAAGAGGAAACATTGCGGCATTTTTTTATGAAAATGTTGTCTTCTGTTTTCTCCCTGGATAATCACACTAGAGTTAAAATCCATTCATGTCCCCAGTTTGATTTTTATTATTTATAAATTATTTAGATAAAGAAATAGTGAAGTTCAAAAAACTATGTGAAAATAATGAGGTATTTTGTCTCCACAAAAATTTCACATGACCATTTTAAAAAAAGAAAAATATAGGGACACAGCAGAAGTTTTTCTTTTTTTTTGTTGCCGAATGTATTTAAATCGATATAGTTATAGAAGAATCCCAACTAATATTATAAATGCGAAAGTGTGTTTGTTTGTTTATTTGTTTGTTTGTTTGTTTGTTTGTTTGTTACCTCTTCACGCTTAAACTACTGGACCGATTTCAAAAATTCTTTCACCTTTGGAAAGCTACATTCTCCCCGAGTAACATAGGCTACTTTTTATCCCGGAAAAATCGACAGATCCCACGGGATGCGCAATAAAGGCTTCGCTCAAAAACTACTGCACAGATTTTTATGCGGTTTTCATCAATAGATAGAGTGATTCTTGAGGAGTTTTGCGGCATTTTTTATCTCGGAAAAACGGATAGTCCCACGGGAAGCGCGATAAAATCTTCGCACCATAAACCGACTTCCGCGTATATGTAGCCGTGGGCAAAAGCTATGACCCTTAACCCTCTATACAACCAATCCCGAAATCCACGCGGGCGAAGCCGCGGGATAGAAGCTAGTAGACAATAAAAAGTTATTTTGTTTCCTGTTCGTAAGTAAATTTTTTCGAAGCTGTACTTGTCCCTGTCGCACTCTGCAAGCGAGGGACAAGCACAGCGCGACAGCAATAGATTTTATAAATGACTATTTTTTCATTGCCGCGGCCTTGATGTTTCCTCTTAAAATGGACAATTGGAAAGTATCAGAAATTCCATTAAAATTACATTTTAATATTTCTCGAGAACGCGTCCCGTTATCGGCACAGAAAATCTATTGACCAACAGTTCCGAGATGTGACGGACATAAATCATGAATTTAATTAGTAGAATACATTTATATTTATTGAAAACATGGCCGCGGTAAGAGCCGAACTCATTATAGTTGGGATTCCGAGAAACACATTACACGATATGGAACGATAAAATATTAACGACTTTTTATGCTAACAGATCAGAGAGATTATACAAATATCAATATTTCTTTTCTTTAATATCATACCTAGATAATAGTTATATGAACAGTTATTACATAATATGTATATTATTTGCAACAAGGAATCAAATATTTACAGTATTAAATGTGTCTCCTGGTACTAAGGTAAAAGGAATCTTCACGCAGTGGTTTTTAGGTCTAAATTGACATTTGATTTTCAATTTGTTATATTTTTTTTATTTCGAAGCAACATAAGTGCCTTACGGCCGTTTTCAATAACCTATCTATCCTTTGTTTTTGCTACTAAAGATAGTAAAATCTATCCTTATGCCCTAACTTGCGTTTCAATAACCTACTGATGGATAGCATCGCCTACTGAAGTTACCTATCCATCGTCGGGAGGACGGATAGCTTACTAGAGATAGGGACGCTCATACAAATCTGACGTAACTGCATTTCAAAAAAGTTTCAACTTACTCTCCGATAGGCGGAGCTATCTCTAGTGACGACATTTGGCTATCTGTCAATATCGGTGGATTAAAACACAGATAGGTTTCGAAAAAATTAACTATAATAACATTATAACTTAAATTACATAATGGAGAACTACAGTAGTGATGATAGTGATATGGAATTAATGAATATGATAATAGAGTGTGATGAAGACAGTGATAGTGATACCGATTTCGAATCGCTGCAATGAGTTGTACTAGATCCATTGTCTCATCTTTAGTCATAGGTGCTGCTTTCGTTGACTGAAAGAAAAGCAGTCTATTATAACCTTGAACGAATTACAAAAGTATTGTAAATCCAGATACTTATAGAACTCATTTTTTCCACTTTTGCTTATATTTTACATCAAAAACATGTAATACACACAAATTGGCGGCAACAAATTATTTGTCAGTAATGTTAGAATGACATCACTTGTCATTTATAAACGTTTCGTTCTATGATTTTTATAAAGAACACCAGCAAATAAAGTGAAAATGACAATCTAAGATTTTTTTTTTCAATTATAGTAACATTGTATGCACTTTTTACAACATAATATTTAAAATATAAAATATATCAATAAATTGTACATATGTTTTAAACGTACTAAAGCTTTATGGTTAGCAACGAACAAAACGTTCTACTGGGCTTGGATAGACGAGAGGGCATAAAGCTATCCTTAGTTAGACAAAGATAGATAGCTCGTATCTTTGATTGTGAAACGCAGACTACAGATAGATAACAGCTTACTGCTAATCGGAGATAGCAATTTATCTTTGATCTTAGATAGGTTATTGAAAACGGCCGTTAGTAAATGTTTGACGTAATCTATCTGCCAAATGTACACTAAAAATTAACAATAAATTGTTACGTATTGTTCTCGACAGGATGTTATCAATCAATATACGGCTCACTTGATGTCAGTTTAACGTGTGACCCCGTCAATACGTCCATTGGCTCGGTGGCCAGTTCGCCGGTCCAATCATCCTATTATCACCTTCCTCCGGTCTGGGGTGCCGCCGCTTGTGAATATTGACACGGTGTTCTTTTGGAGATCATGATTATATCTTTTTATTCTATCTGCTGTACATATAACGATTTCGTTTTCATTATATTTTTATCTACACTTCTATATAAAGAGGAAAGATTTGATTGTTTTTTTTTTGCTGACCCCATAACTACTTGACCTATTTCTAAAAAAATCCTTTACTGTTTCCCTACATCCTTCCAAACACTACCCCGGTGAACATAGCCTATATTACATTTTCAAAAAGGTTTTCTTCATTTTACTCTTTTTAATGACGCCACGCAAAAACGAGATAGTATGTATGGGAGAGTGCGCGCGCGTGTGTGTGTAAAAAATTATAACTTTTGAAATGTTTGTTTAATGCCCACGCGAAGCCGGGGCGGGCTAGTATCTTTATAAATAACACCGGAGGGTGACTCTATACCAGGCCCGCCTGCCTGGGCTGTATAATGTAGCTTTCTAATGAAAAAAGAATTATTAAAATCGGTCCAGTACTTTTTGAGTTTATTCGTTACATACAAAAATTACAAATCTTTCCTCTTTATGATATTATAGTGTAGATTGTACAAAAACCTACAAAATTATTTTATACATATATACTATTTCAATTCAAAGGATGCAAAACAAAGTTTAAGTGGGTATTTAAGTTAAATATTAGACAGACAGTAAGTGCTTACAAAAACCTGAAAACCTAAATCTGTCAACGTTAGTTAACTTTATTCCATTTGTTGGTTGTTAACACGAAAGAAATGCTAGCTAGCTGATCTAGGGATTCCGATACATAAACAAAAACATATTTAGTTTATACATATTAAGCGTAAATGTTTTTCTTATATATAAGTAGAATACTTACTTTTACCGAGTACCCGCAACCGACGAGCGAGCATAAAATTATTAATGAAAGTCGAGGAAGCTAGGCCAGATGTTCGGATCGTAGCAACTGGAAAAATGTAATCTCTGCCTACCCCCATGGGAAAGACGCGTGAGTATATATATGTATGTACTCATATCCGATGGATAGCACATCATTAATTATAATTTCTTGATGTCAATAACAGCCGGTAGCCGTTAGTACAGAGGGTCAGTAACAGTATATCCGGTAAGTATTAATAATTTTGTTGTTTGTCGTATATTCTTATTTTTTTTAAAGACAGAGTTTTGAAATAGCTTTTTTTTTATTAAATTTCCTTTCTCAAATAGCTCCAAATTTCCAATTTCTCAAATAGTCACCAAAACTAATTAACGATTGTCGGAGTCATACTTGTAACAAATACAATATAAAAATTTCTGAATGGCTTTCAGCATTTCGCCAATGTCAATCTTTAAACCGTCGACGTAAATTGGAACATCAGACATTTATGTGAGGCCAGCTTCTAATTGACAACTCTGTAAAAATACAGAAAAAAAATAATCCTTGCTGATTTTTCCCAGTACAAAGTCTACCGCCATAGACTTGTGAACCTAGCGTTTACGACGTGCAAACGTGATTGTAAAAAACCTAGTTGAGGACTAAATTTTTGTTTTTGGCTTCGTCGTCACGTTCTGTTCGAATTTGCTCCTTGATTAATAGTTCACAGAGATTATTATGCAACTGACCTTAGGTGTGGTGGTCTCAGCCGCAGGACGTAGCTTCGCCCTTCCAGCGCCGCCTGCTTGTCGTATCGCCGCCATGAGACTTGCGTGGGCGTCGCCGACCGGTGCCGGCGTCGCTGGCGCAGCTTCGCGAAGCGATTTCCCCTCACTGAACAATATTTGAATCTTATTGATAACACGTCATCATAATAAAAATGTCAGTTGCACGCCTTAGCAAGGCAATTTGTATAAATTTTATAGCCAATCCATACAGTAACAGTACCTCTAACCGATATTTTTATAAAACACTAGCGACCCCCCGGCTTCACACGGGTGCAACGAAAAAATGGTTATGGTGGGTTATCCCTAAGAGATAGACATATACCATAGCAGACTTTTTTCTTGAACTTTTTAAGGTGGACAATACTGTAGTACCTACATTATTTTGGTCTAGGTATATCTTAGGGTTCAGCCAGCGTTCTTGCAATATAAGCGCAAAATCTAGTACTAAATATAGCCTATGTTACTCAGTGATAATGTAGCTTTCTAATGAAAAAAGAATTATTATATTTTTATTATTAATATTAATTATTATAAATAAAAGCGTGTTACATTTAATACAACACAACATTTTCCTCAAGCTATCACAATGTAACACGCTTTTATTTATAAATGGGGACTATGATAAAGAGGGGGACGAGATTGATTAATTATGTATGGTGAAAAGTTTTAGTGTTAATAATTTATATTTAACTTTATAGTTCATTTTATTTTTAACTTTTTAGTTCATTTTATAAACAAATAATAAAAGCCTGATTTTAAAAAGGTTTTTTTTCTTTAATTTTATTTTTAACTTTTTAGTACCTCTACAGGCTTGCTGAGAACAAGCCCTTTCATTTGATACCCATATTGTAGGAACGAATAAAAGAAAATTATCCGCCATTTTTGGTGCTCCGCCGTATTCGATTAAGAGTGACGTAACATTATCTTTTTCTAGTTATTATTGGCAAGCCCTTTTATTTGATACCCATACTGTAGGAGTGCATTAAAAATAATTGGTCCGCCATATTGGATACGCCGCCATGTTGGATTTAGAATGACGTCACATTATTTTTTTCTAGTTATTCTTGGCAAGCCCTTTTATTTGATACCCATATTGTAGGAGTGCATTAAAAATAACTGGTCCGCCATATTGGATTTAGAATGACGTCACAATATTTTTCTAGTTATTCTTGGCAAGCCCTTTTATTTGATACCCATATTGTAGGAGTGCATTAAAAATAATTGGTCCGCCATATTGGATACGCCGCCATGTTGGATTTAGAATGACGTCACACAGTTAATCATGCATTGTCATCCGAACTAAACGTGTATAGCAAATTTCAGCTCAATCGGAAACCGAGAAGTGGATCAAATTTAAGTTGCAAGATTTGATTACAGAACGACAGACAACGGGACAGGTGAAAGTAAATAAAACCTTGTAAAGGCGTGTCGTCATGACACCACTGCCAAACTCTGCAAGATTTGCAAGTGGACTTTCTTACGCCAAAATCTTCTTCGTGTTGTCGGAGAACCCTATTAGGAAGCGAGAAAGCCGAGTTCTCCTAGCAAAGGCATCATAACTCTGGACCGGTACTGCATGCTTATAAAGTGGGCAAATAAGGAACAGAGAAAAATAATAAAATAACAATATATGGGAATGTTTTTATATTCAACGAAGGCATACATAACTTTGACTTTAGGATCCCGTTTGGGCGACATTATTTCAAATTATTATTTATTAAATAATGTGTATAGATGTATGGCCTTATTACCTACACCGATAAAATCACATTTACATTAATAAAAATAAGCCGTTTAAGTTTAAAGCGTGGCGTAGTTTAAAATAACATGTCAGAAATGTTGTCCCAATTCATTAAATTTGTGGGATAATAGGTTAAAGTTTGTCCCAACAGCGCTATATAAATACAAGCAAAGCTAACATGGCTTTATTACCTCGCCCCCTCCCCTGAGAGGGCGAGCGTTCCGATGTAGCCGATAGGGCCCCAGGCTTTCTGCCCGGCCAAAGGCATTAGGCAGTGTTTAGTTGGTAGGCTGACCTTCCGTCAGAGTCCAACATAACCA
The DNA here is from genome assembly GCA_036419045.1 of Scirpophaga incertulas. Lineage (NCBI taxonomy): Eukaryota > Metazoa > Arthropoda > Insecta > Lepidoptera > Crambidae > Scirpophaga > Scirpophaga incertulas. Next base: position 28,897,649 of record CM071632.1, on the reverse strand, counting down.
CCGCCGTAGACCGGGCGCGGGTGGTATCCGGTGCGAGGTCGTCCGAGCACCAGGGGGTTGTCAATAGCGACCACTGTGGTGGCGCGCCCCCTATGAGGATTCACTGCCTCCTCCCGCGAGGAAAAAAAAAAAAAAAAAAAAAAAACATGGCTTTACTAAGATGCAGTCTACAACAGTTGCTCGAGTGAGTCTACAAAATTAGCTCTCAGCCTTTGAACGAAATATTGATTAACAGTCGCTGCGAGAATGACCGCTTGTGGTTGTGGCTTTGCCAAGCGAATGGGTTCATAGCACTCTCGCTCTTATATGCAGTAACGATTAGCGATGTGTCAATTTTTAGATGATGATGTGATGAGGTATGTGTTAATATGTCTATTGAGACATTAAACTAAATAAAGACATAGTTTTGAAAGCAAGAGTTGTTGTCATAAAGTTATAGTTTATAATGTACAGCATTTTTAGAAAAAACAGCAACAGATACCTATTAAGGTTTTTATTTTAGTTTTTAAAACCTAGGGACAAACGATAAAAACTATATGCTATTTAAGAGGCATATTACATCTCGAACGCGATTTTTGCGTAAAATGGTCAATTTTCTCGATCTCAGAAACAAAGATACATTAACAATTTTGACTTACGGCCGTTTTCAATAACCTATCTATCCTTTGTTTTTGCTACTAAAGATAGTAAAATCTATCCTTATGCCCAAACTTGCGTTTCAATAACCTACTGATGGATAGCATCGCCTACCGAAGTTACCTATCCATCGTCGGGAGGACGGATAGTTTACTAGAGATAGGGACGCTCATACAAATCTGACGTAACTGCATTTCAAAAAAGTTTCAACTTACTCTCCGATAGGCGGAGCTATCTCTAGTGACGACATTTGGCTATCTGTCAATATCGGTGGATTAAAACACAGATAGGCTTCGAAAAAAATAACTATAATAACATTATAACTTAAATTACAAAAGTATCGTAAATCCAGATACTTACAGAACTCATTTTTTCCACTTTTGCTTATATTTTATATCAAAAACATGTAATACACACAAATTGGCGGCAACAAATTATCTGTCAGTAATGTTCGAATGACATCACTTGTCATTTATAAACGTTTCGTTCTATGATTTTTATAAAGAACACCAGCAAATAAAGTGAAAATGACGATATAAGATTTTTTTTTCAATTATAGTATCATTGAATGCACTTTTTACAACATAATATTTAAATATAAAATACATCAATAAATTGTACATATGTTTTAAACGTACTAAAGCTTTATATTTATAGACAAAGATAGATAGCTCGTATCTTTGATTGTGAAACGCAGACTACAGATAGATAACAGCTTACTGCTAATCGGAGATAGCAATTTATCTTTGATCTTAGATAGGTTATTGAAAACGGCCGTTATTGAATAATGCAGAACAGCATATTCGTAGCGGCCTCGCTTTTTGTAAATTTTGCTTAACTTTTTAATAAAACCCAAAATTATAGAGAAAGATTTTCATAAAATTGTTTTTGAATCATAGAATTGACGAACTTTTTTGAGCTCCTGGATTGAACTACTGTAACACATAAATGAAATTAAAAAATGATAATTTTATCTCTTGTATAGTCATATAGTTCGTAGCGGCCTCGGAATTTTGATATATTATTGATTTAATATAGAAAAAAAATCTTATACTAAACGAAAAAACTACGAAAATCGCTTTAAGTTGACTGTGAATATCTTCTAAATACGATAGTATTTCTTAATAAAATTTATACCAGAATAAATGTTACTTTATGAGGAATAAATATGTTATATTTTTTAACCATGAATTTATTATCTTATTTTAATAAAAACGACAAATTATACTGCAAAATTACTACAAAATGCAATTTGCGGCCGTCGGAATTCATTAGAGCTTGAGCGCTCCTCAGAGTCGGACCTATGTCGAATTTCTTCGCGCCAACATCGATCGAATCCAGAGATCGTGCCGTTGAGCGTCAGTGTATAGCGCGATTATCAGTTTTGATCACGTAACTAAACTAATTTATTTTGCGACTTTTATTTATTTTGAATTTTATATTTTTTCTAAAGTTATTATATTATAGTTATTAAAAGTAATATATAGATATTCTATATATTATTATTACCTATTATTTCTAAAGCTTTTTCACACCAAAACCATTGGATCGATTTGATGGAAATTCGGCAAATAGGAGATTCTGTTTTATGTTGATTTATACTTCTATATAATTGGTAACTAGATTTTTTAATCTAAGCTATTTTTAATTTAAAACTAAAACCGCCTTTTGCTAAATAACATACTAAGTAATATTTAATTTAAAAAAAATATTAATTTAATATTAATTTATTTAAACATTATTTTTAACATTATCATCTGTCCTATTTATAATATCATCGTCATATAATGTGTTTCTTCATATACGATATATATAGCAAGAACAAATTATTCCATAAAAATATATATATAAAAATTTAGGAAAAAGTATCAAAATCGCTTAGTCGTAGTCAACACAGTATTTTGGACGTGTGACCTTCAATAAGTTGTCGGGACGCTTCGAAATACCTAATCTCGCAGAATGAAGAATTGTAATAGGCGTCTTAAGACAATAGTATTAATTACTGTAGTGTAATTTTTCAGGGAGGCTACATTTCTATGAAAAATATGCCACTGCTTTGCCTGGACAAATATGACGCGCGATTTCCTCTTAAGTGACAGTAAGGAAAATTAAATTTAAGGTTTCTGTTAAGAAATACAGATAATGTATATCAAATTTTATTCAGGGGTGCCTAGAATACAGGCAGCGCACTACTGGTTAGGCACCATAGACTTTTTTGTATATATGTTTGTATGCACCGCCCACCGCTCTGGAGAGCAGGCGCTTTAATTCAAAGCCGATAAGGTCCCAGGCCATCTGCTCGACTAAAGGCTGTAGGTAGTGTTTAGTTGATAGGTAGTCGGTTTATGGCGCGAAGGTTTTATCGCGCTTCCCATGGGACTATCCGTTTTTCCGAGATAAAAAATACCGCATATATCTTGCTTAAGAATCACTCTATCTATTGATGAAAACCGCATGAAAATCTGTGCTGTAGTTTTTGAGCGAAGCCTTTATTGCGTATCCCGTGGGATCTGTCGATTCCAGGATAATAAGTAGACTATTATTTAATCCCGACTTTTATCTTTACGTCTGCAAAATTTCAAAGCAATCAGTACAGTAGTTACGGCGTGAAAGCAAAACAAACAAACACACTTTCCGAATATTAAGTAAGGATTTTTCTTAAAATTTTTATTTACATTTAATTATGTAATGTATATATATATATATATATATATATATTATATATATATATATATATAATATATATATATATATATATATATATATATATATATATATATCTCTCTCTCTCTCTCTCTCTAATATGCCTTCCTCTAACAGGGGACAAGCCCATTGCCGGCCACTGCGGTGAGATATAATTACGATTATTCCTTTAGTAGACTCTTACGACATTCTATAGCAAAAAGGAAACGGTGGCATAAGGCATAGGAGTAACTTAAGCTTTATATTAGAAAATATATTTTTTTTTTATTTAATAATAAAGTAATGTTGCAATGTCCAAGTATTGTCCAGTACCGCACGTAGCGGTACTGTACAAGTAACACTTGTACTACTTGTGTTACTTGTACAGTTAGTTTAAAATAATATTTCATGATCATAAAAGTAACTTTTTTATAATAAGAGAGAAATTATTGCAAGATGCTCTAACATCGTACACTGTTTCATATTATAACGTGCAACATCACTTTAGGTTGCTCGTCTTCTGGGGAGGAGAGCCCCACATAACCGCCGGCTCGTCACAGCCGGGGTATGCAATTTTCCTCAGGGGAACCAAAAAAAAGGTTGCTCGTCTAGTTTAATAAAAAAGAAATCTCAATAATCAAAGAATCGACGTTAATAAGGTTGACGACCCGACCATTACCAATAAATAACTGGTGCATCATCCTTTTTAGAGTATTATTATCGTTAAAATCATTGTTGCATACACATATTGTCAAACTCACGTAGAATTTCATATTTGCTCAACAAAAACCAACCTTATTCTTACCAATACAAGGTCTGACTCAAGGTGATCATACGTATAGTCCGGCGTGTTTCAGAGTGTACAAAGCGTTAGGAACGATCGATTTGTTCCGTGGGTGGGTGCAACGCACGATCAAAGGCAAATAAACAGAGCACCATCCACAGTGACATAAGGCCAGAGGCCTATTCTAGCGAAATTTGAAATTCGAATTCGAGTATTTACTCGAGCGATAATCGCACTAGCCGATCACGGCCCACACTCTTAAAATCTAACGAACGATACATCGTCATTGCTTTGCCATATATCTCGCTCTAGCTTCATTGTGTATATAAGTTAGACAAGGACCGGAATATGACGACGACGATGAAACAACTATATATCGAAATTGTATATTCAGAGCCCAATTCACCTCTGACAAATTTTTAAGGAGAGCGGGTGTCTGATCTCGCATGATCTTTGTTTAATTTAATTAATAAAAGCTTTACTAAAACGATTTTAATATAAATAAATCCCTGATATTTATATTTAGAATGTAATGTATAGTATAATATCATAATAGACTACTCATATATAAAAGACTAGCTTTCTGCTCGCGGCTTCGCCCGCTTGGATTTCGGGATCGGAGCTATAGAGGGTTAAGGGTCATAGCTTTTTCCCACGGCTACATATGCGCGGAAGTCGATTTATAACGTGAAGGTTTTATCGCGCTTCCCGTGGGACTATCCGTTTTTCCGAGATAAAAAATACCGCAAAACCTTGCTTACTCACAAAGAATCACTCTATCTATTGATGAAAACTGTGCAGTAGTTTTTGAGCCAAGCCTTTATTGCGCATCCCGTGGTGTCTGTCGATTTTTCCGGGTTAAAAAGTAGTCTATTATTAAATCCGGACTTTTATCTTTACGTCTGCAAAATTTCAAAGCAATCGGTTCAGTAGTTACGGCGTGAAAGCGGAACAAACAAACTTACTTTCCGATTTATAATATTAGTAAGGATATATATTAAAAAAAAACAAAGTTATATTAATAATATTTCAAAGCTTGGCTCCTTCTTTAAAGCTGTGATTACCGCTCGAGAATAAAACTCGAACTCGTGCATTCTCTCGAATTGGGCGCGAATCAAGTTCTGTGACAAGTTTGCGTTGGCGAGCTATTCTGAGAACGGCACCGCGAACTGAGATGGACACACTTTGTCCATGCGTTTGTTTTGTCGAAAAAATCCACAAGTTTAATTGTCAATATTGTATTGTGTGTTAAGTCTCGTTTTATACAGTATAAAAATAAAGGATATATAGTGGAGATACTGATCAAGATCCCCGAATCTACCTTAAATTAAGGTGTCAGTAAACCCTAAACAACCACAAAACTTAGTGGCAGTTCGACGATGCACGTATCCAGGTTGAATTATCATAATCATTTCCTTCTTCTGGGCTGTTCAAAGGGCTCGTTGGTCTGGTCTGTCCGGTCTGTACAATATCTCGTTGTGTTAGCCCGCAGGACGAAAGGAAGTTTTGACGACTTTTCTTTAGTATTTTCGGCCCGAACCAAAACTACGAAACGGAAGTTTACCTACAACGAAGAATATACATGGAATTCAGATTTTTATGTCATTGGTAATATTGCTGATGACATAAAAAAAGTGCAAAGCGAACAATTACTAATATAATCACAGAAGAAATCTGAAAGATAACACGCTAGTAGCAAACTAGCGTGACCTTGACATCCAGGTGGCACTCACGTCTCCAAACTCTCGGTGTTTTATTGAATGAGCAAACGTATTGTACTACATTTACAATCTAATTCGGATTGCACATCGTTTTCATCATCTAATCGGCAATCTAATTCGGATTTCCTTCTTCGACGTAAATATGTGTAGCAGTAGGAACGAGCCGAGCAGCCTCGATAGTTTGAGTGATATACACCATTACATATCTTATATCTAGAGTATTATTATTAAATATGTGGTTTCAATGGGCATCATCTATACTTTTGTACAATAACCTGTCCACACAAATACCTAACTGTTCTACAGATTCAGCGAAATTTGCGTGCTTCCGAAAATATTTCAATCTTCCTTTGTAGGCTTTTCTTTCAATAAACTAGTCCTTTACTATTCACGTCAGTCAAAACGCTTTCACAGGACTCTTTTAAGCTTCGAGTCCTGATATTCCTCAATCTCGCATATCAGTATCTAATTTAATTTATAATAATAAAGATGTGATGTGAAGTGGGTAGTAGAATTTATTTATATCAAATAAGCGCTCACCATAATCTATTGTATCGAGAACACTTGATTTGGGAGAGTACATACAGCAACAAGCCAGACTTTACAGTGTGACGTTAAGTTAGACCGTGATTACTTTGCTCGTCGTCGGTTTTCGTAGGACAAGTGTATATCTTGCCATGTTGTCGATGGTACTTCTTGAGAAATAATTGAATTTTGCCAATAGCAAACGTAAGTGTTCTGTTTACCTTATAAGTAACTTTGCGCTCGTGGCTTCGACCGTTAACTGTTATCGTATTTTCCCGTAATACTCTAGAGTCCATTTGCGAGTTTCAAAATATCTCCATAACCTTCGATCATATATTTCTGTAGATACACAGTTACCGTCTAAAAAGTGGCACCGGCGAAACAAGGCACAAACAGTAAATGTGCCTTGTTTCGCTCTCATTCATTCGGTGGCCGCGCGCGATTGATAATGTCAGCGATGCCGAAATGCGTAGTTTATAATTGTAAAAATGACACACGTAAAGTGCAAAAGAAGGATGGAATGTCATACTTCCAGTAAGTATACCTTTATCTTAATTTATTAGCGCATTTTTTATGAGTAAAACACTTTTATTCATATTATGTATCACTAAAATATCAATTTAAAACGCTTGCGTACCATGCCACGATGCGTATCGCATCGCATCTATCTCTTTCTGTCTCGAGTGGCTTACTCATAAGAAAAAATAGCACAGAGCTAATGTTTCAGAAAAAGGTCAGTCATGGAGTCGCCTATACCATTTTTAAGGAAAAAATGTTTAAAGGAAAAAATTTGTATTTCAGTTTTAAAACAATTTATTAATTGCAATGTATTTAGAGACGTTAATGTACACTGTCAAGGAATGATCTTTGGTCACAAGGTCAATCTGTTAAAGGCTGTTATTGAAAAATATATTGATATACGTCTTCATTATGCTAGTAAATTAAAAACCTCTGAAATAAAAAACAAATCAAAAAGGCAGTTGTACAATAAATTAAATTTGTTCCAAGGCACTTAAGTCTTAAATGATCAGATTTATTGCGGCTAGTTACAATACATTTAAATATACATTATTTTTTATAAAAAAAAGATATATTATTTAACTGAGAGAAACTTTTTAATTTTATACGTAGTCGGATTTAATATTTTTTAATTAAATTCTTTTTTTAGCGCTTTTATTTTATAATTTACTCAGTATTGTTTGTAAGGCTCGGCAAAATAAAGGTTAAGAAACCCTGTCTTAATAAAGTCTGTACTTTCCTTAGCACCTAATTCTACATACTTCTTGGTTTATGTTTAAAATTTAAAAAGTTTCCGTACTGTTAAGTGTAAAAAAAAAACTAAGCATCTCCACTGCTGTCAATGTTCAAGTAGAATGCGATAAGACGCGAGCACAATATTCGGAGTCAAATGGAACGTAGGAGCATTATTATATTAAATGAATTTGTGCTTAATTGCAACAGACTAAGGGCTTATTATCCAATATATTTGTTTTCAAATATGTGTTGTTCATTTCTGATTTCGTGGCATCATTATATCATCGAAACCAGAAGATAATATGTAACGACTTTAACAAGGATTTATTTTCATACTTCATTACGTTACTTAAGATTTAAATTGGCTTAAATTATATGACACTTTAGAACTTTTTTCAAAATTGTTACTATAATATACATCTATTCTTCTATGTATAGACGCGGGGTCGATATTTGATTTGATTTTCTATGGAATTGTGTATCTACAGAAATATATGATCGAAGTCCATAACAAATCAATTCCGAGTTAGTTTCCGAGTCGATTTCATCGGATATACTCAATAGAAAGATATATATTTGTTGATAGTGAATTATTATACCATATGAAGCGTTCATTAGTTTGCACAAAGAAGCAGGTAAAACATCCTTTTGCTCGTTTTTATGTCGGAACTTGAAATTCATACGGTTTTTATCGAATACCTATGTACGAATATCGAATGCGAATTTGTACGAATACATCCAAATATACAACATTTTTATACAAATACAAAAGTATGCAAACGTATCAAATGCTCCTTATAGCTTAAATACCTACATAAATAAATTTTGTGTTCACACATCATATTTTTTAAAATACAAACGAAACAAATGCAAGTATCATTGTGTTTCTAGTTATAGCTTAAGTATCTACTTAAATGAATTTTTGGTTAACAGTTAGGTACTGCAATAATTCTGTGGTGTTGAGGAAAAAGGAGATGAGTCAATAAAAATCAAAAAATGTTTTTTTGTACCATTAGGTTTAAAACTATAATATCTGATACGGCAATAAAGAGATGAGTCAATATATTCATTATTTTTATTGTACACCCCAATGTGCATAAAGGAACTAGTCATCATATGAAAATGTATAAATAAGTAAAAGGAGCTCAATCGAGTTAGCTCATTATCGCGCTTTTAACCGCCAAAAATTCTGATAAGCATAGTGAGATGAGTCGACTTGTACCTAAAGTAAATAACAAAGTTTTGCATTAGTTGTGACGAATGGGTGGACTCGTCCTGTGTTGCTCTGAGTGAAATTATTTAAATAATTTTTAAAATTACTTTTATCAAGTTATAAGTGTTGTTTCATATCAAAATGAAGAGAATTAACAAGATAATGGCATTAGCCATAAAAGAAAGATTCGCAGAAGGTAATATTTTGAATATTTTACGGTAACCGACAAATTGATTAAAATGCTTAGTTCAACTTCAAAGTACTTAGGTATTTCGGTTATTGTATTGCACTGTAAGGTTGTTCAAATGGTTCTGTATTAATGATTATAGTCAATATACTCATAATAATAGATTATTAACCTGATAAGTATTATACGTCGGTACAGTAGGTACCTACGCGGCGCAACCGAGCACTCAGTAATTTTTGTTTGTATGGGTAATATAAATACTTACATACTGGCTGGTAATATTATTGAATTAAATTTATTGAAATTATATAATTTCAAATAATTTAAATTAAATCTGTGTATTTTGTGGTAATTTTAAGGATAGGCGTGTAGCTACTATTTATTTACTTTAATTGCGCTGTGCGGATTAGCATAGTTTATAATACCTACTTAATATATTTTTTGGTTATTTTTTACAGTATCAGAAGGATGTTCGTTGGATAACAATAACAGCATTCAGTCAAACATATCTGACGCTAGCAGTGAGCTTACACAAGAACAAAAAGAAGCTGCCAAATCTTTAGAAAACCTGATAACTCTTTCAGATTTAGGAATAATACCCGATAAAGAAAATAATAATGTTAATCAGCTGTCTGACATAGAAAGCCCTCAACCAAGTTTAAATTTGTCGCCGCCTCCAGCTGATTTTGATTCTGATGATAGTGTACGTGATCAAACATTCAATCCAGCATTAGAACGAAGTTCAACACCCGAGAACAGCTCAACTTCTTCTGATGATGAAATGCATCAAGAAAATACAAATAATAATGATGTGGTTTTAAATACCACAAGGAAACGCAAGGGCAAAAATGTACGTAAGGCTATACAGGATAAAAGAAACAAAGGCCAATCATATAAAACACAAAAAGGAAAAATCATTCCAGGACGAAAAGTGACCGCCTTATCAGAATGCCGTAAAAAGTGTTCTACAAAGATTAGTTTTGAAATCCAAACGACACTTTTTAATGAATTATGGGCATTGGGAAATTACAATAGGCGTTCTACATATCTATCATCCCTCATTTTAGATGCACCGAAAAAAACCCAGCGTATTAGGAACACTGGTGGAGAGCCTAAACCTAGAACTATGAACCACAAATATCATCTAAAAGTAAATGGCGAGTTGATTGAAGTTTGCAAAGTTTGTTTTGTAAAAACATTTGCGATTTCGATTAAATGTATAGAGGTGATCATTAAAAAACAATCGAAGAGGGTATCTGGTCTTATAAGTCCTGATAAACGCGGGTCGTTTGAGCCATCTAATAAAATTGGTGATGATATAGTACAAACAATAAAAAATCACATAAATTCATATCCCTTGTATGAGTCACACTACAGCCGAAGTCACACAAATAGGCGATACCTGCCATCAGGACTTTCATTAGTCTTAATGTATCAAATGTATAAAGAAAAAGTTACTAGCAATCCAGTTTCATATACATTTTTTGGAAATGTTTTTCGTACTATGGGTCTGTCTTTTAAAAAACCGTCATTAGATACTTGCAACATGTGTGACTCGTATAAAATGAAAATTAAATTGGCTTCACCGCAAGATATTGAAACTCTAAAATTAGAACTTGATACCCATCAATTGGATGCAGATTCAGCTTATGCAATGAAAAAAAAAGACAAAGAAGACTGTAATGATGTGAAGAGAGTTTATTGTTTTGATCTCCAACAATGCCTCCCAACACCGTACTTGAAAACAAATGTTGTATTTTACAAGCGGCAACTATGGACCTTCAATTTGACTATTTATGATTGCTTTAGCAAAAAAAGTTATTGCTATATGTGGCATGAAGCTGATGGGGGCCGTGGAGCAAACCAAATAGCGTCATGTCTGTTTTATTTTATAAAATCACTTTCATCTGATATAAAACAAATTACTTTTTTCTCCGATACATGTGGTGGACAAAATAAAAACAGTCACGTCGCTGCCATGTTTCTTTGCATAAGCAAAATGATCCCAGATATGATAATTGATCACAAGTTTTTAAATCCTGGCCATACTCATATGGAATGCGATTCCATTCATGCTCAGCTAGAACGAAAAAAGAAAGGCACTGATATGTCTATACATGTGCCAAGAGATTGGTACAATTTAGTTAAAATGACGAGTCTTAATATAACTGTCATTATCATGAAAAATTATATGTTTTTAGACTTTGCAAGTTTGTTTAAGAGTCAAATGCAATTGAGGAAGGTCGATTCAACTGGTGAAAAATTTATATGGCATAATGTAAAGTGGTTCCGATACAATGGTGAAAATGAATCAGGCGTGGTGCAATTTAAAACTAAACTAGACTACTCAACTGAGTTCAAAAATATCTGCTTTTCCAGAAGAGGCAAAGCAACTGAACTATTAAATCCCCAGAAGTGTTACGATAGACCATTGCCTATAAGCCAGGAAAAGAAAAAAGATCTTCTTAGTATTCTGCATTTGATCGACAGTGACTGCCACGATTTTTATAAGAATTTAGACACGAACTCAAACACCCATGATGTGGATCCTGACCTAGAAGAATTTAACGATCTTTAAGTTGATTTTTAACGATTTAAATGTTAACTGTTATAGCATTTGCTTTGTAACCACGAGATATGTTATTTAATTTATTTTTTTGTTATTTTTTCTCGTTACGGTAAAATGGGACATGTCAATAATTTTTAAAATAAATTATATTTTTTATTAATTTTTTTTCTTAAACACTTCGTTTAATTAGTGATTGTTCAATTAAACACTAAAGTGCCACTAACAAAAATAAACATTGAGAAAATTACAATTTCGTTGTAAAACCTATAAGTTATTTTATTAAATTTGCCCCTAGTGAAAAATTCAGATGAATGGACTTATCTCCTTTTTCCATGACACCACAGAATTATTGATTTGACTAATCTCTTCTAATATTATAAAAACAAAAGATTTTAAAGTATGGATCGATGTTTGCAGCGGCACAAGACCTAAACTTAATGTGGGCATGGTACAATTTGCGAGGCCCTCTGTTGGTGCAAAAAGGGAATATAAAATAAGATTTTCCATATTTTTTCATATATATTTTCGGCTGTGAGGCGCGAGGCCTTTTGCACCGTGAGGCCGTGGGCGGTGGCCCAGACCGCCCACGCCTTACGCCGCACCTGGATGTTTGTAACTCTTTCACGTTAAAGCTGCTGATTAGATTTTAATGAAATTTTACAATATAATAGCTTATATATCAGAATAACACATAGGCTACAAATTATAAAGATACTAGCGACCAGCCCCGGCTTCGCACGGATGCAATGTCGTACGGTTCAGCCAGCGTTTTTGCAATATAAGCGCAAAAAAATGTGCTTATTTACGACATCACATTAGAAACCTCTAAAGGAGATGTCCTCTTATTACAAGGAGGTTGGTTTTTTGTGATCAGCGTTAACTAACAAACACCAAACTACATTAAATTGAAAGCCGAAAAAATATGAAGTATGAAACAAATAAAATAAATATTTTTACCACCCCCAATTATTTTTAAATAAATAAAACATGTTTTTAAGAAATATTTCATTATGGCAACACCTTAATGATGTTTTTATTATCTGTGACTACCGGTATCTTACTCTATGTTTGATATTTTCCGTTGAGTTATGACATTGACAGCAGGTGCCTGACTTGTCAGTTGATTTTTTATTAATATTTTTTTCTGGCTCTAGATAACATACATTAAGTAACATAGCAGTCCCTATATTTTGTTAGTTAAAAACTTCTCAAAATTAGAAATATTCGGTTTATTAAAGCAATTATGTATGTATTTAGATTTTTAAAAGGCTTGTTGATAATTTTTTTAAGCAATGTGTAATTATTGCATTAAAGATATTTCATTTTTTATTATACTAGAATACGAATTATTAAAAATCGGGGGTCTTGAAAATAACATGACTTACGGCGATTACTTTCTTTTAGAGCCTTCTATCCAAATATATCAAATTTACCCGAGTTAGTTACTATAAACCAATATGGGACATCTCCTTTATTAGTGTTTCTCTACTATATTATGCATGTATTATAAATATAAACCTTCCTTAAGATAATCACTCTATCTATTAAAAAAAAACCGCATCAAAATCCGTTGCGTAGTTTTAAAGATCTAAGCATACACAGGGACAGAGAGACGGAGGAGATCGACTTTGTTTTATACTATGCAGTACGGCCACGCTAATATAAAAAAAAAAACTAACTCGAAATACTAATCCTGTGCAGAGGAATTTGATTTGTTGAACTGTTTCGTGTTTTTCATATGAAAGAATGAAGAAGGGTGTTAAAACTAGTATCATTTACTTTCAAAATTATTCTCCCCCCGAGCTCGGGGGCTAACCGCTAGCGGAACCCAACAATGGTGTTATGTTTTCGCAGAATATACGCGTCTCTGAATAACTGACGTAAACATGTGGCTCGTGGTCGCGTAATAGCGGTTCCTAGTATTTATTTAAGCCGGCCGATACGCCAGGGTTCAGCTGCTTGACGCAACGGCAGCCATTCATATGAAACGACCAATATTCCAGACGATTTGGACTTATCGGTATGGACATTTTAAACAGGACTATAACGTGCAGCCTGTCTCGTGAAGTACAGACAACGCCCCTTCCAGCTAGTTGCCAGGTTGCCAAACCTAATAGCCGGATAGACCAGTCAGTTTGGCCGGACACCCTACATTATTGAGGACTTTGTCTCAGTATTAACAGGTACGACATAAAAATAGTATGTAAAATAAAGATTTTTTTATTATTATCATAAATCTTGATAAATTCTAGAGAAATAATAAATAAAATCGAACGCCAAATCAGTCTTATATAAGTACTTTAGTATTAATCAGTCAAATAGTCATCAATTAAAATTTAATTCTAGATACTTCGCCATTAATCAACATATGTAACTGCGCTCGGCCACTCTCGTTTACAAAAATACTTCGGCCTGCGTGAGCGACCGTCAGTCAACTCGCATCGCCTGCGCTCCGCCACTCTCGTTTGCGAAATGTAAAAAGTCTAACAAAAGCCGGACAAGCCGAGCGCACAGTCTATTTTGGCCGGACAGGCAATCAAAAAGCCTACCTATGTCCGGCTTTATCCGGACGCCTGGCAACGCTACTTCCAGCACATCTACGAAGCTAGTGTCCAACCAAAACAATTTTTTCAGACGAAACTCAACTTTTTCGATCTTGCTCGCAATTTCTGCCAAAAGCGAAAATTACTTAAACAAAATTAAATTTCTATATATTTATTTGCATATACATACATTACATATTTGCATAGAGTAACAAATATATATTGTATGACATATAAAGTCGATCTTGGACTAAAACTTCAAAAATTGATCGGTCGGTCACTAACGAAAACCTAACATCGCTATAACCATTACCTATTGACATTGAGTTTTGAATAGAACGAAATATATGCGCGTATGACTTCGTAGTTTAGAATCATTTCCTTACGTTGTCGAATAATCGAAATCAACTCGATGTCTAATATCGAGCTGATTTTGATGAATAATCAAACGCGAATGATACTTTGTCTCGGGCGGGCAATTACTCTAGAGTTGTACAATGTCATTTTATGATCATGTTATCGCCTGTATCTATTGTGAACACAAAAAATCGATACATCGTTGTGCGACAACATCTTACGCTAAATTATTATCGTAAGATTGTCAGAAGACATACAGAAGTTATCATTGGATGTAAGTAATTTGATCGTATCATGATCTTGAGCGCGAATACTTCTAAAAGTACGGACCCAGAAGATCTATTTTAAAATCACATGTATGAAATCTCAATATTAGGGCAATTACGATTCACAGGAAGATTACTTTAAAAAGATATTACACAACTCATTGAAGTTATCATCGGGTGTCCGTAGTTTGATCGTATTATGTTGTTAATCACGAAGAGTTTTAAAAGTACGAACCCAGGAGACCTACTTTACAATCATACTTTTGAAATCGCAATGAAAGGGCAATTTAGTGACTCTCATAATAATTATTATAAAAAGTTATGATTAGAGATCGGATAATCGGATGCATATTTACCTAAAGTTAATTTTTGGCTCACAAATTATGGAAGCGGCTTTTTAAAATACATTTTGTTAAATAAAAATCCCGGGAAAATACGGGACTGCAAATTTAACGTAGTGATATTGTTTGAAAATTACTAAATTAGCACGTGGTATTTATTTTCAAAAGACCAAGACTCCGGGTTCATTTATACAACTATGCATACGTATTTACATGAAGTTTAGTTTCAGTTCCCCGTGCGATTTATAAATGTACGATTTATTACATGAAGAGTGTTATACGAAAGTAGTGAGCTAGTTTGACTACTCACAAATCACACGGGGAACTGAAACTAACCTTCATGTAACGTCGTTTTTAAGCTCATATTACCGATTAGTTTTGCATTACCAAAATGTTCTACAGTATCGGAATTCCGGGATTTAAAATAAAAAGACAGTTCCATACTTTGTCAAAAACTAAATTAGGTAAATAAATAAACATCCGGCTATCCAATTCCGCAATCCCGGGATTTTTATTTAACAAAACAATAAAAAGCCGTTTCCATACTTTGTCTTAAACTAACTTTAGGTAAATATGCATCCGATTATCCGATCTCTAGTTATGATACAACTTATGGAAGACAAAATCGTAGAACGTATGTAAACGCAATTTAACCGTGTTATGATCTTGATCACGAAGAGTGCATAAAAATCCAATCACGTCTTCTCAAAGACAAACACATGATATAAGCGCGCCATAATTTGCATGCATAAATTAATTACACGACTGAAGCTACACAAAATTATTTTATGATCATCAATTCGTTATTGTATTCAAAATACTGTTAATATTTGGCGTTCAATATGGCGGGGGATGATTCAAAAATTTGGGACATGTAAAATGTGTCGATTACCTTTTTAATAATATAGATAGACTTTATATATAATAGATATTTTATTTGGTCTACAGACATACACAACAATTATTATTAAATAACAGATATAAAAAAAATTTGGTTACGAACAGGGAAACAGACCTCCGGGAACCACCCAGCTGCCGGATCCGGGTGGGTGACATTGTCGGTGGAGAGCCATACCCCTGCCCATACAGGGGAGCCCTCCCCTGTATGGGCAGGGGAGCGGAGGCTGGGGGTTCCCGGAAGTCGCTTGGCGTTCCCGGGGGCTCCCTACATGCCTGAGCAAGGCCATCCCTGAGGTTTTTAGTGGGTAGGCCTCTCCCTTCTGAGGAAGAGAGCTCCACATAACCGCCGACTCACCACAAGGATAAAAAGAAAGTGAAACAGACCTGTCCGGCATACAGAACAATAGCACACATGTACATCGATGTGTGCTATACAACGCACAAAAAGGACCATAGATCAGCGCCAATATTTGCACAAAAGCAAAAATCGCACATTTTCAGCTAAAGCCTTTTTTTGAGGGCGGGAAATGCGACTTAATGCACCATGACACCGCGCTGGCAAGGCGCGGCCGTGTGTAGCCGATTGGCTACATAACATACACACCATTGACTATCTTCGCAAGTGTATGCAGATTGCCTCACGATGTTTTCCTTCAGTATAGACCCCCAAATCACATCACACGTAAAGCAGTGCCGAGACCACAGCGCCGCCGACGTATTTTATACACTCGCATCAATTAGCCCAGCCCAAAGTAAGCACTGTAAGGCTTGTATGCATCGCCCCGTTCTGGAGGGCGGGAGCGTTAGTTCAAGCCGATAGGCCCCCAGCCTTTGGTTCAGGCCTTCCGCTTGACCAAAGGCTGTAGGTGTGTTTAGTTGGTAGGCTGGCCTTCTGCTAGAGTCCAACATAACCACCCGCCGTAGACCGGTTGCGGGTGGTATCCGGTGCGAGGTCGTCCAAGCACCAGGGGGTTGTCATAGCGACCACAGTGGTGGCGCGCCCCCTATGAGGATTTACTACCATCCCCCGGGGGAAAAAAAAAGTAAGGCTTGTGTTATGGGATCAAGAGTAACGGACAGACATACGTTATTATTAACATATAAAACAAATATATATTTTTAATACAGGTGTTAATCAATAAATCAAAGATGGCGCCACCTCAAAATTAGCGTACTACCCACACATCCACGTAGGTTAGACAACCTTAAACTTTGTCGTTATTATCACCATTTTGTCTCTAATTAATTCGCAACCGCTCCTCCTAATTAATTAGTTAGTATTAATTAACAACTTGTTAGCAAAGAGTATAATGTTTTGAGGCGTAACCTGATGTCCTGAAATACAAGCTAGGACACTTAGACAGATTAGACATCAGACTTCCATAGTAATTTTATTTCTTATATAATTCCTAGATTTGTAAACTTATTTGAACTATTGTGGTGAGAAATTTTTTTTTTTTATTACTTTACTAGCTTTCCGCCCGCGGCTTCGCCCGCGTTATATTCGAATTTCCCACAGGAAGGATATGTTTTCCGTCGGTAAAATTATCTTACTTCCTTCCTTGGGTCCTCGGGTTTTACGATTGGTATATACGGGGTAGTTACCCCGTATATACCAAACGTAGTCCGTCCGACCAACCGACGCGACGTACCAACTCTAGTCTATCTGTGTATAAAATTTTATTTAAATCGGTTCAGTGGTTTTTACAATACTGCCATACAACCTTTCACCCCCTCCTTTCAACCCTTTACAGCCCTTTTCTGCTTTAAAAGGTAGCCTCTGTCTTGTCTCAGCCTCTAGACTATCTGTGTACCAAATTTAATTCGGTTCAGTAGTTTTAACAATATTTCCATACAACCTAGCATCCCTCCTTTCAACCTTTTACAACCCTTTACAACTTTTTTTGAATGAAAAAGTAACCTCTGTCCTTTCTCAGCCTCTAGACTATCTGTGTAGCAAATTTCAATTAAATCGGTTCAGTAGTTTTGGCGTGAAAGCGGAACAGACAGACAGACAGACAGACAGAGTTACTTTCGCATTTATAATGTGTGGATGTGTATGGATTATTATTTATCGACATCAGCACTAACATTAAACTATCAACAGTCAAACATCACGATACTACTCGCATAAGTTTTTGCAAAGAACAAAAGTGAATGTTTAAGTTTTTCTGTTGTTGTTGTTTAAATTTGGGATATATAAAATGTGTTTCTCGATCACAAATAATACATGAGAAATAGATAAGATCCAAGTACCATACCTAAACATAATAATATTACCAACCAATCGGTAATATTCAAGCAAAATTAAACGCTATTATCGTGACGATAGGATTCCGTTTACCTTAATTGTTTATTTACATTTTAAGATATTGTTTATATTTGAATGTCACTGAATTACATTTGTATCGCTAAATATATGACGTTTCTTGGATTTTGATCTCCATTTGTTAATAAGTCGAAATGAAGTATATTAACTCCTACGCCTAATAAATTATGAACCGGTTCCCTAAAACATTACAACATTGAAGTTATAACAAGATTACTAATGTGTTATTTATAACATTTATAACACATAAGCAACACAATGTGTCGGAGGAACGATCTTAATTCGCGGCGACCGCGACCTTGCGTACTGCAGGCGAAACGTAATCAATGTGGCGATAAAGAATTCCAAGAAACATTATTTTCCTCATCCGCAGGCAACGGTTTGAATGAGTTGTACGAATACGATTATAAGTAACCCGATATCAATAAAAAATGTAATCAAAGGAAATAATTAAATCTTTACGACACATCAGCTTCGATGAGAATTTGACTAAATTCACCAAATTTAATTAAACGAGTATAGAGCGCAGTACGCCAAATTCTTTCTAGATAACAAATTATCGTAAACTAGCTTTCTGCCCGCGGCTTCGCCCGCGTGGATTTCGGGATTGGGTGTATAGAGGGTTAAGGGTCATAGCTTTTGCCCACGGCTACATATACGCGGAAGTCGGTTTATGGTGCGAAGATTTTATCGCGCTTCCCGTGGGACTATCCGTTTTTCCGAGATAAAAAATGCCGCAAAACTCCTCAAGAATCACTCTATCTATTGATGAAAACCGCATAAAAATCTGTGCAGTAGTTTTTGAGCGAAGCCTTTATTGCGCATCCCGTGGGATCTGTCGATTTTTCCGGGATAAAAAGTAGCCTATGTTACTCGGGGAGAATGTAGCTTTCCAAAGGTGAAAGAATTTTTGAAATCGGTCCAGTAGTTTAAGCGTGAAGAGGTAACAAACAAACAAACAAACACACTTTCGCATTTATAATATTAGTTGGGATAGATACAGTACACAATCATACATTGTTTGTTATCAATGCATTTTATAAACAAAGACAAAACAAAGATTAAATGGTTTCGTTTCATATTGTAATCAAAACTTTTTACGCATACCCACGGCGAGAATCTAGTTTCAAACTATTTTAATGATCATCTCTACAATTCGACGAATAAGCTACAATTAGCACTTTAAAGTGCGCTATTTTTCGAAATAACGAGGGGCCATGAATATGCAGGCTACGCTATACGGCTGAATCGCTAATGTGCCGTAGCCTTAATGACAAGATTAATTAACCATAGAGAAACTAATTCTTAATGAAGAAAATTACAGATACGTTCAGAACGCATTTGGAAAACAATATTGATAACGTGTGCTGGATCAAATTAATAAGTAATTTATAAATTATATTAATACAAGCTGGTGACTGCGACTTCGTCTGCGCAGGATTAATATTTCGAGTAGCTTATATTATATAATATATGGCGTGTATCTTTATAAATTGTAGTCTATGAGTTGATCTTTATTATTGTAGTTTCATTAAAGTCAATTCAGTAGTTTTTACGAGAAAGAGTAACAAAAATCCATCCATACTTACAAAGGACATTGTTCCGGCTCCATACATATTCTGCCTAAGAACCGTTCGAATCGAAAGTAACTTATATAAACTCTTAAAATTATATGGAATCCTATGAAATAAGTTTTCACGAACGGACACTGCAAGAAACTAAAATAATTACGAAAAAAGTTAATATTTTGAGGTTATAAATAAAACATAGCCAACCTTGCGTGAAATAGCAGAGTAGTAATATCAAAGTAATATTAACAATACTCTTCTAGAACTAGGAAAGGACTACTCTACTAGATACTAGGAAAAGAGATAGTACCTAGTCAAGTCTAAGATAATTCTTTGACAATTATCATTTTACAAAATCTAGTCCTTTATACACATCCGAGTCTACCAAGTACCTACGCGATGTAATCGGAGTCTGTAATCAAGCCAAAGTTGTTAGAATAAAACCATAAAACGCATAGAAAATCACAAAAGAAACGATAGTCGCAAAGCAATAAAAAATTGAATGAAACGGACACAGATAAGGTATGAAGTACACCAGTGTTGCCAATTACGAAAACTATAATACTCGAATGCCAAGCTAGAAACTCGCGATTTCGCTTAAAAAATATATAATACTAGTATTTTTCTAGCTAGTCAATTTAGATATTTAAATGAAAAAGTGTTATCAACAAATTTTAATAACCGACTTCAAAAAGGAGGAGGTTCTCAATTCGATCCGTATTTACCGAAATCGCGAAAACTTCCGAAACTGGCAGCACTGGCTGACGGAAAACATTTTATACGGCATCAATAATTGTGACCCAACTTTTTATTTGGAATTTATTTATTTGAAGTGTCCGTGGAATACTAAAATATGTTTCAAATAATATAAAAATAAATGAAAATTATAGTATAATTTATATTCACATCGGTTCTTAGGCCAAAATTGAACAATGTCCTTTCGTATTTATAATATTAGTAATGTTATTATTAATCAATACAAAATCACGATAAAGGACGTATTTTTTATGTGTAGAACCAAAACAAGGCAAGAATTTTATATGAAATCCTATGGTTATACAGATGTCATTTATATATAAATTTAACATAGGTTTCCCTTTAAGTGTAATATAAAATATATGCATAAGATCAAAACTATACTGGCTGAAAATAAAAATAAGCTGAATAAACCCGACTTAATGAAATAAATTTATATTGATTGGTTATATTTAGTAATAAAAGTTTAAAAAATATTGATAAATACGCGATATGAATTCAACTCCAGAAAGTATAAAAAGTGCTGTAAATGAAATTGAGAAAATTTATTATACTTTGTTTCATTAACTTCATAAGTAAATTAATAATTTATACCTTGCTAAAGGAGTTAATGCATTCGTGTTAATTTAGTAACTAAACATAACACTTGATCATAAATAACTCAGTTTGCACTCGATGCAGTAATCGATGCATTTCACAAAAACCACACAGTGTAATTTTATTACTTTTAAATCTTACAATTAGGTTATCTAAATTGAAAAAGGAAAAACTCGAAAACAAGTCAAATTTTTGTGTACATGTGACTTTACATTATGAATAATGCAAAAAAATATGTAAATAAGAAAAATACAAACAAAATATTCGAGTACCACCCAAGCAGAAATTTATTTTATTACTTAGATTTATTTCTATCGAAATATGTGTGAAAATTTGGAAATGCTTTCTTAGTTAATAGCAATAAGTTCTGAAATCGAACCCGTTCACGAGGTAAACACAGTATGCTCTATGGTCGTATAACTCAATGTTCAACTCGGATCGTTGAAGACATGGGTATACATCCTACCCGAGCCAAAAACAAAATTTATTTTGCATTGTGAAAGAAATTGTAAAGTCACAAATAAAAAATATAACTAGCTTATTCTTTACCAATTTTCACCTATATTAGCAAACAAAGAAAACATAATCGATTTTAGCTTAAACTAAAGTTAGAACTCGTAACATCCATTTTTCTAAGAACTGACATATCCCGAGCTTGTTAGACTAGGTACTTAGTCATTTTATAGACCGTACTGGTCTGCCCGCGTGTTAGAAGAATTCTCTCTCATTTTTTTTCAAGAATAACTATTTAATAATATGTTTTTTTATAACAAAACTAATCTGAAGTTGCTGTCTACATTAACATGTAAGTTTCTATAGGTGCCAGCGTTGAACGCCTTATATTATTGCTTAAAAATAAATCATCTTATCAGAAACTATAAATAGACCGTGGTTTCGTTAAAAGTTTTATAACGCCATGTTTATACAGAAAAAACAGCAATCGACTAACTTAGTCTCTAATTACTTGGATGGACTAAATATAGGTGTCAATAATATCAAAGACAATTATTTAAAATATTTCGCTTGATATGTGTTGCTCGATAAAAACAAACAAACAGCATCATCAGTCCACCGTGAGAAACGAACAATTAAAAACCTAATTATATAGACAATAGAAGCGCTAATTACCCTGCACCTGCATGCATAATCAAACGAGTAACACAGATGGAGAATATAAGTACATATTTAATTCCCAACAGGAGTTGAGACAAAAAATGGAATAGAATACCAGGGTAGTTATCCCTTTCGTCTTGCTTTTTTTTAATACATCTCATGGTCATCTTATTACACGCAAATTAGAGATCATTTTTGTTTGACACGATCTTTCAATAAGTCCTCCAGTTGTACCCACAAATTCAATTACCTTGAATGAGTCTAATATCAGACTAGCTTTCCGCCCTTGTTTGCCAAAAGGAAAGATATATTTTGACATCCACACAACAAATTGCAACAAAATACGGTTAACATATAAAAAATAACAACTTAAAAAGATTTTTTTAGGTTGCGCAGACGTTACGGGGCAAGTGTAACAATGGCAAAGTGAAGCATCTACTTTTCTTCGTACGGCGTTCCGTATTCACCCCGCGTATTTTCGGTACCGAAAAAATGTTGGTTAAGATACTAATCAAATAAAGGTATCGATAACAATAAATGTATAGGTTGTATATACCTTAATCAAATTCCAGCCCACCACACATTCATCTTAACATTCTCATCACCGTCGCCACAATCTGCTTATATAGTATCTCTCTCCTTTGTTATCCCAAATCGAGATCTACATAATTAATCATAGGTCTGATAATAGCATTATATACCCGTTTAGAAGCAGACCCCAAGAAACCGACAGATGGAATTGTTTTATTTCTGTGAGGATGATAAACTTGGGAACATAACTGACTGTCAAGACTTACTATAAACATATAATAGTGCAGTTATTGTAAAGCAGGATAAAAAAAAATATTACGTGTAAAAGGAACCATAAGGGAAAAAATTTCAACAAACTAATATTACTTACTGCAACATGTGTAAAGTAATTATCAAAACAAACCTACTTTGAACTGACCCTAACCACTCCGGAACGGCGCCAGCGCCGGGGTCGCTAGCAGGCAAGGTGTCGAACCTTTCGTTACGCAAACTCACTCACAATAAAGCTGAACATAGCCATCTGCGGATTGAGCATAGGTCCCTCACAAAAAAAATCAATAACCTACCTACAACATATGTATACATACAGATAAATAAGTTAGCCATTCATAGCCATCCCAAGTTACTGAATCTAAATAGATTCATAACAGAGTTTAGTCAAAGCAATGTATACTTCGCAGACTGTAAGACTCATTACCGCGGGCGACGTAAAGCCTGAACTTACTAATTGCTGACCGCACTAACCCAATACGTCGTAATTGTGCTCCCAAATTTAGTTATGAAACCATATATTTTCAAATTACACGCCGAACGCTTCAAAGCAATTTGGAGAACATTCGCTTCTTGGAACGCTTGGAATCCTGAACAACACGCGTTTTCCACTCAGTCTTTTAATAAAGGGACCAGACACGTTAATTAAAATAGGCTTTCTGAATAATCATTAATTATTAACTTGCTGATTGATCGAGAGTTGTGGACGAAGCAGTATTTTTATCATGAATAATTGAAGAGTCTGTGTGGTATGAGATACATCTATGCAAATGAGCAAACGAACTGACAGTTTAAAATCTATTTATTTATTTAACAGTAGTGTCAATATTCTTGAAATATGCAAGTTCCAAAAAAAAATCGAAAAAAAAACCACATTTGTCTCATAGGCCATTAAAGCCTGAAACCCGAAAGAAATTAGTAACTTGCTAAAATGTTGAGGGGTCATTAAGGAAGGTGAAATACCTTACCGTGTGATTTTGCAGCGCTCTGGGGTGTACGGAAAGGGTTGAAAGGGATGAAAAGTGATTTTTGTTAATAACATTGTCAAAAAAATTAGTAACACGCTGCAAACTTAGAATTAGGTTGTTCTCATTGTTTTGTAACGTGTATTAATTTTGCAGCGTTTTGCAATGTACGGAACATTGTTTATTATTAAAAAACAGTAAAATTTGTTAATAATAAGGGTAAAAAAAATAGTAACACGCTGCAAATTTGGAATTAGGTTGTTCTCGTTGTTTTGTAACGTGTATTAATTTTGCAGCGTTTTGCAACTAACGGAACATTGTTTATAATTAAAAAACAATGAAAAAAAAACAGCACCTTCCTTAATGACCCCTCAACATTTTAGCGAGTTACTAATTTCTTTCGGGTTTCAGGCTTTAATGACTGGCCTATCAGTTTAGAGCAGCGATTCCCAAAGTGGTATATATCGACCCCTAGGGATCTATGACAAACTGCAAGGGATCTAGGTCAGCGAAAAAAAATTTTGGGGCCATCAAATGAAAATGGGGGTCTATGATAATGGATCTCAACAAACACTGATAGTACTATTTACTTACATTACTATCTTCTAATATACAGGCATTTATAAAAGTACCGTATAAGTATGTAGTAGTAAGTATAAGTAGTAGTAGTAAGTATAAAGTGTAGTAAAGTAAAAAATATTATCTACACTAATATTATAAAGATAAAAGACTTGTATTTTTGTATGTAACGAACAAACTCGAAAAGTACTGGACCGATTTTAATAATTCTTTTGTCATTAGAAAGCTACATTATCACTGAGTAATATCCCAACTAATCCCAACTAATATTATAAATGCGAAAGTGTGTTTGTTTGTTTGTTTGTTTATTTGTTTGTTTGTTTGTTTGTTTGTTACCTCTTCACGCTTAAACTACTGGACCGATTTCAAAAATTCTTTCACCTTTGGAAAGCTACATTCTCCCGAGTAACATAGGCTACTTTTATCCCGGAAAAATCGACAGATCCCACGGGATGCGCAATAAAGGCTTCGCTCAAAAACTACTGCACAGATTTTTATGCGGTTTTCATCAATAGATAGAGTGATTCTTGAGGAGTTTTGCGGCATTTTTTATCTCGGAAAAACGGATAGTCCCACGGGAGCGCGATAAAAATCTTCGCACCATAAACCGACTTCCGCGTATATGTAGCCGTGGGCAAAAGCTATGACCCTTAACCCTCTATACACCCAATCCCGAAATCCACGCGGGCGAAGCCGCGGGCAGAAAGCTAGTAGGCTATATTTAGTACTAGATTTTGCACTTATATTGCAAAAACGCTGGCTGAACCCTTCGAGATAGACCAAAATAATGTACTACAGTATTGTACCTTAAAAAGTTCACCAAAAAAGTCCGCGATAGTATATGTCTATCTCTTAGGGATAACCCACCATAACCATTTTTTCATTACACTCGTGCGAAGCCGGTGAATTGTAGGATGTAGGCATTCAATATCAGGTAAGTAGGGGGTCTACCCAAAACCGAAGAACACGGCAAAGGGTCTACGACACAAGTTTGGGAACCTCTGGTTTAGAGTGAGAACGACACTGCTGAGAAGATATTATGATTATAGCCATATGTAAATTCTCAGATATTCCAGAATAATCAGTTATGTGGCTACTCTATTCTAATAGATAATAATTTTCCTTTATAGACAAACTAGCTTTCTGCCCGCGGCTTCGCCCGCGTGGATTTCGGGATTGGGTGTATAGAGGGTTAAGGGTCATAGCTTTTGCCCACGGCTACATATACGCGGAAGTCGGTTTATGGTGCGAAGATTTTATCGCGCTTCCCGTGGGACTATCCGTTTTTCCGAGATAAAAAATGCCGCAAAACTCCTCAAGAATCACTCTATCTATTGATGAAAACCGCATAAAAATCTGTGCAGTAGTTTTTGAGCGAAGCCTTTATTGCGCATCCCGTGGGATCTGTCGATTTTTCCGGGATAAAAAGTAGCCTATGTTACTCGGGGAGAATGTAGCTTTCCAAAGGTGAAAGAATTTTTGAAATCGGTCCAGTAGTTTAAGCGTGAAGAGGTAACAAACAAACAAACAAACAAACAAATAAACAAACAAACAAACAAACAAACACACTTTCGCATTTATAATATTAGTTGGGATAAGTTAAGACGCTGCGCGGTAACTGTTCTGACAAAAAACCTATTAATAGCGTGACAGGGTGGAAAGAAATCTTCCCGTAGACCGAGATTTATTAAATGTGGTATGACTAATGACATTTAGCACAAATAAAAATTCCGAAAATTGTGTAATTGTTTGGCAAAAAAATATTTTCTCGTGATGAAAGAACTATTTTGGTACTTAACTAAAACTTGGACGGTATTCTTGGTACGCGAATAAGAATAGACTTTGGCCGTTTTTTTTTTCAAATTAGTGTATTTAAGTACTATTTGCCACAAATCATTATCAAATCATTTTTCACAACAGTATCTACTTAAAATTTTATAAAATGGAACACACTTACGTCGCTCATAAGAGGGCTGCCTTAATAAATCCCGCAATTATAAAAAAAAATTGCCTTTCATCTTTTTGAATTTAGAATTTTAGATCAGTCGAATAGTTCTATTGTATCGTCTATTCAAAGGTGACAAGTCGGTTGTCAAAATGGAAATCTTTAAGGAACATCTCCTGCGATAATTTTCTACAACTTTTAAAGAGGATTATAGACGTCAGTGCTTTGAGGAGATCACTTTTGTGTTACAGCCTTGACTTAAGCCTTAACGATTTTTTAACGTTCCCCAAAATTAAGCAGTCTTCGTGGTCAACGTGTCAGCTCACCCGAAGAAGCTGTTGAGCATACAAATAGCCCATTTTGACTACCCCCATTTCGGAGTGGAATAAATGTTTTATTTAACTGTTTTGAACGCATACGAAAGTGTGTTAAATATCGCTGAGAATTCTTTTATAAACAATAAATGGCAATAATCTATTAAATTGTCTATGCTTATTTCAAACGATACAAAAGGCAGCCCTCGTAATTGCGGCGGTTTTCGTAGTGCAAATGTGAAGTCCAACATTTTGCACTGACTATATGTGAAATATTTCTTAATAAGATCTGTCCATAGCCCACACCATGTGGCAAAAATCATACGAAAAGCAGGTCGGAAATTTACGCTACGCTTTCAGGCTTGATAGAAAAAATCGAAACACATGTTTCATGGTGCGGTTGATCTCTTGGTATCGTGTTTCCAAATTATGTTTTTTGTGGAGATCGTAGTCCCTTTTTATAGAGGTTTCGACCCCTTTTTTTGGAGGTCCTGACCCCTTTTTTGTATATATCCTGACTCCTTTTTAGTATCGATGATATAAATATAAAAAAGCCAATGATTTATATATACTCGTATATTATAATAGATAACACTTTGAGTAAGAAAATGTTTGTCACGGTAAACGGATGAAAGCAAAGAATCCTCATGGATACTATCTATAGCTGACCACAGACGATTTTGATTACGGACTCAGGATTAAGTCCCACCTACTAACTAAACTCTTCTAGGACATAGGGCCAATAGGCTAGTTAACAAAATTTGGAAATTCGTTTCAAACTATAGTTTAGTATCTATTTTACCCCTAATATATATTATTTTTAGAAAAATAGGCCTTTTTCATAAGTATTTTGCTTTTTTAGAAATGAACTTATAATTGACTTCGAAAAAGGCGAAGACTGTCATGGCGTCTTGAATGACGTCACTCCTCGCGAAACAATCGAGTTTGTTTATGTCAGTCGACGAGATCATTATAATAAATAATGAATCCCTCTTATTATAAATACTGTATAGTGCCCCAATGTAAAAGGACAACGATAAAAACGCCAAACAAATTATTTATATACAAAATCTGTGTTTGCTGCGAAAAATTTCCCAAGCATAACGGCGTCAATTTTGGGCAAATTACTGTTGTTTGCTTTGGTAAATTCTGATTCCATGGCAAATGTCCGTATCTCTTAAGATTAAACTTAAAACAAACTGTATTAATTTAACAATAGTCTGTGAAAACAAAGTGTATCAAAATAACCTGTTCAGTGTTCACTGACAACACAGATTAGATAGATGATGTACAGCTACACTACAACCGTGTATTTCGCGAGGCGTGACGTCACACTTCTCTGATTGGTATTTAATGTCACGTGATTAAATAAGTAATTTTGCCGATTTTAATTTGCAAAAATATTATTTTAATAAAAAAGTTGTTTTTTTGTTTACTACATATCATGATTAATCACTAGAAACTCTAAGCCATCCGATTAATTCTTAGTGGAAACAAGCCTATTGACGGTGTAAATTAATTTGTAGGGAACGCCACGTCAGGAGAGGGAACGATGCAAACCCTGCCCTAAAAGAGTGCATGTGCGCTTGAAGCGGTGTGAAGACGGGAGCTCTATTTTTCAATCATTCGTTAGGCGTCGTATACATTATCCGTGCTTGATTACATTTAAATTCTACCGTATTATATCATTTTTACCGTAATACACAATTGATCATAAAAACCGAGCGTTCGACATAAGAAACAACGACGACGTTATATTTAAAAATAAAGTCGTGTACAGACTTTTTAGTTCTATTTGTTGAATTAAAAAATTTGAGCAATCATTAATGTTTGGAATGAGCTAATTACCTGACAGGCCAATTTAATATTTCGAACCTTGTAATCATATCAATGAAACATAATTTTATATATCGCTGTTATATTAGGGATTTAGTTTCAAAGGGTAAATCTATAAAATTACATACCTTATTCGTAAAGTAATAAATAAGGACTCACCGCACTTCATTAGTTGGTTGTGCCGTCTCCATATGGGGCGGGGGCGGCGGCGGCGGTGGCGGTGGCGGTGGTGGTGGCGGCAGGGTCGCCATTGGAACCGGTGGCGGAGGCGGTGCGTCTGGGATGTCTGTTAGCTGCGTTTCAGGCAGTTTCACATCAGCCAACTCGTCAATATCCGGCAGTTCCGATTCCGGTAGATCAATCGACGCAATCGGAGTGATCGGAGATGTCACAGCAGAAGGAGCTATTGACCCGTCTGTTGTTATCGAGAATTGGACGTCACCCGCAATGCCTGGTAAGTGAGGCAGGTCTAACGGCATCTCTAGTTCGGGGACCTAGGACAACAACTGTACTGACTGACGATCCCAATAGATTTATTAAATTCGAAACTAAGAAAAATACTTACCATCCCCATGCCTGGCGCATACATATATTCATCAAGATCCCTTTTCAGTACATCCCGTTTAAGTATTGAAGAAGGTGCATCCTCAAGTAAACTATGAGATTCAATGTCTGGCACCTTCGGAACGTATGTAGGTATTTTTTCTGGCGGCCGCAAATAAGGACTTTCGTTACTATTGAATATTAACAGCTCTCCCACACTTGTTATATTTTGTAATGCTGCATTTAAATCAAAATTTTCTTTCTGCTTGCTATTATTGGGAGGTGTTACTTTGACATGGTAGAAATGAAGCTTTTCCTGAAATTAATATATTTTTTAAATAAAACTCTTTAAATATTTGTGTTAGGTTAATGTATAAAATTTCAAGTGATTAGTTCTGTTGTGTTAAATAATCACCTGGATCGCTTTTTCATTTGGTGTCTTAAGATTTTTCCCACTTAAAGTATAATTTTTAGGTTTATGGCAATATACATCTAAATCAAAAATAGATTTGTAATGTTTGTGCGTTATTGAGGCTGGGTATTTTGCACTAGAAAATACTTTGATTGCTTTCTGCGTGCCGGTCAACATTTCAACTTTCTTCTTAGACACCTGTATCCTTTCTTTAAGGTTTTTAGTTTTGTCTAAATTTTCTGTAATTCTTTTTGATACGCGTGAAAATATGTCATCCATTACACCATTTAAATTGTCTAGAGTATCAGCTATTTGCAGAATAGTCTCCTCAGCACTTAAGTCCGCTGGTACTAACTTTACTTTATAGATACCTTCCATTGTCTTTGTAGAAGAAAACCTGTAACAATATAACATCAAATTATTTAATGTTTGTTCTTCATTTTATAGTTAGCATAATAACTTTGTGTGTACTGTAACATCTAAAGATCAATCTTACCTACAAAATCCTGTATATCTCCTAAAATAAATTAATAAGGCACAAAAACTATCACTATAGAAACACATTCACAATATTGTGTAATAACATAATGTCCATTTGATTTATAGCACAACGGAAAGCATTAACGGTTGTATTTAAAATTTTACTAATCAGTCCACTATTTTAAATTTATTTTAAATACATTGTCACTATTAAAACAGCTAGTCAATATTTTTATGGATAAAATGTATGTAGATTGTCTTTCGTTGGGTCAGTACTCCATGAAAATCGACAGTAGGCATCAGGAGACATTGTTGGATCTAAAATTGCTGATTCTTCAACAGGTTGTTGTTGCATAGACATAATATTGTGGTGTTTATTAATTACAGGATCATTAGGACTAATATAACCATTTGTTTGTGGTTTTAATGGCACTGCATTTACAGTAGGCTTAAGACTAGGCATGGCATTCAATGATTGCAGCTGAATATAGCTGTTATCTGCACCATGTTTTGCAGGTTGTGGCAAGCTAGGCATAGCAGGCAAGCTATCTGGTCCAAGAGCCTTTATTGGCGATAGACCTAAATTTGGTACATTTATTAATGACTTAATTTTTGCATCATCGTGACGAACATATCCTGATGAGGTAGGTGGGTTGCTGGGCACATGAGGCGGAATAATACCCGTAGTAAATATTGGAGGTGAAAGACTGGCCATTACATAGCTAGAACCAGCTGACTGCACTGGAAGCTTGGATACTGGATTCTTTATTGGTGTGGGAATAGCTTCTACATAACCAGAAGCTGGGTTCACAATTGGAGCTGGATCCTTCTGGAAATTTTCTATGAAATAGGGCGAGTGTTCTCTTAAGCTTTCAAGATCTGAATTATCTAGTGAATATTCATCTTGATGTGGGTTTGGGTCATTCAACTTAACAACATTTTCTACTTCTAAATTTAGAGAAGAATTAGAACTGTCATCTGAAGTAGAAACTTGTCGGTCAACTAAACCATGAGATGTATCTGTCAGAACTGTACTGTCTGTATGATCACTAGACCCACAGTTGCTGTTGTCTTTTTGTTTAATTTCAGGTGAGGGAACAACACCTTTTGAATTTGGCAGTAGTAATACTTCATCTGATGATGGCTTTTCATCTTTACTTGCAGGATTCCAACTAGTATATGGATATTTTGTGTCTTTTTCTGGAATACTTAATCCATCTGGGAGCACTGGCTTTATATCACCCATTTTTCTATATTTTCTGTACATTTTCATGCTTCCATAAGTTATACTCAGTAAGCTAAATAAAGTCATAAATATATACAAAAGCATAGTACCCAAATCTTTACTTCTACAGTTCACAGTGGTTTTCTCACTCCAATCACCTAAATGCTCTATATCAATACTCTTCCGTTCTGGTAGAGTTACATAGTTTGTATCAGCAATAACTCCACTATAGTCATCAGTGTCCAGATTTATAGACCTTATTTGATAAGTTTCTATGTTAGATTTTCCATCACATATTGTTAATGCATATGATAGATTTGTAGTATTGAATATTTCACTTTTTGAATCATCTCTAACTCTTTTAATTTGATAAAGATCTACAGTACCTCCTTTTATTTCTGGTTCTTCCCACCATATTTGATCTACACCATTTGTCTTGGGAGTTTTTATTGTACTTGGTTTCCCTATCTTTGTTCTTACAAAGATAGGTTTATCTGGACTAGATTTTGAACAGCTATGTATTCCAGTGTTACAGGCTTCGATTGTTAAGGAATAGTTCTGAAAACTTATTAGATTATTTAGTGTTACCATTCTTCTTTTAGTATCTTTACTATCCTCGTCTACTTTGTCCTCATATATTTTTATTCCATGGTTGTATATCTCATACTTCCCAATAATGCCATTTCTCGGAGATGGTGGATCCCATGATATAACTAATGATGTGCTTTGTACATCAGTAACTGTTACATTTCGTGGACTTGTAGGAGTATCTTCAGTGGTGGTAATAGCTCTTGAAGCATTTACTGTTTTTAAATCATAAGTAGTGTTTAGATCTAAAGTAAATAGATAAGTTTTGTGCGGTAGTAAGCCAGTTATATTGACAGCCATTTGATCTGGATCAGGTATATATTTGGACTTCTTTTCATACATTGGATCGCAATTATTACTTGTGTTTACAACAACACAATATTTGAGTAGATATCCAGTTATAATTCTCTCTTGTAAAGTGCATGTCATGGTCCAGCTCACCCTAACATAAGACTTGCCAGGAGCATCATTTTGAACTGTTACTGGAAAACCATACATAGGAATAGAATCTTTCGATATGGCACATGTTGCCCAGACAATTCCGCTTGTTTTAGTACCACTGTTGGCAGATATAGCAAACTGATATCTGTGATCATTCGGAAGATTTACCTCATAACTATTTTTAGATGCATCTAAAACTGTGAAATTCATACGTCCTGCACAGAGTAGAGTAACATTGTACTGGCACCAAAACAGAGTGTAATTATCAATCTTTTCTTTCCCCACCCAAGACAACTTATAAGTGCCACTTCCATAAGCAAGTTGAGTAAAGGTTGTAACTTTCAAGCTGCTGTCTGTTTTGGCAGGAATATACAAATGGCTGCTGTTTTCTGATGATCCCTTTTCATTCTCAGACCAAACTGTCACTTCCATTGGCTCCCAAGGTGCCTTATGAACCACATAACTTAAACTCTTATTTTTGTCAGGATATAAGTTTATTGTAGAAGTGCCTTGAGAAATGTGAACTTTATAAGTAAAGTTAGCACCAGCTTCTTCATACTCCTCCAATTGTTTCCAGTACACCCAAATCATTCTATTGAGATGAAAATCTGCTTCACTAAAAGCTCCAGCAATGAGTTCTGGTGGCCTTCTTGGTTTTTCACTAGCAGTGTAGAAAACTTTATAACTGAATTCAGACCAAAACTCTTGTTTCACAGCCTTCTTCGATTTAATGTATATCCTGACTTCATATTGCATGTAAGCATATGGTAAGTTTTTTAATAAAAACTTGTATGACTTATTATTAGGTGATAAGTGGGATGCATCAACACTATGAAAGTATGTCTTGTTATCAATTTTAGCAATCTGGTACTCTATTCTGTGATCTACTCCACATGTCAGTAGATCTGCCATAGTATTTGGGATATCCCATTTCAACAAAACAGAATGTGGGCTACGTGTCACCAATTTCAAATTACTTGGTGGATCCGGTTTCACTATAGCAAAATGGTCTATAGTGAAGTTTTGAGTATTTTCTCCAAATTGATTTGAAGAATACAGAATAAAATAATATTCTTCTTCCTGTTGCCGGTATCGTGGCACACTACTAGTGTTCCATGTACAGTGCTTGTTTACATAACTGCTTGTTTTCTCTGGTATACATGGAGTAACAGCATTTCCATTGACTAGAAATGTTAGAGAATAATTAATTGTAGCACCATGTGGTGGAGCTGTCCATGAACAGTTCAATACTTCAAGGTTCTTCGAAACACACTTGAAATCAGTCACATTTAAAGGAGGTGAATCTACAAGAACCCTGACTGGGCATTTCTTGTCTGTCTTCTTATTCCAGCAATAATACGTATTGACTTGCTTTTCTGGCTTCGGCAGATATAATTTTATTGTTGTGTCATTAATAACTGTTGAAGATACAGGCATTTTCCCTATGGTAAATTCAAGATCTTTTGAAGTATAGTTGGCGTAACCAGTGTTTTCAGTTATGCAAAAGATTTCTAATGGATCGCCATAGGGCACTGAAATAACACCTTCGGGTTGGATACGCACTGATAGGTCTACACCGAGACATGATGAGAAAATACATGGTAAACTAATACAACATTTTATTATCGTACACCAAATTCCTAAATCATATTGCGGTTTTCTTCTGAAACCACTACAGTTCGTTCGTTTTGAGTGATTTGCCATTACTGATAGATATCTTCTAATATCACTCCATAACTAATAAAAGCACTTGTTATTCTAAGCACATAGAATTTAGAAATTAACACAACACAATCCAGTTTTTTATTAAGGTAAACTGCAATGGCGCACTGCTAACTGATCGGAAGACGTACAGCAAATGACTAGTACGATCATCTCAAAACGCTATTTATTACATTATGATATTACCCTTTTCATTACACGATAAGAAACCATACTAAACAAGTCCCAGGCGTACATAAATACAAATTAAGAATAAATATTACGTTGTAATCGTGTTGAAAATAGAAAAAAACTCACACTGAATAATTTTCCCGTAATCGCCAAACTTCACACTAGTTTGTTTAGTGGTGTAACGTGTTCAACATCATAGACAAAATGTTACGATTAGTTTAATCGATACCAATCTTCATAATCGAGACTTCAAAAAGTATTTCTAATAAAAACCTAATAAGGGCTTATTGAAAAATGTAAGAATATATACAAAAACATAATCTTTATTGGATCGTTAGTTGAAATCGAATAACTTTTGAAGGCAGGGTTAAACAAACAAGTAGGCTTCTTTTGTTTTTGTCAATCAACAAACTACTTGTTTGTGATAAACATATTGATAAACAAATAGTTTTCTTACCTTAAATTATTAGACGAGCTATCATACAATTCATACTGTCACATGGGTGAACGTTATTATAAGTGGAATTCTTTGAGTCGTAATATGTCATATTTGTTTTTGTTCTTTATTATATTAAAGACTATAGACAGCACAGTAACAGTCAACTATCTTTTTGAGTTAACGGAATTGGACAAACAGTTACGGAGATACAAAGCACTATAGTAAAGCCAATTTAATAAGTTATATTACAATTTTTCATAGCTCAGGAGAAAAGGCCAATGTGGCCTCACCAAGTAGTACGAACCGTGCTCAAATTACCCTCGCAGCTAAGTATATTGTGTTAGACTCGATACTGACTGAGACAGTTCGATCTGTATCGACCGCCCCTCAAGAAAGGGCGCAGTCCAATTCACACATTTCACATCTAACAACCCTCTGATTATGTAAATGTTTTATTGTCGAATTTTGAAACTAACAGATAGTGCAATTACAATATTACTTTATTAAAATTCAATGTAACTATTATCTCTATAAATCACAATATAACTGCACTATCTGTCAGTTTTGTATTATCAGCCTACCATTTTAAATTTATAGAGAGGTGACCGGCTTAAACACTTCGATTAAAGTGAATCGATAAGTACTTTTAGCATATGTGAATCGACTCAGTTGTTATAAAATTTCATCTTTATATACAATTTGGCAAAATAGAGTTTAAAAAAAATGAGATCGTTATTACGATAAATGTGGTTACTCCGTATAGTAAGACCAAAACGATGATAATACTTTTGATAAAAATAATAGTTATTTAAAAATAAATTAATGTTTACATATTGATTCATTTTCAAAAAGAAATGCATAATATTTTAATCCATAACTACGTATTTTAAACAATTTTAATCAAACTCCAAATTATATTTTTCTATTTTCCCAACAATATAACATCTGCATTTTTGTTGTGCTTTCTGTATAACAATCTTTTAAAGATTCACTGCTACAGCTGTCATTTCTGAGGTTTATGACTTGTCTTTTAATGTCGTAAACCCCTTCCATAGTCATTATTTCAATACACGCCCATTGCTGGACATACGCCTCTCCCAAGAATCTCCACACCGGCCAGTCCTGTGCTGCTAACGTGTAGCGTCTTCTTGCAAACTTCACCAAATGGTATATCCATCAACGCTACCCAGCCGAATTAGATTCAAAAATTGACCTTTCTCTGCAAGTGGGACGTATCTGGATGAACTATTTGTTCTAAGTAATCATACTCGATCTTCATAAGGTGGATGTTACATAGGAATTCAATATTACATGGGGCCTTTTATCTTGTCCATGTACCTTAAGACTTGTTGCAAAATTCCACTAAAGTCTTTGTGCGTTGTGTTCAAGTCTTCCATGGTGTCAGCCATGACTACGATATCATCAGCAAATCGAAGGTGGTCACATTCCCGCCGTTGATATCGATGCCCAGTTTCAGCGATATCACATTGCTATGTCTCACACCTCGCTAAAGCCATATCGGTCTCAAATTCGGACTGACATTTTCGTAGAATGATTGTAACACTTGAATGCATCGAAGACAGGGCAGTAAGTAATAAAATTTAAGTCGTTATTTAAAAAAAGTAAAGGAATCGGTTATTAAAGTCGAAAAAGTCGAAGCCAATTTTGAAAGGTAATCCCTATAGTTTTGAATTATGACAAAGGACACATGTCCAGAGGAGATTTTTAGATTCTGAAGACTGCCTGTCCTTAATGAAGGAAAAATGACAAATTCTTAACATTTTGCAATGATTGCTCAAAGATGTTAGCAGCCAAGCTATAAAATCTACAAAAAATGAATAATTTTTTATATATTTTTCGAGTTTTTGTCTTTGTTGACAATTTGCAACAATTTGTAAATAATGCTTATATTAATTTATATTTTAAGTTTCTAGAATTTATAAATAAAAAAGAATTCTGACATAAAACTTATAAATGTGAATAATGGAAGAGGACACTAATAATACTTTAGGGTATTCTACTAAAATAGCCCTAAAAAAGTTACGCGATGATATCCATAATACTATTTCGGAATACGAGCAGAGAAATCCATCAAAGTAATTGCATTTTATTTATATTGTTTATTTTTAGAATGATAATTAAGATAATAATAATTTGTTAAAACTGGTGAGGAAACACATTTTTTTTTATGAATGGTTAATATCATTTCTAATTGGGTTATTGTTATGTACTTATGTTAATATTTATAAAACAATTATTCATGTTTATTTATTTTATTTCAGATATGGACTCGTAAAAAACATAATTTCATTTTCATCTGAGAAGGTGCTGTTGTCAGGAGTTGCTTATACAATAACATTATTATACATTATTTGCCTCATTCTTACATATTTATTGGGAGAATCTGTCCAGGCGCACAGTTACTTACTATGGGAGGCATTTTTCTTGTTTGTTATATTAGTCATAAATTTTCTTGTTGCTTTGAATGAGGAATACATATACCGAAATGAAATATCACATAGAGTTCGGAAGGTTTTAGGTAATGTTAATTTTTTATTTCAATTGTTAGCCAAATTTCTCAAGGTGATAATATATTACTTTATGACAGTTATTATGTAAAAATTTGACTGACTACATAAATTTTATTTGATAACTGCTAAATAATCCTTAGGCAAACTGTTTGATATTTTTATTTATAACTTGATTATTGGAGTATATAAATATATTTTCAGAAACCTTAGATGAATCAATAGAAGATATAAAATGGCAAGAGAACCATTATCCCCATTTATGTGCACCTTTTTCACCTTGCGTTATTCTCCAGTGGACATACCGAGACGGTAATTACATATTGTTATTTATCTGTATTTCTTACTTTAATCAATTTTTATTTAAATATAGCTTTCAACAATATATCTAAGACTGAAGTAATATAAATTGCCTTTTAAGAAATAACAAATCTCTCTCAGTGTCTTCACAAGTTATCTAGTCAAGTATTCATTCATTCATACTTCTTTCTTTTCATACATTGCTATCTTCCATTATTAAAGAGTGTGATTATTTAAAACAGGTATGAAGTCTAAAGTACCACTAGGTGTCTAACATCTTTCAAATGCTAAGATTGCTACCCTTTCAGTTTGGGCACACTTAATGCATTTATATAATATAGTAGTCACTATTCATAATTTTGTGTACATGTGTCTATATTGAACAAAAAATTAATCATAATTATTATTTACAGAATGAATACTGAGAGTTGACATTATATACTACACATTATGTTATTATTCAGCCAAATATTTTATATTCATGAATACTGATTAATTTTATATTTGACCAATAATTGTCTATAATAATAACTTTAATTTGGTCATATTTTTTCTTCACAAATAATAGACGCTTAACATTCATTATTATTGTCGCTTATATCATGTATCTTTAAGGCATGCATGGGAATAGAGATTCAATGCATAGAGGCCATTTAAGCAAAATGAAATGAAAGTGTGCATAGAGAGTATCAACTGGGTTAATCTCTATCTGCACCAAGAAAAATGCAGCTAAACCCCACCAATGGGCGATGGGGTTGTCTTCCCTACACACAAAAATATAAAAAGTTGTCCATAATTAATTGCATTATATTGAAGTAATTAGGCTTTTTGATACTTAAAGATGAAATGGAGAGGCATTAAGCTTAAAAAAAAAATATTGTGCATTCAATTGATTTGCAATTGTAATACTACTTCAATTACATGGTAAAATATGTCAATTACTTATACATACATACAAACATATATGTCACGCCTTGTTCCCAATGGGGTACAGAGACCACCTCTCTCCACTTGCTACGATCTTGGCACACTTCTCTTGCTTCCTCCACTTTCATGAGCGTCTTCATGCATGCTGTTCGGTTGCGAGTACTCTTGACCCGGCCTTTCTTTAGGACATCTTCGATTTGATTGAGATATGTCCGCCTAGGTCGACCTGCACCGATTCGTCCTATCATTCTTACCTTGTGTATCTCTTTCGTTAATCTTCCTTCATTCATTCTTTCAACATGGCCGAACCATCTAAGCATCCCTTTCTCTATCTTTGTCACTACATCTTCAACTACGCCGCATCGCTCCCTTATCACACTGTTCCTGACTTTGTCCTTCAGATTCACTCCAATTATACGTCTCAAGCTTCTCATCTCCACAGCATTAATCCTACTTTCATGTTTCTTCTGCCACACCCAACATTCACTACCATACATTTACTATAAGTATTACTTATAAGTAATAAGTAAAAATACGTCATTGTTTAAATTTCAAATGAATCTACAAGGCTACATAAAATACACTCTATTTACTCTTCCTGTATGAATTATGATTAAGCGTTTGAATATTTGCCACAACTTTTACTTACGATACGACAGTCTGGTATTTACTATTTTAGAATTGTGTACTTTGAATAATATACTAGAAATACTTAATTACAGCAACAATTGTAAACCTTCCGTGGGCACTCCTTGTGGAAGGTGACATTATAGTGCTAAGGCCGGGCCAAGAGGCTCCTGGACACTGTAAAGGCATGCAACCAGAAGATCCTGAATTATTTTTTGGACAGATCTTTCAGCCAAATTCCCAAGTAAAACTATTTACTATTTAATTTTGTATTTTACCCATATATCTTATTTTTATGTTTTATCTAAATTATTCCCATCTGTGATGTTATTATTTTCATAGATAAAGATTAAGGGACAATTCATGTATACTATATTCATTCTCATAAATTGCATACTAATATAAACTGCTACAATAAAAATAGTTTTTCAAAAATGTTTGTTGGGGCTATCATCACTAAAGTAGTGTTACGAATCTCAGCTCTATGATCATTTGTCTTGGAAAAATTGTTAAATACTATAATATAAAAACAATTCAATTGTGTTTTATATAAGTAACCATTGAATGTTCTTATTATCTAAGAATAGATACTATATAACACAGGTATGCTACAAGTAATAGAAGAGGAACATTAATAAAATACATGTTCATTTGGCCACGCTAGAGCGAGCAGTATGTTTAAAAAGATATAAATAATGACTGTCTTAAAAATAAATTGCAGAAGGAGAACTTTAGCACACCTCGTA
This sequence comes from Scirpophaga incertulas, assembly GCA_036419045.1. Lineage (NCBI taxonomy): Eukaryota > Metazoa > Arthropoda > Insecta > Lepidoptera > Crambidae > Scirpophaga > Scirpophaga incertulas. The sequence goes on along the minus strand of CM071632.1, from coordinate 28,857,719 downwards.
TCAGGACTCCTCATCAGAACAGAGCTTATAGAATGTGTGAGACTCCATTCTTGAAGAATTTGAAATTGGCTTTGGAACAGGCTACCTCCAGGCCCGTAACAGTTTTCGAAAAGCAGAGATACTTGGTAAACTAATGATTTATTATTGACATTTACGAATAGGTTGATTAAGCCAGTATACACATATAATTACGAATCTTCTTAGTCAAAATTGCTTTAAGGGTGCGAGAGCTTAAAATTGGTTGTTTAAGTTATCAGAAACGACTTGCCGGTCACAATGAGAATAAACTATCAGTTCAGCGTTGAACCTAGCACCAATAATAATGTTAATATTTGTTAACAGTGCACAGTGAAAATAATGGAGGGTATAGTCCTTCCGCTGGTAATAGTTGTGGTGGTAATCGCCAGTTTCGTGCGGCATGTATACCATCTGCCCGGCATCACCCACTGGACGGAGATATACTTCTTGCAGACCATTGCCGCCTCGTTGCCGCTATTGCAAATAATTTTTCCCATAGCCTGGGTCACGCTCAATTGTTATGGATTAGCACGGTAATATGATTTAGTGACAATTTAGTTTTTCTTAAAATCTTAGTACAAATAGCAGTTTAGTGTAACGAAAAGCTCATATCATATCGATAGGCCTTAAGTTTACTTGCATATTTTGATGTTGAGATAGTGCAATTGAATTTTTAAGCAGTTGTTCTTAATTGATTATGCTGATATTTTGTAAAATTAGTCATAATTGAGTAGATCGCGAATAAGTATAAGACCTTGTAACAAGAATTTTGTTATATAAATAAAAATAATTAAGTGAGGAATATAATAAAGATTCAAATTTTTATTCCATTTCGTTACGATCACGGTAACAGATGTCAATTTTTTCATCGAAGTTTTTAGTAGCTGTATTAAGTGGCTAATGCGATCAGGAAATATATTTTGCAATAAATTTGCTTTATTTTTATGACTGTGTTATAATGGCATCGTCTTGTTGAAACCATATGTTAGTGATATTCATATCATGAAAAATAGGCCAAAACTGAGCTGTTAACATCTATTGAAAGGGTAATTTATTGCTAGTAACTCCCTAGCTGCAATGAAATATTTCAATGACTGTGATAGTGGTTGTTGAAATCACATTTTAGTAATATACATATCGTCAGTAAGAGGCCTGCGTTATTAATATCTCTTGGGAGAGTAATTCATTGACAGTAACCGCATTTCAAGATAATATTTCGAAAGAAACCTAACCTAATCAGGCTTCCAGACTACAAAGCGTACCATACAGTGACACGGAACCCCGGTTAGATGGTTAGATCTTGTGTGGTTGCTCGTACTTTTGGGACCTAACGTGTCGTGTAGATGCAATGCGACTAACACCTTCCAACTGTCACAAGTTTACCGAATAGCACCTTTTACCGAATGTTCCACGAGGTATGCTCTGTTGAGCTCTTTAGCTTTATTCCTACCTGTCTTTTCCTTAACACGTAAAGGTGTTCGGAGTCGTCCCTACACAGTATTTACCTTTTCACACCGTACCAAGATTTTCCAAGATTTTTTGTTCACCTCACACCTGGTATTGTCTACCTGTGCATTTGTTTCACCAACCCATAGCATGCGTCATTGGACAACCAAGGACTATTTGGTTATGTGAAAGATAGAGTCTATATGGAGCCAATCAAATCGTTTGTAGCCCTGAAGCTTCTACAGTCATGCACAAATTAACCGAATAGACCTGACATTTGCCAAACACTAATGAAAATTTTTGAAGGAAAAATTCACCCGTTACCGTGGTGGACATTTATCTGATATTATTTTTCATTAATAATTACCAAAACTTACTACTACTAATACAATAAAAATTAGATTCATTGTTGTTTAAATTAAAAGTTGTATCATGAATTACAACTCCAAAATAGAATGAACATTGATAAATTATTCTTGTCTTATTAGATTTAAACTCCTATCTGAGACGCGACAACAGTATATTCGTCCCAAATCATGTTCCATATCGGAAGAGGCCAGTGATCCCCTTATACAAGCATTGAGCGAATCCAATTTAAAACCTGAGAGCCTGAAGACGTTGGCTAAAACTTTCTTCAATATTCTCACTGGGAGAGAGGACATGGTTTCGCGGACGGCCAACATCGTGCATGTTCTTGGATCTTTGTCTGTGAGTATTTCGTAGTCCATGGCCAAAAGTTGCTCATCGTTAATGAAATAAATAACTTCGCCAATCCAAAAGATTACACACAAGTTAACATTAATTGAAGTTGATAAAAATGACATGTCACATAACGTTGCGTACTCTAGCGATCAAAATAAAAAAAAAACAAAATTAACTTTATTCAAATATGACTTTATAGACAGCTCTTGAATCGTCCAATTTTTTTCCCCTTCCACCCATTCAGGACGTATTTTTTAGCTGATAAGAAGAATGGGCGCAAGAAACTTATACTTAGCTTTATCAAAAGCAATAACAACATTTACAATAAATTATGTCGGTATGTTACAATGTATATATGTATTTACAATTTATACGGGAAAATAAATATTTACAATTTAGAATCAACTCGAAGCATTGGCATCATTTAAATAAGCATTGACTTTGTAAATAGCCCCTACTCATTAGCGTTTATTTAACATGTACCTCTAGTTTATGTAGCCTGGACGTTGTCGTACATTGACAAGGGACTTAGAGCTAAACTTCTGTTGATCAGAAGCGTATGTGCAGGCAAGCATAACAAAAAGGATAGATTATAAAAAAAACAATTATTATCATTTAAAAAGTCTTCAATTTTGTAATAGCCTTTTTTCATTAAGCACGATTTGATGTACATTTTGAATTTGTACAAAGGTAATTCAATCAGACCTACTGGTAACTTATTGATTTTTGATTGATTTGAACATTGAACATGATCTACTTAAAACCCGAAATTTCTGGAACACGCTCGCAGAACGTTTTTCTTTTTTGGTAATAGTAGATACTGGAATAACGTTAACGGTTTTGGGGAAATTTTGCGGAAGCTCTTCTTCAACATTTAAATGCCAATTTAATTTACCGTTACTGGAAATATTTATTTGTTAACGAGTTAGGCTTAAGTCACATATCAGTAGTAAGACAGGGGAGGTAATTTTAAGGTTAGAGTTTATCGGTATATATTTTTTAAATTGTCGCCTCACTCTGGACTTTTTATACGATGTCGTGGATGAAATTACAATAACAATAATAGTAAAAAGCAGTGATTCTCGATACGGCATGTATTGGCTAGAGTATTCTCTGTCTGCAGCCCTAACCACCCCGGTTTGCTTGGGCCTTGCCTCGCTGCCGGTGGCATACTAGGTATAAGTTTTTTATAGTATTTATGTTTATATATCTATATAGTAAAAACTCAAATATTAGATTGTTAATTAAATATACGAATAATAATGTGCACAAATCGTAGATACAATTATCATCTTGTTAATTCAAACAATTTGGTGTTGGATTGTTGGGTTGGACAGTCAAAACCGTGTCGTTTTAATGTCAAAACCGTGTCGTTTTAAGGTCAAAACCGTGTCGTCGTTAAAGGCAAAACCGTGTCGTCTTCAAATAGAAGCCCAAATTGGACTTCGCCCTCGCATAGTAAACTTATTAAAATGCAACTTATACGTTTATTTTTATATTGAAAAAATCCAATATTGTTATTTTGCTATGCTATCTTTTTCGTAAGTCTAGAAAAGTATTCTGCAAGTAGGTGAGATACATTTTATCATTGCATTTAATACATTACATATTAAAGAACTATATCATACAAAATTTGTTAATATAGTAACGCCATCTAGATATAATAAGTGGAACTAAGGAGTTACGGAGCAAATGATAAGTTTTGCTATTTTTTAATATTTCTATGGTGTTAGCAAACTATTCTGGTTTGATCTATCTTTATCGTTTTTGCTAATGCTAATCCAACGGTTTTCGTATTACAGGCACTGTGCTGCGTCGACAAGAAGGGTATTCTATCGTGGCCCAATCCAACAGCTGAGAAGGTGTTCTTCCTGAGAAATTCTAGTCCTGCATCAAACAATTCGAGCAAAACTAGTCTGGTGGGTTCAATGGGGCATCACAGTCAGACTACATTGGAGCAGCAAGGCGGAGATGGAAAGCAAAATTCGGAACCTTCCACTATTGTAGAGGTAAAAAATCAGTTGTGTATGTCGCACCGCGTCCTCTTCTGAGAAGCGAACGCTCTCACTTCAAGCCGTGGGACCATTAGCTTTAGGCTGAGTTTGGTCGCTAGGTCAAATTGATCGAGCCGCCCCGATAGATCTGGAGTCCGATATGACCATCGTGACACTTATTCAAAATAATCTTTATTCACCATAGACTTTTACGGGCACTTATTGACGTCAAAACAACAAAACAAAAATAAAAGAAAAGCTTAAAAAGAAAAACAAAAACCTTGTGCGTACGTACGAACAAGGAAAAAATAAAAAAAATATTGACTCTACACCTGTTCAGAAATTGGGAGAGCCTTCTCGAGAAGAACAGGCAAGAAACTCTGAATGTTTATTTTTTATCTCCTCTTTTCAATTTTAATAATATAATAATACAAAATTAAGATACAATCATACCTAATACGATTATAGTCGTATGTATGTTTACCTACACATATAAAAATAATACAATATTATAAATAATGTCGTTACCAAACATGGCTCTATGAATAGTGTCCCTATTCCCAAATAGTGTAATCATTTAGATAGTCACTTACTTTATAGCCTTTACCCATGAGTGTCTTTTTGATATGGATTTTAAATTTATATAAAGGCAAATCAATGACACTTTGCGGAAGTTTGTTAAACATAGATATACATTTCCCCAAGAACGAACAGCTAGTTTTATGGAGTCTGAACATTGGAATGGCAAGTTTATTTTTGTTTCTAGTATTCACATTATGTAGATCACTATTTTTATTGAATTTATTATAGTTTCTATATACAAAAACTAAATTATCATATATATTGACTAGCTAAAGTTAAAATATTAATTTCTTTGAACAATTCTTTTAGGGATTCTCTAGCCTGTAAACAGTAGATAGCACGAATCGTTCTTTTTTGTAAAAGGAAAATACTCTCAATGTTAGTCGCTGATCCCCATAGCAGCAGTCCATAGGACATAACACTATGAAAGTAGCTGAAATAAACAACTCTTGCCGTTTCAACATTAGTTAAAAGTCTAATCTTTATTACTGCGTAAGCCGCTGAACTAATTTTATTTGCCAAAGCTTCAATATGTGGATCCCACTGTAGTCGTGAATCTAACGTAATGCCTAAGAATTTAGTATTAAGGTACGAGCGCCTTTGAACGCCCATTTTTTGCAATTTAGGAATAATTAATGGAAACAAAGTTTCACAAAATATTACTCATTTATTTATGCATCATATCAACTTACAAATCAACATATATTATTAATTTTTTTTACAAAAACAATCGTTTTTAAAAACCTTCCTAAGTGTAACCCTTTTTAGGAACATGTGTACTTAATACGGCCCAATATTAATAAACATATTTAATAACGCTGTCAAAACAAAAAATATGTATATAAGTTAAACTCAACCTAACATATGAGATTCTTAAGTAATCAGGCTATTCCAATGATGTTTTTAATCATAATTCTACGTTGGGTCATGATAGGCTTAGCAAAACTTAACTTGCCTACAAAATAAAAATCTCAAACTAAAATAAACAAAGAACACTTTGGTGCTGTTATTCCAATAATCACTTTTGCGAAAATCAATATTTCTTCTTAATAATTGACAAAATATTTTTATCCGTAATTTCGCTGGGCCTGATTAGGAGTTTAAAAATGGGAACTAACAAAGCTAAAAGCTTGGAGCTTTTAATATTTCCCATTTTTATCCCTTAGTTGCATTCTGGACATAAGAAATCTGAAAAAATTACACTTCAATTTTTAAGTGTAGCATCACATGATAGTTGAAGATTATCAAAAAATATTACAATTTTATCTAAACTTGTACTGAACACACCTCAAAAAGATGAGAAGGGCCCGGGCCATCTTGCGTATCAATATGGTGGTCCTTTATATGAACTTTACTCGATAATAAGAACTTCTTTCAAATGAAAATTAAAAATGAATATAAACAACAATTACCTTCTCAGGAGTGCCCATAAATTTTACATTGTGTGTAAAAAAGAATCGAAAGCAATTTGTTTTTCTGAAGAAATACTAAATAGTTTGTGAACATGAGGTTTTAAACTGTAAGCCATCTGCAACGTTTCAGACAAACCGTTGATCACTACAAATATGGCGGTTCCCTTCCTTTCAGTTTTGTCTATGGTAATAACCGAATATGAGCGCGCAATTTAATACCCATTTGAACTTATAAAAGTATGAAATTTTTAAAGTGGGCCATCTTAGGAACGGGGCTAACTTATTTACTAAGTCAATGGCATCACGATTACAGAGGTAGTCACGAGGGTCTGAGCCTCTCCACTCCCAAGGAAAAAAATGTCGTGTACACGTGAAATAAATAAACTCATTAACTTAAAAAAGACAGGCCACTGGTGCTGAGATGATGACGATGACTGCTTGTGCCAGGTGTTGGATCTGACGCACGACCAGAACGCACCGTTCTGCGTGGAGTTCGACGACCAACGCTGGCGGCATCACCTGGCCAGACTGAAGCCGCTAGGTCTAGCCGCGCTGTTGAACACTTGCGCGCCCGCTCCAAGACACACTTACGCGCATTTCTGCTCTCATCTCACCTGCGAAGCGCAATTGAGGTAAGGTTCGAAACTATCAACATAAATATATTTATCGGATGTGATGCCGTTATATCTTGATCTCTTAAGAAAATTGAAATATTGTTTCATTGTTTGAAGCAAAAGTCACTTTCTTTTTACAAGCTTTTATATTAGCTTCATTAGGGTAGATGACTATAATTATCTGATTTGAGCAATTTATATCTAATGAAAGTATGTTAATATAGAAATTTCAGTTTAATTATAAATTTATATTGTTTTTAGATTACTAAAAAATGAGCTATTATTATTTACGTAATTCTAATGAAACGAACACATTTCTAGCATTCTCACATCAAATGTAACATTTTTTATAAAGAAAGTATACCTATAAACGTACAAATAACAATGTTATTTTAAAATTTGTTTATACGCTCATACAAATTAGGCGAGTTGACTTAGTTATGACGTCACGAATGCAGTGTTTTTAGTCTGGAGCGTTTTTGAGCGACCCGCGACAGCGCCGCAAACATGGCGATGTATCTTCAAAAGTAATAGGTGCAGGTGTACTGTTGGTTCTACAATATTTCTCACTTAAAAGAGTACTCTTATTATATATAGAATTTAAAAAGTTGTCGTCTACCCATTTGTAACTATGTAAGAAAATCTTGGAATCTTAATTTGACCCACTTCCCGGTCTCTGATTGAGCAGAAATTTTGCATGCACCTGTAAGTCGGATGACAATGCATGGTTATGTGTGTGACGTCATTCTAAATCCAACATATTTTTTTATTGCCGTACGTGGCAGACGAGCAGCAGCACACCTGATGTGAAGCGTTAACCGCTGCTGTTAATGGACTTAAGCAATTCCAGGAGTGGAACCAGCTAAGCCGCTGCCTACCGTGATGAGAATACTCTCTTTAAGCCTCGTTTGAAGAGGGGCATGTCATAGCGCGGGGCAAACACCGCAACAGGAAGATCGTTCCACAGCATACATGTCCGTGGAAGAAATGATCGCTGGAAACGCACCGTACTAGACGGGAACGGATCCAGGTAGAAAGGGTGAAGTCTATTGCGGCGTCGAGTGGTACGGTGATAGAATGGTGCCGCTGGTACCAAGTCAAACAATTCCTCAGAGCACTCCCCATTGAAGAGCCGATAGAACACACAAAGGGCTCCAAAGTCCCACCGCTGCTCTAGCGACTCCAATTTATCCGTGAGATTGGGATCATCGACGATTTTCACAGCCCGTCTCTGAAGGGAGTCAAGTGGGTCGAGCTGGTATTTGGGAGCGTCTGCCCAGAAATGCGAGCAGTACTCCCTGTATGGTCGAACCTGCGCTTTTTAAAGTACAAGTCGTTAACCAGGCGTGAAGTAACGCTTGGCTCTATTCAAAACGCCCAACTTTTTAAAATGGCGGCATTACCAAGATGGCGGATCAATTATTTTTAATGCACCCTACAATATGGGTATCAAATGAAAGAGCTTGCAAAGAACACCTCGATAAATAATGTGACGTCACTCTTAATCCAATATGGCGGACCAATTATTTATAATTGGTTGTGTTTAATTATAAGTACAAAAGTACTGTCATTTATGAGGTAGACAATGTTTATTTATTGCGCTATCGTACACAAATATGATAATCAGCTGTCACCATCCTTGGATACGCGTGGCACGCTGTACATAAACACACACGGACATTCGCGCAAGCGCCCTGTGCCGCCTAAACGGAGCAGAGGGGCGATCGCACTAATAAATCGCAAGCGAAACGCAACCGAACCGTTCGGCTTAACTAATCGGAACGCCACAATATCACGTCATCTGTTCGATGACGTGATATTCTAGCTCTCGGATTGGTTGAGTGCAACGATTTGGTTTCGTTTCAGCTGCGATTTGATAGTGCGATTGCCCCCAGCACACGCAGGCACGGTAGAAAGAGTGGGAGATACTAGTTCCTCTCGCTTCCCCTCGATCTTACGCTTTTTCGATCAGCATCACGTGACCCTGACGCGAGTTTGGAAGTTTTTACCCATACAAAAAGTGCTCAGCGCCGCTAAAGAAGTTTTCACTTCAAAAAATTTTAATACAAGCTTTTATTAAATGCGCTAAAAAGAACAAAATAAACTTTTACATATAAAAGCTTGTCGTTAAAAGTATTCTATAAGTAAGTAAATCTCGCGACAAGCTTTTATATGTAATAGTTTAATTTGTTCTTTTTAGCGCATCTAATAAAAACTTGTATTATAAAAAAAACTTTAATATATGATTGTATATATACAAGACATGCAGTAATACAATGTTCATGGACACTATAATAGACTTATTATACAACTTATTACATCACTACATAGTATAAAACAAAGTCGCTTTCTCTGTCCCTATGTGTATGCTTAAATCTTTGAAACTACGCAACGGATTTTGATGCGTTTTTTTTTAATAGATATAGCGATTAACATCCATTAAATAGTGCAGAAATACTGTTATTTTTGAGGTCTCTAACGTGATGTCGTAAATAATTACATACATCGTTCACAGTTTTTCTGTAGTGTATTTTGTATCAGCATTGCACCCGTCCGAAGCCCGAGCGGGGCGCTAGTTTAGTATAAACTTATATACACTTATCATACCTTTAAAGCTATGCTTGTCACGGCATGCAATAACTATGAGCAAATAGAATTTATAAAAATGAGATGGAACACTAAACAGAAAGTCAAAAGAAATTTACATATATGGATCAATGGTACGTGAAAGATTCAAATACGTGATTTTGGAATTGTACAGGCTATTACAAAAGATAAAGTTCGATGTGTACAATGATAAAACTATATCGAGGTTATTAAATGTATTATCTACTATCATGCTATTAATCCTCTATAAAAGAACCTATAACAATTAGCTTATTGCCAACATTAAAACACTCAATGATATTATGATCATTATATCATCCAAACGCGTGATATTATGAATTTCAAAAAAATAACATTCTCATGCAATGGCATTTTCATCAACAGATCGCTAAAATTTTGAAAAAAGAACAATAAATTGTAGACTAGTTCGTAATTTCGGATTCTCGTCTTATCGTGTTATTTCCCGCCATTTTGACACTCGAATATTGACATTTATTCTTGCCCATATGTTAGCGACTAACGCGGTGACGATCACAGACTAAAAAGTGATTTTTTTACTTAGATAAAGGATAAATAGATAAGACATGCGCGTATACCCGAAAGAGATAGACATAGGGTACATCATGAGTACATTGCGTCCATGGTAATACCAACGTATATTTATGATTTACCCCATTTTTACGATTCGAGTGACTGTTGATTATTTTATTAGATTATTTTAACAAATTTAATATCTTAATAATGTTTTTTATTTAAGAGTTGATTTGACGATAGTAACCAAAGAAACTTCTATTTGAACACACATTACAGACATTTGAAATGTATAAGTTCCTTACAGTAACATTAATGAAAGTTCGTCATTAGATGTAAGGTCTAATTTAAGTTTGAATTGTGTATATTGAAAAGATCTGTGGACTTTGTTTGGCAAATAAAATAAAAAAATATAATATACGGTAAGTATTTACATTTTATACTTATATTAAAGATACAGAGACTTCTATCTATACAAATAAATAAAATTGGAGTGTGTTTGTAATATTAAAATAACCGCTTTCTACTACATTCATATGAATGTATATACAGTACACATACCAAAATACATATTTATAAAAATTTTGTCTGTCTGTTTGTTCCGGCTAATCTCTGGAACGGCTGGAGCGATTTAGACGGGACTTTCACTGGTATATATGATAGCATTATGTAATAAGGAGTAACTTAGGCTACTTTTATTTTAGAAAAAAAACCTATTTTTTTTATTACATTCCACGCGGACGAAGTCGCGGGCACGACTAGTTACGGTATAAATACAATGCGGCAAACTTTTTTCACTTATTAAGATAAGGTGATTATTTATTATTTTTTTAGCTGTTATATAAATATTCGAGATGTTATTTCAGTTAAATAAAACATATTGAACAGTTATTTAATTTAATGGCGGTTGATTAATTATTGCGACAGTAAAACATGACCAGTAATGAAAAATCTATTAGTTATTTTATCATACAATGTCAGTTCTAAAAATAATTGAGCAGTCCAATAGCTGAATGAGTAAAAATGATGGGATGAGAGGTTCGATAAATAGTTCGGCAGAGCATAGCGAGCGGTGACACCCGAACTGAAATTCATTGAAGAGAGAGGTAAATCATTTAGTTAAAGTTGTATAAAGTACCCCATTAGTCATTGTACTGATTGTTTCCCCATTGGGAACAAGGCGTGACATATATGTATGTATAAAGTACATATAAATAAAACATAAAATAAAGTGAATTAGTTTTTATTAAATAATCATCAAATGCGAAAATTAAGATTCGCCAATTGTGTCTTACTGACCACTAAAAATAATTAATTTTGTATGGAAGTTTCGGATTTTTTCGTCGGGGTCCACAACTTTTTTTGAAGCATGATGAATTCGCGTGTTTAAATATTTTTTACATATAGCTTTTATTAAAAGCGGATAGTGATTGTGCATGAAATCCTCTGTAAAATGACTATCTGTAAATAAATTACAATTCAACATTTTTTCCAAACATTGGTGCAATAGGGAATGCATTGTTATTTTATTCCCAAATGGTTTATTCATGCGATATATTTTTTCAGCTACTTTGCAAATGGCTACCACCTCTTTGGAGGGATAACATAATCCTCCTTTATCTTTTTTCAGCTGCAAACTGTCATATGGTGAAAGGGCAACAAGCGATTCTAAGCATTTGTGACATTTTATTTCTTTCTGCATTTTACTGACAACAAATCCAGCAATATAAATAATGACCTGGTGAGTGAATTCTGTCAGTAAAGTGGGGTCGGTTATATAGTCGTGGCCTGATTGTATAATTGTTACATCGCCACAGGCAACAGAAAGCACTGTGTCTACAGAACGGTTTCCAATGGTGGTTGCATTTATTGCCAATTCTGGATGTGTTAGAGTTAAAATACTGATATCATCTAAGGCGACACAATTACCAGTAGTAATGTGCTTTAACTCTCCATGTACCAGCATCCTTTTATATGCAGCTTTAAATTGCCGTGCAGTGGGATTATTGTTAAAGCCTCCTTTAGCCCGGATAGCACTAAAAAAACATTCCAAGTGGTCTTGACTTAGCTTGTAAGTGCAAAGAAATTCAATTTTCTTGGTTTTAACATAAGCGTCATATAAACAATTTAAACTCTTAATGCAAATTAAAAACCCTATGAAACCGGTTTTTCTTTGCGATGTAATTAAAGGTACATTGTCACATTTCAAATTTATAATATATTCGAAAGCAAATTGTAAAAATTCTGTTTCAGTTGCAAAATTTTTTTCTGAAATAGGTTTTTTGTGGCCAAACTCTTTTAAATTTCGGGAATTCAAGATATCAAATAATGAATTAATCGTTCGTATGAATTGTACTGTTCCAGCACAGTCCGAAAACTCATCTAATTTTAAAAAATCACGACAAAATTCTAATGCATCAGCAACAGAATTGCTTAATGTCTGCGCTGCTAATTTTACTTTCATAATTTGTTTACGAAAATGTATGTGAGCCTTCGTTATTTTATTTCCAAGATGAAATCCTTCTTTTTCTTGAATTTCTAGAAGTGTTTTTATATACTGCCATGATACTGTTTGACCACCGTCTGCAGTGAAATAGTTTTTGTCACCCAGTGAGTTTCGAATTAATTTTAACATGTGAGATGGGTCTGGAAATATAACAACTCTCTTGTTGTTATAATAAAATGATGGGTCCATATTGTTTGGGTCATCTAACCTACATCCTAACAATCTCGCCATTGAAAAATTTGCGGGACAGCCATCAAATGTTACAGATATTAAACATATTCCGCAATCTTCCACAATATCTATACACATTTTTACAAGATTTGCTTTCTGTTCAGCACTAATACTATGGATATTGAAGTAGCCCACTGGTATCTTCCAGGACCCATTAATACATGTTAGCATGAACGTCAGCACTTCCTTGGCTACTGGCAATACGTCAGATTCTAAATTATTGCCCATATTTGCAAAGCCAATATAGCGATTTCCATCCCACTCTACACGCTTTCGTATACCCATCTCATCAAAGCAAAGAGCCGCATACAATTGCTTTGCAGAATTTTTTGCTAGCAGCTTTAGAGCTTTCATCGATTCTTTGGAAAACCCTGGCTCTCCATCAACACATTGGTACCAGCGTGTTATAGTACGTGGATGTGGTAAACACGTATTAAATGTTCTGCGCACAAAATCATATGCTCTTGGACTTATATAGTGAAGTGTCAAAGCAAATTTTCTTAGACAGGGAGTGTAATTTTTTTTAGCAGATATACCTGTAAAACAAAAATCGTAAGTTACAAATACAATAATATGAAGAAAAGAGGATATTTGTCCATCGACAAAAATTCATAATTATGTAAATGTCAAGAAATGCATAACTTTTCTTACCAACTACTTTTCGAAGAATATCTTTCCCCATTGTATCTATTGACGCTAATACATCAGACGTTTCTTGATTAATTAAATCGTTTGCTTTTAATTCAGCAATTACAGTTGACAGCTTAGTGTTCTGATTTTTTAGGCGCCAAGATTTTGCACGCAGCATAGCTATTTTCTTTTTTCTCCTTTCAGCTAGTTTCTGGCTTTGGAATAGTTGACGTCTTAGTCTTTTTTTACGTGGTGTATTATTATCACTCATTACATCAGTACAATCCTGCAAAACAACAATAATAATAGAATTTATCGAGACTCGTCAATGGCGTTGGGCGTAAGAACATTGCCTTCCAATCGGGGAGATAGCGGTTCGAAACCCGCCAGGTACTAATGGTTTTTTCAAATTTTGAATTCATATGTACGATTATTCGGTTTTTGTGATTTTCACATATGTTTATAATTAAGGACCACAAATATGGGCTGTAATAGTTATTTGTTATTGTCAGTTCTGAAAGTTAGTTTTGTGTTTCAGTGGATTGATAATAACCCCATGGGCCTATGTAGTCATACGCAAGTATGGACTAAGCAATAACAAAATAACAATACATAATAGGTTAATTAGTCTTTGTTAGGAACACTAACCACATTAGGCAGATAAATAATTTAGAAAAAATACACTATAATAGGGTAGGGTTAAGGCAATATGGGTTGAAAATAGTTTGTTTTGGCCAAAACTATCACCTCACGACGGATGTGGGTCGACTTACCAGTAATCCTGTATATTATGATAATTTATTCACAATGCACTCGCTTAAAACTAGATATATTGTATCAGTAGTTGCAATTGATTGATATGGTGTTTATTTTAGTTTCATATAGCAGTTTTTTATATGTCCCCCATAAATGCCTACATAGAAAACTACAATGGATAGAATGAAATGTGCTGGCAGTACAACTTAAGCTCCTCTCGGTAACTTACATTATGTACATACAATATCCCTTTATGAAAAGCATAAATTACTGTCTGACAATATTCATTGGCTTCTTAGTAAAGTTTCACTTACTTGTAATGTATTTCCAGATAATATATTTTCATCCTGGCATTGTGTTGTTTGGGTTTGGGTGCCTGTTGTAATTAACCTGTCCATTGTTGTGTTAGTGTTCCCAGAACATGATGGCAGAGGTTTTTCAGAATATGCACATTGCGGTTCGTCTGAAATCTATAAAAAGCTTTATATCAATAAAGTTGTACTAAGATCAATGTTAAAACCTTTCTAATCCCTCTACAAACCTTTAATAGAATAAAAGTTTGATAAGCTAACCTGTATAAAAAGTGTGGGTGTTGCACCAGCCATTAAAAAGGTATAATTTTTAGTTTTTCTTAACCACTTTTCTTCAAAATGTCTAGAGCATATTCGAGTTTCTTTTGTTGGCTGCCAATTTAGTCGACTAGTAGCCTTAACCCAACTGCATCTTAAATTTGTTTCCTGAGGAAAGCTGTACGAAAAAACAATTTGTGAAATATCCAAATCAAAACAACAGAAATGCACAAATTTCATAAATGTTTGTTTATCGTGAAACTAAAGTACCTTGACTTTATTTACTACACAACAGTCAGTTACCAACAAATCAAGGAAATATCTTTCATTAGTGACTGGTATTATTATAAACCGAACAATTGTTATGCACGTTACTTGTATGTGTAATTCATTTATTGACGATAAACCTAATTTAGAGGGGTTATAGTAACCACAACAATAATCTTAAAAAACATTTATTTGAGGACAATTTGTAATAAAAAGATATTCAGAGTGTAAAACATCTCAATATAATATATTATCACTACAAATAATAAAAGATCAGAGAATAATTTCGACACAATTTGCAACTTACCGGTGAAATGTAATATTTTCTTGTTTTCTGGCGCTATCACTTTTACAACCTAAAACACAGCAGTGCACCATGATTTAAGTGAATATTATGTTATAAATAACACTCTAAAATGATAAAATAACTGAAAAGTGCTTTATAATACACGATTGCAAATTTTTTTTACTATTTATTTATCACCGGTGCGTCGGTGATAAACAACCCCCACTTCAATTGAAACAGTATACGGTAACAGAGTAAAGAGATCCAGATGCTGTCTTTTTCTTTCCTTGAATAATGTGTATAGATTTATCTCTTTTACTCATTTTTAATGGCTTCCATAGCTTATCTATTTATCCTTTATCTAAGTTTTTTTAAAATAATTTATAAATAGTAATATATTCTGTGATTTCTTGCGTGCGGTCCGAAATTCTCCGTCAATGATATTATTGTTTTTTATTTTATTTTTATTGTTTTTTATCCTCGTATATTGTATATTGTTTGTCCGTCGTTACTCGCCTATTAGGCTCATCCAGAATATCAGCGTTGCGGTGGCAGTCTCTTTGCCGCTGTAACTTTGTGCTGAGGTTGGGGCCTATTTGGCGACACATTATATAATTTTAAATGTTTTTTATTTAAGATTATTTTGTACTGTTTGTCGTCAATAAGTATTTTTCTTTCTTTCTTTCTATTGGAAATCTTTTATAGAGGATTCACATCATGATTGTAGATAAAGTCTTGTATGCAACTGTTGTAATTAGGTATTAAAACACTCATGTGATACTATTATCACACTCGGCTACGCCTCACCCCACATGATAAACCCACATTCGTGTTTTAATACCCCTGATTATACAACAGTTGCATAAATAACTATTATGTCATTTCAGCGAGGACCTCGTGCCAGTGACCAACAGAAGGTGCCTATGCGAGCTAGCCAAGCAGATCGGATTCACTGATAGCGTGACCGAATCATACACGGTGCAAGACTGTCTCGCCGTGTTCAGACATTTGGTAAAATACCCAATTTTATACGCACGCCCAAGACATGCGATCGGAAAATGTACTTCTGAAATAGATATGTAATTTTTTTGCCAGAATTTAATACAATAATATAGTCGTAGTTTCTAGATGGCTCTAGTAATGGCAATAACGACTGTTTAGTAATAACGAATAACACTGTTGAGTTATTTTCCTATAACTGTTATTTTAAACTGTTGTCTGTTAACCTGTTATATTGCTGTTTTGACAAATGTCGTTGAGTACGATTGTTATTGTTATTATAGCTAGTTATTCTTAACAATGAACTTTCCTTCATACTTTTTCAGGCTTAGGACTGTCAGAATATTAGGCAGTAATTTAAATAACTTAAAACTCAAATAAATTAATAAATCAATATAATATTCTGGTGTATTAAAAGTTCATTGATCTGTACATAATTTGTTATTTACATTCAATATTTACATGCAATATTTGCAATATTCTTCCATTTCCATTTATTTACAATATCTACTCTAATTATTTATTAGTTACTTCAAAAGTACACGACACTAATTATTGTAACGAATAGGTAATTTAATTTCCATACGCGATCACACAACGGCAAATCCAAACACGACACTAATTATTGCAACGATCACACAACTGCAAATAATGCGTAACTAAAAAAATGACAACAGCTTAGGCACCAGCAAGCCAGCAACAGTTTACCTAATTGTTATTTCAAATCACACTGTAAATCAAAATGAGTCTTAATTGTCATATGCGCGAAGGTACAAAATTGTGAATTTGTTATTAGTAAAATTCCTATAAGAAATAAACAAATAGGAACTTTATTTCCTTGTGAGAAAGGTTAATATTATAAGAATAAGCAGTCAGGCAACAGAGCGAGCGCCTACGCCTACACAACGGTTTCAAGTGGCAATAACAACAATGCGACTAGGCGATTCTATTGTCAACAGCAACAGCAGGATAACAGTATAAGCCGTTGTTAAATAATGTGTTATTCGTTATGGGAAAATAATTCATTATATTATCTGTTATTGAAATAACGACCATTACTAGATGTGGCACATCATTTTCGTTCGTTACGTTCGTCACTTTCATTATTTTATGCAAATATCTCCTCTCCTATCTCCACAAGGATCTCTTCACCTGCACTGCTGATGCAGCGCCTTTCTAGTCGTCCATACCCCAGTCCATGGGTTCAGACACAGATTCCACTCGACGATCACATATTACCCGAACACATACTATATTTAATTGGATTTGTCGCAGTGACGAAATGTCATAAGTATCGTTGAGCGGAGGATCTAAACGTTACAATTTGATTTCAATAACACATGTCACAGAGCTTATCTTAGACTATTCGTAGTTCAGTTACTGTTGACGCTCACACAATACCATACACAACCAACCCATTATTTTATAGCGCGACGCTTATTGCCTTAGTTTTGATCTGCGACGTCATTTAACAGCGATTATCCGAAGCGTAACTTTTAATTGATATGAAGCGTTTATTTTCTTGAGAATGAATATAATGGTTAATTATCGAATTAAAACAAAAATTGAGAGGAGAAATTTATAAAGCAAATATGGATGGACAAGTCGGTAGCGGACGACCTAGACCTTAGGTTCCCAAACTTTTTTGTGTCGTAGACCATTTGCCATATTTTTCGGTTTTGGGTAGACCCGCTACCTACTTGATATGGAATGCCTACATCCTACAATTTACAAAATTTTATAAACATTTGTAAAACATTTTTTACTTCATAGGTACTTTTATAAATAATTTTATGTCTTTATATTTGAAGATAGTATGATGTAAGTAAATAGGTACTATCAGTGTATGTTGAGATCCATTATCGTGGACCCCCATTTCATGGATCCCCAAATTTATGTTTCGCTGACGTAGAGCCCTTGCAGGTTGGCATAGACCTCTAGGGGTCGATATAAACCATTTTGGGAATCAGTGACCTAGACGAACAAACTAGGACCAAACAGTATCCGTAACCGACGAGCATGCATGAAAGTATTAATCTAAGTCGAGAAAGGTAAGAAAGTAAGTTTGGATCATTGATCTCGCCTACCCCCATGGGAAAGAGGCGTGATTATATATACGTATGAAAGATTGATTAAAAAAGGGGAACGAAATATTTATTGAGACATCAAAAGAAACAACATTAAATGTATACATTTTTTGTCAGTCCCAAATCACGCTAGCCGCTACCGCCGATTTTCCTGCTAGTGCAGATCAAAACTTAATTTTTTAAATAATTATATATAAGTAATTTAGTAATGCATAGAGAATAGAACTTTTGGTGATGTAAATTTTAATGTTGCCAGCAAGCAGACACGATTCGCCGCGAGACGCGGTTCGTACGACAGCTTCATCTGAGCACCCGTGTGAAGGTGCCCTTACCACATATGCTGGCCGTTTTAGTGAAGGATCAGACGAACCAGTTGCAAATGTTGACACAGGTATGTCGATAATCGAAGCTTGGCTCCACGGGAAAGAGGAGGTCACCTACCGATTGACTCAGATACTCACCGGGCACGGCTGCTTCGGTGAGTATCTGTGTCGAATAGGACGGGAGGGATCGACACATTGCCACCACTGCGCATCCGACCTCGACTCGGCCCAGCACACGCTGGCGGAGTGCCCCGCGTGGGCCTCCGAGCGCCGAGTCTTGGTCGCAGAGATCGGGCGAGATCTGTCTCCGCCGGCATTGATTACGGCAATGCTGGCGGACAAGGGAGCTTGGAGGGCTGTGGCCTCCTTCTGTAACGCAGTGATGCTGCAGAAGGAGGCCGCCGAGCGGAGTCGGGAGATGGCCGATCCCGCTCGAAGAAAGCGGCGCCGGGCTCGGTAGCACAGCTGCGGCGCCGCTGCGGGTCGCCGGCGGATACGGTAACCCGGGAGGGACCACGCCCCTCCCGTGGCCGGGGGGCGTCGTCGGGGGAGGTATTGTAGCTTCCCCCGAGGAGGGCTCCCCTGTATCAGCAGGGGAGCCGAGGTTTGGCGT
The DNA here is from genome assembly GCA_036419045.1 of Scirpophaga incertulas. Classification (NCBI taxonomy): domain Eukaryota; kingdom Metazoa; phylum Arthropoda; class Insecta; order Lepidoptera; family Crambidae; genus Scirpophaga; species Scirpophaga incertulas. Next base: position 28,838,546 of record CM071632.1, on the reverse strand, counting down.
TCCTGGGGCTCCCTACATGCCTGAGTAAGGCCATCCCTGAGGTTTTTAGTGGGTAGGCCTCCCCTTTCTGGGGAGGAGAGCCCCACATAACCGCCGGCTCGCCACAGCCGTGGTATGCAATTTAATACATTTTCCTCAGGGGACCAAGAAAATGAAAGTATGTTGATAATGCAATGTTTTAAAGCCTGAACGCTCCTCAGGTAATATTCAACACTTTTCACAACAGCTTACAATAAGGACAAACTCTTATATTAAAAAATATGCAAACCAATAATTTGAATCGAGCAGCGCACATTCTCCGTGTCAATCGAATATTTCAACAGAATTCTTCACGTTTTCTTTGTTAAGCCAAAGTAGGCTTTATTCTCCGTTAATAACTACGTAACAATTTTCATGTTAGAAATATTTACCTATTTCTTTGTTGCGTTTTCCCGAACGCCCGTAATTTGGTTATATTATTTAACTATATAATAATATTGCTTACTTACCGGTCCGTAGTTCTGGCTTGGCTTGAACGTGTGTTTTGTGTGTACTAATGTGCCCTACCGTATGTGGTTATAAATATATATCATATATTACAATACTTGTAGTATGTAAATAGGAGAACGCGTGGCCGACCACTTTTCCAAACTAATCCCGTCGAAACCGTAATATGCCAATATTTATCCAATGGTATATTTAAATTCACTGATACACTGATAGATTCCGTAAATGTAACTCAATAATAATGCCGTGAAAAAATCCGAAGTGACAGTCAAGTACCGAAACCCTAATGTCAAAATCTTTTTTTTTATTACTTTTTTAAATTTCCTTTTCCGCGGTCCGAAACTCATAAGTCCTAAACAATCCCCCACCCCGAGATGAGCAACCCTCATCTCGCTAGTCTACCGGTAGACGGGACAGGGTTGTCACCGCACGGCGCATCACAGAGTCGCCGATCGAGACCTCTGCGAACCGAGGTACACCGTCAGAGCCTGGATAAAGCTTCAAAATGCGTCCTCTACGCCAACGTAGAGGAGAAAGATTTGAATCCTTAATCAGGACAAGATCCCCTACCCGTGCAGGAGCCGTTTTATCTGTCCATTTCAGCCGCTGCTGCAACATGTGCAAATACTCCGAATAAAACCGTTTATTAAAATTTTGTGACATCTGTTGCAGCATTTGAAAGCGAGAAAGTCGACTCAGTGGTACATTCTCAAAGGGATACTCAGGGAGAGCTGCAAGGGGCTGGCCGATGAGGAAATGACCCGGTGTCAAAACCTCCATATCGTTGGGATCCGAAGAGAGTGGGCATAAAGGCCGTGAATTTAAAGTTGCTTCCACTCTGTAAAAGACCGTAGTAAGTTCCTCGAACGTAAGAACCGTTTCCCCAATAACACGTCTCAAATGTGTCTTAGCCACCTTCACGACAGCCTCAAAGATGCCTCCCCAATGAGGACATCCAGGAGGATCAAACTTCCACGTAATGCCCTGAGTAGCCATTGCTTGTCCCAAGTCCGTACTATGTTTCGTTAAAAAATCATGGACCTCCTTAAGATACCTGTCAGCACCCTGATAATTTGTGCCGCAGTCCGACCGTACCAAACTCGGTAACCCCTCCGTGAAACAAAACGTCCGAACGCCGCGATAAACGCTTCCGTACTAAGCGAAGATACTATTTCTAAATGTACTGCCTTCGTTGACAGACAAACAAATACACATAAATAAACTTTGTAAGTCTTAGAGGTCCGCAAGTGAGAAGCCCTGACAATAAAAGGACCAGCGAAATCCGTACCGACACCGTGAAAAGGTCTGGTGACACTAACCCGATCGCTAGGTAGGTCACCCATCATAGGCTGCATGGTGTTAGCCTTTAACCGATAGCAAGGTATACACTTAAATATAACCGATCGGACGCACCGTCGCGCCGATAGTATCCAAAATTCCCGCTGAAGAATAGCAAGCAGTGCCGTACAACCTGCATGCGAGTTAGTAATGTGCCGATCACTTACTATCAACTGCGTCAAGGGTCCGTCCTTGGGCAGCAAAAGGGGATGCCTAGCCGAATACGGCAGCTTCGAGTTGCGCAGCCGTCCGCCAACACGAAGTAATCCCTCGCCATCAATGAATAAGTTAAGTTTCTGTACGGCACCCTTTAACCGACCCGTCGTCCGTAACGATTTAAGCTCGTCAGAAAACCGTTCCGATTGTACCCGTCGTACCCAAAACATGAGAGCAGCACGCCGTTCGCCTGCCGTCAGAAACAAAGATGTATTTCTTACAACCGGTTTGCGAGTATTCGTTATAAACCGACGCATCCATCCCGTAACGGCCAGTAATTTATTAAGAGAGCTAAACCGCAGTAAAAGAGGGTTTGTGACGATTTCTTTCTCCACAGCCATGACACGCACACAGGGCAGCGGATCCGATCCGATTAAAACCGTAGGGGGCCATGACGACTCCGGTGCCGTCAACCAAGCAGGTCCCCACCAAAGGTTATGACTCACCAACGAGGAGGCATAACAGCCGCGAGAGGCCACGTCGGCGGGGTTCAACTCGCCGGGTACGTGCCGCCAATTCAGATTCACTGACGAGTTTTGAATTTGCGAAACCCGATTCGCAACAAATGTTTCCAGCCTATGTACCGAGGTCTGGAGCCACGCCAAAACAATTTGGCTGTCAGTCCACGCATAAACGTTGCCTATGTTAATGTGCTTCCCGAGTGTATCACAAACATGATTCAATAACCGAGTAAGTAACGCAGCTCCGAGAGCTCCAATTTGGGTATGGTTTGGCGGTTGCGTATAGGAGCCACCTTGCTCTTCACCGTGATTAGATGTAACGCTACTGAACCATCTGGCTGTATCGTCCGAAGATATACGACTGCCGCGAAACCCGATTCCGAGGCGTCACAGAAACCGTGAAGTGACGCATGATACTTCCCCGGTGGAAGTATTTTACGAGGTATAACAACCCTTCCGATAGTGGGTAACTGATCAATAAATGCGAGCCAGTCCGTTAAGAGTTCAGTAGGTAGGGTCTCATCCCACTTAAGCTCAGCCAACCATAACCGTTGTAGAAAACATTTAGCCAAAATATTATAGGAGCGATCCACCCGTTAGGATCATAGATACGAGCAACCGTAGACAGGACTAGCCGCTTAGTCCATATCTTTTCCTTATTGTTAAAACCCGAAAGGAAAAGATGTCAGGAACCGGTAAATACTGAACACCTAAAACCGATGTTGAACGAGGAGAGTCCGGATTCTCAAATAACAATGGATCTTGAACGTGATCCGCTGGTAGTCCTTCTAAGAGACGTGGACTGTTCGAAATCCATTTCCGTAGTTCATAGCCAGCCGTTGCCAATAACGCTATGAGCTCGTTACGTAAAATTAAAGCTCCTGTTCCGAAGATCCACCCGTGATAACGTCATCGACAAAAATTTCCGACTCTAAGACGTCCGCCGCACGAGGGAATCGAACGCGTTCCCGTTGAGCGAGTTCCAACAAGCACCGCATAGCCATCCAGGGGCTAGATTTCAAACCGTACGTGTTTGTGTTCAGTTCGTAGACGCGTAATGGGTGAGACGGGTCCTCGCGCCAAAGAATCAGCTGATACCGTCTATCAGCCTCATCAATCACCGTTTGCCGGAACATCATGCGTATATCCGTCGCGAAGACCACCTGGTGTCTACGAAAGGCCGAAATAAGATCCGAAATATCTTTATGTAGTTTAGCACCCGAGTGCAGGATTTGGTTCAATGAAACACCGTTAGAGGAAGGGGCCGACCCGTCAAACACGACCCGTATCTTACCGCTATCCGATTTAAAAACCGCGTGATGTGGTATGAAATAGTGTTCTTCCGATGAGTAGTCCCTCCGTGCCAGGGACATGTGACCTAATTGTACATATTCCCGCATGAACTCAATGTATTTGTCGCGAAACTCTGTATCTCGCTTCATGCGACGTTCCATAGAAAGCAGGCGTTTCTCAGCAGTGAGGTAGGACTGCCCCAGCGGTTTGCGAATGCTCACAAAGGGCAACCGAGTAACGAAACGACCGTTCGGTAACCGATAAACATTTTCGATAAAATGGCGCTCGCATTCTTCGTCGAGCGGGTCCTTCCGTGAAACCGTGGGTACCTCTTCTGTCTCCAAAAACGCTGTACTAAATCCGAAAGAGAAACGCCCGTAAAAACCGTATCAGAAACCGTATCATATGCTGGGCCCATAATCATATATCCGTAGTGCGATGGTATAGCAACCAAGCCATTATTATTTAAATTTATAGTGCGTCCGGTGCACAATAATTGACCAAGCACATCAGTACCAAGCAACAAATCAATTTTTCCAATATTTAAAAATTTTCTGTCAGCCAAAGACAGGTGAGAAGCCGAGTTCAAAATTTCCGAAGGTAATTCCACCTGTGGATGTTCTCCTAAAATATCATGCAACACTAGTGCTGTAACTGTAATAACAGGTTGAGAGACCGATTCTCCAACAATGTTAAAGTACATTGACCATAAACATGTGACACGAGCACATCACCTATGCCACGAACCGAAATATTATTATTAAATATGTATAGGCCTAACCGTCTCGCCAATTAACTGTTATCATGCAACCTTGCGAACCCGTGTCCGCTAGAGCCCGTGCTCTAACATAAAAACCGTTAATATCACAAATCCTTACCGCAACGGTAGGCAATAAAATAGTATTTAAAAAGGTTGCATTTGGCGAGGCGGCGGCGACTACCTATTCTTGAACGTCACTATGAAATGAAGCATTCACCCGATTAAAAACCTGGGCTGCCGACAGCGCCAGAGGGTTATATGTAGGGGGTCTCGAGCGCCCCAATGGTGCCCGAGTCAGGTGCCAACTGGCATCCGTGTCCGGTAACCAACCGGATGACCGAAAGATGGCGGCGTGTTCCTCAATCGCGGCCGTTCCGCGAGTGGTGGTGAGAAACCCCTCGCTCTCGCTGCATACGAGGCCGCAGACGCATACTGTTCCGCAGTGACGTCACGAGATTCGTCCGCTTGAATATGCCCTATGCCCGCTGCATAGGGTGCTTGTACCATAGGCCCGGTGCCTCCCCCACCCGTATGTGGAGATGCCTGTGAAGTAGGCCTAAAGCCACCCCCACCCGTATATGGAGGTGTCGCGCGCACGTCCACCCGTCGAGGCGACGCTCGTCCAGAATGAGGAGGTGAAGTCCGTACTTGTCCGCTTTGACCCCCTCCTGAAGGAGAACCAATCCGTGCCGCTGCAGGCCTAACTCCACCATTCCTATTCAGGCATAACATCCCGTGATGTTTGCCGTTACAATGAATACATGGCCGTGCCACTGCACAACTATTAACAAGATGATCCCCTAAACAAAAATAACATAACTTGTGATTTTGCACAAAACGCCTCCGCTGTTGAGGGAACAATTTATAAAATGTTGGCATTTAGATATAAAATGGCTATGATGCCACAAAAGGTGCAACCACCCGCTTGGATTGCAACCTATTATTAATAGTATGGTCCGATGTAGCCATACCTACCCTAGTCCCCGAGTGGGTGGCCTAATCCTACCCTGACTGAATACAGGTCTTCCCTGACTGGACACAGGCCTCCCAGATGGCCCTGAGGTAGCCGTTGCAGGAGGTGAGCCTACATTGTCAACAATCCGTGCTTCTTCCTCCAAGAAGGTCAAAAGGTCAATAAATTTAGGCAACGGGCTTGCCTCATCTCCGCTTCCATATTTTTGTTCAAATCTTAATTTTAAATCAGAGGGTAACTTATTCAATACAATATGGAGCAACAAGAATGACCACTCCGTTACTGGTAAATTTAATTTCTCCAAACAATTATAGGCCACCTTTAATGGATTTAAAAAATCATCCCTTATAAACATGATATTCCTTAAATAAGGCAAATTTAATATCTTTGCCACATGGGCATCCGCAATTAACCTAATATTTTGATATCTGCCCATCAATAGCGCCCTTGCAGTCTCATAATTGTTATCTGTTATGGTTAAATGTGAAATAACCTGGTGAGCGTCTCCCGATAGACAACTCAACAGATAACTTAATTTTTGTGAGAGTGATATATCCATCCGACAATGTACCAAAGAATCAAAAATGTTAATAAATGACATCCAAGTTTCATACCCACCAGAATACTTGGGCAAATTTAAATCCGGCAATCTAGTATAAATTGAGGCATTACTACTTGACTGACCCTTAACCGTGGGACTACTGGCCAGATCCAGTGTCCTTACCGCCTGAATAATGCTGTCATAATATTCTAAGCATTGCTTGTAGTCTGCCTGAGCTTGAATCAACCTTGCCTGCAAAGTTTCATTGTCTGGATTCATGTCAGCCCTATCATAACACATTTGTAAAGCTTGATCCAGGTCCGCCATGTATCTGTTCGCATTTGAAGCCCGCTCTTTCAAGGCCTCAACCCTGTCTGGTCTACTCACCAGAGAAAATGCGCTTACCAACCATTGCAATAATGCGACGAATTTCGTTGTAACCGTCCGACATTTTAATAATTAAAGTAAATACAAAACAAAAGAATTTACAAAATAACAGGTCCGTAACCGAAAAGAAAACCACGCTCTGCTACCAAAAAATGTTGCGTTTTCCCGAACGCCCGTAATTTGGTTATATTATTTAACTATATAATAATATGCTTACTTACCGGTCCGTAGTTCTGGCTTGGCTTGAACGTGTGTTTTGTGTGTACTAATGTGCCCTACCGTATGTGGTTATAAATATATATCATATATTACAATACTTGTAGTGTGTAAATAGGAGAACGCGTGGCCGACCACTTCCAAACTAATCCCGTCGAAACGTAATATGCCAATATTTATCCAATGGTATATTTAAATACACTGATACACTGAATACGATTCCGTAAATGTAATCAATAATAATGCCGTGAAAAAATCCGAAGTGACAGTCAAGTACCGAAACCCTAATGTCAAAATCTTTTTTTTTATTACTTTTTTAAATTTCCTTTTCCGCGGTCCGAAACTCATAAGTCCTAAACATTCTTGAAAATTATTAAAATAATAAAGAAAGCTTGCCAATTTCTATTTGTTGTGGTTCTCTATCTTTCTAATATATATAAATCTCATGTCACAATGTTTGTGCTCAATGAACTCCTAAACTACTTAACCGATTATAATAAAATTCGCACACCATGTGCAGTTCGATCCAACTTGAGAGATAGGATAGTTTAAATCTCAAATTATCGTTGCAATTTTAATTTATTGCTAATTATTTTGCTGTTATTATTTGACAGTCACAATTATCTGTTAACTCCAAATGATTCTAACAGATGTCGATACCTTTCGACTGGGTTGAGTAAGTAATCAATAGATGGCGCTGCTATGATAAATCTACGAACGTGTCATATAAGCTACATTTTAACAGCATAATTACCACGTGTTGTTGACGCTATAAAATTAATCTTCTATAGATCCAATCCCGATTTCCACGTGGGCGAAGCCGCGGGCAGAAAGCTAGTTTAGTTTTAAATTGTTAAATAAATGTAAAATATGAAGAATCAATTTTTGAATTAAGTGACTTCTTCTCTGTCGTATATAAAACTAGTTGATGATTTGCCTGCGTAGGATTAGTATTTATGTGATAATTTTGATGTCATAACGTTAGTTCTTTTCTACGCTATGCTAATATAAGCTACTCGAAATACTAATCTTGCTGCATCAACTAGTATCTTTATAAATTGCAACCTACATATGTGTTATTCCAATGTATAAGCCATTTTTTTTTGTAAAGTTTTGTTTAAATCCATTCAATAGTTTTTACGTGAAAGAGTAACAAACATCCATACTTACAAACTTTCGCGTTTAAAATTAGTAGGATACAAAAAGTAGATGAAACTGTTTATATGGCCAAGTGGTTTCTGGGACCCAGGTCTAAATTTTGGATATGTTGTTCTCCTGGTCGAGCTGAGCAAAAAATGTAATGGTCACAAAAAAAGATAATGACGTATTTTGCCGCTAGGGGGCTCTGAAGTCTGTATTGGAAAACCGTGGTTTTCGGCAGAATCAGCAGATTTTTGGATGTTGTTCTCCTTGACGAGCTGATTCAGAATATTCCTATATAATAATTTAGACCTGGGTTCCAAAAACCACTTGGCCATATAAACTGTATCATCTACTTTCAGTGTCTTAAACAAATAAAAATTGTTCGACAGGGCACAGCTGACATCATTTTGGACTCGTGCGTCGACTACTGGAACGGGCGTGATCTCACGCCGATTTCTCCGTCCGACCGCAAGAAGATCATCGACTTCTACCAGCGCAATTCACTCACTGCGTACTGCACCGCCTTCGCCTACAAGTACGTTGTTCAGTTTCCCTTAGGTCAGCCATCTATATACATACATACATATATGTCACGCCTTGATCCCAATGGGGTAGGCAGAGACCACGTCTCTCCACTTGCTACGATCCTGGCACACTTCTCCTGCTTCCTCCACTTTCATGAGCGTCTTCATGGATGCTCGTCGGTTGCGAGTACTCTTGACCCGGCCTTTCTTATCTTTGATTTGATCGAGATATCCGCCTAGGTCGACCTGCACCGATTCGTCCTATATATTTGTTACAAAAAGGGCCATCATCATCTTCTTGCCCTTATCTGACTCGTAGGTTCAGCGTAACATATCTTCCTATTCCTCTGTAACACTGTCACGTAATCCATCTATATTTTCTTAGGTCTTTCCCAACCGAACTACTCCTGCTTTTTACGTACCCGTACCACGCCAGTCCCTTCAAGACGTAGGGCTCTTATGGCCAAGGCTAAGGCTGAGTTTAGTCGGTAGGTCCCGCTGGTCAGCCGGCGGGCGCGAGGAAGTCGCGACCGCTACGGCGACCCGGGATGGACCACGCCCCTTCCGCGTGACCGGGGGGCGTCGTCGGTGGAGGAGACCGGGGGAGGTAGTGTAGCCCCCCCCCGAGGAGGGCTCCCCTCTAGGCAGGGGAGCGGAGGCTGGGGGTTCCCGGAAGTGGCTTGATGTTCCGGGGGCTCCCTACATGCCTGGAAGGCCTGCCTACATGGAAGGCCATCCCTGAGGTTTTTAGTGGGTAGGCCTCCCCTAGGAGTGGGAGGAGGAGAGCCCCACATAACCGCCGGCTCGCCACAGCCGGGGTATGCAATTTAATACATTTTCCTCAAGGGAACAAAAAAAAAATCTGTTACTTCTTATCTTTTACCTTTCACAATTGCTTCTTTCAAAAATTCTCTATTATTCCTCATCTTTTCTTCCTTTTCTTATTCATTTGAGTAACACAATACATCCAACTTTAAAATCTCATCCCCTCCTCATGAATAACAAGAATCACGAATGAATGTGACGATCTCTGAATGGTTTGGTATACCGGTTTCAAGGTATCGCCATCTCTGAGGTTCCGAGTTCGAATCTCGGTGGGTACTTAATACATGCAGATGCTACAACAAATAACCAGATTGCTCACCGCATAGTAACTGGCGCTAAGGACACGTGGTGTCCGTAATCTACCACACGCCGTTAACCACGCATACTTCGCCAACTTACAATTTAAGATATAGAGCACTGTAGCCAATAATGTCTTTCTTATATGATATAATGCAAATACTGCTACTTCGCACTTTATTTTCGGTAGAAATAAATAAGACAGAGGTACCAAAGCAGACGCTCGTAGATTAGTAATACTTCACATTAAGACGATATTTATATATTATTACCCCCTCCGAATAGTTTTACCCCTGTAGGGGTAATTGGCTCCAGGTATTTAAGAGCGTTAAGACCAAGGGTGGATCCAGCTTTGGCGCCAGGGGGGTCACATAGTCGTGGTGAAGTCAAGAACTTAATTTAATTTTGATAACAATATATACAAATAAAAAGTTCGTATTTTATTAATGTACGAAGTACTGTACATAAAAATATTTATTCTTTATTGTACACTTAACTTGTACATATACACGTAAATATTGCTATCTTCTCTTGATAACATCCAGAGAAGCACTATCACGCACGGAATAAGGCCGCCTATTTATATTCCATAGCCGTGGTGAGTGATTTGTCATAACAGCTAGAGGTATGTCGAGGGGTATGACGTGAGTTACATTAAATCTGTATGATGACAGTAGTATATTACGATATTAGTGCGTTATGATGGTTATAACATGCGAGGCGGAATTTCAGCCTGAGCTGAAGGCGAGGGCGTAATTAACTCGAGCATGTTATAATAATACGCACGTATGTCGTACGTTTTTTTTAATTTGTATGGACTAGAACTTAACTATTTGCTTTGGTAACACACTCGTTTTATGACTCGCTTTACATATTTAAAACCGATGGAATTACATCAGCTTTACGAGCAAAGGTGTTAAAATAGTACATTACTGCAGCGGCCAGCAATAGAGGCATTGATGGACGAACGTGTACATGTGCGCCGACGCGAAGCCGAGCCACACATACGTAACTCCATCAATGCCTTTTTTTTCCCCTGAGTAAAATGCATTAAATTGCATACCCCGGCTGTGGCGGGCCGGCGGTTATGTGGGGCTCTCCTCCCCAGAAGGGGGAGGCCTGCCCACTGAAAACCTCAGGGATGGCCTTCCTCAGGCATGTAGGGAGCCCCCGGGAACACCAAGCTACTTCCGGGACCCCCAGCCTCCGCTCCCCCGCCGATACAGGGGAGCCCTCCTCGGGGGAGGCTACAATACCTCCCCCGATAAACTCCATCAATGCCTAGTTGTGGCCAAGGCTTGTATAGTATTTTTCTCAAATAATGCGCGGAAATTAAATCTAAGTGGTACCAAGCAGAACTTTTATTTCAAAATACAGTTACACGCGCCAAAGGATTCGTTTGTTTTTTTTTTTTCATTATAAAACAGGTTTTATTGCAAGCCAGTTCGATATTTAAATAAAACTCTGATAAGTTGCCTTTTTGCCTTTGTCCTTGGTTTGCCATTTTTCGGATCAACAAATCGTTCCATTTTTAAAATACACGATAGATATGAATTTACATGTATATTTATTTGGCCGCTAAAACACGACAGATATGGATTTTCATACATTTTTTGCCGGCCGCTGCTCGAATGTATTTGGCCAGTGCAGCAATTTCGATTTATCTTAAAATAAATAAAAAATGTGAAAACCAACAAAGAAAGACGATTTATATAATAGGTGATGAACAATGGAGGGGAGTGTCACAAAAATTAAATTATTTAAGGAATACAGGGGGATCATTACAAATTTCGGGTATTGTGAAACCAAATGCATCATCTGGTCAGATTTTTACTGATATTAATAGGCAATCAAACATAGTGAGTAGTGAGGACATACTTATTTTATCAGCTGGTTGTCATGACAGAAATCCCCATATCTTATTTTCAAATATTTGTAACACATTATATAACTTTAGACATTGTAAAAAAATACTATTGTTGAGCGTTCCTTATAACAAATTTATTGATCATAATGTTCTGAATTCTGACTTAAAACTGATATCGACTAACTATTCTAATTGCAATTTCTAAGCATGTTTGAGAAAAATATATTAAATAAAATAAATATATTCAATTAGCGCTCCACTTAAGGCCTGGAACCAATTCAGGGGGGGGGGTCATGCCCCCTGGATCCGCCACTGGTTAAGACTGTGTGTGATATTAAATGCAAATAAAACTTGCAGACCGCTGACCCGCGGCATAACGCAGTCCGTGGCGCATATGTACCTAGAGCTGCCGGCCGACAGCAGGCAGCTGTACGGGCCGCACTCCGACACGTGGGCGGACGCGCCCGCGTTACATTTCCATTCCACTGGTAACTATTCCTTAATTTCCCTAGGGATGACACGATTGAATGAGGAGTGATTTTCTTGATGTTGTACAAACGTCACCACAAGGACATTTTTTCTTATTAACAATTGAACTCTATGGTATTCGATATTAAGTTGCAAATCGTTTAAAGAAAGTCGATATTTTAATGTGCATTTAATGGTAAATTTTGTAGTTTAATTTATAATTTTAATTCGTACATACTAATAATTTCAATTCTATCTCAATATTTATATATAGTTATTTTCGTAGAAACACTTGTACATAAAAATTTACTACTGTCTGTCAGTAGCGTAGATGGTGAAATCTAAAGACAAAAGTGGACGCGCGACTGCACATGAACACAGAATATCATAATACTTGTCATTTGAAATTTTAATTTAATAAAATTGAGAGATATTGCAGTGACAAGAATAGATGCTTTTGTCGATCGACAAATGCATGCTCGCACATTAATAATGCTTGCATGTAACTTACAATAAACCAATTTTGACACTTAAGATCGACATACTAGGTAAACTGGTAGTAAAATTAACAGATATTCTTACGGAGTGACCAGAATAGTTGCTTTTGTCGATCGACAAATGTATGCTCGCACATTAATAGTGCGTGCATGGAACTTACAATAAACCAATTTTGACACTTAAGATCGACATACTAGGCAAAATGGTAGTAAAATTAACAGATATTCTTACGGAGTGACTAGAATAGATGCTTTTGTCGATCGACAAATGCATGCTCGCACATTAATAATGCTTGCATGGAACTTACAATAAACCAAAATCAAATCAAAATCAAAATAATCTTTATTCAACATAGACCTTTACAGGCACTTATTGACGTCAACAGACAAAACAAAAAAACAAAGCTTAAAAAAAAACAAAAACCTTGTCCGTACGTACGAATAAGGAAAAAAAAGAAAAAAATAAAAATATTGACTTGACACACCACCTCGAACCAAATTTGACAATTAAGATCGACATACTAGGCAAAATGGTAGTAAAATTAACAGATATTCTTACGGAGTGACCAGAATAGATGCTTTTGTCGATCAACAAATGTATGATCGCACATTAATAGTGCGTGCATGGAACTTACAATAAACCAAATTTGACAATTAAGATCGACTATACTAGGTAAAAAGGTGGTAAAATTGATAGATATTTTTATGTAGTGACAAAAATGGATGCTTTTGTTGATCGACAAGTTTATGCTCACACAGCTGGTCAACGTGCTAAGTATTTTTACGCATACAAAATTAAGCTAGGTCAGCATTCAAATTATATATATCATGAAATGCTTTTGCTTCTTCGTGAAGATGATTTTGCTTTTTCATAAACTGCCATGCTGGATGAAAGAAGAAATTGTATTATTATCTGATTTTTCTATGCGTATTTGTTTAATTATTTATAATGCTTATGTGAATAAAATGCAGGCTTTCTCTACTGTATACTTAATACTTAAATGTGAATCAAGGAAACAGCACAGTATCTTGTATTAAGAAGTTAATGATAGCAGCATAATTATATCTGTCGTTATACGTTCGCTTCTGGACACGAGTCTATCTCGAAGTTTGATCGCTTCTGTACCGCTGCGTTTTTCGCCAAACTTCGTTCCAACAGACTTTGAAATGTGCTCTATTCACTACCATTTAAGTTTCGCAATTCTTCGTGCTATCTCGTTGGGTCTGGTTTCTTTGTGCATGACGCAGAGAAACGTATCGAGGATTCAGAAATGTGCCCCATCCACTACCATTTAAGTTTCGCAATTCTTCGAGCTATCTCGTTGGGTCTGGTTGCTTTGTGCATGACGCAGAGAAACGTATCGAGGATTCAGAAATGTGCCCCATCCACTACCATTTAAGTTTCGCAATTCTTCGTGCTATCTCGTTGGGTCTGGTTGCTTTGTGCATGACGCAGAGAAACGTATCGAGGATTCAGAAATGTGCCCCATCCACTACCATTTAAGTTTCGCAATTCTTCGTGCTATCTCGTTGGGTCTGGTTGCTTTGTGCATGACGCAGAGAAACGTATCGAGGATTCAGAAATGTGCCCCATCCACTACCATTTAAGTTTCCCAATTCTTCGTGCTATCTCGTTGGGTCTGGTTGCTTTGTGCATGACGCAGAGAAACGTATCGAGGATTCAGAAATGTGCCCCATCCACTACCATTTAAGTTTCGCAATTATTCGTGCTATCTCGTTGGGTCTGGTTGCTTTGCGCATGACGCAGAGAAACGTATCGAGGATTCGGTTCCGTTTGTCATCACACTTTCTTCGTCTTAATCAATTTCAATGAGGTCAGTATATAATATGTACTTATTAATTCGTTCTGTTCGTTGTCTTTTTCTAAAAATCTGGTATTTCAAATAAACACATAAGATCTATAAAACAAAAGTGTTAGGTGTAAAATGGGTAAGGCGCGCTTTTATAAGATGTAGTTTTGTATATTATTTGGGGGTGGTCGGAAATTACCTATTTCTATTAATTTACTATTATTTTCGCGCATCGCAACAGATTCGCTGTTGTTCAACGAAGTTACTGATGACGACGTGGACGATGCCGAGGGATACTTCGACATGCAATGCAACCAGGTCAGTACTATCACTTGATATAAAAAAAAAATATTTTAAACTATGTAGTTAAAAGTTGCTTCAATAATAATTTATGCAGTACAAGTAAAAATTGGTTAAGGTGAAATGTAATGTAATTGCCACTTTTTTTGTTGTTGTGCAATGTGCACAGTATATCAAGGAATGCTCTTGGGTCGCTGCTAAGACTTTTGGGTAGTGGAAGACTTGTAACTTTTTTAAACGACGACTCTAACGTCCTGTATAGACCAAATATCCTACTGGAATAAAAAAAAATATAGTAAAGAAAACTAACTGAAAATTTATAAATTTATCACATAGAAAAAACCGTCAGATATAGCAATTTGAATTTTTTCACATCTGTTCCTCATGAGGTCGAACAGGATTTTTTAAAATTCATCCCTAGCGGTAAGAAACAAAACATGTCCAACACTTGTTGGTGGAATGTGTCCGTTATCAAGATGCTAGGAGAGTACTAATCAACAGATTAAAAATTAATATTATGGATGTTGGTATGTTCCACAGTATTCTGGCCCAGACAACTTCCAAAGAGACCCATATCTTATACAATGTACTGTGCCCGCCGCGACTACCTTGAGATTAACTGTAAATATGTTCCGTATTATGTATGATTATGTATATGTTCCGATAGGACTGACATATCCATTTGGATAAAAGTCCTTTTAAAATAAAAAGAAAAAAAAAACTTTTGTTTTTAAAGATTAGTTAGACTATTTCAGTTAGAACTTCACCAGTAGTATGTCTATCGATAAATAAGTAAACACGGGGGAAATGGATTGTAGTCGATAAAGATCGACTAACTTGAGTATCGATTTTATATTGATTACATGGCAGCCGTGAAATAATCCTTTAACATTCCCTAGTTTGATTCGATGTTATTGAAATGTCTTCATTCAATTATTTAAATAAATCCCGAATTTCACGCATAAAAAGTTAGTCTGTGTATACGCAGGTTAAACTGCGAATCGCGGCTAGTATTATTACTAGCTTTCCATATATAAATACATATGTACATACATACATATATGTCACGTCTTGTTCCCAATGGGGTAGGCAGAGACCACCTCTCTCCACTTGCTACGATCCTGGCACACTTCTTTTGCTTTCTCCACTTTCATGAGCTTCATGCATGCTCGTCGGTTGCGAGTGCTCTTGATCCGGCCTTTCTTTAGGACATCTTCGATTTGATCGAGATATGTCCGCCTAGGTCGACCTGCACCGATAAAAAAAAAACTAAATAGAAATTCTACGCCACTAGGTGTTTATAGGCATGGTGACGATGCAGTACCAAGCGCAGAGCGACATGGTCGAGCTGATCGAGCGTCTTGAGCGCGCCTGCATTCGCTTCGTTCACTTCAGTAAAGAGAACGAGTTGAGATCTCGCGTATTCAGCGAGAAGATGGGCCTAGAGTCCGGCTGGAACTGTCACATCTCGCTCATGAGCGATCAGAACGCCAGGTGAGTTAGTTACCTTCGATAATTTCGTTTAAGTTGCCATTAAGTGTTTTTTTATGTGATGGTGGTCCAAGGAGCAGATGAATTACCCGATGATAAGCGATCAGCCATAAACTTCTACAACACCAAAGGGAGTCACAACGGTATTTTGAACGGGAGTACGCCCTATCCTAATATCTTAGAAAAAAACATTTATTTAATAAATTGAAAAAAAAAAAACAATTTGATAGTATGAAGCAAAAAATTCCTAGAAAGACTCACTATTGTGAACGGTTGGCCGCTTAGATGATGCCAGTGAACGTTTTGTCACGTGGAACGATGGTGGAGACAGGTGGTAGGGATCATACCGTACATTTTCTCGAAGCACTCACCGTTATATACTGTGTGTCTTGATAAAGTGCATAAACAAAGAGCTTTATTTTATATCGATCAAAACTTAACCCTTAGCTTTCTTAATTTTGATGTTGGCCAATGAGCATTTTTATTCAGATTATTTTTCTGCAATTAAATAGTTATAGCTATTTTATAGCTACTTTTGTTTTTGTCGATAAAATTCATTTCACCCCTTTTCGTTTGAGCACTTTGTCAAGCCTCGCACTGTATATGAAAAGGACTGTTCGTTGATAAGGTTGGCCTCGAGTTCGACTGAACCTACCACATATCATGCATGGATAGCCAAAACGTCAGATGATTTACTATCGAGACGCTCAGTTTTCACTTCAACAAGGTGCTTTCAAGTAACTTGTAAAACTGCGATTGAGTGTTCGGCGAAAAATTAGCCGGAAGTCCGACTGTATCTGCTACATCTGTTTTATGAGCTGCCAGATCGCCAGGTGAGAAACTGCGATCGAGTGTTCGGCGAGAAGTTAACTTCTAATCGGATTGTAACCAGCCCCCCTAGACAAAATGCCTTTCTATTTGCGTTTTCTATAATAGATAACATAAAAAATGTATGGAACTGACATTTCCAGTAGATACGTCACGTGACTTGATGACGCTGATAAAAAACTCGCAGACAAGATACTAACTATGTTTCTATTCTATCGCTCGTCTGTGTTCTATTTTGACAGTAGAAGAGTTCTATACAAATTCATAGACAAAATATAGTTTGTGACGTAAAAAATAGATACGGTTCTATTCTATTTCTACTCAACAAAGCGATTGCTCATACCCAATAGATTGGTGATAGATTGTTTGTTTGTTGTTTTAAAATAGTGTGTTTTTGCCAAATTATTCCTAAAAATGCACATGATAAGGCTTTTGTGGGCAGCTCATACCGAAGAAACGTTGATTCGGCTTAGAAGGAGGGTTCAAAATCGACGGCAGCTGGAAAATATTAATGACATGCCCAAAAGTTTATTTATTGAACATTTTAGATTAAATAAAGAAATGTTTTTGAATTTGTGTACAGATTTAAAAAGACTAACTAACATAAAAGGAACCAATGAATTACCATTGGAAATAAAAGTAAGTATTTCAAACACTTCTTTACTTCACAAACATGGTATTTTCTTTATTTGTACAACATTAACTGATTAATTGTAAATCTTATACTTACCTCTAAATAAATGTATACGCAACAATTTTCAATTCCAAATCCAAAGTTTGTTTAATTTAGTCCTAATTAATGTAGGTAAATAATTGTGAAGTACGCATGATTGAAATGTTTTGAAGTTCCTCCTAATCGCATTTTTCCTCTTTAAGCAAAGGGAATTAAGGCGAAACACGGTAGATTAGAAAGCGCTTAGACTATTATAATAGTAGAAATAGAATAGAAAAGACGCGCGTGCTTTTTGTCTAGGGCTACTACTACTGAACGCCAGGTGTGTCAGTGTCGTCAATCATCATTTTAGCAATGGGAGTGAGTTGCGAGCGAATGTATAGCGAGGAAAAGTGGTAAATTGATTTACACTTTCAGAGACGTTTTAGGGAAAGACATACGTCCAGCAGGGTTAATTTTGGCTATTGTAGTGATGATGTCAAACTACAAATTATCAATATTTCTAACTTAATAAACTTTTTTTGTTGTTATTTTTCAGGTATAACTGCTTCGTTATTATTTTGTAAATTTGTGGAAACACTGAATAAACAATATGTAACAAATTTCACGCAATTGTAATATACATATTGGTGACTTTGAAATTATCATTAATTTTTATTAAACAAATACTATAATATTCTATTTTCCTTGCTATTAGGACATATGTTAATTTAAATTAAATATATCGCTGCCAAGTTTTATAAAAATTTATGGTAAAGTTTCATTGGTCTGCGTTAAATCAAAATTAACAAACGTTTCGGTTATATCTCACACATAACAAAATCATTTGTTTTTTGTTTATTGGCTTTTGAATGTTGTTAACCAATAACTAAATACATCACTAGAAAAAAAATCGCCATTGTAATAAAAAATGTTTACTTTTTACTTGGAATATAATTATGCTATTAGCCATTACAGTGAAACACAACACTACACTGTTACTTCCTCTATTATTTAGTTTTCTCGGTGTATTATATTGATGTGTTCTATAGATTTTATGTGTCTATTATATATTTACTATCCGATTACATAAATGTGTTTTTTTTTATATTTACATACTAGTGTTACAATTTAACAATGAAATAATTCTTCTAATTAATTTATCGTGTAAATTGAATTGGATAGTATGTATTGTGAATATTAGGCAAATATTTGTTTAATTATATCGTCTTTTTTTTATTAGCAAGTTCTAGACACAGACTGTGATGTTAAGTTTGTTACTTAAGGCGACGAAGTCATGAGTAACGCTTAGAATGAACCCAAATCTGTCAAATGCGCGATGTATCATTTTTATGAAACAAAAAGTCTTGGATGTCGGGGACGATACTTTTAATTATGTCACTATTGTCTACCAATGATCGCTTAAAACTTTTGTTTTAAATAACATGTCGCGAATTATTACAGAGCACGACACGAAGGATATCGATAAAAAATACGCGTTACGTTTCGACATATAGAACATAACTATTTGACTCACAGGTCCCAAAGCTGTGGGCGTACTTTTAAAAACGATATTCGATATATCGTGGACTTCGTCGTGTCGTATCCTACTCTTAGTTACTATCGTTTAAAACATTTCAACGGACGACCGAACGAACGATATTAATTTTGACATAAGAAAGCCTCAAATGACAACGATGAATTGAATTTGACAGACGAACATTCGCAAAATAAACGTCAAATTTGCGAAAAGTATAATACGATACGGTTTGAGGTGTCGTTGTAATTATCGTAAATTTGACGTATATTTTGCGAATATTCGTCTGTCAATCGTCGTCATTTGAGGCTTTCTTATGTCAAAATTAATATCGTTCGTTCGATCGTCCGTTGAAATGTTTTAAGCGATAGTAACTAAGAGTAGGATACGACACGGCGAAGTCCACGATATATCGAATATCGTTTTTAAGAGTACGCCCCCTGTACAAAAATGTACATAGAATGTGTGCATTCTTTGTAGTTTAATTTTAACGAGCGAGAACAAAGCTCATAATAAAAGTATATTGTCCTTTGGAAAAAATTATACTTTTAATCTGTGACGAGCTGTGATTCGCGGATTTAAAAAAACGTGCTTTTTTCACTGCTCTACATATCCAATATGCTATTAATGTTATAAACACGAACGTTTGTTACTCTTTCACGTAAATATTACCGGATGGATTTTATTGAAACTTCACAATAATATAGATTATACCACAGATAAACTCATAGGCTACAATTTATAAAGATGTATGCCACGCTTATATAAGCTACTCGAAATACTAATCTTGCGCAGGCGAAGTCGCGGGCATCAGCTGGTTTTACTTTAAATCTAAACATCTAAGCATACAACAGCGAGAAACAATACACAATTTTAAGCGAGACACAGCTCATTATCAATTTCGGCATTGTCCTTCCTCGAATTATTGCTAGACAAATGCTGTTCTACCATTTTCACATAAAAACATTTTTTTAAATTAGAAAATCAGGCCCGTCTCAAGGAATTTATTTTGGGACTTTCCAAAGAATTCATCTTCGCGCGGTCGACTGCCTTATCTGTAATAAAAACTAAAACTAACACTATTTAAAATATTTTTACAAAATATCAAGTACAAAGTTTGCGATATTTGATTTTAGGTTAATTTTTAAATGACTTCAGTGGAGCTGATAAATGTTCAATGTTGAAGTTGTGTTAGTAAAAGTTCACTTTTTGATTTCCATCAGTTGATCTAGTAAAAATTTTGTATTTTTAATTGACACATGCAAATTTCAAGAATGCGGTTTGCTCTCAGTATTCGTGTGCGTTATTTGCATGTTGTGTATAATTGCTCGTGTGCGCATGTATAACGAACATAGATTAGAACTGTCTCCAGAACAGTGAACTTTGGTCCCTAGTATGCTCACTCGAGATCGACATAAAATTTTGGACCGCAGTTTTGACATTTGCATTTGTCAATTTTGGCTCACAGCTGAAAAAACGGAGTTACTTGCTAAAAAGTTACTTGCATGAGACAGTAAAAAAATGTGAGATCTTTAAGTATTCATTGGAAAACAATAGGGACACAATTGCGACAGAGGAATGCGCGGCGTAAGAGTGTGAACGATGATATTGTCGGCAGCAAAAGCGGGTCGCCGCTGTCATCGCAAACTTTGCCGCAGTCATGCAAGGAGCGGCCCGGTACGCGACTCAGTAGGGCCATCGAAACCCATGACGCGGCCGCGCTCGGCTTTTTCTATAGGTTTGTTTTGTACCATGCACCGGGCTCGATGGATGAGTAACGGAGCTGCCAAGCGTAAATTGAGATGAAACTACTAGCTTTACAACTACCAACATATTTGCTTTTAGACGAGATCAATTTATGCTATCAGGACAATGTAGTCTAGTAGTAGTTTTGTTATCTGCAAAAAGCTTTTACAGCACTTTAAAATTAGTTTGAGGAAAGCGCGAACTTTTCAGCCTTAATGGCAAACACCTGAATATATTTACTAGGCAGTTGGGATCAACGCGACTTAAACTCGGCGCTAAAGGCTAAAGGTCGCTCGAGATCTTCTGATAGTGTCGTCTCTACAGTACGAAACCCATATTGCTTGTTTTCATTGGTAATGTATTCTATTTTGTCAGTCACAAAGAAGACAAAATAATTTGGAAAGACTACTTTCGAAAAATATTTCGATTGCTTTGTGGCAAATTGGACAAATTGATTGAAAACAAGCAATATGAAGTTCGTCCGAATCACCTCCCACTACGCGGCGAACATGAACGTCCAAGCGGTTAGAAATGCGTTTATATTAGAGATGAAACGGATAGTGATTTGGCCGGATACCGGATACCGGATATTCGGCTAACTACGAGGCCGGAGCGCCGGATATCCGGCCACCGGATATTCGGCCGCTTATCGCGTTTCATATATGTGTGTGTATGTGCAAAATAATCCGTTACTAATATTATAAATTCAGTCTGTTTGTCTGCTACTCTCTCACGCCTAAACTAAAGAACTGATTTTGCTGAAATTTGATACAGAGATAGATTAGACAACGAGAAACAATATAGATAGGCTTAAAAACTTTTGTATTCCCACAGAAAAGCGCGATATAGACGAGTTTAGGGCGTAAAGCACTCAGCGCGAACGGTATCGCGGGAAACATCTAGTATTCGGTATTCGGCCGGATAGTGCCCTACTATCCGGTATCCGGCCGGATAGTGAAAATAGGCCGGATAGGCCGGATACCGGATAGTTACCGGATATCCGTTTCATCACTAGTTTATATTGCTCCGATTCGTTCGATCATGGGTCGCGGTGATGGCTGTCTGCAACGTACCATGATCATTGCCTCGAAAAAAGGCAAGTTGACGCTGTAAAAGCCATCGCGTGTCGTATACTAGTGTCCTTAGTTCCACGTTTGGTAGCATCGATCTTGTAATCGATTAGATGGTCCATCGAGACTGGTCTTAGTTTGCGTTTTCAAACACGCCTTGTAAAATGTATCGTGCATGTCTGCCTGTTTTCTTGTTATTTTTATTTTAATAAATGCCTTTCAATAGTAAGCGTATAGCTTATTTACACCTGGTTAAGTAGCAAGTACAGGTAATATTTATATGTATATAATGATTAGTAGGTTTACGTAATCCAGGAACTCGTCACATTTTTATTTTAGCTGATTTTGTCGAGAATTTTGCAATATTTTGTTTTATCTTTGAGATAAAATTATTACGTTATATAAATGTCAAGGTTGTGGTCCAAAATTTGCTATCAGCGTTTGAATAAATTTTGACTTTAGAAAGCAAATTTCAATATTAACATATCAATAAATAGCCTTGACAACGAGATATCACAGGACAATGTTGTATTGAAACGCTCTAATTTTGTATTATACATAAAACTTGCTTTATATGTAATAATACATCATCTGTACTTGCTATTTAAGAAGTGTACGTTAGCTCGGTATATTGTGCACTGATGAACTTCCCCGGGGTCTTATGAAATTAAGGTATGAACTGTTTAAAAAAAAACAAATCTAAAATCATGGCGAAACGCGGGATATTATTTTGAAACTAATTATGTTATAGCTAGATACACTTGCGACCAATTTATATTGTATGCAACCAGTGGCAAAAACTCATGGACAAATTTAGAGGAACGCAAAAAAAAGGTTTAATTTCTCCTGTTGTAATTATTGATAACTTAATCAGGAGTATGCCAAAGAGACTTGAAGCAGTTCGAAGAGCTAGAGGAGGCAACACTAAGTACTGATTATAGCCCACGTTACAGGATTTCCTAAGCATTATGAAAAAAAAAAACTATAAGTACAAAATTGTTCTAACCTGTAAATTTATTTCTTTTTTCTCCCATTTGATTTTTGTTTTGGTTAATTTCTTCCATTTGATCGTTTGTTTTAGACGTTTGCAATTTTAAATTAACGAATAATAAACAAAATCCAAATTAAAAAAAATATATAACGAAATGTTTTATGGTTATATACACACTTTTTTTTGCGTTACTCTAAATTTGTATATTTCATTTGATTGTCGACTCATCTTTGCATGCGATGGTGTTGTTTGTGTCATTTGTTCAGCTTAATCCTGCCAATTTCTAACTTTTTACATTAATTTGAACTGTAGTATTACAATGAGAAATTTGCCAAGTGCCAGATCAACGAGTACTCCATAGGTGGCGCTTGCGTATTCAATTAAAATCTAGCCACATTTTATAACGTTAAAACAGTATTTATATTATACACTAAAATCATTATTAATAGGGAACAAAATCAAATTTGCTTAACAATATAAATTGTGAAAAATGCAGTTGCAATATTTCATTCGGACGGTTAGTGTTCGGTGGCCTAATAGGCTTGTTGCCTAAATTTCAGTAGTTAGATACTAATATACCTTGATGCCTATTCTATACAAAATAATTATTATTTTTGAAAAAAAATGCTTATTTATAAGAGTAATTTTGCATTTAATTAAATATTTGACATTAGTCATCAAAAACGCTCATGACTGTCATGGCGTCTTGAATGACGTCACGCCGTGCAAAACACAGCTGTTTTAGTATCGGAATATTCGGTATTGTGAAGTTATTTTAATAAAAAATGGATTCATCGTATTACAAGTACTGCATAGTGCCCCAGTGTACAAGCACAAGTATAAAAACACCAAAAAAATTATTTATATACGTGCCAAACAATCAGCAGATACGTAAAAAGTGGCTAACACTCGCGAGAAGGAATGATGCCCATTCTTTTTCGCACTTCCACAAGACATTTGGGAATGACATTTTGACTTTGACGTTTCGCACGGCGTGACGTAACACTTTTTAATTGGTGTTTGCCGTCACGTGATTTATGGCTTATTTTGTGCAATTTTATTTTATAAAAATACTAGCTGACCCGCGCCCACTTCGTTGGGCATAATATTAATAATCCCCGAAGCGAGCACGAAAGCGAACTGAATTAAACCCGAAGCCATCGCGCGCCGTCCGCTGATGATGATGATGATGATGATGATGATGATGATGATGACACTCCGCAATAATGTGGCTTTCTATTGGTGAAAGAATTTTTAAAATTGATGATGATGATGATGATGATGATGATGATAATTTGAGATTTAAACTATCCTATCTCTCAAGTTGGATCGAACTGCACATGGTGTGCGAATTTTATTATAATCGGTTAAGTAGTTTAGGAGTTCATTGAGCACAAACATTGTGACATGAAATTTATATATATTAGATTAGATAAATAATCAAAAGTTATTGTTTTATAAAACTTTGTTTTTTCATAATTAAATGATCATCTTAATAGTTATGCAACCTAATGCATCAGATTTGTTCATAGTGGATACAAGCCTATTGTTGACTTGTAATATATATTGATAACTTGTAAACATTTATTGTACATATACAAACTTTAGTTCGATTTTGTTACGTACAATAAATGACTTGGCTTTTTAAATATACCATTTGCTTAATTATATTTATAAATTTAGAAAATATATATATTTCGTAACAAACTTTGACATGTCTTAGGAGAAAAGCGCCACCTGCAGTTGCAGTATTATACCAACTTTTTTAATATTTGCACTCTGAATATCATTCATTAATGCATGCTACTTTGTGCTGTCACGATGCGGTGTGAATATAGTCACAAACTACTTTCTTACAGGCTACGCATTTGCAATGCAAATGGCATGCTGAAGTCCATCGTGCTGTTGTTTGTATCACTGCAAAAAGCCGCATCTTGGTCGGATCCTTTGCTTTGCATGTCTATAACCACTTTATAATTTAGATATTAGGGGTTAAAATATGAAATTGCTGTTTTTTATGGAGATTTCAAAGAATTTGGCTTAATTCCATACTATAGTTTTCCTTATTTCTTTAATAACCAAGAGAGCAAACTGTACAAATTTTAACACAGACGTCAATAGACATTAAACTAAATAATTATATAGTTTTGAAGGCAAGAAAATTTCTTGTGTTGTTGAAAATTAAGTTGTGGTTAATAATTTAAAATTGACAGCAGATATTTTTTTTATTTTTAGTTTAAAATATCCTAATTCGGAGATTTAATTGTAACCAAAACTTGCACTTTAGGATTAAAAAGTAATGTAAAAATATATATTTTATATGGCGCTTAAATTTAAAAAGTTATAAAGTTTTAAATTACAAGTGAAAAAACCGCAATTTCATAGTTAAGCACCCATTATGTTGCATTAGTAATTATTAACCTCATTTGTAGTAGATTATGTTTAGAGGTACGCACGTTCTACTGAAAATACAAAGTCTCGCCGACGCCACACATTGGTTACATATGTACCAAGTTGAGAATCGGTCGTAGACATGAATTACATATAAACGCGACATTGCATTCTATACCTAATATCAACCCGCGCAGTATACATTTTGTTTTGACTACTGGTGAGTATAAGCGGGTGAAGAAAAAAATACCAACTTTTCCATAGAACTATTCAATGAACGCGTGACACATATATAAATTACCTATTGTACTGACAGTAAGTAGGTGAGCATAGAGCCAATGTATGGTGTCGATATGGTGCATGGCATGGTTTTATTTAAGCATGACCTAGAGATTTGTTTAATTCCAGTTGTCAATTCTTTCGCTAGTAGTTCTGAATCTGTTCCTATTAGCTTCTCTCTTTGCACACACAAACATTCACCTGATACCGTCCGTTAGTAAACGAGAGTAGTAAATTCTTCGCTGTGTTCACGACAGCAACAATATGGCGTCGTCGAAGGCACTGTCGCTGTCGGCGCCCGGCGCGATCAACCTAGAGCCAATTACAGTGAAGTTCGACAATGAAATAAAGAAGGCGAGACACTCGATCACTACGCACAACGGCCTACAGGTGGGTAATGTATTTTTTTTTAATCTCTTATATTTACCGAAAGATAATATGTACTATTTTTGCGCAATTCAAGTTTTTTGATAAATGGGTATCCATTCTCAATTTCGATTCGAAATATGTATTCAAGTTAAATTGACTAGATATTTTTGTTAAATATTTATGGCGGTCGAATCGCGAAAGCACACCCCGCCATGTGCCCCGTATGGGCCTAGAGAACTCGGGGGGTTTTAGTGGGTAGGCCGGTCCTCTATGACCGGACAGCCCCACACACGGCCGCGCCTTGCCAGCGCGGTGTCATGGTGCATAAGGTCGGATTCGCCCTAAAAAAAAATATTTTTTGTTAAATATTTGGAGGTAGAAGGGAAAATGAAACTATTATTTCGTGTTAATAATACATGGAAAAAGATATTTTACAATTCAATTAAGTATTTTACGCAAATTTTTATTAAGCATAAAACATTTGTCAGCAATAAATTATTACAATATTTTGGTACCAAAACTCATTGACTAGTTTATATTTAACATATTATTGCTTTTTTGGCAGAATATTCATTTCCAAAATAAAAAAAAATTAACAAATTCTGGGTATCAAATCTATGACTTTTTTAAACAATGGTTTCGAATTTATATACCCAGAGTGGCTTTCAGCTTTGTTCAATAGATTGTTCCAGCATATCGAACCTAATTAGCGGAAACTTCCCGTGAATTCGATAGTGTTATAGGATCTGGTGTTTTTTGTAAAGCTAGTTAAAGTAGTTTGGTTTTTTTAAAGTAGTTGTTTGCTTCAGTATATTATACAAAAAGCTGGCTAGGTGATGGTACCTGCGCGAACTCATGTTGAGCATAGAAGCGTCGCTGAAATAAGGTGTAATGACACTAGGAGGTGTGTAGAAATAGCAACTATCATTTTGAACACGCTGAATTAGGCGGCGTGATCAAAGCATACGTGGACCATAAATAAAATCAGTATAGCTTAGACAAGATCAAAGTTTCACAAATTAGATTACGTATTTCATAAAGCACCTTAAAACTAAAACATGCCTTAATTAGGTTATCAATTGTGAGATTCTATATGGTTATCTATGATCACATCCAAATTTTTGGATTCACTTACTTGCTTCTACCATTTGCTCCCCCATCACAACCGAAAACAGACTCCGTGGCTGAGAATTTACACAAACTTAATGAAGTTTGTTGCCTTTACTTCTCAGCGTAACAGCATCGCGACGGCGCAAGGGTCGGCGGATTCTCTGCTGGCGGAGGCGGGCGCGGAATCGCCGCCGGACGCGTGCCGCTCGCTCTCCTGCCTCACTGACTCCACCGATCACTCGGCGCCCGTCAACTTTGATATGAGCAACCGGGTAACGAAAACATGCAAACACATCAACATATACCTCATTGTACTCTGAAACAAAAAATAATAATAAATTCGTTATCAGGCGAAGTTGCCGCGCGGGATCGAAAACATTCGGCCGCACATCGAGCAGGTGGACAACGTGCCGCTGCTGGTGTCGCTGTTCACCGATTGCACAGCGCACTCCGTGCACTCGATGATACAAATCATGCAGGTTATTTCTCCATATAAAAGCAATAGGGACGCTCGAACTTGGACAGCGTATTGGCACCGTGCACGATGACAGCGCCAACAACGGGTTACAACTGAGACGGACTTTGAGTTGTCAAATGGCTGACAAACAAATAATTTCAATGAAATATTGTAATTTACATATATTCTACTCAATCATTTAGATCTATAGTGTCGATAATAATGTTGACCTTTTTTATTTCCCTTCTAAAATGGCTCAATTAATAAATTTCAGATAATAAATATGGCTTATTTTCAATTATTTCAAATATACTACCTGATTATATTCAGTACATTTGCATTATTTTTTTTTCTTTATTGTTAACTAGCGACCCGCCCCGGCTTCGCACGGGTGCAGTGAAAAAATGGTTATGGTGGGTTATCCCTAAGAGATAGACATATACCATCGCGGACTTTTTTGTGGATTTTTGTAAGTTGTACAATACTGTAGTACATTATTTTGGTCTATCTCGTAGGGTTCAGCCAGCGTTTGCAATATAAGCGCAAAAAAACGTGCTTATTTACGACATCACATTAGAAACCTTTAAATTTATCAGTGTTTCTCTACTATATTATGCATTTATTATACATACAAACCTTCCTTAAGAATCACTCTATCTATTAAAAAAAACCGCGTCAAAATCCGTTGCGTAGTTTTAAAGATCTAAGCATACATACGGACATACAGCGAAAGCGACTTTGTTTTATACTATGTATTGATGTCGTTTGTATCTTGACAAGGCCAAATTTGGATTAAGCCTTGCAGAGATGTATGTAGCAGGAAATATTATTGGGACGTAACTAAGACTGCCCTGTTCATCAACTTTCTCGCCCACAATGAAGTGCCCACTGCAAATCCTATAATGTGGCTTTGGGTACCACGGCGTTCCATCGGTATTGAAATAATATCTATACTAATATTATAAAGCTGAAGAGTTTGTTTGTTTGTTTGAACGCGCTAATCTCTGGAACTCCTGGTTCGAATTGAAAAATTCTTTTTTTATTGAATAACCTATTTATCGAGGAAGGCTTTAGGCTACATAACATCACGCTGCGACTAATAGGAGCGAAGAAATAATGGAAAATGTGGAAAAAACGGGGAAAATTATTCATCTTTGAGGGCTTCCGTTGCGTGCGCTGCTAAAACGGTTCTAGATACCAAAAAAATATGTATGAAAGAATTATTCCTCTTAAAATGATCTAAAAAAATGTCCGCGACAGTATATGTCTATCTTTTAAAGTCATTCGGGTCAAGTGGGCGCACTTTTCTCTTTGAAGCCCCAATGTGCACATAAATACAATAATAATAGAAATTAAAATATTGTATTGAGTAGAGAATTTATTTGGCTTCAAATTGATATAGTGATGACACCATGAAAAATTTTACTTTAAAAAAAATAAAATAATAATTAATGCAAGTCGTGATGCGTATACTTGACCCGTATTAAGGGTAAGCGTGCGTACACGTATGGGGTAACTAAACGCAGTTGGGGTAAGTGAACACATGCAAGAATAAACCATCTTTTAGTAAGATTTATAATCATTTTTTGAACATAATCAATTAACAATAGTACCAAAGCTGACCA
The DNA here is from genome assembly GCA_036419045.1 of Scirpophaga incertulas. NCBI lineage: Eukaryota > Metazoa > Arthropoda > Insecta > Lepidoptera > Crambidae > Scirpophaga > Scirpophaga incertulas. The sequence goes on along the minus strand of CM071632.1, from coordinate 28,809,597 downwards.
GTATTGACCAATAGCTCGAGCCAGGCTGGTCGCTGCTGACTGCCGAAGTGCAAGTTGAGGATGACGTTTCAAAAAGCATTCAACCCAGTCACGGCCAGCCATTTTCGAAGACTTGTCAAAGCGATTCTCAATGTTATTAGCGGATGCGTATTCAAAAGCCAAGCGTCTCAAACCATTTATAGTCATCTCGAAATATCTCTCATCCATTTCTTTGCCATGAACTACAAATTCTGCCTCTTGATTTTCATTAAATGTTGGCTTAAACCGACCCTTTGAAGATGCAGCTTTGTTTAATTTTAAACGTTTTCGAAGACATGACTCGCTAATTCCAATAGCACTTGCAGCAGCTCTCTTACTTTTCCCTTGCTCTATAAGAATTTTTGCTTTAGAAATTTGTTGTTCCGTGATAGGTGCAAGTTCGGGTTTTTTTTATATAAGTTCGAGGCATGATAATAATTACTAAAACAAAAGAAAAATGAACGTAAACATTTATCAACTAAAACATCACAAATCTAATGACTTAGCCCAGGGACAAGTGTTCGCATGCGCTCACTTACCCGCGCACACTTTCCCAGAGTACCCTAAATCCAAATAAATGACCGTTGAACCAGAAGCGTTGAACATAACCTCTAATTACGCAAATTTATTTCAATAACAATATACATACATACATACATACACTCACGCCCTTTTCCCACGGGGGTAGGCAGAGATTACGTCCTTCCACTTGCTACGGTCCTTACATATCTCTTTCGCTTCATCTACTTTCATAACATTCCTCATACATGCTCGACGATTGCGGGTACTTCTGACCTGGCCTTTTTTGAGGACACTTTCGATTTGTTCGAAATATGTTCGCCTAGGTCTTCCTCGTCCCGTATCTCCACTCACTCCAGCTTCATAAATCATTTTCTTCATCCCTTTCTCTATTCTTGTCACGATATCCTCTTTCAAACCACATTTCTTTCTAATCACTTCATTATACAATCTGTCACTCAGTTTTACTCCTGCCATACTCCGCAAAGCTCTCATTTCTACTGCATTTATTCTGCTTTCATGTCGTTTCTCCCATACCCAACTTTCACTTCCGTACATTAATGTTGGGACCAGCACGCCCTCATGCACTGCTAGTCGCGCTTTTTCTGAAATTTTCTGACTACTCAGAAACGTATGCATGGCCCCATTCACCATGTTACCAGCTTTCACTCGCTTCTCTATATCATTATCACACCTTCCATCCCTTGTAAACATACATCCCAAATATACAAACTCTTCTACTTGTTCTACTTTTTCTCCTTCTATCATAATGTCACACAATGTCATATTTACATCTCTTTCAAACACCAATACCTTGGTCTTACTTACGTTCACTTTCATTCCTTTATCATTTAAAGCGTCATTCATAACAGTTACCATCTCCTGCAACTCACTGGCCGATGATGCCAATATTACTTGGTCATCAGCGTACAGTAGGCATTTGACAAGTAACTCATTCATGCGTAAACCACATTCACTCTCTTTCAAATTCGACAGGCACTGATCCATGAATAGGTTAAACAGCCATGGAGATGCTACACACCCTTGCCTCACACCTTTTTCGATGTGAAACGGTTCTGTGTATGCACCATTTATCCTAACACGAGCATTAGAATTCACATAGAGAGATTTTAATGCTCGAATTAGGCTGCTGCTCACTCCATGCATGGACAATGCCGACCACAACTCATTTCTCACCACTCTGTCATAAGCCTTTTCCAAGTCCACGAATATGCAATATACTCGTTGGCTTTTGGCCAGAAATTTCTGAGTAATGCATCGTAAGGAAAAGACTTGATCCGTACATCCCATTCCCTTTCTAAATCCTGCTTGCACGTCCCAAATTCTATCACTCGTCTCTTTTATGACTCTTTCTATCAGAACCTTAGCATACAATTTGCCAACGACGCTGAGAAGACTTATTCCTCGATAGTTTTTGCAATCCAACCGCGACCCTTTTCCTTTGTATAGTGGGACTATGACGGCTTCGCACCAATCTTTAGGTACTCGGCCGTTCACCCAACACAAGTTGAAAAGGCAGTGCAGCTGTTTTGCGACGGGGCCTTTTCCAGCTCGTAGCATCTCTACCACAATCCTGTCATACCCAGCAGATTTTCCCGCTTTCATACTTTTGAGAGCTTTCACTATCTCTTCCATACTTATTTCACTTTCATTCCAATCCTGTTCCATGTACACATAATCGTCCTGTTCGCCCTGGTCTGCTCTTTCATACAAACTTTCAAAATACTCCTTCCATCTCTTCATCACTCTTTCCTCACCCTTAATCATACCTCCATCGTGGCCCCTGATATTACCCAGCTCCGAGTTTGTACTCTTTCCTCGAGCTGTCCTAATGGATTTCCAAAAACACTTTATGTTGGAACGGAAATTATCAGAGAGCCTGCGATCAAACTCATCTTTACGTTCTTCTTTCTTTCTATTCACTACATCCTTCACTAATGCCTTCACACTTTTGTACTTCTTTCTGGCTTCCTCTGTATCTTCAGCTGTACTCACTTGCATTCTCTGGTTAGCTCTTTGTGCCAACCAATCTCTCCATGCTTTCTTCTTATCTTGCACTACTTTTTGCACGTCTTCATCCATCCATACTCTCTTCTCTTGTCGTCCTTTTGTTCTTTTAATCACACCACATACGTCAGTTGCCACACTCACTATTTGCTCCTTGACAAACTTCCATATGTTTTTATCTCACAAACTTCGTTCATACTCTCAAGTCTATCACGCAACTTTCGCTCATATTCTTCTTCTATTCTTTTCTCTTGCAATTTTTCCACTTTTATGCGTTGCATAATACTAGTCGTTTCCTTGGTTCGATGTCGCCATTTATTTAAAAGGCCACTTATTCGGCTAACAACCAAAAAGTGGTCTGTATCCAGGCCGACACCTCGAAACACTCTTGTATCCCGCACCTTACTTTTCAGTCTCTCATCCACAATCACGAAATCAATCATGCTCTTCGAACATTCATCTTCTCTTGTGTACATATGAATCATCTTGTGAGCAAACATTGTGTTTGTCACCACAAGATTCCATTCCAGACATACATCTAATAAACTTTCCCCATTCGCATTTATTCTCTTATCTCCAAATTTACCTAACACTTTTTCATACCCATCTCGGTGTATACCTACCCAGCTATTAAAATCTCCAAGCATAATAATCCTCTCATTCTCCTTACATTCCGACAGAGTATCTTTCATACCTTCCCAGAACTCCTCTTGCTGTTTTACGGCTTTTGGGGACCTCCTTAAACCAAAATCTGTTGGTGCATATACACATAACAGAAAAATTCTGGTAAGTCCCATCTTTAGCCTTACCCAGAGGAGTCGGGGGTTCACGCACTTATACTCGGTCACACACTCTGTTATTCTTTCGGAAAGGAGGACACCAACTCCCTTTTGGCCTCGATCGAATTGGGAACTCCCGACCAATATGCCGTATAGGTCCATGCTTAGTGGTATCGCATCCTTTCCTTTTGGTTTCATTTACACAGAGCACGTCGATATGCCTTTCGTCCATCATCTGACATACTTCATCTATTTTACTATTCATTCCTCCTCTAACATTCAATGTAGCAAAGCGGTTTTCCGCAAGCCACTTTCCGCCCCCGTGGCGGCGGAAAGTGGCTTGGAAATAAAAATATGTGTACAATTAATAATAATAGACTCACCCTTGTCACCTTAGAATGTTATGAGTAACAGTGTTTTCCTAGATACAAAAAAGTTGCAGTGAAATCAACTGAAACACTGTTTTGTGAATAAATTTAAAACCGAACGTGGTGCTGCGTGTGTGCACGTCGCGTTTGTATCTCCTCAACAGCGCCCCTAAATGCTCAAAACATCCCCCGCCTCCCGCATCCCGCTCTCATGATACAGGCACTGCGCTCACTTACCCACTGCACTTGGTTACCCCGAATGACTCTAATGTTAACTCACTAGAATCGTTTTTATGGTGATCAAATTTGGATATGTCGCGTTGGCAAGATCGGGTAACAGCTGAGGTGGTTGTTTGCAAAAATAAATATGATGCTCAAAATAACTATTCCACGCGGACGAAGTCGCTGGCACAGCTAGTAACAAATAAATCAACTTAATCATTGTAACATGCCACTACAAAATACAATAATGAAAATGTTGTTTTTTAAGTTAGCTTACTTTTTCCTCTTAACAGCTATTATCCATTTTATTCGTTGTTCTCGTTTCAAACTTGCTCGTGGAAATTTATAAATTTCTTTTTCACTATATTTGCCATTGTTTGTACAGTTGACTACGCAGCAGGTTTCGTGCCCATGTTTATTTTAAAACTGAAATTAAAATTTCGCTAGTAACAACAGACAGTTGGTCCTCCCAAAGTTTCATTTTTGGCCACGTAGAGCGCTGCGATCGATTCGTTGTTCCCCCACCTCCTACTTCGCACGCAGCCAATAGCGGCCGTCTTGGTAAAATGACAGGTGTCAAATTTGGCAGAAACAGATATTTAGTCGTAATATTTCATCGTGGACATAAATGAAATTGCACACAAGTATGAAACTTTTTTATCACTGTATCTTCCAGGATTATGGAGAAGTGGTCTGTGTGATGGGATCTGCAGCGAATTGTTTCAACATGGAGATATTCATGCAGGCGGACGCTAGGTAAATATCTCATTTTAGATAAGAGGGATTGACTGCGATGTCACTTTTTGGCCAATCAAAATGCTTTAGAAAAACTATAAAGAACACTTGAACAATTTCTACTAAAGTCAGTTTTGCTATTCGCATGCAAACGGTTGTGCACGCGAGCGCCGGTAGCCAATTTTAGACCGCAGCATTAAGATTTGCATGTGTTAAATGTGTCTCAAAGATAAATGAAATCAGACTTTAATGGCAACATTCACTTTGCATAAAACAAAAGGACTTACAAGTAATTTAAGGTATGATTGACGTTATTAAGTTGTAAGGATTCATTCTACAAAAATATCGAAATGGAGTTAATTACATAAAACTAGCGATAGAAGTATATGTTTTCTAATAGCAAAAAATCTCCAAATTCCCTTTTTATATTAATAAAGGAATCAATGCTAATAATAATGGGCGGTTGAACAAGCCTAATTATAGTGTAACATTACAAAACAAACATTTTAATCAACGATTGTAGACAATTGATGTGCCCCACGGTTTTATTTTAGTCTAGTCTATGCATATGTTTATAATTCCCACGACTGTATCTATTTTATTATTTTTGGGTTTTTAGTACATTTTTTAGTACATTTATCTTAAACATTGCAATGTATGTTTAACATAAAACCGTTTAAATTTAAAAAAGTTTTTTACTATTTTTTTCTAGTGTAAAAAACTTATTAGCTATTGAAACTTAAATCAGTAAGACAAATGCACCTAAAAATATGCTTACTTACTATTAAATAGGGATCAAAATACTAAGTTGACTGTAATTAATTGCAATATTTTTTTTTTTTTTTTTTGTTTCCCTGAGGAAAATGCATTAAATTGCATACCCCGGCTGTGGCGAGCCGGGGTTATGTGGGGCTCTCCTCCCCAGAAGGGGAGGCCTACCCACTAAAAACCTCAGGGATGGCCTTCCTCAGGCATGTAGGGAGCCCCGGAACAGAAAGCTTCTTCCGGGAACCCCCAGCCTCCGCTCCCCCGTCGACACAGGGGAGCCCTCCTCGGGGGAGGCTTACTACCTCCCCCGGTCTCCTCCACCGACGACGCCCCCCGGCCACGGAAGGGGCGTGGTCCATCCCGGGTCGCCGTAGCAGTCGCGAATTACTCGCGCCCGCCGGCGACCCGCGGCGGCGCCGCAGCTGTGCTACCGAGCCCGGCGCCGCCTTCTTCGAGCGGGATCGGCCATCTCCCGACCCCGCTCGGCGGCCTCCTTCTGGAGCATCACTGCCTCACAGAAGGAGGCCACAGCCCTCCAACCTCCCTCGTCGCCCAGCATTGCCGCAATCAATGCCGGCGGAGACAGATCTCGCCCGATCTCTGCGACCAAGACTCGGCGCTCGGAGGCCCACGCGGGGCACTCCGCCAGCGTATGCTGGGCCGAGTCGAGGTCGGATGCGCAGTGGTGACAATGTGTCGATCCCTCCCGTCCTATTCGACACAGATACTCACCGAAGCAGCCGTGCCCGGTGAGTATCTGAGTCAATCGGTAGGTGACCTCCTCCTTCCCGTGGAGCCAAGCTTCGAGGTGCGGGAGTACGGCACCGACGGCCCGCTGGCGCGCGCAGATCCGTAATTCGAGCTGCGCACGCCAGGCCGCCACAATCCGTCGGTGCCACTCCCGCTTAGGCACTTCGTGCGCGGGTTCCAGGGCGCTCCCCCCATCGCCCTCCCGGCCGACACGCCGCGACGCATACGTCGCCGCATACATGTCGGCCAGGATGTCGAATTGGGGGGGGAGCGTCCCAGAACCGTCGCCGCCTCGTACGAGATTGTACGGTAGCCTCGCACGATCCGTATGGCCATTATCCGCTGCAGGCTCCGTAGCAGAGCTCTGCAGCGGGACCTCGCGCAGTCTTGCGACCACACGGGAGCCCCATACATGGCCACGGATCGCACGACGCCCTCGTACAGGCGGCGAACTCCATCCCTCGGTCCCCCGAGATTGGGCAGCAGGCGATGCAATGCGCCCGCCACCCTTTGGCTCGGGGGCTCAGGGACCGCACGAAATGCTCCTCGAAGCTCCAGCGGCGGTCCAGGGTGAGGCCCAGGTACTTGATGTACGGCCCCACCGGGACCACCGCGTCACCCACCCGGATCCGGCAGCTGGGTGGTTCCCGGCGCCTCGGAAGGCCGTGGAACCATAGCGCCTCGGTTTTGTGAGGCGCTATTTCTAAACCCAGCCGGCGGATCGCCCGCACGACACATGCCACCCCAAGCTCGGCAAGCCTGAGCACCGTCCCGAAGTCGGCCCCAGTCGTCACGACGAGAGTGTCGTCAGCGTAGCAGACGACACTCACGCCGCGAGGAAGGCTGGTGCGAAGGACCGCGTCGTATGCGAGGTTCCATAGCAGGGGTCCCAACACCGACCCCTGCGGAACGCCGCATTCGACCCTCCTCGACGTTTCCATCCCGTCCCGTCCCATCACGCCGATCGTCCTGTCGCGCAGATAGTCCCCGACCACGGCCCGCAGGTAGGGAGGCAGCTCGTGGTATACGAGCGCCTCCCTAATGGCCTGCCAGGGGAGGGTACCGAAGGCGTTGACGATGTCTAACGACACCGCCAACGCCACCCCCCCCGATCGGACTGCGGACTCCGACAGGGAACGAACACGCTGGACGGCGTCCAGCGTTGATCGCCCCCGCCGGAATCCAAATTGGCAGTCCGATAGGTCGGGACCCGCGCGCGACAGGTGCTCGCTGATACGAGCGGAGATAACCCTCTCGAAGAGTTTCCCCGCCTCGTTCAGCAAGCAGATCGGACGAAACGAAGATGGAACGTCGCCGGTCCTTCCCTCCTTCCTGAGGAGCACCAACCTAGCCGACTTCCAGTCGACGGGAAACACGCCTTCGCGGAGACAGCTCGTGAAGAGCTGCCTCACCGTGCTCCCGAACGCCCTGAGCGCCAGCGCTAGCACCTTTCCCGGGACCCCGTCCGGTCCCGGGGCAGTGTTGCGCGCAGAGAGCCGCGAAACGGCCCCGGTGAGCTCGCTCTCCGTCACCCGGAGGTCGTCCGACCAAGGGCCGGGCGACGGGACTGCGGGGGGACTGCCCCGGACCCTCGGGAAGAGCGTATCCACCGCTCTTCCCACGACGAGAGGGTCCAGGGTCTCCGTCAGCGGAGGGACCCACGGTCGGAGCTTGCCCAGTACCATCCGATACGGGCGCCCCCATGGGTCCCTCTCCAGTCCCTCCAGCAGCTCGCGCCAGGACCGCGCCTTGGCGTCGGCGATGGCGTCGCCGAGCGCCTTGGCCGCGGCTCCGTACGCGCTTCTGGCGCTCAGGACTTCGTCGACTGAGGCTTGCCGTCTTCGACGGGCTCTGAGGTACTGGCGGCGCGCGGCTACTACAACGACCCGTAGCCGCGCGATCTCCTCGTTCCACCAGTACGCAGAGCGCCGCCGGGGCGGCCTGACTCGGGGCATGGAGACGTCGCAGATCGACGTCATCGTGTCCCGGAGCCAGGCGGCCCGCGCATGCACATCGAGGTCGGGCGAAATCCGTGCCTCCTCCGCCCAGTCCGCGACGTGGGCAGCGGCTAGGGCCGCATCCCGGTCCAGCCGCTTGATGGACCAACGTCGCGGACGGCTGTCCTCCTGGAGTGTGCGGGAAGGGCGGCGGTGGGCCACCGACACGTCGAACACGATGTGCCGGTGGTCGGAGAGTGTAACCACCTCCGCCGCCACCCTCCAACCTGACACCATGCGGTGCGCAGAGGGAGTCGCCCATGACAGGTCGACGATCGACTCCCCCTGCCACCGCACGCAGGTGCTGACTGACCCCCGGTTTAAAAGCCGGAGGTCCAACCCCGCCGCCCACTCCAGGAGTGTCTCCCCTCTTACGTCGTCCCGGGTGTCGCCCCACTCTCGCGAGTGGGCGTTGAAATCACCCAGGACGAAGACTGGACGGGGAGCGCAACAGCGAACGCAGTTCGCTACCCCGTCCAGAAATGCCTCGAATGCGGCGAGGCCGCAGTTCGGGGAGATATAACAGCCTATCGTGGCCGTGGACCCCCATTCCACGGCCACGTAACCCGGCCCCGTAGCGAGCAGAGTGCAGTGCGGTCGGTCGGCCGCCCAATAAATGGCGACCAAGCCCTGGTCGTCCCCAAACCACCTTGGGTGGTTCGGGACAGAGTAGGGCTCTGCGACGACCGCCAGGGCAACCTCACCCTCCGCGAGCGTTTGGATCATAAGATCCTGCGCCGCGCGGCAGTGATTGAGGTTGCCCTGGAGCACTCTGCACCCTGTGCTTTGGACGTCCATGTTAAGATTGGACGTCCATTGCTACGCTCGCCCCCGGGGTCGGGGCGGGAGGTTGGGCGACCCCCCCCTTTCTTTTGGGTGGGCAGCATCTCCTGCTGCCCACCCGGTGGCCTGCCGGTCTGCCCAGGTCCTTGCAGACCGGGCAGGAGGGAGCACTCGCGGTGCAGAGACGGGCAATATGCCCCGGCTCTCCGCACCGGTAGCACAGGGTGCTCCGATCCACCTGACGGTTAGGGCAATTAACCCTAACGTGCCCCCTCTCGAGGCACCCGAAGCACTGCTGGGGACGTGCCTCGAGTGCCTGCACCTTGACCGAGGACCACCCGACCAGGAGCCGCCCCGCCGTCAGTTTCCTGACAGCCGCGAGCGGACACCTGACCCAGGCGGTCCCCAAGCGGGCGTGCCCGGCGCGTATTTCCCCGACCTTAACGTCGGCCGGGGAACACTCGCCGGCAGCGGATATGGCTGCTGCCACATCAGCTTGGGCGATGGACTCGTCGAGGTCCATCACCCGCACGTCCGCCATCTTGCACGGGCGCGTAATTTTCGCGCCCGTGCCTTCCAGAGCCTCCCTCATTCGCTCCGCCAGGACATCAGCCTTGGCGGAGCTCTCCGGGCCCGGCACTTCTAATAGGAGGGCCCCGGTCGCCGCCCTTCTGGTGCGCACGCCGCCGGTGATCCCTAGGGCCGCCAAGCTAATTTTGGACTTGGCGGTCCCCATCACGGCGGCGTACGTGGTTCCCGAATCCGGAGGCACCGTAACAACCACCGCCGCGCAGGCCGGTGGTTTCGGTAGCCTCCGGGGACCGGTCTCCACCACTTTAATGACCTGGGTCTTTTTGGAGGCCGGGGCCTTCTCGGGGGTAACCTTCTTTTGGCGTCTCGCCACGGTGGCCCAGGTGGTTACCCCGGGGATCTCAGGCGCCAGCGCCGCCGCAGATGGAGCTGTCGGCGGGGCCACCGCAACGGGGCTTGGAGGAGGGAGAGTCGCCTTCTTCTTTTTTTTCTTCCCCCCCCTCTTTTTCTTCTTCTTCCCGCCCGGCGCGTCAGGCGGTACGGGGCGAGCTACCTCCACCTGGCGGCGCTCATGCGCCAGCGGGGGTCGCCTTCCCATCTCTGGGAAGAACCGGCGCATAAGGTCGGCCTGAAATCGGGCGAACTCTCTCTCCATTATGGAGGAGAGCTCGCCCCAGGCCGGCCCAGCCGGTTCCTCCCGGGGTGACTGAGACTTCAGAGGAGCGGGTGTCCTCTCCTGCCCATTGCAATATACCTAGTTCAAAATTGTTCGAAGAAACAATTCTGATAAACTATAAAAAACGATATGTTGTGCTTTTTTTCAGCATAGCCGTAGAGCCATTGTACCCAGTGTTGTGCCAAAAAATGCCGCCGTACCAAGTGCCAGAGAAGTGCGTCGGACCTATAGACCTGGCGAGGTCGCTCAACTCTGTACCTTGTTCCTTGTCGGTATGTCTATTCCTTATTAAGTCTGTAATGACCTCGATTATTCTAAAAACAAATATTGTGACATTCATAAAAATAAAAACGAAATTATTTATCAAATATCCGTTTCTCGTTATTTGTTTGATAATCATATTTATTTAACTACTTACTATATACAAAACGTAATGTAAGATTTAAAAGACTAATTTTAAATGTTTGCACGGCAGTTCTCATTTAAATGAAGTTACTGTTATGACTACGTACCTAGTGCTCAAAAAATGCATCCGAGTCGTTAACCAGGTCAGATCCCTAATCTCTGATTTGTTTTGTTATCTGTGTGTGGTTTACTTATAATTCATAACACTGTTTCATCTTGTACAAACAATTGTAAAGGCAAAAATTACCAAAATTATGTTTGATTTAACTAAATATCGAATTTCAACTGTTTTCTCGGTGGTCCTACCCATTTTTCCTACTAGTAGTACCACGTACCCTAGCTACGGTCATTTCTCTCAGTACTGTTCTAAACCGAGTGCACTAGAAATGTGCCAGACTTACTTGCCCCTCAACTCCGTGCAATGTTTCTTGTCTGTATAATCCAATAAATACAAATACATTCCAGCAATTGCAAACAAATTCTGCTTAAACATTTATATAGACAACAAATAAATTCTTCACAAAATTCCATTTTGACAGGTGTCAAACTTAAGGTTTATCCGTCAAAATGTCGCTCAGAGGTAATACAGTGGGTTCAAGGTTCGTAGCATAGTGTAAATAGATATGAATGTCGCAATTCTGTTTTAACTTTTCTAATCGACACGTTCTATCATTTTCTTACTGCCCTGTTACTTAACTTATATTTTCTATTGCATTTTCTTTCTTTACTACATGTCATTTTATTTTTAATTGATCAATATTAGTTTTGCTGCCTATTCTATGAAAAAAGTAAGACAACTGATTAATATTAAAACGTCAAATTTTATCTATTGTAGTTATTCTTATAGTGGTACGCCTTATGACCTACCGGTTTGGAGATCTACTGCAAATATTGAAATTATTCTTATATTATTTGAAAGAGCAATTCGGACTATGTATAATTCTCTCACAGAATCTTATTTAAATGCATTACTATTTTGACATTAACAGATCTGTATATTTATGAAATTTTAATTTATAAGCACTTAACACATTTGATACACATTATAACTTAAAAATAAACCTGCATAGCTTTGTATATCGCTTTTATGGCGCTTACAAACCGTTCTTAATTGGTGTTAACCAGTGTTATCATGATACTGCAATCATCGTTGTTCTCGAAAAAAAGAATGCAGCTTAGTAGAAATTTTCAAGCTATCAATGTCATTACTAATTTGTCAGACAATTTTGGACCCCATAATATCGGTCCAAAATGCGTATTTTATCAGTAATGTTGAAATTCTAATATTGTTTAACCTGAGGCTAAAAAACTTATCAAAATGATTTTTTTAGAGACTGTATAATATCAGGTTAAACTAGTTATTAAAAACTTTGTATTGATTTTTTTTGTTGTAAAACGATGTACAAATGCGACGACCATTGTACTTTAAAACACTTCAAAAATATATCATAACAATGTGTCGGCTTAATTTTTATAATTGTGTATAATACAATTATTGTTGCCGCCGAAATGTATAAGGGAACTGACACATATCTAATATTATAAATTAAAAACTTCTGGAGCAATTATCAAGATCAAAGAAAACTTACGTATTCTTTTGAATGTTCTTCTCGAGAAGGCAAAGCAAAGGCCTATGACAAACATTATTTTGATTTTTGATCACGTCTGTTGCATCATCAGAATTGGTACCGTTCGATTTTCTGCCAAATTCACTACTGTCTATATTATTTGCACGCGGCTCAGTTACAAAACAAATGGCAAAATCAGCCGTGCACTAACTACTGCAGTAAGGAGGTGAGTTTTTTTAATATACACTTTATACTCAAAAATGCATGCTATCTCTTTCTTCCAAAACAAAAGTGACCACATTAAATGTATGATCTCTGTTAAATACTAACCGTTAACTAAAACCCTTTATAACTTTTACACATGTGTTTTTAGTTAATTAATAGGGTTACACTCTTACATTATCTATAATACAGAAGTGTGCATATTTCATGTCGTGGTAAATACCTTTAGTCGGCTCCTACGACATCCAAGATCTTTCTTGGATGGAATGCAGTGGGATATGTATTCTTAATCAGTCACGGCACTAACTAATGAGAATGAGCAATGTAAAAGGGGGTATGAGAGATTTTTATACAGTAGAGCGTCGATTATCCGAACGTCGCTCAACCGAACGACCGCTCATCCGAACAGGAGACGAAAAATGAAAACCAATTCGCATTCGAAATCGTGAGATTCGTATACGAATTACCGAATTGACTATTTCTGAACTTTCATTTCGTGCGTTGTGCAACGAGTGGTTCAACCCACTCGTTTTTGATTTCTACTAGTAGAATTTCCAACGCTGAAGTGACGTTGTCAGTGATAAATTTACTCTGGTTAATGTAAAACTTGTAAATGGTACTATCGGGGTTTCTCGCGCCTTACCACTTTTTAGAAATATTCGTGTGCAAGCGGCTCGCACCGGGCACGACTACGCGATCCGTAGCTATCCCTGATTGGTTACGTATTTTACTACGATTTACTACGACCATTCATATACCAAAAGAGATTTCAAACAAACGATTTTGAAATCTCTTTTGGTATTAGTCTGCTTTACGCCTTTGTGGATTGTTGACGTTTCTGCTGCTGTTAGTTTCTGTGCTCTCTACGACCTCTGCTTTCATACCGGAATTTTGTTTTGTGATTTTAAATTATTATGCGTGAAACGGAATCTTATTAAGAATTTGTTTTTATTATATATACTTTATTGCCATAATTAAAGTTACAAAAAAAAAGTAAAAATTGTGGTTCACAAAGGTGGACGCGCCGCTGTTCGCGCTCTTGTCAACTCGTTGTTGTTAAACTAAATTTTGTCGCGTGAAACTCTTTTTTTAAAATGGCCAAATGTAAACATGTTGTCCGTTCTATGAACGTTAAATACGAGATTAATAAAGTGTTACTATGAGATTGTCTGAACCTTTTTTTTCCTATTTATTATTAAAGATATACATGTAAATATGGTTTTTATTTAACTGTACGTAAATATATATAGCCGAATCAATATATGTACATATAGGTCATAGGTACAGTTCGATTATCCGAAAATACCGGTTTTCCGAACATCCTTGTTCCCCAATTAGTTCGGATAATCAACGCTCTACTGTACATGCTATATCAAATGGGAATAATTGTGAAATTGACAGTGAAGCGACACGCACCTTTACGAAAGCGCTCACACACGTATCTCTTGTACTCACATATTGGTCAGTTTTTTATTTCCCAGTATATGTGTTGTTGCAAATAATATCTTAAAATTAATGATACTGTTGTTTCTTATGTTTTTTTATATATATATTATGTCAAAAGTGTTAAGAAATTAGAGTAAATGTAATTTAGAGGCAACGCAATAATTTTTAAATAAAGCGGCTATTATCGCATTATGTTTTTGAATTTGTAAATGTTTCTCAATAAAATATTATTATGTCGCTTCATTTAACGAGTTTTTATAAAACACGGTTCTTTATGTTGCGTGCGCTGGGATATATCGCACTAATAATACAATAGTGTATCAACTCAAAACGTCGTACTTGACATAATACTATAAACACGCGCAAAATTTGATTCCTCACGCGTGATCAAGACCGTCGTTCGATTAGTGCAAAAACAGAATAAGGATAAATTAAAAAACTTATGTGACAGTTATTCAATTTGCAACTATTACATGAAGTGAGTAATAAGTTTTTTGTTGATTCTGAAAAATGTTCGATTTTGAGTTGATACACTATTGTATTATTAGTGCAATATGTCCAACGCGTAGAGGCCATTTAAGCAAAAAATTGGGTCTAACCTCCATCTGCACAATGACAAATACAGCTAAAGACTATACCCAGTTTGATGCACAGATACTATTGTTATTACAGGTCCAAACGTTTGTAGACTATTTGTATTTCAATTTCGGTGGTAGTAAGAACCGGATTACGAAAGAAATTCCGGTCACCTGCCGTCTGCCTCCTGATTGAAATAACATTATATTATTGATTGATGAACCGACTCAATGTCCAGATGAGCCGCGACGCGGATGTATCTCTGTTCACGCTGATCACCATGTCGCGCCACTTCATGATGAGCATGTGGAACTGCACGCAGTTCTGGATCTGCAGCGTTTGCTTCATCACCCTGATACAGGTACAGACGGCACCCGATTGGCTTAGGCTCGTATATTTTACTTCCGTCTATAATACTTATATGTATATTTCTATATTCTATATGTAAATAATATTTTATAAGTCACTGTTTTATTATTAACGAAATTAATTCCTACACATCATTCTTCGTTTCTTACACTATGTCGCGTCAGTGCCCTTTATGGGTAACTAGCTTCCGCCCGCGGCTATGCCACGTGAAATGAGTTTTTGTCAATCCTTTTTTTTTTATTATTAATGTCTGGAAAGTGCGTTACGCATACCCCGCGGCTCGGGAACACCGCGGGGTTATGTCGGACTCTCCGCGCGTTTGGGGGCCGAGTGCCAGCCAAGTGCGCGGCCTACCGACTAAAAACCAGACAATGCCCCTCAGGGACGCCTTGGCAGGAGCGCATCAATTGTCGACGCATCCTCCCCCTCATCAGACGAGGAGGAAGACACGTCGAGGAGAGCAGCATCATTGCCTGACAAGGTCATGGGAACACTTGCGTACACTTCCACGACCTCGTCGGCGTCATTGGCTCGCCCGCGGCGAGCCCCTCTCACCCCCCCCGTTTTGCTGGGGTGGCCGTCGATCCCCCGGGACATCCAGGGGATCGTCGACTGACGGCGACCTTTGCATAGCAGGAATCAGCCTTCCCGGGCCTGGTCCCCGCTGGTCACCGACAGGAGGAAGGAGGCGAGCGAACTCGCGCCTCCTCTGCCCTGCGCGCCTGCGGCGGCATGCCGGAGCCTCGGGATCCGCCTCCCTGGCCCGCTCCACCGCCTCCTTCTGCGTCATGACGTCGGCGCAGAAGGAGTTTACTAGCGCCCACGTCCTCTCCCCCTCCAGCATGGCGCGCACCACGTTTCGGAGGGAGAGATCGTCGCCTATCACGGCGACCAACTCGGCGCGCCGCGCAGAGAACGCCGAGCACACCGCTAGGGTGTGCTGTGCGGTGTCCTCCTCGGCGCCACAATGGTGGCACCCCGGGGTAGTTTTTGTCAATCCTGGTCCCTTATGTCTAAGGTACCAAGACTCATGGTGTTATCTTCAATTCAACCCCTATTTCACCCCCACACTGGTAAAAATTTCAAAATGAACAAACGATTTTTTGTTTCTTCTTATGACGTGATACGAACTTGCGTACTAACTTTCAACCCTTATTTCACTCCCTAGCTGGTTGAAATTTCAAAAATACTAGAACAAATTGTTAATGATTTCTTATCAAGTGCTTAAACATAAAGTTTCATGGTTTTATCTTAAAAATTAAGAAATCCCGTACAAACTTTCAACTTCTCTTTTAACTCCTGCATCCCTTTTTTCGAAATAAAAAGTAGGCTATGTTCTGTCTCAGGGTCTAAAGATTGTCTGTACCAAATTTCATCAAAATCGGTTGCGAGGTTTAAGCGAGAAAGCGTAACAGACAGACAGTTACTTTCGCAATTATAATATTACTTTGGATGATTGAAGAACAGTATTCGGTTGAAGGGCGAAGTGAAACACTGAATGATAACCCGTTTATTTGCTAACATATATATGTACTACCAAATACATAGTCATTTAACATATTACAATACAATATATCTTTTGTGTCATTTGTTATTCGAATTAACGTATACATGATGATCCATAACGTATACGATGATATATATATATATATATATATATATATATATATATATATATATATATATATAAATATGTTATAAACGTGAGGGTTACTAACTACCGTTTCCCAAATATGTAAATTATATAGCTGCTTTATGTTAGAATGATTTCCATATTTCTAATGCTAGGCGCAGAATCTTGGATTTGAATGATTTCTGGCAACTTCACAATATATTTGGTTGCATCTCTTGAAAAGACTTCATTCGCTACTCCAGTAAGGCAGAGATTCTTATTCTCTAATATTTTCATTAGAGCGGGATTTACACTAATGATTTTATTATGCATACATCCTTACTAATATATAATATTATAAATCGAAAAGTGTGTTTGTTTGTTTGTTCCGCTTTCACGCCGTAACTACTGACCCGATTGCTTTGAAATTTTGCAGACGTAAAGATAAAAGTCCGGATTAAACAGTAGGGTAGTTTTTATCCCAAAAACCGACAGATCCCGCAGGATGCGCGATAAAGACTATTCAAAAGCTACTGTTCGGATTTTCCTGCAGTTTTCATCAATAGACAGTGATTCTTGAAGAAGGTTCTAGGCTATGATGTATTCCGGGAAAACCCGATAAATCCCACGGGAGGCGCAATAAAGGCATCGCTCAAAAACTACTGCACAGATTTTCATGTGGTTTTCATCAATAGATAGAGTGATTCTTGAGCAAGGTTTTGCGGTATTTTTTATCTCGAAAAATGTATAGTCCCACGGGATTTGCGATAAAGCCTTTGTGCCATAAATCGACTTCCGCGCATATGTCGCCGTGGGCAAAAGCTATGAGCGTTAACCCTCTATAGACCCAATTCCGAAATCCACGCGGGCGAAGCCGCGGTCAGAAAGCTAGTGTATAAATAATTTCGATCCGCCTTCAAGTGCAAACAATATTAGAATTGTGGCCTTCAACTTGGCGGATTCAAGAAATACTTTTTCACGCATCTCCTAAAGGGCCCTAGATTAACAATCCTAATAGGGACTTGGACTGTTTCATAAAAACCATTTCAACCTATTGTTTACTTATCTAAAAAGCTGCTAAAATATTTTCCTACTAAAATTACTTTATTCTTTGTTAAAAAATTGATAATTATTTTACACATTTGAATTTCGCGCTAAAACACCACTCTTTTATTATGACTCGATTATGACGTCACTCATCATACAGAGGTTACTTGCTCATTGACACAGCGTGTGTAAACAACAGTTTTTACATTTCTGAAATCCGATGAGAATTTCGAAACGAGGTTTCGAAATCACAAACAACGTAAACGAGTAGTAGGTGACAAGTGACAATGATAAATGACGTCACGCGCTGTGATTGGCGTTTGTAGTCACGTGACTTTCACATTAAAAATAATAATTTATTATGTTAAAAATAAAGAAAAGCTATCATTCTTGTCTAATTATTCCTGTTAATAATTAATTCTAACCGCATATACTATCCCTGTACAAAACAGCATATCATTTTATTACTACAGTCCATGACCCTATTCATATTGTTTGATCGACGTGAATAGGATTACATACTGAAAATGCACCTAGGCACCATGGTACTGCGGTTTAAATTGGAACGCATGTAGTGTATCTCGGAGTATGTTCGTAGGTGGGGTCGCTGTGTGGGTTCTTGCCGCTGGCGCTGAGCGTGGGCGGGTGCGTGTGGTGCGGCGCCGTGTGCGTCCCGCTGGTGGGCGCTCCGCTGGCGTGCGCGCCGCCCCCGCCCGCCGTCATGTCGCGCGCCGCCGCCCGCCCTGCGCGCCGCCCGCCCGCGCAGGTACACGCCCACCGCCTGGCCAACAGTATCGGGTACGGTGCAATGTCCCGTATTTCCCTCTGCTTAAAAAAGGTACTTAGCTTTTACGGTGGTACGTACTGAGGTTACAAGGAGAATAAAATGTGGTATTGAAATTTCTACATACATACATACACTCACGCCTTTTTCCCATGGGGGTAGGCAGAGGTTACGTCTTTCCACTTGCTTACGGTCTTTACATATCTCTTTCGCTTCATCTACTTTCATAACATTCCTCATACATGCTCGACGATTGCGGGTACTTCTGACCTGGCCTTTTTTGATTGAAATTTCTGGTTACCGAATTTAAATTTTGATTCCTAAATACGTTTTATGTTTGGGCCCCATTTTTTATTATTTTTCTACACTTACTGTGTGATGTTTTTCTGATAGCACTCCCCTCTAAGACAAAGTTTCCAAAAAGAAAAACTTTTATAAAATAATATTTTAAAGTCTCGAATATTGGTTTCTTTCATAAAGCTTTTTTTATATTTATAGGTTTTAATGAAGGCGTCAAGCTATTTATATATTTTTTTCGAAAATATTAATAAATTCTGATAGTAATAATAATAATAATAAAAAAGTTTATTGTCCACCAATTAACATTTTATATAGCTATAACTAATACGTAATTTATGATCTACAATAATAATAATAAAATGTGTAGGTAATCTAATTTGCAAAATAAAATAAATCTTAGAAAATTCAAAGAAATAAATATTATTAAAAACAAAACCTTAATCTAATTTTGTGGGGACAAAAGGTACTTGGCTCAGCTTGTGCTGTATGAGGCGTGATTAGCCTAATGCAGCGCTGATTTTCAGCCAAGTCCTGCTCTCTCCAAATTCCAATAAGAAGACATCTTACTTAACTAAACTATATAATGATGTGTCTACTGCAACCGTGCTTTCGTCTTGATAAATAAATCAAATAAAATAAAAATAAATTTAAATAAACAAATAAATATATATAAAAAATCTGCTAATATTCAATATATCTATAGTTGCAAAACAGTTATAGGCACTCGAAAAATGTACAAAATTTTAATTGCCCGGCATAGGGAGGCTTCAGGATTTCCCCTGCACGTTGTTTGTTAAGCAATGCGGATTTATAGTGCTTTTTAAATTTGAAAGCGCTTAGTTTATTCCGAAGTGGAGGGGGAAGATCATTCCATATTTTTGCAGCTCTGTACCTGAAACATCCCCTATACCTAGCAGACCTATGAGCCGGCACAACCATACAGCCTTGCACAGCTGACCGCAAAGTCTTTCCTCTTGCACCCTTGACAAAACTAATCTTCTCAAACAGATATTGAGGGTTCCTATCCCAGACAACTTTATAAACTAAATTCGCATATTGTAATTCCCTTCGAGACTTCATGTTCAGTATATTATTTTTATTCATAATGGGTGTTATGTAACCCCGTTTAGGAACATTGAAACAGAACCTTATACAGGCATTCTGTACTCGTTGAATGGTTCTTTCCGTGGCGGTATCTAATCTAGGTCCGAAAACTGTACTACAGTAGTTAAATGTGGATAATATTAACATCTCAGTAAGTTGTAACCTTACTTTTTCGCTTGTGTAGGGCCGAATTTTATATAAGCATTTGAGCTTTAAAAATGCACCTCTGACTTTATTGTCAATATGCTCTCGAAATTTCTGTTTGGTGTCCAATATTAAACCCAAATTTCGGACATTGTTTTCTAATGGGATTACAGTGTTATTAATTAGGACTTTATCTTTACAGCCCATTCCTGCATTAATTTGACCGTTTGTGCCTAAAATAATCATTTTTGACTTTTTCGGGTTGAGAATTAATGAATTCGATTTAGCCCACTCCCAAATATTTTGCAAGTCATCATTAATTCGTTTTATTGCCTCTTCCTTGTCTCTATTATAGAAGGAGTAATAAATCTGTGTATCATCTACATAAAGGTGATAGTTACACCATTTTATATGTTTAGACAAATCAGCTGTGAAACAAAATAGGACTCAGTATTGATCCCTGTGGTAAACCTCTAGTTAATTTTTCCACAGATGAATACATTTTCGTGCCATTATCACTATCCAGAACAACTATCTGCTCTCTGTCACCTAAGAAAGACACAAACCACGAGCAAGCGTCGTCTGAGAATCCATAGAACCTCAACTTAGCAATGAGTAAGTCCTGATGTAAGTAGTCAAACGCTCTCGAGAAGTCTAACAGAACCATAATAGTGCATTTACCCTGATCCGATGCCTCTGTGATGTCGTCTGTAATGTGCAATAATGCAGTTTCTGTGCCATGTCCTTTACGGAATCCTGATTGAAATTTGGGTATAATTTTTCCGTTCAAGTGCAAGTAATTCTGAATTTGATACAGGGCCACTTTTTCTAAAACTTTCGACAATGTTGGCAGTAAGGATATTGGCCGTAGATCTGAAAGATCCTTGACTGAGGCTGTTTTCGCTATAGGCTTAACAAGCGCTGTTTTCCAAGATTGGGGGTAGCTGTTTGTCACAAATGATTTGTTTATTATTTTTGTTATAATAGGTAAGGTTACACTCAATGTCAAGTTAATCATATCTATACTCAAATTATCAATACCCACTGCCCTAGTTTTAATAGCCTTTAAGCATTTCATTACATCAGTTTCTGAGATTAGTTTGAAATGGAATTTTAGCTCATCAGAGTAAGAATTGTTGTTGTAGTAATCTAATGTTCCTTGGTGTACTTCCATACTTCCGGGTACTTTGATGAAATGTTGATTTATTTCATTAACATTTTGTACCTGATCTGGTATTTGGTTTTGCTTAGTTTGCGGAATTGAAGCCGATTTCTTAATGTAATTCCAAAGTGTTTTGGGGTTTTTAATGTTTCTATTGATATAGTTATTATTAAAAATGCCCTTTTTTCTCTTTCAATAGTAGAACTTACAAGATTCCGTAGACTTCTGTAGTAATCTTTTGAACTATCAGTCTTATTCTTAAGCGCTGTAGTAAAGGCCTTGTTCCGCAACTCCATCATTACCATTGGTGTAATCCACGGCTTTGCTTCACCTTTAACAATCATTCTCTTTAATGGCGAATGCTTATCAAAGAGTACATTTAAATTGCTATTTAATGTGTCTACCATTACATTTACATTGTTAGTGTCCATAGTGTAATTACATCTCATGCTTTCCAGATCTTTCATGAACACTTCATAGTCTATATCTGTTAACGTGCGAGTGACAATATATCTTTTCTCTGGTTTTGGCTTTTTAATATCCAATTCTACTAATATCATTGCATGGTCGCTTAGATTAGGATTATGTATGACAACTACTTCTTTGCATCTATTTGGAACATTAGTGATGACAATATCCAACAAGGTCTCGGTGGTGTCAGTAATTCTAGTTGGTTCCTCCACTAGTTGCTTTAAGTTGTGCTGGTCACAGAATGATTGTAGTTCTTTGGAACGTGTTGTTGGTGGACCTAACAAATTTATATTCAAATCCCCCAAGATACATACATAATCACTTGAATATCTACAAATATTGTCACTCAAGGCATCGAATGTTGTCTGAACGTCAACGTCTTCCGGTCTATATGCTGTACCCAACGACATGGTTGCTCCGGGCAGCTGCACGTCAATCCAAAGCTGTTCTAGTGGTGAGGGCTCCAGTTGCTTTTTACTTATTTTAATATTTTGCCTGATATAGAAACCAACTCCTCCGCCTCTTTTTCCTTTTCTAGCTTTATGAACAAACTTATAGTTTGATATCGTAGGTGCTAATGCTTCCTCACCCTCTTTTAACCATGTTTCATTTATCGCTAGAATATCAGGTGAGTGTTGTATGATCGATGCTATCATTTCGTCATGACCAACATTCAATGACCTTGCATTAAGTAGTCCTAATCTCAAACGTTTATTTTTTGTTTTAACCATTGTGGATTATAGTCGTAAGAAATCTGTTCGTGTGGTACAAGTGAATTATAGTGTGTTGATAAATATATAATGTAACATAATCATAGCCAATGTCAAAAATAAATTTACACTCATTAACATAGCAAACGACAAAAAGCAACAATATAAAATAACAAATACAATGCAAACAAGCTAAACACGATACATACACGAAGCAATAGTTCCATTTGATCACTAAAAGCAAGTTATACGAACGACAAGCACCGATTAACCAGTAGTTTGTGTACAGACTTAAGTTAATAATAATCAAAATCTTATATATATAATATTCTATCATTATAAATATTTTTGTTTTTAATAAATGTATAAATAGCCTATAAGAATATTTTGTATACATTTCATATATCATAACACTATCCAAAGGTACTAAAGCCAAGACCAGCGAGCATACGAAATAATTGCCTAAAAATGTAGTATTCTTACTAATTACCTTGCATAAACAAGCAGAAAATTTAACTATATGTACACATACCATGCAAATGTAAATTGCTTCCAATAATTTATATAAAATCATTTTCTGTTCACTAAATAAGTTGAATTGTAGGCAATCAATACAATTATAGAGCATACAGAAATGTCTGCTAACAAATACAGAAATGGCCCATGCAAACCTTTTTGATTTAGGATTCCAATGTACATATATTAATAAGATATTAATCCATTTTATATAATTTCTCATTACATGTTTGGCCATAAATATATTAGAAAAATAAGTTTTGAACAAAGTAGCCAAAAAATTCATCAACAAATTACTAATTATTAGGTTAGATATCAATTCCGGAGCGAACGGCATCAGGGCCAAAAACCCGTAACAGATCAGCTTCTGATCGCAAACGGTGTCGCGGAGCTTCATGTTCATTTCCTTGACGCTGTCTTACAAATATTTTTCCTTCCCTTGTCCATACATAACGCCAGTTGAGTTTTTTTGCAACTTCACGAGCCCGATGAAAGAGCACTTTGTTCTTGCGAGTGAGTCTCTCGTTAATATAAAAATTGCGCGGTGTCTGAGACAAGCCAGTTCCCTCAGTGGTGGCTCCGCGGCGTACTCGTGCAGCCTGTAATAAACGATCACGTACAGCGCGCCTTGATAATCTTACCACAATCAGACGCGGCCGAGTTGAAGATTCCAGAGTCCGACCAATGCGAAAAGCACTCGCAATTTCATTCTCATCTAGGTTCGTTCCTAACTTGTTAGGTAGTTGTAGTAAATATATGCTCTTACTTGCAGATTTATTCCTGATAATGAAACTGTAGATGCTGGCTGTATTTGGTAGTTCCTTTGCATGCATTTTTATTAAATAATGAGAGTTACCTCCTATCATCGTAATGTCATTGTCAGTGTGACAGTGACATTCTTCTCTTCGTGGCAGTGAAGCTTTTGACATCGGTCATATCACTCATTGTGACAATCAAAATCGAAGTTGCCTATATAAAAAAAGCTTTGGGTTGCTGTTTTTTTGATCTTAACTTCAAAACCTTTTCTTTTTTATTTACAATGTTTTGCAGGTATTAAAAAAATATCTTCTTACGGGTAAAGGTTCCTTATTTTTTGTTCTTTCCATAAAATATTATTTTATTACTGTAGGCTGAGAAGGGCCCAGCCTCTTAAGTCAAACACACCTGTAGTAACATATCCATAAAATCGTTCACAGATGGCGCTGTTCATATTCTGGTGCTACGCATGCAAGTTTCTGCCTGCGGCTATTTCGATACTAGTCTTGTACGGGTTTACACTGCGCGCTTTCTGCGAGCAAATATCGGAGGCGACGAACGCCACCGCGTGTTGGATAGTGTATCCGGTGAACGTGGGCAACTTCACGCCGGACCGCGACTTGGCGAAGATGAGCTGGCACGGGTGGGGGGATGATTTCTACGACGGATTTTATTTGGCACAGCACATTACGTTGGCGCTTATCACACTGCATTTGAGTAAGATTTGTCTGGGTTTAATGCTTTTTAATTTAAGATAAAAACAAATACACAATTTATTTACGTTAGTAAAAAATGATAACTGCTTCTATAAAACCAATTGCATTCACTCAGTGAATACTAATCAAAACATATGTTAATTTTATCAAATACCAGTAGGCCTACCATGATCGCTTAAAAGAGGAATAACACTCAATAACAAATAATATTCATTTATTTCAGGCAATTATAGCCCATATTAACATGAGATATAGTGCGTGTAGAGTAACAAATCACTTATAAATTTATAGATCATTAATATTAATAGCGATACAATGTCTACTGTCAAAGAATTATAAATAATAATAATACGCTACAAGAGCATTGTCTCTGGTTCAATATTGTTTTATCCAAACATGTGGAGTTATGGTCATTTTTGATAACTTGTTTTGTACTGGAAAGAACCAGCGAGGACTATTTTGTTCTCCCTGTATTTTTCAGAATCGTCAATTTGAAACTGGCCTCAGATAAATAATCTGCATCTAACTTCCTTTACTAAATTTGTTCACATTATATCTATAAAAAAGTACATGGCACAGTTTATATGGCAGTTTGGCGAGCGGCGATCGACTCCAAAATTTCGATAGTATTGTTCTCCTTGACGAGCTGATCACGAATTTTAGAAAAAGTTAACGACATAACTACTTAGAAGACTAAAGAACTTGCCATATCTCAAAAAAATGCATGGAACTAAAGCAATTTAATGCAAATATATATTCATTTAAAAGTTCACGGACCTTTTCTTTTTTGAATGTCGCGGCAATATTTCCGCGCATGTTTGAGAAAAAATGTTGTCGGACTAAAATCTATACTATTATTATAAAGAAGTAAAGTTTGTGTGTTTGTATATTTCTTAAATTGTTAGGGGTAATCTCGCGATCTACTGAATCGATTTTAAAATTTCTTTCACCAATAGAAAGCCGAAAAATAAAAAGGCTTTTACGTGGTAGTCGGTTTTGCAAAGTGAATCGGAGAAAAAGTGGTCGAATGAAAGCGTTTCTTACGAACGCTGCCTTAACTATATAAAAGATATATTTTTGAGTTCTAGAGAAAAGATGTGGAGCTTGAAAATGCCTACAAAAAAGTTTACGACAGCATATGTCTAACTTTTATATTTATGTTACAAAAAGTAGTTATTTAATATTACAGTTAGAAATTAAAACATAACACTCTGTACTAAAAAAAAGTATTATTAAAATTATGCCCAACGAAGTGGGCACGGATCAGCTAGCAAATTATAAACAGATTTTTTTAACATGATTGTTCATGTTCATGCAGTTAAACGTAATTATATATCGGGAACGCGTAGTTAAGGCTTTCACGTAACCACTTTATCGTTTCCATTTATTGCTGTTTCTTATATAAACATAATATAGCTAAAAATAGTACATTATGGTACAAGTGTGTAATGTTGGTGATTACCGCTGAGGCGCATTGAGGCCCGAGCCGTCAGGCGAGGGTCTTAAGGAGCCGAGGACGGTAATCATCAATACACACGTGTATCATACAAGGTTTTTCAACACACTTCTGAATAAAATAATACTTAAATAAAAAACCATTTTCTTCATAAATTGTATTTGCAGACATCTTAATTAATAACTAACTAAATAACTTCAAAAGAGAAATCGAGACGAGTTGTGAAAAATGTTTCGTAATGGCGGGAAAAATTAATCAGTTTTCCTATGCGCGCGCATCGGCCATAGACTAATAAATTTCGTAATGGCGGGAAAAATTAATTAGTTTTCCTATGCGCGCGCATCGGCCATAGACTAAAAAATGAGGTTTCTTTTTTTGGGCTTTTCGCGGATAGCTTTTTAGCGCAAATGTAAGCGTAACTCAACCAATAATATTAAAAAAAAAACTATTACTCACTCGTGAATAATAGTAATGAAAAAGTCACAGTTTTATTATAGTTGTCATTATGTGCCTAATTGCCATGGGATTAGAGCCACTTTATGAGGAAGTGTGTTGAAAAATATATTGTTTTGTTTCAGTCGTTATATCCATGTGTTTCGTGCACAGACAATCGTCTATATGGCAGCGAAGTTTCCTTACGAATAAAGTGTGGTCGGCGAGTGTAGTTCTTTTGTAAGTATTCTACGCTTGTATCTTCCAACATGTATCCAACAACATGTATCTTCCAACTAATTAATAGATATGGGGAGATCCGAGGTTCGACCACTGGCGGATTCAAGGGGGAGGGTCATGGGGGTCATGACCCCCCCCCCCTTGAACTGGTTTCACGACTTAGGTGGAGCACTAATTGAACATAATGATTTTATTTATATATTTTGTCATCATACAGATTTTATGTAACTCGCATTATGCCCCTCGACATACCTCTAGCTGTTATGACAAATCATTCACAGCTATGTAATATAAATAGGCTGCCTCATTCCGTGGGTGATAGAGCTTCTCTGGAAGTCTTCAAAAAAAGGTGACAATATGTACGTGTATATGTACAAGTTATTATGTGTTAAGTTTTTCAAGTGTACAATAAAGAATAAATATACACTTAATGTACAGTACTTACGTACAATAATAAAATACCTACTTTTTATTTGTATCTATTGTTATCGAAATTAAATTATAAGTTCTTGACTTGACCACGACTATGTGACTAATAGAACGTTCCTCTTTCTAACGATGCACACCTGTATAGAGCCATTTAAATTAAGATTTTTTTTTTATTCCATACGGTGCCAGACAAGCAAATGGTCCACCTGATGGTAAGTAGTAACCATCGCTCATGGACAATCTGCAGTGCCAGGCTACTGAGCCGCTGCCTACCTGGAGAGAAATACTCTTTTTAAGCCTCGTTTGATGTTAGACATATCGTAGCGCTCATGTAACATCGCAGCTGGGAGCTCGTTCCAGAGTTTGCATGTACGCAGAAGGAATGAACGCTGAAACCGAACTGTACTAGACAAGATCGGTTCCAGGTGATATGGGTGAACTCTACTGAGGTGGCGGGTGGTGCGATGGTAAAAACGTGACGAAGGCACCATTGCAAATAGTTCCTCAGAGCACTCTCCGTCAAAGAGCCTATAAAGAACACACAGAGAGCCAAATCCTCCGCTGCTCCAAGGTCTGTTGAGGCCGTAATTATCTATATTTAAATCTCAACCAGTCACAGGTGTACAATGCACACGAATCAGGGCTTTTTGGGTGAAGCTCTCTATTGTGTTGTTAAATTTACAAAATTTGACATACATAATGAAGTAGAATATGTACATATATATAATATAAAGAATCTTATCATTGGATCTGTAATTTGTCGGATTACAAGGTACTCTTTTTAAAAAAATTCGCCAAATTCCATAGTTCGACACACTGCCCTAAAATGGTAAAATGGTTGTCGGACTACCGGGGGTCCACTGTATTTGAGTGATTGAAATACTCGTATATCGTGTGAGAGTAATAGTGTTATTATTTGGTAAATCATAAATTTTCTCTACAAAAGCGGGCACTTGCGTCTGCAGCATGGTCAGTGCCTGATTAACCCTTAGGCTAATTAGGCTGCAGCCTAGGACGCGAGGATCGGGGGGCGGACAATTAATTTTGAAATTTTAAAAAAATGCGCGTAAAACAACCCTGCCTTGACTCGAATCGGTTCTTTTTAGGCCGACCGTAACACACCTGGCGGGGCGCGTTCTTACAATTAGCTATTAATGGTCGTTATTTCAATAACAGATATATAATTAATTATTTTCCCGTAATGAATAACACGTTATTTATAACGGCTTATACTGTTATCCTGCTATTGCTGTTGACAAAATTATCGCCTAGTTCGCATTGTTGTTGTTGCCACTTGCGTGTGTGCGGCACGGAGCGAGCGAGCACGACTATGCTACAAGCTGCAAGTGCGAGCGAGAGAAAGCTAACCGTTGTGTAGGCGTAGGCGCTCGCTCGGTTATCTGACTGCCTATTCTTATAATATTAACCTTTCTCACAAGGAAATAAAGTTCCTATTTGTTTATTTCTTACAGTAATTTTACTAATCCCAAATTCACAATTTTGTACCTTCGCTCGTATGACAATTAGACTCATTTTTATTTCCAGTGTGATTTGAAATAACAATTAGGTAAACTGTTGCTGGCTTGCTGGTGCCTAAGCTGTTGTCATTTTTTAGTCACGCATTATTTGCTGTTGTGCGATCGCGCGTATGCAAATTAAATTATTCGTTGCAATAAGTAAATAATGTAAACATTGAATGTAAATAACAAATTATGTACGGATCAATGATTAGGTAATTAGTTTTAAATTATTTAAATTACTGCCTAATATTCCGACAGTCCTAAGCCATATCATTGTTAACAATAACTAAGCTAGCTATAATAACAATAACAATCGTATTTTTTTTTATAGGATAGGGCAGCAAACGCATAACCTGATGGTAAGCAATAACCGTTGCCCATGGACATCCGCAACACCAGAGGAGTCACAGATGCGTTGCCGGCTTTTTTAAATGGGAATAAGGGGGGGGAGGTTGGGCCTCCGGAACCCTCACTCGGCGAAACACAGCGCGCGCTATTTCACGCCGGTTTTCTGTGAGGCCGTGATATCACTCCGGTCGAGCCGGCCCAATTCGTGCCGAAGCATGGCTCTCCCACGGTAAAATAGTAATGTACTCAACAACATTTGTCAAAACAGCAATATAACAGGATAACAGACAACAGTTTACAATAACAGTTAAAGGAGAATGCATACAAAACACTGCAATTAGCCTAGGGCGGTCAGAGCTCTGGGGCACGATTCTCATGCAATCGAATTTTTTCCATATTAAAATTCGTATACGAATTTCTCCGCTCTACTGAAAAGTTCGAATGTTTCATTTATCTCGTATTCTGAGCACCCATAGAACAATTACTATTCGAAATAGTACGTCCGGTATAGATTAAATAATAAATTACGTTATTATTAAGCGTTTATAAAAACGCTGTTACTGCTTGATCTACTAATAGATTTTATTAGTAAATATTACTTTTAAAAATATATTATTTTATTAATATGACACTTGAATTTTAATACTGTCAAGTTTTTTAGTAAACAACTTTAAACGAGAAATTAAAAATGATTTATTTCCGATATTTTCTACTATACATATATTTTGTTTTTTGCCTACCTTTGTTTTTAAGTCAATGCGTGATCGCTGTTGAATCACTGGCTCTATCATTTGGATGACTTCTCATGTGAGGTTCTTATTTAATCGAAAATGTTTAATAAACTCTGCATTGCGCAAATCAAATAGATCTACATTTGCTGAACCACTTCGTCGCGGTGCTTCTGCATTCGCTGCCTAACTTTTGAACTAAATTACCAATAAAATCTACAATAAATTCGTCCATTTCTTATGTAAGGTCAAATCAACACAAACAAAAAGTATATCCAATGAAACTTTGATTTAAATTCGTATTCGAATGTCCACTTCTATTAGTCCGTATTACTCGTTTTGTTCGAATGACGTTCATGCGAACTAGTTCGATTGTGAACTTCTGAGAATAGACAAACTGTGTTACATTCGAAAAAATTTCGAACTTCGAACTTTTTTACGAATGTGAACTTTTTTCTATTGCATGAGAATCGTGCCCCAGATCAGTCACTGAGCGTGGTTGGCATAGTCGATGGGGAGGACATGAGACATGAGACGTGACGGCAGGTTGATCCTGCAAAGCGCGTTCAGCGCGTCGATGGCGAGCGAGCGGTACGGGCGGTACGGGCGGTGCGCGCGCTGGGCCGCGTGCGCGCTGCCGTACCGCGTGCCCGCGCGCCTGCTGCTCGCCTACCTGGCCTCGCCGCTGCTCACCTTCGCCGCCAACGAGCTCATCAAGTGGCAGGAGATCAAGTCAGCAATCCACACTATGCATTCATTCATTTCAGGACATAGGCCTCCCCCAAGGATCTCCACACAGATCGGTTCTGCGCTGCAAGCGTCCACCGCCTTCCCGCGATCTTCACCAAATCGTCGGTCCACGTTGCGGTGTCCAGCATATGCCTGCCACTCCAGAACCTTTCCGTCCCAACGGCCGTCAGTCCTGCGAGCAATGTGCCCCGCCCATTGCCACTTAACGTTCGCAATTCTTCGGGCTATGTCGGTGACCCTGGTTCATCATTTCTGATTCGATCACGCAGAGAAACTCCGAGCGTAGCCCTCTCCATTGCCCTCTGGGTGACTTTGAACCGCCTTATAAGGTCCATTGTGAGTGGCCAGGTTTCGGTTCCGTTTGTCATCACTGGCAACACGCACGAATCAAAGACTTTCGTCTTGAGGCACTGCGGTAGATGTGCCGAATCCACACTATGCGTTTTTTTTCCTCAGGAGAGGAAGGCTGAGAATCCTCACAAGGAGCACGAAACGGCAAGGCAAGACAAGTGTCACGGAGGTTATGTCGGACTCCACGCGACCGGAACGTTCCAGCCACGTGACCTACCGACTAAACTCAGCCTGTGCCTAAGTTCTAGTAACAAAAAAAAAAACATATAGGCAAATCGTGACCGCCCTTCAGGAGAGGGACGATGCAGGCACACTATGCGCTACTTCCGCACTTTTTATATGATTAACGAACGGCCCGTTCCGGCTTCGCACGGGTAGACATTACTCTTCGCAGCGTATGCGATGAAAGACATTTTATTGCTAATTTCTTTACACCTTCGGTTGGTTTTATTAAAAATTTCTAAAGTAGTTAAAGTAGATTCTAAAGGAGATTTCTATAGTAGTACTAAATATAACCTATGTTACTCAGTAATAATGTACACTTTTTACACATATTAGCTTACCAACTGGTATGTGTAAAAAAGTGAAATACAATGTATTTAAAAATTTTACTGTCGTGTCTAAATCTAATGTCAAATTCATTGGGTTGATCAAGCTATATCTGAAATTACAAAAGTTATTTGATATACGAACGAAAAATTTGTAGGTACAGAAAGTTTTACATTTCCACTGCGAAAATGTACGCTATCGCAAACGACATAAGAGCTGTGTCAAGGTCAACATGTAAAGTCTGACACGTGTTTGTGTGTACAAAAAATCATTAACTCAAGTTGAAATTCACATAACTTAAATTGAACTGGACTTATTAAGTGAACAATTTGTTTAGATTTTGTGTATCCTGAAATTAGATTTAGACTCAATGCAATCAGTGCAATTTTTAAATGCTATTGAATATCATATTTTGTTTATTTAAATTGATAAAAAGAAATGCAATGGGTAACTTTTTCACAATTTATTACAGGGCAGACATCAGGGATCAGCGTCGTGCCAGACTAGACTTCGGTACGAAGTTGGGAATGAATTCGCCATTTTGACATACAAATTATGTAACTCTAGTCAATTGTATAAGCATAGTACAATTTTGTAATTTAATTATATAAAGACATTGACGTCTTATGGACAGATGAAAATTATTTTTAAGAGAAGCTGTGACTTTGTACTTAAGTTTGCAACAACTATTTTGTACTTACTTTATTTCTGATTCTTTATAAAAAGTTATTTATTAATAAATATCACAATTTAACAAATGTTTAATTCAGGAACTTCACACATTGCCCTTAAGTATTGACACATCACATTTAACCAAGGGATGACCAAATACATCTGTTGGCCCGATAAAATTAGTATGACATTTTAAAAATAAAATAGTCCATGTAACTATGAATATATAAATAAAAATTTTCTTTCCTTCTGGAGAAGAGAGGCTGAGAATCCTCACTAATGAGCGAAAATCCCATCTAGGATACTCCCGCAATCATTTTCTTCCCTCTGCAGAGGGGAGACAGAATCTTCATGAATACCATGCAACCAAGTGCCAGTGATTATGTCGGATTAAAAAACGGATCGAGGCGGCCTAACGACTAAGCTCCGCCGGAGTCTTGGTTATAGGGTAGGGTCGCTGCTCCCGGCTTGGATAGAAAATCCACAGTCGTGTACCTCAGTCCAGATTGTTTACCAACTCGCGCCTTGGTCCTATTAACCTTATGTATGGATTCAATGGATCGCGACCGCATCACGGGAGAGAGGGCGGTGCGATTATATTTCAGTGATCCAATAGGGGTTATACAATCATATGAATTGTGATTAACCCACTTATTAAAGTCGCACAAACTGCCATCTCAGTTTGTTAATACAATAATCGTATATTATGTATTTCAAAGTCCAAATCACCCAAAAGACAATGAATATAATATATTCATTCTTTTACTTCGAGCATATTATGCTCGAAATTTCATGAAATTCGCAGAAGAACCGTCACAAAAGAAAGGTCACTGATACAGCCCGTTGAACTGCGAATCATAAGTCACACTTGGCAGGGCACATTCCGCCGGGGCGGAGAGGTCCTCAAGTAGCAGGCATATGCTGAACAGTGCAGCATTGGCAAGCCTCACACAAGATGGATAGACGACTTGATAAAGATCACAGACTGGCGCTGGATGTAAAGATCTAGTAAGAGGGTGTGTCCAGCAGTGGGCGTTTACTGGCTGTTGATGATATATCCCAACTAATATTATAAATGCGAAAGTGTGTTTGTTTGTTTGTTTGTTTGTTACCTCTTCACGCTTAAACTACTGGACCGATTTCAAAAATTCTTTCACCTTTGGAAAGCTACATTCTCCCCGAGTAACATAGGCTACTTTTTATCCCGGAAAAATCGACAGATCCCACGGGATGCGCAATAAAGGCTTCGCTCAAAAACTACTGCACAGATTTTTATGCGGTTTTCATCAATAGATAGAGTGATTCTTGAGGAGTTTTGCGGCATTTTTTATCTCGGAAAAACGGATACTCGGAAAGACGGGAAGCGCGATAAAATCTTCGCACCATAAACCGACTTCCGCGTATATGTAGCCGTGGGCAAAAACTATGACCCTTAACCCTCTATACACCCAATCCCGAAATCCACGCGGGCGAAGCCGCGGGCAGAAAGCTAGTTTTAAATAAAACATCGTTTGAAAACAATTAATTTTTATTAAGGCTAATAAATTTGTGATGTATATAATAAACATAGTCATTTAAAAATAGATCATATGCTAACCTTTTCCGTTAGTCATCTAGCATAATGAATTAACATTTTAAAAAACTTTGTAGTTTCTATTTCTAGGGTATAATTTGTATATTACAAAGTTATATTGATTTCATATGGTAGAGATGCTCAGAATACAATCCATTCTAGACGAACACAATGAAAAATGAAGATTTCGTCTGCTATTACTAATTACTGGACTAGACATACTAAAATACAATATTCCCATAATTATCATAATAAAGTGAGACTATTGAAAAGATGAGTCAAACTGGCAGCTTGAACAACGCTCTAATGACACCTGGTTGTTATTCAGTGACAACCGAATTATCTGACTGACACTGAATCATCAGTTTGGACAATTTATGTGTGGGTACATTTCGAATGAGCTTACAGCAGTCATAGCGCTCATAGCTGTTCTAAATGGGAAACCGTTAAAGTTGACAAACGACGGCTTCTAATACTGACGATGATGTTAACGTAATTAAATTTATTACTGTGAGCCAATTAACATTCGCTGTTTCTACTTTATAAAGTAATGAGGAAAAGTTCCATATCTATATTATCCTTATCCATGGCAAATAATAAATAACAATCAAATTTAATATTGACATCAGTTCTTTGACAGGACGCTAACAGCGGATATGTTCAGAATGACTTAAAGTGGTCATAGTATTCCAAGCACTCATAGCTGTTCATCGCGCTAAAATCGACAAATTACACTTGATCATTCAGAACGCTAGTTGTCGAGCTTATGGCGATGTTCACATTTCTTATCACGCCAAATGTATCACCATGAATTAAACCATTTTTCAGTCTTAAATAACAATTAAAAATGATATCGACAATTAACAATCGCTTGGCAAAACGCTTACAGCGATTACAATCCAAGACATGGTGGCCGTAAGTTCAAGATGACAACGTTATCAAAGTCAGGTCGCATGGTGCTAAGAGTAACTCAAAAAGCACTCAAATCGATAAAGATGGAGAAAGTACAAGTAAAGGCATGATCGCCGTAAACGAAAGATAGAGAAAGTACCAACAACCACATCAGGTTGGATGATGTGAACGTTCTCATGATGATTTGATAAGACGTTTAGCTCGACCACATTAATAGTATTGCAGATGATACTCACCCTTTGGATCATACTATGGATGATTACAGTTTTTTTCAAAACACCATGATACCCAAAACTGAACATATAACCAAATTGGAAAAAATGCAAGAGCGGGAGACAAATGGTTTGAAGAAATTGAGAGATATAGTTTTGAACAGTTTGAAAATATTGGTTACTTCCATCTTTAATTTATTATATATATATATAACTAGTGTTTATGGGTAATAGTTAATTACGTATTGTTTCAATGACTGGATGCAGTTGACTTATTCATTGTTATAATGACAGTGTTGTGATTGAAAACTAAACTTTAGATACCTAATAATATTTTACATGAACTTTGTCAATTATGCCTTATGTTGTAATGATTAAATTCATGGTCAGTAATACCTAAACATTTTATTTAAAATGTTGATCTTGTCTGATAATTAATTATTTAAGACATTGTCCAAATTAAAATAGACTATTAATCATCACAGGACTTAGGTATTGTTATTCGTTCATACAAATTTTAATGATTTCATGACATCTGAACATTGTACATTTGTATAAACAGTTTATACATAATAATTTTATCATAATTTCTCCAATAACTTCCTATATGTTATTCCATGTTAGTAATAAATCACTTAAACACTTGTACTTATGGGTACTTATATTAAATTCTTAACAACTAAGAATCATCAGGTAAATCAAGAATTTCTTGAACAAATGTAGCCACATCGGTCTCCTTATGGTCCTGACAGAATTGAAGAGCCAGAAGAGCATCATAATTTGGTCTCTGTTTATAATCTTTCTGTAAGCATTTTACTATCATGTCTTCAAACTCTGGTGAGAATTGACCATCTGGCAACCTTGGTGGGTCATCTTTAACTACTTGCTTGAGCTGTTCAAATGGTGTGCCCCATGAACTGTATGGAAACTTTCCAGTAGCTAGCTCAATCATCGATATACCCAGTGACCACACATCGCTACGAATATCATACTGCCCAGGATTACCAGCAGGGTCAATCCTTTCTGGTGCCATGTAAGGTTTACATCCTGCATCAATTGTTTTGGCAACAGAGTCAACGAGATATCCCGAAATTCCAAAGTCACACATTTTTACCTCCCCTTTTCTATTGATTAATATGTTTGATGGTTTTACATCCCGGTGTATGACTTTCAATTTTGAATGTAAGTAGTGTAAAGCACTCACGACTGAAAAGGCAATTTTGCCAAGTATGTTTTCTGGTATGGTTCTGTTATTTTTATATACCTTAGTATAGAATTTATCAAGGCTCATATCCATGACTTCCATACAAATCCATACATCACCTTCTCGAAACATTGCACCATAAAAATGTACAGTATATGGACAAGCACTGGCCCTCATTGAAACATCTAAATCCATCAAAAGTCTTTTCAACTCCATAGACTGATTGTTGAATGTAATTCTCTGAAATTAATGAAAACATAAAATTACATTTTTGTGTAATAGTAAAAATCTAATCAGCACGCATTTAAAATGTTAATATTTGGACTAATGCTTTTTATTTGGATAGTTTTAAAACATGCATGTTGACAGCAGATATTTAATTTTTGTTCCCAAATATAATAATTTAGTTCTGTTTGGAAAAGTATCAACTATGCCATTCATAAATAATACTGAATTAAGAGTTACTAGAGAGTAGGTATGTAAGTTTGAACCAGTAGGGTATCTAGAACTTCTACTATTTTCAATTCTGGATTGTCTTTAAAATTGTCTAGCCAATTAGAAAGAACTGAACTACTTACAGAATGAAAAAATTCCAAACTAGGGAAGGTAGTTTAAAAAGATGTTAAACTATGAATGGAGGTAATAAACATTAAAACTACAATCCCTGATGTTTTTAACATTGAATATTTTTCTGAATTAACAGTACTAAATATTTTATTGGGATAGAGAATAAACAGTTTAGATCAAGTGAAAGTATTTATCTAAGATCCGAATTTACAAGAGATCGTAATAATCTGCCACTGAGAGAAGAGTAATGGCAGGACTCGTAGTAATGGGTGGACTGGCTGGAGGTGTCCCTACTCCTATGTATAGAAATGACTACTGGTTGTGATAATGATATCAAGTAGATTGACTATTGACTGACTGAACTCTAGGTGTACATCATTGTTTACCTCCTACTCAGTCAAACAAATTATTGTAAAAATATTATTTTGTTATTATTAATATTCTTCTTATAATATTATTTTTGTTTCTGTTGATCATTTTATGGAAAATATTGCTAAGTTTAAGCAGCATTCATGCTATTTTTCATAACTTCCCTTTTTGTTATTTGAAGTATACCCTGTTTGTAATTTGAATTTGATGATAATATTTTGTAGCTTAAGTAAGTATATAGGTTTATTCTGTGATCTAATTATAATATATTTCTATAATTAAGTGGAAACTTCATATGTGAATGATTAGTCTTTAAGTAAACTGCATAACTCCCAAATTTTTATGAATAAATAAATATAATCAAGAATGCAGTGAAAATGACAACTTTGAGGAATGGTTTGAATGATGACAAATTGCAAAATAGTGTATTAAGGGAAATGTGCAGTATGAAAAAAGATATAGTTATAAAAGTAGAAAAGGGAATGTTTAAATGGTTTGGACATATAGAAAGGATGGATGAAGGTCAATAGATGAAAATAATTTATAAAGTAAATACTAATGGATAAATTGGGAAGGGATGAACCTAGATGAACTTATTAGACCAAATAAGAGATGTCTGTAAAAAAAAGGTCAGGTTAAGAATACCCATAACCAACAAGGGTGCATAAAATATTAATGAAACTTGAGGAATACATAAATCAGCTGTAGATATTTATAAAGTTTTTTGCTAATTAAATTCCCATTCCTTAGGAAAGATACCATGCAATGGTATCAAGATCACAAACTGAAAAACAGTTCTGATGTACTACCAAACTGTTTAGTTGAATACTCACCTTTACAGCCATTATAGTGTCACTAGGCTTATGGTGCATTTTCTCCACCACACCATATGCTCCACGACCCAAATCACATATCTTCACAAGATCATCAGCATGAACAGTGAAGGTTTTATCATCTATTGTAATAGTTGTCTGCTTATCCAAATTTCTTGGTGGAGTCCTATACAATAAGAAACTAATATGTGACAACATACAAGATTGGAATGCATCGTTACATATATTACGTTAATTATATACATAATTCTGATTGATGTAGAATAAAATACTTGTAGAATTTGAATGGAACTATCTTTGTAAAACAGCGTCTATGACGTATTAATAGTTATCAAACTTACACTGCCACTGATTGTTCCTGTGGTTTAAAATTGAAGCCAGGTGGAGGAGCTTTTCTTCTTCCAGACATTGCCAAGAAAACTTCTGTAAATGGGACAAATATGTACAAGAAATCCTTGATATCGTGGGAGAATTTTTAATATTACATAAACTTGACAATTTTGCAAAACATCCTTTCAGACCACAACACCTTTTTCGGTAGTAGAGAATATTTAAATTGTACTTTATTGAATAGAAAATAAATAAATAGCGTTAATTTAACCGAAAAAGTAGGTAGCTTCTTCACAGCGCCTACAATGTGACATTGACATATTATCATAGATTTCTTTTTAGGCTTAAGGACTCTGTATCCACTGCCAATAAACCATTATCAAAAAAAATAGATTTCTTTTAGCTAATTTTCCATTATTGCACTGCAAAAGGATATGATGCCTATGCAGTCAATTCTTAGTATATTCCTCGTCATGTATTTTCTACTAAACATTAATAAATAAGTGTACAAACACCTCAGAGTCTTGGTTACTTTGAGACAAACACTGAACCCTGAAGTTAGTGTTTGATTTACATTGTTTAATTTCACTAAGAATCCATTTTTAATTTTATACTATGACCGAAAATTACATTTATTACAACAATATGCATCACAGTAGCCAGGAAAGTAAACACTATCTCAGATACAATTTTTAAAATCCTATTATACTATTAATAAATATTTAATTGAATTCTTGACCTAGATTGCTTAAGAAGTTAGTGTAATTTTTGAAAGTAAGGGATGTCATGTGAATAATGTTAATTTGACTATAAATATATATTATGAGGCTCAAATATTATTGCACCCATAATGAACATATCAATAAGAGATACTTTGAAATATGAAGAAAATTCGTGTCTAAATACTTAAAATAGATAACGTATCTATATTGTCATAATGTCGTAACCTAACCACAATGTAAGACCCTAGAAAGGATAACTATATAAATGCAATTATCCTTGTCATTGTTAGATGTATTTGTAACTAACTTCATGCCAGCGGCTTCGCCCGCGTATAAGATCTTTCCTTTTTCTGTCATTTTTATTTAAAACTATCTTATGTTGGTCCCCGTGTCTCCAACCATCCATATCAAATTACATCAAAACTTTCCTATCAGATTTTTCCTCAGGAAATATATATTTTCCCATGGTTAAACTATATGTATGCCCTTAACCAGAATAAGGCAAACTCTCCCTATATCAACTTTTATTTAAGTTAATCGAGTAGTTTTTCATTCACAATATTATCTATATCACCGCAACAGTAGGCTTCCCATAAGGTGAACCGATAATTTGGTGAAGATAGCAACGCAGGATCGCTCTTTGAGGTAGTATAGAGATACTATCAAGTGCGGGACATACAAAAACTAAGTGATAAATAACAATTAAACTTTCTTAATAACTTTCTTTTCCAAATTTTTCTTATGTTTTCCTCGATAAATGGACTAACACAAACATATTTTTTCGGTTTGAATCAGTAGTTTCCGAGATTTGCGTGTGAACCAAACAAACACTTCAGCTTTATAATATTAGTATAGTGTAATAAATTAAAAGTAAGAGTAAATTTTTAAAAAGATGACGACCGAAATAACCTATTTTCGATTTACTAAACTGAAATCATAGAATCGGTTATTTCAAAACCTCATAAGTCACAAAATTATAATTTTTCAGAAATCAATAAAAACTGTTTCATAATACACAAACAAATGAATTTTAAACGACTTTTTTATATTTACTAGCGACCGCCCCGGCTTCGCACGGGTGCAGTAAAAAAATGGTTATGGTGGGTTATCCTAAGAGATAGACATATACCATCGCGGACTTTTTTTGTGGATTTTTGTAAGTTGTACAATACTGTAGTACATTATTTTGGTCTATCTCGTAGGGTTCAGCCAGCGTTTGCAATATAAGCGCAAAAAAACGTGCTTATTTACGACATCACATTAGAAACCTTTAAATTTATCAGTGTTTCTCTACTATATTATGCATTTATTATACATACAAACCTTCCTTAAGAATCACTCTATCTATTAAAAAAAACCGCGTCAAAATCCGTTGCGTAGTTTTAAAGATCTAAGCATACATACGGACATACAGCGAATGCGACTTTTGTTTATACTATGTATTGATTTAGTATTTGAGTGGTAAAAAATTAAAAGAGCGTATAATCTTTATAGTTTATTAATAGAAATAATGAAAAAAACCTGAAAAATTTCTTGACTTATGTTGTTTTAGCGAGAAATAGGTTTAGTAGTATATAATTCAACCAAAACAATCGTAGTAATCATATTTCTTATTGCTTATAATTAAGAATTACACTGAAAAATAATCTTATTAACATTTTACATGTATTAATTTGTCATGTTTTAATATTTTTATGGTACATAGTCATATTCTCCATCATTTTCATCTGGATTATCTTCAACAATTGCAGTTTGCCAACTAAAAATGTTGTTATAAAATGGCATATGCTCTTCCAAAACGCTATCTTGAACTTGTTTTAAATCGTCAATTCTTTTTTTATTGATGGGCACTTTCATATCGTAGGCTTTGGTTGATAGAAGTGAAACAGAAGTTGTTACTTTCTTTAATAATGAGAATGAATGTTTAATCAATCCATCAATATATTTCTCGGCTATGATAGTTCCTTTTCGATCTGAATCATACTGAAAACTCATATATGTCGAAGGTGCAAATGACTTTTTCTGGTCCTTTCGGACTTTTTTCAAGGTTTAGTTGGCAAACATGTTAAAAAAAAATGTTTTGTTTTTTGTTTAACAAAATAGTTGAGTAAAAGGCAAATGAAGTTCAAATGACATTAATGACGATGGTTTACTAAAATTGAAATATTGTTGAACCAATCAAAACAAAGCAATTTTAAAAATGTCGTTTAAAACTCAGTAATAAACTACTCCTGCCATCTAGTGATGCATGTAAAAACCCCTTAAGTCTGACTAATGTTGTTTATGCAATGAACGTCTTTCACGTGGTATTATTATAATAGGAAGGAATGTATTTACTTAAGTTATTTTCCTACCTTTGAGGAACAAAAAAAAGCATATTGGAAAAATGGTGACTTAAGTGGTTTTTGAAATTACGATTCAATTTAACAAACACTGAATAAATATGGCGCTCGAGGCGAGCTTGCTATGTGTTGGAGGTTTTATACCACATATTAAGGCAATGGTCGTAAGATGACATTGGATGTCACTTATTCAAATTTGACACTCTTGTTTATATGATTCTCGTAATTATAATGTACACATATTTTTTATTGATTAAAATATTTCTATTTTAATATCTACGACATTTCATTCCAATAAGGAACATCTACAGGTTATGGGCTAACATAATGTCGATCAAAATAGAGTTATTGAATCGTGAAAATTATGATACATGGAGGATACAAGTGGAAGCAGTTTTGGAAAAGAACGATACTTGGGGATTTGTATCCGGCGAGAGAATAAAGCCAAATATAAACACGGACGGTGCGGAAGCTGTGAGAACATGGACCAATGGAGATCGTAAAGCTAAGTCTGATTTAATATTGTCTTTAAGTCCGAGTGAACTCAAACAAATACGTGGGTGTGAAACAGCACGAGATGTATGGTTGAAGCTTCAGAGTGTGCACGCGTCGAAGGGTCCTGCCAGAAAGGCGACACTGCTTAAGCAGCTTATTACATATAAAATGCAAGAGAGTGATGATATTCACGAGCATTTGTCAAAATTTTTTGATGCGGTTGATAAGTTGGAAGATATGGAGATAAATATTCATCAAGACTTATTGTCTATATTATTATTATATAGTTTGCCGTCATCCTATGAGAATTTTCGTTGTGCTATAGAAACTAGAGATGAGCTACCTAATATAGAATTTTTGAAGATAAAGATCTATGAAGAATATAGTTCTAGAAAACAGAATGATAATGATTCGTTGCATGAGAGAGCATTGTATGTCAAACGTGGTGCAATACCTAAGAAACCAGTTTATAAAAAGAATAATATGACATTGTCACATGGTTTTAAATTCAAATGTTTCAAGTGTAAAGCATTTGGTCATAAGGCTTCTGAGTGCAAACTAAAGAAAACTTCTCATATTGAATCAAATATTACGGAACATGATGACAATGATTCACAAATTGAAAATGAAAATGACGTTTTCGATAGTTTTGTCATGTCTCCAATACAAGCTAAGAAGGATTTATGGATTCTGGATAGTGGCTGCACGTCGCACATATGCAATGACGAACGGAAATTTTTCAATTTAAGAATATGTAGCGGAAAAATTAATATGGCGAACAGTCTGTCGACAAATGTCAAGGGCAAGGGAAGTATTAGATTTTTTGCTAAAAATGATAATGATGTTGCTCGAATAGAATTTCATGATACATTATTAGTTCCTGATCTTAGAAGTAACTTAATGTCTGTTTCTAAATTGATTGATGTTGGTTGCGAGGTAGTCTTTTTGAAAAATGTTGCTATTGTGAAAAGAGATGGTAAAATTAAATTGACTGCAGATCGTATAGGGGATTTATATGTAATTAGAAAAGCTAAGATGAAGCTTTAGCGATGGGCAACGTAGTGAATGTCTGGTCGTGGCACGAGCGAATGGGACATTTGAATGCAAGAGATCTAATGAAAGTTTTAAATGCTAATAACATGAATGTGAAGTTGACAGATGTGAGTGTATTGAGTGAATGCGAGACTTGTATAAAAGGTAAGATGACAGCACTACCTTTTCAGCGGTCCAATGGACCATGTGATGAGAAATTGAGAATTGTTCACACTGATGTTGTAGGGCCAATGCGTACGACTGCAATTGGAGGCGCTAAGTACTTCGTGACATTTATTGACGACTGTACGAGGTGGTGCGAAGTCTATTTTCTCACAAAGAAAAGTGAGGTATTTACGGCATTCAAGGTTTACAAAAGTTATGTCGAGAATATGACAGGTAAGCGAATTAAATATTTACAATCTGACAATGCAATGGACTACTGTCATACAGAATTTGATAAATTTCTAAAGGATCAAGGAATAGGGCGAAGGCTCAGTATTCCACACACTCCTCAAATGAACGGTGTTAGTGAACGGATGAACCGTACATTGATAGAAATGGCTAGGTGTTTATTATTATCGTCAGAACTTAGTCAAAGTTTTTGGTCTGATGCTGTTGCTACAGCCTGTCACATTCGAAATCGCTGTCCTACTATTAGTCTTGAGGGAATGTCACCGTATGAAAAGTGGCATGGTAAACCAGATAAAATAAATTATTTACAGATATTTGGTTCTAAAGTATTTATACTAGATAAAAATCCAACGAAAGATAAATTTGCATCTAGGTCTAAAGAAGGAATTTTAGTAGGCTATCCTAGAGCAACGAAAGGTTATAGAGTTTGGTTACCTAGTGAACATAAAATGGTTGTTGCAAGGGATATTAAAATTTTAGACAAGAATTTTAATAATGTAATAGGAAATAAATCAAATGTTGTTGAAAAATGTATAGATTATTTTGAGCTTGATTTGTTGGCTGATAGGAACAATACAAAACAGTCTGAACAAGAGGCTTTAGGACAATCGGATAATGTTATTAATGATCTAGTTAATAATGAACAAAGTGAAGGTTCTGCGCAGTCCGATCTTCATGCCAATAATCAGATGTCAACTTCTAATGATGAAACTAGAGTAATTAAACGGGCACCTGGAAGACCTAGGATAGAAAGAGGTAAGGTTGGACGTCCGCGTAAGATTTATA
Organism: Scirpophaga incertulas; assembly: GCA_036419045.1. Classification (NCBI taxonomy): domain Eukaryota; kingdom Metazoa; phylum Arthropoda; class Insecta; order Lepidoptera; family Crambidae; genus Scirpophaga; species Scirpophaga incertulas. Next base: position 28,766,249 of record CM071632.1, on the reverse strand, counting down.
AATTGATAGAAGTAGAAGACGAAGAAGAGGAAAATGAAGAATCACAAGATGAAGAATTTGTTGGATCAGCAGAAGTGTCATTACAAGAAGCACTTTCCAGTGATGAGAAAGAAGGATGGATGAATGCTATTTTGAATGAAATTGAAAGTATTGTAAAGAATGATACTATTGAAGTAGTAAAGAAACCAGTTAATCGTAAAGTTGTAGGATGTCGATATGTCTTGGTTACTAAGCGAAATATAGATGGAACACAAAAAAAGAAAGCCAGATTAGTAGCTAAAGGTTTTAGTCAAAAATTTGGAATCGATTATAACAGAACATTTGCTCCGGTTGCGAGACTTGAAACGATTCGATTATTAGCTGCATTGTCTGCTGAGTTAAACTTAAAGATCCATCAAATGGATATAAATACCGCGTATCTGAACGGGAATCTTGATGAAGAGGTGTATATGCGTATCCCTGATTTATTTTCAGAAAGTCTAATTAAACTAATTGATATGAACTCGGTCGTGTGTCATCGAGCTCAAAAACTTTTACATGATTTTCAGAAAGGTGGTGATGTATGTCTTTTGAAAAAATCCTTGTACGGATTAAGGCAAGCAGGTCGTCAGTGGTATTTACGCTTAGATCAAACACTTAGAAAGATTGGACTATCACCTACTGTTAATGAGCCATGTCTATATCATCATAGAGATAAAGTAGGAAACATATTATTGGTTACAATATATGTGGACGATATTTTGATTGCGTCGCAGGATGAAGGGTGTATAGAGCGTTTCAAAAGAAAGTTGTCACAAGAATTTGAGCTGAAGGACTTTGGTCCAGCAAGGTGTTGTTTAGGAATTGAAATTGATAGAGACAGTAATGGCATATATTTGTCGCAAAAGGAATACATCAAACGTATTTTAAAGAAATATGATATGGAGCTTTGTAATCCAGTTTCTACGCCTATGGAGGTTGGTATAAAATTCAACAAACAGGAGTCTGTAGATGAAGCACAACCCTATCGTGAACTTATAGGGGCGCTGATGTACCTAAGTGTTGGGACAAGACCAGATATCTGCAATACAGTCTCACAATTGGCTCAATTCACTAATGGCCATTCTAAAGAGCATTGGATTAGTGCTAAACGTGTCTTACGCTATTTAAAGAAGACAATAGACTATCGTTTATTCTACAAAAAGAGTGGGCAACGTTTGCAAGGCTACTCGGATGCTGACTGGGGTAGTTGTGTGATAGATCGTCGATCGTATTCAGGATATGTTTTTATTCTTGCTGGTGCCGCCGTGTCTTGGAAATCTCAGAAGCAAAGGCTAGTTGCTACGTCATCTACGGAAGCTGAGTATGTCAGTTTGGCTGAGGCTATGAAAGAATGTTTATACCTGAGTAGTTTACTAGATGAAATTGGTTTGAAAGAAATGTTATGTACCACAATGTATGTCGATAATCAAGGAGCTATATGTCTTGCTAGCGACCCAATGCTACATGCCCGTAGCAAACATATAGACATCAAATTTCATTTCGTTAGAAATATCATTCAAGAAAAAAATATCAATATTAAACATTTGTCGACAGACCTCATGATTGCTGATATTTTAACGAAAGCTTTGCCTAAAGCTAAACATTATAAGTGCATTAACGGTTTAGGACTTGCCTGAATATGCGGATAAAAGGGGGCGTGTTGGAGGTTTTATACCACATATTAAGGCAATGGTCGTAAGATGACATTGGATGTCACTTATTCAAATTTGACACTCTTGTTTATATGATTCTCGTAATTATAATGTACACATATTTTTTATTGATTAAAATATTTCTATTTTAATATCTACGACATTTCATTCCAATAAGGAACATCTACACTATGCGCCAACGGTTGTGACGTCACTGAGTAGAGGTGCCGTGCAATGGAGAATTCTCCAAGAATAGATTCATCGTTTGATTTCGACACCGAACTGGCTTAAAGATATGTCCCACAGTAGAAAGGATAATCGCAACATGTAATATTATGTCCCCTAGTGAAAAGCAAGCCCAATTGGAAAACATTTGAAAAAAAAAACGGATAAATTACGGAAACGGAAATGTGGTCTTATAAGCTAAACTGTATTTAAGGTTTAAGGTAAAAAAATACCTATAACAAATATTTTTGACTAATAAATTGTTGGGATACCACGATTTGGGTGTAAAAAAGGTTTTATAATCATTTTGGTCATTCAAATTAAATGAGGTAAGTTCAAAAAGTGTGTTTAATTTTGATTGTGTCAGGGTTTGTTTATTTCATTTATAGTTGTAGTTTTACAGTAAAAGAAAAAGCTACTTTAATAGTTTCATTATATAACAGTAAATATATTTAAATGTTCCTGCATCGCTAGTAATAAATTAAATATCGTTTTCAGGTCGAAATGAGTATTGTTTTGAAGACCGGATTTGTGAGTGTTTCTCACAATATCAAATTCCAACCACAAACCGTATTTAAAGGAAAGTTGTTGGTATTGGTTGAATATATCATAGGTCGATTTAATTGTTTTTAATGTAACTGTTAATGTTGTAAGATGTGAGATTAATGTAAATTATCAATCTATGAAACGTGTTACCGCGCATTTAATAAATTGTAAGTAATTTCAGACTAAGCTGTTTCATTACTTTCCTAAAACCGCGTAATGTGTGAGGATGCTGTTTATCTACACCGGAAGTTACTGACACTGAACTTATAATAAAAACAAACTTTAAATAAATTATATTCCAATGAAATAAATTACATCAACTGAATATTTACCAAACACAATGACATACGCTCTAGTCGGCGAGAGCGCAGTAACTGGACGACGCGACGTCACGTTCATTCGTCTCTCTCGTATACAATTTGCTGCCAAAATTCACTCACACATAACAAATCCCTCATATATAATATAAAACTAGTTTATCCAAATCAAATATTAATTTAAAATATATTTAACTAAATTAGTTTACAACAAATTAAAATACTTTTAATTCCCAAATTAGGAAAGCTGACTCTTACGAATTAGAATTGATGATTAATCAGTCACGGGGCAATTAGACAGCAAGTAACAATTTATTATTATCGACTAAGCACGACAAATCTTATAATATAATTTGGGCAATGTCTATCTGGTCATCATTAATTTGCAGAAGATAAAACTTGGCTTAGCAGCAAGTTGATTGAAAATCTTATTATCAGAAATTAGCATTTTGAAAAAGATAAAAGTCGAAAGAAAATTATTGTCTTTAAAAAAAAATGTTTATATTCTGTTAAGCCAAAAACTTTTTAGTGGGTCAATAGATCAGCGTGCGAAAACTTAGAGTAATCCAGATCAGTTGGATAACATCGTTGTATAACAGTAAGTACAATTAACTTTTACCCATATAATTCTATACATAATTTAATATGTAACAAATATTAATTTATGATATTAAAATGTATTATGTAGAATTGCTTTGCCATTGACAGATACATCTGATGACAGAGCCCACATTATTTCTACTTTTGACCACCATGAGCGCTGGGATAGATTATGTTACCCCCACCTAGTACTTCGCACCCAGCGAATAAACCACCTGATTTTACTTCATGATTAGAACTGAGGTGATCATGCTGTATATACAACGTCACAGTATATATTTACAATATTATATTACCAGTTATCCGCTAATTTAAATTAAAAAATGCAAGAGTTGATTACTTGTATAAATAATTATTGAAATTATAACATTGAGTGCAAAAAAAAAAAATTTTTACGTAGTGTCCAATACAGATGCCATCACAATTATCTTAGCTACGATCAGCTTTTGAAAAAATATAATGTAATGAAACTTAAGAACAGGCGGCTACAGCTTATAGTAAACTTGTTATATGATATATGCCACAATAAATACGATTGTAATTACCTGACTGGAAAAATATGCTATAGAGTCCCTACAAAAATACACTGCCGACATCAAGGTAAACTTTTTGCAACTATGAGATGCCGTACAAATGCTGGTAAACGATCACCTGTATATCAAATGGTTACATTATATAATGAATATTTTAATTGCACTGATATATATGCAACTCAACCTAGCAGATTCAAAAGAGCTATTTATGACAAAATAATGGAATTATAGATATAGTTAATAGTAGGTACCTATACAGTTCTTAATTACTGTGTACATGAGAACCCATTATAATGTTTTTGTAATGATGATGTTACCACAGTGCACCTATGGGAGTGTGTTGTGACTTCGTGTTTAAATTAAATATATCTACGAATTAGGCTAGCTATTTTATATAATTATATGTTTTAGTGGTAAACGGAGTTGATCTACAATGATATGTATATTTTGTAAGAATTGTTATTAATACTTATTGTAGAATTGTTAGTTTACCCCAATAAAGTGAAAAAAAAAAAAAAAAAAAAATTGTATTTTTCACTAAATATATATTAAATAAATTTGCTTTGTGAGCAGAGAAACAAATTCTAACAGTTATCAATGTAATTTTCTATAAATTCAGTTGAATCAAATACAGTGTACCAAAAAATTGGTCTGTATAAACATACAACTCTAGTGTCAATTCTATGCTAAACTATGAAAATGACACCTATCAAAATGGACTTTAGATTGTAAAGACTTTAACAATGTTATTACGGCGGTACAGTTAGGTAAAATTGTGGTAACTAACCGGGCGGACTTAGAAGTCCTACCACAGACCAAACCAAGCAGGAAAATATCTGCTACTATGGGGAAGCAATTTCCGGACCTCCAAATCAACACTACGTCTAGTGGTTGCTACCACTAGACCATAAAGGCAGTTTGAATAATTAAGTTTATGCAACATTAGTGGAAAAATATTTACAGTATTTTTAAATAACAAAAATATATTTACTTTCTTAAATATACATTCTCATATATAATAAAAATAATTATTTTTCTTTATAAGAAAATTTTATAGCTTTTAATGCATTTTTTGCTTTTCTAGATGCTTCTTCTTTCATTTTATATCGTTTTTCTTTCTCTGCTAGCCCTACAACTTCATCATGTTGTAGGGCATTTTTCACAGTAGCTTTGGAAAAAAGTTTATTCAAAACATAATCATCATCACTACCTGTTTTTGTCTTTTCATACCTCAATTTAGTCTTGTTTTTTTTTACAGCTACTGAACTCTCTATGTTATCTGTACATTCAATGGATCTTCTTTTCCGTTGTTTTGTGTTAATCACTTCATGTTCATTGGCATTCGAAGTAGCATTATTAAAATTTCTTGAACATGCTGATTTTGATGAAATATTACATGAAATCTGTTCAGGACCAATATTATTTTTCTCATCTACATCAGTACAGATTGTTGTGTGTGTTTCTTTATTTATTACATCTTTAATTAACTTTTCTTCATAATCTTCTTTAGTGTGCATATTAATGATTTCCAGTTCTGACATAACATTTTCAAAAGCAGCTGTGGTAATTTTGTTATCAACAATATTAATTTCTGGCTCAATAATTTTTGGTGGGTTTAGTAATAATTCTCTTTTCTGTTTATATCTCTCTCTGGGATCATCATCTGGTACAGATTTAGTTATATCTTCAGATTTCCTTGTAAATTTTTTACTTATTTCTCTTGCCCTTCTTCTCATTTCCTCAATTTTTGTTTTTGTAAACTGTTTAGTGGATGTTTTGTCAGTGCATTTGTCTTTCTCTTTGTTGCTAAATACTTTGGTATGTTTAAAAATTGATGCAGTTTCAGTATCACCATCCTTATTTGGTTCTTCTAATGTAAATAGCCCCTGCAGTGTACTTGTATTAAGCAAATTTTTTTGATTGGGATCAACAAGAATTTTATTACTGAGAAAATGTTTAAAAATTTGTCTTTGATAGATTTTTTCTTCTATTGTACCTGCTGTTAGTAATCTATAAACAGTAACATTTTTTTCTTGGCCTATTCGCCAAGCTCTTTCTTTGGCCTGATTATCAGTTGCAGGATTCCAGTCTGGATCATATATTATAACTCTATCAGCTCCAGTAAGATTCACACCCAAACCGCCAACTCTTGTTGTAGATAGAAAAACTAAATACTCTGAATTTTCATTGAAAGTCTTAATTAAGTTTTGCCTTTGTGCTATTGTTACAGTGCCATCCATTTTCAAATATTTGAATTCTTGGCTTTGTAAATATTGTTCCAATATACATAACATTACCCTAGATTGAGAAAAAACCAAAGCCCGATGTCCTTGTTTTTGCCATATTTTCAGTAAAGAATGAACAACAGTCATTTTGCCACATCTTTTCCAATGACCGAAATTGTTATCTAAATCTTGAGAGTCATCCTCTTGGACTTCATATAAATATATATCTGGATGGTTACATATTTTTCTTAATGTAGAAAGAGCTACTAAAACTCTTGCCCTAAGTGGATCTCCAAATCTACTTTCTTTATCAAGAATACTTCTTACTGTGTTGCCCATAAGATAGCCCATATATAAATCTCTCTGTTCAAATGTAAGAGCACAAAATAGAACTTGTTCGTTCTTCTCAGGTAGTTTGATATGTTCCTGTACATCTTTTTTCGTTCTTCGTAGCATATATGGAGATATTATACTTTTCAAAGTTTTTGCTATTTCTAATGCTGTAGTTTCTTGTAGTTCAGTTGCATTTGCATATCCACCCTGTGTTATAGGTTGTGCAAAGTATTCCATAAATGCATTATATGTACCTAATAACCCCGGTCTCATGAAATCAAATAAAGACCATAGTTCTTGTAGGCTATTCTGCATTGGTGAACCTGTAATCAATATTCTATGTGGTGTTTCAAATTTTTTAATTTGCTTACTAACTTGAGTATCAGGATTCCGTATTTTATGACCTTCATCTAATATAACATAATGCCATTTATGAAACTGCAAATCTTTAGAATATTTGACTACACCAGCATATGTTATTAACAATATTCCATGACTTTTATGTATTTCTCGTATGAGTTTATTATGATTACCAATATGAGAACCAGAATGATGTAGAACTGCCACTCGTAAATTAGGGCACCAGTAATGAAAGTGTGACACCCATTGGTAAATAACCGTTGCAGGTGCAACAATAATGGATGGACCTAGTCCTCCCCATTTACCGACATTTGTAATAGAAAGTCCAGCAAGAAATGCAATAATTTGTACTGTTTTTCCTAATCCCATTTCATCACCAAGTAATCCACCAGATTCTACTTGGTGTAGCTCCCACAACCACTTTACTCCTGCCCTCTGATACCTGTAAAGTTGCTTCCAAATATAAATAGGTATATTTAAACCATTTTGGAGCTCATGGTTCTGCAGAGCATCTTTGTTCCCTTTGAGAATGTAACATATATCTGCAGAATGAGTTTCATTCATATTACCTCCTGAAATTGCGGATTGTAGTTTTGCCCTCCAATTATTTATTCTTTTCGTATAATGTTCATTGTCACCGTCATCTATAATTTTATTTACCGTTTGATGTAAACGTGACGAGGGTAAAGAAATCGATTTCTGATCATAGTCTTCTTCGCCAGAAGAAGGTAAATATTCACTTTCGGTATCAGTATCCTTTCTGTTATTATTTATAGATTTATTATTTTTAGATAAAACTCTATCATTGTTTTTAAGAAACTGATCCTCTTCTTTTTTCGACACCAAATCAGCAGCACGTTTACTTTTCTCAGATACAGCTTTAAGTCGTTTGGTGTTTATTATCTTGCTTTTATGCTTTGCGAGTGCTATTTGTGATTCAAGATATTTATTAATATCAGCCATAATGAAAACTGGTTCTTAATAATTTACAAATAAAAAAATATATATTTGTAGAATATAATTCCAGCTTTTGTACATCATACAAACAAAACAAAACAAACAATACTATAATAATCACAGATCAAGTATTTGTACTAAAATAATCTGCTATACTAATCTGTGCTAATCTGTGAACAAAACAGAGAGATAATCGAACTGTCGTAGCTTGACATTGACAATACAAGACGTTTTCGGGTGCGGTTCAAAATTTGCCAACTATTTTATTTAGTGCTATCAACTCAATCATTACAAAATACGTCAAATGTAATCTCTCACTTTAGTTAGCTTTTATGAATCACTAAAAATATATTGGTTTCGAACAGAACTGTTAGTTTATTGTTCCATCATTTAATTTTCAAATCTTAAATATTTATCCTGTCTCTTTCTATTCTAAAACAATCCCTTATTTTCTTTTTCTTTTGGATGGTCTAGTATATTGAGGGCTTGTTTGAGGAGATGTTCCTCTCCACTGCTTTCTTATTTCACTGGCAGTATAAATATACTTGTTTTTTTTTTCTTTGGCAGCAGTCGATGCTACCTTAAATGATTCCTGAATGTATATTCATTCACACCTTGTCAATTCGAATTACTCATACTCTACTCATTGGGGAATTTTCACACAGAATCAGAGGAGTCCATATCTGTACTCCATTTCAGATGATCAGTATCACAGGAACAAGCGCGAGTACTTATTAACAGCTCCCACCCGTTATTTGTCGTCTCCTGACCATGGCGAACGATTAGACTCGCAATTTCAATGCAATTAGTATGTAGTCAAATTCGGAAAGTCTGTTTTATTTCGGTTTATGCATAGACACATCTTTTACACATCGTTGACGGTTTCTTGAAGATCTACAATAAGAAAGTATATATTAAGCATTTATTATGGTGTTGACTTTAAAACCGATTCCCGGTGAAATCCTATAGCATCATTAAATGGTTCATTGAGACATCCTGGGCTTCAATTTGGTGTTCACGTTATACATGTCTTGGAGAATTGCTACATATTAGTCGTAATCCGGGATGAGGTGTCATAGTAACCTAGCATTACACCAAACTTCTGGGTATTCTATCAAAGACCTTTTCTAGTTCTAAGCAGAATAGAGATGATGAGCAGATTCAGGAATCCTAACAAAGGAGCAAGAAATCTGTCCAGAATATCCTCGTAGCCAAGCTGCTAAGTCACAGAAATCATATTGTGCACAGACTGCTCCGAGAAGGCTAGACCCAACATGCCTACAAACTAAACTCTGCCTTAAAGCTTTAGTCCTGATGACCTTATAACTGATAGTGAAACCGATCGTTCTTCGGGTGGAGAGTACAGATACAGCTTGGCTGTCCATACAGCTGCCATTATCGATAGTAGAGTTTATGTAATATATCTCTTTGGTCTGTCGAGTACACAATGTTATGGTTTGAATTGACCTCACGCAATAGCACGTTCATAATTATATTTTTCGACGAAGTTCAATGAGTTTATCAAGTTTATTCATAAATGAGGTTGTATTTGTACTTAATGCAGTTTCACAGATTTCACAGATAAAAACAGTGATTTTTTTTCCAAAGAATATGTACAAATACTTAATATTATTTAAAGCTTCTGTTTGTGTATACTACGGATTACCAAGACTTATTGCTACGAATAAAGTACATTATATATTTATATTTTTCAAAAACTAAATGAAAACAGAAATCGGATGGATACATTATTACCAGTTATTGTTTTGCTTTTACGCTTACGGTTATTACGTCAGAAACCACATTATCGTTAGCATTATGGGTAATTTCACATTTTTGCGTTCAGTTGATGATAGATAACAGTGATAACAATAATGAGACTGCTCACCTTTTTATCTATTGGCTATCAATTTGGATCGATCCTTAGAATTAGTTATAAAATTGATATTACAATCAATTTATAATCATAATATCACGTTAGTTTATAGTGACAACATCATACTCGTGGTGACAACGGCAGAAGCCTCATTCCCGTAAGTGATATTGGCGACGCAATCAAAGACCTCATGGCAATTAAGGTGACCGCTGCCCTCATCGTGTCCTCTATGGAGCGGTCACTTTCATTGCCTGCCATAGGGTCGATAGCTTACCAAAGTTTAAAGCTGAGTTTATTTGGAAGATCATTTTGATTGAGCCGCTGCGACTGACATAGCGTCTAACATAATCTTCGCGGTACTTAGCCGCAGGGGAATGCAAGCCGTGCGTCTTGAAAAGATTCTCTGCATATCTTTCCTGAGAAAAAAAGGGAACATTTTCGTCCCAAATCCGAACATCTTTATTGGGACGACAGTTACTCTAATCGACATTGTTAAAAAAACTTACTTTGATTATATTTAATCTGTGCTAGCATTTGAGGTGTAATAGTATATTAATCTGTGGTAATTAGTCTGTGATTTGAGAAATTGGAATGTGATTGGAATTTATGGTTAATTGTGGGTTAATTTGCAGTTTGTCTTGAAATTTGAGAATAATTTAAACGTGTTCCTGTGTTTCAACTTGAAGTAAATATTTGGCTGTATATAAACGTGACAAATTGATTTGCATAAATAATTTATGAAATAATAATCGTCATAGGAATTACAGTAAGTCAAAGTACGGCTTTCATAGTATATTTTAAAAAAACTAACCTTAAAAAAATGTTAAAATGTAACCTTACAGAATAATATTTCTATTATTGGTATTGTATCATTGACAATATAGACAATTTCTATGAAGTCCCCGCCTGGTATTTATTTTTATTATAAATAAACATAAAATAACTATTCTTAGCCCGTAATAAATGTAGTTTCTTATATTACTCGTGTGAAAAAATTATAAAATATTGATGAAACTTTTGGCTTTTCAACCATCCATCGAGGGGTAAGATGCGGAGACTTATCGTTAGTGAAATTGCATAAAATAAGCAATTTGAGGTTAGGTTAGGTTAATATTACTACTTGTAGCTTGTAGCTACGGAGTAAGCAAACCTCCCTGTGTTGCACCCCTTCATGCATTTGCTTTTTATAAATACTACAATAATTTTACAAATAAGAACCATGTGATAGAACCATGTGTGAATGTGAAGAAATTTAGTTTTCCATCAAAGTTTTTCTTTTTTAAAAATTTAAAGAAAAACAGTTTACATTTTAGTATATAATGTTTTATTAGAGGTAGTTTTTTGCAGTGAACTGCTTGTTTTCCTGTTTTGAACTTGCCTATTCTAATACTATTTTATTTTGAACATACCAGATTTTCATTCTGTACCTGAGTCAGGAAGAATTATTTCTAAATTTTATAGTTGCTGATTGATTTTATTATGGAAGTAATGTAAAGTCTAGCATTCTATAAAATATGTTCAATATACATTTTTGAAATTTTAAATTTACTCTCATTTTTATTACCTTTATCTAATTATTTAAATCTTAGATAAGTTGAGTTATATTTAACTTTAAACTTATATACATTGTTCCAGATAGGTAGGTAGGTACTAATGTCTAGTAATGTTTTTTATAATGAAAACTACCAGATAATATGGACACACTTATATTTAACCCGCCGGTACTCGCGCTTCATTTTGGGACACTAACAGTCGCGTCCGGGTCGATAAGACCCATACATTATATGGATGATTTAAATCACAAGACATATATTTTTTTATAAAGTAATGTATTTGTTATAAATTTAACAATAAAACGAGTAATATAATTTGACATTTTAATTTGTTTTACTGGAACAATCAACTTTATCTATACCGAGAAAAATGTGCTAGAAAAAAGTTACTTTTAACATTTCACTTTAGAAAACTTAGATAATTATTTATTTTTATCAATGATCAACAACTATAATTATGTTTTTATAACAGTATCTGAGTATCTTAGTATAAAAAAAAACTTATAAACAATTAGACAATCTTAGTTTTATAACAATCAGCCTCAAAATCTATCACAAAAAAATCCTATAAAATTATCAACCTTAGAATTAGACAAATTTTTGGTATATTTGTAATTAATCTAATTTAACTTTTTGGTTGCAATTTTTACATAGAAAGATTGTATGATCTCTGCAAATAAATGAAGGTACAAACTCAGTAGATTCCTCTTCCGAACTTTGACAAGAATTAGAATCATGTTCGTCCATTTCTAGATAATCTTCGATTTCTGAACATTCTTCCCCTTCGATTTCATCTTCATATATTATATCTAAATATTTTTTCGATAGTCGCGGCATCTAATCGCATACGAGGCATTCTGTAAACAATAATAATCATATTTTATATTTTTAATAGTAACAAAAACACACTTACATAAACCGTCGCGTAAGGGTCTAAACGACCCATACTCACTTGACACGTCCGTCTTGTTCAAACGCCGCAGGCGAAATGGCCGAGGTGGGGGGTACGAGTTCACGATAAAGTCACTTGAAGGTATCTAGCGCGGCAAACTGAAACTAATAATATTGTAGAAATTACGAATCAAATTCTGTATCTCTGGGTCTTTTCGACCCATGCGCGACTACTGGCTGGTTAACTGAACTTTTACAATAGATTTCTTTTTATAGCAACACCATTTTTCATTTAGCAGAGAGAACAAGAAACATAATGGGAGACACAATTCTTATTTTTAAAAAAAAACTCAATGCCAAAGCTATGTCATGCATACAGCTATTATTTCAACATCTAGTCACAGATTTAACTTAGTTATGATCAAAGATATGCTGAATACATCATACTCACATCAAATGTAATTTTTTTTTATATTGAAAGTACACCTGTAAATGTAAAAATAACAAAGTTATTTTGATTTTTATTTATACTCTCATACAAATTAGGTGAGTTTACTTAATTATGAAAACCTTTGCAGTGTTTTTAGTATTGAGATCCGACAGCACCGCAAACATGTTGATGTATCTTCAAATGTAATAAGTGCAAGTATACTTTCGGTTCTGCAATATTTTTCAGTTAAAACAGTACTCTTATTAAATGTAGAGTTCAAAAAATGTCTACCCAATTATATTTAATATATATAAGATCATATTAACTATGTGTAAGTAATACTAAAATGTGTAAAGTAGTCAGCTTCTTTATACATAAAAACAATGCTATAAATATGCCCATAATATATAATTATATAAAATAATATCATTTTCATATTTTACTTATAATATATAATTGTGACATTATTGACAATCATATTATCTATATTTTTTTGTTTCTAAAAAAATATAGAATAGAGAGACATTTTGGGTTACAAATATTGTGTTTCTTCACAATTCACTTATATGAGAAACATTTCAAAAAGGTACTAAATAATAATGATTCTATGAAGTTGAATTGAGTTTAACTGAGACTGATTATAACTATTGTGAGCTTAGCTGGTTTTTTATCATCATTTATATACTTTCTTTGCTGTATTTATTAAGCAAGTGCTCCAAATATCCAACAGGTTAGATCTTCATCTGCAGTGTGCAATGTCTACTTTGTTGGTTACTCAGTATATCATTTATCTTCTTTTTATTTCCCAAATTTATGTTGTCAAATAAATCGATCAGCTTAACTTTTTCTTTATCAATTACAAAATTAAAAAATGGCTCTCCTTTATCTGTTCCCAGGGCATAAATTCTTTGTCCCTAGCTTAGTCTCTGCAACACTATTCTGTTAATCCACAGAACATTAAATTTTCGTCTTAATTGTGCAGAGCACTAATTAAGACGAAAATACCACAGTATTGATTTAATTAAATGAATCTGGAGTTTAATATGAAATGGAGCTACTGCTGACACTAGCATAGCCACATCCACGATGCTGCTAAGGCCAATTTTGTAATGCGATAGTGTCAGGAGGCCTTTCTAGCATTGCTTAATATACATCACTATATTTCTGGTAACAGTGTTTTTTATCCAAATTATAGATAATGCAAAAAGTAAAAAGAAAAAATGAAGAAATCAATTCATCATCACCAAGCAAGAAGTCAAAACAGAATGATCATCAGCCAGCAAGTGCAGAAAGTAAGAAATGCATGCAACCCTTTAAGAAGAAACCAGTTAATAATAAAAATGGCAAAAGTATTCAGTTTAAGGGAAAGGTGAAACCTAAATTCAATTCTGCTACAAAGTTGAATAAAGATGGGGAGAAGCCTAAATGGTCAGAAATGAAGAAAGAAAAGAGAGAGTTAAGGCTGGCTAGGCGAAAAGCCAAAGCTACTGTAGAAGTTTTTGAAATATCTCACAAAGCGAAACTACTTGCTGCACAAATTCAAAGGTATACTATTTTATCTACTATCCTAATACATTAATAGAACTTATATGTTATTGAAAGAGGTCAACTATGATCATGTTAAATATCCTTATGGAATAATACATACACTTCAATAAATTACTGTACAAAGTGATTTAAGTGTACCAGATGACATACAGAAAAATTGCTTTCTTTAAACATATGTAATAAATTAATTCCTGCCATTTATGTAATATTAATTAAAAGAACAAGTAGTTATACCTATTTCAATACTGTCTCCCTGCGTAGTAAGGTGTTGTTTTGGTTTGCTAATAGCTACATAATATCAACAAAAGTGTCTTTGTGTTTAATGTTGACAGAAAAGTGGTGAAACAAGAATTTCGTCTCAATTCATGCAAAGAGCTTCATAATATTTTAAGAGGCCAATATAAGTCCATTGCTCTGACTCATGATTTGAGCAGAGTGATACAAGTGCTTCTTAAATATGCTCAAGAAGATATAAGAAAGGAAATTACAGAGGAAGTGCTGGATATTATAGTACCAATGGTACAGTCAAAGTATGCACAGCATGCTGTTAAGCGTATTTTAAAATATGGGACAGATAAAATACGCCATGACATTATAAAGAGATTCTATGGACATATTGTTTCGCTCGCAGCCCATACAATAAGCGCTCCAGTATTAGATTATGCATATGGAGAATTTGCAAATAACAAAGAGAAGTTACACATGCAACAAGAGTTTTATGGTGAAATATATAAAAATGTAAGTAATTTTTTTCATGTGTAAATCTGTTATTTTTTGTACCTTTACACACATGGTGGCTAACTACTTTAATGTAATATGTACACAAAAATGGTAAATAAATAAAAAATGAGATCTACGAATTTATAGCTTATTTATAGTGCAAATATCTTCCAGCTCACCTTTGACAGGATATGTGCTGAGAAATATGTTGTATTGTGTTACCATATATATCAAAAAATAATTATTATTTATGAACATACATTTTGGATAGAATGAATATTTGTTATTAGAGACTAAAAGTAAGGATGTAATTTATGTTACCTACTAAAAGATTACTACACTTAAAACTTTGAAGATAATGCATATATTCTATATATCAACATAATGTTGCTGTAAATATTTCAGACAAAAGATAATAAATTAAAAACACTTAAAGATGCTTACAAGGACAGTCCCGAAATGAAAGCAGCTATTTTGCAATCTTGTAAAGCAAATATCAAACGGATTTTGGATAAAAACCTTCATGATAGTGAGTGAGTATAACTATTGGTAAATTCACATTTAATCAATTATTTTAAGATTTGGCTTTGTGGCTTTGGTAATTACCAATTTTATGATCATCAAATTCAAAGTATTAAAGAACTATTACTAATGTAATATATTTTTCTTGTCTGTGTATAACAAACTAAATGCATTGATGCTGAAAATATTGTAAAGTGCTATGTAAAAAATCTATGATCAATTTGCAGCTATAGCGCTCATTAATACCACTGAGTCTTTGGTGCACATATAATTATGGGAGTGCCCCAGGGATCAATATTGAGACCATTGTTTTCCTGATTTAATGATCTTCTACACTTCACTAGCTTGTGTGATACTGTACTGTTTGCAGATGATAATTCATTATTATTTAAGATTGACAGAGAAATGTCAACATTGTAAATAGTACACTTTCCAAAATATTACACTGGTTATATACACAACAAATAAAATTTTGCACTTAATTCTAAGAAAACTGAATGTTTAAAAGCTTTGTTACCTAATGTTAGGACTATTGTAAGAATAAATAATAAAATTGTTGAATTCGTAGATATTACGAAATTCTTGGGTATAACACTAGATTGATAGATTGTTTAATTTTAATGACTCAATATTTTGATTATAGTAAATAACATATGAAACTATAGCTTTTATATATGTGAAATTGTTTAAACTTGTAAAGGAAGTTGCGTTCAGAGTACTTTTCTCAGCCTAGCTTCTAATCGACTCTGTAAAAATACAGGGAGAAAAAAAATAGCCCTTGCTGGATCTTTCCAGTACAAGGTCTCTCGCCATTATGAACCAATGGAGTAGCATCTTTAACATGCAAGTGATTGTAAAAATCCTATTTGAAGAATAAATATTTGATTTTGAATCAATATCAAACTTTCCACAAACAACAAATTTTAAAAATTACGTTTACATGACAATAGATAGCAAAAGAAGCCATAGAAAATGTATTTTAATAAAAAAAATAATATTTTAAATCAGATTTACTCTATCGTTAAATTCGTCTTTAGAATAAAAATAATCGGGACGTCTGGCATCGCTGGCTATGATTCAAATATTTGGTTATTTGGATTCACCGGACTGACGATGATAATGATGATGACGACTTTTAATTGTTCACCGGACTGACGGCCGTTAGGTAGAAAAGTTCTCGGCATATGCCGGGGGCTGCAACGTTAGTATGCGTGCCACAAACGACTGAACATTTCGAGAGGATCAGAGACACTAACAAGACCAGTCAGTGGATATTTGGGAAAGCCTATGTTGTGACTCCTGAAATGATAATAATATAAAAATATGTCAAGTATAATCCGCGTACTCCTAATCCTTAAATATCTTTCTCTCATCAGGTTAGTATCATAAGATGTAAGTAGTAGATCCTATATATCAAGAAACTGAAAAATCTAAAGTTTTAAGGATTGCGTACTACAATAAAATTTATCTAGGGTTCAATTATCAGATACAAACTGAGTTTTAGTGGATGAGCGGTAGATTTCACAATATTTTACACCAAGTAAAAAAACATCGCGTAAAAGATAATTTCATCTTTGTTTACAGATTACTTCATTCAGTACTTTATGATTATATACAAGAGTGCAGTCCTGAAGAAAGAAACGAATTAATCAGTACACTAAGCCCTCTTATAGTGCCATTGAGTAATTCACTACCTGGTGTAAATGCAGCCAGCGTATGTGTATGGCAAGGAACTAATAAGGACAAAAAGGTTTTAATCAACATAAGTTTTTATTAGTACTTGATTCATCAATGAAATTTAGACATTATGTTTTGCTATGCTCGCCTTCATTCATAAGGCTTTGTACAGTTGCACCTGGTTTGCGTACGGTATACTTGCGCACATTTTCACAAAGCTGCTAAACTGTGCAAATGTAGAATAGAAAGCTCAACATTCGGTATGCCCTACCAACTTTAGTTTATGTAAGAGCCAAATAACTCCCAAATCCCTCACCTCAACTTCAAATTTATAGGAAACTTATTTATTGTAGTATTCTAAAAGTGAAAAACTTACTCGTGGATTTACATTTTTCAGACAATTCTCAAAGTTGTGAAAGAACATGTGATTCCATTAACAAAGCACAAGACAGGTTATAGATTGTTGCTGGCTATATTTGATTCTGTAGATGATACAGTGCTTGTGAAAAAAGTAATAGTATCAACATTGACAACAAATTTGAGGGACATAGTTAAGGATCATTGGGGTATAATGGTAAGTCCTTTCTTTGTTTTTTTTTTTAATGTTTTATAATCTATTTGTGGTATATGTTGTGATTAATATAAGGTCATTTTACTATAAGATAAATTAATAAAACACATCATTCTTTTGAAAAAGAAAGCCAAATAGTAATTTCAAAGCTGGCCTAAGAGTTTGGGGTTCCAATCTATAATGCTCGGATTTAGTTGCCTTTTACACGCACGTCTATTCTGCGTATAAAAAAAAGTAAGCAATAACATTTCTGTAAGTGGTTCTAATTTACGTACATTTTGATTGAGTAGATATTGATTATTGATATAAAATAGCAGATTTTTTTCTTTAGTTATTAAGTTCGCCCCATAGTAAAAGTTGTTCGTATTCTTGAGTAGAGCCAGCTATCTCGGATAGCGCATCGGCCTTACAGGCCCTCCAAAACAATACTATCAACTCTGTCCTTATACTGGAGTGCCATAAAATGCTCCAAGCCATTGCAGACACAAACCGGGTAACCCTGCAGTGGATAAAAGGACACAGTGACTCACTCGGAAACGACGCGGCAGATGAGTTGGCAAAAAGGGGCACCAACACGAAAGTGTATGGACCAGAACCCCTAATGTCCATTCCACAGGCAGAAGTTAAAACCTGGCTGCGCAAGAGAACAGAGGAACTACACCTAAAAGAATGGATAGCCAAGGAGGGGTGCAAGCGAACGAAGGAAGCAGTCCCGGTACCTTCCAAGAAGCTTTCCCTTATCAAACTAAAGAGAGACAAGATCCGAAAGGTCATAGCTACCAGAACTGGACATTACCTTTTAAACAAACACCTGTACACAATTGGTATAACAGACAGCCCCTTGTGCAGAGCGTGCATGGAGGCTGAGGAAACGCCACAGCATGTTCTTATGGAATGTGCAAGTGTGGCTGACCAACGGGAGAAACTTCTCCATTCCCCGGCGTCCCTGCCAGAAGCATGCAGCAGCCCACGGAGGCTGCTGGCGTTCTGGGAGGAACTGGGATGGATGGAGTAGGAAGGAGGCAGACGCAGGAGCCTTCTCCTATGTATGCGCACAATGGCCCAATCAAAGTGCGGTGGAGCCCAGCTAAACTCACTAACTAGAGCCAGCTATTTCCGTGTTTGAAAACCAGGAATAAATTTAATCTATTATTTAACATTTTTTCATAGTTAGTCACACATACAGTTGACAGTAATACAAAAAAAGAATTTTCAAATTAGTTAGAAAAATAGTTTATATACATTGGTGCCAGTTATAGACTTCATTAAATTGTTTGGTACTAATCAGGGTGTCCACAGCTATTGGTTAAAGAAAATCCCTGACTTTCCATGACTATCCCTGACCATTTTTTCAAATTTCCATGACTATTTTTTCAAATTTCCCTGACCATTTTTCCAAATTTCCCTGACCAAACTAATTAAAACATTTTTTTTAATAAGTCATTCACTCGCTCTAATACCACAATGAGAAGTGTTGGCAATTAAAAAATAATAAAACAATAGCAGGCCCCCAAGTGGGGACGTGGGACTTTTTCAGCAAATAGAATGACTTTTTCATCAAAAAGGAGGACTTTTGTTACTGAAAAGTAAAACTTAATTGTACAAAAAAAACAAATTTTTGCTAAAACAAATTAAAAACCAAATATTATTTCGTTTTTATAGTCTATCTTTTATCTAACTTTTTCTTATTATGACTATCTGGAACAAATGCGTTTGTAACGAATTCCAATACTTTATCATAAACTTTCAAAGCTCGGTCAATGCAAGGGCCATTTTCAAGCCATCTTATTGAAGTGAACTTCTGTGGAAATTCTGTACTGCCAGTAATTGTTGTATACAGAGCTCGACGTGCCGGTGAGTCTTTGAAATAATTATACATTGTTCTTAAGAGTTCGTTTATTTCCCAATCAGTTTGCTTATGTCCGGTTTTAACAGCGCCATTCACGGTGTATAAGCCACAAACTCCGATATCTATTAATGAAGATTTTGAATTTTCTGTAGGAAGTTCTGCTTTCAATTTATGAAGAAAGCTCAGGTTAACATTGGGTCCATCCATCGAACTGCAATAACTTGTCATGGTCTAGATTTAACAAACCCTTTAAAAATCCAATTAAATCTTATAACAATATCCATTTGACATTTCTGGGAGACTTTATTTAGTGATTCATCAAAGGAAATTACGTAAAATAGACAATCTTCTAAATTTTTTTGCAAACATGTTCTTAAATAAGGTGCTATTCCGTAGTTTATTACATATGACGCTTTGTTTTTCCCAATGTGAAGTTTAGGGCAATTTTGCTGTCAGGAACATATTTCGAACAAATCGAAAGTGTCCTCAAAAAAGGCCAGGTCAGAAGTACCCGCAATCGTCGAGCATGTATGAGGAATGTTATGAAAGTAGATGAAGCGAAAGAGATATGTAAGGACCGTAGCAAGTGGAAGGACGTAATCTCTGCCTACCCCCGTGGGAAAAAGGCGTGAGTGTATGTATGTAGGAAACATTCTTTTGAATGCATGCTGGTTCTATCACTAGAATTAAGGGACATTTTGTTAAAAATAATTTCTAATGCCCAAAGTATTTCCGCTGATGTCACATCATCGTCTTTGTATGTAGGTATACACATTTTTGTAACTTTACTTTTATGGGAGTCATAAGTTTCGATATTGAGGGACGAAGTCTCTGTGGCGCTTGCAATTGTCGAAGTTGATGGTTCATCAGATTCAACCTTTTTTGTAAAGAAAGAAATGTTTGGTTGCATTTTTCTTAATTTATAATTTTTAACGTGTGTAGGTCTTTTGGCATGTGAAACCAGTGCATGTTTACCCATGTTACTTAATTTGATGGACTTGCAGCATATCTTACAGAATGCTAATCCTGGATCATTTGGAACATCATTCAGCCATTCAAAAAATTCAGGACTGACTTTGGATCTAGCCACAATTTATTAAATGAACATTTTTTGGCATTCATTTTAGTTCTAGTGTTGTAAAATTTCTATAATTCATCGTAGATAACAGTAATGAGCTGTTTAGTATGAAGAAATAGAAGATTTCTAAATACGAAGAATTAAGTAATATTAAAAGTGAGTAAACTAGTTATAACCTATAATTATAACATAGTTCACTCCAATTTTGAAGATACATGTCCATGTGCACAATATGACTGATAGTTCACCCTGTCAAAGTAAAACTCTTTATTTATTGTACCTAAATACTCATTTATTTCAAAACAAGAAAGGAGTAATTTTAGTAGGTAATGGCAAAAAACTACGTAGTTTTCTCCGGACCTAAATAAATGCTTCAATGGTCTGGATTAAGAATCAAACCAGAGCATAAAATATATTCCTCATTTTACAATCATTGGGAAATTTTTGCATGGATTTCAATTTACAGTTCAAGAAATTTTTATTGACAAATATCTTAAATTTTCCCTGACTCTCCAGGTAGCTCCTCAATATCCCTGACTTTCCCTGACCACCTCAAGCGTCCCTGACTTTTCCATGACTTTCCCTGACTTTCCAGAATGTGGACACCCTGCTAATGACTGTTGACGCAACAGACATACTAGGATACTCCTTTCTATTAACAACACGCATTACAAATATTTGTATCTCTAATATAATTTCCAACACTAGATGCTCATTCACAAATTATCTTTTATTGTTAGAGCTATTTAATAAATTAAACTCAATATTATCTTCTAAAATCTACTTGCAAGTCGGCATTTAATGTAGTAAACGTATAGATAATGTCCCGTCATTAAAAATATCTCTATGATTTATTTATTACTTAGAGTATACCTATATATGTATAATAAAAAATAAGAGCAAGTGAGAATATACCATAAAATTTATAACCATTATTTTTTTCCAACTTACTATGCTGTAACACACGCAACTTTACACATTTATACACAGTGCACTAATTTTATTGAATTTTCTTTGTGATATTTCCATAATACAAGTCTTTTGAATAGTTTAGTCGATAAGCCACAAAATTCTTTTCATTAGTTATAAGTATGTATATTTTTAATAGTGTGTTATTACTGGTACTAAAATATGCACAAACTTTCGTTTTCACAGAAAACATTCTATTATAGTAGTCTTTTTTTTTTTTAATGACCTGCAATCTGTAATACAGGTTAACCTTTATAACCACGGTTACTTTTTATTTCGCGAGTCTTTAATATTTTAAAGCGTAAATACGGAGAAAACTGCTTTTTTATTTGTTTATTGTTCATAGAGTTCACCATTATTATCATATTACAGACTTTACACTGGCTTGTGAAACCAAAAGATACAGCAATATTCCATCCTTCATTGATAAAATTTTTGGAAGAAGGCGCCAAAGCGGGTACCTCAAAAAAGGACATGGATATCAGAGTTTCAGAACTCCGTGAAGCAATTCTGCCGGCAATAAAAAGCGACATTGAAAATAATCCAGAATTTTGGGTTAGTGAAAAAGCAGTCATGCTTTTGACTGTCGCTGTTTTGTCTGTTGGTAAGATATATTATTCTTTTACTAGTCATTCAATAACAAAAAAACTAATTACTATTTTTCATTAAAATCTTTAGCAATTCAACAGATATTTTTCTTTTACAGACTCGTCTAAAGAAATTTTTGATGCCATAGCAAAAGTTATATGCTCACCTGATTGGAAAATTAATGCAAATGGTCAACAAATATTTGCAGTTGAAGATGCTGGCATCCATATGTGTCTAAAGAAACTAGTATTACTCGATAAGGACAAAAAAGGAGCTACTTTCGGCGAAGCTATAGCTAAATATCTAGATGACCAAACGGTAAATGTTATTATAAAGTTTTTTATAAAACTTTACAACACATTCAGCATTGCTGCTACAAAGAAGTTCGTAAACAACTGGTGTGCGTTTTTATCTGTATCTTGTGCAATGATGTCTGTTTATTATAGAACTTTTACTTGAAGTGCGATAGAGACAACAGCACTTGACCAAAATACCAATAGGAAATAGAAGTCAAAATCGGCGAGTTGTAGTCCCTTGTTTATTCTTCCTAAACTGAACCTATTTAAAATTCCAAATAGTGGCCTTATAACATAAAAATAATACCATTGTATTTTAAGTGCTGTAGTGGAGTGACCCAGGGTGGGTCCTCCCATGTACCGATGTGTTTTTTCGAATTTAATCACTCCTACAATAAAGGAAAACATCGACCAATAAACCTGCTTACATCTCTGGGAAAAGTTAATAGTGTAGTGTGGTTAACTATGGTCCAGTCGCCCTAACAAAGAGTTTGCTCATGGAAATTAGAAACTGACATGAACTCTTATTGATGTTTTCAAAATGTATTAATAATTGTTTGTCTAAAACTTCATATTCTTCAGTATGTTATTTTATTAGACTTTTTTTTTCACAGATTAAAATATGGATGTCTACAAACAGAGGATGTTTCTTCATTTTAAAGTTGATTGAGAATAATCAAAGTAATACAGTAAACAAGATTTCGCAGAAAATAAAATGTAATTTAAGCATTTTGAAACAACAATCAAATGAAGGCTCGAAACTGCTATTGCAACATGTAAAATAAAAAAGTAATACACAAGAAGGTGTTTATTTATTTTAATTGGATTTATGTGTAGGCCATAAGCACACTTTTTACAAAATTTATCCTTATCTTTGAATACGGATTCAGAATTTCTGATGGCTTTCTATATAGGATTATAAGTAATACAATAAGTCAGCAAGCCTTTCGAGCAGAATATCCACGCAAAATAGACACGCCACTGAAAGGAGATGTAATAGAAGGAGAATTAAGGCATTATTGATCCAGGAATGTATCCACCCTTCACAGTACACCCAGTGTCGTTTACGTCAGTTTCTAAGAGGGTTCTACATTTTATAATGTACATTTGCCAAAAGTTACGAAAAATAAGAAAAATATCCTAACCTAGAACTGGAAATCATTTTGGGTAGAAGGCATAGATATAAGAGGAATTTAATCAATCTCATTTATTAAATCTTAGATGTCTAAAAAATAAATGTTTTAAGTCTGAATTCAAAAGTTACAATTACTACTAAATCGTGTAAAATGTAAGGACCCATTTCCAAAAAAATTATACATTATAATAAAACCAAACGAAAAGAGCCTTTTACAGTTAAATAAAAACTAAAATGAGACAATGAACCAATTGAAAAAAATTAGAAAATGTTCAATTTCGACAGGGTGAGAACTGGATTAGCTAAACTAAATACATAAGGTTGATGTACAATCAGTGTGGTGTAAAGATGATAAAATTCTATTTTAAATGTTGGGTCATCTTACCATAACAACATACTAAACTAGGTCTACCAAACTTTTTAATTCACACTACATCCAAACTTTTCCTATGGCTATACTGTCAACATTGTTTATAACATTTAAGCTCTTTTCCAATAGCTCTTGTTCTATAACTTTGATGGACCTGCAAAAAAGCCATATATATTTGTAATCATATATTCATAGGTATGCAAAATATAATGGATATTTTATTTTGATAATTTTAGCCAAGAGGATGGTCTTTTATGTTCTTAAATATCAATGTTTCTTACCTATTTGCATCCACAACTTCCCACGTAGTATCCATAAGTTGGTGATAAATATCAGAAACCTTCTTTTGAAAATTATAATTTTCATATCTGTAAAGGGTACACAAAGTGTGTTTTTACGAAGAGAAGTATGTACACTACTAGAACAAAATAACAAGGTTCATGACTAGAATGCATTCTGCATTTTACTAGACAAAATACAATATTAAAATATGCATATCGACGGCGAAGTACCAATACCTCCTAACATTTTTCGAGAAATGCACTTTTTTACCGTTTTGAATTTAAAAGCGTCATTCGCATGTTTTAGTCAAATCTCCTATGCGTATTTTAATTTGTAAGCACGTGAAATTAAAATGTGGAAATACCTCCAAACTAAATTATCGTGTTTTTTTATGACATTACCTCCTAACTGTTGTAAGACACGTCTATTCCTGTTCGTTGTTTGCTTTTGAGTGGTTTTTGGCGGCGACGTGACGCAATGTCCGTTTGGGCGCGGGATACGAAAAGGCCGGAGGGTTGCACTTTAATCGAATCGTCATTTGCAGAGAATTCGTGTTTGTCGTGTTAGTACGGGGTTAAAATAATTGCGTTTTTGGTGTTATTTACGAATTGACAATTTGTAAATGTTCACAGGTAATACATACATGTTATTTCTCATATTATAAATTATATTTTGTGAATTATGTAATATTTAATTAACATGAGTCCCCATTGTGAAGATAGGATATATTTCTTCCACATATTAGATTGTTTGATGTATTTAGGAGGTATTGTCGTGTTAATTTTTTAGAAAAATGTCTCGAATGGCAAGGCGCTATCAGGGAGTACGAGCTGGTCAAATGCTTGATATGCTAAAAGTCCATGAGAAGATTACTAAGCCTCAAGCTATAATTTCTTCTAATCGAGGTAAATTTCTAATAGAATGTTGTATTTAATACCAAGCTAGAGGTTCATGATTAGTGTTTGTAATAAAATGCTTTATAGGTATGCAGTATGAAAAAGTACCGATATCATTTCAGATACCCTTGATCATGTGACACCAGAAATCGGGTCATTTAAATGCAAAAATAAATATAAAATTTCTAGATCGAATTCACTTTCAAGCATTCCGAAGCATCATCATTTTATAAGTTAACGTCGACGTTGTTCTTCACTGCCACCTACAATTACACTACATTATGGAAAACGAAACAATATAAATGATAATATTTTGTGTGATGTGCATTTTGGTGATAGTGAACGTAGTTTATCATTATCTGCTCTTACTTCTGATGATAGTAAAGACTACAGTATAAAACGATGGTGCTCAGTTCCACATTCCTTTTTTTTTAAGTACGAGTACTCGCCTTTATTCGAATCTGAACCTAACCTAATAGACGAAAGTGTTCTTATGATGGCGAGTATTCCGGCAATGATAGTGATGTAACTTACAGTCCGGATCATAATCATGACTCGGACAATTTTAATCCAGATACGAACAGTTCTAGTTCAGTGTCACTTTTAAATCAACCATCCACTTCATCTGGTATTTACCACGGTAATCCAAATGAAGGAAAAAAACGTAGAAACAAAGGTGCCCCGGAAAACTAGAAAAAAATAAAAAATAAAAGACTTCGTATGTTAGGCGAGGAATATTTTGAATACAAAACCAAAAAATCGAATTCTAAAACAAGATAAAATACGATCTGCTAGAAAATAAGGAGATAGGTGCAATTCGCAATTTTGTAAAAAGAGTAAGCTGCTGCGACTTTGTGAGAAATTTGATGTTGAAAAACGTCAGGAATTACATAACAATTTTTGTAAAAATATGAACTGGCAGATCAGCGCAAAGTTTACGTAGCCGGTCTTGTAAACCGAAAGGGAATAACACGTGAAACAAGTAATCTGACATCGAGACGTGAAGGTACGTTCGATTACTTTTTGCTAATAAATGAGGGACACAAGTTACAAGTTTGCAGGTTAACGTTTTTAAATACTTTGTGCCTAGGGTCATACAGAGTTCAATCTTGGGTCAAAAAGTAGAGATGAAACGGATAGTGATTTGGCCGGATACCGGATATTCGGCTAACTACGAGGCCGGAGCGCCGGATATCCGGCCACCGGATATTCGGCCGCTTATCGCGTTTCATATATGTGTGTGTATGTGCAAAATAATCCGTTACTAATATTATAAATTCAGTCTGTTTGTCTGCTACTCTCTCACGCCTAAACTAAAGAACTGATTTTGCTGAAATTTGATACAGAGATAGATTAGACAACGAGAAACAATATAGATAGGCTTAAAAACTTTGGTATTCCCACAGAAAAGCGCGATATAGACGAGTTTAGGGCGTAATGCACTCAGCGCGAACGGTATCGCGGGAAACATCTAGTATTCGGTATTCGGCCGGATAGTGCCCTACTATCCGGTATCCGGCCGGATAGTGAAAATAGGCCGGATAGGCCGGATACCGGATAGTTACCGGATATCCGTTTCATCACTATCAAAAAGTCACATGGTAGAGTGATTCCTTGTCAGGAAATACAAAACTGTAGCAGGACTAGAACGCCACGGTCTAGCTTACAACGCAAGCTTCTCATCGCAGTCAATTTTGTTGATAGTATACCAAAGTTACCATCACACTATGCAAAATTATATTTGGAACCTATTTACCTTTCTCTGAGTGATTTGTATAGACAGTAAAAAAATATTGCACTGAAAACGGAGACCCTGTAGTTTCTCGCTTCACGAGAAAGGTCTTTCTCTTTACACCTTAAAAAAAACCAAAGACCAAAAAAGATTAATTCTATAGCTTATGTTAGTTTAAATGATGCATCCATTCCCATAGCTGCAGTTAAATTTAATCACCTACAACAATTAAAAGAAGTATTGCCAAGAGATTGCCATTCATTTTATGATAATTTACCTCAAGAGTAACAATATTGTTATACAACATACATATTTATTTTGTATAAATTAATTTAATTTGCGCAAAAATGTTCTTTTTCCTGATGTAATAGAATTTTGATGTTCTTTTATTTTCGGATAGGTTCCTTCAACTGGCTAATATTCAGGCTTTTAAATGATTAGGATGATTATTAGTTGTATATTTTGTTTTTTTTTTTTTTAGTAAAAAATTGCAATACTTGTTATGGTTAATGTGATCAAAGTTTATCTAATTAGATTAAATATTAATGACCTTATTGATTTATTTGAATAAATATTATATGAATAGTTTAGGTCAGAGGTAACATAAGTCACAGGAATACCTTTAAATGGCTAGAAATTGTTGTATTTTTAGCCATTTAAAGGTATTTTTCTGTAATCAAATTACTTATTTGTCAGTTACATTGTTTGTGTTTTTAATTTAATGAAAGGTTTTTTATTTTAAATATTGGTGTTTGGTTATTTCCATTACCTCCTAAATATGTTATCAATATCACGTAAAGACAATAATTATGAAATAAATATCTCCTATCTAACCTAAAACATACTATATTATCATAAAATAAATTAATACAGCATAATATATATAGGATACATTATTCTTATTCCTAGTAAATAAATATATTACCAAAATTTACATTTAACAAAAAATTTTATGTTTTTTTAGTTCCTGTAAACTTATGAATTTACCAGTTAGGAGCTATTGGCACTTCTCGGTCGATATATAGCCTGTAAAAGTACATCTTGACCTCTGTCACATAAATAGGTCAGGGTGCCAGCATTTTGTATAAACTCACCATTTCTACAATTGCAATCAAAGTATTGTTCATTAGCAAACATGTATTAAGTAATATTTTGTATAATATTACAATTAAAAGATAAATACAATTTCCATATCAACAAGGATTATTTACTAATCAAAATAATTTATGTAGTAATATCGAGTAGCTAACAAGTAACTTTCTAAAAATTAATTTAAGGCATTATTTGTCAGATTATTTGCAGCCTTAAATTTAATTTATTGCTCTAACATGTGATCCATATTGCATGTTAATTCGCCACAATGGTGACCTATATAATCCAATAATTGAAATCTTGACATAGTTAAATAACAGGTAAATGAGTAAATTCCGAGATATTAGTACATTTATTAGCCGAAATAAGATAAAACATAAAATATTATATAAAAAATCCTTTCATTGAACTCATTACTTGGTATCATAAAAGATTTGTAATTAGATTCGAAAACGGATTCAGTTGAGTAGTTTAAATTTTTAAAACAAATAACGTCAGACATTATTTTTCTATGTAGGTATAATATTTAAGATACTTTCCATGTAGCATCACAGTGGGATGTGGATGTCGGATCAATAGATTTGCAAAGAGACAAGTGTTCACCTGGGACTTGTTACTGGGACTGTAAGTTCTTTTATTTTCTAGTTAATGAATAAACAGAATTGTGTAAATGTGAATTTTTTATTTTAAATAATTTTTTATTTTAGTCTGATTTGTTGTAATGTCCAACTAAATTCAGTAGCTGAATTATTGAGATGTTATACTATGATTTATATTCTCATTTTTCAAGAAATATTGGGGATTTGTAACTGATTTGAAATACTGACCTTTCCATTCCATAGCCTTCTCTATTTTCTATTACATCCATTGGCATTGTTAAGAAAAATACCTTATCTGGTTTTGGAAGACCTACATCTGCAGATTTACACCATTCTAAGTCTAATCCTAAAACATTTCATGAGAAATATAAGAAAACTTTAGTAATATTAGAAAGATTCATGATAAATAATATTAAATATACTATTTATTTTACCTTTAGCAGCAGAAAAGGCAGCCCCTGAATAACAATATCGATCAACAATAATACTAGTTCCTTGTTCCAAAGTTTTTATAATATCTTTTGCTAGCTCCCAGCGGTTAGCCGAAAAAAGCAGATGAATAGTCTCATCTGACAAATTATTCTATAGCAAAAAAAAAATATTATGCATAAATCACAGCTATATATTTGAATGAAATGATATCGTTAATTTATATTACCTGCGATTTTAAGTATTTATCAATAACATTACCAATGTCAGTGTTACGATTGGGGAAGTTAGTGTTGATTGCCTTGATGAGTTTTTTATTCAAATTTTCAACTGAAAAACAAAAATCTGTTGTGAAAATGTACGTTTTTTAGTATTTCACAAAGGCCAATGATATTTGGTCAATGAGGTTTGGTATATGAGCAATCGATATTTGGTCAACGTGATTTATCTTAGCAAAAAGCTCACCCAATTTTTTGCATTGTGTGGATTTGCCAGTTCTATCCAGCCCTTCAATAATAATAAGTGCACCTCGAACATTCACCATTTTTTATAATACATATTAACTTTTAACCATAATAAATTACATGTCAGAATACATTCTTAAATAACTAGAAATAATAGTAAACAATACAACTACTGAAACACAAAATAAATATTTAGCTAAAGCTATTTACATTGAAATGTTGTAAGTATTTTTTCTTTACATTAGACATGAACATCAAGTCTACCGTGACATTTTTTCTTAATTTTGGCGCGAATTAAAATAACCAAAGCTAAACTAAACAAATCGCGGGGAAATTACAAGCAGGAATTGAGCCAAGTACATTACATATTGAATTCGCATCACAGATTAGATTCGCATGCCGAATACCCACAGACAATAGTATACTAATCTGTGCTATAGACTAATTAGAATGCCGATACCACACTGTTACTTACTAGGGGTGCGTTCCAAAACGAGTTACATTTACTCGGGGTAAAGTGAATTTTACTCTTGGTCGTTCCAAAATACTCCCGAGTGTGTGAGTTGAGGGTAAACGATCACCCGTTTTGGAACGAATTCCTAGTCTGCTTACTTCTGACATTGACAGATTGCATCTCGCTAGAGTAAATGTAGTCTATGGACTGCATTTTTTTTTTCCTCAGGATAGGAGGCTGAGAATCCATCATGGATACCAACGCAACAGGCAAGCAGGGATGCGTTAATTATGTCGGACTCCTGGTGAATCGAGGCGGCTCGACCCACCAGACCTACCGACTAAACTCAGCCTAAGCCTTTGGTCCTAATGACCCTACTGGCTTTATTGACGAGAGGACTGCATTCTTTAGTATAGGGTATATGTAGTATCTCTAAGTAGTCTGTGGTATATGTTAATAGTATACTCATCTGTGGTATAGGTTTCATCCTCATCCATCTGTGCTTTGCTGCACATACGTAGTATCTCTATGTAGTCTGTGGCTGCAACATTTTTCTTTACATAATTATGTTAAAGTAATGTATATATTTATGCATGAATACAAAGATATCGCTTAAAAATTCTGTTACAATGACGAAAAAAGGCTTTAAAGTAACTGATCTCAAACGTGATAAGAAAATTGGTGTGGCTGCTGAAAATTTAGATGAATTGATAATAAAGTCATGTCAAAAGTTGGGTGTAAGTAATCTTACTCAAAAAAGCTTTGAAATCAAATAATATTACTTTCAGTAAATATAATGACTTGACTATATTTGATAAGTAATTTTTTCAGCGATCTAGTAAAGTATAGCCTAAACCTTGACCTAATTGTCTTAGCATTGAGCCCTTGACCTAATTTTTCCAGTTCAATGTCGCCTCTACGGAATGCAGGCTATTTGTAGCCGAGGACGGGACTCGTGTCGATGAAAATGAATATTTCAATACTCTGCCTCCACAAACATTGTTTGTTTTACTTAAAAATAGAGAAAAAATGGTAACTGGTATGTAATTTTTAATTTCATTGTTATAGTATTTATTGTATCCTAATTACAAAGTAAATTTAATAAAGAATTGTTTTCAACTAAAATTCTTCTACACTTTCTAATATCATTTTTTGTGCTATTAATTTTACTAGTTTATTGTAATTTATTAGAGAATATAGAAAAAACTTACTCATTCTACCTTTATAATATTAATTCAAAACGAAAATTCAACTGATCCGCATCAACAGCTTATATTAGTCTACACTGAGGGGCACAAACCTACCTTTATTAGATTATTCACTTATTGAACCATGCTGGTCGAGTGAGAATTAATCAAAATCATTTACATTTTTGAGTTTCTTTGCAGGTGAATGTGTGTAATTTATCTATAGTTATCTAAAGAGAAAATACAATGTATTTTCTCTTTAGATAACTATAGATAAATTTACCAATAACAAAAACATGTCAATATATAGATATGATTGAACCAGCAGCTTCAGATCAGAAGTCAATTAAATAACTATTAAGTTATTAATTTCTGCAATTTGTACATTTTTTTCTGTTATTGGTAATAATTTTCTTGTTTACAGACTTTGATTATTACTATAGTATGATTCGTTCGACAAAAAAGGAATATATTGAGACAGGAACAGCAGCAAAAGAGTTTCTTAGTACAAACATAAAAGAAAAATTAAAAGTATTCCAAAGGTACATAGCAGCTGCAAATGATGCCCGCACAATGCTTAGTGAGAGAGCACATGACCCAGAGTGGTTTCATGGTAAAGAGAAATGAGTATTTTCAAAATTTGTATTTGTTAATTTGCTGTGGGCATTTAATCACATAATCTTGAATATTAAGTAACAATCGTTTTCTTATTTTGTTTCCATTATATGTTGCAGTCTATTGTAAATGTATTAATTTCAATTTTGTGTAATATTTTTTTAGGATTGGAGCTCTCAGAAAAGACGAAAGAACAGTCAATGTCAAAACGTATTAAAGAACGAATGAGAGGGTATTATTATAAAACAAAAACATCACTACAAACATCAGAACTGTATATACATTCCAAAAACGGCAGAGGGAAGCAACTAATAGATCAGTTTTTAACAGACCTTCATAAAATACTTGAGATGAACAAGTACAATGATACATACTTTAACAGAAAAGCTGCTAAAACTCAGCGTCTGTGTAATGAGAATGGATTATTCCAATGTGGAGGGCTTTGGAGTAGTGATACCTGTATTTATGAAGGTGAACATGTGATAAATCCTTATAGGAGCCGTGAGGAGCGGATTATATTTCAAACCTGGAATTTGGACCATAAAATAGAATTGTCGAGGTCTATTATACCCAAGATATTAGAAGCCATTGAATGCTTGTACAATGGTTATTTCACGTGTGTATCTTGTGAAAATAATTATAAACAAGGTGTTATTGAAACTGATAGATACTATCTGCAGATTTTTACTCAGAATAACTTAAAGCTTGTTCATATTGTCTGCCATTATAAAGGTAAGCATGATGCTAGTTCAGATGTGTACACTTTATGTAAAACTTGCTGCAACCTACCCAGTATTAAATACAATATTTAGTAAGTGAAACTATTATTATGTGTAGAATTAGAAATTCTAATGTTGTAGGTATTATGTATTTATTGTTGTAGTTACATTTCATAAGAAATATTACTTTTAATAGTGTACTGCTTTGTATTATATATTAGAGGTTATATTATATTATATATAAATGACCTATTTATTCAAATAATGATTTAGTTTCTGTATAAACTAGGAAACTAGGTTAATATTGTTAATGTTTTGATAGACAATTTTATTTTTTGTATTCCTTATATTGATCTCCTTATCCAAAAAAAAATCAATTAGAGAATTATATTTTTTACTGTATAGGTATATCTTCTAATTTTGATAGTTATATTTAATAGATTGGCAAGAGAGGTATATTTTCTATATTATTATGCAAATTTAAGGTTTTTACGAAGATAAATTTTATCTCACTCTGAAGTTATATCTTATCTTAATCAAGAAAATGCGACTGTGTGGCTAGTTATGCTAATCTTGTGTAATTGAGTATTAAATATTCAGAATTTAGTTTTTATGTACAGGGTTACAGGAAAAGTCGTGCTAGATCCGTTAAAGGCGTGGAGTACCCATCATTTGTGACTTATTTCACTATGAAACACCCTACCCTAAACTTAACCCATTTCGAGATATTCGACTTTTAATTTTTTTATTAAAAGTGACGATTTTTAGGCTTCTAAATTAAATTTTGTTTATTTTGTGGGTCTTATTATCATTATTATTGCATGTTTACATGTGTAATAAGATGCTATAGAACGTCAATTATTAAAATAGTGCATTAGTTAATTGAACAGGCCATAGTAGACAAGTTAAAGTTAAGAAATGAAAACAAATATTAGAAAGTTCATTTTTCTATAAGGGATATTACAAAAAAATAGTATGGCAGTTGTTCGGCAGATGTGTTTAAAAATATCTACGTTTCATCAGCTATCCCACGAGGTATAACAATCTAGGGTTTTAATTAAATGCATTTAAAAAACTTAGCTTATTAGGCGACAGTGGCTAAGAAAATTAATACTTAGCCCTAAAAAGTAAAATAAAACAATAGGTTAGCATGAAATGTCATTTATTTAATCAGGTTTTGACACAACTTTTTCTTACTCTACAGTTCATGTTCAACATGGCCGCCTCTGTTTCTGATACATTGTCGCATCCTTCTACGGAGACCAGTCTTCACTACTCCAGTTGTCAAAGTTGTCCGCGTTTGATTTGCTGCATCCACTATCCTTTCTCTTAGTTCTTCCACAGACGAAACTGGATTTGGGTCGCTGTAGACAAGACTTTTCATGCGCCCCCACACATGAAATTCCATGAAGTTAGGTCCGGACTTCTTGCTGGCCATGGCAACGGCCCACCTCGTCCTATCCATTTGTTTGGATAATTCATGTCCAGCCAGTCTCTGACACTTCTCCTGAAATGGGTAGGGCAGCCATCGTGTTGGAACCACATGTCCCTGATCAAGTTGAGTGGCATCAGCAGGAGATCATCCAGAAAATCACTCAAGTCTTCTCTTAAAAAGTTTTCGTACGTTTCCCCATTTAGATTGTCTGGGAGAAAGTAAGGTCCAATCAAATGATTGGAGATAATGCCCATCCACACATTCACGCTGAATCTTCGCTGGGATCCCTTCACTCTTTTCTTATTGGGATTTCTTAGTTCTTTGGGGGCCCAGTAATGGGCGTTGTGATAGTTCGTTATGCCATCTTTGTCAAATTTGGATTCATTTGTCCACAAGATAGTTCTTAGAAAATCTGAGTCGTCAACATTTATCATAAATCTACAGAAGTCCAACCTTCTCGCCGGGTCACCTTCTTCAATAGCGTGTACCGGCGTATAATGGTACGGGTACAGGCCAGCAGTATGCACTGTAAACCACACTCTCCATTGCGAAAGTCCCAGATCACGGGCAACAATATTAGTGGAAGTAGTCGGATCCGCTCGAAAACGTTGCACAATCTCATTGTCATGTTCTTCGTCGTCATTAATTCGTGGTCTTCC
This sequence comes from Scirpophaga incertulas, assembly GCA_036419045.1. Taxonomy (NCBI): domain Eukaryota; kingdom Metazoa; phylum Arthropoda; class Insecta; order Lepidoptera; family Crambidae; genus Scirpophaga; species Scirpophaga incertulas. Next base: position 28,731,844 of record CM071632.1, on the reverse strand, counting down.
CATGTCTGTATTTCGTCTCAAAACAGAGCCAGTTTCTCGAAGTCTTCCATACACTCTGTCAAAAACGGCCACATCCGGCACTCGACGTCCGGGGAAGCGAGTTATGTATTCGTTGCGAGCTCGCGCAGACACACAACCGCAGAATCCGTAACAAATAAGCATATTCCTCAGGCGTCTAGGACGTCATCTTCAACACTTCTGAATCACAAGTACAAATCAGAGTCCGGTTAACAAGCACAGTAGTCACAAATCAGAAGAAATAGTCCAGAATCACAGCCAAGTCGAGAAAAAAGAGCAAAACGATATCACGTCTACTATGTACGAAGCACAAAAGCAGACTGACAACCAAAACAATATCCCTTGTACTCCCAGCCCTAACAGGTTTTTTTTCTTTCATTCGCACCTACATAAATCGTCACTTGTCTCGGGACAATAGGCGCGGGACTGTTAGAACCTGGAGCGTCCCAACTACTTTTTTTCCACGAAATGTAATAAAAACCCTAGATTGTTATACATCGTTGGATAGCTGATGAAACGTAGATATTTTTAAACACATCTGCCGAACAACTGCCATACTATTTTTTTGTAATATCTCTTAGAGAAAAATGAACTTTCTAATATTTGTTTTCATTTCTTAACTTTTACTTGTCTACTACGGCCTGGGGGGCAATCGCACTAACAAATCGCAGCTGAAACGAAACCAAATCGTTCCACTCAACCAATCCGAGAGCTAGAATATCACGTCATCGAACAGATGACGTGATATTATGGCGTTCGGATTGGTTAAGCCGAACGGTTCGGTTGCGTTTCGCTTGCGATTTATTAGTGCGATCGCCCCTCTGTTCAATTAACTTATGCACTATTTTAATAATTGACGTTCTATAGCATCTTATTACACATGTAAACATGCAATAATAATGATAATAAGACCCACAAAATAAACAAAATTTAATTTAGAAGCCTAAAAATCGGCAATTTGCAATAAAAAAATTAAAAGTCGAATATCTCGAAATGGGTTAAGTTTAGGGTAGGGTGTTTCATAGTGAAATAAGTCACAAATGATGGGTACTCCACGCCTTTAACGGATCTAGCACGACTTTTCCTGTAAACCTGTATATATAGTATGTAAACATTCCACATATAAAATCTGAACATTAAGTATAACATACAAGTTACAGATACAAATTTTATGATAGCAAATGTAAATATTTACATTATATTTTTATTAATTAGAAGAAAGAGAGGGGATTATATTTTTTTATAATGTAATACTGACACTATACAGGTTGCAATTTTTTCCCATAATTAAAATAAATTATATGTTGCCAGATATATATTAAAGAAATTTATTTTAATAAATATATGTAACCATTGAGTGCCATTTACGTGACTGGTATATAAAAAAGAAACGAATATCTATAATTTAATATGGTCTTATTGCTGTGCAAAACTTTTGCTTACAGTTATACCGATTTTTATACCATTTGACAATTCTGGTTGAGGTTTCTCTAGAATGTTATTAATTTTGAATAAACAAACACACAGCCACTTTGCTGAAAATACAAAACCTACATCAAAACAAGAATTAGCTGTACAAAATCATCTGATTTTGTACAGCTAATTCTTGTTTTGATTTATCTGAATAGGTGTGTAAATATTTTCTGTGGTGCTATTATTTATTACTCCTAAGATTGTAATTAATTTTTAAATTTTTATTTGGTATGTGGCCAGTTCAGTTACATAAATAACGGCAAGCCTCTTAAGACTACAATTATTAAGAAATAATTTACATTTATTTTATTCATACTTATTTTCTAAAATAACGAATTCGAATGCATAGATTAATTGTCATGGTTAAGTTTTAATATTACTTACTTAAAAGTACTTGCGTAACAAAATTAATAATTTTAGATAACTATCTATATGTGAAAAAATCAGTTTTATCGTTTTTAGGATTCCGTGTACAAACAATAAAACGGGAACCTATTACGAAGATACACCAGGCCGCATCTCATGATCTGTGATAGCTAGACCGTTGAATTTTTTATGTGTATTTGTAATGTATTTTTGTTGCCGCTATATTAATAAATACCAAAAAACGCTTGAAACGTTCTCTCTATAGGATATAAAATGAAAAAAAAAAAATTAAGCGGAAGTGCCATAAAACAATTGTGTCTTTTTTGCGCATGTTTAATCAATTTAGATAACGGCAACAGGTAGACATTAAACATATTTACAGAATATTTTGTTTGTAAAAAACCATTAGCCATTATTTTTGCTCTGTGCGCAACAAAGCAAAAATATTTTCACAATCAACGCAAAGAGCACATTTAAATATCAGCTGTTCACTCTGTTAGTATCTTTAGATTTGTAAGTACCAACCAACAACACAAGTAACTAAACAAAAATACTGGTATAATAGATTTATGGATACGGTGCTCTGAAAATTGCAAATCTACCCAATGTATATCAAGATTTTATTTCTTTTAAAATCAGATGTATCAGATCGTTCAAGCGGAGAACTTAATGCTTGCCTTTCTACTAGTTTACTCCTAAAACGTGACCTGTTACAATCACACCATATAAGAAGTTTAAGCAAATAATGTTTGGAATATTTTTGTTGCTGAGTAGTAGTGGTCAAAGCATATTACTCATAGAACTAACGGCCATTTGGACGGACAGCCACCAATCTGCAGGAAAACCCGCCAGCATGTACCCTACAAGCTGAATCAGTTATTTAGTGCTGACGGTTGGTTGATGAAGGACTGTGTCCGTCAGTGGGCGTCTCCCAACTCATGATTACGACTGGTAAATTTGACCCTTAATGTTGTTAAAACTTAACACGTTAGATATTATATTTATGACTTTACATATACTTTATTATGTGTAAATAAGAAAATTACAAGAAAAAATGTATATAGAATTGAAGTGTAGTAGGCGAGTCGAAACAATTTTTTATCTATATCTTTCTTATTTTGGTTTTGTATTGCTATCATACTTGTTTAAAAGGCACATAATTCTGTTTGACAATCATTGCGGCTTTGATATGATTGTGTCAATGATTATACATAAAGTAGTAATGAATATATTTTGCCTGGCAATTTTAAAAGTATACACAAGAAATGGACTAAAAAAAAGCCAGAAACGGATAGGTACTCGATATATATACAGGGTTGTACAGATAGCCTTTTCGAATTTGAATGAAATCAACATATTTTTGTAATTCTCTATGCGACTGAAATAGAGTAAATTATTTTATTTTCATTTACTTTAACTGACTAGCCCTTTTTATTGTGTATTAAATAGATAAATTAAAATAAAAAGAAATTAATGTAACAGATTAGGAATATCTTAATATTTTATTTTTCTAATTTTTCAGCCTATTGATACTTTAATTAATTAAAAGTAGAAATATGGGTATATCAAAGGCCTTCCAAGATTATTTGTTCTACCAATAATAAATCAACACGAATAGTATTTGCGACACAATGTTTGTACGAGAGAGTGATTGTTATTGTTAGTCCTCGGAATAGGTAGTTTCATTTTTTGTACTTGCAGAAAGAAAGTCAATGTAAGCGTAACATGGATAATCCTAAAATTTTCTGTTTTTATTTGCTATTCGTTTCTTTACGCTTTTATTATAAAATTTTATGTTTACGACTTATTATTACAATACTAAGCTAAAAGATGAAACACTATTTTGGAAGTACAGTATAATATTTTTACAATTTCTGAAAATAGTAAGTTCCCAGGCATATCCATACTATTGATGTCACAAAATCACAAGTACATAAAATTGAAACTACCTATTCCGAGCACTAGTTATTATATAGTAAACGAAATATAATTTATGTCATACATTTAGGAATGGCTTAGTTGTATATAACAGACTGTCATGTTGTCTGTCCTTTTGAAATATAATATTTTACCCTTCACCTACTTAATTGTTTATATAATCAAGATGAATTGTGATATTCGATTTAGTTTACACCACAGAACAGGTCTTGGATTAAAATGTGTCTCAGACATGTGTTCTGAGTAAATTGTCACATGTCTATCGGTTGGTTGTGAGACATAAGGAAGTTGATTATTGAACAAATTATATTACAGATATGCGCTATTTTTTGAAAACTTTATTGAATAATATAAATGTATGAGGTAAATTTTAATGAAGTAGGAACGTAGAGCAATATTTATTGTGCAGATAAATTTGGTTATTAGTATTTACTGATTACAAAGTTTTAAACTTTAGAGCAATAATATCAATTATATATTTAAGAAGATATTAAAATTACAGTAGTTGATTATTATTATCTGTAAAACAGGGCTAACATGTTAAGTTTTAGACGTGAAAGTCACAATCGACGAGGCATTAGTGAATCACGTTATATGTTAAAGATTCCTATAGAAAGTACACATTTAAAAAAATCGTAGAAATTTACACTAATTAATATGATAGTTTGTCTATGTAGTGTATAAAAATATTTACAATTGAATTCTCCTATTATAGAAAAATATAATAAATGTTGTGATGTGTTTTGAATGTTTCCACTTTACTTCTGCTAAGGTTATGATTTTTATGGTAAAGGCCATAAAAATCATCACATCTACCCCGACAATTTTAGTCAGCTAAAAACTATTTTTTTATTACATTCCACGCGGACGAAGTCGCGGGTACAGCTAGTATTACAATAAAAATAAAATATTAGGAGGTACTAAGTTAATAGGCTTTTTGACAATGCGAAAAATAAAGTTTCAATTACTGTTAACAGTATAAATTAAGAGTTAAAAAATTATTATTTATTAACGTAAGTTGAAAATAATGATTAATTTATTTTAAAATCCGTAAATAAAAATTGCATTTTTTAAACGTTTGTCACGTGACACAAAACTGCTTGCTTGTAAACTTCGTTTGCCTACTTGTGTTGCCTAGTTGTGGTAGATTATCTCCGTTATATTAAGATTTTCTTTACTATTCATTGTTTTTCTTTTTGTTTATTTGCACTATTTTACAAGTACTTTTAACCATAGACAACGATTTTGTAAAAGCAGACAGCAGAAACCTGCCGCAAGTCGACGCAATCATGGTCGGATTATTTTTCAAAAATAATTCTGAGTTTTAAGTTTACAACAGCAAAGTAAGTATAATTACACTTTACTGGTAACTTAAAATATATCATAAGAAAGTGGAATAATGATGAACTTCCACAAGAACTTATATAGGTTATAAATAATTAAGTTTGTTTGGCACAATTCTGTGAACATAAACGATAATTGTTCACGTTACGTCGGTTATTGAATGTCTTCACATTTTTTAACAAGTTCCATTCTTTGCCGTTTGACAAATGTAGATCGGGAAGTACCTGTGTGTATAGATTTTATTAGTCTATAGCCTCGACGAAAAATAATTGTTCTTTGTCTATGATTCTCTCTCTACGTTTAACCGCTATGATAGATAGTTGGAATTATAATTGATTCGCCTGAAAATATATAATTACGATCATTTCTTGTGTTTCTATTAACGTGAAACTCAATACTAGATGTAGAAACAAGAGTTTCATACATGGTGACAGCGCATCTTTTCATTGGAAAATAGAATCCACAAAACCGCCGACGCCAACAAAGCCAAGCCGCTAGAAAATCAAGATGGAGAATGCCGACCTCCTAACAAATTTGCAACAACAAGTCACACAACAAATGCAGTTAATTAGTGATCTGTCACAAAAACTTGAAAGTATCAGAACCACTAATCCTCCACAAGCACAAATAGATTGGACTCTTTTGCAATTTTATAATGGAATGTCGACCCCGCCGCCATCGCAATTTTCCTTCAAAGGCATAGACTGGCCAGCGTGGATAACAAGATTTGAACAATATCGAGACACAACAAAACTAAAAGCATTGCCACAGGAGACTCAAGTCAAATCCCTTCTATATACTATGGGCAACAAGGCCAATGACATTTTTCAGTCATTTAAATTGTCGGAAGACGATGCCAAAAACTATAGCATTGTTAAGGATAAATTTGATTCCTACTATGTTGCGAGAAAGTCAAAAACATATGCAAGAGCACGTTTCAATCAAAGAACACAAGGACTTGACGAAAGTGCAGATGATTTCATAACTGATTTGCACACACTTGCCAAACAATGTGAATATGGTGCATTAGAAGATGAGTTAATAAGAGACCGTATTGTAGCTGGTATGAAAGACACTCAACTGTCTAAATTAATTCAAAATCTTGACTCCGAGCCGAGCCTAGAAGTTGTGATAAACAAAGTCCGGCATTCTGAGATCGTAGACGCCAACATTGACACATTGAAGCAAACAAATACATCAGCAGCACCTGAAATCAATTATGTAGACAAAAGAGCAAGAATTAAACCTTCAAAACCTGAAACAAGTAATAGTAAGAATTACAATAACACTTGTAGAAAATGTGGCAGGCAACCGAAACATAAGTTTAGTGATTGTGAAGCAGCTAAATCAACATGCAAAGGATGCGGAGTAAAAGGTCATTGGATAGCAGTATGCAAGAAATCTAAAAACATCAGTGAATTGGAGCCAGACCTCACTATAGACACTATAGATACAATAAGTGTTCCGAGATGCTTACCAAGATTTGCGAACATACTCATTAATGGCAAACGTATTCAATTCAAAGTTGATACTGGAGCTTCAGAGACAGTCATCAGTCCAGAATTACAAAAGGAGCTTCAACTTCCTGAACCCGAACCTGCAAATGAAAAGTTATATGGACCCTGTAACATAATTTTGCCAGGAAGAGGTATATGCAGAAATATAGCACTAAAATGGGAAGATAAAAAAAGGACTACTGATATTTATATTCTAGAAAGCCAAAAAATACCATTATTGGGCCTTCCAGAATGCGAAGCATTTGGTCTAATTAAATTTCATAAAGAAGTTCATCAAATCATATCTACAAAACTCCCTGAGGATGAGTATACAACACTATTTACAGGAATTGGTGCAATGAAGGACAAATACCGTATAAAATTGAAACATATTGTAACACCATATGCTATACCTGTACCAAGACGTGTATCACTTCCTTTAATGCCTAAAGTAGAACAAGCAGTCAAAGAACTTCAAATTTTGAACATTATTGAACCTGTAAGTAAACCTACAGAGTGGTGTTCCCCAATGGTACCAATAATAAATGGAAATAAAGTTAGAATAACTATAGATTACACAGAGTTGAATAAAGCCATTCATCGTGAGTACTATCCTTTACCAACAATAGAAGAATGTTTAGGACAACTAGCTGGAGCCAAAATATTCTCAAAAATAGATGCAAATAAATCTTACTTCCAAGTAATACTTACAGAAGACTGTCAAGACTTGACAACATTTATTACACCATTTGGTAGATTCAAATTTAAACGATTACCTATGGGTTTGAAGTCAAGCAGTGAAGTATTTCAAAGAAAGATGGCTACTATATTAAATGGACTCAAAGGTTGTGTTAATCATAGCGACGATACCTTAATTTTTGGAAAAACTGTTGAAGAACATGACAGCAATCTCAAAGAGGTATTAAGAGCCCTACAGAAGGCAGGAATAACTTTGAATAAAGAAAAATGCACATTTAGAACTCAAGAATGCATATTTCTTGGTTATAAGATATCAGCAAATGGTATACAACCTATTCAAAGCAAAATAAAGGCCATATGTGAAATGCCTATACCAAAGAATATCACAGCACTAAGAAGTTTTCTAGGAGCAATCAACCAACAGTTAAGATTCATACCTAATCTAGCAGAGACATCAAAACTTCTAAGAGACCTACTAAAGAAAGATGCTATATTAGAGTGGACCGAAGAACATACCAAAGCATTCCTAAAAATAAAACAATTACTTACATCCTCACCAATACTAGCTCACTATGACCCAAAACTAGAAACAAGAGTCACCGCTGATGCATCACAGTATGGCATGGGTGCAGTACTGGAACAAAATCATAATGGAATATGGAAACCTACATATTATTGGTCATCGACACTAACACCTACACAACAAAGATATGCCATGATAGAAAAAGAGGCATGTGCGATAACAATGGCATGTGAACGATTCTCAATCTACTTGAAAGGTTTGACATTCAAACTGAGAACAGACCACAAACCCCTAGTGTCTATTTTAGCATCTAAACCAATAGGAGATTTACCTATCCGCCTTCAAAGATTTAGAATGAGACTGATTCCATTCAACTATACCATTGAACATATACCAGGCAAAAATATGTACATGGCTGATATGCTATCAAGGTCACCAGTTCCCTCCGAAACAGAAGACATAGATATACTAGCGGAAGAGGAAAATGACAAACTAACTATCTTGACCATCATGAAAACAATACCCATAACAGAATGTAGAATACAAAAAATCAAAGATGCACAAAAGCAAGATTATATTTGTAAAAAACTATATACCTACATTAAAGAGGGATGGCCACAATATAAAGATATAGATGAAGAATTAAAATCTTATTATGAAAACAAAGAAAACTTAAATATACTTAATGGATTAATAGCTTTTAACAACAGAATTTACATAACAAGTATGATGAGAAGCGAAATACTCACAAAATTACATACTGGACATGTACCAACATATCAAGCCCAACAGCGAGCTAAACAGTCTGTATGGTGGCCTACATTAGATAAAGATATAACTAGCATGATTTTAAGATGTATAGAATGTAAAAAGTTAACTGTACAACAACCAGAACCATTAATTCCAAGTGAAATTCCAGAATATCCATGGGAAGTCATAGCAGCAGATCTATGTACTTACAAAGGCAAAGAATATCTTGTTGTTAGAGATACACTATCTAACTATCCTGAAGTTATTAAACTCACATCGACAACATCTACAGCTATAATAATACATTTAAAAAGCATCATGGCAAGACATGGCATACCCTCGACATTAAGAACTGATAATGGACCACAATTCTCATCAAAAGAATTTGAAAAGTTCACTAGAGAATGGGACTTCAAACACATAACATCCAGCCCACACTTTCCACAAAGTAATGGAGCGGCAGAAATAGGAGTAAAAATAATAAAGAAAATATTTGATAGAAATCCTCAAGACCCTATACTCGGATTACTAAATTACAGAACTACTCCTTCAATACTAGGTCCATCTCCAGCACAAATATCAATGTCAAGAACATTAAACAGCAATCTTCCTAATACTAGAGAAAAGTTAAAACCACAAGTTATAGATCTTGAAAAGTATAGAAGAAAATTATGGGAAAGAAGAGAGAAATCAAAACAATATTATGATAAAAAACACAGAACTCAACAACTACCAGAAATAAAAAAAGGTTCTAAAGTATACATGCCATCAGAAAAGTCATATGGCATAATAGAAGAAAAAAGACACGAACCTAGAAGCTACATGGTTATGACTGACAAAGGAAACACTATAAGAAAAAACAGAAGAGATGTCATTGATTTAAGCAACACAACACCATCACTGCAACAAGACAACACTTCTATACCTAATACCTGATTTACACTCGCGCCAGTCGCGAGACGAGGCGCGAGCCGAGGCATGAGACGAGAGTGTAAATAACGCTCGCGGCTCGTATCGTAGTAGGTCCTTTGACTCGTGTCCAAAATACCGCTCCGGACGCGAGCGCTGCGAGGCGCGAGACGATGCACGAGGCGAGAGTGTAAATCTAGTATAAGAGTTTTCAAACAAGTTATGAAATACCAGAGAAGTCTGAGAGTGATAACTACATTCACAGATAACCTACCATACACTATGAGCACACCAGAATATGCTCAAAGCAACTCCATACAAGAGTCTAACCCAAACTCTCCCATGAAAGAGATGACTACAATGAGTGAAAATTGTGAAAACAGTCATAATGAAGAAAGGTCTCCAAACCTCTCCACACCCTATGAGATGACAAGTTCATCACCTGATTCACTGAGCTTAGAAACAAATAAGAACAAGATAATTACCACTAGATCAGGAAGAAATATTGTGAAACCTAAGTGTATATGTTATGATTGTGTATAAGAATCATTTCTATAAATAACAGTGTAAAGTGTAAGTGCATAAATATAAAGTGAGAGTGCATTATCAAAGGACAAATGGTCAGAATAAAGGTAAAATAACATACACAATCCATTTGTTTACTAGAAATTTTATTACCGTTTCTATATGATGTATAGATTTAATTGAAAACATACCATGTTGCATTTGTTAACCATTTTAATAATAAAACTTAATTCTTGTAATGATCAATCAAATAATGTTTACAGTTTCCTGATGCCTATTTTATGTTTATAATCACAGTTTTGATACATTATGAAAATGTTATGATTTATTTACTGTAAACAGCATGAATAAGTATGTTTCACCATTATTATAGAACTATGTATAAGTCATAAAATTGTTCTATCCTGTCTGTATTAATAAGAATATTTTGATTCAATGATTTGTATTTTAGAGATCGAACAGGTTATGTTTTTATCCATAAGTGTCAGTACAGATGTAAAAAGAGGAGATATGTGTATAGATTTTATTAGTCTATAGCCTCGACGAAAAATAATTGTTCTTTGTCTATGATTCTCTCTCTACGTTTAACCGCTATGATAGATAGTTGGATTATAATTGATTCGCCTGAAAATATATAATTACGATCATTTCTTGTGTTTCTATTAACGTGAAACTCAATACTAGATGTAGAAACAAGAGTTTCATACAGTACCAGCATCACACATTCTTTTAATGCGATCTGGCTGGCAATGAAATTTAGAACTTTATCTTTTAAATTATTTTCTGACTGAAACCCGTTTTGTACTGATAGTAATTTGCCATGTCATTTTCCATCTGTAACGAACAAACAAGTTTTAGTCGGGATCTTTTAGTGTTACTGCTTATTGAAATCATAGGACTCTGAATCAATAACGAAAATATTAAAATTCTGAATGTAATTAGTTATTATAAAATATAAATATTGTACTATTTGCTATGTCATTATGATCCCTCCGAGAAAGTTGCATCCACTTTCGGCGCACTTCGATATTCTTTGGAACACTTACAAATAGTTTTTCCGGAGTTTTTAACGACGTATTTGTACATTTTGGAACTGCACACCATTTGTAACTCATTTTGTTACATAAATCACTGATGAAAAGTAAATCCAATCGCACTTTCGTTTTTTGTTTACAACAATCAAATATATATGCCAGTTGTCACAGATCAGAATACAGGCAAGTGACGTCACCGACCTCATTGCAGCGCCATATTGTCAAAGTAGCGTTTTGGCACACTATTTACATATTGAATTTTTAATTCGCTGTTTTTCAGCTAATATATACCAGAATTAAAAATAACAACTTTTACTGGGTTCCTTAGACTCTACTACATAATATAAAATGGATTTTAAAAACCTGTCAAATAGCCTATTGGTCCAAAGGCCGAATCGAGAACACACCTGTATAGTATACCACACAATTTGTTCTATCTGACAGAAAAAGAGAACCATGAAGGTGAGCGACAAATGAAAATATAATAAACTTTAATGTTCATTGTGTATTTTCACGAACAAGTTCTATGGCTTTGTAACTATAAAGGGCGATGTATATTAAAACCAACGATTTTTTCCTTTATTAGGAAAGGATGGAAGGAAAGGAAAATATTTCACTCACATTAAATAATCTTAAAGTAAGATAGATAGTAAGCTGTAGAACTTGTATTATAGGATCTAGGGTATATATACATATATATGTTCGTCTAGTCTTACCGGGATTCGAACTCAGGACCTCGGATGGTAACCCTTCTAAATCGACGTACTAACCAGTCAAACACGGAGGTGGTCAACGTTTTGGCAAATTTCTAATAATTTCCATTCATAAAACTTAAACAATAAAACGTTTATAAAGATAAACAAATATTTTTATTTCTATGATTTTATTAAATATGTGATAACTTAGGCTCCAAATCAATGTTTAGCTGTATACTTAACTACAAAAATGAAGTTGTAGGTTTGACTGATTTCAGAAAAAGAGGATGTATTCATTTCTACAATTTCTTTGATTTTTGGTACTTGATATTAAATCCATAGAATTGATTGGTATTAATAAAAAAATGTAGAAGTGCCAAGATATGTAATTTAAATTAACATTAAATATTCTTTGTTGTATTAAATGATATGATAAATGGAAGCTGTTGCGGAATTTAATGAAAAATAAGTAAGCTACCATTTGAGGGTTTAATTTAATGAATGATCGAGTTTTTAGACTAATAAAATAAGAGGAAGATTACCTTCCTTACCCTATATTTTTAGATGTATTTGTTATTTAATATATAATATCATTAAAGGCGGCCGCCTTGATTCTAAGTGACTTAATTATCAAAGTGTTGCGATTTCTTCATAGCATTAAAGATTTATAATATAGCTTTTAAGTTCATAGCATTAATACAAATCAGAAATAATTTCATATTAATTTTAAAATTATATGAACTAAATTATATTTTTTTAATAACTCAGTTATTAAAAAAATATATTTAAAATAGTTAAGTGAATTATTTTTTATTAAAGACAATAAACTTGGCATTGATAAAATTATGTATGTAAAAATATATTTTACCACCAATCAATCTAGAGTTCGATATCAAGTAATAATAAAAAAAGTTGAAAAAAGAACTTTATTTTTTTTTGGAGATTGTAAAATAACAGTGACTAAAGTTTTCGATATGCGAATTCGCATCTTGTTAAGTACGTTTTAATATTTTTTCAATCATGTTCAAATTGGCTGCACGTTCTGCCGTCGGAGTGGGAATTGGTGCTTTTCGTTTCCTACTTTTACCAGGAATGAGCTCATGTACCCCTTTACCACGTGCTTCCTTCTCTTTTGGTAGTTTATCTTGGAATTTGCCTAGTGAAGCTGTTGAAGCTTTGGCAACAACTGCGGCCGTGTTTAACTGTCAAGAAGAAAAAATATTATATATAGTTTATTTTTTATTATTTTCGTTCTATGGTAGGATGATTAAAACTTTATGAAGATATTAATCATAGTATATTTGATCAGAGCAAGCTAAATCTTTTCAATGTGTAAATAAACTATTGACCATGACCTTCTGCACTTAAATAATTCCTTTTAGTTACAATTATGAGTAAACCATATTCTTTCTGGTTTTAGTGATGTATGCAAACACAGTATTGTATTATAGTAAATCTAATGTGTCAAAGACTGCTACACTTAGAGACGTCAAATACTCATTTGTCAGCTTAACCTATTAACCGATTCAACTGATCAATATCAACTATGCTAACAATATGGTTTTGCTGAGCCCATTAGTAAATACTACTTGACAGATTTGCAGAGTCCCATGGACTGCGAGACAGTGTGACGAAAAGTGTCCTAATGGTGATTAAAGCTGGCACTAAAAATCCACCACCAATTTCATTATCAATTACTGTATTAAATATAGTTTCGCATTTTAAATATATCTGTTACTGGATTTCCAATAGTCTATCTAATAAGTCTAATGATCTTAACATTGACCAATTAGGAATGGAGGGCAATGGCTGTCTACTGTAATATATTGGTTTGAATATTGTATTGAAGAAGTAATATTACAGAAGAAAAAAAAAGTAGAATATAATTATAATGAACCTGTGTCGCAGAAGCCTTGTCAGATGTAACAGGTAATCCAACTCTGGGAATTTTTACTTTTCTGGCACGAGCAATATTCTTTAACCTTTGGAGTTCATTTCTTGCAACCTTTTCAGATTTTTCTGTAGCTTTCTTTTCATACATGTCAGTCATTGGATCAACATTCTGTGGCACTTCAATTAGCCAATTCTTTTCTTTTTCTACAGCCGCTTTACGGAATCTTCAATATTCAACATAGAACAGTATTAATGATTTATGTATTATTTATTAACAATTAAATATTAAAGAAAAAAATATTAATATGCCCAAGAAAACAGCTAATTGTAATAATTGTTTACCATAAAAATACAAAACTGTAAAAAGTGAAACCATAACAAACTAATGTGATTTACCAATTGATTGTTTGATTGATTAAGTTGTTTTCATTATCATATCTCTTACTCTCAAGTCTCTCGGTAACAATAATTTTGGAAAACAGATATATGAAATATAGAAAATTACTTACCCATATAGAGGTACCCATTTCTGTAGCTGTTCATCCCATTGAAGTTTATCTTTCTTTTTTTTCGTAATTCCTTTTTGCTTGGCAAACTCTTGCCACTTGGTAAGTGGTTTTGGTTTTGGCACAGGTTTTGCTCGTGGTAAAACAGTTAATGGCTTAGGAAGTCTTACAACTATTGCTTCATCAATTCTTTCAGTAGGTAATTCCCATATTTTGTTAATCAATAATTGTGTATTATCACGTGTTAGTGACTGTAAATAATCATCTTTATGTGAACTGTAACAAATATTTTACATTTAATAGTGTGGCAGGATCAAAACCAAACATATAGTTATGTTTTCTTTTCTATTTCAATTTTCTTTTTCTCTTTATCCAACCCATACAACAATGAAATGACATACATAATATGTAATTATTATCTTACAAATGTTGATATTTAAAGACTGATACTGAGATCCCTATATTCTTAACTTCATTGGTATTATTTACCATGGCTGCAAAATTAATATTTGATGATATTCAAAGTATAATTTTTTTTTGTACATTTTTTTATACTCCTATGATGAGCAGTCACTATAGCATTAACACTTACAACACCAGGGTCATTATTAATTTGAAGGTATTGATTCAGGCACAGGTGTCATTATTAGTTTTATTACACCGTGTATTTACTTCTATTATGCTTTATCAGAAAAAAACCCATAAAAGTACAATAGGTTTTCAGGCTTATAGTATCTGCTAAAAATCTTCAATAGTTTTCATATCAACAATTAATATTAATAACTGAGATGAGGACGAGGTTTACTTCTCTTAAATATAGTATATTTTAAATTCATTTCAGTAGGAATTAAAATGTTAATTTTATACTATACTATGTGATCTCTAGGCATAGCTTAGTTGGTGATAGAGCTTATAAGTCTGGTCAACAACCATTGTCTTTCCCCAGTATGTTGCCACAACAACAATTTCAGATACTTGTTCAGTCCCAATAATTTTAGATTCAGGTGAAGTGAATGCCACAAGTATCTTTGTCTGAACTTATCAATTTGTTACATACTTATACAACAAATAATTCCTACTAAAATTATAAACATTAAGTTTGCTTGCCTACTTATCACAAGCTGCAACTTCATTTAGTAAATTTTACCAAGAAAAGGTCACAAGTACCACAAAATAAATTACCAATTTCGAGATATAGTAGGGATATATCATTCATACAACAGTTAAGGGACTGTGCATTCAAATATATTATAATTATGTGAAAGTTTTAAGCAACAGGAACACAAGACCTTTAAGAGGTTAAGGAACTAACTCTTTTTTTAAAGGGATTCAGTGGAGTACCTCTTCGAAGACAGAAAATTATTTTTGAGATATAAATAGAAATCTTACCGAATTGATTTTTTATCTAAATCGTTGCTATCAAAAACCATCAACGTTCCAAGATCATAATCCACATCCAAATGCTTTTCTACGGTTATTGGTTTATATTTTTCTGCTTTCTTTTGTTCCTGTTCTAAAATTTTATTGACTATATCCATTTTTTATTCTGAAATTAAAATTCAACAATCAACCTGCTACATTAAAATAAAAACAGTTTCACACACATCACAGATGAGTATACCTACTATTATCAATTATCAATGAAAATGACGTTTTCCATTCCCACACGTGCTCGTTTTTGTCTTTTTTTTTATTTTATGACCTGATAACATAGACCTTTAAGTCATAACTTATTTACACGTGTATATATAGTCTCTTATACTATACTGTATTTTTATATTATATTATTATAATTATTAACATTGTAAAGAGGAGATAAAAAATAGACCTTCAGAGTTTCTTGCCTGTTCTTCTCGAGAAGGCTCTCCCAATTGTCGAGTCATTTTTTTTCTTTTTTTTCCTTATTCGTACGTACGGACAAGGTTTTTGTTTTCTTTTTTTAAGCTTTGTTTTTTTTTGTTTTGTTTGTTGACGTCAATAAGTGCCTGTAAAGGTCTATGTTGAATAAAGATTATTTTGATTTTTGATTTTGACAAATAATGGCGCGGTTCCATTTTGTGCATTTAGTACTAATGGAGCTGTAAGCACAGAACCTTAGTCAAATATCACATCTTTAATAGTCTAGAATGTTATAGATAACAATTCAAAATGACATAAAAATACTAAATTCATTTGAGATTCTCTACAATTTTTATTTATAAATGTAGTATTTTAAAATGTAATTTGCATAATGACATATGACATCGATAATTTTCCCTCCTTCGTAACAGTGTAGGATTAATTTGATCGGATCGGATGAAAGGATCGGCTTATACGTAGGTTAAAGTCCATAAATTATTAGTATATAGTCCATAAAATACAAGACCATATAAAACAAAAATTTTGTCTGTCATGTGCATAGATCTTTGAGTAAATGCATGGAAGTCTTATTACTTCCATGAGTAAATGTGTTCTTTGGCATAGATACATTACTAGTGAGCTACATATATGTTAATCTGTGGTTACTTACTAGTCTGTAATGCAAAATGTCAACAGATATCGCAGAAAAAACATTTATTTTCAAAAGAGAAAATAAATTTCTCGTAAAAAGTGGATGTAAAAAACGAATATGGAGATCTTTAAAGCAAATACTGACATCTGAAAGAGCTCTGCCTTGGCAGAATCATGCCGTTTTGTGTAACTATTTACTTCATTTCTTTCTCTTTATTTTTATATTTTGAACTAGTATCTATCTAGGTCTAAAAATATCTACACGTTTTTAACGTATTTCAGATTACTCTATAAATGCACCTCCAAGTTTCAAGCCGATTAAAAAATATTCAGATATTTCGGGTTTACCTGCACCTTACATTGATCGACACTCTAAATTGTTTTATAGCAACGTAGAGGAATTTGCTACAGTTAGAAGCTTGCCAATGGACATTACAGCAGGATATCTGCAGCTCAGAGGAGCGAACACAATTGTTGGATAGACATTATTAATCTACTATAAGATGTAAGTATATATGATGAAGATGTATGTGTGGCTGAAGTTAGCGACAATATTGTTATGGTAACAATCCAAGTAAGTTAGTTACCACTGACTGCCAGGTTGGTTTAGAGATTCTACAGAAAATTAACCTAGTTAAAATTTTCCACAAAAAGTAACTGATCTGGAAATTTTAACCACTAGCCACATCAAGCTGGTTCAGATTGGCAGTGAACACTAGGGCCTCATTTGTTGTTTGGCAGAATGTCTACACTTGGGTGAGGTTGGTTTGTATTCCATCAAGTATAGCTCAGAACCTCTTATACTAGAGAAGGCAGTTACAAAATTCTACTCTAAAAATTTATTTTACATTCTATTGCGATTTTGTTATACTATTAAATGAGGTTTATTTAAACAACAATATTTTTGTTCCCTTTTCGATATTGAAATATTATTGGGTACTTTCACTTATGTCATGTGTTTACTCAACTCAACTTCTATGGTTGCATTTTCATATCGCTGACATGAATACAAAAACACTATATTGTAAATATATCACACTAAATTATCACAATATGATAAAAATCTATTGTACAGTTGGGTAGTTCCTGAGTGAGTAGGTCTGTTTTATTGCACTAGCTCATTCAATTGAACATTATACTTCATTTCTTAATTCTTGTCCCAACCAGTTCAATTAGAGCGACTGCTGGTATGCAACCACATAAGAAATTGCAATACATAATTTGAAGATTTTTATATAATTAATTGATGCATTTTTACAATACAGTTTTTGTATCTTGGTATTCAAAATTTATTCTTGTGTTAAAAAACTATACATAAATCATTTTCAATGCTTTACATATGCAATGTTAACAAAAATTACTATAAACAAAGCATGTATTTATGTTTGATAACTTACTTTTTTCTTTTCAGGTGTCAGCAATGTAAAAAAGAAAGTAAAATAAATTTTCTTGTCAGGAAATTATAAAAGTGTTTGACTGGAAAACAAATGTTTGTGATTGGTCTTCTGAATATTTATTATAACATTTAGTTGCATACTGTTATGTCAGTGGTTGTATCGTACTATGTCAACTGAAAGCCAATACAAATATAAATTTACTATACTATTTTAGCTAACAATTGTAATTTGAATTGAGGGTCTTTAAACAAATAATGCACAATGATTGATATTATGTTAGGGCCGGACATTTGGTGTAATTGTGAAATCTATTGTTCATTAGTGTCTTGATGGTGTAGTTGATCTCTGCATTGTTTACATCCATTTCTCCTCGCTCCATATCCACATACATTCTTAATTAACCATCACCATTTAAATAAAACGTGTCTCGATTGACGCAGAGATATACTTATAATATATACACTAATCAATTAAAGATATAAATAAAAATTGTAGTGCAATGAATATAAAACAAGAAGGAAATCTAAAATTTAAGTAATTAACTATGTGATTAAATGAACCTAAATCAATTGCTCGAATTTAAACAGTAGTTTGGAAAAAAAGTAATCCTCAAGATTGTAACGTAACTTTGAACACAGAATTGAACAATTAGTTTTCAAACTGCATTTGAAATATAACCACTTAGTAAATAAGTAGTTAATCATTATTAAAAGATTACAGCGAAACTCGCGATCAGTTTGCCGGAGAGAGCCTACAACAAAGTAGTAGTGCTCGAGTATCTCGATCCAACCTATTTCTGCCGCAAAATAGCGTCGTTATGTTCCAGCGTAAAGGACAAGATAGGTAGTGAAATTATTGGGTACTGTGATATCTTAGGCATTGTACACTGAGGTTTTTGTAGGTGTTGCAAATATACTGCGATTTACCATAATAACCATAAGTGGGCAATCGGCTCGTTTGTTAATATTTGACATTTAATAAAAGAACAGGGCTTTAAAACGCGCAAGACTGATGTCTCTCGCTGAAAAATCAATTTTAGAACTAGAATGATCCAAATTGGCTAAAATGTTTAGAATATCTGATATTTTCAAATGTTATTTGTATTACAGGACTCTGCAAAGTAGTTCAATTAAAATTTTGTTGATGCATTTCATATTTAAATAATAATATTAGGACACAACTATTTTTAATGACATGTAAAAAACCATTAAAGAAATGTTATCACCACTTCATAAATCATACACATCGTGAAGCTATTCCTTGCCAAGTACATTATAGATGTGTTTTGTGTGACATCTAATTATTAATTCATAAAGTACAGACACATACTAAAGTCGTGGCTGTAAGGATACATCACATACTAAAAATAGGAAAATTTACAAAAAAAATGAAGTATCAGAAATGTCACTGTCATCGACCAGTATGTGTAAGAATCCAAATAAAAATCAACGTGCTGTTTTATTGTTAATGTTTCTTTTATTATTCCTGAAAGTAAGCAATTCATTCAATTATTGTAATGTCATCCTCTTTCTTCTTAAAAGGTAAATCAAGACAAGTTCATAGCAGAAAAGGTGAAAAAAATACGAAGAAAAAGAAACTTACCAAGCAAAATGTTTCTAACCTAGAAAAAAATGGTCATGAATCCTCCGATAGTGACCTCGATATTTCGAAGTTTTCGGCCGCAGAAGAAACAGAAAGCGATAATGAGACTACAGAACAAAAGAAATTACGTTTAGCTAAGAAATATTTGGAGGAAATTGAGAAGGAAGAAGTGAAAAGGTCAGAACTCAAGGAACTTGATGATGTTATAGAAAAACGTTTACAACAAGACTATCTTGAGCAAAAAGGAAAATTGAAGGTAGATATTGCAGACAGTTATCTTAGACCCTCTCAAAATGATTATAGACTGATTCGTGTGAAAGAACATAAATTAACATTGACATGTGTTTGTGTTAGCAATGATTTGCAGTATGTTTTCTCAGGTAGCAAATGTGGTACTATTGTAAAGTGGAGCCTCACGGAGCAACGGAAACTGGGCTGTATAACATATAAAACACATTCTAAATTGATAATAGGGGGTATTACTTCTCTTGCTGTATCAACTAGTACAAAATATATGGCTAGTGCAGACCAATCACCCATTATCCAGATTTGGGACCCACATTCATTAAAACATATTTTTACATTTAAAGGCCACAAAGATTTTGTTACAGGACTAGTTTTTCGAAAAAAGTCACATGATTTGTATTCGGCCAGTAAAGACAGATCAGTTAAAGTATGGTCATTAGATGAAATGACATATGTAGAAACATTATTTGGACATCAAACACCTATAACGTCAATTGATGCTTTGACAAGAGAACGTGCTATTACAGCTGGTGGGAGAGATGCTACAGTACGCATTTGGAAAATTGTTGAAGAGTCACAGTTAATTTTTAATGGGCCTGTAGGAAGCTTAGATGAAGTGAGACTCTTAGATGAAGAGCATTTTGTGTCTGGTAGTGATAATGGATTACTGTGTGTGTGGAGTCTTTTGAAGAAGAAACCTCTATGTAGCATAAATGAGGCTCATGGTTCAGAGAATGGTGTGCCTAGGTGGATAACATGTATAGCAACATTATTGAATTCTGATATCTTTGCATCAGGATCTTATGATAATCACATAAGGTTATGGAAGGTGTGTGAAGCATATAGGCAAGTGCAGCCAATGTTTAGTATAGAAATTAATGGTTTTATCAATTGTATGCAATTCACTAGTGGTGGAAAGCAATTATATGCAGCAATTGGACAAGAACACAAATCTGGACGTTGGTTTAAATTAAGTGATGCAAAAAATGGGTTATTAATTGTAAACTTTCAAATTAAGTCATAATAAATCTTGTTTCTATTTTTTATTAGTTAATTTTTAATGCTTATTAATGGTGCTATTGAGCTGTGATAATGTCATGCACCAAACTAATATGAAAAACTTTATGATCAGTACATTTGGTGTGGTCAGCAAATGTTATTAAATTGTGAAAGCTGGAGTATTACTTACCCAAAACTCTAAACCTTCAGATGTCCACCTGAATCTTCAACTTTAAGGAGAATCAGTTGTGATTTTCAAAATTGTTAGGTTTCTATTCAACAACAAGTTTAATAATTCTTTTGGTTTTCTGATATATGCACATTTTTCTTATTTTCAAATAATTATATTATTTTAGAAACTTTGCCACAATAATAACATTATAACCCCATAATGGATACCTAGTCACCCACGCATATTGGGCAATGAAGCTGAAGACATCTTTACCAAAAAAGTTCTAAGAGTAAGATTGCTCATTGCTAGATTTTCCTGTTACAAATTGACCGAGATATGTGCCACCTCCATTGAAAGTAGGTTTTGGCTCCATCACTCATGTACTCTTGTTCACTTATACAAGATAATTGGCGTATGACATTGTGACCATATTCTGTTCAATTACCAACAATCAAACCCTAATATAATATTTTACCTCCATTTATTCATAAATGTGAAAATCCTATTATGATTGTTGTGCTTTATACGCCATTTTATTGTTTCTTTTAATAATCTTTCAGATAATCTAATTTTTCTGCTGCTGTTTTCAATGAAAGCTAGGAAAATATGTTAGGATCGTAGCAAGTGGAAAACGGTGGTGTTGGCCTACCCCCATGGAAGAGGGGCGGGAATTTTTTTTTACACAAAAATATTTTTAGTTGTTTTTTTTTATAAGATAGGGCAGCAAACGAATCACCTGATGGTAAGCGATAACCGTTGCCCATGGACACCCGCAACACCAGAGGAGTCACAGATGCATTGCCGGCTTTTTAAAATGGAATAAGGGGTAGGGGGAGTTGGGCCTCCGGTAACCTCACTCACTCGGCGAAACACAGCGAAAACGCTATTTTACGACGGTTTTGTGTGAGGCCGTGGTATCACTCCGGTCGAGCCGGTCCAATTCCTGCCGAAGCATGGCTCTCCCACGGTATATGTAATAAGTTCTTTGCGTTTGTTTCTGAGAATAATGCGTGGAGGTATCAGATTATATTAGTATCAAATACTCGGGTTTGCGATTGCTCATAGCAGCACAAAATCTTCTATGTCAACGCAATCAAAAGGTACGGCCGTTCTGCATTGTTTATGCCGCATATTTTGACATTTAATACGTCAAGAGAATCAAAACGTAGGTAGTGTTCTTAAAAATCTTAAGTTGCATCATAAACAAATGCAATAACAATCCATAATTGAGTTATATTAGGAAATACAAGTTCAGAGTGTCAGAAGACTATACCTTCCGAAAGATGATCTGATGTCTGGATGTCCTCAAAGATGTACTGCCAGTATAAACGTGCCAGACCTTTCGAGGAAAACACACTTCCAGACTTCCTGTACCCGCAATCAACAGCTCCTTTGTCAGATGTATCATTTTTGGAATCTAACTCTGCGTCAGGCTAGACCAGTGGTTCTCATCGGGGGCGATACCGCTGCAGACTTTTTGGGGGGCGGTAGCGGATTCAAATGATAAGCAGCCAAGAAAGAGGAATGGTAAAATAAAAATGATTAATGAATAAGGATTAGTAAGCAGATTTAAATTAGCATTAATAATAATACTAATAATTATAATAATTTCTTTTAGTTCAGAATAGAAGTATATATTGACTCCGTAAATATGACCACGTTTCCGCCTACAGACAAGAGCTGAAATGGTTACCCATCCGGTTGAGAAGAAACGTGCGTGCTCTCACTACTCTCTGCTTAACTGTTCCTGTTCTCCCTCTTATTTATTATCTCATTTCCAATATCTATGTTCTACTCACTCTAAAACCTTACGGTCGACTAACAATCTTCTTCTTAGCTGTCCTCAGCACACTTCTCACTCTGTCCACTCTTCTTTTCAAATTCAGTCCATACTTCTGTGGAACTCTCTCCCTTATGAAATCAGGATGGCACCAACTCGGGCCTCATTTAAACGAAAAGTCCGTAAACATTTCTCGGATATTATGGCACAAGCTTGATCTTGCAAGGATGTTGTAAAGGAATTGGCAGATATTAAATAATTAATATTTACATAGTTTATATATTGTTATTTATTTATATAAATATATATTTATACTTGTATATATATGTTACTACATAGTTTATTAAATATATGTATATAATTGTATTATATATTAGTTTATAATAATATGTATCCTGCAGCATTTTATTCATACAGATACCTTCATATTTAAGTATAGACCTATCAAAATGCACGTTGATAAGCAAACGCGCTATGTTTATACAAAATAACATGTTGCGACATATTCGCACATAGACAAGTTGAATCATGCACGAAATGAAACGTATAAAAGCCATAGCTCTAGTCCTGAGCGACCCCCCCAACCAATTAGCCGTCGCCTCTTTTGTCTCCCTCTATTCGGCAGCCTTCTGCTCAGCCACGAGTAGGTTCCCAGCCAACACAGGCTGGTCCCACTTTGGAGAACCGCGCCTCTTCTAGCGCTTATGCCCTCCCCATGGGGCAGCGCTAACCGTACCTCTCCTCAGGTGCGGCTCCCTTCAATATAAGCCAGTAGGGCCACTAGGACCAAAGGCTTAGGCTGAGTTTAGTCGGTAGGTCTGTTGGATCGAGCCGCCTTGATTCACCAGGAGTCCAACATAATCAACGCATCCCTGCTTGCCTGTTGCGTTGGTATCCATGATGGATTCTCAGCCTCCTCTCCTGAGGAAAAAAAAATGTTTTGTTAGTTGTATGTCGTTGTAGTTGTTGTGGCCATTGATTTTTCTTTATTATTAATTTTGTATTTGTTATTGTATTGCATTTCTTATTTCTATTGAATTTCTTATTGATTCTATGTTTATATTTAAAATTAAAGTTTAATAAACAATTTTATTATACATTTGGTAGTCGTTTAATAAATTTCTACTTCATCATTCCTCTTAAATAAAATAAAATTTAGACATTAATTGAAGTTAAAGCTAAATACAGATCAATTGAGATGATACAGATGATATTCAAATAAAACTAACTACTTTGGACTAACCAGTGACTGGGGGGAGGGGGGCGGTGAAATTTTTGTTCTCTTCTATAGGGGCGGTGGTCCAGAAAAAGTAGCCACTGGGCTAGACTTACATTGAGGCAGAGCTTCTCTTTTGATATACTAGCAATCAGATAATGTTTTGGCACGCTTCCTATAACCGATTTTATATGTCATGATATCATTTACTAAATATTGTTCTTATTAGTTTGCCTTGTTTATTACCTGTTTTTTCCGCATTGTTGCCTTATTTATCGAGACATACTTCTTCCAAGTGCCCTATTTAACCGTATTGTTAAAATTACCACAGGACAGATACAGCCTAGTTTCGACTAAAGCCTACTTCGTAATTGAAAAATAAATAATTTATTTATTAACTTACAATTGTTTTTTTTTTCAATTCACCTTGCAAATTCTACCGATCACATCTTATGGTAATTTATTTCTATGTTTAACAGTGATTACGTATTTTGTAGTAAACTTTTTATTTTTGATTCTGAATTTTTTTCACAATATTTAAAATAAAACCTGAACAATGTATTAAAGTTACGGGTCATATTTCGTGTATAGGAAGCTGACACACCGTCAGGTACTTAAAAACTACCCACGTCTTTCACAATCTGTAGCTAGATCTTAGACATAGAATTATATTATTAGAATTCTAGCATGTAATCTTTGTTTATGAACATTTGACACCAGACGTCAAAATCTCGCTAGAGTAAATGTATTCTATGGTCAAAATGTCGCATGTTCAAGAAGTATTTTTCCTCTACCTTTACAAAGTTGGTACGGTTCATTTTACATTAGAGATAGCTAACGGTCTAAAATAGAATGGGTGAAACAATATGGCCTTAATATATAATACAGCCGTAGCTGTAAAGAATTGCAAAGTAAACCAATCGGTCTGAAGATCGCTTGAAACTGAAACAAACTGTATTGAGCACCACAAGCCGGGTAGGTATTGTCGGCTCTCGTCTTTTGAACAAGGATACACACATTCTTTAGACTTCTCGTGATCAGTTTGGATGAAACTGTGTCGAAATCTCGCGGTTAATAATTGTTTAAGCCGTGAAAATTTTATTGTTGCCGCGCCATAGCGGTTCAGACAAAATATACGGTCTCGTGGTCTCATTGTTTGTTCCTTCTAAACATATATATGTCACCGGAAAATAACAAGATCTGTAAGTTCATCAATCTACTAGGAAGTTTATAAACTTTCGTAGGATTCTAAACGGTAAATTGTAATATTTTACGTCCACATTTTCGTAAAACTGAACTCTTAAAATAATAAGTAAGCAATAACCAAACGCTACGCGCGATCGGAGACCTATTTTTGAATTACGAATGCGATTTCGAAATCACCGCTGACTAAATAGTCAGCGGTGACTGAGGTCACGGACTCCTAAACATCCAATTTTTGAAAGTCGATCGCAGAGCTGCCAACATAAATAAAGTACACACATAAATATAAGAGTTCGGTTCCACGCAGAATGTAGCCGCTGCCGATTATTGTCGGCTTAACCATTATGGTTATTATATGTATAATATATGCTACATTCATATATATTATAGGTATATATATGAATGTAATCGCTGCCGGTTATTGCCGGCTTAACCATCGCGGTTATTATATACACATATATATAATATATGCTACATTCATATATATATATATATATACTGAAAAATCAAACAAAACACAGATAACATTTCCACAAGTATGACTTGATTACGAGTGGGTGAGGGCACTCGTAATGAAATCACACCTGTGACTAAGGTAGTCACATCAGTGATATTAAAAAATAAGAATTATTGAAAATCGGTGAATATTAGTCACATCGGTGATTTCGAAGCCGCATTCGTTATTCAAAAATAGGTCTCCAGATTGGTTGACTGTCACGTGTCACTTTAAATAGAGCAAAGTGGTGTTCATTAGTGTTTTGTAAGATTATTCCTGTATTTTAGCTAGCAACTGTTAAATAGCTTATTGAAACTGATAATAGCAATCTCAACTCACTACAAGCATTGCCCCTATGAACATTGACCAATCAGAGAGCAGTGTGTTATTTTACGTATTTCAAAGATGCATATATTTAAGAGTTTCTGTGATTGGTCGAACCATATAAAATCTTACAAATAAATATCCGTTAGTTTATAAATGTTCCGTGTGACGTCGTAAATTGATAAACTTAAGCCCCCCGCTGATTGAGACTATTTGTCACGGTGATTTTAAGTCACTGTTACCTACCATGCGCCCACTAGGCAACAACACTGCGCTCAGTCTAGAAATGGATTTCGAACAGGTTGCTGTAATTTGTGCTCTTGAAATACGCAGAAGGAAAATGAAACGAAGAAAAAGCTACTGGGTGCATCCCATATATACTGAAAGATTATTTAAAGGAAAATTTTACACTTTATATTCTGAACTACGTCAGTATCCTATAAAGTTCTTTAATTATTTTCGTATGTCAATAAACAGTTTTGATGACCTGCTGCATTTGGTTGGTCCTTTAATTACGTCTCAAGATACAAGATTTCGTAAATGTATTCTAATGGAAGAAAGGCTAGCAGTAACACTAAGGTATGTAATGTAAACTACATTAATTAATTTTAACAAAATCTTTATTAATCAGATGCATAAAAATTTGCGATATCAGTATCATCACCGGAGTAATTTGATATAAATGATTGTACAGTTTCATTCGACGGTGGCGAAGAGATGTCATAATCAAGTAATGCTTGAGTAGATGTAAATGGCATTTCAGAGCGGTTCAGTATGTGAGGTGGTTGTGGTTGGGGACGAGATATGATTTGTTGAGAAAGTATACGAGGTGGTTGTGGTTAGAACAAACACATTGGAACCAAAGACAAGGCGAAGTGATTCTCTGGGTCTGTTACTGTGTTGTTACTTTTTTTTTTAAGTATTTCTAATAATGATTCTTCGTACGTTTTATTCTTTTTCTTTTTTTCTTGTGCTCTCCGTGTTACTGTTGATGAAGAGCTGCTTTCATCCTCACCAAGAGCCTCATTATCTTCATTGACAGGTGCCGTAGCAGTATTGCTGAAGGTCTCATTAGGTTGATCCATCGAAGGAATCAAAAATAATAATTTTTCGTAGTATACGTAACGTTTACGTTTTGGGGCAGCTTGGCCTGATTTGACTTCTTTTTGAGATCGAAGTTCCCTCGAGAAACACGCTCTGAGGTTCTTCCAGCGCCGCTGTACTACTGTCACTGTAAAAAATAACAACTTTACTAGAAAGAAACGTGTTGAATATTCGCATGAGTTGGAATCAAACCTGCAACTTCTGACAAGTCGCTACAGACATTTTAATCGCTAGTAGGCTTTTAGAATTTTTCTACACATTTTATTTGTAGTAAAAAATAACCTGGAGACGTATTTTTGAAATAATAGAAAACGAATTGGCAAGATTCGTACACGAATTTCAAAATTCTCTATTTCTGAACTTTCATTCCATGCATTTTGCAACGAGTGGTCAAAGCCACTCGTTTCTGATTTCTACTAGTAATAGTAGTTCTTATACGAATATTGCGAATTCGTTTTCTATTATTTCAAAAATACGTCTCTTGAGTGGCGTTCGCACTAATAAATCGCAAGCGAAACGCAACCGAACCGTTCCGCTCAACCAATCCGAACGCTAGAAGATCACGTCATCGACCTGATGCACCTGATACCCTGGGCACCGCCCGTTTGCCCACAAGACGCATACGCAAGCACCACCACTAATTAATTACTACTCTACACGTGTTACCTTAGGTTAGTACTCGTATGGAAGCAAGTAGATATAACATTTTTTACATTCCTAATAAGAAACTTCTATTATAATATTTACAGGCTACAGGTGCAAGTTTTAATGCATTATCATTCGAATACTTAATTGGAGCTACAACCCTTCGAAATATAGTAAATTTAACATGTCAGTCTATATGGGAAGCTTTACGAACTTTGTATATGGCAGAAAAAAATGAAGAAGACTGGTATAAAATTACTGATCAATTTTATGAGCGAACTAACTTCCCGAATATTGTTGGCGCCGTCGATGGAAAACATGTTAGAATAACGAATCCTAAAAATTGTGGATCTGAATATTTTAATTATAAAAAGTTTTTCTCTGTCTTGATGGCGTGGGTAGATGCAGATTATAAATTCGTCTATATCGACGTTGGATCATTTGTTAGTGCAAGTGATTCGACAGTTTTTAAGAATTCAAATATTGGGAGAAGGCATCAAGAAAATTTATTGAATATTCCGATTGGACGTACTCTACCTAATGATGAAAATGGAAAAATAATGCCTTTTTGTATCGTGGGCGACGAAGCTTTCGGCCTTTCAAAAAACGTGTTACGACCTTCTTCTAAAAGAGGCCTTACGGTGGTTAAAAGGATTTTTAATTATCGACATACAAGGGCTCGTCGAATGGTCGAATGCACGTTTGGGATACTGTGTAATAAGTGGAGAATTCTTCACAGACCAATAATCGATGTTAACATAGAATTTTGTAAGAAGATTATTATGGCTTGCTGTATATTACACAACTATGTACGTATTAGGGATGGAATTCAATTCACAGATACTGCGTATGAATGTACACTTAGCAATATACCTGCAAATCAAACGCATCGGAACATGTCCTGTGTAAATATAAGAAATTATTTTGCTTCTTACTTCATTTCACCACAAGGGTCTATACCGTGGCAATATAACTCACTTAAAATATGTATTTCTAATGACTGAAATAGAGAGTTGTAAAGATGCGTAAAGAACTCTGCGGGGAAGACCATTTATGAGTATTTATACTTTTATTTTACAATAGAACGACAAAATATTTTTTATTTAAATTACAAAAATAAGAATACAAATACTCACAAATGGCTTTTTATGCTACACACATTTTATGAACCTTATTAAAGATCTTGACACATGCCTGGGACCGGAGTAGCTATATTTTTAATTAATATATATAATACCTACTACGTAACCTATAAAAATGGATAAAATGTAAGATATACAATAAGTATCTAATAAATACTGTTATAATCTTCTTACCTGTATTTTCTTTTTGAGTCAAAGTTCGTGTCGGACTGTATTACAATTTCGCTCCACAATCTTCTTTTTACATTAATATCGGAGTATTCCTTTAATTTTTTGTCATATAAAGCCGGTCTTTTCTCTACTTCCTCTATAAGTAATTCGTTATCAATGTCCTCCTCTTGTGGGGAAGCCGCCATCATAACAAATAGGTAGTAGAAACAGCCACACGGAACACACATCTACTCCGTTCGCGTCCGCCGCGCCGGCCGAGTGACAAAAAGTTGCTCAGTGAGTGCACTTCCATAGTAATGTACAGGTGGGGTGACAGTCACGTCATCTAGTGTCGCCTGGCTGCAGCAACTATTTGTCACCATAAAGTCACGTCACCACTGTCAGCGCACTCCAATATATCTTCATAGCACTCGATATGGCAACAAACAGTCTCAATCAGCGAGGTGGCTTTACGGATCTTATGTTCCGGTGACATATATAATTATTACCATTTAATTTAAATAAGAAATGAAAGGAGGCAAAGGAAAGGTTACTAATTACAGACTTGCCACAATTAGATATCTAACAAGTGTGGCTTACTAGACAACCTTAAAACCATTTTCTTTTAGTTAGGTTTTGTTTGCTCGATTGGAAAAATTGTCAATAACTTCTCCATTTAAGTTGATGATGTTGTCACATTCTATCCTTTTATAAAAAAGAAAGATATACGACTTATAGGTGCATAAAGATTAATGACCTTTTCTGCTTTTAACTGCTCGTATATAAGCATACCAGATTTAATTGGTTTAGTAGTTTTGGTGTGAAAACGTGACCTATTTTAGTTTCTCAGTCAAAACTTCAGCTTTATATAATATCACCAATCTGACTACTTACACCAGCAGATTATTAGGTAATTAACACAAATGAATGTAAAATGGCTTAGTTTGGAGGAGAAAGGGACTTATTTATGGATATTTTCAAGATAGCTCTAGGAATGTTGAGACGCCACTATCAGTACGCTGTTGGATTCCCATTATATTAAGGCTCTTGTGGATAGTTTTCTATTCGTCTAAGCCTACTTGCGAAACATTTCTGACATGATAAGAACGCCGTCTCCAAAGAGTGTTGACATGTATAACGGACTTGCATAAAATAAAAGATCCTAAATATATATCATGTCAACATTAAATCCCAAAACTAATATGTAGTAGTAGGTATACATAAATAATTAGTAAAACAATTTTTATATTATTATTTATTAGAAGGAAACTACACAGAATCCAGGTCTTCAGCTCTTCTTTCCGGATGATGGATGCTAGCCTAGTTCTACCTACAAATATAAACTATATCTAAATAGAAAAAAATTATGCGCACATGCATTTATATGCTGTCATCTCGTTCTGTGATGGGGAGGGCCAGGGAGGGCGTAGGTAACGTCACGATTACCGATAAACCTAGACGCGCGTAATCTGCAAATCACAGGAATCAGCACAGGAAACTGCCACAGCAAACAGGCCAGCGAGCAGCACCGGCCTGCCAAACAAATACTTACATTAGTCTATTATCTGTTTGTCACCTGGTTGCTAACTACTACTCGTCGCGGTGCTAATAGTGAACAGTGATTTTATCTTAATGGTTATTTTTCCTTTTTGATTAGAATGTTCTATAATACATATAGAATTGAATGTAATGGATTTAAGTAAATATATTTTGGTCAAACACATTTTACTATAGTCATGAATTCAAATTTTCCCTTGATTATGATACTCTATGCGTGTCTCGGTTTGTCAATAAGTATAAAAGTTTACTCATAACTTATACACAGCAACAACAGCAGTTGTCAGCCCTCAGCATACCCCCCCCTCCCCGCAAACTGCCTCGCTCCCCGCGTACTCCACGCCCTGGCATACCAACATTTACTATTAATATCATAATATTGGTGTAAATAATTAAGACTGGAATACAGACTCTTGGATTATGAAATATTACAATTATATTATTAATTACTGACAAGAATATAAAAAAATTAAGACCTGACCATACATACTACCTGTGATAATAAAAAATTAATAACATTGCCAAATCAAATGAATATAAACATTTCCCGACTTTATTTCTATGTTGATTTGAAGCTAATTACCACATTGAAGTTGTCACATAATAATTGCCCAATTTAGCCCAATTGTCCCTTGGTTTACATGATTTCCTGAAATATGTATTTAAAATTTTACACCTGAAATACATCTATCTTTCCACTACTGTGGTCTCAAAATATATTTGTGTTAATTATAGGTATACAATTAAACACAGTTAATAATATAGTATTACAATACAATACATTGCTTCAAAGTAAGTTAAGATGAGTTAAATTTACATTGATTGTGGATTTCATGAAAATGACAATTGTAATTATGCACAGTAATAGTTTGTTCAAAAAGAGGTATACACTATCTACATACTGTTTACAGAACTTTTCATGTGCAAATTAAAATGCGAATTTCTTACAATAAAATATCCTAAGAAAACTAAAAATAATTTGTTACATCAAACATTTGCCACTATGTTTTGTCATTGTTAGGTCTTGGATGGTTACTGTGTAAGGGAAGAGAGATTAAGTACCTTGGCCAAAGGCTGCGGGCTCTGTTGCAGCACTTCAGTTTTAAAAGGTACTCTCAACCTGAAAAAAAAAATTTAAATTATAATATTGCTCCTCTAAAATGGCAATTTTGTAGAAATTTAATAAAGCTCATATTTAAATAAATATCATCATCACATGACCCTATCACATTTGGGTGTGGTCAGGTCAGAATTGTTATCGAACACTTAAAAAACAGGGTTTGCTTTCTCCACAGAAAAAGGTCCTGCTTCAGAGAGATGAAAGTATAACAGAAAATTGCATCATTCTAAGGATTAGATACAATGTTCAGTAATAACAATACTGTGTACTTTACACTTAATCTTAATTGTACATACATGTGTTGCTAATCTTTACTAATGTGAATTATAGGTTATAGCAGGGGGGTTCACAAAGTGTGCGCCGTGGCGCCCTGGTACGCCGTAAAATGAAAAGGGGGGCGCCGTGAGTCCATTCTCATTCATTTTCCGAAACAAATATGCGCGGGTACTTACCTCGCATCGATAATGAACATAGGTACCTACTTACGTCGCGGGGATCACCGTCACTCACTTGCCGAAAAACCTACGTCGCGCTTAAAAAACGTTGACTGATACCCTACCCCCCTGCTTTGTGATGAACTGGTTGTATCACAAGACCTGATGGCCCTTTTCACGGAATATCTATTGACGCTCACCGAATGGTTTTCGGCGTACTTGATGATGACGTCGAAAAATTTGCATGGATCAAAGATCCTTTCCATGCACAAGTTCCACTAGGGTTCACAACACAAGATGAAGAGAGTCTCATTGAGCTCTCTTGCGACAGCAGCCTTAAAACTAGATTTTTGACTTGCGACTTGGTAGAATTTTGGTTATCAATTCAAAATGAATATCCAAATTTAGCCTCAAAAGCTTTAAGAATTTTCATTCCGTTTCTGAACAAATATCGTTAGAGAATCAATGTGGAGCAAGAAATGAGAGTGGCAGTGTCAAGTCTTATATATTTATTTATTTATAAATAAATAAATACAATGTAGTATTTTCTGAATCTTATAATCACAGATGATTAAATCAGAAGGTAATGGTTAAATAAATTTATATCTGTTATTGGGTTTAATTATTTTTCATTCATATCAAATATTTCAATAAATATGTACTTTTTTATGTAATGACAAAGTCTTCAGTATACAATTCAAATCATTTTACAAGAAATGATTTGAATTTTTAAAAGACAATTAGAAAATTAAAAGTTTAACTGCCCAAATAAACAAAATGCAAGATACAAAAGCTTAGCTATATAAAATGCAAGATACTAAAAAGCTGCTTATTTGTGCAGTTTTGTCCATTTATATAACATGATCACTTTTATGTGCCCATTATAATTTTTGTTCAGTTTATAAAAGACTTTTAAATATATTACTGATTTTGTGTAGTAACTGTTAAAATGGTACTAAATTTATTATTTGAAATAAATAGGCTTGTATCGATGTCACAAAAACACTAAAAGCAAAAACTTCACCACTATGAAATTGCCATGTTCCAACATGGAAGGTAAGATAGACGTGAAATTACAGGATACAGTAACTTAATAATTTACCCAACAATGTAACGAGTGAAAAAGCTGGTTATGGTCTTAATTTTCTATGTTCTATTGGTACACACATCCCAGTTTTTCCTGCTTGTGCGCAAGGATGGTATTTTTTCCAACTTTGTAACATGATTTTGAATCACTATTTTCATTATAATAAATCCTATATTTACTTTAGCAAAATCTTATGTAACTTATTATGTGAAGGCAATATTTTAAAAATTATTCTCCCAATAATCATTATCTTTCATTTTATAATCTTTTTATATTATCATTAATCTTTTCTCAAATAACATCAAATTCACCTCACAGTGAGCCATTTCTGTTATACTCTCACCTCTAATTCAGAACATTTTGCTACTTGAACACAAATTAAAGAGGTTACAGCCATTTCATTATTAAATATGAACATTAGCAACTCCAGATACACTCTGCTTTATATTGGCTGTCTGGCCATATTTTACATATCAGTCTTAGTCCATCTCTTTGGTGTAAAATTGAACTCGGGTATCTGGGTAGCTAGGCATGGAAACAACCATAATGGTTGAGCACAGCACTCTTATTCTAGTGCTTTCACACACACATATAGAGTAGATTGTATCTGGCCTTTGAGAATTTTGTATTTTAAATGGCAACCTTAGATTATTTAAAAAAATCTTTCAACATACCCAAAAATTCAGTGTCTGGAGCGGGAACGAGAACGGCTGCGGCTGCGGGTGCGGCCACGAGAACTCTTCGAGTCAGAGCGGGAGCGGGAGCGCGAGCGAGAGCGGCTGCGTGAATAGGAGCGCCGCCTGGAGCGCGAACGGGACCTGGATCGACGACGTGAACGAGACCGTGAACGGGAATAGCTAAAAGAGACACCATCACACAGCTATGTCAAACAAAATTCTACGATCACATAAAAACTGTAGCGGATGTAAGTTGTTCAGGATGTCGACTCCAGCAGAGGGTATCCTTTACAGATTCAATAGACACAATTAATAGCCAAACAATAAATCATTATAGCAAATGCATGTGGTATTTTGAATTTAATTATAATCTATCAATAATGATTACCTCCTGCGTCTGTCATATCGGCTCCTGTACGGTGATGAAGGCCGCCCATACCTCGCCATTTGAACTCTCAATTCCCTTCCGTCCAACATACGCCCATCTAGTGAATCCAGTGCTTCTTCAGCATCGCGCCGGTCGTAGAACCTATAAAAAAATTTAGAAGGTTATACATGGCATGGTATTTTATACCGGTGATTCAATGGCGACAAGAGACGATATTACATACCTCACAAAAGCAAAACCTCTGCTTTCTCTTGTGTATCGGTCTCTGGGTATGTAAATATCGCCAACTTCACCACATCTTTCAAACACACGCCGTAAATCTTCGGGAGTCGTGCGATATGTTAGATTGTCCACTTTTAACGACACCATGCCGTCAATACGCGGCGGGGGCCTTCCGTAACTCATATTGAAGAATATCTAATAATTCTTCGCAAATAATTCACCGTGATCTTAAACTAGTCGTAAACCACAGGGAAGTGGAAAAAATTGATGTTAAAACTCATAAAATACGTCTCTGATGTTTCTGGTGAAGCGACAGAAATCAATATGGCGGTTGTTTTACGCCGCGGCGTACATCGTGTGGCGTGCCTTGTGGTAGGGATGTACTTATATATCGATAGTAGAATTAATCGATTCTAATGATGCTTAATTTAAATCGTAAGTTTTGTGTCCTCTGTACTCAAACTCAGTTTTCTATATTAAACGCAGTTTTCTATATTGTTGGCTATAATAATACCGTTATTTTTATTATCGTAATATAACGCAATTCGTCTTTTGGTCAATCGTTAACAATTTTAATAATGAAATTGACCGTACCTCGACGTAACTGTAACTACGGTCTTATTTTATTACATCCTGAATCAGCCTACTATATACGTAATCGTACAGTTAAGTTAAAATATATCTGATATTTGAAACTTATGTAATGCTCGGGGTACAGATAATATTTCAAAGAAATTGTTAATCATAGAAGTAGAAATCTATTTTAAAGTTCTTTTTTGATTCGAGTCGACTTAAAACTTGTCTTATATCGGGTACAGCAAACTGTCATAGGAAAGAGGTAGATAAAAACAATAAATTTGGTGAATTGTCTATTATTTTCAGATGCATATTACGACTTTATATAGTTTACATTTTAACTCAACTTGTGATCATTGCACTCAAACGTATACTGCTTAGTACACGCATGAGCGCAATAATCACAACCCTAGTTTTTAGGGTTTTCTCGAATAAGTTCTAGTTTGCCCCGAACTGATTAAGGTTTGAGATAATTAAAAAAAAGGCTGCCTCAGGATATGCATGTGATATGTTTCATTCTACTATAATGAAGTTACGTTATAAATAAAAACAAAACAATATGATTTATTGTAATTGAAATACTCACAAAGACAATTTAATATTGCAATAAAACTGTATTTGAATTCAACAACAGCCAAAGAAACACAAGTCTACTTAAATTTCATTGAGTATAATTGCAATCATAGTATTTGAATAACTAATGTTATACGATTTAATACAATTTAAATCGATAACTTTGAATCGGTTGTACAACTCTAATCACCATAGAGAATGTAAATGACGGAAACGGAAACGATAATAAAATTTTAAGCAATGTTACTCTTAACATTAATGATTATTTTGCAAAGGGAGCCAAACACGCACGGCCATTGCGTAATTCAAATGACAATTGAAAATGATTACAACCGCAATTTAAAATTCATTGCTAATTTTAATCATTTTCACATGTAATTTAAGTTACATAATATGCCAGCAGGTTGATTGTTTATAATTTATTTTGCGATCTATGCAGTAACTATTAGATAATTTCTGTGACATTTGGCTGCAGGTGTATATGAGTACGTTTCGTACTCCTTGTGAAGATTCTCATTTTTTCCTTCTTGAGTAAATAAAAAAAATAATAATCTGTAATTAAGAGATCGAGTTGCTATGGTAATGGCAATTCATTACCATAGCAACTCGATCTCTTTTCGATTATTTATGTAGTAAATTACGGCTATTTATTTTAGCTTTAAGAGATTATTTCGTATAAAATTCAAGTAATTATTTTTATTCTTAATAACAATGTCTGGCATCAA
Organism: Scirpophaga incertulas; assembly: GCA_036419045.1. Lineage (NCBI taxonomy): Eukaryota > Metazoa > Arthropoda > Insecta > Lepidoptera > Crambidae > Scirpophaga > Scirpophaga incertulas. The sequence goes on along the minus strand of CM071632.1, from coordinate 28,695,350 downwards.
ACAAGTTAGGAATAAAAAGTTGCTCCCTAATCTTCAAAAAGAAGGTCACTTTAACAAAGAAATAGTGCTCTCCACTAAAGAAAAACACGGATGTCCTACTGGATCAAGGCTATTTTCTCATCACACTTTAGCAAGTATACGGAAACTCAGCTTTTTTCAATCTTATTTGTAAGTAAATTGCTTTCTGAAGTATCTACCATAAAACATTTTTTTAAACTTTTATGTTCAGTAGTAACCTTATTCCACAATATTGGATATTGTAAAATTTCTTTGTTTACGGTGATTTATTACCACCTGCCTTTATGCTGTTCCAAAAATATTTAATTCATTTATAATTTTATTATAAAATTTATTTTGGCATTTCCCAAAGATCGCTCTATTACTGTTTTCTCGTGGCGTTTCGTAGGTACTACGTACCTATATTTGCACTTGTATACTAGTGTTATTGGTCAGTAGACATTAGATTTTTAATGGGCCTATTTAAAATAAGGAGTTGTCCCACATAGGATTTTATCCCTGTAGCGTGTTTGTAGATACAGACAAAATGTTACATGCAAAAACGCGCAGCGGTCTAGTGCTCGGCTACTCCACAATGGGTTGCGGGTTCGATTCCCGGTTTTGACAAATGTATTCTAAATCTTTCAGTTTGTGCGTGCATATGTACTTACATGCGAAATTCTATGTTTGTAACTGCAGAAAATTCCTAGTGTCGGGCGATGTTTTTTATGTACTTATAAAAAAAGTAAGTAAATTGTTGCTCTGGTGTGATCATTATATTAACAAATATTTGCAGTTTACCAGACGACCGCCTTGACGTAGTATTGACTGCGACATATAACCATTCAACGGACTGTTTTGCAGACAAAGAAGATATTTATATACAGCCAGAAACCATAGGCTGCGAAACTTGGCGAAAATTACGGAACACAATTGCCAAAGAACCGTTAATCAAAATATCTTTGGTGAGATATCGGTATTTGGAATAGCTTTAGGCTTAATAGCAAGCGTCAACTTTTAAAGTTTAGAATAATAAATAGTGTAGGTATTGATGGGATCCCGAGGAGGGCTCCCCTGTGTCGACGGGGGAGCGGAGGCTGGGGGTTCCCGGAAGGAGCTTGATGTTCCCGGGAGCTCCCTACATGCCTGAGGAAGGCCATCCCTGAGGTTTTTAGTGGGTAGGCCTCCCCCTTCTGGGGAGGAGAGCCCCACATAACCTCGGCTCGCCACAGCCGGGGTATGCAATTTAATGCATTTTCCTCAGGGGAAAAAAAAAAAAAAAAAAAAAAAAAAGTATTGATGGGATGTTCCCAGTGATAGATCGACAAGTCTAGCTCCGCAAAAAGAGTTTGGAAAGGTCGCAGGTGAAACTAAATATTTTGTTGAATGGCAGCAGGTGTGATAATGATATAGAGAAGCGAGTGAAAGCTGGTAACATGGTGAATGGGGCCATGCATACGTTTCTGAGTAGTCAGAAAATTTCAGAAAAAGCGCGACTAGCAGTGCATGAGGGCGTGCTGGTCCCAACATTAATGTACGGAAGTGAAAGTTGGGTATGGGAGAAACGACATGAAAGCAGAATAAATGCAGTAGAAATGAGAGCTTTGCGGAGTATGGCAGGAGTAAAACTGAGTGACAGATTATATAATGAAGTGATTAGAAAGAAATGTGGTTTGAAAGAGGATATCGTGACAAGAATAGAGAAAGGGATGCTTGGGTGGTTTGGGCATGTGGAACGGATGGATGAAAGTAGACTGACCAAAATGATTTATGAAGCTGGAGTGAGTGGAGACACGGGACGAGGAAGACCTAGGCGAACATATTTCGAACAAATCGAAAGTGTCCTCAAAAAAGGCCAGGTCAGAAGTACCCGCAATCGTCGAGCATGTATGAGGAATGTTATGAAAGTAGATGAAGCGAATGAGATATGTAAGGACCGTAGCAAGTGGAAGGACGTAATCTCTGCCTACCCCCGTGGGAAAAGGGCGTGAGTGTATGTATGTATGTATGTATTTCATTGTTGTCAGTACTTTACCTATAGCATGGACCAAATATACTTAGTCTCAGTCCTAGTTATAGCTTATGTCTTTAATAACACCAATTGAATATGCACCTTATATTATTTTCAGTTAGTAGACAAACATTTTTTGAGTTCTATTGTTAGTAGAAACTATTTTGGAAAAAGGGTGTGTATTTGCCGATGTCTAATCAAATCAGTTGCCCCTTCTCGAGTAGCGCCGTGAAAATCAAAACTATTTTATGTGATATTGGTAACGGCGCGAGGAATACTAATTTTAAAATTATTTTATAATTGATTTTGATTCAATTTTATAATTTGTGTTAAAAATAAAATAAGTACCCATATATAATATATATATACCCATCTTTCTTTAGATTTATGTTAGTCACGGTGATAAATGAACGCATTATTATGATTTACCTATGTCATCAATACAAAACCATGATTTTTTATTAAATAATATTTTTTGACCAGTTATATATATTTAGTAACTCCAAGAAAATATATATTTTTTATGTACCTAACTTGAAAATTTTGAGATATTTCACGAATGCAATAACTAACACAAGCTCGATAAATGGATCATCTAGACAAGAATAATTTGGCGTTTGATTAATTCTTTTTATATTCCCAAATTCATACTTAGGTAATACGCAAAATATTAGGCATTTCTTTTTATATAATTAGACATAAATGATAGATTCTTTTGAAATATATAAATAAGTACATCCGTAAAAACATCATTTAGCTCTTACGCATAAACCGAGTTCATATTAATTACTTAACTGTTATCTCCACAGAGACATGAAATGAAACGCGGTGGTATACAGGACCGTAAGTCGCCGTTCAGCGTCAAGCTTATGAACTCTGGAGTACACTCCTCGCAAACCAACCCAGGCTACAGCAGACAACCAGCGGGCGGTGCCATTTTCTTCTATTAATCTTTACTTTCTGTTTGGTACTATTCTGTCGTATATTAAAATCATTGCTAGATGGCGCTGTACCGCACTATTAAGTTTAACACTTATTGAATTTAAAAGAAGAGGTGTGTTACCATTTCAATGAAGTTTATAATTAATTCGTGCGATTATAGTATTAAATGATACCTTTTGGATTACCTGAGTTTATTATCACAAAGTGGCAAGCATGTAAACGTAAAAAACGTAAACATAAAAACTTATAAAATCGTTACTTAAACTACTTCACTTATAAACTTATAAATAATGTTGGAAGTGCATTATTTTACTTTATTTAACTTTAATTACTAACATAATTTTCAGTGTTATTGTGTTGAGTTTTAAATCGAATTATGTATCGTTTTTGTTTTAAGGCACGTGCTGCAAGAATGTACGATAGTTTGAGTTGAATTATATTTTTCACTAATCATTAAAACGTATTTTTATTGTTATTAAAACTTATAATTTAATAAGAAATAGTTTGCGTGTTTGTATGGGGTAGTCTTCGGTACTCATGTGATTTTGATGTTTTGGTTATGGATAGTTCGAGATTCGGGGAAGGATATATGTGGAACAATTTTTATTATGGGAAAATCACTCATTCGTATGAGAAATCTAGTTCCTGTTTTATTATATTTGGCTAATGTGTAAGAGAAAGAACATTTTTCTGTGATTCAAAGTTACGCATAATGCTGTAAATATAAGTAAATTTTAAATAACCAATTCTAAATAATAACTATGGAACCGAAACCTGGCCACTCACAAAGGGATTTATAAGGAGGCTCAAAGGTTGCAAACGAGCAATGGGTAGGGCTATGCTTGGAGTTTCTCTGCGTGATGAAATCTGCAAAAGAACTAGGATTACTGACATAACCCGAAGATTTGCGAATCTTAAATACCAGTGGGCAGGACACATTGCTCGTAGAACTGACGGTCGCTGAGGCGGAAAGGTCCTCGAGTGGCAGGATACTGGACACCGCAGCGTTGGTAGACCTCCTACTAGATGACTATTTAGTGAGGACCGCAGGAAAGCGCTGGACGCTAACACCGCAGGACCCACCGGTGCGGTGTGGAGATCCTTGGGAGAGGTCTTCGTTCAGCAGTGGGCGTCTATTGACTGCTGATGATGATGAATGATCAGTATAGATTGCAAGTCTTTTATTTTCTTTTAAAATATACGACATGGTCCTAGGCATCGACATCTTCATCTCGCGAGATAAAATATTTTGCTTACCGACATGATTCCTTCGAGTTCTTTCCTTTACTGCTTTGATCGCCTTTTCCTTACGAACAATGGCTGAACGGCCAGATACTTTTTTGTCACAGACAGAAATTTCTTTGTATCTAACAATAGCCCATTATAAACATTGCACTAATACCAAGGGGATAGATAGTTTTAAAAAATTGTATTCGACTCCACATTCACTTTATCTATTTAGTTCTCTTTATCAACCTACTCTATTTTAATATAACAAAAATAATTGACAATCGATTGGCGCGAAAATTAAAAACATAATGTACCTACAGATTATAAATTCTACAGTATTATTTTGTTTACTTTTAATTGTAACAGTATTTATGTCTAGATTAAGTTTAGAGGGGCAACTACAAAACTACAAGCCCCTGTAAGAAATAATGCCGATGCATCGTCCACTTCGTTACATCAGGGCTATTCCTATGATGTATCGCTAAGACTCCCTCTAGAGACTCTCTGCCGACGGGAAACTGAAGTTAGAATATTTATATAATATAAACAAATAGAAGGTTTCCTCTTTTCTTGAAGTTGATTTAAAACTATAAAGTGCTAGACGCTCTCGATGTTATTGACAAATGCTGTCGTGTCATATCAGATGGCAAAAGCCAGCATTTTATAAATAAATAAAAGCGTTTAAGTACATTCTTCCTCAATATTATGTAGAAATTAAAATTTTAAAATAATCAGCTACAATTGTCACTAGCAATATATTTTTATTAATGGATTTTTTGGACTCGATTGGTATGAAATTTTAACATCATATTCCTCCTCATAGAATGTCTTCAGACAATAAATTATGCTTGACTATATTATTTTGTAGATGCTGACGTATATCATGACAAAAAATCAAACCGAGTTCGGTCGTGGTACATCTACGAGCAGTTTAAGTCTTTGGAAAGAAACCAACTAGACGCAGCAGAAAAATTAAAAAGTAAGTCTTACCAAGATAGAATTTTGCGTCAGGAAATAAACGAGAGGAGGTCCAGAAGGCAGCTCTATGATCCGAGCGACGAAGCCTGTGTAGATGAAATCCATAGAACAGCGAGCGAATGCAACAAGTTGCTTATTGCAAATTCCGAGGATTTGTTTGAGAGCTTAGTTGATTTACAAGACGATATCGAAGACAGTGCCTTTAGTCAAGATTCATGGGTCACTAAATCTTATTCACGCGAATTTTGTAATTTAGACCTAGACGAGATTCATGATAACAGCTGCTCAGAAAGTGTTAATAGTGTTATAGATAATCCACTAAACAATTCCACTGAAATGTTTGCCATGGCTATAGAGTCGAAACTGAAATCTCTTGAAAACAATCTAAATAAAAATGTAATACAAAATGTACCTGAAACTAAGGAATCGATAGAAAATTACAACATAGACAAAGAAGAAGTTTCTCGAAGCCAGAGCTTCTATTCTGTCGATGAGAACAACGCAAAAATATCGGTTATACGTCATCGAAGCCTTAACGAAATTACTGTTCACAGTATTTGGTCTAAGCTGGTCTCATTTTCATATCAAGTGATAAGATTACACCATGGTAAGAATCTAATTAGACTGTCATTTATTATTTATTTACTTATTATGAACATTTCCACAGCATAAATCAGATGTTTTACAATTACATAAAATATGTCTGTAAATAAGCTAATTACGGAGACTTATTTTGTTATGTTAAAAAAAACATACAAACTTTAAGGTATGAAACATTCAGATTATACCAAAAAAAGAAAAACGCCTATCTATTTATACGGCATTATTTTAACTCATTCTAGAGATCGGATAATCGGATGCATATTTACCTAAAGTTAATTTTTGGCTCACAAATTATGGAAGCAGCTTTTTAAAATACATTTTGTTAAATAAAAATCCCGGGAAACTACGGGACTGCAAAGGAGTATGCCCATTCGTAGTATCACCTTTACTCGTCCTTGTGCCTTAACCAAACTAATACCAAAAAATAAGTAACAATTTTTAACAAAACTCTGCAATATACCAAGCCGAAACTTCGCCGGAGATAAATCCACATAATAATTAGTAATTATTTCACTTCCGTTTCATTCGCCGTGTATTTTTATTGATGATATTCTAATTTCATTGATAAATAGTCTCTTCGGTATTGCCATATATTAACGATCGGATCGATTGGTCAAAAATATATAAGATACATTCCACTGTCCTCTCGTGAAAGGGTAAAAGGAATACCAAAACAATTAATTTTCTTTAGTCTTTTTTCTGCTTTCTCTAATATTTTAGTCATTATTCTGCTTTAAGAGTTTCTTTATACAGATAGCTAATATCAATGTTGCTAAAACAAATTATTTTTAAATTAATTAATTATTTTATATGAATTATTGGATAGTTGTAATATTTATTGGATAAGATAGACTTAATCATTTTATAGTTTTAATCTTCTACAATTAAATAGGTATTATCAAAAATGATGATAGGAGAAATTCGTAACTTGAAAGTCTTTGGTGTTTAATTTCTATTTTACCCATCGAAATAGAGTCAAATAGTTTTTAATAATTGAATATATAGTTAAAAATCTACAATATATCATAAAAATCATTATGGTACAAAATCATTTTTGGCGATACTAAAGTCCATACTACAATGGGCATTCTCCTTTAACGTAGTGATATTGTTTGAAAATTACTAAATTAGCACGTGGTATTTATTTTCAAAAGACCGAGACTCCGGGTTCATTTATACAACTATGCATACGTATTTACATGAAGTTTAGTTTCAGTTCCCCGTGCGATTTATGAATGTACGATTTATTAGTACATGAAGTGTTATACGAAAGTAGTGAGCTAGTTTGACTAAAACAATAATCAATTAAATAATTGAATAAAAAAAACAGAAATGGTGAAAAATGTTATTTAACAAAACAATAAAAAGCCGTTTCCATACTTTGTCTTAAACTAACTTTAGGTAAATATGCATCCGATTATCCGATCTCTACTCATTACCGTTATAAAAGTGCCGTTTTCACATTCCTAAAAATTGTGTAACACAAGTTTTCATCTATTCTTAGTTAATGACTTAAACAATTAGTATTCATTTGTTTTTATTATACAACTGGTCCATAGTAACCAGGTTGATGCGTCGTCGGCTACTTATGCCGTGTTCCATATCCACTCCGTATTCCGGTATTCCGTATCCACACTTTTGTGGTAGCTCTGCGACCCATTAGATGTCGACAGTTTGGAAAACTTGATTTACAAATTGAAAATTTGGCATGAGGCAATGTCATACATATAGCACAAGAAACGGAAAAATTTCGTAACTGTAATTGGTTGTTGCATTGTTTTTTACACTCTCAATGGAATTACAATTTAATAGCATACTTTTTCGTTAACCTAGAATCATTAAATTAGGTGTGAAGGAACATCGGCATGTAGACAAGCGAAGAAAAATATTGTCTCATTTGTAAGTAGTTATTTCACGGGAAAATAAAGTTTTTTTGACACACGCTCACTCACTCGGAATCAAAACCTAATTCATATAACTTGGATGGAACAAGAAGTTTGTATTCTTCTTGCAAAGGTATTTCAGTATAATAGTTTCAAATAAGTTCACATATTTTATCGTGCACATAGTAATAGTATCAACCGAAAGTACTTATAAGTTCAAATCTATATATGTAATAAAGTTTTCATTTGTATAGTTAAACGCATTAATCTCTACTTACTGGCACGATTTGACATTTTTTTTCAGTCAGACAAGCCCATTTATTGAGGTAAATTTATATAACACTGCACTCATCAATTGCTGTGGTACTAATGAAGAATGTTTTGAGAACTTCCGTTATGTGCACTGCGTAAATGAGCACGAAGTCGCGGGCAAAAGCTAGTATTTTATATAATTCATAACGACTGAAACCAAAAATTTCTGTTACCAGGTAACTGTTACTGTGATTATGGATCTCAACTTTTGACAGCAATTCTGGCTTGTGATGTTCTGAGAAGAGGTCTCACCAAAATGTGTGAGTACGAAAATAGACACATTTTTCTTATTTTTGTAATGTTTTGTCCTTTTCTTCGACTGCTAAATTGCTTAATTTCGTCAGGTTAGTGATAAAATAAATTTTATTAACAAAAGTCCTTCATAAGTTGTCCTTCATTGCTTTATCCGCGTGTCTCAATAGGAAAGACTACGTTTTCGATTACTACATCGAAAATATTTTCTTATTTGTATACCTACAAAGAAAAAAGAATAGGATTTTCGTCTTCTTTTCAAAATCGTCAAAATTATCACGTACTTCGCACGTACGTAATAAAGTCTGCGTTAGTCATACGTCATACATTTGTATAATCAAGGCACCCTGATTTCAGTCTACAATGTGATTATAGTGAGCTTAATCTAAGAACAGTTAATTCGCAGTTGCAGCATAAAAGAATATTTCGTAATATTTGATATATTGATATTCGTAATGAAATCGAAACCTATACCGTACTTCTACTTGGTCGTATAGCACTAGAAATGCAGAAATTCTAACAATATACTTTTTTTTGCAGTTTTTAGATACTCTCAAAGGAATTAAAACCTATACGGAACTTCCCGTTGACTTTTAATCATAAAATTTGCCATGAAGCAATGTGATATGGTTCAAGTGATTTGACCCTGCGCGGGTGCGAATCGCAGTTGTTAAAGTTTACGAAAAGATTATTTAGTGAGAAACTAGCTCATTTCGATTCATCTTAGGGTAAAAGTGCCATCAGTTCATTCTTATGCCAACAATTATTTTTCAAATCATTCCTAATATTCTATTTATAACACGTATGAAAAATAAACATATAAAGTGCGCCGCAAAGTGGTGCATTTCTTAATCAGTATGACATGGCGTGATTGAATGAAAAATGAGAGTAGATGTATGTATATCTTTTTGATGAATTCAGTCAATATAATTTTAGGTGATATTTTGCAGCCCTACGTTACGCCAATAAAATATACTGAAGTCGCCGAAGATTCAACCAGCAGTTACAAGACTACTAAATGGAAAACGTCTTTATCTCTAAAAAATCAGATAAAACCCAAGGTATAATTTTTGCTTGGTATTTAAGAACATATTGACAGATATTAAATTATACTTATTAATTTATAAATCTGAATCGTTTTGGTTTGATTGATTGCGCGTTTAACCAAACAAATTGTTCGGTTGAAAGTGCTGATCTAAGAAACGGAACGAAACGAAACAAGATATGATATTTTTTTACATCTTTGCTCGTAAAGCTGATGTAATTCCATCGGTTTTAAATATGTAAAACGGGCCATAAAAAACGCATGTGTTATCAAAGCAAATAGTTAAGTTATACTCCATACAAATTCCATAATAGTATTAGTTGCCATTTCGCACGCTGTTGCTATTCAAATTTCGAACTAATCGCCGCGCGGCGCCAGTCACTAGTAAAATGGCGGGAAAGCAACAGTGTGCTTTCAGACCGAGTTTATTTAAATGTTTTTTTATCCGTTTCCTCGCAAATGTGTTAAAAAACGTCGTACGATATGGGTGCGTATTGGTTATAACATGCCTGGCTCAATTACGCTCTCGCCTTCGGCTTGGGCTGAAATTCCGCCTCGCATGTTATAACCATCATAATGTTCTAATATCGTAATATACTATGCCAGTTCAATCTCTGTATCATATTGTGTTTCAGTGGTCATGCTACAAAGGCTGAAATATTTATTTATTTTTATGCTGTATAGTCTATTTGCATTTATCAAGAAGCGAAGTACTTATGAAAAATATGTTCACTAGTTGAACATATTTTTAGTAGCCATGGGAATGATAAGTGTGTGTTTATACAACGGATTTACCAGGTCTTGTGATGTGTTTTCTTTCAGTACAATTGGCTCATTATATTTATTACACGGATTCCAAAGCATCCTAGTGTAACATTCCTTTCCCAAAAATACCATTTACGTCCCAGTTTTTTATTTGGATTCATTGGAATTTTAGTTACTAAAATGAATGATTAATAAAGTAACTGTATAACTTAATCTTTTTAGAATCGTAGATACAGTCACAGCTGTAAAGCATCTAACAAATCCAACTTTGAAAGGTTACGCAATCCTGAAAGTAACTGGCAAAGTCATTCAAAGTATGGACAAGGAGGAGCGAAGTATAGATCAAGCGAACCGTGTCACAGCGTTAGACAACTTTACAATACAGATAAGAACTCCAGTGGCAGCGGTCGGCCATGTTCATACAAACATAGCTTGTGTGAAAATAACTGCAGTTGTTCCTGTCATGCTAAAGTGGCTAACCCGATGCTGAAAATTGTTAACTACATTGATAAAGTGGTCGAGGAACTAAAGGAATGTTAAATTGCCGTAATAAAATAAGTTTAATAACATAACGATTCCAAGAGTTTTTATTTAAGTTCTGCATTTTGTCGATGAAACGTGACTGATGAGACGTAATACGTACTCATTAACGATTCTGGCCGTTATTTCTGAATATATAAAAATAGTATAATTTTGATGTGATATGTTTGATTTGAGTTACTAGTTTCAATCGAAAGTATGATAGCGACAGAGACACGCAATCTGCCCCTCAATTATGTAACTGTTGTTATCAAATTTGATTAAACTGACAAATACAGCAGTTTCATTGTTGCTTCATTAAGATTCAATATGACAAATATTTTAATAAAGCAGCAATGTAACGGTCCTATCTGACAAAAATTGATTCAGCCTACAGTCATTTATGTAAAATGATAACTATTTAATCAAACCGTTTCTTGTAGAGTACAGTTACAGTAACACTTTATGTACATTCATTGAACCTTACTAAAACGGCAATGTAACTGCTGTGTCTATCAGATTAATTAAAATTTGATAGCAACAGAGTTACATAATCGAGAGGCAGATTGCGTTTCTTTGTCGCTGTCACACAACCAAGAGTAAGGGGATAGCAAGCCGCCCTGCGGAACACCGGTAACAAGTTGCAACTAGTCGGCTCGGAACACTGGTCATCGTGTTTGATAAATTGATGGCGACCGCAAAGACGATCCGTGAACCAATCAATGAGTTAATTGCGCGTATGATGGCTAATAGGATATCATGGTCTACACCAGGAGTTCCCAACCAGGGGGGCATGCCCCCCTTGGGGGGCGTAATCGGGTACTTAAGCGCAATACACACTAAGCCCGCCGGGCCGCCACGCCGACACAACCCGTTGGCCTATTTGAAAAGAATCAAATCAAAGACGAAAAGTTGCCGACATATATCGTCGGCCCGGCGGACTCAGTGTGTATTGCGCTTTACATGTACAAGTTGCGACAAGTCACAACACGACACTCACGCGTACCGCCGCCCTACCTTCCTGCTTGCATCCATGTATCACTCGTAAAACATTTGGGAGCATATGTGTAAAATTGTTGATTGTGTTTGTATCTATTTCTGGTACAGAAGATGCAAGTTCAAGTATCTCATTAGTATTTAATAATTAAAATAAAACTAGGATATTTACCTAAAGTGAAAGTAATTAATGGTTTTCAAGTGTTCATATATTTTCTCTTATTCTTAAAACATAAATATCTACAAATATCTGTATTTTAATTCAAAGAAATAATTTAGTTGTAAAAAAAATTTATGTGTTTTTAATGTTTTTAAACTTAAGAGGGCATGAGAATATTATTTTTGAATTGGGGAGGCTCAGTGAAATAAAGGTTTGGAAACCCTGCTCTACACAATTGAAGGCGTAGCTAAAATGGAATGATGTAGCGTAAAGGGATGTGAAGAACGGTCACACATATAACTCAGTACAGTAAGACCCCGCTTAATGTTGTTTCAGTTGAGCGCTTTTATTTCAACCAAAATTGTGACATATCTGAAACAGAGAAGTTGTATTTCTTGTTTGGTGCGGTTCTGTACGGACGCATTTTTATCATTTGAAACATTATTATCACGGGTGTTTATTAAAAACAAGAAAAGAAAATCAAAAAATTATTTCACTGGAAACTAAAATTAGTGCTGCATTGAATTTGGCAACATTAACACAAAATGTAACATTTCCATATCTAACACACACACACATAATGTAAATGACAAGAATGCCTTAAAGTCGAAGATATTCCGTGTGATGACTATCTCATCGTACATGAGCATAAATGTTACTTCTTTTACGGAACCACTGACTTTTGTAATACAGGCTTTACTTAACAGCTGTTATAAATTATAAGCCATTAATATCTTAATATAGGTAACTGATTTATCCATATTTCCCTAACCCCATTATTTACCCGTTTAGCGTTGTTAAGGAGTGTTTGCGGAGTCTTACTGTATATGTAGTTGAAAATTTAAAAAAATGCATATTTTATTTAGTGCATTTAAAAAACAACATGTAACAAATATTAACACTTTAATACACGTGTCGTTATACAACATTGAATTTAAGTTACATCACTTATTAAACTGATATTGTTACACGTCGAGATCACAACGTAAATGCTATCTCTTCGCTTTTACACTGCTTTTGTTCACTACATATATATATTATAATGTTATATCGTGATACATACTTACTATATAATAATATTAGGTATATAATGAACCTTAATTTCTAATCCAATAACAAAATGAACACCTTGATGTGAGCTTTCGTATCGAACCGTAACTTAGCTGAGGAAATTCGAGCCGTGCCTTTTCTACTGCAAAATACATTTATAAAAAAATCATTTTGTAGAATATATATAATAAAAGACTGAAAAAAGTTGCACATTAAATTGAAAGTTAAATCGAACAAACTTCAATTTAATGCACAGCTACATACTTAATTTTATTTATAGAAAACAATTCTGTAGAAACAAATGTTAAAAAAAGGCCATTATGCTTAAAGGTATGACATCAATATACTACCCAAAACAAAATTGTATACTCCGCAGTTTTAAAGAAATTTAAACTGTTTAACAAATACGTTGAAGAATAAACTATGACTTTGTAAGATATTATTAAAATATATAATCTTGCGTATGTTGTGTGATTATGTCATGTGACACAATTTATGAAATGTAAATAATACATATATTTATTGAGCATCGTTGCTCGAAATATTTTTATTTTCGTATTCTTAATTATTCAATAGTTCTTCTGTAATTGGCCATTGGATATTTTCGTAACACAAACTGCACACTATTATAATATATTATTCCATTGAAACCTATACATAAAATTCTGACCAGTTGTTTTATTTATGTCTTGAAATTTATAATAAGCAGTAATAGTTTATTGAATACTTAGTAAATTTAACCATACCAAAGAAATACAGAGTACGTAAACTATACATCATGGAAATTTGAATAAAAAATCGCATTTATCGGATCATATTTAATTGTACGATGACTTTGATTCTCAATGAAAATTAACAAATCCGTAGATTCTCTATTTCAAATTATTATCGCGCGCCCTAATATTTTGTATTACCTACAATCAAGCCCATTTATGTACACATAGTATCAACGGTCTATTTTTTTTTCAAGTATAAAACTAGGTAGTATGGCTATATTAGCCCAAATCCTTCCTATCACTGTATATGACCCGATACGCCAGTCATATACGAGGGACTAAAGTTTGTAAAATTTTGAATAACTTTGACAGCTGTCATCCCCATAGTTTATCTGTCAATATGACAGCTGTCATCATCCTACATAGTACAAAAACACATGATAATTCTTGACGTTCAAAGTGTACGATTTATAAAACCGCACTAGGCCAGCCTAATTGACTATAATTGTGTATTCCTATGAAAAGTGACTGGAATGATTTCACACATTTCCATTACGATTCTAGATTAGTTTCAGGTTGATGATAAAAATGGCTATTAATTGATCATTTCCGTTTATTGTGTAGTGAAAACCAACAGATATTTAGCCATTTGATAACATTAGTAGTTTACATACAAAATATCTATTTTGGCTAAGCATAAATAAAACTGAATCGGAGAAAATACAATTTTCACATGGATGACAATAATTTACTATAATTCAGTAGTGTATTCCATTCGATACGTGCAATACAAAATAATTCTTACTCCTACACAAATTCACCGGTGGAGAACATTTTGCAACAAAAACGGGAGTAGCAAGTAATTGACTCAAAACTCCATTCTCACTAGATTTAAACATAGAGAATTAGCTGTTGATAGATATACAAAACGAATAAACATTAACTAATTGAATCACAACCAAATCGCAAAACATTCAAAACTTATTAACGTTTGAATATTTCTTTGTTACTAGGTAGTTTTTTAAACTTCCAGGGATTAAAATAGTTTGGCATTGTGTTTATATTTAGTCAAATATGAGTGAACAAATCGGATGAAGTAATTCGTCGCCATAATAAGTAAGAGATTAAACCAAAAGTACATGTTCTAAAGATTGATTAATAAAAAACAAAAGAAATTGCCATTTGTTTAAATTTACGACGCTTTTTTTTATTCCTTAATGTTTTTTACATTTTTTATGTACATATTATATATATTAAAAATAAAAAGATTTACAAACAATCATATTAAATGAAAGTTCACTGGGATAACAGTATAACTCCAGCCTCGTGGACTGTTCATATTTTATTTAGTTCCGTAAAGTTGATTAAATATGGCATCTATATTAGATACCATTTCTTCACTGGTCTGTCTACCATTGATAGAAATATTGTGCTAAATTTACTAAATAATCCAAAAACATTACGTAAATTATGCCTCAGTAGGTAGGATATATCTTTGACAATAAGGTTGTGAGAGTTTTTGTATACAACCAGAAAGTGATTCGTTTATCTCTTACCGATCTAAATAGAAACAATCAATTACATATTGGGAATATAGATAAATAATCAACACCGGGTTCAATTATATAATAAGGAGCAAAAATGTAATTTGCAATGATTACATTTATCAAATAACATACATTTAGAATTGGCTCTAACTTATTTTCGTACAAGTTGTAATAAATCGGCCTGTAACCATATGCTCTGTATTTGAAAGTGCACTAAACGTTACAAGAGACACATTCATCAGTCGGTCCACATTTTGATTAGCATTATACATTTAAAAATGCTATCGATTTCCAGTTGAATTGCATAAAAAAATGTTATCCATTTTATCAATTAATACTATTTATTATCAATTTTTGGTAGATATAGACCTCGTCTTGTGGTGTTTTATTATTTAAATTTTTAATCAACGTTTTAAATGTATTCTGTTATCTACACTTTGTACTAGTTGCAAGTTTTCCTCAAAATTGGAAAAATAAAATAAATAGAGAAAAGGAAAAGTAATTTTCCATGCAATAGCGTTTTGTGAGTCAGTATTTTAGTATTTTTTTGACATTGATTGTCATATTGTAACATAGACGTTAGTATATTGTTTGTCTGCTGGCAAAGAGAGTAATATTTAACAATTTACATAGTTAATTAATAATATAGATTAAATATACTAGACGTGTATCACCAAGTTAGCAAAGTATATTTTCAGATATTTCATAAAAAAGAAAATTTTTTGCATCGTCTTCATACATTTTCTTGCCTTCATTGACTTAATGAAAACAACGTGCTGAGTTTATTATATTTTATCTTTTGTAAATAAATATGGCTCCCTATTCTAATCGAACCCGTTATATGGTCGACATGAGTAACTCCATTCAGAACCAGTTTAAGTATTCATATCAAACAGACTTAACCAATGACAAAATGTACAGATTAGGCTAGGAAAGTTGATAGTACGTATATTTTAGATCTAATCTGTGGCACACAACGTTATCTGTGGCTGAGAGGTTTGTTGAGTTACTCATGTTTACATATGAGGTAATGTCAATGTTCTCTTACATAGTAACGACACGCGTCGCGTTGTCTATACGCTAGTTGTCGGGCGGATTGTCGAAGTAGTCTATCTTGTCGGCGGCTGGCGCTGATGGGCCGGGGGTGGGGGTGGCGGTGGAGGAGGAGGTGGCAGCGGGGGTGGGGACGGTCGCGGACGCAGTTTGCTTAACTTGGCTGCGAGCGGCCCACGCGTTGGTGGATGTTAGTGTGGCCCAACCAGACCTGGAAATACATACATAAAATAATGATGTGTTCAAATGACCTGTACTTGTGTCTGTAAATAAAATTCACTGCTGTACTATTCTTCAAACCGAACCGAACAAAGCGATAAGAACACTCCAATTTTGTGGCTGAAAACTGTGTTCTCTGCCTATCTTTATGGGAACGCTGTAATTTTATAAGTATTTGTGCTATGGTTGATATTTTAGAATCGAATATATTTCCGTACAAACGGTTTTTAAGCTAAGTACTCACTTGGCAGTGGACGCAGAGCTGGTGGCAGGGGGAGGTTGCCGGAGTACTGGCCCCGGGACCTTGCGTTTGCCCGCCTCACGCGATATCACCTCCAGGATGCTCATTGCCGGCAACCAGGACTGTGAACAACGGATGTAATTTATATAATATAAAAATTATATAGAATGTCTTAAGGAATAGAACATAGATATAGATGGGGCTACGACTATGGGGGACAAGACCATCTGTCCCCACAAAACGGAGAACAACACCTTTCTCCTGATCGACAAATGAAATGTTACTTGTAGAGGAAATGTAAAAAGACTAACACAAACAAAAAAGAGTGCGGATCAAAGAGTCCGCAGAAAACCAAAAAGAGATCGAAAAAAAATTATATAATGTGTACTACGTAATAGTGTGGCTGTATGACAACACAACTAAGGGCTGTCGCACACGGGCCACCGGCCACAACCACAAAACGCCGCCACTGGCATATTTCCTGTAATTTTCATACATTTTATATGGACTCGCCGCACACGGTTGGCGCCGGTGGCGGCCACACGCTATAAATCGTCGCATCTTGCCTCTTGTGGCCCGCACTGGCGACTAAACGCCCACATAAAAAGCGGCCACACGCCACTCGCGCGTTTCCGCGCCCCTCTCTCCCTTTCAGTAAACTATCTAATACTAATACTACGGTTTCGTCTTCTACGACGACGTCTTTTTATCAAAAGTAGTGCAATTAAACTTTCTTCGTTCGAGTCCATTTTGATATTGGGTAATAAAAGTAGTAGCTACCGACCACAAGTGGCGACCACCGGCTTTTTTTTTCTTCAGGAGAGGAAGGCTGAGAATCCTCACAAGGAGCACGAAACGTACCCAGGATAACACCCCCCCCCTCCCCCCCAACGGCAAGTGTCACTGAAGTTATGTCGGACTCCACGCGACCGGAGCGGTCCAGCCACGTGACCTACCGACTAAACTCAGCCTAAGCCTTGGCCATAAGGGCTTGTATGGAGAGAGGTAGCTGTCGCGCGAGTTAGGACCCCCAATCTACCAATATTAGCTTCGTCAGCTGATTATTATTTAGGTCATACGTCACACCCTTAAGATGTGCCGATTAATCATTTACTATTTCGCAATAACTTCTAGAACTTTCCATGTAACTAGGTCATGCCTCACATCTTAAAACAGCGTAGTTAGCAATAAGTAGTATATAAGAAGAGAAATTGTATAATGGAATTAATTACTGTTTAATCGTCTTGCTGTAAATATAAAGTTATTTTTTAAACTCTTTCGCCTCCGCTCACTTAATTCGCGCTTCAGCTACTTTTGTAGCTGCGTCTAGCTTCTCGTGGCGGCGTTTGTGGCTGTGGCCCGTGGACCGTGGGCCGTGGGCCGTGGGTCGAGTGCGGCGACACTTACCCTCTCCCTGTCGGCGGTGGCCACCACGTTGCGGTTGGGCTCGGCGTCGTACGCCATGCTCTCGCAGCCGAAGTGCTCGCACAGCTCGTGGATGAACTGCCGCTTCTGCCAGCTCATGGACGGGAACGAGTGCGACCGGGTCTTCTGTTTAGACTGCACAAAGAGTTTAATTTAAGTTACACATTAGACACATATCTATGTAATAATAATGAGTGCGTAGGGAAGTGGCGACCCCATCGTCTGCTGATGGGGCACTTAATCCTACAACTATTATAAAGGCGAAAGTTTGTAAGTATGGATGTTTGTTACTCTTTCACGTAAAAACTACTGAATGGATTTGAATGAAACTTTACCATAATATAGCTTATACATCAGAATAACACATAGGCTACAATTTTTGAGTATGTGAGGTCGTAAAAAAAACACATTTTTTGCGCTTACATTGCAAATTGTCTGTTGTGTCTGTTTATAGGAGCATACTGCAGTAGCTACCTATAGGCCTATGATTAGGGCTCTGCAGTGCTTAGTTACCGTATTTCTTACTTATTACTAGACTAGACGGGACGAACCTGAAGTCCACGCGAACGAAGTCGCGGGCAAAAGCTAGTGTCGTATAAATGCCTCATCAGTGCAGTCAATTTTCACGTGGGGGTGTATGCCACCCATCTATGTCTTGCCTTAGCCGGCCGGACAGAGCAGAGTAACAAGAGATGCTCGAAGGGTGGAAGTGAAATAATAGACATAACGCTGACGGCGTCTCGATCGCTGTCGCAGACACACCTCTATTACCTTAGCCATTCACACCAATGTTGTTGCCTTCACATAAAATCAAATCAAAATCAAAATAATCTTTATTCAACATAGACCTTTACAAGCACTTATTGACGTCAACAAACAAAACAAAAAGAAAGCTTAAAAACAAAAACCTTGTCCGTACGTACAAATAAGGAAAAAAAAATTGACTCGACACCTGTTCCGAAATTGGGAGAGCCTTCTCGAGAAGAACAGGCAAGAAACTCTGAAGGTCTATTTTTTATCTCCTCTTTTCAATTTTAATAATATAATAATACAAAATTAAGATACAATCATACCTAATACGATTACAGTCGTATGTTTGTTTACATACACATATAAAAATAATACAATATTATATGAATAGTGTCCCTATTCCCAAACAAACATAAATATTGGTCTGCTCTTTGGAGGCCCATTTAGTGAGTGCCGAGTCACCACCTGCCACGTTTAAATCAATAAGGAGACTGAGAAGGCAGGTGACCGGAGTCTTTTCCATAGCCCAGTTTTCATATACATACATACATATATGTCACGCCGTGTTCCCAATGGGGTAGGCAGAGATCACCTCTCTCCACTTGCTACGATCCTGGCACACTTCTCTTGCTTCCTCCACTTTCATGAGCGTCTTCATGCATGCTCGTCGGTTACGAGTACTCAGGACCCGGCCTTTCTTTAGGACATCTCGATTTGATTGAGATATGTCCGCCTAGGTCGACCTGCACCGATTCGTCCTATCATTCTTACCTTGTATATCTTTTTCGTTAATCTTCCTTCATTCATTCTTTCAACATGGCCGAACCATCTAAGCATCCCTTTCTCTATCTTTGTTACTACATGTTCAACTACGCCGCATCGCTCCCTTATCACACTGTTCCTGACTTTGTCCTTCAGATTCACTCCAATTATACTTCTCAAGCTTCTCATGTCCACAGCATTAATCCTACTTTCATGTTTCTTCTGCCACACCCAACATTCACTAGCATACATCAATGTGGGGATCAACACGCCTCCATGCACAGCCAGTCGTGCTCTTTGTGATACGTTCTGACTATTCATGAAGTTATGAAGTGCCCCATTTACTTGATTCCCTTTCAAAACTCTTCTTTCAATATCACCATCACACTTGCCATCTCTCGTAAACTGTGAACCCAAATATACAAAATCTTTCACTTGTTTACTTTTTGTCCCTCAATCACAATATCACAGGTTTTACCGGTTTTCATTACTGCCAAAATCACATACAGATAAACAGCCTTACTTAATACAGCTTTTTATGGCGCGTGGACAGTACCTTCTTAGCGCGATGCACCAGCTCGGTGAGCTTCTCGTGCACCATGCCGGCGAAGCCGGGGTCCTTGGCGGCGGCGGCGCGCAGCGAGTCGCTGTAGCGCGGCGCCAGCTTGGACGACACGTCGGGGTTGCGGATCTGCAGCGCCAGCGCCATCTGCCGCGTGCGCGCCTCCACGCGGCACTCGTCATCGCATTCCAATCTGACAATTGGGTAGACGACAATTTTTTAAATTCTGTGGGCGTACTCTTAAAAACGATATTCGATATATCGTGGACTTCGTCGTGTCGTATCCTACTCTTAGTTACTATCGTTTAAAACATTTCAATAGACGATCGAACGAACGATTTTAATTTTGACATAAGGAAGCCTCAAATGACAACGATGAATTGAATTTGACAGACGAACATTCGCAAAATAAACGTCAAATTTACGATAATTACAACGACACCTCAAACCGTATCGTATTAATTCTCGCTTTAACGTAAATTTTGCGAATGTTCGTCTGTCAAATTCAATTCATCGTTGTCATTTGAGGCTTTCTTATGTCAAAATTTATATCGTTCGTTCGATCGTTCATTGAAATGTTTTAAACGATAGTAACTAAGAGTAGGATACGACACGACGAAATCCACGATATATCGAATATCGTTTTTAAGAGTACGCCGCCTGTATATAATAAGAATACTCTTTTAAGTGAGAAATATTGTAGAACCAACAGTACACCTATTTTTTTTTTGTTCCCCTGAGGAAAATGCATTAAATTGCATACCCCGGCTGTGGCGAGCCGGCGGTTATGTGGGGCTCTCCTCGCCAGAAGGGGGAGGCCTACCCACTAATAACCTCAGGGATGGCCTTCCTCAGGCATGTATGGAGCCCCCGGGAACATCAAGCCACTTCCGGGAACCCCCAGCCTCCGCTCCCCTTTCTAGAGGGGAGCCCTCCTCGGGGGAGGCTACACTACCTCCCCCGGTTTCCTCCACCGACGACGCCCCCCGGCCACGGAAGGGGCGTGGTCCATCCCGGGTCGCCGTAGCGGTCGCGACTTCTTCGCGCCCGCCAGCGACCCACGGCGACCAACAGTGCACCTGCATCTACTACTTTTGAAGATACATCGACATGTTTGCAGCGCTGTCGCGGGTCGCTCCATACTAAAAGCACTGCAATTGTGACGTCATAACTCAGTAAACTCGCCTAATTTGTATGAGCGTATAAACAAATTTTAAAATAACTTTGTTATTTGTACGTTTATAGGTATACTTTCTATATAAAAATGTGACAATGCTAGAAATGTGTTCTTTAATTAAAATTACGTAAATAATAATTGCTCATTTTTTAGAAATCTAATAACAATATAAATTAATAATCAAACCGAAATTTCTATATTGACATACTTTCATTAGATATAAATTGCTCAAGTCATATAATAATTATAGTATAAAAACGGCCATAATCAGTTGTAGTCGTCTACCCTATTTGAGGCACTGGTTATTTTTGTTGTTACTGCAGCGGGTTATTCGTGCTTGTTGCCGGTGACGACATATGAAACCGAAACTTAAAATTCAAAGAGTAGTAATTCAAATAGTTTGCGATTTAGTTTGACGTAGCCTTCGGAGCTACTGATCTGATTTTGATGTTTGATATATAAATAGTTCGAGACTAGGGGAAGGATAGATGTGGAATAATTTATATCACGGGAAAATCACTCTCGCGTATGACAAATATAGTCCCTGGCTTGTTATATTTGTTTGATATGTTACAGAGAGAACCTTTCGATGTTACAAATAATACTGTAAACACAAGTTTACATAATACTCCATGACTTCTACAGTTCCTATCATGCATGGTTTTTTAATCTTGAAAGAATATTTATTTGCAATTTTAAATAAACTATTCTAAATATTGCCAGTTTACGTGTGGAACCGAAACTTGGCCACCCGCAATAGACTTTATTAGGAGGCTCAAGGTCACCAAACGGGCAATCATCGGATCCGAAATTATGAAATCCGCAGAAGAACCAAGGTCATCGACATAGCCCGAAGGATTGCGAACCTTATGTGGAAGTGGGTAGGGCTCATTGTTAGCAGGACTAACGGCTCGGGGCGGAAAGGTCCTTTACAGAATCACGATCTAAGAAACTACAACATTGGAAATTTATTTATCTGGCTATACTCACGTTTTCAACACATTTACTGGTCGCTGTACGTCGGATAAATCAACTGTTCCGCTCTCTTGCATTTTTGTTGCCGCCAATGCACTCATTATTCTGTGAAAGACAATAAAATCAAACCTTCAAGTATTTTCGAAGACTTATTAAAAAAAAAAAAAGAGATTGAGATGGAAGTTTGAGTTTATGAATTCAGTATTAAGATTATTTAAAATAATTACAACAGAAATGTTTTGTTGAAATTATTGTTACAGCCATTGCTGTCCATATTTTTACTATAATTAATAAATAAACTGCTTACTCAAATAATAAAAGCATGCCTATGGATATAATGCGTACATCGTGTTCACCTAAAAGTAATATACAATGTCAGTAAATTATTATCAAGTTTATATTTTTTTTCAGTCGAGAGACGTACACGGCTGGATGTAGACTTTCATCGGGGATTTTCATACCGGTCTGTGTTGCTAGCGTTTAGTAAAATCTGCGGCGGCCGGCGGCAGGGCGCGGCGCTCACCTGGCGTGGTCGCGCGCGTTGTCGCAGCAGGCGCGCTGCGCGGCGCGGCGGCCGCAGGGGCAGCAGGCGCGCACGGGCCGGCGGCAGGGCGCGGCGCTCACCTGGCGTGGTCGCGCGCGTTGTCGCAGCAGGCGCGCACGGGCCGGCGGCAGGGCGCGGCGCTCACCTGGCGTGGTCGCGCGCGTTGTCGCAGCAGGCGCGCTGCGCGGCGCGGCGGCCGCAGGGGCAGCAGGCGCGCACGGGCCGGCGGCAGGGCGCGGCGCTCACCTGGCGTGGTCGCGCGCGTTGTCGCAGCAGGCGCGCTGCGCGGCGCGGCGGCCGCAGGGGCAGCAGGCGCGCACGGGCCGGCGGCAGGGCGCGGCGCTCACCTGGCGTGGTCGCGCGCGTTGTCGCAGCAGGCGCGCTGCGCGGCGCGGCGGCCGCAGGGGCAGCAGGCGCGCACGGGCCGGCGGCAGGGCGCGGCGCTCACCTGGCGTGGTCGCGCGCGTTGTCGCAGCAGGCGCGCTGCGCGCGCGGCGGCCGCAGGGGCAGCAGGCGCGCACGGGCCGGCGGCAGGGCGCGGCGCTCACCTGGCGTGGTCGCGCGCGTTGTCGCAGCAGGCGCGCTGCGCGGCGCGGCGGCCGCAGGGGCAGCAGGCGCGCACGGGCCGGCGGCAGGGCGCGGCGCTCACCTGGCGTGGTCGCGCGCGTTGTCGCAGCAGGCGCGCTGCGCGGCGCGGCGGCCGCAGGGGCAGCAGGCGCGCACGGGCCGGCGGCAGGGCGCGGCGCTCACCTGGCGTGGTCGCGCGCGTTGTCGCAGCAGGCGCGCTGCGCGGCGCGGCGGCCGCAGGGGCAGCAGGCGCGCACGGGCCGGCGGCAGGGCGCGGCGCTCACCTGGCGTGGTCGCGCGCGTTGTCGCAGCAGGCGCGCTGCGCGGCGCGGCGGCCGCAGGGGCAGCAGGCGCGCACGGGCCGGCGGCAGGGCGCGGCGCTCACCTGGCGTGGTCGCGCGCGTTGTCGCAGCAGGCGCGCTGCGCGGCGCGGCGGCCGCAGGGGCAGCAGGCGCGCACGGGCCGGCGGCAGGGCGCGGCGCTCACCTGGCGTGGTCGCGCGCGTTGTCGCAGCAGGCGCGCTGCGCGGCGCGGCGGCCGCAGGGGCAGCAGGCGCGCACGGGCCGGCGGCAGGGCGCGGCGCTCACCTGGCGTGGTCGCGCGCGTTGTCGCAGCAGGCGCGCTGCGCGGCGCGGCGGCCGCAGGGGCAGCAGGCGCGCACGGGCCGGCGGCAGGGCGCGGCGCTCACCTGGCGTGGTCGCGCGCGTTGTCGCAGCAGGCGCGCTGCGCGGCGCGGCGGCCGCAGGGGCAGCAGGCGCGCACGGGCCGGCGGCAGGGCGCGGCGCTCACCTGGCGTGGTCGCGCGCGTTGTCGCAGCAGGCGCGCTGCGCGGCGCGGCGGCCGCAGGGGCAGCAGGCGCGCACGGGCCGGCGGCAGGGCGCGGCGCTCACCTGGCGTGGTCGCGCGCGTTGTCGCAGCAGGCGCGCTGCGCGGCGCGGCGGCCGCAGGGGCAGCAGGCGCGCACGGGCCGGCGGCAGGGCGCGGCGCTCACCTGGCGTGGTCGCGCGCGTTGTCGCAGCAGGCGCGCTGCGCGGCGCGGCGGCCGCAGGGGCAGCAGGCGCGCACGGGCCGGCGGCAGGGCGCGGCGCTCACCTGGCGTGGTCGCGCGCGTTGTCGCAGCAGGCGCGCTGCGCGGCGCGGCGGCCGCAGGGGCAGCAGGCGCGCACGGGCCGGCGGCAGGGCGCGGCGCTCACCTGGCGTGGTCGCGCGCGTTGTCGCAGCAGGCGCGCTGCGCGGCGCGGCGGCCGCAGGGGCAGCAGGCGCGCACGGGCCGGCGGCAGGGCGCGGCGCTCACCTGGCGTGGTCGCGCGCGTTGTCGCAGCAGGCGCGCTGCGCGGCGCGGCGGCCGCAGGGGCAGCAGGCGCGCACGGGCCGGCGGCAGGGCGCGGCGCTCACCTGGCGTGGTCGCGCGCGTTGTCGCAGCAGGCGCGCTGCGCGGCGCGGCGGCCGCAGGGGCAGCAGGCGCGCACGGGCCGGCGGCAGGGCGCGGCGCTCACCTGGCGTGGTCGCGCGCGTTGTCGCAGCAGGCGCGCTGCGCGGCGCGGCGGCCGCAGGGGCAGCAGGCGCGCACGGGCCGGCGGCAGGGCGCGGCGCTCACCTGGCGTGGTCGCGCGCGTTGTCGCAGCAGGCGCGCTGCGCGGCGCGGCGGCCGCAGGGGCAGCAGGCGCGCACGGGCCGGCGGCAGGGCGCGGCGCTCACCTGGCGTGGTCGCGCGCGTTGTCGCAGCAGGCGCGCGCTGCGCGGCGCGGCGGCCGCAGGGGCAGCAGGCGCGCACGGGCCGGCGGCAGGGCGCGGCGCTCACCTGGCGTGGTCGCGCGCGTTGTCGCAGCAGGCGCGCTGCGCGGCGCGGCGGCCGCAGGGGCAGCAGGCGCGCACGGGCCGGCGGCAGGGCGCGGCGCTCACCTGGCGTGGTCGCGCGCGTTGTCGCAGCAGGCGCGCTGCGCGGCGCGGCGGCCGCAGGGGCAGCAGGCGCGCACGGGCCGGCGGCAGGGCGCGGCGCTCACCTGGCGTGGTCGCGCGCGTTGTCGCAGCAGGCGCGCTGCGCGGCGCGGCGGCCGCAGGGGCAGCAGGCGCGCACGGGCCGGCGGCAGGGCGCGGCGCTCACCTGGCGTGGTCGCGCGCGTTGTCGCAGCAGGCGCGCTGCGCGGCGCGGCGGCCGCAGGGGCAGCAGGCGCGCACGGGCCGGCGGCAGGGCGCGGCGCTCACCTGGCGTGGTCGCGCGCGTTGTCGCAGCAGGCGCGCTGCGCGGCGCGGCGGCCGCAGGGGCAGCAGGCGCGCACGGGCCGGCGGCAGGGCGCGGCGCTGGGGCACGCGGGTTCCCCCGCCGAGTGGCACGGCGCCGCGCACGGATGTCCGCAGCTCGGACGTTTCTCGTTGCATGGTTGGGTACACCTGATAGCGAAGTGTTTTTTATACGCATCGAGAAACTTTTTATCAAAATCAAAATAATCTTTATTCAACATAGACCTTTACAGGCACTTATTGACGTCAACAGAAAAAACAAAAAATTATAGTCATATATGGACAAACAAGGAGACTAGATATTCTAATTTGTTTGTTATTCATATACATATATAAATATAAATAATACAAATTAATATAACTTCATAAAAATTATCTTTCCAAGATCATTTGGACAATAATAACGATTTCATAAAATAATGTTGCTAAACGTAATCTAATTGGAAAGTTCATACTCACGGTCCAGTTTCACAGGGTCCAGTATGGCAAGTTTTTATGCAGGTGTGTTTGCCGCAAGGCAACGGCTTTCCGCAGGGGAGTCCGCAAGAAAACTCTTCCTGTGAACACGGTATTGTCTTCCTCTCCTGTGTTAAGTAAAAAGAATATTATTATATTCAAATTATATTTCAACAGAAAATAATATCTATTCCGCTTATTGTACAAAAAACTGTAATTCTTGGTGGTCCTGCGAGTGAAATCTTCAACGTTCATTAGGGGAATCGTGCCCAGTATCGTTATGCCAGCTCTGCCTGCGTGAGCCACGCAGGGTGGGCAATCCCTCTAGGTCTAGTGGCAAGAATGGTGCGACGGGTGCGGGGGCGGGAAGTCACTCACCTCGTGGCGGCCGTGGCAGTGCTTGGCGGTGAGGACCACGCACGGCGGGCATTCCCCCTGGTGGCAGGAGTGGTGTGGCGGGTGACCGCAGGAACGTGGTCTGCGGCAAGGTTCAGTGCATGGAGGTGGCCTGGCACCGCAACGGACGGGAGGCAGGGCCACCTGGGCGCCGCATTCACATCGCACTTCTTCCCATCCTACACGCAAAACAATAATGAAATTCAAAAACATTCTTAAATACAGTTTGTATTGTAGTAATGTAGAACTGTAATAAAGTATCCCACGAAAAAATTTTTATTTGGATGCAGGAATGTTTTAATATTTTCCGTGCTATTTTTTTTATAGAAGGTGTATGATAGACAAAACAACTTTCGCATGTAAATAGCGCGCGAAATAAAGGAAGGTATGCGTACGCGAGTAAAATGTATTGGTTACGTCCGAAATATCTTATATATATTTTATGTTAACATTTATTTATTCCTAGCGCATTTTTATTAATTACTTTCAATGCACTAATAATACACGGGCATTGCTACCGATCGTTAGTGTATTGAAACACAAATTTTGACACGCTGCTTCTGCGAGCCATCACCAGCCACTAGCTGTGTACCAGCTGCGTACCTAGCTGCGGGCACGGCGCGCAGTGGCCGCTGTGGCAGAACTCCTCGCAGCGGTGCAGCTGGCAGGACAGCGCGCGGCCGCACACCACGGCGCAGCGGTGCGAGCCATCACCAGCCACTAGCTGTGTACCAGCTGCGTACCTAGCTGCGGGCACGGCGCGCAGTGGCCGCTGTGGCAGAACTCCTCGCAGCGGTGCAGCTGGCAGGACAGCGCGCGGCCGCACACCACGGCGCAGCGGTGCGAGGGCGCTGCGCAGCACGTCGTGCGGCAGCGGTGGCGGCCGCAGGACAGTTTCTGCGACGCACCAACAGACCAACACGTGTACATACTGACGCAGTGATTAGCTTGCGTCCTAACATCTTTTATCATTCATATATAACATTCCTATCACACCTAACAAACGACCTTGATGACCAGAACCCATTTCCACCAAACATAGCTAAGAACACTCTCGACGGATATACCGTTCAAACAAAAAAAAAACTGCATTAAAATCGGTTCTTCCGTTTGAGAGCTACGTTGCCTCAGACAAACACATACACACATTGACACAGACACGTCAAATTTATAACACCCGTCATAGTTCATATTTGACAAATAAACTGTGACGATGACAACTATGACATTTCGGCAAATTATCTATGAGCAGGACATTTGTCAAAACGACTTCTTGAATTGTGAAGACTGAAACATCTATATCACATCTATATACAGTACAGTCGAAAAATTTAATTTATGTATGCAATCTGAACGTTTCACATAATACTTCAGTGTCTGATGATATTTCTATATAATGGAAATTAAGTACCTTCGTACATACTATGTTGATATGACAGTATGTTACTAAATAGGATTTCATACTAATAACAACATAGTTCACTAAATACATTGTTTATACTATGGAGTATTAGGAATCAGATTTAGCCCAATTTACTGAATAGACCACAAAAACGACAACCCCAATGGTATACATTACATAAGTATCAATATCATTATCATTATCAATATCATTAGGATCAAGAAAAATATGCAATGATTGTTTATAGCGAAACTAAGCCTTTCAAAAAAATTAAATATATTTTTGTGAAAGTTAGTTCACTTGTATGTGTGTCTGTATAAATAACTAGCTTTTGCCCGCGACTTCGTCCGCGTGGAATAGTGACTTCCGGCAGATTTTTGGTTAACCAACAACATATTTATATTTGAATAAAGATTAATATTATTATGTTGATACAACTTAAACAAATTATTTCGACCAAATTTGGTACCATAAAAACGGTCATTGTGACTAAACCTTAAAAGATAGACATATGCCGTCGCGGACTTTTTTTTAGATCATGTATAGAGGAATAATTCTTTCATACATATTTTTTGTGTATCTTGAACCGTTTTCGCAGCGCACCCAAAGAAAGCCTTCAAAAATGAATAATTTTCCCCGTTTTTTACACATTTACCGCTCTGTCTTTGCTCCTATTGGTCATAGCGTAATGTTATTTAGCCTATAGCCTTCCTCGATAAATGGACTATCCAACAAAAAAGAATTATTCAAATCGCACCAGTAGTTTCGGAGATTAGCGCGTTCAAACAAACAAACAAACAAACTCTTCAGCTTTATATATTAGTATAGATTGACAATAAATTCTGACATACGCTATAGGTAAGTATCAAATCGACCTTATTGTTATAAAACTGAAGTTGAATATGATTTGTACTTTTAATTAAAGTTTTATGTATAATTAGATTGTGTGTGTGTAAAGAAGAATTAAGTTGAAAATTATGAGTATAATTGTTAGTATGTGCCCTTCAAAAATGATACATACAGAGCACTATATTGGTCAACTACCTAAGCGGATTATAGGTTAGAAAATGATATACTTGTCGATGAGTCCAGTGAAGTTCGCTTTTACCTGGTCTTATATCACTTAACATCGGGTGAAATAATGCAAGCTTTTCTGTTATCAGTGAAAAAAGATACATCTAAGAATTACTATGTACATACAGCATCAGTTTTCGTACTGCAAATGTCAAGTGTGATGTGTTACTGTATTTTATATCAATTTAGCAAGCAATAAGAAACGAATTTGTATGTCAAGGCATAGATGAATCGAAGCAGTACAGATTAACTACATATAAGAAGCATTAAGTTCGTGTAATACTTATTACTATAGCTTGTACTCCTTAGTTAAAAAAAAAATTCAACATTTTAAACGATACAATTAACCATAGTTTGCAATCTATAGTTTCTTTATTCATTTACGGTGAAGGTTACTATTAATATACCTTATTGCATTTCTTTTGACAGAACACGTTGTTGATCATTTCCGGCAAGTCTGCACAGGGTATTTCTCGGTTGGAGTGACCGCAACGGCACTGCAGCACGGTCTTATCAGGGCACACCGGACAATCGCCTTCGTAAATATATATATGATAAAAATAAATTAATAATGCAATATATAATAGAATAATAAAAAATATATTATTAATAAACTGATCAAATGTAGTGAAGGCTTAGATATACATGTAAAACGTACCTTCGTGACAGCTTTGCTTGCAGAAATGGCGATCCCCAGCGGGGCCACAAGGCAGTGGCTTGGCACAGATGTTTCCACACAATGGAATTGGATCCGTGCACGATTTACGTGATCCTTCCTTGATCCTGTATTAATTTTTTTAGTTAAAACGAAAGTGGTACTTGAATGAATGAAATACATTAACCCATATCGTCTGAAATTTTTTCAGAAGAATTGAGAAGTAACATTTTTTCCGAGATTTACTTAAAGGCTTAACCAACGTCAAGTATTTTTGGAATAAGCCATACCATTAGCAATTAATTAGGCTATACATAGCTTTCAGGACTACCGTTAAAAAGTTAAATGTAAAAATTACATATAATTTACTTGTACAATAACTATATGTAATGCATTGACTTTGGTTTCCACATTAGGAAATACCTGCATTCTGTTCACCCGAAAATAATAACCAGGATAGCGAAAGATATATAGCGTGTGTATGTATGTATGTGTATGCTTTGGAATATTTTATAAAGTTTCTGGTTATAGGTACGTTATAATGTCATGATGACAGTAGTCTATGGGTGATTGTTTGGTTTCTTGAACAATTTTAATAAGCCCAATAGTTCATATCCAGACACGAACCTACTCAATGTTAGGGCTGGTTAAGATCTTAGTCAACCAGTCTAGATTGGTTGAATTCACCTTTAAATTTCTTGCCAAATAAAAATTGCCTCATAAAGTTTTCTTTATGTTTGAAACATCAAATGAATGTGCATATGAATTTAGAAAAACGTAAAACAAATTTGTATGTGTAAGGACCGACCACGGGCTCTTCAAATGGAAGACTAAGTGCTTATTCAGACTGCACGCGCGGGGTGGGAAAGGGCGCGGGCTCGCGGGTCTTGGCGTCTTCATATTCACATTGGCACAGCTGCTTAACGTGCGAGTGTACGGTTTCAAAACTTTGCGCTACGTACGTCAGGATATGGATGACTGATGATGAGAGATTTCATTTTATTAACGGAAAATTCTTTTTTAAAATAGATCAAAATCTTTTGGATTCAGACGCGTTAGCCACTGACAAACGCTAGTGCAATGTGAAAGACACGGGCAGATTGAGCCAATAGACACCCGCGCCCTCGCCCGGGCCTCAGTAGACGCGCATACGCGCGACGTGAAAGCGAGAGGCGCACCCGCCTTGAGTCTGAATAAGGCCTAATGCTGAGACCAC
The DNA here is from genome assembly GCA_036419045.1 of Scirpophaga incertulas. NCBI lineage: Eukaryota > Metazoa > Arthropoda > Insecta > Lepidoptera > Crambidae > Scirpophaga > Scirpophaga incertulas. Next base: position 28,664,629 of record CM071632.1, on the reverse strand, counting down.
ATTCGATAATTTTTGAAAAATTATTAGTTGTGTGAGGTAATGGGTGGAGTTTGGTTTTATCTTGAAAGGAACTGATCCGGCGGCGTTAGTGACTTTACGGGGTAGGTGACTGACCTCGTGCGGCCGCACGGGCACGCGGTGACGGCCGCGGGCCGCAGGCGGCACGGAGCACACGGCGGAGGGTGGCACGCGGCGCGGCACACGTGGTGGCCGCATGCTAGTACGCGCGAGCACGCCTCGCCGCACGACCAGTGACTTTCCGAACCGCTCTCCTTAGTACACGGTACTTCCCGCTTCTGCTCCGCCGGGCAATAGCACACTGCCGAAACAAATACATACTCACACATCTTTCCTATAGGTATAGGAAAAATCACAGTTTCGCACTATGAAAAATAAAATCTAAATTTATGTTTTTATAGTTTATTTATGAAAAAACAAACGAAAAATATTAATTTCTATTCATAAAACTGCAAAATAAATTAAATATTTCAATTTGAAAATACAAGTTTTTTTATCTGTGCTTCGAATGTAAAAAACGCTGTACGCCATGTTTGCATTCGCTGTGACGTCACTGGACTTGTAAATAAACAACCTCGGTTTTTGTTGTACATTTGTCTACTGTGTAATTTATTAGATTAACGAAGTTTCTCAGTTATTACTATCACGTTTCTTGATATTCTGCACCTATACTATATATATTGACCATGGAAGACGGCTTTGTAAAAGCAGAAAGTACTAATCTTCCACGAATAAATACATTGATGGTGGCGAAATTCTTCGCTTGCAATCCCGACTTCTGTTCTGCGGAATTAAGAAATGTCAAAACATCTATGTAAGTATTAATATACCTACTACAAACTTTCCTTTAATAACAACAAAACTTTACGATTATGCTTTATTTTGCGATCATAGGTATTATAACCTAAAATTTCCTTTCAGAAAAATATAACCTATAAAATATTAGTTTTGTAATGACAAGAATTTATTTTCACATGTTTATATGAGCTATTAAACTGCATACTTACATCGAAATGATCCTCACAAAAATAGTATTTCGTTTTTGTGGACAATGACTTTGGATCTCTTCGTGCTAATTTCAACCACGTATTTCTCATTTTTAAATCTGTTGGCACTTGTATCCATAACTTTTCCGGTGTTTTAACACTTGTATTCTTACATTCAGACACAAGACACCAATGATAAGGACTATAGCCACTAGAACTCATTATTTATTTCGAAAATATGTTTATTTCTTTCAGCGAAGCGTAATGTTTACAATGCCCGTGACGTCACAGACATGGCGGCCTGAGAATTGGCGTTTTCGCGCCCAAATTTGAATTGTAAAATTAAAACACGTTTTTATGAAATAATTGGAATAAAAAAAAATGTATTTATATTTTTTTTGGTATTTTATCAATAACAGATTAAATTAAAACACTTTTTGAATTAGACTGTAATACCCTATTGCTATGATCTAAACATAGTCCTCGAGCATCTTTCAACTTTCATTAACACTTTCATATTTGAAGGGTGATAAAGTTCAAAAATCAGTTTCTGTAATAATAATTTTTATAATTATAATATTGATAAGAAAAAATATTAACTGTTTCAAAACACATTATGTAATTATAACATTTTACCAAACAACAAGCATAATTCAACAAACTTGATAGCTTTTTGTACAAGGTATGTCCATCTTGGGTTATTTAATAGTGTGTATACATATATCTGAAATGAAGCTTCTGTAAGACTACAACTCATCACTGTTTATGGATAGTCGTTCACCTGATTCAAAGAGAGCTCACCTTGCGTGACGATCTCGGTACAACTTTCGCAGCTTCCCTCGTGGCACTCTTTTTGGCAAACATGCACTGCGCAGTCAAGTTCGCGGTGGCAAACGCGCCCGCACAACTGCGGCAGCTTGCTACTGCACAGCACTGACCGGGTTTCTGCGCCGCACCCACAATTTCTGAACATAGTACAACTTGTTATTTTCTTATAAAATGTTAGCTATATATATGTACTATATATATTACACAATTTTTTTACGAGTAATTAGGAATTAATTGTCATTTCTTCACTTGTAACTATGTAAGAAAATCTTGGAATCTTAATTTCCCGGTCTCCGATTGAGCTGAAATTTTGCATGCACGTGTAAGTCGAATGAAAATGCATGGTTATGTGTGTGACGTCATTCTAAATCCAACATGGCGGACTTTCCCAAGATGGCGGACCAATTATTTATAATGCACCCCTACAATATGGGTATCAAATGAAAGGGTTTGCTAAGTTTGGTTTTTTAGTCGGAAAATAAATTAAAAGTAAAAAAAAAATATTTAACGACAAGCTAGTAAATATGAAAAAGTTCTTTTTAGCGCATTTAATAAAAGCTAGTATAGAATTGTTTTTTTTTTTACTTTTAATTTTTAGACTTAGAAATGTTAAGTATAGAGTTAATTCATTTTGGAAAAGATATAATTTACAATGTATTTAGATTGAGTCTCTTTAACCATCTTTGTTTATCTGTACGTCAGTAATTTTTAATTGGTTGAACAAACACTTTATTTTTATAATGGATCAGTTATGAAAAACATTTTACAAATACAAAATAACGACAAGATAATTAACGTTTTTTGAATTGAGTTGTGATAACCCTAAAACTGGTTTGTTTACATTTATTCGTTTCCTTAAATAAACAAACTGTAATATAAATAAAATAAAAAAAAACAAATAAAACAAAAAAGTTCATTAATAAACAAATAAGTTCATTGCACATTAAATATAATATTTTTAATATATAACATACATGGTTACAGGAAAAGTCGTGCTAGATCCGTTAAAGGCGTGGAGTACCCATCATTTGTGACTTATTTATGAAACATCACCATGAACATCATTTATGAAACACCCTGAAAAATCCTAAATTTAACCCATTTCGAGATATTCGACTTTTAATTTTTTTATTGAAAATTACCGATTTTTAGGCTGTAACCCTGCATAATATAATAATAATAATATAGCTTTATTGATTCCAAACTTATTAGTATAGAAAAAAAGGACAAAGACAAAAGGAACAGTATTTATTTGTTAGTAATGTGTAGTTTTCCTTAGTCTATGTTAGTATTACATTAATATATTTAAAGTTTGGATCCCATCTGGGTGAATTTTGTTCTATCTGTTGCTGTGGTCGTCCAGCTTCTGCCCGCTACTTTGTCTATGTTGTCTACCCATTTTTTTTGGGTCAACCTACATTTCTCCTTCCAAGAGGACCAGTCCATTTAGAAGTTTGCACAGGCAATCTTTTGCCAGGGTATCGACAGATATGTCCTGCCCATTGCCATTTAATTTTGAAGGCGTGCTTAAGAGCATCTGTCAAATTAGTTTGTTGTCGTATATTTACTAACAAAGTAAGAAACAGACTGATCACAACACAACGTGCCATGGAGAGGAGCATTTTAAATATTAAGAGGATACAAAAAATAAAAAACAAAATATAACATAAACATTAATAATAAAAATATAGGTAATAATTTTATTATACTCTATTTCTAATCTCATGTTTCAGTGAGATCTCAAGGAACTATGAGAGTAGTACATTTTTTTGTGAACCCATTTACATGTAGTCTACATGTAAATGTGTTCACGGAAAAATGTACATTGTATATAGAAATCCTGTCTTCATTAGACGAACTGGCAGTTTGGTTATTGCAGGATGCTAACAGTGCAGAACAAATTTGTGTGAAGATACTTTGAGGTCTACGTCCAGTTGTGGAGATTTTTCAGTTGAAACGATGATAACAGAGGGTGAACTCACTTTGTGATGGTGGCCTGGCAAGGCGGGCAAGGGCCAGGATGGCATGGCAGGGGGCAGGGGTGCGGGCAGGCGCGCGGGCGGCGGCACGCGCTGCCGCACGTGTGTGCGCCGCTGCCGCCCCGCTGATACTCCGGCGAGCGAACCGCGCCACACATGCACCGGTACTCCATTGGGATCTCTTCACTGGTGTTCTGGCATGCAGGACAACGCCATTTTCCCTCTGTCAAGGGAACAAGGAAAGCTACTGTACTATTTGGGTTTGCGTTAAGAAGGTGTTTACTATGTTTATTTTTGACTGTGGTTGGCTACATTGGTGTAAGCTTGTATATAGTTTTAATGATTTTACTCTATAAAATAATTAAAAATGGCAGTATTACTATCATTAGAGCTCACATCTTATTCATAGTCTATATAACTTCATGACTTTGCACCTGTTTTGCCTTAAAGAAAAGGGTAACAAATAAAGTATAACAGAAATTCAATGTACAATCATTATACATTTTAATAAACAAACTATCACTATAAAAACCTGTAGTGATAATGATTTTGAATTTTCAGTTGGATCTGAAAACCTGATATCAATAATATGATATAATCATCATACACATATTATTTTTCCAAAAAGAGATTATCAGAAACTTCGAAAAGATAGATTAGGTTTATAATCATCATGATCACCACTAACATATGTCCACACTGAGGAGCATGAGCTCATCCTTAATAAGGGTAATTACTACTTAGTCATGCTGGCTTTATTTATATTAAACACTAGCTGTGCCCGCGACTTCGTCCGCATGGAATAGTTGTTTTGAGCATCATATTTATTTTTGCAAACTTTCTGTTATTATCTTAGACAATTTAGTTTTAAGTTTTTAAAAGAACATAATTATTTTAAAGTACTTTTGCGTAAATTATATTTTTAGTTTAATTTTTTTGTGGCAGAAGAATATATTAGTTTTCTCCGCAACCCGATCTTGACAACACGACATATCCAAATTTGATTACCATAAAAACGATTCTAGTGAGTTTTACTCAGATAATAAAAGATAGACATATACTGTCGTGGACATTTTTTTAGATCATTTCATAGATTAAGAGGAATAACTCTTTCATACATATTTTTTTGGTATCTTGAACCGTTTTCGCAGTGCACACAACGGAAGCCCTCAAAGATGAATAATTTTCCCCAATTTTTCCACATATTCCATTATTATCCTATTCGTCGCAGCGTGATGTTATATAGCCTAAAGCCTTCTTCGATAAATGGTCTATTCAATAAAAAATTTTTTTTCAATTGGAACCAGTTTTATAATATTAGTATAGATTTATACGTTTCATTTTCATTGCATACTTTATCCTGTTGTGCTTTATTAGAATTACTTTGAGCATAAGTGGTTTCTGGCTCATTTACCATATTTGAAGACCTATTTAAAGTATAGTTATGTAATTGTGCATTATGAGAAGATGATGGTATATTTTGGTAGTTGTACTGATCATAATTTTGATATTGTGAAACACCCCCATTGACCGAATTATTGGAAACAACATTACTATTTTGTTGTTATTATCTTAGACAATTTAGTTTTAAGTTTTTAAAAGAACATAATTATTTTAAAGTACTTTTGCATAAATTATATTTTTAGTTTAATTTTTTTGTGGCAGAAGAATATATTAGTTTTCTCTGCAACCCGATCTTGACAACACGACATATCCAAATTTGATTACCATAAAAACATTCTAGTGAGTTTTACTCAGATAATAAAAGATAGACATATACTGTTGTGGCATTTTTTTAGATCACTTTATAGATCAAGAGGAATAAATCTTTCATACATATTTTTTTGGTATCTTGAACCATTTTCGCAGTGCACGCAAGGAAGCCCTCAAAGATGAATAATTTTCCCCAATTTTTCCACATATTCCATTATTATCCTATTCGTCGCAGCGTGATGTTATATAGCCTAAAGCCTTCTTCGATAAATGGTCTATTCAATAAAAAAATAATTTTTCAATTGGAACCAGCTTTATAATATTAGTATAGATTTATACGTTTAATTTTCATTGCATACTTTACTAGCCTGTTCTTTACTTTTACTAGTACATGACAGAGTCAAATTCTGGGCCTCTAAATTATAAAGTCAATGCTGAGACTACAATGCCACCAGTTTGGATTATATAAATATCTTGAGATTTATAGTATAAATATATGATTTTAAAATGTGTTAAAATATATCAACTTACCAACTACACTGCTAAGGGCCCATTTTCTAATGCAACGTAAATGTAGAACATGATAACAGTTACTACATGACCAGACTTGGTCAATTTGCTTTACTCTCTCACAGCAAACTAAGCATTCCAATGTGCCCTTGTCTAATTGGTCACTCAATCTTTCACGTTGGGTCATTTCTGTATGAACTGAAAGCAAATATAAAAATTTGTTACACTATTCCTTAATTAATCTATTATTGTATTATAATATATGTATATATTATATATATACTAGTAAAAATTAACAATCATTCTGCACTTACTATGTTACAAAATCTACTGGGATCTTTTTATAATAAGAGTAAAGGTGCATTTATAAGATTATAGTACATTCTAAGTTTTTTATAATTAATAATATCACAAAAGCAATTGTTATGGGATAACATTAAATAATGTTGGAAATTATTACCTGTTTCAGTATGTCTTCCTCTCGCTTTTGGACTGTACATGTTATCTTGTCCACGCCTTGTTCCATTTCTAGTTGCTATATTTTCTTGCCTAGATGACCTATCTGCTCTTTCATCTCTGTACTGTAAATAGTTACTAGCATAGTGCTCATCTTCAGGATTATTTCTGTCAGCTCTTACCCTTTGACTTCCTGCCCAGTTTCGATTTCTCCCAGATCCTTCACCCTTTCCATTTCTATAGTCTGCACCATTTTTATCAATTGTACTATTATAAAATGTACGAGCATCTGTATCCTTGTTTTTACCTTTTTGTTTAGTTTGATTTCTGTTGTTCCTATTATTAGACTCATATGTGCTGGATTCTTGGTAACGGCTCTTTGAATCTCTATTTCTACTATTAGATTCTAATTGTCTATAATTATCATTAACTCTACTATAGGTCTCGGTCTTATGAAGTATCTCATTATTTTGCTGAGAACTTTGTGATCGATCTCTCCAGTTTTTATCTGAGGAACTACCCTTAATCTTTTTGTAATCAGCACTTTTTTTACTACTGGTCTCATTATTGGTATTAGGTTCTAAATATATGTTATTTTGTGTACTAGACGATGCCCCAGCTGAAGAACTTTTTGGCACAAATTCACTAGCAGTTGCTGTTAAGTTAGATTTAAAAATTACACTATTTGCATATAAGCTCGGATCTTTATCCTGTTGTGCTTTATTAGAATTACTTTGAGCATAAGTGGTTTCTGGCTCATTTACCATATTTGAAGACCTATTTAAACTATAGTTATCTAATTGTGCATTATGAGAAGATGATGGTATATTTTGGTAGTTGTACTGATCATAATTTTGATATTGTGAAACACCCCCATTGACCGAATTATTGGAAACAGCATTACTATTTTGCATCTGAGATATGAATTCATTGAAACTAACATATTGCTGGCTAGCTGGTTGTTCATACTGTTGATTAGGATAGTAAGTAGATTGGTTCGTATACTGGGCGTTTAGTTCTCCATTCCAAGAGTCGGTACCTTGATATTGGTTATTGTACACGTAAGAATTGTTCCAGTGCGACATAGTGAGCAATATTGTGAAACTTAAGGTGTCTATAAATATTTTTCGGTTTTACGACTTTGACAGGCTATGTTGCCCTAGGGCAGAGGCCTAAGGCCTTAAAATCTTTACTACGAGACGTCTGAAACCGAAAAAATGAGCAGGTCAATTGAAATTTAATGTGGACATGCGAATTAGTATTATTGTTTTTCTATTAAACTTACCCCTCTGTGTAGTGGTCCACATTAAACCTTTTTCAAAAATAATAAAAAAAATATATAACGGAAATAAACTAAAATAATTTAAGAAAACTATAAAATTGTAGGTGATTTTGATGACAGGATGAAACGAAATCAGTTTTTGAGAACCGAAGTTCAGGTTCGGGATGAGGTCGACGTTGACATTAGGTTATATCTAATGTCAATTATTATAGTCATCTCAATAGATATAATAATCTAGCCATTTTGCATTTTTATTGAACCAAAGATGTATTACTGCTTTTCTCTAACAAATAAGAAAACAATTTAATAAAAACAGTCTTCTAGAAATTGTATTGAATAGCTAAAAGCACGTTATTACACATTTTTATTTTTGACCTAAAAGAGAACTTTTTAAAAAGTTGAAACTTAGGATGCGTTCTGTGTTCTGGCATTCTGAAAGTACTTCACTGCATATTCCATGTATATTGCAGTCTCAGATTTTAATTTTTTAATACATGTAAAGGGCATCGCCTACGAAGGATTAAAACGTCTCAAAAACCAAGATATAATGTGATCGGAGAATTAATTTACAGTATCCAAATATACATCTCTGGGTCTAGTACTTATTATTTAAGTGATGGACTAATATTTTATTTGATTTTACAAGTTTAGTTCATAATTAATCAACATATACAATTAATAAGTTATTTAAATCGATACATAAAGTTGAGGTTGGATAAAAATATTTTAAAAGTACGTAATTGTTAATCCCAAAGAAGAACTATCCGTCTGTGGAGGCTGTGGGTTGATGTGATCAATTGTGCAAGATCCTTGATTTGAAATCCACGGAAGCTACATATCAGGTTTAACTATCGACGAAGATCAATACACATTAATAAAATTGATGTGTCTCATTGTAATACCAAAATCCGCCAAACAAATTCACTGTCAACATGATCTAGACCAACGGGTTGATGGGAAGGTCCAGGAAGTTTCACCCTGCTAGCTTTAGTATGTTAAGACAGAAGTTTATTACTAATATCACTATCATTTAATGAAATGTTATTATAAAGCCTTCATAGTTTAAGAAGTCTGTTTTGAAAGGCGTCGTCTATATATATATCATCTTAATGGTTTTTCTGTCAAAATGTCATAGTTTTGACAGACAAACTATGACGTCAAACGAGCTTAAATTGTGAAGACATATGCCTATAGTGACATTAGCCTATAGACAAAGTATTATTTGACTTCGATTCGTTATCAAAGTCGTTTCAATACCTATCTAACGACAATGTATGGAAATGATTCCAAATTAACGAATCATTCCTATACTTCGTTGTTATGAAACGAAATCGAATGTAATTAGTGTTATTTTGGCTACAGATTTTTATATTGTGATCAATAGGATATTTTAGCCCAACAATATAAAGTAAAGTTGTAGAGATTTTTGTTATTTTTACTAGCTTTTATTTAACCTGCAATGTATGTATGTTCGGGTAGAATCTCACAACTCAACTTTAAAGCACTTGGCCTCAACCGATTGAGGTGAGTATACACGTTTAGTTTGGATGACAATGCATGATTAACTTTGTGGCGTCATTCTATTCAATCCAACATGGCGGCGTACCTAAGATTGCGGACCAATTATTTTTAACGCACTCCTACAATATGGGGTACAAATAAATGGGCTTGCCAAGAATAACTACAAAATAATGTGACGTAACGCCAATATGGCGGAACACCCAAAATGGCGGATAATTTTCTTTTATTCGTTCCTGCAAAATGGGTATTAAATGAAAGGGCTTGCCACGAATAACTAGAAAAAGATTAAGGTATTAAAAAAAAAAATATTTAAATGCGCTAAAAAGAAAAAAAAACTTTTACACTAAAACTTTTACTGTTAACTTATAATGTCATTTCAAATTTGACACATTTGACACAATTTAAATGTTATAAAAGCTTGTCGCGAGACTTAAGTACTCGTATTTACTTTTTTAGCTTTAAAATTTTAAAAGGCAGCAATTTTAGTGTAATAGTTTATTGTTTTTAGTGCATTTAAATAAAAGCTTGTTTTTAAAGATTTTTACCTTAATTTTATTTAGTAACTATTGTTATTTAAAGTAATAACAGATGACATTATTATACTATTTTCGGATATTGGAAGAGCTTTCTTGAAATGAACAGGCAAGGAACTCGGAAGCTCTAATTAATAATTTATTCTTTTTTTTAATATCAATATTTCTAGAATAGTATAGTTATAAGAGTTAGAACTAGATATGTCTGGCAGAACGATTCAGACATAAAAAGTGCAATTCCAACCAGATATTTATGAAGTATGATAAGCATTTTTCATAAGCACATTTTGTATTTTTAGACTTAATTAAACAAAACTCGTGAATATTGCTTGGGATTTTATTGTAGAAATGTACACAAAGACGTCTAAATGAATTATGTATTTATTTTTTGGAATCTGGTATTCAGTAAAATTTAAAATATGCTATTATTGCCTAGTTTTAACTGAATAAACAGAAGAAAAAAGTTTAGATTTCGTGTATTTCTTTCATGGTAAGTTTCAAGTACCATGTTTATCCGAGAAATTTGAATCTCATTATTGATCCTAGCGACTAACACCTTAAATGTATAATAGTAGTAATAATGTGGTTGTTTTTTCGAATTATAGTTAGTTTCTTTTATGTAGGTGTAGAATTTTTTTATCTTGTCTTGTCTATGCACGTACGCGGTAGTATAAGTCATTATGATTTTAAGTGTAAATGTTTATGGGCAGAATTAATAACTTTTTTAAGCCCTACTTAAATCAGTGTAGCTGCCATGACTTTACATTAGTTTGCAACCGATATCGACAGATATAGAAGTAACGTGATTGTACTATTTTTTTTATTTTTTTTTTATTGCTTAAGTTGACAAACAAGCAGGCTGCCCACCTGATGGTAAGTGGTAACAGTCGCCTATAGTACAAGTGGTTCCCACGAGATTCGCAGCAAATCTGCAAACCTCATAAGAACCACAGTGTACGTTGCCAACTTGTGACATAAGATGTAAGTCACAGTACCAGTAATTCACTGCCTATCTTACCCTTCACGCCGGAACACAGCAAAGCGAACCCTGCTGTTTGGCGGCGGAAATATCAAAAATTTATATCAAAATGACATTATTTCTAGTTTACTACAGGTTGAATGTCGAGGTTTTTTCCTTCTCAGTCCAGAATTATCAGTTTTACTACGAGAAAATAATACTATGTTCTTCCCGTATATAAAATTATTTACATAGCAAATTTTATAAGCATTGGTGCTATAATTTAGTCCTTATGAATATATAAAAATACAAATCATTTCTTTTTATAATATGATTGTAAAATGGACCGAAACAACGATTTTATTTTATTAAGTGGTAATTAAATTATAAATATATTAAACTAAGTTTAAAATTTTAAGTAAGGTAAATTTTTCTTTCTGTTTGCGTGTAGCATACAAATATTAAGCAAAACTTAATTCTTATTGTTGTGAATCCATATTAAACCTATATGTACCTAACTATTGACAATAGACAAGATTGTAAATATATTGAAAAATAAAATTGATGCTTTGACATTGAACTAGCAAATACAGAAGTTTTCAATTATCTCAATCCCAAATTAAATAATAATTAATTCGAATCCTATAATATATTCCGGCATCTTATAACAAAGTAATACTATATCGCCTCTCGCGGGTTTGCTGGAAAAAGTCTCACTAGTAAATTAAATAGTACCTTTATAGATTTTGTTTCTAATGTGGTGTAGTCTGTTAAAAGCTATATGTGCACAAATTATTTGAAAAATATTAAATAAATCAATTAATAAGGTTTCACGAATTGTATTAAATAAAAAATAACTTTGAAATAGGCATGTATGAGTAGATACGTGTGCTTCGTTAATATGCGAAGTTTCCCCAGGCACTTTATTATAATTATGGATTCATTATTAATACGTGTCGTGTTGTTTTAATTGTACATACAACAAGGTGATGACGTGTCGTGATTATAAGCTATTATGTGGGAGCTGTACGTATATATGTACTCATGGAATATGTATCTTGAATATAGTAAAGGACGCGGCATATTACATTGTATGTTAGGACATGTTAACGTATTTGTGAATTGGTGGGCAATTATGAATGACTAGCTTTTGCCCGCGACTTCGTTCGCGTGGACTTCAGGTTCGTCCCGTCTAGTCTAGTAATAAGTAAGAAATACGGTAACTAAGCACTGCAGAGCCCTAATCATAGGCCTATAGGTAGCTACTGCAGTATGCTCCTATAAACAGACACAACAGACAATTTGCAATGTAAAGCGCAAAAAATGTGTTTTTTTACGACCTCACATCCTCAAAAAATTGTAGCCTATGTGTTATTCTGATGTATAGCTATATTGTGGTAAAGTTTCATTCAAATCCATTCAGTAGTTTTTACGTGAAAGAGTAACAAACATCCATACTTACAAACTTTCGCCTTTATATATAGTAGTAGATATAATCGAAATACTTTGTATTACTAAAGTTGATTATTTTTATAATCAAATGACGTAACGAAATTGTATTATTTGACGAACTTCGCATTGAGTGTTACACCGGTTTCAAGGTGTTGCCATCACTGAGGTCCCGAGTTCGAATCCCGGTTGGGGATAGATGTTGTGTTATGAATGCGAGCATTTGTACCTTAGTCATGGTTGTTAATATATTTCTATTAAATATATGTATGTCTATCCTAGATCCCGTAGCCTTCAGAGCTTACTTTGGGCTAGGCTAAGTGGTGCAAGTGGAAGGAATATTTATTTATTACTATTGATTTTATTGTGAAAAATCGAGAGACTGGATTAGCATTGACTGGAATAGCTCTTGCAATTTTATGTGGAATAGAAACTGACGCATTCGGTTGTAAACAGAAAAACCAATTAGTATGAGTTTATATTCGTTTGCAACAGGTTTCGACAGCGTAAATATTTTGTACAGCGCCCCTAGCGGTAACGTAATTGTACTATTTTTTTCATAATAAATTGACTTCTGTAGTTTACTACACGTCAAATATCTAGTGAAAACGACAGCAAACTCATGGTACAACGAGACAGTCTGACTCGTGAAAACTTAGCTGAACTCAACCTATAGCCGGACATGTCTCATTAAATACGGACAGATGGTGATTCTATATTCTATATACAGTATGTAGGACGAAAAAATAATCAAGGAGAATATTCGTTAGATATAAGGTAGGCCCTAGGTGATTGTCTAAAACCTGAAAATCGAACACTGTCCGAGATAATCCTCCAAGCAATTCAACTCATAAAGCAAAACCTTTCAAGTGACATCCCTATTCAGTTCACAAGGCAAGCTACCTATAGATTGCTGCGTAGTTTTCCTTGTAAGTTGATGTAGGGTTGTCGATACCCATCAACTTTTCAAGTTCGACCAATAGGTCGAACTCACGCACAAAGGGTTCCGTACCATTGATTTATGAAATTAAAGGAAGCGGTTCACGATTTATGAGGTTTTTTAAAAAAACTACTTACTAGATCTCGTTCAATAGTTATTTGTTCAACTAGAGAGGAAAGTTGGCTTTTCAAGCGAGTGCTAATTTTGAATCTCGAGTAAGCGAAGGATTCTAATAATTGAATCACGAGCGTCAGCGAGTGATTCTACATTAGAATCATGAGCGTCGCGAGGGATTCAAAGGCACGAGATGGAAATAACTTTTCTCTCGCGTGACACATACAACTTTTTCACCTTAGCAGTGAGAACATTATTAGAGATATAAATGAAACAATATGAATTAAAATGAAACCACATATATTTTGCAAAAACTAAATAGTATCTATTAAAATTTAAAATTATTTGTGTATTATTTTGTAAAAAATATTCTTTATTTTTTTCTTTACTAGTGTATTCATTTCATTTTATAATTTAATTATATATTTAATTACAACGTTACCGCGCATAATTTTCATTTTAAAGGTTTATTAGTTTCCGAACGACTTATTTTGTGACATTTAATAAATCGAATTTCGAATGACGTGTTTCGTACATAATGATAATTCGCAGCATTCTAAATTCAAATCAATTTTCCTCACTCAGTGAAGGAAAACGCATTTCCCTCACTCTTTTTAAGCAGGGAACACAGTATGTTTGAGCTGCTAAGGTGAAAAATATTTCGTTGGTAGTTTTTATAGTAATGTACGTCATATGTTTTTTTTATATTTTTAATTTTCTTATTTTAGAAGTTAGAGGGGGGGACCAACTTTTTTCCACTTTACAAGCGTCTGTCACGCAAACTATTCGGTTTAGAAAAAAAAATATTTTAGAAACCTCGATGATATCCATAGATACCCCACACGTATGTGTTTGATGAAACCAAGCTTCAACAGTATAGCTCTTATAGTTTCGGAAAAAAATGGCTGTGACATACGGACGGACGGACGGACAGACAGACATGATGAATCTATAAGGGTTCCGTTTTTTGCCATTTGGCTACGGAACCCTAAAAAGGGTGAAACAAACTAAGCATTTGAGTGAGTGTGTCTTTTCCACAGACCACTACGTTACGTGCAGATATTAGTTGGCTTCAGATTATGGTTTTGTTAAGAAGTACAGTTAATAATAGATATTTTAGTTATAGTTTCTTAGGCGTACTTGAGTACAGTTTGAAAGGGATGGCGCTTTCTAGTTTGCCTTAGATATGTGTTACTTACACTCTGTTTTTGAGTAACATTCCTTAACTTTAAATTGAAAATAAAAAATTCTACTATGATAATATTCCAAATACCGCATAATTGAATTGATTCTTTTCAATTAAACTTTTGTATAACAGTTTACTGTATGTGATTGGCCGAATCAAAAAATCGAACAAATTTTATAATTATTTGGAGGATTAACAGTGCTTTAGTTTTAAGTGAATCTAAATTAAATGTATAAAGTATAATTTATTAACAAAAATAATAACCATCAAAGCCTGTTAAGTATAAGAAATATTTTAATCGTGTATAAAATACAGCAAAGAAAGCTGGAACTTTCTTTACTCAATGTATTCGTGACAAGTTTTGTCTTAGTAAATAATATCCTTTTTCATATTCTTAGAGACTAAAAATATTGATGTTTAATACTAGATCAATATCAGAAATAAGTTTAGCTTGGGTATTCATAAAATTACTATGAAATAGAAATAAAAAAAAATGGGTTGTCTGTAGAACTCCGTCTACTGCCGATATTTGAACGTGACAACGTCTATTACATGGTAATTTTTTCTGGGTGCAATGAAATTATTTAAAATAAAGTAATGTATAACATTTATATTTTTATTTAATAGTTTGTTTAAATTTTCTGCTTCTGAAGTTGTACATAAATTAATTATTATGAGTAATGTGCACTTGCACACTAAATACAAAAGCATATGATTGCACATACATATGAACATACATTCATTCATCTTCACACAGAAGTTTATAGTTACAATAAAATTAAGCGTGGACTCCGTGTGGCGTCAGATTCGGCCGTTACGGTGTTTTCGAGAATGACTCCACGCCGTGCCAATTTAATAGACGTCACGTCAAAAGTATATTAAAAAGAGTTTCGTACATCCACGTCGCCTGTAAAAAAGTCTACTAACAATATGGTGCCGCTTCGTGCCCGCACGTATTGTCTACCAGAGGGATGCTATTCAGCTCTCTGACTAAACATGGAATATTTGCCAACATATTAGCGATAGCCTTGGCATACTAATACGTACTCTTTCATTGGAAAGGTACCCAGTGTTAACAATCAGAGTAGATCCAATCAGTAAAGGTGAGAAACGTGGTGCGATGCAGTTGTATATTCTTAGAAAATGTTAATTTCACTAGTTATCTAGTTTTTTTTTTGGTTTTGGTAGAAGCTAATGGGCTGTATGGCGAGCTCTCAGAGGATTAGTGTTTTGACTTCACCATCAGTAAGTCTTATTTTATCATCAGTGATTTATAATAGTTAAATCTCAGGTGCTGAGCTGACGACATATAATTTATGATCAAAATGAATCGAGAACATTAGCAGCATGCACCACATTCACATTTTATTTTATATATATATATATATATATATATATATATATTATATATATATATTATATATATATATATATATATATATATTAATACTATTTAGCTGATAAACAAAGTAGAAGCTACATGGTATTTGCTTTTATTACTTATGAAGATACAGCAACATTTTTACAGCTTTGTCATCGATCTTTCAAAATCACTCCATACTAAATACACTGCAATGATGACGTCATATTTTGGTAAAATTGCCAATTACTTTTTTTTTTTATTAAAAATATTATTTAATGTAACATAGCTTAAATGTGTTCTTGTTATTGTAATATTTGTAAAGAAACTAACTTAATTTTGCAGATTTAAAAAGTTTATTGTGGGGGTATCCAACCTTCTTACATAGACTATGACTTACTGTCTCTTGGATTTCGAGAAGACTGAGAAAACAATTGAGGATCGCAGAGATTACTCTCATGTCTTATCATATTTGCATCTTTTAATATAAATGATATTTTTAATTAGACCAGACTACGCGACTTTTTCTAATTATCCTTAGTAGGGATAATTAGAAATTTATAGAAATTTATCCACACTTACAAACTTTTGTGTTATAAACACAAAATCCATCCAGGATGTTTGTTACTCTTTCCCGTAAAAATTACTAAATGGATTTCAATGAAACTTTATAATATAGTAGCTTATACATCAGAATAACACATAGGTTATAATTTATAAAAATATTGTGTGAATTCTTCAAAATATGACGATAAGTCTCCTTATGACGCAGAAGAGAGCAGCCCATTAATTCCATATTTAATTTATGTACAGTAAGACCCCGCTTAACGCGGGGGATACATTCCATCAAAGTAGAGCGTAATGCGAAACAGCGCTAAACGAGGCTAGCTTTACAAGTAAATATTGGGGTTAGGGGAAGATGGCTAGGAATTTGGTCAGGTATTAAATTTAAAAAGTATGTTTTTTTAATAAAAATATAACCAAACATTTACTTCCTAAAGCCCAAATTAATACCACATTATTATTTCTTGCAAAAATAAAAACAATGAAATTCAATGAAGCACTAATTAGAGTTTGACGTTAAATATAATCACTTCCATTTTAGTTTATGTCTGTAATAAAAGAGCGCTAAACCGAAACAGCACTAAACGAAACAGCTTTAAGCGGGGTCTTACTGTATATAAATTATTTTATTTCATATTTCTGTAGAGTCAGAATCAGTGTCTATGACATGTGTAATAAATTTATCGCTCATATTATTTAAAATTAAATCAAGTTGTTCAAATGTTGACGACTCGCTCTTGAGCCTGCCATGTTTTTGGCGGGAAATCGAGACAATACGACATATACACAAGATGGAAAGAGATAAATGTAGATTGTCAACTTCATAGTCGTTTTTAAGTAAATGATCTTTCATATCGCTGCTAGTTTGCCGTACTTTACTATGGATATTGGTGCTGGAGACCAAGCATCGCAAGAAAAAAAAAGTAGATACTATAGTACATAGTAGGTATATTTTTAAGTCTTTTAATTCGTCTACTTGATCCGATAGCAGTCTTCATGGCCAGAGACAGGGGTGAAAGGCGAGACGATAGTAGCAGCACTGGTGAGGTTAGACGATGAGATTGCCAAGTGTGAGAAAGCGCAACCAGCGGCAAGACTTGCTGTGGTCACGGCAGAGATGGAGAGTATACAGCAGGTAGTATTGTATGTAGGAACTAATAGAACTAAATATATATTCCATGGTTATTTAAATATATATTAGCAATTTGTGAACAACATTAAGAAGGTATTTCTGACATACATACATACACTCACGCCTTTTTCCCACGGAGGTAGGCAGAGATTACGTCCTTCCACTTGCTACGGTCCTTACATATCTCTTTCGCTTCATCTACTTTCATAACATTCCTCATACATGCTCGACGATTGCGGGTACTTCTGACCTGACCTTTTTTGAGGACACTTTCGATTTGTTCGAAATATGTTCGCCTAGGTCTTCCTCGTCCCGTGTCTCCACTCACTCACTATTTCTGACAGCCAATAGAAAAAAAATTAATAGTTGCCTTAACATACAAATAGTAGTTATTTTGCCCTGAGATAAGTCAAAATTATGTTACTTTGTGACAAAATAGTATTATCCATCCAGTAGATAGAACATTAATAATATGAAAAGGAATATCTTTGTAAGCCGCAGTATAAACGACCAAAATGTATACAAGAGAAAATAGTTAAATCGTTTGTGGAAGTTCGGACACTATCAGAGCATGAGAGAAATTTTTAGTATTATTATTTAAATTACGAGAACTGCTTTTTCATTACTTATAAATTGTACTTTTTTATTGCAGGAAATAAAAACATTCGAAGAGTCTACAAACACGTCCGCTATGAATAAAGAAGCATACGCAAAAACGTTACACCAGGTAAACTCGTATATATGTTAGGTATTTATTTATTTATATGATATGTATGATACCTAAGGAACCGCATATACTATGCAAAATGTCATCTTCGTTTTTAAATATCAAATAAAAATGACTTAAATATCATATTATAATATGATATTAATAAAGATTTATTTATATTATATTAATAACTAGCTGGCCCAACAGACGTTGTCCTGTCAAATGTCTCAAATGTCACGTTGTCTCACGTTGTCTCAAATGTTTTTAAATAAATAATTTAGCTGAAAAAACAATATCTATATGACCGTATTGTGAATCTAAACCATCCTCAAGCCCCCTGGAATACACACAAAAAATTTCATCAAAATTGGTCCAGTCGTTTAGGAGGAGTTCAGTCACATACACACGCACACAAGAAATATATATATTAAGATAAATAATATATAAACAATATGCAACATGTCTCATCATTTCCATCTGTAGGTTATCTTACGGCTTATTTAACTGTTTGATGATTTTGGAAAATGTAGCCCAATGCTCAAACTATGCGACATCAGAAATGTAAATGTATAATTCATTTAATTACATGACTGCATGTTACAGCATTCTGTTCACGCAAACTTCTAGCTGTACAAAAAACGCTTAGCTATAAATATGTGACATAAACAACAGTAAATAAACCGTCAAGTGTTCATTAAATTAAATCTTATTCGAAGCTTTAAAAAAAACAAGGGGATATCGTCTACTAGAAAGATATGTATAAGCATTTGTTAATATTATATTAATTTGTACACTGCATATGCAAATCAACAATATCCAAATCTAATAAATGTTCATTGGAAGTCAACTTTCGAGAAACTAAGAAGAATTGACACTAAGTCCGATATTATTTTGAACTCTCAAAATATAAAGAATAAATTTCAAGATGGCGGTTAAACGCTTTATTATATATAGTTTCGGTGCAAGCTTCGGTGAAATGAAATTCGGCATGATTATTCCGCGCTGTACTTATTCAATTTAAACATTCTAAACTTTTCTGCTTCATTAGTAATTTGATTTAGATCGGTACAGGTCGATCTTTTTTTCCTATTTAGTTTTCATTGTTCGTACATACATACATGGTTTTGAATTCTGTTGTACATAATCTTGTTTTAAAGTTAAAAGTATCTGTGAAAGTCAATGCTAAATAACAAATTTTTCGATTTTGATTTGACTTTGATCTGTGATACATGAGTGCTTATCAATAAAATGAAAAAATGATATCCAATACTAATTACATGACATATAATTTAATATTATAATATGTATTACATATAAATATATATATTCTATAATATTTTTTTTTCAGCTATTCGTTAATCTAGATATCTACAGAAGACCAATGTTAGCTTCAGAGAACGAAGATTTTATTGCAAATGTTAATCGTAAGGTAAGCTAATTAATAAGATAACGAATTAAATACAGACAGTATAACACGAGTAGTTTGCTAATGTTATTACAAAAATCATTATAATTGCCATGTTGTGTTTTTAGGAGATGCGTCGATTGGAGCTGAGTTGGCTACGCACACGCTACTCGGAGCTGCAGCGCGAGAGGCGCACTCTACACGCGCAGATTTTGCGTACGCGCTCTCTATATTCACAGCTGCAGCAATTGATAGGTAATTTTGGATATATTTATGCTAGCAGAGCTGCAGAGAGATATACGAGTATGTCCGAAGCAGAGGCTGAAGCTGAGGAGATCCACGCCTCTTTCACATAAGGGTATGCAGCAGCTCGTTCTTTACCTGTACTCTTGACCTGGTCTTTTATCTAGGATATCTTCTATTTGGTGAAAGTATATTCGTTTAGTTTGTCCCTTACCAAGTGGGCCTCCATGTTTGCCTCATAAATTCCTTTCGTCAGTCGTTTTTCGTTCATGAAGTTAAGTGCTTACTCAAACGTAATAATAAAGTAATGTTGTCATGTTAATATTCGATTATGCTATCAATATTTATTTTTATGTCTTACAAGCTGGATTCTACGTTGCGATGAAGAAAATAGTTTACATTGTAGAGGAGTTTACGTTATATGAATGAATGAATGCTATAAAATGTTGGTACCTGAACGATGAAATGTTACAATTATGGGGTTTGGGGAACAGAAAGCCTGTGGAAAGAGAGCAGCCGCCCCGGTACGCCGCTCGAAGGTGCGTTGTCACGTGCGCGTGCGCTGCGAGACGCGCTGTCGGGTGTGGGCGCGCGCCTCCGTGCAGCTGTCGAGTATGCGCATGCCGCGGTGCGTTTACTGGATGACGCACTGCCTGCGTGGAAGCTTACTAACGTTGGCAAGTACGCATTGCACAGCTAACTCGCTTATGTTCACTGATCATAACGTTACGCTTCTAGTCATCGTCTTCTCCAGACCTAGAGTAATTGGGTAGACGACAATTTTTTAAATTCTGTATATAATAAGAGTACTCTTTTAAGTGAGAAATATTGTAGAACCAACAGTACATCTGCACGTATTACTTTTGAAGATACATCGACATGTTTGCGGCGCTGTCGCGGGTCGCTCAAAAACGCTCCATACTAAAAACACTGCGATCGTGACGTCATACCTAAAACTCGTCAAATTTGTATGAGCGTATAAACAAATTTTGTTATTTGTACGTTTATAGGTATACTTTCTATATAAAAAATGTTACGTTTAATTTGAGAATGCTAGAAATGTGTTCGTTTCATTAAAATTACGTAAATAATAATTGATTATTTTTTAGAAATCTAAAACAATATAAATTAATAATGAAACTGAAATTTTTATATTGACATACTTTCATGAGATATAAATTGCTCAAATCAGATAATTATAGTATAAAAACGGCCATAATCAGTTGTAGTCGTCTACCCTATTGGCCAATCATGAGATTGGGTTGTACCTTTGTGTGTATGCTTGGCGAAAATATCATAGCATTAATTATATGCCACAATGCTGGGTCTTTTCTTATACGAGGAGAAATGCCGGTCGCGCTTGAGTATCGCATCCATCTCACGGTCCACTATGGTTACTCCTCTTGATAACTCAATGCCCGCGCATAAAACTCACAAAGATATGTACTACATACCTACACATGGTCATAAAACTCATTTATTGTAAGTATTTGTAATATGAATTTTAAGTGGACAGTTAATGTTTAGACAAGTTATACTTTATCACTATGAAACCCGTTGCTAAATCAAAGGTTAATATTTTCTGCAGATTTAAGTACAGTAGGTACGTATTAACCTTCTTTGGACATCGTTCGAAGATTTAATGTCACGTCGTTTGGATCTTTTTCGCAATGCGATATTATCTATAAAATAAGTAGGAACAAAAAACTTCCACTTTACAAATCTTTTTGACAGGACGAAGTCTGTCGGGTCCACTAGTTATCTATAAAATAAGTAGGAACAAAAAACTTCCACTTTACAAATCTTTTTGACAGGACGAAGTCTGTCGGGTCCACTAGTTATCTATAAAATAAGTAGGAACAAAAAACTTCCACTTTACAAATCTTTTTGACAGGACGAAGTCTGTCGGGTCCACTAGTTATCTATAAAATAAGTAGGAACAAAAAACTTCCACTTTACAAATCTTTTTGACAGGACGAAGTCTGTCGGGTCCACTAGTTATCTATAAAATAAGTAGGAACAAAAAACTTCCACTTTACAAATCTTTTTGACAGGACGAAGTCTGTCGGGTCCACTAGTTATCTATAAAATAAGTAGGAAAAAAAACTTCCACTTTACAAATCTTTTTGACAGGACGAAGTCTGTCGGGTCCACTAGTTATCTATAAAATAAGTAGGAACAAAAAACTTCCACTTTACAAATCTTTTTGACAGGACGAAGTCTGTCGGGTCCACTAGTTATCTATAAAATAAGTAGGAACAAAAAACTTCCACTTTACAAATTTTTTGACAGGACGAAGTCTGTCGGGTCCACTAGTTATCTATTAAAATAAGTAGGAACAAAAAACTTCCACGTTACAAATCTTTTTGACAGGACGAAGTCTGTCGGGTCCACTAGTTATCTATAAAATAAGTAGGAACAAAAAACTTCCACTTTACAAATCTTTTTGACAGGACGAAGTCTATCGGGTCCACTAGTTACCTATAAAATAAGTAGGAACAAAAAACTTCCACTTTACAAATCTTTTTGACAGGACGAAGTCTATCGGGTCCACTAGTTACCTATAAAATAAGTAGGAACAAAAAACTTCCACTTTACAAATCTTTTTGACAGGACGAAGTCTATCGGGTCCACTAGTTATCTATAAAATAAGTAGGAACAAAAAACTTCCACTTTACAAATCTTTTTGACAGGACGAAGTCTGTCGGGTCCACTAGTTATCTATAAAATAAGTAGGAAAAAAAACTTCCACTTTACAAATCTTTTTGACAGGACGAAGTCTGTCGGGTCCACTAGTTATCTATAAAATAAGTAGGAACAAAAAACTTCCACTTTACAAATCTTTTTGACAGGACGAAGTCTGTCGGGTCCACTAGTTATCTATAAAATAAGTAGGAACAAAAAACTTCCACTTTACAAATCTTTTTGACAGGACGAAGTCTGTCGGGTCCACTAGTTATCTATAAAATAAGTAGGAACAAAAAACTTCCACTTTACAAATCTTTTTGACCGGACGAAGTCTGTCGGGTCACTAGTCTATACATATAATAAGACAGTAAAAATATTTTGTCTGTACATTTAGTATTTTTGACTGAAATGGATAGAGGGGCACTTAAATAGATTATTAGAAAGCATAAAAAATTTTTGGAATTTTTTGTCTGTCTGTCTGTCTGTCTGTATGTTTGTTCACGTTTATCTCCGAAAGTACTGAACCGATTTGCTTGAAACTTTCACTATTTGCTTTGTTTTAACTTTTGCTTTGTGATAACAGAATAATATCTAAACTTTGTTTCATCAAAATCGGTTTATTAAAAAAAAGTTATCGTCATTTTAATGAACTCAAATAAATAAAACTGGAGTGTCATCTGTGAAAATTGAAGACGGTGAAATTTTAATCAAAAGTACTGTGAAAATAGTATTTGTGGAAAAGCTCATTGTTTTGTGCCATACTATACATACATATATACTAATATTATAAATGCGAAAGTAACTCTGTCTGTCTGTCTGTCTGTTCCGCTTTCACGCCAAAACTACTGAACCGATTTAAATGAAATTTGGTACACAGATAGTCTGGAGCCTGAGAAAGGACATAGGCTACTTTTTCATGCAGAAAAGGTTGTAAAGGGTTGTAAAAGGTTGAAAGGAGGATAATTGGTTGTATGGAAATATTGTTAAAACTACTGAACCGATTTAAATGAAATTTGGTACACAGATAGTCTAGAGGCTGAGAAAGGACAGAGGCTACCTTTTAAAGCAGAAAAGGGTTGTAAAAGGTTGAAAGGAGGGGGTGAAAGGTTGTATGGCAGTATTGTTAAAACATATCCTTCCTGTGGGAAATTCGAATATAACGCGGGCGAAGCCGCGGGCGGAAAGCTAGTTATCTATAAAATAAGTAGGAACAAAAAACTGCCACTTTACAAATCTTTTTGACAGGACGAAGTCTGTGGAGTCCGCTAGTTGAGAATAATTTTTTCGTTTCAAAAGCTAAATGATTTGTTTATAAAATCTAAGAGATATTAGAACGAGTAACTGAAAGAATTTTCGTGGATAGCATTATGTATTTTATCTACTATCATGTTATTAATCCTCTATAAAAGAACCTATAACAATTAGCTTATTTGCCAACATTAAAACACTCAATGATATTATGATCATTATATCATCCAAACGCGTGATATTATGAATTTCAAAAAAAGAACATTCTCATGCAATGACATTTACACCACCAGATCCCAAAAATTTTGAAAAAAGATCAATAAATTGTAGACTAATTCGTATTTTCGGATTCTCGTCTTATCGTGTTATTTCCTGCAATTTTTCACTTTTCACTCGAATATTGGAAATCGCAATCAAACAATTACTGTGTGCGTTGTTTACAAAAATGAGTGATTCTAGCTTTGATGACACACCACCAGATATTTCTAAAGCTGCATTCTTCAGCAGCTTCGCAATTAGACTTCTCTTGAATTTACATAGTTCTTACAACACTGTACAACACCCTATGGTATGAGAATCTTTTATAGAGGATTTACATCATGATTGTAGATAAAGTCTTGTATGCAACTGTTATAATTAGGTATTAAAACACTCATGTGATACTATTGTCAAAAACCCACTTTCGTGTTTTAATACCCCAGATTGTACAATAGTTGCATAAATAACTTTATTTATTTATTGTAGGGAAACAAACAGTGTGTAGTACTAATGATTAACATATGTAACTTATAAAATTAATACTTATACCAATTAAGTTTCCACTAATAATATTACATTATTGCAACAGTGCTCACAATACAAAAAATATTATATAATAAAAAAAATGTTATAATAATATAGATATAAAAAAGGGACTAATGTTGACACAAAAACAAAAAGAAATTGTTCTTTTTTTTACGTTCAACGGCCAGCAATATCCTTATAAATTGTGGATACTACCGGCACGCTGAATGTCAAAGGATGACGCGAATTTAACCGAGGACACCTCAACCAAATGTTACTTAAAAGGAAGGGAGAATCAATATAGTTGTTCAAAATTTGGAATAAGAGCAACTGATCTTTTTCCATTCAGCTCCATGATAACGAAGGTATATGGAGGGGTTCTGCATTAAGAGACATATTCTGTTTATAATCTAAATGTTTGTTAAACTTACGCTGTATTCTTTCAATTCCATCAACATATTTTTTGTAAAGAGGTTTCCACACTACGGACCCATATTCTAGAATGGATCTCACAAATGTAAAATATAGTAACTGTTAAGTTGATGATTGCTTAAGTCTTTGGCAGTTCTTAAAACGAAACCTAACGTCTTGTAAGCTTTTGCAATCATTAGCTCAATGTGATGACTAAAATCAAGCTTACTGTCCATAAAGCTTACCCTGTTACCCTGTTAAGTACCTACAGTACCGTTTAATTGATAATTATGAATATAGGGCTTACTTTTACGAATGAATGTTAATATATTACATTTATTGACATTTATATCGAGTTGATTATCTGAACAATATACACACAAACTATACAAATCATTTTGAAGTAATAAGCAATCTAACGGTGATTTTATTACACGAAAAATTTTCATATCATCTGCGTATAAAAGTATGTTTGAATTTTGAAACTCGCATAAATATCGTTAATGAAGATGTTAAATAAAAGAGGACCGAGGTGAGATCCCTGAGGTACACCGGAAGTAACAGGCACAAATGAAGAGCAGTAACCTTTAATGGTAACCGCTTGACTACGCTCTCGTAGATAAGAATCCAACCAACGCAGCAGATCACCATGTATACCAGTCTCCGCAGCTTTACGAATCAACAGTGAGTGTGAAAACTATAACATGTTTTGGTTAAACACCAAAACATGTTATAGTTCTCAGTGTATTGAATTTTGATGGATTTAATAGGAGCGGCTGGGAGCGTACACTGGCATGCGCGGACGCGTGCACGCTGCTGGTGCAGGCGCGGTGCCTGGAGCGCGGGGCGCGGCGCGTGCTGTCGGCGCCGGCCGCGCCGCGCGCCTCGCGCACCTTGCGGCTGGCGTTGGACTACGCGTTCACCGACATTGTGCACGATCGAAAGTGAGTCCATTACTGTGCAGACACAGGTAGTGTTACCAACTCTCAAAAATATTTATCCCTAAAGTTTGTGTCAAAACCCCTAAAATCGCCTTAATTATTGAGTTGTCCCCCTAAAAAATATTTACAGTAGACGCTCTATACAGTTACGCTTTCGGGGGTAGCGTAACTTTTAAAAACGGACATTCAGAGGCGTAATTAAGAGATTTGTAGCCAATAGCCAGTTAGAGTGGGGAACTAATTTCAATTTGAGGGAAAGGTAACTTTTAAAAACGTAACTTTTATATTATTTTAAATATATTTATTTATTTTAAATAGTTACCACAGAGTGGTTGTAGAATTACGAACTAGATGTTATAAGTCGGTAGGTCAAGAAATAAATATTAATGTTTTTGTTGGCTACATTGATTCACACGAGAGCCATTTTTAAATTTATCTTAAAAAAAAATTTAAAAATATAAAGAGTCAAAAAATCGCTAAAAAATACCCCTAAAAATTTCAAGTCCCTAAAAAAATCCCATCTCACTAATTTAGCCTCTAAATCTAGGGGGAAAACCCCTATGTTGGGAACCCTGGTCCATTACTGTGCAGACACAGGTGCAGGCGCGGTGCCTAGTGCGGAGGGCATTGTCCATGGCGACAGAGTCGCATACATTGCGACGTGCACTGGATATATATCCCATGGGGTATATATATCGCAAATATGAATATATAAGGGATTCGTCGCATAGATCACACAATATAAAAAAATACATACATACATAAAAATCAATTTTATTGAAGTTTGTTGATCATATTAATTAATCATGCTTATGCAATGGTTTAACGAATTTTGATATTTTTTTGGCCCTTATGGCTAAGGCTCAGGCTGAGTTTAGTTGGTAGGTCACGCGATCGGACCGCTCCGGTGGTGTGGTCTAACATAACCCTCGTGACACTTGCCGTTGCGAGGGTATATCCTGGGTACGTTTCGTGCTCCTTGTGACGGATTCTCAGCCTTCCTCTCCTGAGGAAACAAAAGAGTTATTTTTTTCCATCAATTCAGACTGATATTCAACAATGGCATTAGCGATTAGCTCATAAAATAAGATTAACCATTAGACGGAAAAAAAATTAATGAAAAAGTTACAAGTATGTAGTTGTAAGGAATAGTTTTAATAAAGTATATTTTACTTTTCATTAGTTCATTTGACGGCGTTTACAAAAGATATTGGGTTGGATACATATGAAACATGAAATGCTGTATTATGTGTGTTTTAGGTACCAAAGGGCAACAGAAATATTCATGGCGTTCAAAGAAGCACTAATGCAGTTAATCAATTCTATTCATCAGGTAAGACATTATTATTTATTTATTAAATACTAGCGGCTAAATACATTACAGAAAAACTGAAAATAAAATAAAAACATAATTAATTTTACTTGATAACCCTATAATCATGATGATATGGGTGAAATTCAGATGTAATGAACATTTTCGGTTATAATCGGCACTTTTATACTAATCTATCAACTGAAATAAACCACATTTTCTTACGTATTCGATTCAACTTAGCTGCCTTTTTAAATCGGTAGCATATATTTGCATTTTAATCCAATCGCAAACTTCGTCTCAACCCTAGGAATAGGGCTGGGGAGACCGTCCAGGACGTATGTGTCCTTCTCGGTAGATTCAAACGCCACCCGTTACAACGGGTGGGTCCTTGGGGTGGCAATTTGTAGATTGCCTGAGGTATCAATTTCCTGGTTTTTTGGTTTTTTCTTGAATGTGGGTATTCTTATATTCATAATAAGAAACCGGTTTGTTATTAGTTATTCGGCTAAATCTCGAGGCAGAGCCCGTCTTCTGCCTTCGGGCGGCCTCGCATGGTGCGGGGCAAGATCTTGGATTTCCGGATGCTTGGATTTGTCAGCCTTCAGAAACATCCGACGTGATAAATCGCGGAAGTGGTCTTCTAGCTTCGGACAGTGTAGATCTCTGCGAAGCACAGCATTACTCACATATCGTGGGGCCTTAACGATTGTGCGTAGTGTTATTGTTTGCTGTGCTTCGAGTTTCCCTTTTGGATTCTTGGCCTTTATCAGGTGGAACCAGGCGGGGGCTGCGTATGCTATTAGGCTGCGTATGTAAAGCTTGTATATAAGCAGTTTGGTATTCGTGGACAGCTGCATTTTAATCCGACCATGATCGAAAGTTCTATGTTCCGTTTGTTGCAAATCATAAATACAAATCTTTTTTTTTTCATTTTTTTTACTTATATTTCTGTGGCAACTATATAATTGATATTTATCTTATTAAGTAGTTAGTAAAAATTACTAGTTTAAATTATTACTACATTATTTAAATAAAATTATTATAATTATGTCTCACTTTATAAAGGAATGAATTACTGAACGGAGTAACGGAACGTAGAAACACTATTTGGTCGTATTATGTTTGCAATATGGCCGTCATAATTAGTGGTCATAACCTACCTGCTTTCGAGTACCGTCGTGTGTTATTCCCTGTGTTTTCTCAGTTTTTGTTTTATTATTGTTACTTATTATTTATTTAGTTAGTATCTTATTCTGTTTTACTAATTTTCCTTGTACACAAATATTACCAAGATGAATATGTTCAAATTATAAATCACCCCGACAGATAGCGTCTCGGCTAAAGCCCGCCGCCCCAAAACATCTTGTCCGACCCGCCCGACCCCATCACACGAGCAAACCAATCCTTCCCTCCGGCCACCAACCGCGTCGTCCCCCACGCCACACACCCACGTCTCTCTCTCACTCATCGCGCTCGTCAGCGAGCGCGAAGACCCGGGCCACGCCTACGTTAAACATATACCCGGTACCGGGTAGATTCTCACCCTCCACCACACGGCGAACTTGAGCGTTCGAGCCATTAGACGGCGCGCTCAAGCTGCGTCGACTCCCTTTGCTTCGACCATAACGACACCGGAACGGTCGCCGGTGTCGTTAGTTGGTTAGGCGTCGAACCTTCCGTTCGTGTGCCTTCCACAAACACACTCATTGCAAAGTTGAACATAGCCATCTGAGGCTTCAGCATAGGTCCGTCCAATAAAAAAAATCTAATTATAAATGGATGCATTTATAATTATAATATATCTAATATATATAAATCTCATGTCACAATGTTTGTGCTCAATGAACTAAACTACTTAACCGATTATAATAAAATTCGCACACCATGTGCAGTTCGATCCAACTTGAGAGATAGGATAGTTTAAATCTGAGTGTCATCATCATCATCATCATCATCATCATCAATTTTAAAAATTCTTTCACCAATAGAAAGCCACATTATTGCGGAGTGTCATCATCATCATCATCATCATCATCATCATCATCATCATCAGCGGACGGCGCGCGATGGCTTCGGGTTTAATTCAGTTCGCTTTCGTGCTCGCTTCGGGATTATTAATATTTTGCCCAACGAAGTGGGCGCGGGTCAGCTAGTCTAATATATATAAATCTCATGTCACAATGTTTGTGCTCAATGAACTCCTAAACTACTTAACCGATTATAATAAAATTCGCACACCATGTGCAGTTCGATCCAACTTGAGAGATAGGATAGTTTAAATCATCATCATCATCATCATCATCATCATCAATTTTAAAAATTCTTTCACCAATAGAAAGCCACTTTATTGCGGAGTGTCATCATCATCATCATCATCATCATCATCATCATCATCAGCGGACGGCGCGCGATGGCTTCGGGTTTAATTCAGTTCGCTTTCGTGCTCGCTTCGGGGATTATTAATATTATGCCCAACGAAGTGGGCGCGGTTCAGCTAGTTATAATATATATTATAATTTTTTATATATATTAGATACGGGGTTAGAACCATCAAGACCCTCTAGCCTGGTGAGACCTGACCTTATTCCTAAAGCCTGTGGTGGCCCAGGCAGGTCCGGGCGTAATATATGTATACATATAATAGCTTTCTTTTATAATGTACTAGTGGTTTGCACCATCTTTGCAACGGTGGACATAGATGTTTTCCCGTAGTAAAAATCATATTACATTGGAATGTTCTTAAATGACATTATTGTATCTGGCCGCAATACATATGAACATATTAATAACAAATTCTACCATAGGAAAGAAATATTATCCCGCGGTAAAATTTTTAAACTAGTCTATATTACCCAGCTTCAATGTAGCTTTCCAATGGTGAAAGAATTTTTGAAATCGACTTAGTAGTTTTTGAGTTTATTAATTACAAAAATACAAATATTTCCTCGTTATAATATTAGTGTAGATATACTGCTTTCCGCCCGCGGCTGCGTCAGTATTATATATTCATTTTTCCCATGGTAAAAAGTAGAATGTCTTTTCCTAGGTCTGACAATACGTACCTCTGAACCAAATTTCATCCAAATTGGTTCAGCGTGAAAAGGTAACAGACAGAAAAACAGACTTTCGCATTTATAATTTTTATGAGGGATTATTAAGCAGTCTGACTGCGACAGTCAGTCCGAAATAAATTGTAAATATTACTACGCTATAATATTAAACAGGTATCACAAATTCGAAAGCAATAAAACTGTATTATGATAGAAAAAAGCAAAGAATATATTTACTCTAGCGAGGAAAAAAGTTATTAATATATGCCTGTCAGTGGTTGCTAGGCAACACTTTGTTGGTAAACATTCGTTCCCTTATTTGGCTCAACACACACCGATGATTATTTTTGTCTATTGTAAAATTACAACGTCGTGGAGCGAAAATTTACATATCAACTAGACCAAATATATAATCTACGTTTTTTTATTAGGTTATGACTTATTATTGATTTATTGACAAAAAAAAAAGAGTTTAGTATTAGGATTTGTCAACACGACGCATCAATTATATGTCAAAACCTTACATCGGTCAAGCTTAATTTTATATAAGTATTATAATACATTTCATACGTTCTAAATAGAATCACAATAATTGCAACAAATGTTCAGAGCAACCATTAAATTGCTCAGTAAAAGTCGTTTATTCCAATATACACAGAGCCGGTCAGAGGTTTCGCAACATGCGGAAATTTACATTAACGGGGTTTCTGTTAATGTTCCCAGTTATTTTACCATTATGCAAGCTCTTCGTAGCGAAAGAATAACGATTCCATCGTTTTGCTACCACGAGCGGCTTTCTATAGCAGGAAATTGCAGGATGTGCCTTGTCGAAGTTGAAGGCATGTTTAAGCCTCAGATAGCGTGCGCTATGCCTGTTCGTAAAGGCATGAAGATACGAACAAACTCACCAGTTGTTCTGAAGGCTCAAGAAAGCGTACTAGAGTTTCTTCTCATTAACCATCCACTAGATTGCCCAATATGTGATCAAGGTGGAGAATGTGATCTTCAAGACTTATCCATGAGATTTGGTAATGATCGATCAAGATTCACAGATATACACTTTTCCGGTAAACGGGCAGTCGAAGATAAAGAGTTGGGTCCTTTGATACGGGCTGAAATGACTCGTTGCATACACTGCACAAGATGTATTAGGTTTGGCATGCAAGTTTGTGGTGTTGAGGTTTTAGGTACAGCTGGCCGTGGAACTGATATGCTTGTAGGCACGTACGTCGATAAAATGTTTCTTTCTGAATTGTCAGGTAACGTCATAGACCTATGCCCCGTGGGGGCTTTAACGTCGAAGCCATACATGTTTAAGGCACGACCATGGGAGGTGATTAGAACTAATTCCATCGATGTCACAGATGCAACGGGAACTAACATAGTTTTAAATCACAAATCGAATAGATTACTTAGAGTTTTGCCACGTGAGCATAAGGAAATAAATCAAGAATGGGTATCCGATAAAGGACGTTGGGCGATTGATTCTTTGGAAATGCAACGGCTTGTAGACCCGATGCACAGAGTTGACGGATGCTTGCAAGCAACAGATTGGAATAAAGCCTTGACAATGGCTGCAAATCTAATAAAATGTGTTAAGCCCGATCAACTCATGGCAGTAGCGGGCCCTCAAACAAACGTTGAAACTTTGGTAGTATGTAAAGATTTTTTGAATTCTCTTGGGTCTGGACATACTTATGTTGAGAAAGGATTGTATCATACATTATCGAATACTGATTTAAGGGCAGCCTATTCACTTAACTTAAATATGAAACGTGTAGCCGAAGCGGACAAAATATTACTAATTGGTACCAATCCGAGATTTGAAGCACCAGTTTTGAATGCTAGAATTCGACAAGCGTACTTATCAAATGAATGTGACATTTATGTTATTGGCCCTAAATGTGATTATAACTATCACGTTGATTATTTAGGAACAGACATTCAATCATTCTTGAGAGTACCGGATGCAATGAAAGGTGCAAAAAAGCCATTGATATTTATAGGTATAGCGCAAGTCGGGACTGCTAATGCAGGTCTTCTGATGCGACATTTGAAGACTACGCTGAACTGTTTAAGTAGCCCCAAAGATTGGAATATCCTTAATTACATAACAAATGAAGCTAGTTTTGCAGGCGCTCTTGAAGCTGGTTGGAAAATGGGTGGTAAGGAGGCTGTTATGTCGCTGAATCCACAGATTGTGATTTCATTAGGAGCAGACGAAATATTTTATAATTGGACTCCTACCCAGAAATCTAATGTTATTTATATTGGATTTCAAGGCGACCGTGGTGCTGAGTTAGCGTCCATTATTTTGCCCGGGTGTGCATATACGGAATCAGGTGGAATATACCTGAACATGGAATGTCGTGCCCAAGTCGCACTACCCGCTGTAACTCCACCGGGTCAAGCGCGGCATGATTGGAAAATAATCCGGGCTCTAGCCGAATACTGCAATATTTGTATTAATTACTCAGATTTTAATGAACTGCTTTGTAGACTGAGTCAAGTTAGTCCTAATTTTATCAATCATGGAGTATATCAGGATAAGTTGTTTTCGGACCTGGTTCTATCTCTATCACTTGAGAATGTTGATAAGTCTTGTGGAGCTAGTTCACTAAATGTCGATATGAAAGAGCTAAAAGATTATTTTTGCTCTGACGTATTTACTTACAATTCACCCACAATGGTTAAAGCACGAAAAGCTGCTATAGAATATGCTAGTTCGGCCTATGCCGCTAATTAACTCTTGTTGAAAATAAATAAAAATACTTGAGAACTTATCAATTTTTATTTGCTGGGAAGCAATGTTGTTATTTAGAAACAAGTTGGACATGTCGCAATAGCGCAACA
Organism: Scirpophaga incertulas; assembly: GCA_036419045.1. Lineage (NCBI taxonomy): Eukaryota > Metazoa > Arthropoda > Insecta > Lepidoptera > Crambidae > Scirpophaga > Scirpophaga incertulas. The sequence goes on along the minus strand of CM071632.1, from coordinate 28,631,454 downwards.
TACTTTTCTAAAATAAATAAATGTTAATTAAAGTATTTAGTATTTATTAGTAACATTTAATGCATGTATACTTGTGTCGCTGGTTCTAATAGATACACTACCAAATCTATATAGGCTTTATACTGTCTTTCTTTATTTCAATATATGAATAATGCTTGACTCAATATGCTAATAGTATATCCTTTAGAAATTAAACTTTGCATCGCTTCCTACCCTTTAAGCTTAGTCGGAATCTTGCGTCTTTTTTTTTTATCTTACTATAATTTTCGTTTTAAAGTTATTATCATCATTATCATTTCAGCCGGGTAATGCCCAATGATGGACATAGGTTCCAAAGATCTCCACACTGATCGATTTTGCGCTGCTAGTATCCAACATTTTCCCGGACCTCTCTTCACCAAATCGTTGTGGGAGCTAAGCTTTCCCTCTCTGTTGTATCTTTACCCTTCTTACGAGACGTAACGTAAGTGACCAGGTTCGGGCCACAAAAAAGTAATACAATGGATCGAACTGAGTAAGTTTCCCGACGGGAGCAGCTTTACTGCTTAGATAAGGGATAAGGTTCGTTCCATATGTCATTACCTGGTAACATGCATGAATCTTCAAGCATTTTAAGCTACTAAACTGTGGAATGAATTGTTACTCGGGTATTTTCGACGTGATATCTAAACCTTCAAAAAAAGGGCGTATTTCTATTTAAAACGTGAATACCCCTTTTAAAAGGTTTGTTTTTTGAGTACATTCATTAAAAACATTCCGTTATAAAAATGCGTGCAATTCACTTCTGAAACACGGTGGATAGTTATGAAAATAGAAAATAAATGGAATGAAAAATAGTTTAAAATGGTGCAGTGATTACAGCTTAATTTATAATGTTCAAAAATGCATTCAATAAGATTATAGATCAGCGTTTTCGGTGAAACTAATAGTCATAGCCACATTTATTTAATTGACTGAATTGTCTATGCGTTCGCCATCAGAGAATTTTTGATGTATTGATAACCAGATATTTGTAGGTGCTGCTGAATAACATGGAGAATTTATCCCTGGCCGAGAAGGACGTATCCAAATGTCGGAAGGAACTGCGCGCTGCGCGCGTCAACGCCATCGTAGAGCGTGGCCTCGCAGACCTCGCGTACAAGCCGGACACGCTTTCTAACTTGAAGGCCCAAATAAAGTAGTTGTTCATGATCTATATATTTTTCATTTATTTATTGTTCACCCACATAATAAATAATTAGACTGATATTACTACTATTAGTTACTATACGTCAAATTCCTATTATAAATGATAGAAAAGCGAACATGAGTCGACAGGTGTTTTTAATACAGAATATTTTTTTTATACCAATTCAAAGAGCATAACTGGTTCTATTCCGGGAAGATCTTTGTCGGGCATTTTTGGGAACCTGATACTACCTGGGGATAGGTGCAAGGTACTCGTTTCATCTGCCCGTTTAATTGTTAATCTAGATATTCATATTTCTTCTATCAAAAAGTTATAGCTTTGATATATTTGTAGAGAATACAGATGAATAAAATGAAACACGCCACATACAAAAACACAATCAAATTTATTAAATATCAAATATTGTATTGTCTAACACGATTCCTTAACTATCATGTTTTACATCAATATCTTGTTATGGCATAATGTACGGTTACAAATACATCTTAATTGCTAAAGTAAATAGACACAGTTTCAAGACAGATAAGATAAAGTTAACAGCTGTGATAAATAACTATAGTATTGTCGAGAAGGAACAAGAAGTAGTCAAAGAATAGAAGTACTTAATTAGACTTGAATGAAATGATTGTAAGAAATGAGTTCTGGAAGCAATGATACAAGAAAGGAAGTTCACACGAAGAACACACGCACGCTATTATTAATACATACATAAATACGCATACTCGTCACAATACATGGGTTTAAATGCAAAATCTACAAAAAGTGTTATACACGATTATTATCTCAAAACTGTACGATCAGTTATATAGGTCTTATAAGCTATTCGTAATGAAACATTTGTGCGCAAGCTCTACTGAGATTAATTTCAAGCGCTTGATACACGAAGGATTGTATTTATACTATTACTAAAATTCCATTGTACTGGTCGCATTACAAAAAGTTTTTTTAATCTGATATGTGGCATGATGTGTCACGTCTAATTTGGTCGCAGTTCATTTTTGTTTCCAAACCTACCATTATTACCAAAGGATCATTATTCATAAAAATTTTACACTACCGTCCATTATCAGAATTACCCAAAGCTAACAGAATAATTTCATAATATCATGTAAATATTGTAATACTTATGAGATATAATTTATCCCTTTGACCGTCTACATAACCGGTGGTTCGTAACTGTTTCTATAGAATGATTATGCTTCTTTTGCGATAAATTATTTATTTTACGTAACTGCGGTATTTAGATACATGACCTTAGTAAAGCAGTTGATTATAATTTTTAAGGATTCGATTAGTTGTTGCTAGTGCCTTTTTATTGTTGTTGTTGTTGGAGTATGTAATATACACTGTTTCATTTTGTTGGAGTATGTAATATACACTGTTTCATTTTGTTGGAGTATGTAATATACACTGTTCCATTATGTTGTAGTATTTAATATACACTGTTTCATTTTGTTGGGGTATGTAATATACACTGTTTTGTTTTGTTGTAGCATGTAATATACATTTTCATTTTGTTGTTGTATGTTTTTATTTCGTGTAAAGGTGATAGTGGCATGAGAGACAGCATTTATACAATTAAAACTAATGAAGAACATTTCATCTTTTGAAACCAAGCAGACGGTCGATAAAAAGTTAAATAACTGATGAAACGTCGGGAGATGATTAGGTCGGGTAACAAAGACCAGTTGATTTGATTTTATACAACATTAAGCAATATAAATGTTTCGTTAAATTTAACGTCTCTACTAGAATAAATAATATTTAAACAATTTAATTTGGGTTATAAACGTTTTTAAACTTTTGGTACGTGTCTATACTGACTTTAAATTGTTACGTTTCGAATGAACGAACAAACATTATATAAATAATAAGAATTCTAGAGAAAAATCAATGAACAATTATAATCACTTCATCAGTACGGTCTCTGTTACGTAACACGTTCCCGTTTCATAAGTTGATTCTGTAGAATACTGCTACATAGTCTATTTATCTTCTAAACGATTTACGCATACAGTCTATTTTGTTAAATCCGAAGCATGGAAATTAACATATCAGTGCTTGCATTCAATAACTAGCCAATAAATGGACGGGTAATTCTACGCTTACTTTAATTACATGTTACCCTTAAGATTTCACGGCGGATATTCAAAAAGCTTCTCCCTTGACAATAAACACTGTTTTGATAATTCATTAAAGCCTGTGTGTTGTTGAGAATGTTATATCAATCCAAATCTACACTACATCGTCTATAGGTAAATATTATCTTAAAATATTGTAATACCCCTAACTCATTATAATCATATTCCAGCGTTGAAAATTTATAAAAACTGTCTACATGATTAATTATTACATACATATTAAAATATGGAAGCACTGCCACGGACATTTCTGCGTTTTAATTGCTATGAAAAATGGTTTACAAATTGCTCGAAATATTTTAATGTTAGCAAGCATGGTGTGTGAATATTACTTAATCAATACATTCTGTTTTAAATTACTGTCGAAGTTTGTCTCTTATTGCATCTATTAAATACGGATTAATCTATGGAATATTTACTATTCTTTTAATTCAGGTAACTAATCTTACTTATCTAAAGTTGAAAAATACACGATAAACATACCATATGTGAATAAAAGGGATTAGAATATATATTTTAGAACCCCACTAGATTGCCATAGATTGTGTTAAAACATACTATAAAGAAAGAATTGAATATATTCAAGTTGCAATTTTAAAATTTGAATAATTAGAATTTTTATATAACTAAGGGATTTTACAACGCCAACAATAATAAAACACGTTCATATAACAAGACTACTGGATTATATTACGCTTACTCAAACGAGATTCATAGTAGTTGCCAGTTCGTTCGAAAACTACTTAAAGTTCGTTAACAAAACGTTACAACAATCAACTAGCAAACATAATGTTTGGATCAACAGAGAAATTATAACAATAGTAATCGACAACAAAAACTGTACGGCGTTATAAATAGACAACAACACTGAGGGGCTACTCTCTAGTCCGTGATTGAAGTTTCGAGTACGAATATTGATTTACATTTCTGCATGCTGTCTCTGGAGTAGTCAGATCTCATGCGCACACGATTTTATACGTGCTTCGAATTCGAAATTCAATTTTTGGGCTTAGAGTGTAGTTTCTCCGGCACGTAGCGCTAAGTGCACTGATGACGCTTTGGGATTTAAGACGTCCTCCGACTTACACCTTCGCGATGTTTTTCATGTACTTACGTCGTCTGCATATAATGTAGCTGGTAAAAAAAAATGTAGTCTGTTTCAATACTTCTGTATTGCCGAGGAGATGGTGGTTCTTTTAAAACAGAATTTATTATTTTTTAGTAGATTATTAAAATTATTTTTTTAATTATGATTTTGGACTGAAAAATCAATTGAGTGCTATGAGAACAAATTTTGTACTTTTTGTGAAGCAATAAAGCCATTTTTGGCTAAGTAATAAGGTATTATTTCGTAATTTATTCGAAATGTTAATACAGACGCTCAAAAAATTGATTGATCATTTATGAACTTACCCGACAACAACTCTGAAGATCCCGTAAAGCAACATGACGATCATGATGCTATAGGGGATCCAAGTACTCTTCTCTGATGTCAGGAACGAAACTGGAATAGATGCACATTGATATGTCAATAGTAAAGTGCGTATTTTACAAGTCGAGAAAAATTTGCCCCTAATACATCATGAATTTCTTCTGAATTGACCAGGGGCAAAATTTAGTTCAGTGCTTACTTTGAATGAACTATAGGTAAACATTTCTTGGAAATAAATATCTCGGGTTTTTTACATAATGAAAACCTTACTTTGTATTGTAAGAAATTATGAATAAAGACATACATTGCTCGTTTTCCGTCCAACTGTGCAGTTTCTTGCTTAGCACTTCTGGGTAAGTGTTGACTGCTATTTCCACCCCGCTCGTGCAGTTGGCCCATTCGATAGTCACGTATCTGAGTTGCGAGTGATCAATGCATGTAATTAGAAAAATATTAGCTTAATCAGGAACAATTATAAATTAAGTACCTATTTAATTTACAATTGTTCCCAAAAACAGGATTATCAATAAAAATAGATATTAACGTCATGATGGAAATAGTTGTAAATCTACTGTTCTTAGTCATTCACACCAGCGCCAGGAGTGCAGTGATTGGAGTGAAAGGTTAGTTGATGGGGTTTTAAAAGGTGGACTCTTCACTAAGCATTAGCTTAGGGTGGTTTATGCAATATCTAAACCCATTCAGTGTCTAGAGGTTAAATAATTTGTTATTCTGAAGGTGGATGATCAAAATCCGCGAATAAAAGGAAAGCAATCAAAATAAAAGATAGAAGTCACTTAAAGTTAGATCGGTTATCTAGAGGTTAGTTTATTCAGTATTTGAAGAGTGGTTTGCTAAAATCTGCTAGATAGATTGTTCAGTATCTGACCGCTAGATTATTAATTAGTTGCTGATTAGTTTGCCCATTAATTGCACATGGAGGGTAGTTCTCCAGCAGCTAGCACGGGCCCCAGGCGCCCCGCGGCCTCATACCTGGAGGGCAGGCCGCAGGCGCGCCGCTTGGGCAGCAGCAGCTGGCGGGAGCGGCTGCGCGCGCCGTCGCGGCACGGGCCCCAGGCGCCCCACGGCCTCATACCTGGAGGGCAGGCCGCAGGCGCGCCGCTTGGGCAGCAGCAGCTGGCGGGAGCGGCTGCGCGCGCCGTCGCGGCACGGGCCCCAGGCGCCCCGCGGCCTCATACCTGGAGGGCAGGCCGCAGGCGCGCCGCTTGGGCAGCAGCAGCTGGCGGGAGCGGCTGCGCGCGCCGTCGCGGCACGGGCCCCAGGCGCCCCACGGCCTCATACCTGGAGGGCAGGCCGCAGGCGCGCCGCTTGGGCAGCAGCAGCTGGCGGGAGCGGCTGCGCGCGCCGTCGCGGCACGGGCCCCAGGCGCCCCACGGCCTCATACCTGGAGGGCAGGCCGCAGGCGCGCCGCTTGGGCAGCAGCAGCTGGCGGGAGCGGCTGCGCGCGCCGTCGCGGCACGGCCCCAGGCGCCCCACGGCCTCATACCTGGAGGGCAGGCCGCAGGCGCGCCGCTTGGGCAGCAGCAGCTGGCGGGAGCGGCTGCGCGCGCCGTCGCGGCACGGGCCCCAGGCGCCCCGCGGCCTCATACCTGGAGGGCAGGCCGCAGGCGCGCCGCTTGGGCAGCAGCAGCTGGCGGAGCGGCTGCGCGCGCCGTCGCGGCACGGGCCCCAGGCGCCCCACGGCCTCATACCTGGAGGGCAGGCCGCAGGCGCGCCGCTTGGGCAGCAGCAGCTGGCGGGAGCGGCTGCGCGCGCCGTCGCGGCACGGGCCCCAGGCGCCCCACGGCCTCATACCTGGAGGGCAGGCCGCAGGCGCGCCGCTTGGGCAGCAGCAGCTGGCGGGAGCGGCTGCGCGCGCCGTCGCGGCACGGGCCCCAGGCGCCCCACGGGCCGGTCGCTACCACGGCCTCTCCCTCGCCCTTACACCAGCACTCCACTTCGCACTCCACCTCCGCCTGTATCCAAATTAATATATCACTAGTACATTACAAATAGAGATATCATTGAATATACATATGTATAAAATGAGTTATCGCGTACGAAACTATCAAAATTCTATGGATCGTGTTAATAAGTAGAGATCAAGTTTTTCGCTCAAAAATAGTAATATGTATCTTTTGTTTGCATGAGCTCGGAATGACTGTCATCCCGTGGTGCAAATTCTGGAAAACGTTTAAAACGTCAGGTTAATTAAATAAATGTGTCACGAGATTGTAACAGGAACATCGTTATAGGTCGAATTGTGTGCTTTATAGATTTGGAAAATACTATGAATGGTGTTTCTGTCATGATTAGAGTTGTCATACATATAGAGCTTTTTGATTCGATAATTAAAAATGTAATGAATGTTTTAATAATATATTATTTATATTTCCTGGAGTCTTATTTGTTGCAAAGAAGAGCTAGTCGGAGGCTCCCAAGTTTACGGTGACAAGATAAGTGACAAAGTTGTTCCATAAGCACCAGCATGTGTCAGAGACACACGCTGGCGGCGGCCCGTACCTGCGCGGCGAGCGGCGGCGCGGCGATGCGGCCGGGCAGCGCGGGCGCGCACCGCCAGGGCGGCAGCGCGTGCGGGCCGTCGCCCGACAGCTCGCAGCGCGCCTCGGTCACGCGCACGTTCCATAAGCACCAGCATGTGTCAGAGACACACGCTGGCGGCGGCCCGTACCTGCGCGGCGAGCGGCGGCGCGGCGATGCGGCCGGGCAGCGCGGGCGCGCACCGCCAGGGCGGCAGCGCGTGCGGGCCGTCGCCCGACAGCTCGCAGCGCGCCTCGGTCACGCGCACGTTCCATAAGCACCAGCATGTGTCAGAGACACACGCTGGCGGCGGCCCGTACCTGCGCGGCGAGCGGCGGCGCGGCGATGCGGCCGGGCAGCGCGGGCGCGCACCGCCAGGGCGGCAGCGCGTGCGGGCCGTCGCCCGACAGCTCGCAGCGCGCCTCGGTCACGCGCACGCCCCAACCGCACGGTCCCATAGCCTCCTCGCCGTTGGTTTTCTGCGCGACATGTGTTCACAATTGCATTTTGCCGAGTTAATAAAATGGTTTTTTTTTAATTTATTAGAAACAAACAGTCATTAACAACCAAGATACTGATTACAATATTGTAAACAAACAGACCTGGAGTTTCCTTAATTAACAAACAAACAAGATAATTATATAAGCCTAAATAAAACCGAATCACAATTTTTGACATTTTTCATTTCTCAATAAACACACCAAACAATCTATCTGCCACCAACATTTTAAACTTATCTAATTTTTCATGCAATATATCTATATCATTTAATTCTTTATTATAAAAGCTAGTACAACGCCTTATAAACGAATTTTTTGTGTAATTAGTTCTACAAACACTAATATGAAACATGCTTTTATAAATATTATAGAATAGTTATTGTAATAGGGTATTACGCACTATGAAAAATAATAAATAATAAATATATAAATATATATATAAAAACGCTGTACGCCATGTTTGCATTCGCTGTGACGTCACTGGACTTGTAAATAAACAACCTCGGTTTTTGATGTACATGTCTACTGTGTAATTTATTAGATTAACGAAGTTTCTCAGTTATTATACGAAATATTTATTTCGAAATATTTCGTTATTTATTTCGAAAATATGTTTATTTCTTTCAGCGAAGCGTAATGTTTACAATGCCCGTGACGTCACAGACATGGCGCGCCTGAGAATTGGCGTTTTCGCGCCCAAATTTGAATTGTAAAATTAAAACACGTTTTCATGAAATAATTGGAATAAAAAAAATGTATTTATATTTTTTTGTGGTATTTTATCAATAACAGATTAAATTAAAACACTTTTTGAATTAGACTGTCATACCCTATTGTCACGTTTGTCTTGCATCTTTATACGAAAGCGATTTGTGTGTGTTATTTTTGTTTTTATTTTTTGCCTCGAGGAGAGGTGAAGAATCTTCATAGAGAAGTGGGCTGTCCACTCAGGTTACCTCCGCAGCCAAGTGCGTTGGAAATTATGTTGGACTCGGTCTGGACAGAAACGGCTCTGCCGAAAAGGTTTATTTGCGTAAAAAGCGTGTGAATAAAGTGTCATCATTTTTATGTACGAGCAAATTCTCTCCATTCAAGCCGTAGGGCCCTTATGGCCAAGGCTAGGCTGAGTTTAGTTGGTGGGTCACGCGATCGGACCGCTCCGGTCGCGTGGAGTCCAACATAACCTACGTGACACTTGCCGTATCTTGGGTACGTTTCGTGCTCCTCGTGAGGATTCTCAGCCTCTCTCTCCTCAGGGAAAAAAAATATACGAGCAATGCGCGCATCGACATAGGTTTGCACGAGTACACGAAGTTATTGTTTGTTTTGAAATTATACCATTTTTTAAAGTTACTCTTTATACTTGTTTTGTAAGTAATATCAATATATAAAAATGTTTTAGCGTGTATTTTAGAATATATAATAACGATTCGCATATAATTGAAATAAGTTTTAATTATTTTTACTATGATGAAATTGATACATGCGGCTCTATAACGCCACAAATTTGAAGGTACAGACCAGTATAAAACACGAAGAGACAGGGATGTGGTACTGATTCTCAGTAGAAATATATACAATGCCCAGCTAAATAGATTTATTTATTTATCATGAACACAGTTTCTACAGCTTCAATTCATATTACAATTAATCCAAAAAAAAAAAATATGTCTGTACATAAGCCAATTACAGAAACTTACTTTGCTATTTTGAAGTACTATATATAAAAATGTAGGGTAAGTGTGTAACATTTAGTACAAAAGAAAATAAATTAACAGTAATATTTGCCTTATTTTATAAACTTTTATGTGTGTGTTCATGTGTATGTACGTGTGTGTGTGTGCGTATGGGTGAGTATAAGAATATGTGTGTGTCTTTATAATTCACTACGACGATCGATCCGTTCATCTGACTACGATAACGCGAGTTTTAGCGCAGGCTTACATGGCATCTTTATTAAAGAGACAATATCGTGCACCCGGTAATAATGCGAATTCACAACATAGTTAAAAACAAAAATATATAATTGAATAAAAAATCGATGGAATTAAATTTTAATTTTAATTAATAAATTGATAAATGTTAAATTGAAATAAAGATTGATCAAAATTATATAAAAAATAACATTTTAATTAATGTCAGTAAAAATAAAAAAAAAAAATAATAAAAAAATTAAATTTAAAATGTCAGGATCTAATCCCAACTAATATTATAAATGCGAAAGTGTGTTTGTTTGTTTGTTTGTTTATTTGTTTGTTTGTTACCTCTTCACGCTTAAACTACTGGACCGATTTCAAAAATTCTTTCACCTTTGGAAAGCTACATTCTCCCCGAGTAACATAGGCTACTTTTTATCCCGGAAAAATCGACAGATCCCACGGGATGCGCAATAAAGGCTTCGCTCAAAAAACTACTGCACAGATTTTTATGCGGTTTTCATCAATAGATAGAGTGATTCTTGAGGAGTTTTGCGGCATTTTTATCTCGGAAAAACGGATAGTCCCACGGGAAGCGCGATAAAATCTTCGCACCATAAACCGACTTCCGCGTATATGTAGCCGTGGGCAAAAAGCTATGACCCTTAACCCTCTATACACCCAATCCCGAAATCCACGCGGGCGAAGCCGCGGCAGAAAGCTAGTAATTTTATAAATTGACGACTTGAATGCTTTCTTTGAAGAGGCAAAAAGCTCAGTATCAGAAAAGAATTTGTTAAACGTTTTTGGAAGCCTTACGGTCATGTCATACGATACGAGATACGAGTTAAGTGTGATACTGTTTCAAGTGCCGACAGCGTGGAGGTCACTGACCTGAATGTGGCAGCCCAGCCTAGGGCGCGCGACGAGCCGCAGGCACGGCTGGCGCGGGCACGGCGCGCGCTGCTCCGTGGGCGGGCACGCGCGGCCCGGCCACACGGCCGCGGTCAGGTGCTGCCTGCGGAACGAAGCGAACTGTCACCTTGCTCCCACTGACATGACTGTGCGCAGGCGCGGTCCGACAGGGAGGGTTACAGGGGGCAAAACTCCACGGAAGATGTTAACGTGAACAAAGTATCAGAATAAAAAAAGAAGTACAACAATTAATTGCGTTATCTGCAAATGTGTTATTGGCTGCGTTAAAAATATACCCAGCCAATAACACATTTGCAGATTTTTTATATTTATTTTAAAAAGACTATTATCCAAATGTTAGTCCTTTCGGAACATTAAATTATCATACAAAATCACAGTTAATCTCAAGATAGTCGCGGCGGGCACAGTGCATTGTATAAAATCTCTTTCGAAGTTGGCTGGGCCAAAATACTGTGGAACATACCAACATCCATAATATTAATTTTTAATCTGTTCATTAAATCTCTCCTAGCATCTTGATAACGGGCACATTCCACCAACAAGTGTTGGATATCTTCCATGTTTTTACTTTGAGGCTTGTGATCAATTCATATAATAAATACATTATTCTGAAGAGACTAGAATAGAATCTACAATATTAGTTTGCGGTAATTGTCTACATAAATAACTGAAAATTCTGGCAACTCTTCCCATAAGCCCTGCAACATAAAAACTTAGTTGAGAGCAAACATATTGGTTGAGAGCAAACATTAATGGAAAAGAAGCCAACAGGTTCTTCTAAATATTCAGCCAGAGCTAACCCTAGAGGCCTCGAATAATACCAATCGATTTGTCAATAAAAATAGAAGTCTTCCACTTAAATGTTGCACAACAAGAATAATAAAATTGTATATCGTGCAATAATTTCTAAATTATAAACGCTACAGATAAATAAACTAATATATGATTTCTCGTCCGAAGGCGCCTTGTAATGCAAGCACTGTATACAAAGCACACGTGACACATCTGGTCAAAGCAGGAGCACACACTATTGTCCCAGGACCACTAGACACCTTTTTTTTTTTTTTTTTTTTTTTTTTTTTTTTTTTTTTTTTTTTTTTTTGTTACGCTGAGGAAAATGCATTGAATTGCATACCCCGGCTGCGAGAGCCGGTGGTGGTGCGAGAGACACCTACATCACAGTATCGCGGCACGGCCAGTAAACCCAGCACTTTATGCAGGTCATACGTGCTACACCTGATCCTTCGCATGTGCGCGGTTGAAAGTCGTCCGAGGAGCACGAACAAAGGTCCAGGCGCCCACTTCGCAGTACTGCCGCACGGTCCGTAATACCAGCATTGTATACACGCTACAGGTGATACGCTTAGTCCTCTGCATGTGCGTTTTACAGGGTTGTTGGAGGAGTGGCGTCCTAGGCCCCCAAGCGCCCACTTCGTAATACAGCACGCCCCGAAATACCAGCGCCGTATGCCGGTCACGCGCGACCCACCTGGTCCGGCGCATGTGGGCGGGCGCGGGGTCGCCGCAGGAGCACGCGCTGGCGTCCCAGGGCCCCCAGGCGCCCACCTCGCAGTCCACGCCGCAGGGCACGTAGCACCACGATTCGCGCGCTTCCGAAGCCGTTGTGTTCTGGACATTTATTAACAGTTTTATCTACTATCATGCTATTAATCCTCTATAAAAAAAACCTATAACAATTAGCTTATTGCCAACATTAAAACACTCAATGATATTATGATCATTATACATCCAAAACGCGTGATATTATGAATTTCAAAAAAAGAACATTCTCATGCAATCACATATTCAACAAAATCCACGTGTCAAATCAAATTTTAAGTTCTATAGAATTACATGAAGTGGTGAATATAAATGTTCTAAGTATATCAGGATCTGCCAACATTCAACAATGTGCAAATGTCCAAGTGCATTTCAATAATTGTATGATCCAAAAATTAAATTATACATTTAAACTATCACCCTGCAGGAGAAATATAGTAAAACCTTAGAATGTACATTAGAAGAATCCAATAGAATTGTAACAAGTACGTAATCATAAAAATAAATATAGACTCACAGAACAGAACGAGTCATTGACGAATACACCGTCACTTCTTAGACATTTCACAGCTCTCCTTTTAGTTCCTTCACCGCAGGGAGATCCACCTGCAGAATAGTTTGTTTATTATTTTATGCTGCTATTTAAAAACAACAACATACTAAAGTCATCATTTTAATTGAACTCTGTCTTTATCACAGTAGGTCATATTTGCGATACTCGCTCCCTTGTGTGATATTACATATTTTACAATTTCACATCGAAGCCCGTATTAATAAAATTCTTTTAATTCTGAATTCTTTAGAACAAGAACGTTTTATTAAAAAGAAAATATTATCTTACGTTTGTGTTACTAGCTTATATTTATTTATTTAAGATGGAACTAAACTAAATTTGACCAAATAAGAACGGCAATTTCGAAATAAGTTTTATTTACAATTAAATTTAAACGAAAGATATACAGGATGGAAAGTTTCAACGGGGCAGCCAAAGGACCTTAGTTGTTGTAGCTACAACAAATTGGTCTTAGGAGTCAATCCATAATTTTTCAAAAAAATTACATTCCCATTTACAGATTTTCAAAAAAAAATTTACGGTTAGCAAGAAAATTTGCATTTTTCACAAAAACTTTTGATGCTAATCGATCCTGTTTCGCATGCTGATTAAAAATGCTGCTTAACATGCTGAAAAAAAGGTTTCAGTAGTAGAAAAGTGAAATCAAAAAAACCTTTTTTCATACATTTTAAAGTACTTAGATTTTTTGTCTGGCCATAAGAGGCAACTTTTTGTTGTAGCTACAATAAATGATTAAGAAGATGCATATGCAATCAAACAAAATAATTATTTTTAATAATAACTTTATGATATAAGGTGCTCACAATATTCTCCATTTTGATTAATGCATAAATGTATTCGTTTCCGTACCCACCGCGTAGCGGCCAATAATTTATTTGGATGAATCCTATACAAAATTGTACAGAGCGAGTTTTTTAATTCTTCGACACTGTCATATTTGTTTTGTCATTGTTGATACAGGTATATCTATTTACTAGCTTTTTGCCCGCGGCTTCGCCCGCGTGGATTTCGGGATTGGGTCTATAGAGGGTTAAGGGTCATAGCTTTTGCCCACGACTACATACGCGCGGAAGTCGGTTAATGGCGCGAAGGTTTTATCGCGCTTTCCGTGGGACTATCCGTTTTTCCGAGATAAAAAATACCGCAGAACCTTGCTCAAGAATCACTATATCTTATTGATGAACACCGCATGAAAATCTGTGCAGTAGTTTTTGAGCGAAGCCTTTATTGCGCATCCCGTGGGATCTGACGATTTTTCCGGGATAAAAAGTAGCCTATTATTTAATCCGGACTTTTATCTTTACGTCTGCAAAATTTCAAAGCAATCGGTTCGGTAGTTACGGCGTGAAAGCGAAACAAACAAACAACAAAGGATTCTACGAAAAAAAAAAATCCTCTTCCCCCTTAACGTGTGACATACTTTGTGGATGTGCATTAAGGGGAGTATGGTACCAACGGATGCCGGGAATCGTTCCTGGCGACAAGACACACGTGTAGCATGCATATGCATACCTAGCGGCTGGCAGTCGTCCCAGGGCGCGATGTGCCAGGAGTAGGCGTGGGCCGCGCACGGCTCGGCAGCCACGAGGTGCGGGCACGCGGCGCCGCCCTCCATGGCGTCCCGCAGCACCACACGCGTGCGGTCACGCCGACCACCCCACTTCGTCTGGCGACAATTATTGCCATGATAACTAAATGTTGACATTTATATTATAACTACGGACCCGCCCCGGCTTCGCACGGGTGCAGTGAAAAAATGGTTATGGTGGGTTATCCCTAAGAGATAGACATATACCATCGCGGACTTTTTTGTGGATTTTTGTAAGTTGTACAATACTGTAGTACATTATTTTGGTCTATCTCGTAGGGTTCAGCCAGCGTTTGCAATATAAGCGCAAAAAAACGTGCTTATTTACGACATCACATTAGAAACCTTTAAATTTATCAGTGTTTCTCTACTATATTATGCATTTATTATACATACAAACCTTCCTTAAGAATCACTCTATCTATTAAAAAAAACCGCGTCAAAATCCGTTGCGTAGTTTTAAAGATCTAAGCATACATACGGACATACAGCGAAAGCGACTTTGTTTTATACTATGTATTGAAGAAAGAAAACTCATTTATTTTAACATCGCCTACAATTAAAAAAACAAACAGAACAAAAATTACATGTAGAACATATAATCAGTAAATTGTATTTCGCCGAGCCGCGCCGATATCAAAACTGTGTTCAGCTCAGTGTAAACAGCTGGCAGGACATTGGTATTCTGAAGAACGCTGACGTGACGAGCAAACGAGCAAACGGATCACCTGATGGTAAGCGATAACCGTTGCAACACCAGAGGATTAGGAATAAGGGGGGGGGGGGGTTGGTGCTCCGGTACCCTCACTCACTCGGTGAAACACAGTGCAAGCGCTATTTTACGCCGGTTTTCTGTGAGGCCGTGGTATCACTCCTATCGAGCCGGCCTAATTCGTGCCGAAGCATGTCTCTCCCACGGTAAAAAACAACAACAAAATACGAACATATGAAACAAAATGGAAGACAAAAAAAGCTTATGCGCTATATAATGTACAGTTACAAACGAGATAAAGTGTTTCTTCTTGAACATTTAAGATACGTTGGGTTTAAGATACAAAGTGTCTAAAGAAACAAAGGAATGTAATGTTATATGTAAAGAGTAATCATGTGTATGAGTATGTATGGTTGTAAGTGTATGAAAAAAAAATTGGTTGTCTGTAGAACTCCGTCTACTGCCGATATTTCAACGTGACAACGTCAATTACATGGTAATTTTTTCTGGGTGCAATGAAATTATTTAAAATAAAGTAATGTACTCGTATAACATTTATATTTTTATTACGTTGCCGTGTGGCGTCAGATCGGCCGTTACGCCGTTCGTGGACTCCGTGTGGCGTCAGATTCGGCCGTTACGGTGTTTTCGAGAATGACTCCACGCCGTACCAATTTAATAGACGTTGTCACGTCAATAAGAGCTAGTTAATTTGTATTTAAGCAAACAAACGTGTGAAATAAATAATTGTAAGTTGAAACTGATTTTAAATAATGAAAACACGTTCATACACTATCCAAAACAGTCAACAAATCTTCTTTCCATTCATTTTCAGTTGTTACGATTAATAACATCAACAGTGCCGTCAAGTTGTACGCATCCGCAGCATATATTAATTAGAACGATTTCTGAATAACTACGCAGTCAAAACGATGGCATTATTTCGTATGATTTCGTATGTAATATACAACACAACTCTGAAGGTACCTGATAACCTCGAACCTGTTATCAATCGAATAGATTGGAAAGAACTAATCTTAGACCAGTATTACAGAACGTGACTCAAACCCGAATCTCTGCTTGAGTACAGTTAGGAAGGAATGGCGCTTTTTGTTTTGGATTCGATAACTCTAATAATTAAAAGAGACTCAGTATTTTTGAATTTAGACAAATAAATGTATTGAACTATAAATTTAAAAGTATTTTATAAAAAAATATATTGTACTTTCACGTGTGTATATAAGAGATGAACTAACTGACAAACTTTTTTGTTTGTGAGGTATTAATCAACTGGCCATCCCTTTCTAACTATAATCAAGCGGAGATTTGAGTTTGAGTCTCGATCTGTAATACGCGCCTTAGTTATTTTTTTCAAAGTTTTTTACTTCAATAGCACTCTTTGAGTGCGTGAGACATTGAACTTTTCCACACACCCGGTTGTAAACTCTACTTTTGTTAGTAATTCTATATTATCGTATACATAAAATTACAAAAAGGCTATTGATTGTTCAGTGTACACTATTCATAGAGCCATGTTTGGTAACAACATTATTTATAATATTGTATTATTTTTATATGTGTATGTAAACATACATATGACTGTAATCGTATTAGGTATGATTGTATCTTATATTATATTGTATTTTTATATTATATTATTATA
This sequence comes from Scirpophaga incertulas, assembly GCA_036419045.1. NCBI lineage: Eukaryota > Metazoa > Arthropoda > Insecta > Lepidoptera > Crambidae > Scirpophaga > Scirpophaga incertulas. The sequence goes on along the minus strand of CM071632.1, from coordinate 28,614,702 downwards.
ATTATTAACATTGAAAAGAGGAGATAAAAAATAGACCTTCAGAGTTTCTTGCCTGTTCTTCTCGAGAAGGTTCTCCCAATTTCCGAACAGGTGTAGAGTCAATATATTTTTTTTCCTTATTCGTACGTAAGGACAAGGTTTTTGTCTTTTTTTTAAACTTATTTTTGTTTTGTTTGTTTTGACGTCAATAAGTGCCTGTAAAGGTCTATGTTGAATAAAGATTATTTTGATTTTGAGTGGATTTATTTTATGACAAAATCGAAAATTATAACGTGATATTATACGAGTACTCCCCATACACTGTCATAATATTTAGTATCTTCTAAATTTTGTTTCCTAATAGTTAATCCTTGTTCCTAATTATGAAGAAAGTGCTGATCGATTGTGCAATTTTTTTAGAGGTTAAATTAAGATTTATGAGTCGTATATGTTTGTACAACATATGCTATGTTGTTTGTACAAAAATTATGAAACAGAATAAAAATTCACAATGCCTGAAGCACTTACCGATTCACAGGGACTCCATTCGGACCAGGCGCTCACTACGCAGTCAGCGGGACAAGGCGCGCGGCACGCTGCTTCTCGAGCCGGCGCTGGGCCTGCACCGCTCGATTCGCATTCCGCGTCCGACACCCACTTGCCATTAGAATCGATGCACCTACACAAAAAATTTAACACATAATTTTGTGTCTAAACGATGCAATTTAATCAATATATCCGGTTCTACCTCCGAAATAGTAGATTTTTTTTTCTTTTGTTATTCATAAATTATTTATTTTGACTACTACGATGTATTTTTAATTATTTATTTTGTAGAATTGTTTTTAAACCCACTGTGCAATTTTTGATTACTCTTGAATCTATCATTTCTTTACTTAAATTAAAAAAAGAACCATTCGAAACTAGCTTCTCTTTCTTTCGTAAACCTTCTTATCCTACTACTATTATAAAGGCGAAAGTTTGTAAGTATGGATGTATGGATGTTTGTTACTCTTTGACGTAAAAACTACTGAATGGATTTGAATGAAACTTTACCGCAATATAGCTTATACATCAGAATAACACATAGGCTACAATTTTTGAGGTTTCTAATGTGAGGTCGTAAAAAAAACACATTTTTTGCGCTTACATTGCAAACGCTGACTGAATCCTACAAGATAGATCAAAACAATTTACTACAGTATTGTACAACTTCAAAAGGTCTACCTAAAAGTCCGTGATGGTATATGTTTATCTCTTAGGAATAACCCACAATAACCATTTTTTATCCTTTACTTTGTACGAGAAATAAGAGCTCTATGTGGCTTGCTTACGTGTTTCCAAAGTGAAGAATCTGCATATTTATGCTGAAGGAAAAAGATCGTTAAATGTAGTTTATAGGAGCATACTGCAGTAGCTACCTATAGGCCTATGATTAGGGCTCTGCAGTGCTTAGTTACCGTATTTCTTACTTATTACTAGTATTTAATATATTCTTAATATGGAAAAGGTATATGCATTGATTGTGGGAATGTATGAATACATCAGTCTACGTGTCTATTAGTCCGTGTCAGTACTTAAAGAGAAACGGACATATTAATTAGAGATACTACGTATATGAAGCAGTTCAGTGTGGAATTAAGAACAATACAGCACGGCAGACATATAGGGTGCGTTTCGATTGGCGACTATATCGATGTCAGTGCTATAAATGCTGTTTTGAACGCACGCAGCGTAAGTGCGCTGACAGCATCAAATCTGATGTTGTGGATGACGTCATTAAAATGGTTATCTTTCGTTTGCGGCGACCATGCGGCTCAAGGGGCTCTTACTGACTGAAGGCGGGGCTCTGAAGATACTTAAACGCATAGTCGCTGTCTGCTTCGTAACCACGAGCCGCGGGTAGCATGATGGTTGCAAATAACGCGGGTAATTTTTATGACTCAGTTTGGTCTGACTGTACCGTTCACAGTAGTGTAGTGTCTGTTAGTGACTGTCCTTTTTTATTTTTGGAAGGATCTGCGCTGATGTCGCAGATCCATATATCTACTTTACCTTAAGTGTGTTAAGAACTGGTGTGGAAGAAAAGTTGTGCGCCTTGCCTGCTAACTGCGCCTATTTGTGAACGTGTTACGCCCAGATGTTATGCCCGGAACGTCATTTGAATACAATACAAAATATGTATAATCGGCCGATGTATTATAAACATAACGTATAGTAAACTATTACGTATAATTGGATACATAAAAACGGCAAAAATTGGAACATAATTTGCGATTGAAATATTGCCAAATTTTTTTAATGTGATCAGCAAGAAATAGTATTCTTCAAATTTTAAACGAGAAATATAGATTTGAGTGTAAAAGTACATGTTAGTACGTTTGTTTTGTGTTAAGAAGTTAAGAAGAACAATCTATTTACATTATTTTATATAGTGTTATGTATAATGCGTTTAAAATTCGTATAATTATTGTTCATGCAATATTTATATTTGTTTAATTGTTTATTACTCTGTGAGTTATATTGTTATATTGTCTGAACAATTCGGAATTAAGCGCGGGCGACGCTGCCCCACCCATTTCCGCCCGTGGACCGAGTTGCGAGGCGGCCTGTTGCAAAGGGACCGCCTCGGAAAGCGCACGAAAGTTGACCGTGCAAAAATATATCGCGTTGCGCGTTAGTTAATTAATTTAATAGTAAAGTGTAAATAAACTCAGGCTGACGCAGACCACTCATATGTAATACGGTACTTTTATTGTGACTTCATCCCTCCTAACCAAAACGAACCCGCGATCTACCGTCGATACGTGGGACGGCTAGAGGACGTGACGATCATCAGTAGCGAAGCGCCAGGGCTCCAGTCACCGAATCACCTCCCACAAGGCTGGCACCGATGACCGGACGCTATTTACATATAGCTGTTGAGGGGCGGCTAAGATGGCGGCCGAATCGTCAACGTGGTCGTCGCATTGACTGCGCATTTGCCAACAATTATAGACACTCAAACGTATAGTGGATATTTATATAGTAGCAGCCGTGGTCTGCTATTGTTCTCTACTCACGTGACGGTGCGGTTGATGAGCGCGCGGCCGCAGAGCGCGCGGTGCGGCGCGCACGGCGCCCACTCGGAGAGCGCCCAGCGCGCGGCGGGCACCGCGCACGTGGCGCGCTGCAGCGTGGCGCCGCACTCGCGCCCGCCGCCCGACCCCTCCTCCACCACCTCCCTGCCCACGCACGCCTCACATGTCAAGCTTCTTTCGTCTCAGGAGAAGAGAGGCTGAGAATCCTCATAGGCAACCAAGTACCGTCATGATTACGTCGGACTCTCCACCGACCGAGGCGACTCGACCGATGTAACCTACTGACCCAACTCAGTCTAAGCTCCTTGGTCCTAATAACCCTGTGGCTTTTCGTGTGAGCGATTGCACCTCAGGAGAAGGCGGGGTGCAGAGCTCCGACTTATTCCTATCAATATAGGCCGGAGGCATTTGTGTGTACCGTGCCTATCCTAGCGCGTATGCGGTTTTTATAGGGTAGCACTAATCGCGCCTTCTCCTGAGCATGAGGTCTTCTTTATTACGTCAATTTATCTATAAGTAATCTTAGTACGTCACAAATCAACATAATCACCGCGGCATTTGACTGCGGGGTATTCTGAGCTCCTGGCGACGGATTCTCTCCTGGTGCGACTAAACTAGTAAATTGAAAATATATGACTGATCTTAGAGGATCTAACTGGCCATTTATTTACTCAGACTTCGCTGAAAGATTTCGTCTGAAATTATGATAGCTTTACTATTCACATTAGTCAGATTTTGAAAATTGGTATAAAAATATATGTTTTGAAACTCTGCTGACAGAAATTTTATCGTGTAACGTAAAAAATAAAATGTACAAAATTTTAACTTTTGTCGTAGTTAAGATATATAGATTTAAAGTTTACACTGTAGTAAACATTTTTGGATAAGAATTTAGAGTGCGTATTGAATTTGACATTTGAGATGAAGCGAAGCAGAAGCTAGTCTCAATATATCCATGATCACTTCCACCTCACGAATGAAATGTTTTTATGGATAAATCAAATGTCTGTCAAGAAATATGTCGATTAATTGCAAGGAAAAATATGAGGAAAACGAAGAACTGTAACTGCTTGTAAAAAGCGTTAAAAATGAGAATTTCAGGATTTAAAATAGTGCCTTCACCACAAAACATAATGTTGCTCCGTTGTTGTACAATGTACAATGGTTGGCGCCGTGCAGCGTACCTGGTGCGGAACCTGAACGCGGCGCGCGAGCCGGGCTCGGCGGCGCACGGGCCCCACTCGCCCCAGGCGCCGGCCGCGCAGTCCCGCGCGCACCGCACCGAGCACGCGCCGCGCAGCAGCGACGGGAACTCCTCGTCGTACGTGTACCCGTCCGTTGACGCTTCCCGGACGCGGTTTGCTCCTGCACCACGTACATACATAAACAAGCAAATATTACTATGGGTTAAACTATGAAATCGCTGTTTTGTATGGGGATTTCAAAGAATTTGGCTTATTCCATAACTTAACCTTTTTTTTTGACAAATTGCGTTACGCATACCCTGCGGATCGGGAAAACCGCGGGGTTATATCGGACGCTTGGGTACCGAGTGCCAGCCAAGCGCGCGGCCACACCGACTGAAAACCAGACAATGCCCCTCAGGGACGCCTTGGCAGGAGCGCATCAATCGTCAACGCGTCCTCCTTGGAAGACTTGCCGAGGACAGCAGCATAACTGCCTTACAAGGTCACGGGCACACTGACAAATACATCCATGACCTCGTCGGCGTCATTGGTTCGCCCGCGGCGAGCCCCTCTCGCGCCCCCGTTGTGGTCCATAATCTAACCTTTTTTTTTTTACGGGGGGAAAATGGACCTTAAGCACCTTGTCGCCGCGCTGACTAGGCGCGACCGTGAGTGGGGCTCTCCGGTAGAAGACCGGCCTACCCACTAAAAACCCCCCGGTGTCCTTCCGACCCATATCGGGGCGCGTGGTGGGGTGCGCTTTTGCGATTCTACCACCACACGCCTTAACCTTTTCCTTATTTATTTAACAACCAAGAGAGCAAACTTTACAAAATATTTACACATACATCAATAGACATTAAACTAAATAATAACGTGGTTTTGGAGGTAATAAAATTAGTTGTCATAAACCTGTAGTTGTCACCTGTATAACACAGGTGAGTTATAAACACAGCAGCAGGGCTTAATGTGATATTTTTTTGTTTAAAATATATTTATTCAGTCATTTAAATGTGACCAAAACGTGCACTTTAGGGTTAAAATTATTACAAAATTATATATTTTTTATGGCGCTTAAATTAAAAATGTTATGAAGTTTTAAATACATGAGAACATAAGAACACGAGAGTGGCACCAGATCGGTATCCATGGGTGATTATTAAGTTTCTAGGGTATATAATTATTTTGGCGATAGAAATAAAAAAAAGCTTGCCATATATAAAATTGTTAACCCGAAAACATCTGACTGGAACCGCGATTATGTCGATTTAAATGTTTATCAAAAATATATTAGTTTGAGATACTAATATAGTCAAATATGGTCAAATATTGCTTCTACCATTTTGATTGCTTAAAAGAGAATAATACATACAGTCAAACTGCATAAGCATGAGATAAATAAAACAGAGGTTATTGTAAAAATATTATAATTTAAAAAAGTGTAATGTCAAACAAACAAACTCTCTGATAGTAAGTTACAGACGCCTATAGTCCATGTGGTACCTGAGTGTCCTCCTCTCATAAATTTTCTGGGACTTTCTAAGTGAAAAAGACATCTAAAATTTATTAATTATTTGTCAGAATTTTAAGCTTACCTGTCAGTGGATGGTACTTCTTGCAGACGTCCATGGGTACATCTCGTCCGTCAACCATGCAGCGAGCGGCTCTCAGCGATCGTCCCTCTCCACATTCAAGTCTGCGTTAGGCGTTATAAAACGTACTAAATAATCATCATTATCTCTTTGACTTTACAATCCTAGATAAGGGTCTATATTTAAGCTGGAAACACGGGACGAGGAAGACCTAGGCGAACATATTTCGAACAAATCGAAAGTGTCCTCAAAAAAGGCCAGGTCAGAAGACCCGCAATCGTCGAGCATGTATGAGGAATGTTATGAAAGTAGATGAAGTGAAAGAGATATGTAAGGACCGTAGCAAGTGGAAGGACGTAATCTCTGCCTACCCCCGTGGGAAAAAGGCGTGAGTGTATGTATGTATGTATTTAAGCTGGAAGGAATTGATTTAACATTGGTTGAAGTTAAATCTTGGTTAAACTGGTAATCTTTGTAAATATAATTATTTTGTGCGCGTATATGTGATTCAATTCCTTATGTACGGTGTATACTTGAGTATGAATGTGATGGGGTTGAGTTTGGTCGGTGTGCAGAGAAAGATCACCATAAGTTAAACTGACGTATATTGTCGAATAATAATAATAATAAAAGTTATAAAAGTTATAAAAGTAAAGGGTAAAGTTAATTGGCTAATGCTTCTTCTGTGGCTGTTAATCGCACACTAAACATAAAAGAATATTAATAAAGTTAATCATTACAACTCTAGGTTGCAAACGCAGCTAAAGTTATATGACATAGTAAAATATTGCTCAGTACTTAAAAGGTAACATTGCACAGTAAAATATTGCTCAGCATGTAACCAAGATGATATGTACAGTATGAGACTGTACACCTTAGAAACGATTCAAGCATTTGTTAGATTCACGATTTCGTCTATCGTATTTTTTTTATAGGATAGGGCAGCAAACGAGCAAACGGATCATCTGATGGTAAGCGATAACCGTTGCTCATGGACACCCGCAACACCAGAGGAGTCACAGATGCGTTGCTGGCCTTTTAAATGGGAAAAAGGGGGGGTTGAGCCTCCGGTACCCACACTCGGCGAAACACAGCGCAAGCGCTATTTAACGAAAGTTTTCTGTGAGGCCGTGGTATCACTCCGGTCGAGCCGGTCCAATTCGTGCCGAAGCATGGCTCTCCCACGGTAAAAAAAATACAGTAGATAATAATGTCTTGTTAGGTTCGATAGTAATTTAATGATTTTTTTACCTTTATAATAAAGGATATTTTAGTGTTAGGAGAACCAATATGTGCCGGTCATGAGAACGTGCACGTATTGAGGTTAAATATTCCTTGAGATAATCATCTCAAGGGTGCTGAGTAAGCTAGAAATACGCACGTACCATATTAGTATATAAGCCTTAGTTTTAGTTTAATAAATTAGTTATTATAATGGAGACCATAATAGACGATATCAGACTATAACTTGAGTCTCATTATGTCCATTGCCTAAACAGTGACAAATTCGGCCAGTCGGGGTCTGAAATGTCTTCTGTGCGTCGGGTCCTCTGGTCGGGTTTGCCATATCTTCTGTGCGGGGTCCTTGTATTCCGAGTCACCAATTTGCCATTATTTTCTTCGTGTTGCGTTTGTCGGGGTCACCAATTTGCCAGTGTTTAGGCAATGGACATAATGAGACTCAGGTTATAGTCTGATATCGTCTATTATGGTCTCCATTATAATAACTCACTTATTTAACTAAAACTAAGGCTTATATACTAATATGGTATGTGCGTATTTCTAGCTTACTCAGCACCCTTGAGATGATTATCTCAAGGAATGTTTAACCTCAATACGTGCACGTTCTCATGACCTGCACACAATACATTAATAATATTGTTTTTAAAAATTGTATTGGATGTATATGAGACAAAGCGAAAAATTTTATCAAATACAAAAATTTATTTAAATGACTATATAAATAAATCTAATTAGATAATATTTACCCTGTTGGGAGGATACAGTCCGAATCAGCTGGTAGTAGTTCCAAAGTTACGTTCTTGCAAACGCAGCTAGGAATATTTGGGTCAGCGGCATCCAAATATCTAGAAATAGAAGTAATTGCATTGAGTACAGTATTGAGATAGCATAAAACTTTTCTGTTATATAATCTACAAAATGATTTATCAATTAGAGGGTGCTAATTAATCTTCCATTAACGAAAGAGATACACAAGGTAAGAATGATAGGACGAATCGGTGCAGGTCGACCTAGGCGGACATATCTCGATCAAATCGAAGATGTCCTAAAGAAAGGCCGGGTCAAGAGTACTCGCAACCGACGAGCATGCATGAAGACGCTCATGAAAGTGAAGGAAGCAAGAGAAGTGTGCCAGGATCGCAGCAAGTGGAGAGGTGGTCTCTGCCTACCCCATTGCGAACAAGGCGTGACATATATATATGTATGTATGAATGTATATATCGACTTTGTAGTAGAATTGTATTTTGGTGCTAATTTAAAATATATAATATTTTATCTTGTACTTAAGTTATTTTTATACCAAAAAGTTCAAATGTTTATAATTTTACTTATGTATAATTTGTTTTTTTTTCTTGTATAATAAAACATACCCGATTATGGATCTAGTAGGTATTATATATGCAATACATTTATAGAGCACAATTGAACAATTGTGTTAGTTGGCGAGCTAGAGGCTAGATGGCTGCAAGTCTCGGTGGATGTAACGTAGCGGTCACCTCAGCGGGTCGGCGCAGAGCAGGCGGCAGTCGAGCGGCGCGTCCGCGTCGCACGGCACGCGGCACGGCGCCACGGCGGGCGGCACGGGCTGCCCTGCGCACGCGCCCGCCTCCACGCGGTGCGTCGCCGACCCACACCAGATACCTGCAACGGCATTCGTGTCACCGAATTATTGAAAAAACCACGTGCAGAAATAAACTGCAAAGTAAAAATATAATTAAAATGTTAAAATCAAGCTGCTAGGCATTATAAAAAAGTATTGCAGGTTGCAGTTTTAATTTTGCAGTCAAGTTTTTTGTTTTTAAAATATTTTTTTATTTAAATGTAAATTTTATATAGTCATTCTGATTTTTTTGAAATTTTTATATACCCAGTGTCACTCACGCAATTGTGACAAATCGAATGACACCTGGCTTGTCAAAATCCATTCAAAAGTTTTTCAGGTTGGGGCGTGATAAAGAAATGGACATACATACATACGTTCGAAAAACATTACCCGCTTTCTTTGGCAGTCGGGCAAAAAGCAGGCCAAAGCGAGTCGGTGTACAAACAAATAAGCTGGTAAAAAATTAGTTATAGAGCAATAACTAAACCATTTTCAGATATTTTTCTTTACTATAGCAAGAACTTTCTTCTTGCTAAATTTTACAATTCTAAAGCATTCATAATTCTATAGGAAGAGGTGTATAGATAAGTGAGGCTCAATGGTCGTATAGGAATATTGGAGTCAGCGGCATCCAAATATCTAAAAACAGAAATAATAACGTTAAGCCATTATATAGTACTGAGTTTGTTTCCTTTGATATATCTTATTTTTTGTGATTTATTAATACTGGTCAAATATCACAATCTTGTGTTTCCATAAAAAATGTATGGGTACCTTCTTTTTTGACAGTTGAGTACAAAATATATAAACGATTGATGATCAACTTAACGTAAAGTAGGTATATCTATACTATATATACTACTATATAGTCCGAAGAACTGCGAACCTTAAGTGTATATAGGAAGAATACATTTCTGGTCAGTAGGTATTAACGGCGGACTGGAAAGGCATAAACTTAATGTTAAAAAAGGAAAGAAATGTTGGTGGGTCTCCTACTGTGCGTAATTTACGTGCTAACAGTAATAAAATTGATTATTTAATTGTGACTGTATAAATAATAATGAATTTGTTAAATAATTACAGCACAATCAGTAATTAGAATAAACATACTTCACTAACCTCAACTGCTCGCTCACTCAGGACAATGATCGCTGGCGGTCTTATAGTCAGGGTGGTGGTGTGCACGAACAGGTTCAGGGGTATTTGGTATTTGATTGCAATGTTGATTGACAATAAAACATGGAACGTCCATACAAGTTGTACACAAGAAGGCAGAGCTTCTACCTTACGCGACGCGCAGATTGTGATGATTCACAGCTCCCAAAATGGTCGAGGGGTATCGTCAGTAGTATCACAATTGTTTGATTACCCACCAATAAAGATTGAAAACCTAATAAGGGAACGGAGGATTTGGCGAAGATCGCAAGGTGCATGCTAGAAGCATAGGACGGGGGAGGTGGGTTTTTCGGAAGTCGCTTGGCGTTCCCGGGGGCTCCCTACATGCCTGAGGAAGGCTATCTCTGAGGTTTTTAGTGGGTAGGCCTCCCTCTTCTGGGGAGGAGAGCCCCACATAATCGCCGGCTCGCCACAGCCGGGGTATGCAATTTAATGCATTTTCCTCAGGGGAACAAAAAAAAATGGGGAGGTGGGTGTAGAAGGGCGAAGCAGCACGTACTGCGCAGCGTGTAGCCGGGCCCGCAGCGCGCGGCGGGCGGCAGGCGGCAGGCGGCCCAGGCGCCGGCGGCCCAGGCGGCGTCGCGCGGCCGGCACGAGCGCGCGGTGGGGCACGGCCGGCTCTCCTGCCGCGCGCCGCAGTTCGGCCCGCCGTGCACCGTGCGCACGCGCATCTGCTTCCCCGGATCTAACCAAACTCCACATTCTTTATTCACACACAAGACGCAACATGTTAAACGGAGACACATAAATAGAGCATGCAATATCACATGGACGTAACCAGACTGCATTGTGTATTAAGACGGCGATGTCTTGCTACTGGTCTGAATAATGGCTTAGGGGGTGGTGTCACTTATATTTCATATTACAGGTATTACTAATGTTGAGTACGTATCACGAAGTATAATAGAAGATAATTGTCATTAAGAAGAATTCTTTATATGTTTTAGCTGCGAAAGTATGAATCAAGCATTGATCTTCTTTTCTTTATCTATCTAACGAAACAAGTAAACAAATTATACGTAATCCATATTCAGCAAAACAATCTAAATTTTTCCATCCGGCACGGAATATTTTGCTATATTTTGTAGTGCGATTATAAAATAGTGTCGCAAAACCAAAATCTTTCGGTATTTTAGAATTGATTAGAATATAACTTAATTAATACAGAATAAATAAATACCGCAAGTGTTAGGGCACAGAGTCCACGGCATCCAAGCCTCGACACGGCAGCCGCGACGGCAACGAACGGTGCATGCGCGTCGTGCTACGGGTCGATGCAGCGGGGCGCATCTGGATCATAAGAACACATAATAAATAATATTCCGCAGATCGGTAGTTGAGCAGAATTTCATTCCGCAGCCCACGTAGCATGACCAACGAAACAAAATACAGTAAGGCGTTGTACGATATTACCGCCATCTTGAAATTTATCCTTTCTACGAAATTTGACAGTTGAAAGCGATAAGTTTTCAGAAACTTATCGCATTGTGGTGGTCATCCTACGGGGGCAGGTGTCTTTTCATGGTGTGATTTTGCCATGAATAAAAGCAAATATTACGACTTATTATTTTAGCAAACCTTAACCATAACTTAACATACCTGTTATTTACGTACTTACTATATACGTTGGTTTGCGCATTTAATGAAGTGGCTTTAATGATATTCTACTATACATAATTCATATCCATCATTCTGTGCGTCGTTTAAAAACGCCCGCTCTGTATGTACATACTTTCCCAAATCTAATCTTTTAATGTTTTATTAAATTATTAATTAATGAAAGAGATCATATAAAAAGTATAGAGCAAAAAGAGAGAGTGTTATAAGTCAGGCTATGGAAGAGACTCTGGTCCACGTTGAGCCTGTTTTCATGTTTCCTAATTAATTTAAATATTGCAAACGTCTCATTCACTCATTGGGCTCTCCCAAAAAAGCAGATAAATATTAGTGTGAAGGGAGCAACATTGAAATCAATGTTGCTCCCTTCACACTAATATTTATCTGTTTTTTTAAGGTTAAAGGACGGTTAAGGGTATCGAGAGGTGTTTGTGCGGCAGCTAACGAGACGCTGTCGGCGTTATTATTAATGTTTTTAAAAAAACTGCCTCACGCTAGGATTTTATTCCGTATCGTGGATGCTTATTTTTACAAGCATAAAATACGTCCAAATCGGACCAAATATTTTATCCGGTGCGGTAATGGAAGCCGCAACCCGCTACGCCAATTATGTTGGTAGATTAGTTATAACATTATTAAAAACTATTCTACCAATATAATAATGCAAGTAAGAATTAATTTTCACGAATAGAAAGAAATAAAGAAAAGTTTTTATTTGACGCCAATTTAACATATTAAAGCTAAAGTACAGTTACAATATAATACAGAAAACAATAAATAAATTAACAACAATAAAAAATTAACAAAAAATGGCGACCAAATGTGCGACCCCACTCAGCTAATAGCCACAGATAACTGTGACGCTGATTTTCAGTGGGGCCACCAGGACAGAGTATCTCCCCTTTTACAAAACGTGGTTGCCATAAACATTCGCTCCGAGCTCCGATACGAATATAGTCTACGGTTGGTTAGTAGAAATCCTGTCCTATGCTATTATTAACGTTGTTATTATGGAAGCAAATAGTAGGACTTACAATGCCTCTCGCACGACATCAGCATTGTTCTGCACGCACATGACGTCTCTTGTCATTTCTCCTTCTTCAACACAGGGTTCTTCATCGTCGCTTTCGTTTAACGCTTCTCCATCCTACACAGTTATCTTTTAGTTATATAATTGCCTAAAATATCAAATAATTCTTAATACGTATGCAAGATTAGTTTTAATCACAAACCCCTTAGTAATTCAGTGACGATGATCAAAGCAAACAACCCCAACCCACTTGTTTGCCAAAGTAACACTTGAGATAGTTTCATTAAAACGGAATGTAGAGAACTGATTCCGAGAATTTCAATCATTACAATGCTGTTTGATACTGGAACGATGTCAACTCGGTTGTCGGACCAGTTTAATAGGAAACGGAGGAAGATTAATTCGTCCATCAAAGTAGATTTCGTTAACGTTGTTAATCAAAGTATTAAAATAAGAAATGTTAATGTTATTGATTAAAGTTAACTTAAATTGAAGAACAATAGTTAAAGATTTAAACAACAGGTACAGTTTAGAAAAACAATAATAAAAAAACAAGAACAAGTGACTTTGTTGCGATACAAAAATTGTGGTGTAGAAAAACCTCCTGGCGTGAATTTTACCGAAAGATCAGTGTAGTTGGTGATCGGTATGTAATCCTGCCGCCTCCGCTCGCACGGGCCCCAGGGTGTCGCGAGCCAGGAGTAAGTGGCACAGGCATGGGTGTTGCACGATTCATTCTGGACTAGCTGATCCTCCGAAGGGCATGGCCAGCCATCTGTATTGAAAGTACATATAACATCAATGGCGACCTCCGTGGCCGAGCGTTTAGTAAGCTGTTTTCATGATGTCGACATCACCGAGGTCCTGGGTTCGAGTCCCGGTGGAGGAAGATGTTTGTGTGATGAATACGAGCATTTGTGCCTTATTTATGGCTATTAATATATATTTATCGTTACCTTAGACACATCTTACTACAAACCTTACATTGCTTACTTTGGGCTAAGCTATAGTCCATTTCAAATAAGATGATCTCTGTGACAGTTCGATTTCGACCCTTGTAGAGAGGTCCTACAGTGTAAATAAAATCGATTGTTTCTGGTAATCTATTATACTTTATATGGAAATGAAATCGATATTATCTTACTACTAAAACTTTGAAAAATGCGTAATTCGGAGCACGATGAACTGTCACAGAGATCATCCTAGTTGAAATGGACTATAATTGGTGTGAGTGTGAGATATAGATATTATTATATCAATTGAACAGGCTTATCGATTAGTATAGGTGGTCGGATTTATCTGTACCTAATTTATTAAATAATTGAAATATAATTGAGTGCATAATGCCTTAAACACAATTTTTCCGAGACGTCCTAACGTTAATAAGTTATACGTAATCCTGGACGTTAAATCAATATTCAACAAAATATGTTAAATAGTAATATTAATCTTTCTATATACAAAAGTTATTATGTACATAAATTTGTTTAAATGGGAAATAATTTATCTATTTCAATATTATAAAAAGGCAATGTTTGCGAGTTTCTCATTTCTATGATATTGGATATGAGAATGGTTTGAAACCTGGAGGACCTTCAATTGGATTCCTGTAATAATAATCCAGAAATTATTATCACAGGAACATATCTGTTTCCTAGTTACCCTAGAAAGAAAAGCTGGAATAACCTATGTATGTATATGTTTTAAAAATTTGTACATTGACATGTAGGTAACAGGAGTAATTTATAAATAATCGTTAAGTGCGAGTTTCAATTTCAATACTTTTATTATTTTAATATAATTTTATTTATGGACGCAATTCTATGTAGACATTTCAAAGTTTATATTGTATGGAAAGTAATATTTAATACTAAGAAATAATCTAATAAATATTATTTAGTTTTATTTATACTATAAATCAGAAGAAAAAGGTTGACAACACATGTTTATATTGGTTTACATGGTTATCATGAGTTGTTACTAAATATTCTTATACCAGTTTGGTTAAACTATAGCTTAATGTTTAAGGCCGTTTGCCTTAATTCGATGTAGAAGTTATATATCTTATCATTAAAAAAATCTGTGACTAGATAATCATATGTAATTTATTATACTACTATTATATAAATGAAATACAACAAATTTTGCGATGTACCTAGTCCTAAATATAACGAACCTGGGGACGCGTGCGCCAGTATGTGCCGGCGGCGCGTTCTCGATGGTCGCGGGTGCGCAGGCGCACTGCAGGGGGCAGCGCACGGCGACCACGCTGCCCACGCGGACACCACGCAGTCGCCGGGGCACGCGATGCGGCACCGCTCCGTGCGTGATGGCGCCCCGCTGCCACTGCACCAAGCGCGTTGTGCTTCTTTCTGTACACAATAAAATGCTTCACTGAATTTTACTAGTTAGAAGATTTCTATAGTTTGATGACCTTATGATGTTGGACGCATATAACTACTACAGCTTTATCATTAACATCAATATTCCAGTTGAAAGATATTTGCCGCTGGACATAAGTGGCTCCCAAGGATCATTATACCAGAGGTTACAGGTCGTTCCTCGCTAGGCTGTCCCAGTGCAGGCTGGTAGAGAACGTCAAAGCCTCGTTTGTTGGTTTGTAGGATACGAGCAGGTGACTGTGTCTTTGGACTTGCCTATCTGTTGTAGTTTGGACCACCTTACATCCCTTACAGTTTTAGGAAGATTATTTTAGGGAATGCAAAAACAGTGGATCTACATCTTGTTAGCGAATATGCCTGACGAGTTGTATTACATATAAAGTCCATTTAGTACGTAAAGGCACAAAAATTTCTTTACTAAGTCTTTAAGACATTAAGCATTTCACTTGGGAAATAAATAAAAAGGGGTTTTCAATGTAGATTACGCCAGTAAATGTTCAATAATTATACTTATTATCTAAAATAGTCAATCTCAGGTCTAGTTGTAAAACAATGTAGGTAGGTACTATCGCATATTGGCGCCCAACGTGGGATATTACTAAATCGTTTTCGGTAACAGTTTCAAGATTTTCGTTTGAGTGAAGCTTAGCATGTCATAAAATATAGGTCGTATTTAGTTATAGCCTGAATACATTTGATAGACCTAACTCCTAGTACATACTGGCGCCCAACATGGGACATTTCTTGAATATACAACATGTTTTCATTTGATTAAATAAATAAAATAAATTCGATTCATACAAGCACAACAATAATATATTTACTATAATATTCAACTGTGAAACTAACATATAAACTAGCTTACCCCATCGTGGCCAACACATCTGAGTTCTCTGCTGCGCCTGCCCGGGCCGCAAGTGGAGTGCGGCTGACTCAGCACGCACGGGCCCCATGGCAGAGCCTTCCACGATGCACACCTAGGCATTGTACATGTTCGCTTTTCCTCTAATGGAGGGCAAGGGGCACCTCCTCCAGACGCCGCGGAGATCACGCGTCGTCGCCGTACGCTGTATCCTGTGCCCGATTTGAAAATAATACATATGAATAAAATTTCATTCAACTAGTGAATTAAAAATAACATTAATTTGTACTGAAATTAATATAATTATTTTTAATTTGGATTACAAACATAGTTTAAAATATATTTACATTTATTTTACGTACATTACATAAATTTTGAAAATAATTATTTATAACAAGACTTAAAACTAAACTTAACTATTTACAACAAACCTACTTAGTAACTTACCTATGTATATAAATTTGTAAATTAAATTTAAATAAGTATATAAATTTGCTTTATATAAACATTCTATATTTAATAGCGAATGCACGCCGCTGTTTCGAGCCTAGTCATTGCGCGAGCGCATCTATTTGGTGATAGTAGGTTCTTGACAAAAATTTGTACAACTTTGTTCGGTTGTGACTAATATTAAAAATAAATGTGTGTAAATATATATATGAATTGCAATTTCGATAAAGGCAGCTTCTAATAAGTTGAAATTTAATTTTCATCGAAACATTTACCCACAGATTTATATGGCATATGTACTAGATTGAAATTCTAAGATTGTAGATACTTTGATAATAATTTCGATACTATATTCAACATAGGCATTCACAGGTACTTATTTAAGTCAAGAAAAATAGTTACATAACGTACAACAAAAAAATGAAAAAAGAGGCCTCAATAACTGTTTGGATATTTAATGAGCTTTCTCGAAAAGACGAAGAACTATCTACCATCCGCTCTGATGATGTTCAATATTTACCCGTAGTGGTTAACTGCTGCACAGGAAACAAGGGACATCCATCAGTCGGTTGACAAGCTCCCCACTCGCTCCACTCGCCAACTTCACAATCACGAGGACATGGTACCTGGAGACGAATTTTTGAAACAACATAAAACCAATTCGCATTAGAAATCGTGAGATTCATATACGAATTTCCGAATTCACTGTTTCTGAAATTTCATTTCGTGCGTTGTGCAACGAGTGGTTCAACCCACTCGTTTTTGATTTCTACTAGTAGTTATATCCAACGCTGAAGTGACGTTGACAGTGATAAATTTACTTTGGTTAATGTAAAGCTTGTAAATAGGTGCATAATAATAAGTAAATATTTTTTGTGATTTTTAATTATACTGCGTGAAACGGAGTCTAATTAAGAATTTGTTTTTAATGACAACACTGAATTCGAGTGATACAAAAATCTGTGAAATTGTAACCAGTAGAAAATAATTTTGTATTCGTATTTGAATTCCAAATTCACGTTTAATAATTCAAAAATACGTCCCCTGTTCGATAAAGGTTCATAATTATGGAAAGTATATTTTACAAGTAACTTTAACGTATGTTATATACAAAATAGCATACAATTTGCTATCCTATCTATACTGTTATATATATATCGATTAGCATTCAAAACCGAAATATACGATATTGAGGTGGGTTTCGTGGCAATGTCGATTTAGCCTAAATTATGCACTGAGGAGGCCGGAAACTACGCTCGCAACCTTGTCCTCATTCGCAGTACTTTGGAGTATATTCACATTGATTTATTTGGTTGGTAATAATGGCTACTCATTTTAGCTGGTACTTGCGACTTTATCTGCGCAGGATTATCATTTCGAGTAGCTTATATTAGCGTGTTGTAGAAATGAACTTACATTGGTGTCGATTCTGGCATGTTTCTCTAAACTTAAAACTAAATTTGACAACAGTCTATCCTTGTCATACTCTGTACATAATGACAAGGAGAGACTGTTGTCAAATTTAGTCTTAGGTTTAGAGAATCACGCCAGAATCGACACCATTATGACATTAAAATTATCACATAAATGTTTTCGGGTGCATTTAAAAAATATAACAGAGATGTTACAGTCGCACTATGATAACGTAACAATATTGTCAACATAAGAAATACAAGATAAAATACAATATCTTTATAAATTGTTGCCTATGTATATTCTGATGTTAAGCTATATTATTGTGAGCTGTTATTAAAACACATTCTTTATTTCTTACTTGACAAAGTAACCAACATCCCTCCATACTTACAAACTTTATTGTCTATATGTAGGGATAGTATTTTAGGGAAGCGATTTTATTGATGAATCAGTAATCTATAACGACTCGATTTGATAATACTTTATCAAGTCGATTCTATTTTTTTCTTAATCACATTTCAACCTTCTTAATAGTAGTGATTATGGTGCATTTATAATTGCGTTTTTTCATAACAAGTTTTCCGATTCGATTACGATCAGCTTCCACCCGGAAAGTTATTGTACAGGTTTCATGAAACACAGTTTTTTTGTGTTGCCATTACAATTCATTAAATTCTTTGCATATGTAATTCGGTAAAGGCGCTATTAGTCGCTTATCTCGCAGGGCCGCACCAAAATACCAGGTTTGACGGTGAAAGGTTGGGTAGAGTGCAGTGGGCAGCCGTCAACGCGAATGCACGCAGTCTCATCAGAATATAAATATATAGAAGATTCTACAGCGCGTTTCAAATTTCATACGCGATTGAGATTTATTATCACAGTAAAAGAATTGTGTTTAGTGTGAAATAACTATGAATGTATTGCACAGCGCCATCTTGTGTTGTGACACTCACCTCGCAGGGCTGCACCAGCGTCGGCATGGGTGCGTGCGCGCACTGCGCGGGGTGCAGCGGGCGTCCGTCGGTGCGCACGCACGTGGCCTCGCGCCGCTGCACGCCGCCGCCGCAACTCGCCGCCGCCATCTTGTCTTCATCGTCTGCTTCGTCGTCATCCTCCTCGTACGCCACATCCTCTGCATCTTCGTCGGCGTCATCGCTGTCGTCGTCATTTAAGGCTGTTTAAACAACGACACATTTAGTTTCCTCCTCCATTTTAAGCAGTCCCAAATCAGTCAGTTGAATAACACGATTACTATGATATGATTTTAAACGTTTTAAATTTCTTTACAGTATGTTATTGGTTGTCTTTACGAAAGAACTTCATATGATTGTAGAACAGAAGCATTACGATCGTAAGAAAATAAAACACGTGTTAAGCAAATGGGCAGGAGCTGGAAATGATCAGAATAATGCTCATAGGTTTTTCTATATCTTAGAGAAGTCGTATTAGACCATTAAGCTAACTAATATTGTCTAATATTAGGTACTGTAGTAGGTACGTTTCATAAGACCTGACAACCGTTATGGATACAAATAAAAAATATGACGGATATAAATAAAAAATATGATTGTTAAGTAATGTAATATTAAACATTTATAAATACTGCCGATATTTGAACGTGACAACGTCTATTACATGGTATTTTTTTCTGGATGCAATGAAATTATTTAAAATAATGTATAACATTTATATTTTTATTTAATAGTTTGTTTAAATTTTCTGTTTCTGAAGTTATACATAAATTAATTATTATGAGTAATGTGCACTTGCACACTAAATACAATAAGCATATGATTGCACATACATATGAACATACATTCATTCATCTTCATACAGAAGTTTATAGTTACAATAAAATTAAGCGTGGACTCCGTGTGTCGTCAGATTCGGCCGTTACGGTGTTTTCGAGAATGACTCCACGCCGCCGTACCAATTTAATAGACGTTGTCACGTCAATAAAGTAATGTATAACATTTATATTTTTATTACGTTGCCGTGTGGCGTCAGATCAGCCGTTACGCCGTTCGTGGACTCCGTGTGGCGTCAGATTCGGCCGTTACGGTGTTTTCGAGAATGACTCCACGCCGTACCAATTTAATAGACGTTGTCACGTCAAAAATTATGTAAGAGGCGTTAAAATTTAATTTTCCAAAATGCAGTTAAGTTCGTGAAGTTACTGTTTCTTTTTGTTCAATTCTACGAGTCATGATAATTCATAGAACAAGATTTATACAAAATAATTGCAAAGTACGCTTTATGCCGACGTTCTCACCAGGTATGGCAGTCGCCGCCTGCTCGACAGCCACTTTGCACGATCCCCACGGCCCTGGCACCCAGTGCGCGCTGGCCTCCAGAGCAGCTGGTCTCACCTCCTCAACCACATCACACTCCTTACCACCACCTTAGGAGTACATATATTCCAAAGATTTTCACTAGTTTAGTCGACTTGTAAGAGTCATTGAAAACATTAAGAACCTAACTAGTAGTTCCCAAACTTTTATGTGTCGTAGACCTTTTGTCATGTTTTCCGGTTTTGGATAGACCCCTTACTTACCTGATATTGAATGCCTACATCATAGGTATTTTTATAAATAATGTCTTTATAATATATATATATATATATATATATAATGCTAGCAAATAGCTACTATCAGTCCCGTCAATAAAAGCCAGTAGGGTCATTAGGACCAAAGGCTTAGGCTGAGTTTAGTCGGTAGGTTTGTTGGGTCGAGCCGCCTCGATTCACCAGGAGTCCGACATAATCAACGTATCCCTGCTTGCCTGTTGCGTTGGTATCCATGATGGATTCTCAGCCCCCTCTCTCCTGAGGAAAAAATTAAAAAATAAAGTACTATCAGTGTTTTTTTGAGATCTAATATCGTGGACCCCCATTTTCATTTCATAGACCCCAAATATTTTTTTTTCGCTGATGTAGACCCCTTGCAGGTTATCATAGACCCCCAGGGGTCGATATAGACCACTTTGGGAATCACTGACCTAAACCAATTGTGTCAACAAACAAATAATATTTTTGAATTTCAATTGACATATCACTATAATGACATTTCAAGTTGTTATGACTATGGAGGTCGTCAAATTGTATTGACGACCTCCATAGTCGAGTGGATAATACACCGGTTTCAAGGTGTCGCCATCTCTGAGGTCCCGGGTTCGAATCCCGGTGGGGGCAGATGTTTGTGTGATGAATGCGAGCATTTGTACCTTAGTCATGGTTGTTGATATATATTTCAATAAAAATTATTTATATATGTATAATATATGTATGTCTATCCGTTACCCTAGATCCCATTGCACAAGCCTTATAGAGCTTAGTTTGGGCTAGGCTAATTGGTGTAAGTGTAACAAATATTTATTTATTTATTTATTTATACTCAATTACAATTTGAGTCGTGCTACGTCATCGTAACCTTCAAGTCAAAATCCGATAAATGAATAATTTTTAATGACATATTTTGTACTATAGTGTGTATGAAACTTGATAATTTTTTGACTAAAATTACACAATTTTAGTCAAAAAAATTGATTGATTAAAAATTGATTATAAATTTTATTTTATATTCATATTCGAATGGTGGAATTCTAGTTATTGGTAGGTAGTTTAACTTACCATAAAATATCGATGAGTTCATATCTAAAAATAACGCGCAATGACAAAAAACAGTCATCGATTTGAACTAGCGTTGAGCTTGTAATATAAGTCGTGTGAGTCATAATAGAAAATACAAAGTCATGTGACGCACTTTTTTTTTTCATTTGCTAACTCAACTAAATTATTACATTAAGCTTAGATCATAGAGACACCGAAGTTAGATCACAGACGAAATAGCACAAACACAGATACAAGTTCATTTGAGTTTCAGTAAAATGCTTGAAAAAACATTAATCGATAATATTATTCACTATATGTCAAAATGACACAATAGGCCTGTTTCCACTAAGAATGAATCGGATGGCTTAGAGTTTCTAATGATTAATCATGATATGTTGTAAACAAAAAACGACTTTTTTTATTAATTTAATATAAGATTACTAATATTTTTGGAAATTAAAATCGGCAAAATTACTTATTTTATCACGTGACATTAAACACCAATCAGAGAAGCGTGACGTCACGCCTCGCGAAAGACTGGTTGTAGTGTAGCTGTACATACATCATCTATCTAATCTGTGCTGTCAGTGAACACTGAACAAGTTATTTTGATACACTTTGTTTTCAGAGACTATTGTTAAATTAATACAGTTTGCCATGGAATCAGGATTTACCAAAGCAAACAGCAAGTAATTTGTCCAAAATTGACGCCGTTATGCTTGGGAAATTTTTCGCAGCAAACACAGATTTTATATATAAATAATTTATTTGGCGTTTTTATCGTTGTGCTTTTACATTGGGGCACTATACAGTATTTATACTATAAATAAAGTCGATTGTTTCGCGAGGAGTGACGTCATTCAAGACGCCATGACAGTCTTGGCCTTTTTCGAAGTCAATTAGAAGTTAATTTCTAAAAAAGCAAAATACTTATGAAATAGGCCTATTTTTCTAAAAATAATATATATTAGGGGTAAAATAGATACTAAACTATCGTTTTAAACGAATTTCAAAATTTTGTCAACTAGCCTATTGGGTAGGTATCTATTTTTTATTTTGCATAATGTGACAGTATTCTATTAGCTAACAAATGTTGTAGAAGCGACATGGTAGCTGCGCTTATTACTTTTAAAGACAGAGCTAAATATTTCCAGCATTACCGTGGCTCGTTTTATAAAAAAATATTATGGACAAAGACTGCCTAAATACTTGGTGCCTAAATTATATAATAAGCTCGAGATATTGAGAAAAGATCCGAAATTTACCAAAGCACAGGTAAAATCAAGGTTACGAGTTGCTTTGCTCGAAATGGTAGGTTAGTTTAAGCGTCAAATATATAGATAGATTGTAGGTTATATTTTTAATTATGTATAAGAATAAGAGCGCATCTCGCCCATAAATGTAATGTTTGGCGAGAATATTATATATTAGAAAAAATGTTAACCTATATCGTTGAAAAAAAAAAATAAGCGCTTCATACTAAATACAGTACAGTTGTGACGTCATAATTTTGTAAAGTCACCTAATATTTATGAATGTATAAACAAAAATTGTCAGTGACTTAACTAATTATCAATAGTAAGGATAAATTAGACTTAGAGAAGCTTGGTGTGCTCAATAGATGCAGGTGGTATTTCACAACGGCCTACCTGCAACGTTTTAAGGCGCAGGTTCGGCTACATATAAAACACTTTAGATACTATGAAATAATTGAATATACGTTCTCAACTTTGCGGAGGGTTTCCCAGTATCAACTTTTCTCTCTGGACCGCATTCATCGGAGAGTGACTCGAATCCTCACAGCCCAGATAATGGCTCTACGTAGAGATATAACCTCGTAACGCATTCATAATATATGCTATAAGGGAGCGTTCAAAAGAATTGTTCGGATTGATCCCTGCCGCTAATGACCGTCATCACTTTACGACAAAACATACATTCATCACCTTGACGGTTGGCAGTTCACAACAGTGTGTTTTTCCAGCAACTTTCTGCCTCGCACTTTAAAACTATGGAATGAAATGTCGCTTGCGGTATTTCCGAACCAATATCCAAACGTTCTAAAGAAGACTGTATTTCCGGCAACGCATCTGTGATTCCCTGTGTTCGGTGTCTATGGGCGGTGGTAATTGCTTACTATCAAGTGATCTGTTTGCTCGTTTGCCTCCCTATAAAGGCATTTTGACTCGTGTACAATGTGACTCTTGGGCATTTGACACTTGAATGAATGAAATATGGTGCGTTCCAGCAAATTTTTGAAATGGCTGGGCCGATTTTAACGGGACTTTTATTGGCAGGTAGCTGATGTAATAATGAGTACCTTAAACTATACCTTTTATTTTAGAAAAATGCACTTAAAACAAAAATGCTAAAACCGAAAAAAAGCTTAAATTTTTTGCTAAATTCCACGCGGACGAAGTATTAAATTATTATATTATTGAATTAAATAACTATTATATACACTTTATTCTTACTACTTGGTTACTATTAGGACATTTTAAAATAATATATCAAATAATCTAGGCTTTAAATTCGATACGCTAAGGTTGCTAATTAATTACATAACATGCCCGACCTTGCGGCAGTCTCCTTAGGCGACGCGTCCGTACCAGTGCGCCATCGGAGCGCGGTCGCCATGGCAACCACTCCCCCAGCAAGCAGTCCTCTTTGATCACGCACACGCGGATCGTGTCGAACGTGGCTACGTCGGAGCCGCAGTACCTGTTGAAATCAAAATTTATCATCAATGAGACGTTACTGTAAAGTACAATTTCACTGACAACAAAAACATGACACAAATAGAAAGAAAGAAAAGTTTTTTATTTGGCGCCAATTTAACATATTAAAGCTAAAGTACAGGTACAATATAATACGGAATACAATAAATAAATTAACAACAATAAAAAAATAACAACAAATGGCGACCAAAGGAGACTCCACTCAGCTAATAGCCACAGATAACTGTGACGCTGATTTTCAGTGGAGCCACCAGATACAAAGAATACTTACACAGATACAAATAATATTTATATAAAACTAGCGACCCGCCCCGGATTCGCACGGGTGCAATGCTGGTACTAAATACACTTTTTTTGTAATTATTTACGACATCACATTAGAAACCTCAAAAATAACAGTATTTGTTCACTTTTTAATGGATGTTATTATTAGAGATCGGATAATCGGATGCATATTTACCTAAAGTTAATTTTTGGCTCACAAATTATGGAAGCGGCTTTTTAAAATACATTTTGTTAAATAAAAATCCCGGGAAAATACGGGACTGCAAATTTAACGTAATGATGTTGTTTGAAAATTACTAAATTAGCACGTGGTATTTATTTTCAAAAGACCGAGACTCCGGGTTCATTTATACAACTATGCATACGTATTTACATGAAGTTTAGTTTCAGTTCCCCGTGCGATTTATGAATGTACGATTTATTACATGAAGAGTGTTATACGAAAGTAGTGAGCTAGTTTGATTAAAACAATAATCAATTAAATAATTGAATAAAAAAACAGAAATGGTGAAAAATTTTATTTAACAAAACAATAAAAAGCCGTTTCCATACTTTGTCTTAAACTAACTTTAGGTAAATATGCATCCGATTATCCGATCTCTAGTTATTATACATATAAACATTCCACTTCAATCACTATATCTATTCCGTTAAAATCCGTTGCGTAGTTTTAAAGATAGGGACATACATAGAGATGTAGGGACAGAAAATCGCATATCATCGCATAACGAATCTCATCAATCAAGGCAATGACAAGAAGAAAGCAACACACTGTTATGTTTTGAAAGTACAAGATTTGTTATCAAGAGATTTCACCTGTTTGCAATCTACTAGTAAATTTATAACGTAATGCGTCGATTATTTAGAATTTACAATAGAAATGGATTCTTGAATGACAAACGATAACAAGTTCATCGGATGTTCATATTGTTCGATTCAGATTAAAATCTAAACCAAAAAAACATAGCCCTTTATAGGCACTTACGATGTCAAACAAATATAAAACTTAAGGACACAAAGAACTTATGAGTTACATAGTCTTGTATTACACGGATACATATAAGGAAAGCAAAAAAAAGGTACTCTCTACACCTGTTAGAAAACTGGGACAGTCGGTTAAATCTATGCCAAGGTTTCTCTCTCGTACCATGAAGTAGGAAATTGTTGAATATATAAAAAAATAAGTTTCAAGCAAACAGATTATCAAATCGGTTCGATTGCGATTGTAGATTATACCATTACCCTATCAATCTTAATATCGACACATAATTTTTAACACCGCATATTTCAAAATGGTTAAGTTTTTAGAAAGCGAAATGTATCAGTCTACTTTTGTTACACGGAACAGATACTTAAATTTGGACCATTATTACGTATTCATGGCAAAAAGCAAAAAAGGTTATTAGGCTGAAAATATTAATATTTTGTGTTACGCGTATTTATCTTATAGTTCTAAAGCTATTTAAAGCAAAACATATACAGAGTTGTGCCAACTTGATCGTGATATGAAGTTTACCGCACAAGTGGGTCGGTTCTTGGAGTATTGATCTAGGGGAAACTTCGCCTTCACGATAGAACTTCAAATGCCGGCCGAATATCATCATCATATTTTAGCCGACAGTATTACATTGATGATAACTTTTCTTTTATGATTCGAACGAAATTATCTATGTTTCCGTTTCACAATTCATTAAACTTTCAAGTGTTATTGCTACGTTTAGTTATTACAGCGTAGCAAAAAAGAACCTATTAAACAGTTCAACTTCATTTAAGAGAAGTTGAAATTCAAAAAGTTTAATATTGGATTCAGTTCTATTCCTAACTACTTGACTAATTGAAGGATAAATGACATAAGATTTCTGGTTTTGGATATTTTGAGTTATACGTTTGAAAATGTATTTTTTACATTGTGTGACTGTTCTTGGGTATCGACAGCCATAGCTGACTATCAGGCGAGAGATATGCCCCTTTATTAAAAAAAATATATTAACACATTCAAACGTTCAGTAATTACTATCTTAGACTAAAGTAAAAAGTATACAAAAACAACGTATGATTTTAGGGGCGGTCATAGTCTTTAAGCAATGATATTTATTGAAAGATGGAAATTAGGTTAAAAATAAAAAACCTTTAGTGATTCGGTCATAAATGCTTTGTTATGCATGAAAAAGTCAAGTTACGGAATGTTTGGTTTTTTGTTTCTTTATGAAATTTGTATGAAAAATAACAATAAAAGACCGAGTTTTTACGATGACAAATAAGTTTTAACAACATGTATAATAACACGCCTGGTAAGGTATAACAGAAAAATACTAATAAAATTATTAACTCAAACCTTTTAGCTCTTAATATAATCAAAGCTAACTTTAAATGTTTAAGTCTAAATATGAGATCGCAACAAAAGTTGTCGAAATTAAATACATGAGTACGTTAATCAACCTGATCTAGTTGCGTTTGTCCAGATATACAAGGGGTTAATTATAATAGGTATCTGGCATAATCGTAGATTATAAACTGTACTAGTGCGCGAACTTTTTTAAATAAGCATCTGAAAATAAATTTAGATTTTTGAAAAGTATGTATAATGTCAAGTTCTTTACTCAATAATTCTATTAGCCTTGGGTAAAACAATTATTACTTATTGTCTTCTCGTTTGTGGAGGTGCCACAAAATATCTTGTTTATAAAATCAAAAAAAGAAATAAAGGGTTTTCGACAACTCAATTAAGTAAATTCAGCAACCTCTTTGTAATAAGGCAATTCAAAATCTTGCATCTTATACAGATTGTACATAAGAATCTGGTAGTTTCTAACCCACGAATTGTGCCGTGACGTGGTGTTTTTTTCGAAAGTTTCGTCCACGTATTTTTTATATGATTTGTTTCATTAATTAATAATCTTGACAAATATCAAATATATCACGGAGCCATTTCTTAAACGTTGCGTAGTATGATTGTCATCTATAGTAAAACATCATAGATTAATCTAGAAAAGAATAGAGTGCAATTTTCATTGCAAGTAGCCAGTGCGTTGAAGATTCCTTTAAACCTAAGGAATTATAAGAAAATAAAATTTTGAATTTCTTGTGTTTTCCTCATTATTCTAACAACAAATCTAGAAAAAGAAGAGCAATTTTCATTGTGATTAGATAGTTCCTTACAGATTCCTTTAAATGCAAAAAAATAAAAATATTTTAATTTAATTATGACAAATCGATAATAAAATTCAGAGTTTCGTGTATTTTCCCCGTTGTACTCACAACAAATTACTACATGTATTTTTCTTCAATATAGTATTTGAGATGTTTACATTTTGCGGACGAAAAATATGATGTAAAATAAACTCATGATATATAACTACTCATTGGGGTCGGAGAGCTTCTCAGATGTGCTCTAATGATGCTGTAATTACGCTCGCTGGACAGCCCAGGGTTGAATGAAAGCATCCGCCGTGTAATTTAGGACACAAAGAGCTCGTGGTGTGGGGCATTTCTCTATGTTCGCTTAATAACACATCGGTATAATTACATTTGTAAACTGTTGCAATTAGTTTTTGGATATTTAGTTTGTAATTACCGCTCCTGAAATAAATATGGGACTAGAACTAAATATAGCTGATTTTATCATATATATATATATTATTTGAGCAATTTTTAACGTACAAAATATGTCAAAATAGAAATAGAAGTTTTATATTTAAACTAGACGTCGCGTGAGGTAGTCCAACCCTACTGTCTTTCAATAAAAGGGCGATCTGTCAAAAATTTCTGTGTGTAATAATTTCTTATTGTTTGTTACCTAAATTAAAATGTCTAGAAAACTTTTTACGGTTAAGAGCACTTAAAAGAAGCTGCGTTTATGAATAATTGTATATCGTGAGGTGCACGCACCCCGCGGAAGGGTGTTCTCAGCCCCATTTTCATAAAAAATTGGTAATTGGTCTAAATTGGTGGGAATATGTCTTGTTTATACAAAATTGTACATATCTAAACATATTGCAATATTCGATAAAAGCGAACACATTTCAAGCCTCCTCACATTAAATGTGTAACATTGTTTAATATAGAAAGTATCCTATCAACGTACAAACAACAAAGTTAGGGGGATTTTATACGCTCATACAAATTAGGTGAGTGCGCAATTATGATGGCAATGACTGCAGTGATTTTATATAATGGAGTTTGTTCAATCGTTCGTTCAATCGATTTGTTACAAGATAATCACTATGGTCAAAGTTATACATTGTATTTTTTTTAAGTTTTCTTTCTTGTTTATTTATAAACACGAATTATCTAATTACAAAACTAATTAAAAAAGCTTGTATCAGCAAAGAGCTAATATTATATTATTTAATTTGAAAGAAAGGAAGAAAAATAATTTATTTCGGTCACACACTAAATAGAAAATAATTTGGAAGTTATTTAAAATGGTGCAAATGAAAGATGTTTTTACTATAGAAAGTACGCACTACAAAGAGTTAGCGTTACGTTAGTCATACATCATCGAAGCAAGGAACGAGGTCTTCACTCACTCTGTATTCCTATGGGACTAAAAAAAATTACACAAATCGTCCCAATTTCGACGAGCGTCTCAGTTTCGACGCTCTCTACTTCTTGTTTGCTTGGTCCAAATGTGTGCGGTGCACCACGCTCACCCTCTGAGGATTGGTCGCTCTCAATACAAGCCAAAAAGCCCTTAGGACCAAGGGTCTTAGGCTGTTTGGTCGGTAGCTCATATCTGTCGAGTCGCCTCGATCGGTCTGGATTACGACACAATTACTGTGGCCCTTGGTTGCGGTATCCACGAGGATTCTCTGCCTCTCCTCTTTTGAGGGAGAAAATATTGCGTGATTTTGCACCGCGTCCTCTGTTGAAGAGCGTTCGCACTTGCTACAGTTCTTTTTTAGGAGGTAGACTCTGTACCAGGGTCGTCTGCGTGGGTACCTCCGTCTTACCTATTTCCGCCGCCAAACAGCAGGGTTCGCTTTGCTGTGTTCCGGCGTGAAGGGTAAGATAGGCAGTGAAATTACTGGGTACTGTGACTTTACATCTTATGTCACAAGTTGGCAACGTACACTGTGGTTCTTATGAGGTTTGCAGATTTGCTGCGAATCTCGTGGGAACCACATGTACTATAGGCGACTGTTACCACTTACCATCAGGTGGGCAACCTGCTTGTTTGTCAACTTTAGCAATAAAAAAAAAAAAAAACAAGTTCAGTAGTTATTCATACCAAGGCTCCTAGGCTGAGTTTGGTCGGTCCACATAGGTCGAGTCACCTTGATCGGTTTGAAGTGCGACATATCACATCGGGACTTGGTTGCGATGCGATACCTATTAGGATTCACAGCTTATCGTCGTTTGAGGAAAATATATTGTGCGAATTGCATTGAGCCCTCTCCTGAGGAGCGGTTGCACTCAATAACAGTTACAACTTCATTAGAACCAGGGCTCCAAGGTTAAGTTTGGTCAGTATGTCACATCTCGAGGCATCTCGAGCGGCGTGAAGAACAACATCATCACCACGGCACTTGGCTTCCCAGCTTGTCCTCTTTTGAGGAAAATAAATATTGTGCGGTATTGCACCACGCCTTTTCCTGAGGAGCGGTCGTCCTCACTACAAGTCAAGTAGTCATTAGAACCAAGGTTTTAGGGTAAGTCAGTAGGTTACATAGGTCGAGTCGTCTTGATTGGTCTGGATTGCGACATAATCACTGCGGCATTTGGTTGGGGTGGTATTCTGGAGGATTCTAAGTCTCTACTCTTTTGAGGAAAAAAAATATTGTGAGAGACTAAAAAAGGTCTGAGTCTCGACATATCCTCTCGCTATAAATAAGTGCCGTGAAGGCGCTGATATTCTGACAGGCCCTTGTAATAAACCAAGCCCATAAGTTTTCACAGAACTATATTTATTTGCAACTAATGAGAATTATTAAATGAAATAATATAATACAAAACGTTCGGATATTCAAATTATAAAATCAACCCAACAAATTGCTCCATCCTTAGTTAAGATCGGGCCTGCCTCCCGCCGCGGTGCAATTAAACATTCAAATGTATCTCTCGGGTGTAATTTCATGCCACAGTACACCTAATCTTAATATTCCCTTCAAATTGACATATAAAAACTTATTAACAAATATATTTATTTGTTGTACAACGTAACTTTGAAAGATAACTGTATACTATAATGCATGTGTTACCTATCACTGCTGCAAAAGTATTCGCATCACTTTGATTCGGCGTGAAGGATACGATAAGCAGAGAAATTACTGGGTATTATAACTTTACATCTTATATCATATGTTGAAAACATACAATGTGGTTTTGTGGGGGTGGCAAATAAGCTATCAATCTCAAAGACTACCATCAAATAATCAGACGGCAGTCGGCGAATTTGTATGATTAATAAAATGTCAAATCTATACTAATATATAAATCTATACTAATATATAAAGCTGAAGAGTTTGTTTGTTTGTTTGTTTGAACGCGCTAATCTCCGAAACTACTGGTGCGATTTGAATAATTCTTTTTTTGTTGGATAGTCCATTTATCGAGGAAGGCTATAAGCTAAATAACATTACGCTATGACCAATAGGAGCAAAGACAGAGCGGTAAATGTGTAAAAAACGGGGAAAATTATTCATTTTTGAAGGCTTTCTTTGCGTGCGCTGCGAAAACGGTTCAAGATACACAAAAAATATGTATGAAAGAATTATTCCTCTATACATGATCTAAAAAAAAGTCCGCGACGGCATATGTCTATCTTTTAAGGTTTAGTCACAATGACCGTTTTTATGGTACCAAATTTGGTCGAAATAATTTGTTTAAGTTGTATCAACATAATAATATTAATCTTTATTCAAATATAAATATAAATATGTTGTTGGTTAACCAAAAATCTGCCGGAAGTCACTATTCCACGCGGACGAAGTCGCGGGCAAAAGCTAGTCTATAATATAATAGATGAATAAAGATGTAATGCTCTATTTTTAGGGTTCCGTAACTCTGTGGCGGTGGTAAAATCGCGAAAGCGCACCCCGCCACACACGCCCCGATATGGGCCCTGAGAACACAGGGGGGTTTTAGTGGGCCGGTCCTCGCAGACCGGAGTGCCCCACACACGTCCGCGCCTAGCCAGCGCGGTATCACGGTGCAAAAGGAGCATTTTCCCTCGAGAAAAAAAGGGCTCCGTATCTCTTGTAGAGGATTCCCTATAGGATCACTTTGTTGTCCGTCTGCCAAAACCCTATTTCTCATGAGCACGTGGAGGTGAAGTTAATAAGAAATAATGAAATACTTAGTAACAAACGCGGATTTTTGCAAAGAGTGATAGAGTTGATAAAAAATGATAAAAAATAATTAAAAAGATATATGTAATGGTAATTTTTATGAATTTAAATATTATTTCTTAAATACTAGTTAAATTCGAGGGGTTGCTTGTTATTGTAATTTATATATAGGTATATATTTTTTAAATAATCTCTTGTGTGTTGCTTGTTACTGACTTATAGTTGTCTACTCTAAATTGTAATAATGGACAAATTAAGGGAAACCTGTTATTGGCTATACATTCTAACATATATTGTCATTTAATCTAAGTTCATGCTGTTGGGTTTCTCAAGAAATAAAATAAATAAATAAACTTTCCAGTAATTAAAAAAATGAAATAAAGGAAAACATCCGAAAATTGTAAATTTGTAGAGACATCGCCAAAATAAACAACTTTGTGATTATAAACTCATTTGCTAAAGCTAAAGGTTCCTTTTGGTGCGCGAGTTTGACTCCTACTTGTCCGGTTTTTTTTCATTATTAGTAGTTGAGTATTTTACAATAGATTTAACATTTTCAAAAATTTTTAAAAATTACAACTACTATGTGTTTTGGCCATATGAAGAATTTAACGGTTTGTCTTTTTTCATGGTGAACCCATCTTACACAGGTTTCCCACACGTGCTGATGTTTCCATCGCTGCTTGGTTAGCGGCTACATTTTGTAGCTTTGGTAGTTCATTCTATTTAAGCGATTGGTCCAAAATGATATCAAAGAAGATATTATAGATAATTTTCATATGACATCCCTTTCCATCTAACTATGTGATATTTGTATATTATGCTAGTGTATAACAATTTTAATACAATAAATTAATTAAACTCATAAATAATACTCAATAAATTGATGAAATATTTTCGAATTTTTATGTTCTCTTTTTATGTAACAAATCTTAATTGTGATTCTCCCAAAACAAAAAAAAAGTCATTATATTTCATTTATTTTATATTAATTAATATGTCTGAAATTAGTCATAATTCTAGGATACATAATTTATTTTACTTGAAAAGTTCAATTTTCTTAGCCAGAAACCGAACCTGTCGATATTGACATACAAAAAACAGCGGCTGTATTATTACACCATTCGGTAAATGCCATACGGCAACTTAATGAAAATGTTGGATACAATAAATTTTCAGCTAGTAATAAATAGTTTCGAATTTTACTATCAATGGCCAATTAAAAAAATCACATCGATGTTTATTGTTAAAAAATTTGAACTTGAAATTTCTTGTCTGTTCTTCTCGAGAAGGCTTTCCTTTTTCCGAATAGGTGTAGTCATTATAATTATTATTTTCCTTGTTCGTATCCGCATATTAAGCTTATGTAGCTTTTTTTATAGGATAGGGCCGCAAACGAGCAAACGGATCACCTCATGGTAAGCGATACCGTTGCCCATGGACACCCAGCAACACCAGAGGAGTCACAGATGCGTTGTCGGCCTTTAAAAGAAGGGGGGAAGGAGTGCTGGGCCTCCGGTACCCTCACTCACTCGGCGAAACACAGCGCAAGCGCTATTTTACGCCGGTTTTCTGTGAGGCCGTGGTATCACTCCGGTCGAGCAGGCCCAATTCGTACCGAAGCATGGCTCTCCTACGGTAAAAGTGTAGTTCTTTGTGTCCTTTAAATTTAATATTTGTGTGAAGTTAGAAAGCGTTCTGATTATTCAATAAGCCTTTGAAGGTAAATCACATAACAGAAAAAAAGTTTCAAAATATATTCTTCAGTGTTACTTACATGTTCTCGACGAATTTCCCATCTTTATTTTGGCACTGCACCTGTCGTCGCTGAAGGCCCAATCGCGGGGTGTGTACCAGCGATTCTGACTCTGGTCGCAAGTCATACCTGCTAAATTTTTAACTTTAAGGTTAACCGGAATGGATAAGAGGGCAGAGAAACATACAGAGCGCGTGATTGTAGATGATTGATGCACTTATACAATGTGTAAAATAAAATCTATCTATCTATAAATGAATTACTGTTTGTGAGTTTCGCTAAACCACGAGAACAGCTGGACCGCTTTGGCTAATTAATTGCTCTTGTATTGTTTGTGGGAGTCCAGAGAAGGCTTAAAAGGTGAATAAATATGAAAATGCTCAGAATTAAAGGAATCAACAATTTCCATCTGTTTGAAAATCTTTTTGTTTTGCGGATTCCCGTTACGAAAAAAAGTTTAGGTCTTTTATTTATCTATTGAGGCAGTATAGTTTGCGGGGTCAATACTCATGAAAACGAGTTTCATTCCAGTAAAAATATTCTTTATTTTAGGATATCCTAAGTAATAAAATAAATGAAGCTATAATTGCCTGTCATTTATTATTGCATTACTACTCCAAAAAATATTTGACAATTCAAGGTTTTGAATAATACTAAAAAGGAAATCAGATATAAAGTCAACTTTGACGGATTTCTCCACAGGCATGCAATTTTTTATTAACAACTAGCGGACCCGACAGACTTCGTCCTGTCAGAAAGATTTGTACAGTGGCAGTTTTTTGTTCCTAATTATTTTATAGAT
The DNA here is from genome assembly GCA_036419045.1 of Scirpophaga incertulas. Lineage (NCBI taxonomy): Eukaryota > Metazoa > Arthropoda > Insecta > Lepidoptera > Crambidae > Scirpophaga > Scirpophaga incertulas. The sequence continues at coordinate 28,580,586 of CM071632.1, read as the reverse complement.
AATGTCGCATAGCCAACCAAATCGCAAAAAAAAGTCTAACTCGTTTTTCGACTCGATAAAAATCTTTTATATAGTCTATTAAAAAATAAATAGAGCGATAAAATCCTGCTACCGAAGATATGACAAGATGAAATGGACGTAAGTCGTAGTAGGTACACCATCCGTAGAGGAAATTCTATTATTTGATAGTGTCCTGCGGATGTCTGAGCTGTCAGGCGGGCTTCCTGCAACATATTTCCTGTAGGAAAATACCGGAGTGTGCCCTGGAATTGTACTTGCGCAAATTGACGGACATTTCCCAGATTTCCTTTGATAAAACTTGTTTGGAAACGCGAAGCAATTTCATTATATTTGCTTTTATTCGAGAAACCCTTGAAGTAAAAGTGATTTCATAAAAATACACACTCACAATCACAATCTATATAAATGTATAATATATCGAGTATAAGTACGTACTAAAATAAATGTCAATAGTGCGGTACCATTTTTATTCTGTATAATGTTTTTTCACGTATATCGCCTGTACAAGGTTATCTTTGTACGGAATATAGACGTGTGTTGTGATTATTATGTTTCGAATAAATTGCCATTTTGACTATAGCGATTGAAAATACCTATTTCAATATAAAGAACTGTATTTATAGGGAAAAATTTATAATTTTAATAATTGTCTTGATAGGGAAACGTCTCGATTTTACAGAACATGGCGAGTTGTTTTTAATTTGAGTTCATTTCGTAGTTATGGAGTTGGTGTTTTTTCCCGTTAAAGGGCTTTGTGCGATAGTCGTATAAGATCAGGTTAGGGAGAGAGTCGAAGATAGAAGAAAGTAAGGGATAAGGCAGAGCAAACTAGGGAAGAAATAAAAGTGGGTACTGGGGAGAGGAATCACACGAGCAAAAGAGACAGATTTAGATATAACTCAATAAATACGGTATGGGGAGACCAGTATGGGTTTCTTCAAGAGGGGAGGAGGATAGGTTTTCAAAGAGTCAGCTATGCGTTTGTAAAGTCCCTGGTGTTGCAGACATCCATAACTTACAGTCTGCCTACCATTAGCCAGGCCGTTACTGCCACTATTGTAGTATAGAAAAAATGTAGCGTGCATGTCTGTTTGTTCCACCCTAACAAGATAGTGAATATAGAGTCATCGCTGTTTTCCTACCGATTTATACAATATTGTTCGCAGTATTACTTTTTATGGGGTTTCAGTTTGAGCAGAGGTCCTCAATCTAAGGACAATCGCGTCCCGTCAAAGGATTCCAAAGTTTGTGGAGAGTCCGACATAATCACACGTCTTTCTCGAAACGCAAGGTATGCGGTAACGCTTTTTCCCAATATTAAAAAACGGTCATGGTACTTTGGTCGATTTGTTGCCTAGCTGGCTTGCGTAGGGCCATCATGGGACGTGGTGGGATTTGTTACTTGTGCCACAAAATGTTTTGGTTGTATAAAAAACAGAATTAATAGTTAAACAATACCTTTCTATTGACTTCTTATGTTCATCCTTCATAGGACCGCATTCGGTCCACTTCCCGACATACACCAAGTATTCAGAGTTGATTGTACTAGCGTCTGTAACAAAAATACATCTTGATAATATAAGAAGTAAGAAAGAGTTAAGAGAATTTCATATATACATAGTTTCTTGTTTTCTCTCTGTAAATAACACTAGAGCAATACTTATTTTTCTTAAAATCTGTGGCTTCTGACACTATCTTTTCCTTTTTTTTATTAATTTTTTGGCAAAAGAAATATAAATGATCAGAAAGAAATCTTTTCATTTATTATTGATGAAATTATTTAAATTAGTTTATATACTACATATGCATACAATAAACTAGGGACTATGAAACGTTGATTTTGGCTTCTAATCGTAGGTATTTTCCGACCGAACTGCTAAATGATAGAGACATCGCAATCTGTAGGTGAGTTCGACACAGCATTTTACAAATGTCAATTTATATTTTTTGCGACTTCGATGTTTCCTTTTAATAAGAATTGGCTAAGAGTGGCTTTTGTTGCAGCTCTTTCTTTCCCAACGTTTCATGAAATTTACTTGTGATTATATATATATTTATGTATTTCGAAATCAATAACATATTTGTTAAACAAAATTGACATAAAATATCAACACATTTTGCACAAAAATAACTAACATGAAACTAAACAATTAAAACAAATAACAGCGTCATGTTATTAATTCATCATATAATAATAATTGAATTGAAAAATAACAATAATGATATGTATGTACAACTGAGTTATATAAAAATTACTAAATTGAATCATAGTAAAAACATTAATTACAAGGACATAAATTATAAACTGCATATGCATGCTACACATGCATGAACAAGAATGCCATTTATATGACTTACAAATCGTAGTATAAAAATAATTATAAATCCTATTACTATTTTACTATTATAAAGGCGAAAGTTTGTAAGTATGGATGTTTGTTACTCTTTTACGTAAAAACTACTGAATGGATTTGAATGAAACTTTACCACAATATAGCTTATACATCACAATAACACATAGGCTACAATTTTTGAGGTTTCTATGAGGTCGTAAAAAAACACATTTTTTGCGCTTACATTGCAAACGCTGACTGAATCCTACAAGATAGATCAAAACAATTTACTACAGTATTGTACAACTTAGAAAAGTCTACAAAAAAGTCCGTGATATGTTTATCTCTTAGGAATAACCCACAAAAGGAAAAAGATCGTTAAATGTAGTTTATAGGAGCATACTGCAGTAGCTACCTATAGGCCTATGATTAGGGCTCTGCAGTGCTTAGTTACCGTATTTCTTACTTATTACTAGACTAGACGGGACGAACCTGAAGTCCACGCGAACGAAGTCGCGGGCAAAAGCTAGTACTTAATATTTACCAATCTAATGAGGTACTTAATATTTTTTAAGTGTAATTGAAAGTTTTATATACAATAGTAGAGTTCCTTGCGTAGTTTATTCTACAAAATGGAATTTATATGCATAAATATAAATGCTGGTGATGATATAAGATTTTCCGTAGCTCTGTAATGGCACTACAAATTGGCAAAAATTTACAGAAACATGGTTAAATACCTGTTATAACCAATTCATAGCTAATTTGAGGCTTATTAGTATAAACTTCAAAAAGTTCAAAAGCTTCTTTCATAGCTTATGAACTTTCACATCGTACTAGTCCACCAGACGGCTACTAATGAACTTATTCAAAACTAATTAGTTAATGTAGCTGTGATGAAAACTTGTAGCAAGCAAAAATGAGAACAAAGAATAGACTAGGCATTTCATAATTAATTAAGTTCACCGCGATAGAATTAGCTTTTGAGAAATAACTGCGTTGGAGTTTAAACCAGGAAAAGCTATCTATTGTTAATTAATGGTTATTACATTATTTCTCACCTTGTTTCCCTTGTAGCTGGGCGACATTAAAAGGGCTTTGTATATTGAACCTGAATTTACTTGTATTGTATACTAGCGGCCCGTCCCGGCTTCGCACGGGTAGACATTACTCTTCGCAGTGTATGCGATGAAATACATTTTATGGCTAATTCTTTTACACCTTCGGTTGGTTTAAAAGAATTAGCCATAAAATTCGGTGTAATAAACAATATTATGATTAATAATTAGTTTTTCATTTTTACTTATTTCATCAAACTTTTGGTCACCTCTTAAACTTAATTCAAGAATAACCTCCCAAGAAATTACAAAATGTCTTCCTATTCTCTTAAATTAAGTACTAAACTAATGGTCTCCTTAGTTATTTTGCCATTTAACCAGTTGGCTAAGCGTCGTCTAGCTGTAATGTTGAGCGTTGTAATCAACCAAATCAACAGTCAAAGGGCTAGCTGTTTGATTGAACGGCTATTTTAACCAGTTGGCTGCGACATATACATAGAAATAGTATTCATCACACAAACACCTGCCCTCAAAGATGAGACCGTAAAACCGTTGTACCAACCGCTCGACTATAAAGGTCTACATTGAAACATCAGTTAAATATACAGAACTGCAGAATATATATAAATATAAAGCTATAGAATTAGCAAACATGGAAAATGATTGTATTTTATTTATAGAAATATAGAAAGTAATTAACTAGCCCTAATTAACACACTTGCAATTTCGATCTAATCGCAAACAAATTACGTCTCATGGTCATTTTTGAGAAACCCAACTACATAATTATATAATACGTGCGAGCAACGCAACGCAGGAGTAAGTTACAGTGACTTATTAACTTGTCTATTAATCTGAGAGAAACGTTGAACAGAATGGTATAGAGCCGACAGTCACCTGTTGTCAATTTTTCAAGAAACCGACATATTGCTTAAAAAAAGCATCAGCATATTTTGTTTTTTTCTGATAGCTATATTTTGATTTAAATACATTCTTTAATACAAAATGTATAAAATACTGTCTGGATATCTAAACACACCAACAAAGCTGATTATTTTAACAACTTTTTAAACGTTTACATTATTTTTAACAAATGATTTCGAAAAAAAGGAGAAAAGGAAGAACAGTATTTAAGTTGATAAATAAAAATAATAAGCAAAATTTTATTTTACAGTGCACTTTTATATAAAACATCTGATTTCTTATTTTCTTTTAATTATGCTTTACTATAGATGAAGAGCATTCATATTACGCGTTGATTAAAAACTGACTCTGCTTGGCAGAGATAGCGTTATTTTAGCTAAACAAAGCATCGGGTAAGAAACGACGTCTGTACTCATTCGCTATTATTATGCGACTAAACGAAATTACAGGCACAGTTAACGAGAGATAAGTTTCAATACAGTTTACAATTACGCCAAAGACTAATTGTCACACATTTCAATTTAAAATATTTGTCTATACGCAATAATTTAAAATACTCTATAATCCGTATAACACTTATTTCATTTTGTTATTCGTATAGTAAAATTGGAATCTTATTCGCAGAAAAGTTTAAAAAACTTTCAATTGAGCGAGTCGTGGCTTTGAGTTCTGAACTTACTTTTACGTGTATAGTTTCCCCCCGTATCATGTTAGCCCCGTCAAACCAACTCGAAAAGTTCTTGGCGGCTAAGTTCGGAATTGTGGAAAGTTGTTAAGGATGTAAAGCAAATAAGATAGACAAAACATACAAGAAAAGCTTTATTAATTACTTACAAAGAATTGCACATATGTAGACATTGAAATTTTAATCACGCAACGAGAGATTAAATTCGAAATGTTCGAATCGTGTTACTAAAATTGTCCCTCTATAGCCGATATGATTAAAAATATTATTTTATTTTAGGTCTCTAAATAATAAGACAATTTGATGGTTGGTTTTTTTTGGGAGGGATCTCACTTTTAAAATAGTTTAAACAATTAAATCACGTTCTTCAATTTAATCATGCGACGTAACAAGAAATCTTTACTTAGCAACAATGCTTAATTCGCGTTTTTAATATTTTTTTAATATTAAAACATCGCTCCGCTCTAGGATTTTTATCCTGTGTCGTGGGGTGCAGTCACAAACATAGAATATATTCTATAAATATTGACTGGATTAAATTTTTGTTATACAAAATATCCGTAACGTGTGGGAATTGAAATTACGCGTAGTTTTTTAACATTTTGCTTTTTCAATGCTACTGTTTTTTTTACTTATTTGTTAACCAAGAACCAAAGTTGCTGATAATGAAATTAGGTAATAACATAAATCTGAAGATCTATTTTCCAGATTGCTTTTTTATCAATTTAAATAAAAAAATCGTTAATTCAAGAGTAACCAAAATTGTATTAGAGGATTAAAATGAAATGCTAAAAAAAATTATGGCTCCTTGTCATCATAACCATGTCCTTAGGTCACTCTTAATTGAGGCCGACGTAACATGTGTTCCTATTTACATTTATTTGCTTTTATACAGTAGTATATATAACAATAAAAGTTACAAACATTTAGCTCTTTATCATCATGTCCTTATCCCAATTCTTATTGGGGTCGATATAATAAGAATTAAAAAGAAAATATGTACAGTTACGAGTATATGTACGAATAAAAAAGGCTACATTCGTCTACAGGTAATACGTACCCAAATATTACTTATATACAACTATATACAAGCTATATAGGCTTAATATCATTTTTAGTAGGTAGGCCTCCCCCTTCTGGGGGGAAGAGCCCCACATAACCGCCGGCTCTCCGTGGCCGGCGTATGCAATACAATGCATTTTCCTCAGCGGAACAAAAAAATAAGGTTCAATATCATAGCAGAAGTTTTATTTAACTCGTGACAAGTGAAAGAGTAACATTCATCCATACTTGAAAACTTTCGCCCTTACAATATTAGTATGAATATCGATCATTATCTGTGTTTTTGTGAACTTGTAAAACTGTGTGTTTCACTACGACACAATGAGAAAACATGATATTTTTTGACGCAGGGCACGACTCTTCGTTCCACACCAATTACGTCGGCAAAAGAGGAGGACCTCCTTTTAAACGTTATTTGGCTAAACATAGCTTTCAAACTACAAGACTTTATTATAGGCCATAAATAGCTATAAACTCATCCCCTCATTAGTTGCAGGTACAAACACGCCGTAGATATAAATGGTAACAAGCCCCCAATAAGGCTTTTGAGTTGCTATGAAGTTAACAAGGCGCAGAAATAGCTCCGCGAGAATTATTTTTTATTTCCCTTCCACTTAGGAGCGGTATGAAGAAACTGCTCGTTGTTTGACTTAGGAACATAAAATTACGGACACAATTCTTTCGAAGCTGGAGTAATTTTATGAGTTTTCATAAGCCTGAGAGATTTGCTCAACTTTTTAATTAAAGGGTGATGGAAATATCTACGGTCGTGAATAGATAATTTACCAACATTAATAGATCGGTTAAGAGGGCCTGGTAATCTATAATTCAGGCCTTGTTTTTAGATATCAGACACCCACTAAGCTGTACTAGACTAAAAAAAAAATCTTATCAAACCTTTTTCAAAACCAAAATTATTTACATCTGTTCCACATTCATTGGTAATCACTACATAGTGTTACGCCGGTGGCTTAGTAAAACTTCAAAAGTGATTTTTTGTGACTTAGAAACGTTTTCAGCAGGCTGAAATCGTTTCAGGCCGTTTCAGAAGTAGCTCTTTCACATACTAAAAAATCTAAATTACACCCAAGTTACAGTAATTTTCAGGCGCCTGAAACATGTTTTCAGTACGTTTCATGCTACCCTCTATCCAACGCCGCAATAACCTGAAAACCCGTTTTCAGGCGTTTTCAGGACCCCTTATGAGCCATTAAGCCTATTTCAGTAAAAGGACATAAATTTCAATAGGAGTGAAAGAGATAGCAATAGTAAAAAGAGACAGATATAGTTAGAACATTCGAGAAGTATTAGAATGAGAAAACATCATTAGTTAGAGATAGACAAACACAGAATATTCGAGAAAGATAGTACGGGAATATTCGAGTATTGTGTGACAAGGATAGCACAAGGAAGAGACAGTTATACTCGAAACGTCTCGAACGCGCGACGTCATTCCTACGCGCTTATGTATTGGGCTACACATTCGAGTGTGTCCGCGAATGTTCTGGCAAGAGTGGCAAGTACCTTAGGAGACTATATAAGGCTGTGTCCGGCCGCCGGGAGGAAAGTATTGCGATACAGTGCGAAAACATCTAAGAAGTGATATTGGAGAACTAAGAAGCGACTTTTAGTGCTTTCAGTGAAGTGATTAGTGACTGTTAGTGTGCTAATTAATAAAAGTTCAGTGTTTTGGTAGACCGCCGTTTGATTTACTGACCCCAGCTCGTAACAATAGTATAAAACAAAGTCGCTTTCTCTGTCCCTATATCCCAATGTATGCATAAATCTTTAAAACTACGCAATGGATATGGCGGTTTATTTTAACAGATAGAGTGATTGAAGAGGAAGATTTATATGTACAAGTTCAAGAACATCCATTAACTATTGGAGAAATACTGTTATTTTTTGAGGTTTCGTATGCCGTAAATAATTATATATTTTCCGCTTACATTGCAAATGCAGGCTGAACCCTACGAGATTACTGAATGTTATAGTAAACTAGCTTTCCGCCCGCGGCTTCGCCCGCGTTATATTCGAATTTCCCACAGGAAGGATATGTTTTCCGTCGCTAAAATTATCTTATTTCCTTCCTTGGGTCCTCGGGTTTTACGATTGGTATATACGGGGTGGTTATCCCGTATATACCAAACGTAAAACAACCCTTCAACCGTTTTCAACCCTTTACAGCCCTTTTCTGCTTTAAAAGGTAGCCTCTGTCCTGTCTCAGCCTCTAGACTATCTGTGTAACAAATTTCATTTAAATCGGTTCAGTAGTTTTAACAATATTTCCATACAACCTAGCATCCCTTCTTTCAACCTTTTACAACCCTATTTTGTATAAAAAAGTAGCTTATGTCCTTTCTCGGGTTTTAGACTATCTGTGTACCTAGTTTCATTTAAATCGGTTCAGTTTTAACAATATTTCTATACAACCTATTCCTTTCAACCTTTTACAACCCTTTACAACCTTGTTTGTATAAAAAAGTAGCTTGTGTGGTTTCTCGGGCTCTAGACTATCTGTGTACCAAATTTCATTTAAATCGGTTCAGTAGTTTTGGCGTGAAAGCGGAACAGACAGACAGACAGACAGAGTTACTTTCGCATTTATAATATTTAGTATCAGCATTGCACCCGTGCGAAGCCAGGGCGGGTCTTAAATGATAAAATCGAAAAAAATGGCTTAAAGAAAAAAGAGATAGAAATATTTACACAGGTTAAGACAACGACAGTTTAGCGAGGACTGGTAAGGAATTTTTAATAACATATTGTTAAGGGCAGGCTCACATATCCGAACACATCTTAAGGACGTGGAATGTGACGTTTTCAACCCTTGTTGGGACGAATCGTGTTCTTATCGGTATGTGTACCTATTATGATATTAAATTGTGTTCAACATTTTTCAATGAAAAAGATTTCACACTGTGTAGTATCGAATTTGGTCGAATTTTATTCATTTTTTCGAATATTTCTACTGGAGATAAATAATTAAATTATGACGATAGTTTAATATAATATGATGAGTTAGGATTGGTTATTGAATTAAGTTACTTGGTACGCTTAATGCATACGTAATAAAAAAAACCATTTCAATGTAACAAAACTCCATAGATAAATAACCATAACTTGCAAGCATTTTTTAGGAAAGATAAATGAGTGTTATTAGTTTTGTAGTTAGTTTACACTGTAACATGTTTAACTATACATGTTGACCTTGAAATAATTTTGTCGCTCGAAATAATGGTGGTTTTCGTATGGCAAATGTAACACTTGACGTGTGCTGACCATAGAATAAAATAATATAACTAACAACATGAATAATGACTTGAATTCATAAAACAAAGAAATTGGGGCACTAGCCAAAGTATCGTCTGTGTTCGTTTCGTTTTTGAACGGCATTGTATGGAAATGATTCCAAATTACGGAATCATTCCTCAACATTGCGTTTAATCGAAACGATCACGAATGTCACAAATATTTTGGTTATAGATCCTAATCTTTTACACGATACATATGTTCTTTCATTTTTCGGAGTTTTAGATTTTTTTTATATTGCAGGAGAGCCAACGAGCAAATGGATTTCCTGATAGTAAGCGATTACCGCCGCCCATAGACACCAGTAGCACTAGAGGGGTTATATATTATTTTTATAGCACTGATCACATTCAAATAATACATGACATGATATTTATTTGTATTCAGCATCCGCATAAATCAAAACCCATAATTAGACTTAACTTCAAATTATTTTTTCAGTTTTTATTTCAAAACAGCATTTTGAGTTTTTCTTAAAAGAATAACGACTGGTCACGGCCGTTGAATATCAGAAGCAAGCGCTCTTATCAGATTGTTGAGTTAAAATTAAATTGCTAGTAACTTGGTTCGCTTTGTGATTCCGCCGAGGTGCAATCTTGCGAGAAATTGAAAATGGTTCTAGATTTATTCGTTCATGGCTGTGTTGTGTGCAATTAGTTCGAAGTGTTAGCGAACAAACTTTACATGTGGGGTGTGTATTGATATTGAGGAGTTTACGATTTCGGATAAGGTTTGCTGTAAATTTCAATGACTTCAGCCCTGAGGTGTTTGGCTTACACTGTAAATATTGAATTGTAAATATTGGATCATAAATAGAGATCGGATAATCGGATGCATATTTACCTAAAGTAAGTTTAAGACAAAGTATGGAAACGGCTTTTTATTGTTTTGTTAAATAAAAATCCCGGGATTGCGGAATTGGATAGCCGGATGTTTATTTATTTACCTAATTTAGTTTTTGACAAAGTATGGAGCTGTCTTTTTATTTTATTTCCATAAATAAAAATCCCGGAATTCATGTAAATACGTGAAAATAAATACCACGTGCTAATTTAGTAATTTTCAAACAATATCACTACGTTAAATTTGCAGTCCCGTATTTTCCCGGGATTTTTATTTAACAAAATGTATTTTAAAAAGCCGCTTCCATAATTTGTGAGCCAAAAATTAACTTTAGGTAAATATGCATCCGATTATCCGATCTCTAATCATAAACTACTATTTCTTTCTATATTAAGTTTTGTTTTGATATTAAACGGCCTTAATTATCCGTTTGATGTTACTAATTGTACTTGGGATTGGGCATAAACAAACGAGAATTACGAAAATCCGAGCACCAAACGTTTTCACTCGAAAGGATTTCGTGTTTCCTAATTCTAATTGTAAGTGTTAATTAATATTGCTTTAAGCATTTTGTATCATGTTCCTTTTGAAAGGATGACGTCCATAAGGCTAAACTTGATTAAATTAGAAACAGATATTTTTAATTAAGGAGCGTCCCGGGGAGTGAAAGTTAAAAGGTCGCGCAAATTGTGGGACGCAATGGGGGTTCATTCAACTTTACAAAATATGACATAGAAAATCGTATAGTTCAGTGTCCTGAATAATTGAAAATAAAGTTTCACCGTGATTGTATTTATTTAAATACTTTATTGAACAACTGAAGACATATCCAAATGTTGGAATAGACCCTAGATGCAGCTGTAGAAATAATGGCAGGCAATTGATTGCTGCGGTGTATTTTTCATACTACATTGTGGGGCTTTGTAAGGGCTGCTACTTTAGGATACAAAACAACATTTATATAGTTTGTATGACAAAAAAGTAACTTGATTCGGGCAATAAATACTATATATCCGGCTCTTAAGTATTTGTATATGTATCAGGCCACTCAGAAAATTCTGCGAAGAAAAGTTTTTACGTAGGTAACCCTAGCTGATTATAATTGTGATTATTTATAAGTAAAAATATACCATCATTCGAATTTAAAATTTTCTTGAGAGCTAAATCGAATTATTGTGTCTCATTTAAAAATTGATGTGGGAACAAAGAGAACAAAGACTGCGATTATATTTGACTGTTTTCGCTCCGTACTTTCTGTGTGACCTGTTTCATTACTGATACTGAGGCCCGTATTTTGAACGCTGCCACTCAACTGCAAATCTCAACTTGAGTACAATTAGAAAGGGATGGCGCTATGTGGGCTCAATAACACCGTACCTTTCTAACTGCACTTAACCAGAGGTATGAGTTTGATTTTAAACTACGATCCTTAGTCTTCGTCACACAGAAAGTTGCGAATAAAGATTATGGTCGCATTACTTGCCGTACCGTACCGCCCCGCGCGTCGATTTCTCTTTCACAAGGGATCAGCGGGGCATTCTTGAGCGAAAATAATAAGCATAATACTGCTTTTCATTTCCACTTTGATCCCTTTGTTTACTAGAATATTTTCAAAGAATCTTTGTTTAATTTTTAAAGAGCAATTCCTTAGATGGTATTTGTTCGCTAGTTGGTCTGCTTAGGTATACGGGAAATTGTATAAATAAGCATAGCTATTGACATCTCGTATTAAATAATCAAAATACGCTCGCCGATAAAAACATTAAAAGACGTGTGATTTTAATATAAAAATGATTATTACATTCACATTATTTTTGTACATATTTATATTGATTCCTCCGCTGGCGGGTGTAAGTCAAATATTTGTCTATGATAGTAATATTTCAATGAACGATTTTTTTGATAGATATTGTTAAAAACATATAAAAACTAACCTTTAAAATTAAGGTTAAGATTCTTGTTTGTTTTTGGTTTATCGGATTGTTTGTGGAGCTTCATAAAATTTTTTGTAATTTATTTGGTCGCTAAAACACGACTGATATGGATTTTCATATAACTTGCTGGCCGCTGTTCGCATATATTTGGGCAGTACAGCAATTTCGATTTATTTCGAAGAAGGGTGTCAAAATAATACGGAAATTTCCAAGTATATTTGATAAAAAATAATTTTTATTACTTGATTCTAGCGGAAGGATAGCAATTTTGAATACTACAAATAATGTAAACTCAAACTTTATTAACACATGAAATATTCAGGTGCTCGAAATTTATTACAATAATATTATTGTTCTTCTGGCTCATGATGCTCGTCAAAATCTGAAACTATCTATGGCAAGTGCAATAAGATCCATACTTTATTAGTATGCATTAATTCCTTGAATGAATTCAAGCTTTACCCCGGTAAGGTTGTAATCGGAAGGTATAATTATTCAGTGACCAAGAATAGGTATATGCTGGCGGAAATAGATCTCTAATCTCTGGAAATAGGGGTGAAGTTCCCTTAGTCTTTCATACTTAAGATACCTCCGTAGTTGCACACCTATCAAGTAAAACTTAATTTGCATGCGGATACTCGAAGCACAAAGGGGCTTTGAAATTCAAGTCTAGACAGCTTTTGATTTAAACCTTTAACTAAGGCATAAATAATGCATTGCTTGGGGCATACTCCTTACATTTTTTGCTAGCATATTTATAGTTTTATGTCAGTTGGAATTTTGTTACCAATTTAATAGTAGTCGTGCTTAGTTGATATAGAGATTGACCTTTGAGATTAAAGTCAAGATAATCTGGTTCATCGAAATCGTGATGTTGAGAGCTCTATTCTGTTTCTTCAACACGAACGTTTGTCAACGAATATTAAACAAATTTTCTTAAACGGCCCTATTTTATTTAATTTTAAAACTAACACTTTAATTTCGTTTTCATAGACAAGTTTCGTGTCCGAAAGGAATGAGTGAGTAATGCTACGAATCCCACTGAAGTTCTTATCCCGATAAAATGAGGAGAGCTTGTATAGACAATTCTATGAATAACAAACTATTGTCAACTATAATAAGCCGCATAATTTCTAATGCACATAGACAACAATTTCACTAATCGTATTGCTGTCATGTGATTTCTTATACTCCACTATCCCGATTGTTTTTTGGGTTGTGTGGTTGGTATTCAAGATCCTTAAAAATGTAAGTAAAACTGATCCCACTATTTATCCAACATAAATTTAACTTTTGTCCTGTGAACAATTTTGAGGAGTCTATAATAAATTGAAATAGTTTGTAACCGAGTCTGAGACTTTTACAAACTTTATGTCGGCAATCGAAAAGATATTTACTATGTTATTGGACGGACGGTATCAGGTATTTATACCGTGGGAGAGCCATGCTTCGGCACGAATTGGGCCGGCTCGACCGGAGTGATACCACGGCCTCGCAGAAAACCGGCGTGAAATAGCGCTTGCGCTGTGTTTCGCCGAGTGAGTGAGGGTACTGGAGGACCAACCCCCCCTTCCCCTTATTCCCTTTTAAAAGGCCGGCAACGCATCTGTGACTCCTCTGGTGTTGCGGGTGTCCATGGGCAACGGTTATCGCTTACCATCAGGTGATCCGTTTGCTCATTTGCTGCCCTATCCTATATAAAAAAGTATTTTTATTCTTATGACGTCAAACCAATTTAGATTGAAAATATTTTTGCAGCACAAAAGATAATTACAAATATCAAACAGTCGTTTAAACATATTTCCAACTAACAAATTCAATTCGTCCTTTTGATATTTAGTGACTTGGAGAAGAATATAACTGTCAACCTTATTTCGTTTAAACGAATTCTCTTCCAATTTCCGAACTAATTGTAATAATTTTTCCTTGTTAGACTGGTATAGTAATTATGCACGTACAAAGTTATGTAGCTCTGTATGTATTCTCAATTTTAATTTTGTTTTAACTTCAATAAGTTTTAATTTACATCTAGGGTTGGCTGGACGAAATATTCCTCACAGATAAGTCCGCCTTTGGACTGTTCTTTATCGTTATGTATTTTTTTATGTATTTCTTTTATTTTGTCTATATATATATATATATATATATTTGAATTTAGATTTTCCTGAAATTTATAGAAAAGTGTTGTTTTCAAGAAAACAAACAAGCAGTATAATAACATACACATTTCAATTCCAATATGGCCGCAACCACAAAATGGCGAAATAGTACAATAGGTATTTGGAGTACTTGTTGAAAGAGTGAAGCGATTTTGGCATTTAAATTCAATTTTTTTTTATTAAATAATTAAAATCATCCTATTAAAATTGCTTACAAACTATATTATAACATATCTATGTAACGTTATTTGCGACGTTATCGATTTGTTGTTTGATATTATAAGCCCAATACTTATTGTAACTACGTAGTTGTTACCCTAGATCTCATAACACAAGCCTTACAATGATTACATAAGGCTAGGCTAATTGGTGTAAGTATAATATTTTTTGTAATATCAATTTCAATGGAATTGAATAGGTTTTTATAAGTATTTAGATTATTACTTCCTACAAGTTGCGACATTTAATTTCAGACAACATTAACGACAATTTTTACGACATGCACGAGGTTAAATTCAGTCGCTTGTCTTTGCTCTCTCTGACCATAAAGTACGAAGGTTATAAAAATTTCATTGTTGTTATTCTAATTGCAATTACTATGTTTATTTTTAATGCAGATTTTAGCAAATAGTACAAAATTGTGTGAATTGCGAATGGTTTGACATTTAAGTAAGTTATCGATTATTTATGAAAGAGTTTTCACTTAGTAAATATAGTACATACATGTTACATTATAACTAAATGAGACGCTACCCGATTTTCAAACATTAATGAAATTACATATAAAATCTGCGGATCGGTATAGAAATTCTTCGTAAGCATATATTCTATTAAAAATAATACCAAGTAAATCCGTTATAGCCTGAGCGATGGCAGGTTTAGAACACATGTTGCCTCCCCGAGGATGTTATAGGAACCGACTAAGCCAGATTACTGTTTTTATCTCTGTCAAGTGTTTATTCACTAGGACTATAATAATAAATTGGCGAAGTGCAGCTGTTTATAATTAAGTGCTATGGTTATGGTAATATTTAACTATATTAATATTCAGTCTGGGCCATAGGGAAAAGTACAACAAAAGCAATATTAAATAAGAAATCACATTCACAGATTTATCTTATTAGATCCAAACCGCCAAATGTATATAAAAAACATTATGTATTGATAATATACCAATAGAGTCGCTGCCAGCTCATTCTTAGCTAGCACGGCCTATGTTCTATAGTAGATTTCATAATCACAGCTCATATCCGTCCCCACACAGGGACACGAACATACGTTAGGGCGACTAGATCATAATCAGTCACCCTGGACTAGGAATTTATCATCTTGCACATCAAAATATCACAAAAATCGCAATTTTTGAAAATCAGTGAGTTGCGCTATGAAAATTGTATTCGCTAAATTTCAATTTGCTTAATGATAAAATAATAGTGAAAAGTTTGACTTGTGTGAGTACTAAAGCTTAATTAAGCTTTTGATAGAACAATTTTAGTGTCTAAGCGAAAACCCAGTTCAATTTTATTCAGGTCAAAGAAAGATTCAGAGAAACTTTGAAACACTGTAGAACTATCAATAATACAAAATATTGAAATTGGCGCCTTTTACCACTAGACCACTTACCTCATAAGAGGCACCTATCGTACAAAAGTTTTAGAATATTCACCACATAGGGCTTATCGATACCAGGCCATATAGCTAAGTCGTAGACCTGCTACGAGGTTGTGAATTCCTACACGCAAGTTTACATATTGCTACGAAGCACGTAGTCTCATGGGTACGCTACGTTCTCGCTATATCTACATGTTTCCGTAGTATAGCAGAAATATCTATATTTAAAGTAACTTTATTTGTTGTTTTTATGGAAACACTTTTTTTTGCTTAGACATTGAACATTTGCAATTGAAACGTGTTTTGCATTTTGAGGTTATTTTCTCAAATTGGATATAATAATGATGTAGCGTACCTTTTTGAATATTTTTTGAGCAATCCTATTTTTGTGCTAGTGGATTTTGGCTTAATAAAAAAAATTAAGTTAGTCACTTAATTTTTTTTTATTTTTCACTTCTGTAACACTGTTTTTCTCACTGATTTTAAGTACCATTAAAGACATTTTTTTATTCATATTGATTAAAATCACTTTTACAATTGTATCTCGCATTGGTTATGTTTACGTCGAATTGTTACTTTGACATTGACAATTTTAATAAATGACATGGACAGTTCCATAGAGTGGACCGCTAATCATGATCCTAACACCATTATCTATGGCGCAAATTAAGCAACCAAGTCTAGCCAAGCGTCGTCTACAAAGATAGTATTTTAATCAGTAATCCCACACACTCCCCCTAAAAAAATATTAAAATATTATAATGTCACAATTAGTAGTTTAAAAGAATGGCCTTATGTCAATGAAAAGTTAAATCGCAATTGATCATCATAAGTGTAGTCGTTTAACCTTATTTTTATTATTCCTCAGGCAAATGTTTGTCTGTGGCAATTGAGTCTGTAGACTAGACCTAGCTGTGAGGACTAATAAAGAAATATTAATCCTTCTACAGATTAACATAGTCAGGCTAGATTGCTCGGGCTAGCATAGATTGTGTCCTTTGCCTAACTAAAAAAAAAAAAATAAAAACTTAATAAAAAAAAGATACACACTAGTCTGTGGCAGTGATTAGCGGATATTATTTGGTTTTGGATCAATAGCTGTGATCAATAACTATTCACTGTTCTAATTTAAATTATTGAAAATACTTTATTCGGCTGTTGAGGCCGAGCTCTGCTACAAAAGAGAAGGAGTCTATATATAGACTGACGAAATAGATCTGCTTTCACCGAATATAAATTAGAGAAAAAAAGACAATCATCCCGAAAGAAAGGTACCTAATTTTCATAATTCTTTCTGTTATTATATATTTAGAGTTTTTAACTGAGATTCATATATACATTTCATATACCTAAAACATCGTTCTAGAACATTTCCTGAATATCCGTTGAGTGTGGGTAGAGAAAATAACTGTGGTAAATTGATATAACAAATTTGGTCTTTTACAATAAAATATTGATTAATCATCATAGTGTGCCTGGTGGGAAACCAATATTTATGCAATTAAATCCATTAACTACCTCTCATAACCGTTACATACATGGGGATTTAAATAAAACAAATTAATATTTTAACCAGATCAAATTTTGTAATATTCTAGAATCAATTGTATCTTCATGTTTGTTTTCATTTTCTACATCACCCTCTTCGCTTTTGAAAGTTAATAAATAGTATAGTAAATGCCAAGAGAGTTGTTATTTGAAATGATTCATGTCATCTTCAGGGAACTATATTTGGGCTGAACATTAACCCTCGTCACCCAGGGACTTCCAAGTGACCCAGCTGCATTAAATAGACCGCTGATCTACCTTAAATTCAAATTGAAGACGGCGACTTGGTAAGCCAAGGACAGAGAGTAAACTAACCCAAACACGGCCATCTAACCACCACGGTTACCAGTTGCCTGGACCAGTTCCTGAAGGACTCCTGAAGGACTACCGGAATACTGATTTCTTTTTATCCTCGGAATACCGTCTTTTAATCTTTTACATTATAAATTTCAACTTAAAACCAATATCGATCAAACGGACCTATAAACCCTGCCTGTACCTATATTAATTTAAGTTCTTTTATATTTTTAAGTCATTCTATGTATATGAATTGATAGAATTGACAGTAATATTGTTGCCTAGTAAACATTAGTGAATTGAATTTTGTTTAAACTCCATTTGAAATAAAGATTTTGTACTCATACTTCTAGTGATTTATTGGTATAAAATATTGTTGCATAGTAAACATTTGTGAATTGAATTTTGTTTAAATTCCATGTGAAATGAGGATTTTGTACTTATATTTCTAGTGATTTATTTGTATAAAATATTGTTGCATAGTAAACCTTAGTGAATTGAATTTTGTTTAAACTCCATGTGAAATGAAGATTTTGTACTTATATTTCTAGTGATTTATTTGTATAAAATATTGTTGCATAATAAACATTAGTGAATTGAATTTTGTTTAAATTCCCTGTGGAATAAAGATCTTGTACTCAAACTTTTAGTGATTTATTTGTAAAAATCCAATTATTTCATGAAATAAATAATAATACATTACACTTCCATATTAATATTCAGACTTTTGTTGTGGTTTGCTAAGAAATATATTACTTAAATTGTCTTCAATATATTTAGTCATTAAAATTATTTTAATATTCAAATATTACTATAGCCGCTCACTGTGCCGCAAATTACACATTTGAATTCCCTTTTGCAATTTAACAAGATTAGTACTGTTTCTAAATTAACCAAGCGAAGTTCAATGAACTTGAGGTTTATATTAGTACCAACACAAAAGCTGGCAGAGATTTTCATTGGGCGTAAGATTAATAAGCAAAGCCACTGACCTTAAAATAAGTTTACTACACGAAACCACTGCCTTGACTTTGTAAGAATTATTATAATACTTTTACGTTTTACACTAATAGGTAAAAGTATACCTATTGACCTATTGAGTTCAGTTTACATTTTTATTTATAAGAGGCATTGGATATATGTACATGTATTAACCACACATAGATAAATGCTAATAAATGCTAATAGAAAATAGCTATGGCAAAAATGCCTTAATAGTAATCATCATATAAACATCTGTCCCCAGCGGAACTTGGGATTCCAAAGGTGGCTTGAAACTTAGCGTACTAACCACTGAGCCAAGGAGGTCGTCAAGGAACATTTTAATGATGTAAACATGTAGAAATAATGGCAGGCAGATGACCTACAAAAGTAATTTATTCATGCTACCGGCACGTACAAACATACACAAGACACAAATGGATATAAAAATTTTAAACCATTCATCTTTTGCATTGCACAACCACAAAATGTTACGTATATATTTTTAATGTGAACGGTACCGAGGGGACTGTTCATTATTCATAAGCGGACACGACCAGCAAAATGGAATAATTAAAGGTAATCGTGGCGCATTAAGAGCTTAACGCCGGCGTCGATCAGCTGTGGGCGGGCCTTGTCTGCCCGATTGACAGCTAATGGCTTCCACTATTTAATGTCATCGTTAATCTACAGAATACAAATGAAACATTTAGATTGAAAGGCAATTGTTATATTATGTCAAGGATTTAAGAATGCGGTAATATAATTTCTGAATCGCGTCAGTTATTTCTTTCTCATGTTTCATGCTCATATAATATACATATCTGATTTTGTGTTAGCAAAACAAAACTTACTTTTATTATATTTCAAGAATAGATTTCAATGATATATTCTCATTATAATGCTGAAATATTATGATTCTTTTTTAAACTCTTTTTTTAATGGTTAATTTTTACTGAGACTAGTCAGCTGTACGGGAGATATGATTGTCTGCGTAAAATTAGTGGCTAATTAGTCAATTGACTAATACGAATTGAATTGATACTTATCTGCTGGATTTGAGCACTAATTGTTTTTGCATTTTATTTTAAAGTTACAAAACGATTTTTCCATCCAATTCATATTGAGCTCTATTAATTTGATTTTATAATTATTATATTAATAACCTGTTAAAATAGTAAATCATATGTCCACAAATTAAAATTAAACTAATCCTAAGATACAAATAGATATAATTAGTCGAAATATCCAAGGCCTTCTTTTAAAGAAAATAAAAAAGTACATATCAATGGCAGTAAACAACCATGAATTAGCGTTAGCAATCAAAAATTATGCAAAGCAAAGACAAAAATTATGGTATGGAGCAAAATAATTTTTACCAAGAATATATTACTGAAGTTGTATATAATTTAATTTGATTCGTCATCTATACAGCGAGAATTAATTATTAAAATGTTGCATTTTCCTGTCCGGTTTCATTTATTTTTATATATTTTGTTAACCGCTAAGAACTTTAGACAAATGCAACATTCGTTATTCGGCATTACTTTGTTTGAAAATGCTGCCTATCCAAACCACACCATTTTGTTTTCATGAAATTCATTGCTTTGTACGACATGATACTGACGGAGAAATACAAGTGGTCCCTGAATATGTTTGTCCTTAGTAATTAAACCTTGACAGCAAAAGTTACAGCACCACTCATGCCACTCTTCTCGGTGAAAATCATTTTAAGTACCTCGTTCTTAAAAACTAAAACTATTTTTTTTATTGGAACTTAAGCTGATAATGTGAGCATCACAAAAACGCCATTATACGAAATTGCCACCAAATAACTTGCTCAAGGGAATGGTTATGTAGTGCAATAAAACTGATGCTGTGGATTCAATCGGTCCGTTTGCAGCTCCAACAGCTGCCAATGAGTACCCGTATTGATCAATCTGGCACTTAATGAGCGTCCGTATTGATCAATAGTAGAACTCAATGAGCGCCCTGCGGGAATTTATTGACGTTCAAATGCTTCGTTACAGACCATTCGTTTTTAACGAGACTGCCTGCAGCCGCGCAGCTTCTGCGGAATTATTCAGAATAAGGTTGGATAAAATCCAGTTAGTTTTGATAAAAATTGCAGTATATAGAATTTTAAGCAGCGATGTGACTTATGTAAGCAGTTACCTAGTATTGTATTCGCCAGCAAGGATTCAACAAAGCTCTCGTTTACCCCAAAACAAAATAATTTTAAGATGAAGCTATAAAAGTCAAGCTTGTAATAAGGGTAGAAATATAAATTAATAAAAAAACGAATCAAATAGTAAGAAAATTTAAGAGATAAACGATAAAAGTAGAGTTAATAAGCAGATTTCACTGATATGTATTGGTTAACTTATTTATAGACAAAAAGGTTTACGTCAAATGAAAATGGTTCATCGCTTCGTTTGCGGATAAGTAAGAATTTAATATAAAATTTAATGCGAGCACATTCGGAAGCGTTGGATCGCAATAATGCCTCATTGAACGTGCGCTCTAACCTTCACTCTTCGGGATTTGTGCGGCTTCGAATACATTTCCAACGGGAACCAATCTCTGCCGTTTTCGAGGAGAATTAAACCTATTTATATCCATACGAGTTCATTATTTAAATTCTTAACATAGTTCACAATTTCATGTTTTTATATTGATTTGATGGAACGTGTTATTGTCGAAAAATCGTCTTATAACGAAGCGTCAAATTGAATTAAAATACGTGAAGCGCTAGCTATATAATATTATGGTAATAATAGATAAGGACGCCATTTTAAATCGCGAATGGATACAATTATGAACGCACTGAGATTCAAATCAGTTCACCTGAGGATAAAATAATCATTCATGTAAATGATACACTTTATCTGCCCCAGTTTATTAGAGGCATCTACCCTTCAAACTCGATTGCCACCTGAAGAGATCGAATACGGTAAACCTCGGCATATCAACGTATTGAATTAATGTTTCAAATATCGATATATCCATCCCTACCTGTCAACGTATCGATTGAACGTCCAATAAACACCGTGCTCCGCCGGATTCCGGCTTAGATGTTAATTTCATACGTGTATTGTTGCGAAACATATTTACATATCAATGAATGTTGAGGCTTTTGTTGGCTGTTGATAAAACATTATTTCACGTATTTTTTAATGTTACCTGTGTGATATATTCACTGAATGAGTTTTATTGTGCACATCAATATTGTTATGCAGCTTTGTTTTGATTCATTGTATAAGTGTCGAATAGTGACATTCGTACCTATGTAATACTCAGATCTATAATAATTACTTATCTATATGTGATTTTCAATTACTATTATAACGAAGATTTTGTTTATTTAATTTGAAAAATCGATTTCCAAAATAATTTCTGTTATCACCACAATTTTAATGTATGGATAAAGCTAAATTCTTATAAAACTCCATATTCAAACGCAATTTCAAATGTAAAGTTAAGATTATTATTAAGCTGTCAAAACAGTTACAGTCGAAAAGATTTTTTGTGGATAGTTCGTAATTTGTGGTAATCTTGAACCAAAAGCCTTTTTACATAATTTATTTGCACTGTGACTAACTTTCTGATATTAGCTTTGCCAAATGAATCTATTTGTCTATTAATAAGAAAATAACAGTAATTAAAGCTGTCCATATTGATTTAGACTCACAACCAAGGCAATAGACGATGGTGAGTAGTTTGCGGCGAGCTCGGCTGTTTACTGGAAATTCCTCTTAGCCGCAGCTCGCCGGAATGCAATCATTCTGTGTTCTGTTGAAACTGAGTAATATCTCCATATTTAACTGAAAATTTATACATAAAGTTCAAGTTTCAGTCAATATTTCCACAGCTTTATTATGAGTAGAGATCGGATGATCGGATGCATATTTACCTAAAGTTAATTTTTGGCTCACAAATTATGGAAGCGGCTTTTTAAAATACATTTTGTTAAATAAAAATCCCGGGAAAATAAGGGACTGCAAATTTAACTTAGTGATATTGTTTGAAAATTACTAAATTAGCACGTGGTATTTATTTTCAAAAGACCGAGACTCCGGGTTCATTTATACAACTATGCATACGTATTTACATGAAGTTTAGTTTCAGTTCCCCGTGCGTTTTATGAATGTACGATTTATTACATGAAGAGTGTTATATTAAAGTAGTGAGCTAGTTTGACTAAAACAATAATCAATTAAATAATTGAATAAAAAACAGAAATGGTGCCCGGGCGTAAGTATGGTCTAGTATGTCACTCTGAGTTAACTTCCGATTTAATGAGTGTGAGTGAGACGGCAGTTGTGAGCAAGTACAGACTACTGTAGTAACCGAGGTAATATTTACGCCCCATTTTAAATAGGATATTATAAGCTCATATTACCGACTAGTTTTGCATTACCAAAATGTTCTACAGTACCGGAATTCCGGGATTTTTATTTATGGAAATAAAATAAAAAGACAGTTCCATACTTTGTCAAAAACTAAATTAGGTAAATAAATAAACATCCGGCTATCCAATTCCGCAATCCCGGGATTTTTATTTAAAAAAAACAATAAAAAGCCGTTTATATACTTTGTCTTAAACTAACTTTAGGTAAATATGCATCCGATTGTCTGATCTCTAATTATGAGTTAGAAAATATTACATATATATCTAAAAATTAAAGATATCTTTGATATGATTTGTGATTTTTTACGAATAAAGTGTAGTTTCGGTTTGTTTTAGTCTTATTTATTTGAAGCCAACGTAAGTGTTGAATCATGATTGAGGTGTATAAATATTGCATAATAAATTGTTTAATATTTTAGATATTGCTTTTCTATATCTTCTATATATATGTATTCTTTCTATATATATACATATATGATTAATATAAGTATGTCTACCTGTTACAATAGATCTCTCTATCCGTTACCATAGATCCCATAACGCAAGCCTAATATAGCGCTTAGAAAATATATAGAAAAAATCAAAACAACTATTGAGTCATAAAAATCAGGCGTAATAAGTTAGGTAATCATAAGAGCATTTTTATAAGAGTATTTTTAAATATGAGTGATAATCTATAAATGTGCAAAACATAAGATTCTCACCTAAAAACAACAATAAAAATAATATACTACTAATCTCTGTGTTTACCCGTGTCAAAGTAAAGTTACAGTTACAAAAACGTTTTCCTTTTTACCCAGTTTCCTTTAACCGTGCCGTGATGATAAATAAAAATAAACAGGATATGTTTCATAACGTCAACAATCTGTGATGCCGGCGAGGGGCATTTGTTTTTCGATGAAGGGATACAAACTTTTCCAATTTGGGTCTGCGGAGATAACCTGCACTCCAGATGGGGTGAACGACCTTGGGTAGCAGGGATTTATATGTAGAGTACCGAGACACTTAGCGCGTCCATACTGCCGTAAAAGGATTTTATTGTCATGTTTTTACTGCTTGAACGCTACTTTGAAATATTTTACGGAGTATGACGATCATAATGCTATTAGATATTTTTCACTAAGTATATATACACTTCAAATATTTGTGTAATAATGATGACGTTGAAGAATTAATAAAATTAAAGTAAATCACACCTTTAGCTATAAAATTGCCGTAACATAACTTATGTAACGCATAATTTATGAACATTTAAATTTTGTCAAAAACAACATCACATACGAAATGTAACTTCAAAGAAAATTTCAGATAGTAAATCAAACAACATAGTATAATATAGTTATGAAAGATACTTAAGCAATATTGGTTTTTGTGTTCGGAGTCGAAGATTTCGGGAACTATATTGCAGAGTTAGCGAGTTATACCCTCGGGTACGCTCAGGATAGGTTGAAACTTTATACGGTAGGTTGGCAGACATATTTGTCAAAGGAGCCAGATTATAGAAAGTACCTAAACCTTCTATTAGGTTAATGTCTCGGCTCAATTTACCCAAAGCAATCACAATGTCGCAACTGGTGGGAGATAAGACCCGTCGAGTATGCCTGCGCGACAGTGTGTCTGGGCGGCAAACTATTATTTACTGGTATGACAATATAATTGCGCTAATGAAGGTACTTATTTTCCCTTACAAACTAAATATTAATATAAAATATTTGATCTTAAGTAATCAAAGTTTGATGAAGCTTACTCTATATAAGTTTATTGAGCGTCATTGCTTCTACAAAAATTGTGAAGCTTCTTATTTATTATTCGTTCCCTTAATGTAGAGTATCTTCTTCTTCCTGCCCTTTTCCCACCTTAAGTAGGGTCGGCACAACATGTTTTCTTCTTCCATTCTCCTCTGTCACTCGTCAGCTCAACATCGACTTCCTTTACTCTCATATCAGAATTCACACATTCAATCCATCGCTTTCTTGGTCTACCTCTCATCCTAGGTCCATCTATATTCATATCCATCATTCTTCTTGTTATATGGCTTTCATCCCTCCTCATTACATGCCCAAACCATGCTAACCTACTGCTCCTTACCTTCTCAGTCACTGGCGCTACTTTCAAACTTCCTCTTATATACTCATTCTTGATCTTGTCCATTCTTGTAACCCCACACATCCATCGCAACATTCGCATCTCTGAAGCGTGCAGTTTGCTTTCGTCCTTCGCTTTCGTTGCCTAACATTCAGATCCATACATAAGGACAGGTCTAACTGTTTATAAACTTTCCCCTTAAGCTTAATGGGCAGTCTTGGGTCGCATACAACTCCAGAGACCTGTCGCCATTTCATCCATCCCGCAGTTATTCTATTCCTTACAGCACGGTCAATATCGCCATCGTTTTGGAATAATGATCCAAGGTACCGGAAATCGGAACAAACCGGAAGAGTTCTACTACAATAAAATAAACAATATGTCCTAATTTATATCGAGCTGAATCGTGTAAAAGGTCTGCACTACATGAACACTGTGATCCCCGGAGACATCCTGCGCAGCGAATATTAATTTTACAAATTAATATATGGCGGGCTGCTATATTAACCTGAACATAAAACGAGGGTCTTACATAATTGAAACATACCGACACATAAATTTATTATGATCGTCTATTAATTAAGTTTTACTATATAATTTTTTTTTAAGTTGACCCCGCTTTTCAATTATACACTTTTCTTTTACCGATTCACAAAATTAGTAGTGCTTAAAAAATTAAAAACAGCTCATACAGAAAGTACGGGATGGAATGAGGTAGTCGACGTAGCAACATCAGGTAATTTATCAGCTCCCATAACAAAACATTACCATCAAAAGCGTTCCATATAAAAACGCAGCTATTCATTCATATTTGCCGAATGGCGTCCGCAATTTCGTTCGTAGTCGAGCGTTTCAGAGCTCAAAGAACACAAAGGTAACAACAATGGCGTCTTCAACTGAATATCATACGAATTATTATTCACAGTCGCATGCTCGCCGGCTCTGCGAATAAAATGCGGCTGCTGCATAAACTAGCCGACCTCGGAACGTAAACAAGGAACTCGTGGTTCCACTGAAAATTCATTTGTAGTTTTATTTTCCCGAGGCTTCTGTATTATGTAAATTGTGTATATATGGATATTATTTTGATTAAATTTCACATGATAATATTCCTGCAATTTTGGCTTGTACAACAATGAACTTAGGTATTTCATATACTCCACCGATGGGCACGAGCGTACCCATAACTATGTTAGGGCGAATAGGTTTTAGACATTTTTGAATTTCTTTGCAGATGCAGATTGCCTCATGATGTTTTCCTTCGCCGTAGGAGTATAAGATAAATGTACATATAAAATTAGAAAATAGAAAAGTACATGGCAGGATGGACCCCGAGCGCATCGAACCATCCGATTCGTAGATACGTGCCGAGGCCAATGACGCCCCAGGTCTTACTATTTATTAAAATCGTTTTATATAACTCCAGCGTTGTAGCATGTGTAGAGTCCATAGTTAGAACTTTCAGATAGTGCATTAATAAATATTTTATATGTACTGTTATTATCGTTTATTAATAACTTTGTTCAGACCTTGAGAAAATAATTACTTCTTTTGGCTTAACTTGTACCGATATATAACAACGCTCATTTAAACGATTTGTTCAAAATCGTATAATTTTCTCCTGAAAGTCTCTCCTGAAAGAAAGGGAAATGGGTAAGAGAAAGAAAGAAGAGATTTTGATACAATAATATATAAACCTCGATCGAAATTGGATTTTTAATTTGATTTACAATGATGATAAATACCTCCTCCCACCTAATTTATCATCATATGAACAAGAATTTTTCTTCCTCCGTCGCCGCAGTCAAATATAAAATGACATAGAGTATAATTATACAGATCCTTACAAGATGTCGTCTTATACGTCAGCAATCAAATAGATTTTGTTATAAGCCTTACCTACCCACGTCAGAATAACAAGCTCGGGTACGTCAATACAATCCTTTTAAGGCTTATTTCGGCAGGGCGCACGTTTGATCCCGAACATGCCGAGGAAAATTCCTGCTTTCTTTTATGGAATACGCTGTTATACCGGGAAATTATTTATTTTAATCTTTATTGCACAATATACCTTTTTTTTTGTTCCACTGAGGAAAATGCATTAAATTGCATACCCCGGCTGTGGCGAGCCGGCGGTTATTCTTGGGGCTCTCCGCCCCAGAAGGGGGAGGCCTACCCACTAAAAACCTCAGGGATGGTCTTCCTCAGGCATGTAGGGAGCCCGCGGGAACATCAAGCCACTACCGGGAACCCCCAGGCTCCTCTCCCCTGCCTAGAGGGGAGCCCTCCTCGGGGGAGGCTACTACCTCCCCCGGTCTCCTCCACCGACGACGCCCCCCGGCCACGGAAGGGGCGTGGTCCATCCCGGGTCGCCGTAGCAGTCGCGACTTCCTCGCGCCCACCGGCGACCCGCGGCGGCGCCGCAGCTGTGCTACCGAGCCCGGCGCCGCCTCCTTCGAGCGGGATCGGCCATCTCCCGACCTCGCTCGGCGGCCTCCTTCTGGAGCATCACTGCTTCACAGAAGGAGGCCACAGCCCTCCAACCTCCCTCGTCCGCCAGCATTGCCGCAATCAATGCCGGCGGAGACAGATCTCGCCCGATCTCTGCGACCAAGACTCGGCGCTCGGAGGCCCACGCGGGGCACTCCGCCAGCGTGTGCTGGGCCGAGTCGAGGTCGGATGCGCAGTGGTGGCAATGTGTCGATCCCTCCCGTCCTATTCGACACAGATACTCACTGAAGCAGCCGTGCCCGGTGCATAATGCAACAAGACATTCTCTACGAGTCAACCGAGTGGATAGTTACAAAGAACTGAGGGCCTAGACAAGATGCCTTTCTATTTTCGTAATCGCATCGCTAAAGTAACAAATGTGTGGTATTGACATAACCGATCGCTTTATTTTTCGAGTGGTTATGTCAATACCATACATTTTTTATGTTAGCGATGCGATTATGATTATCAAAAGGCTAGGCCCTCTGTGTTTGTTACAGACAAAGATCAAAACTATTACAAACTATCTAATACTTGCAGAAATACACACATAGACATAAAATTATATAATATAAAAATTTATTTAAGCAGTGTTAATTAAGAATAAGGTGTTTAAGTAAGTGATTTCAGATAGTGCTCCCGAACCACTCTCTTAAATATGCATTTACTTTATATGGTTGGGTAGTGTGTAATGAAAGTTAAAATTTATTTTAAGATAATAATAGATTAAGAAACTGCGTAAAGGACAGTCAGTATCACGTTAAGGTATATATATAGTGGTACTACGAAAACCGCCCCTATTACGAGCAATATAAGATTCGATCAACATAAACTGTGAAACGTTGATGACATTTGTATTGAATACATTTAGGTACTTTCACTTACTACACTTTAAGTCTCAATGAAATTGTGTTTATGTCTTTCTATTTTATAGTTAGAATACAAGACGACACTTCACTTAATGATTCATTTAATTTCGTCTAGAAAATTTGAATGATTATTTCATTAATTTTTAGCTGCGACTTCCGTCTGCGAGATTATTTCGAGTACCTTATATTATTAGCATAGCGTACATCTTTATAAGTTGTAATCTACATATGTGTTATTCTGATGTATAAGCTATATTATTGTAAAGTTTCATTGAAACTTGTTTATTCAGTAGTTTTAGGTGAAATAGTAACAAAATGCATCCATATTTACTTGTACTTGCAGTGCTTACACACACAAATAAATATTTTAAAAGCTGCTATTTCTAATTAATGTTTTGAATTACGAATTTATAAAATATACGTGTCTCGTTATTTACCTACTGTCATATACAGTGTGTATACTATTACACATTAAAACGTAGTAACTCTTTTCACTCACCATCCAGCGGAGTAAATTTTTATGAATAAAAATGTGAAAGAGGAAAATACGCATACGGCCACGCTATAATCATCCCAAATAGTCTGTGGTTAGAGTCTGAAATACTTTGTTCCGAAATGCGTGGATTCTTAAAAGCTTGTAGAGCTTAAGTGGAAAATACAGTGGTGTCCCGTCACCGTGAGATTACCGTTATAAATCAGAACTGGAATAAAATCGCACTCATACATAAATATCAGGGCGACCCGACGTGACCGGGCCGAGGCCCCGGTCGGAATAAACGAATGGTCCCGGAACTTGAATTAAAAACCAGGCTCAATTCGTAATGACAATCTTATGAACATATTACTAAGAGTGCATTTCAATTGGCCTACCGCTTTAGTTGTAATATATGGATAACTTTAGTATTTTGTTTAAAATTATTAAAAATTTGGAAAAGTTGACTGTTGCCATATACATAAAAAAGCGTTAAGCTGGGATGCTAATAAACTACTTATCAAGAAACCACAAACTAGATAACTTTAATTCCCAATCTAGATCATTAAATCACAATAAACTGGATTGGACGATGTTGCGTTTTTTTAGGAGTTTTCCATGCCTTATTATACCTTTTTGCTGTAACACTGTATTATATATAATGTGGAATTTCAGCACAATCGGTCGAGGAGGCTTTGAAAACAATTACAATATTTTGCTTTAAAATGAAAATCATTGTTTTTTAATTAACTTCAAAAAAGTTGCTAATTTGATTATATATTTTTTTCCACAGATCTGGTAATTGGGTGAACTGATTCGGAAGATTCTACTTTTATTTAAAATCTGATGTA
This sequence comes from Scirpophaga incertulas, assembly GCA_036419045.1. Taxonomy (NCBI): domain Eukaryota; kingdom Metazoa; phylum Arthropoda; class Insecta; order Lepidoptera; family Crambidae; genus Scirpophaga; species Scirpophaga incertulas. Next base: position 28,550,640 of record CM071632.1, on the reverse strand, counting down.
TCCCATGTGGTCCTATTTCATCTGACAATATCATTTACGAGTAAATTATATTCTCCAATAACAATAATTATAATATGTATATATATACATACATACATATATATATATATATATATATATATATATATTATATATATATATAATATTATATATATATATATATATATATTATATATATATATATATATATATATATATATATATATATATATATATATAATATATATATATATATATAATATAATATATAAAATATAAATGTTGAGAATTTTATCAACTATTAATTCACTATACTTAATTTATCTTGAACTATGAAATAATACAAGTAAATATTGGTACCGATATTTCATACTTAATATGTAAGTAAATTGAAAAACATATATCATATACATATATAATATATTGTGTTTAAAAAAATACTGTTTTCAACTAACGATATCAAATATAGTGCTCATTTCGAGGTTAGGAAGGGGACAATGAAATGACATAAGTGAATAAATTTTGAACTGTTGGGAGTGCTCAAAAGTTAGTAGAGGATAATGCAAGCAATTCAAAAATGTTCAGCTAACAAACATTTTTAACAAGGAACATACAAGTTGCCAATTTACTCAATCCATTGAATATATGTGTAAGCGCTTCAAGTGAGTTGGATAGGACTAACTTTTAACAAGGGATATCCGCTTTTTTACACTGCTCTTTGGAAAGATTATAATAGTCATTGTATTTTTATGCACAGACAGGATTTTTTTTAATTGTATAGGTTTTTAACGGTTCATGATCATTTAAAGACATTAATTATAGTAATATTTTTTTTTTATAACCGACATTTTGATTTTTATTTTGCTTAGTTTTGATGAAAAGGATCGGATCGGACTAGTTTTTAGTTAGATTTTTGATAATTTGAGGTTATTAATTCATGTTCCAGTATGGCTGTCGCTATAGTAGAAGAGAATGTCTAAAACGACAGTTTTTTAGAAAAGTTTTAATTTCTGTTTCATTACTACTAATATTATATAAAAAGTGTTTTAAAATATTGGTAATAAAAAAATTAAGCCTAAGATTTTTTTCGATGATTGCTATGATGATGATGATGCTTATCGAAAGGAGCACATCGAAAAGTACAATCAACAATAAAGTCGCTCTGTAACTTGCATTCATTTTATTAAATGCATTGTTAAAGATGTTTTTAAGATAGAATAAAAAACAGAAAATTATTACCCTTATTTAAATCTAAACATGTCCATTATCTATTTGGAAAAAAAAAACTATTCAGTTAAAAGGTTACTTCACATCTAAAAAATCTTTTACATATTAATCAATTTCGTTTTACTAAAGTTCGATTCCAAAAATGTACTTAAATAGGCTTTTGCTTGCGTTAGTCATCAGATACTTGTACAAAAACTCAAGCATTATGGTGTCTCTGCAGAATTAATTTGAGTCTTTATTTATCTAACATGATTCATAAAGTTGTAATTAACGGAACTCAATTTGTTGGGGCACCCATAATTGTAAGCTTGCCTCAGGGATCGATATTGCGATCATTGCTTTTCCTAAATTTATATTAACGCTCTTTCATAATTCACAAATAGCTGAGTGAGTTACAATACTATTTGCTATAATATCATTAGTGTTTAAGGTTAACAGAGAGGATGCAGATTCTGATACTGGATCACAATTAATAACTCAACTAAAAGTGTCAAATTTTAATCACCCAATGTAAGAAAATGGAACAATATTGTAAAAAGAATTATAACATTGTAGAATTTATAAACAGTACAAAATTGTTGGGTGTTACACTCAACTCTCTATTTTTCTTTTTATTATTGCTTTATTTATATTTGTTAATTATTATTTAGATATTTATTATTATACAAATTACAATTACAATACTCATATTGAATCCTTAGCAAAGAGAGTACTGCTACATATGCCGGCTATAAAGTAAGACAACTGACTAATATTGAACGGTACGATTGATGTATTTTAGTTGTTTTTATAATGTCATATGGACTACTACTACTACATTTGGGACCTGCCGCGAATGTTGAAAGTATTTTTATACACCCAAAAAGAGAAATTTGCGCTATTCATAATTTTAAAAGAATTCTTCAAATATTTATTTAAGGAAATTTATATATTGACAATATTAGGTCAGCATATTTATAAAAATATAATTTATGGTTATAAGAACTATAATTTATTTAATACAAATTCACAATTTAAGCAAAAGAAATAAAAACAACACAACGTTGAAAAAAATTGATTTTATTGATCGGGAAATGTGTAACATTTTTGCAACCTACTTTCACAATTATTTTTTGCTTTCCTTTTTTAAAATTTAAAAGAACATGTTAAAAATATTTTAAAGTAAACAGGTCAACGATTTTTTTTAATTATAGAAATGTTTGGATTTAACTTTTATTATATATAGTAATATAATAATAATATAATAATATATATAATCGAAAGTGTTCTTAAAAAAGGCCAGGTCAGAAGTACCCGCAATCGTCGAGCATGTATGAGGAATGTTATGAAAGTAGATGAAGCGAAAGAGATATGTAAGTACCGTAGCAAGTGGAAGGACGTAATCTCTGCCTACCCCGTGGGAAAAAGGCGTGAGTGTATGTATGTATGTATGTATATATAGTATAATGATTCTGTATTTGATTGTTTTTGTACAGGATATGTGTATATCCTATATGTTCATTGACATCGGACATTTATCTAATTTATTCACAATATACCTTGTGATGTGTAAATACATTTAATATTGTAAAGAGGAGATAAAACAATATACCTTCAGAGTTTCTTGCCTGTTCTTATCAAGCAGACCTTACCATTTTTTTGAACAAACGTAGTTTTTTTTTCTTTTAAGTATGCACGTAAAGATTAAGTAAACTCATAAACTCTTTGTCTTTTCAAATTAACAATTTTTATTATTATAAAATATTTCATAGGTATGAAGATTTCACAGATTCTAAATGACTACATAATTTAAGTAACCAATTTACTAAGTACCGTTGCTTAAAGCCTTGGTGTGCGCTGTAAATTCTCAAAATGGCCGCCTAAAATTAATCTCCAATGTTCCGGTGAAATAAAAGACTAATCAATTTCAGCAACTCACCCCCTTCGTTAGAGATCTTGGCCAAAGATTTGCTTTTCACCAGCGACGCTGCGGCAAAATCTTTTTGAGGGAAGTCTCGTTCGTGAGAAAATAAAAGGGATCTCAGTTGCCAGTCCCAGTGACTAATATTCTTGAGCGCAAAAAGTCGCTCTCAAATTAAGTGTCGTAATGTCCAAGGAGCTTAAGTAAGAGCTTTTGGGGAAATAGCTTTTTATTTCGCATACTTAGATACTTACATGAGGCATTGAAATCGATTATATAACAAAGAAAGTCATGTTAGTTGCATCAGATGTGCGAGCATGGATTTGTCCATCGGCATGTATTGTTCGATCCATCCATGACATTTTGTAAGATTACTCGTATCTGTCAAATATACTCTTTTTTATGGAGTATGTCAATTAACAGTCAAGTTTTATCGATATTTGTATATTCGCATCACTCTTTGTTGCGCTGTTGATCTCCATCAAGAATAGTATACGAAAATGCAGGGAAAAGAAATTATGAAAAGTGCGTGCAAAGCGCAAGTTTTGATCTATGAGTATTTAGGTTGGTGCTCAAACGCATGCGACGCAACTAAATTTCATTTGCACTTAAAACAAGTGACAAAATTATAAAAATATAATTTCTAGAGTTGAGCTCATATCGCTATCGCTGTATATTTCCACATTATTTTTTAACTTTCCTTGATAAATATGCAGTACCAAAGATTTGTAATGTTACAAAAAGCGCGAATTTTTTTTTTCACCAAGCTCTATTTAGCCAGTGTTTCCCTGATTTATTGCATTCAATTTATATAAAATTCGATGTTATCTGTGGTAAATGTATGCACTATATAGTAACCAGTACGTTAATGAAAAACTGTGACCATAAGATTTCATGTAACATTTCTGCACTGGTTCTAAGCCGAAAGTAAGTACCTATATAGTGATTAATGATAACATTGCTTACTGTGCAGTGGAAAGAAAAAAATAATTTAATTAATGTAATATTAATTAAAGAATTTCGATATCTTACATATTTGACAACTCACGTCTGCTTATTGATTGTTAGGTGGTACACAGTTTGTATAATTAGCTGCAGGTCTAATACCACATATTTCAAAACTCAAAATTTTTCAAGGGGACTAATATTTTTCTAATTTTGTAACATCATAGGTGTCAAGGTGACTTTTTCCTTGTACTACATATTCTTAAAATTTGCCAGTGCAACTAGTGTTACATAATTGAAAAGTACACCATTTTGAGTTTTGCGGTGTTGCTATTTAAGCGACGATATGTAAGGTATACGTTACTAATATCAAGCTATATGCCAGTCAAAGTAATTATGAAATGAATTCTCATAACTAGAAAAAATATAAAAAATCTGATTCTTAAGAAAAGGCATAATTACTATTTAATATGCTATATTCCTTCGTGAAATCTGTAAGACGATGTCATTACCAGTGAATAGATTCGACCTTGGTTTAACAAAGTAAAAACTTGATTAACACGAGAAAGGTTTTTGAGACTGCGTCATTAAACCTATGCTGAAGTCGCAGATGGCTATATTCAGCTGTACCTTGAGTGTATTTATGGAAAGAAGGACTCGGCGCGGTTCCGGCTCCGTTAGGGTCAGATTAAGGGCTTATTAACGGTGTGACGTTCTAATAATATAAACGTTTGGTTACGCCATAACGCGTTGGCATTGCTGTGTGCGGGTTTGAAACATAAGATAGGTAGTAAAATAAGTAAGTTGGTAATTTTGATGTTGATTATGACTATAGATTTTCTGTCACAAGTCGGCAACGTACACTGTAGATTTTCTGTCACAAGTTGGCAACGTACACTGTAGATTTTCTGTCACAAGTTGGCAACGTACACTGTAGATTTTCTGTCACTAGTTGGCAACGTACACTGTAGATTTTCTGTCACAAGTTGGCAACGTACACTGTATATTTTCTGTCACAAGTTGGCAACGTACACTGTAGATTTTCTGTCACAAGTTGGCAACGTACACTGTAGATTTTCTGTCACAAGTTGGCAACGTACGCTGTAGATTTTATGTCACATGTTGGCAACGTACACTGTAGATTTTCTGTCACAAGTTGGCAACGTACACTGTAGTTGCAGCTTTACTGTGAATCTCACAGAAATCATATCTACTTAGGCGACTGTAACTAATCATCAAGTGGACAGTCTAATATATTATTGTCACTGCCCATATACGCCTCTACCGAGCATCGTCTATCTTATATTATGTTCAAATCGCCCATTAGGCCTTAGTTAACTACGTTGGTCCAGTGCAGATTCGTTGACTGTATCTTTGAATTTCTCTGGAGGCGTATGCAGGTTGCTTTACGATTTTTTTCATCACTCTTGCCTTCTTTCAATTTCTAGTAATTAAAAGTTTGTCAATATATTACAATTAAAAAATACCATAATCTTCTACCTATTTTTAATTCAAGTACCAATTAACAATAAATAGAAAATCTATAGAACGTAAATGTAACGTAAACATGTGGAACATATAATGCTCATTGTTTACGTATTTGTAACACAAAAAGGTACGCATTCAAAAGAATGAAACTTGGTAACAAATAAAGGCAATTATATCATTTAACAGCATTCATTGTAATTTATTTCAAAATGGGACACAATGAACTTGTATTACAATAGATACAAAAATTTGTCAAGTGCGTGTCGGGGTACAGTGTCAGGCGTTCCGTGGTTACACCCCACAATTGGGTAAGATTGGTTTTGAACAATGAGTTTGAGAGAATGTTTTTAGTCACGAAAAAAGGCAAAAAGATTTATTATAGACTTTTATCTCATGCTACGATTCTAATTCTTAGACACAAGAAAAGCTCATTGCTATCGATAGAACTCTCTTTAGTATCTTTACACTGATTAGTCTTGCGCTGCTACCGTCTAGCGCCTTACTATAATCCTCTTTTTAATTTTCTACCCGGTCTGTTGAATGACAGGCATCGACTTACACACATTCTTAGCAGCTTGATCTCGGGATTAGCTAGCTAATAGTTCTAGCTTTTTGTATTCCTTTTATATTTTAGTGTTAAATATTTGCTTAAGGAGAAACACTTTTATTTAAGGAGAAATCTGTGACAGAATGAATATGCATCCCCTATTTTAGATGAGTGAAGTATTAGATAAATAAAGACAATGAAAAGGTAATTTTCATTTACTCTAGGGAAGCCGTATGCCGTAGCTGATAGAGATGGTAAATAAAAAGATTTAAAAGCTGTTTAGGCACTCTGTTGTGTGTGTAAGCTTCACAAATAATCCCTTATTGATGCTGCACCATTAATCACGTCTGAGCCGGGCTGTGCGAGCATCAATTTTCATCAGGCCAAATTTGTTGCGCTCGCCGCCAAAATATCGTATGTGTTGTTGCGGTTCGAAGCTTACGTGACTTCTTTCGGTCCTATGGGCAGCTTCCTATATTATTTGCCTGTGAACTTAGCCTTCTAACTCCAAGTAATTGCGTCATGTACTAATAAATACTTTAATTTGATAAAGTACACATCAAACTTACCCGAAGCTATGACAGTGTAGGGTCATGAGATAACCATATACATACAAAATAACTCAAATATTAACCCCTCCGAGGTTAATGTCTGACGACACGTTTGGCGTAGCGCTAGAATGATCAACTTCTACGGAACGGGTCGCGGATTCAACTCTCGTTCGAGACAGATATTTTGTATGACCCACAAAAATTTGTTCCAAGTATGTAAGTTGGTATATGTGCATGTGAGGTTCTATGTTTGTGGCAGCATCCGCGATGCAGGATAAAAATCCTAGTGAAGAGCAATGTTTTCTTTAAAAAAGGCTAATGCTTTGCTGCTGGTCATGATGACAGTTCACTACATGTCAAAAAGAATATTTTCCACATTCTTAGGATATCCACAGTGGATCAAAGTGGGACTTTGCGCTTAGGAGAATCCTACTTGGAAACTTGATGACGAACTTGGGCTTCGACCATTTGCGCACCAGAGGTATAAACGGCAAAGCAGTCGGTTTGGGAGGAGAGACAAATCTAAGAAAAAAAGTGTCTTATCGGAATCGGTCCGCATTAGGATCTATATAAAGGTAAGTTATGCAATTTTTTTGTTATTTACAGCAGTTAACGGGCGAATTTCACGAATCAATACAAAAATGGACACAAAAATGTTACTAACATTATGGATATTGCACTATACATTATTAAATGTCCAAGTATGTACTATATATTACTGTGTACCTGCTGGAAGGATATTCGGAATAATAATAACAGTCAAGTGTCACTCTCATATAACCCTCAGCGAGCTACATTTATTTCTCGCTCATTTCGCAGGTCTTAAGAGCGGTCCTTTATTCAATATGCATTAAAATAATGACTTTAAGAGCACATTTTTAAAAATAAATTAAAAACTCTACACTAATTCGAATAAAAATAATTCTTATTCAAACATTTATTTGGCCCTCAAAATTGATATCCGTAGGTGGCATTAAAATTACTTGCTTTATAACAAAGTTCAAATAGGTTTGGCAATTGGCGCGGATTGAACTCGTTCCGAAAGACAAATGATCTGACCTACAAGGTTACAGTGGGTTCTGAGTAGTGGTCACTATTTGGCTATAAGTCTGTAACTGTATTTAATTTAACTCGTAACCAATAAATATGTTTTCATTTTATTTCATTCGTACGAAGCAAAGTTAAAAAGTCCTGAGTAAATTTATTGTAATCACAAATGTTTGATCTGTTTGACAATACCTGTTGTTTTTGTTTCGTACGCGTCAGCCATGTCCTAAGCTCTGTGCTACTATTGGGAGTAGCTACGTCGTAGACATGCTACGACGTAGAACAACAGTGCTAAGAAAACATGTAGTCTCATGGAGCTGGTGCATTATCACTACCGAGGCTTCACCACCTAGACGCCCTAACCACTGCATGTGTCTGAAACATTTGCAGAGGTTAGGGCGTCTATGTCCGGTGGTAATCACTTACTATCACAACCATTAGCTAGATCTACCCTCCTAAAATAAATAAATGTCTATTGAACGTGCCATCCGAAACACGGGCAGATCAAAACGTTTCATTTTAATGACAATCCATTTTTAACTAACCACGTCGAATGTAGCTTACCTTTAGCAATTGTTTATTTATTTATTTTCAGACACAATTGGTAATTTAAGTTACAAACAGATGTTACCTTTTAATTAAAGTTTCACATTTTCGACCATTGCAAGCATGTTAAATTATTGCATTACTGTAATTAGATGTCTGCGGAAGACCAGCTTCGGAGGGTCTGCAACTCCCCGATATCATGCTGAGTAGATTTACACACATTGCAGATTTTTATGTTATATTTTATGGATTATTTTCGAATAAATGTTTTTCTTTTTCATAAAAAAATATTGCAAAAATCTGATATCAAATTATCAAATAAAATTTTAATTTATAATCAAATTGTGATCCCTGCTAAAAATTCAGTCATGTCATAAAAACATCTATGTAGCAGCCAGCTTTAAATATTTTCTGTAGCGGATATAAATTATATATTACATGTACATGACTACATAAATATATAAATATATGGACATGTCTAAAACACGTTGTTTAGCAATAATGTCCACTGTGTCACCGATTCATCTATACGAAGTATTCTTATGTCTATTCTAGTATCCTAGTATCAGGGTGACGAACCATTTAGCTGATGAACCTTTTGCCACGTCTGTTGCGGCTCGGCGCCTGTCCTGAATGTGTGGTTGTTAATTAATTCACAGACCCGCGAAGTCACGCTCCCTACGCTACTGTTTATTAGCTGAGATAAATGCGCCGCATAATCTCTATAACTGTGTTATTTAATTGTACGCTCTGTTTTCGTAATCACAAGTTGACGGGTTAGTTGTGAATGTTTGTGTTGGGTACTAGATAAAAATATATATTTGTGATTATATTCAATCTTTAGATCAATTCAAATTATATTTGGATAGATGACATTTTTTTTTAATAATAGTTCTCTTTTAGATGAGAAATAGTGTAGAAGTAAAGACGTATCTGCGATTATTACTTTTGAAGATACAGCGCCATGTTTGCGGCGCTGTCGTGGGTCGGTCAAAAACGCTCCATACAAAGTACACTGTAATTTGTATGAGTGTATAAACAAAATTGCCAGTAACTTTGTTATTTTTACGTTTATAGATATACTTTCTATATTAAATAATGTTACATTTAATGTAAGGAAGTTAGAAAGGTATTCGGTTCGTTAGAATTTTGTAAAAAGTATATGAAAATTTTTTAGAAAAAAAAATTAAAGTGAAATTTCTATATTGACCTACGTTCATGAAACAGAAATTGCTCATCTTTGATAATTATATAATAAAAATAGGCATATTCAGTTGTAGTCATCTAACCTATTGATCTAAACTTAGTATCGGCTGTTGATCAAATTTGGGTAATATTATTTTGGTTTTTATTTGGGACATGTCTTTGGGAATTTCAATTATTAATTAATTTCCATATAAATACTAAATTATGCTTGTATAGTGCAATTTCGGTTTTCGAATCAGGATATTTCGGGGCCTCAGGGTCGATCTTATTATTTGTTTTTCGAGTTTCATAGGTACAATTTATCTGACGCCTCCAACGGCGAAAGTCATCGTGAGGCAATTTACATACACCTGTGAAGACATCAAAGCCATATGTAGTCGACTACTTCGCATTCGGTCAGCATGGTTGACTAAGTCTTGATTGCTCTAAGTTAGGGTAACCTTCCCTGACGATGAGTGATGATTATGCTATTATGATTAGACCAGAATCCAATTAACAAGTCTTTAACATTACAGGGTGACATAATTTCCATTGCTGAGTTTCTTGCTCTTGCTTCTGCTTGCTTACAATAGTATAGCTTCTTTGGTGAACAAAAATCAAGCAAACGAAACAGATTTTGATCAAAACATAATACAACGAATGTTGCTAAACTCATAAAGATTATTAGGCAACACATATGCCGGCGCCAGCCCATAAAGAAACTATTTCACTTTCGGGCTTTGGCAAATATCTAAATTGAAATGTTTCGATAAAGTGAATCCTTAGGCGGTTTGCGACAAAGTCGATCGATGGACGGGGTGAGAAGGCGTGGGGCGAACCGAGCGGGGGAAAGCGGGTGGGTATTATATCTGGTGTTTTACAGGCGTAAGCGTCGGGCGGAGCGATAAAACCTGCTAGCGCTCGTTTTATATGTGGACTTTCCCCGATTTTACGGAGTTTGAACTCTCGGTAATGTTCCGGTGCCAATGAACAGTGGATTTATTTTTATTTTTGGCGAAAACGACAGGTGACCTGGTATTGTTCGATATGGATGATTACAAAGTGATCATTTGGCTATCATTGAAACTGTTTAAGTATTTAATGAGAGGGAACAATTCGTTTGCACTAGTTTATAATACTATAAAAGTAATACGAAGAGATAACCACTTGTACGCTTATAACAGCAGAGACACGTCGTACAATTTTCATTACTACACATACGAGTATATGCATACTTATAGCCACGCCTCTTTTCCGTGGGGATACGCAGAAATCACAGTTTTCAGTTGCTACGATCCAAACATTCTTTCCTAACTTCCCAACTTCCCTAGCTTATACTTTTATGCACGCTCGTTGGTTACGGGTTCACCTGATCTATCTATATCACCTATTATATTTTCATTATTATGATTCGAAAAAAATCTAAAGAGCGCTTAAAACTCACTCACGCGTACTTGAAACTTTTCATAAAACCAGCTGAAGATCTTCACAATCTATGTAAAATAGTGTAAATGAAACTAATATTTGAATTGCATGAGCGCAACTAATATTATTTTATATTTCAACGAAAACTGTTACGCAAATTTCTGCAAAGAAAAGCGCACAAAGAGAGCGAAGAAAATTGACGCGCAAACAATTGACGACTTCTCATCTCGTATTTAGCACTGTCACGATCAGATCTCGCTGAAAAATTGTTCAGGTGATCAGCTATCGGGGCGCGATCATAAATCTTGCAGCCGTTGGCCGCTTACAATGTCGAAATGTCAAATTGATACCACGGAGCGGGGTGGAAAGAATAGATTGAGAAAGAATTTGCCGAGTGTGCACAAAATAGGAATTTAAGCACGGTATAAGGGAAATAAAAGTTTCGATTTTTAAAAACTTACTATAAAATGGTTCTTTTGAATCTAAGGAAAACGACATGCTCAGGCATACTAGGATTTGAAAGCGATAAAGTTACAGATCATAAATACTAGTAAAAGGTGCCGGCCGGTACAGACTAAGAAAATTTCCTTCTAAAGAACTGGTCGGTGAAAGTGTGTTTGACAAATTATTTGGACGGATGAAGCAGTAAAGGGAACGCTAATATATATATATATATATATACTTTTTCTATATAGAAACCTGGTATTATTCTAAGTATTACAGTAATAACTTCACAAAGCTATTCGTTACGTTACAAAACGTTCTTATATGTCATTCCCGCTCCGTACGGGTTTGTGTCCAGTTATTTCCCTGTCAGCCCCAGAAGAGGCTATAATTCGCTCCACTGAATGCGTAAGTCACGTTCGCTTAGCGGACGGGGTCGAAGGGGCCATACTTGTTTCAGAGAAATACGAGACCTTCGTTGGTATACATTATGTATGACCTATAAGGTACTCTATTTGCTGGAGGAAACTAAACGTAATCGCGATATACTCGATACTTGTGAGTGTGAAGTCGAAGAACTCATTAAAACGTAAATCTGTGATACTAAAATTAGCATATTACTAAAAATTTACATACTACTGAGAGTCGAGTTGGCCGACTTTGTATTTCACCTGTGTATAAACGGATAAGACTCGAGCGCCATCCTGTTACCTCCTGAAATCTCGGAGGTCGATTTTCGTGATGTGAAAGCAAGCATTTGTACCTTAATTATGGTTGTTAGTATATATTTCTTTCAAAAGTGTATATATGTGTATATATGAATAATATTTATATGTCTATTCCTTACCCTAGATCCTTAGCTTGTATTATACAAGCTTTACAGAGCTCACTTAGAGCTAGGCTATTTAATGGTAGTGTAAGAAATATATTTTTTTAAGTTTTTTCCATCTCTACCCTTTTCGCAAGCATGCATTATGTATGAGTCAGTTACTAGATCATCAAAACGACAGTTCGATTGGAACACTTGCGCAAAGCTTTACTCTAAGAAATACTGTTTAGCGAGTTAATAAATCGTAGTTCTAATAAAAACAAAACTAACTTTTAAGACGAATAAGGGGTCAGCTATCAGTTCGCTGCTCTTACTACTTAGATTTACTTGAACGCAAAATTGTCCTGAGTAGTATTTCACATATCTAATATAAGGTAATAATATAGCGGCATTGTTTTATTCCTTACTTATAAACCGCATTAATTACACGATTGCACTTTTTTTTCTTAGCACGAAATTAATATATATTTTTTTTATCATGTGGCTGGATGAAACTACGAGAGAAACGAGTATGTGTTTAACCTGATTGCTATTTAATATTGATAAAGTACAAACTAAGATACCGTGATTTATATGTATGTGCAATAGATTTGCAACATTCTACCTCGATTCCTTAGCATTGATTCGAAACTTTATGAGGGTTCCAGTGCTTGTGTCAGGATAAACGGAGCTTACTCAGACTGGTTTAGCATCCGTTAGGGTGTTCGACAGGGATGTGTGGCTTCGCCGTGGCTGCTTAACCTATTTATAGACAATTGCTTGAAAGATTTGAAAGATAGTGAGTGGATTAAGAATGAATGAGTTGATCATCAAATGCCTCCTATACGCCGATGATCAAGTTTTATTATCTTCGTAGGAGAAAGAGTTGCAAACGATGGTAGACATAATGCATGGTGCTTTAACAAGCAAAGGAATGAAAGTGAATGTAAGCAAGACGAAAGTAATGGTTTTTGAAAGAGAAGAATGTATGACAAACTGTAATATTATGATTGAGGGACAAAAAGTAGAACAAGTGAAAGAGTTTGTATATTTGGGTTCACAGTTTACGAGAGATGGCAAGTGTGATGGTGATATTGAAAGAAGAATTTTGAAAGGGAATCAAGTAAATGGGGCACTTCATAACTTCATGAATAGCCAGAACGTATCACAAAGAGCACGACTGACTGTGCATGGAGGCGTGTTGATCCCCACATTGATGTATGCTAGTGAATGTGGCTGTGGCAGAAGAAACATGAAAGTAGGATTAATGCTGTGGAGATGAGAAGCTTGAGAAGTATAATTGGAGTTAATATGAAGGACAAAGTCAATAACAGTGTGATAAGGGAGCGATGCGGCGTAGTTGAAGATGTAGTGACAAAGATAGAGAAAGGGATGCTTAGATGGTTCGGCCATGTTGAAAGAATGAATAAAGGAAGATTAACGAAAGAGATACACAATGTAAGAATGATAGGACAAATCGGTGCAGGCCGACCTAGGCGGACATATCTCGATCTAATCGAAGATGTCTTAAAGAAAGGCCGGGTCAAGAGTACTCGCAACCGACGAGCATGCATAAAGACGCTCATGAAAGTGGAGGAAGCAAGAGAAGTGTGCCAGGATCGTAGCAAGTGGAGAGAGGTGGTCTCTGCTTACCCCATTGGGAACAAGGCGTCACAGATATGTATGTATATGTATGATTCGAAACGATTCAAAATCATCTATCGCTGTCAGATTCTCACCAGTAATCTACACATACACATATATAAACCGCATATACTATTTGCCAATACAAATAGATTGTTATATTATTAAATTAGTTACGGAATAGATTTGGAACAAAAGCAAACCTCGCTTCCTTCGCATTGATTCGAATCGATTCAAAATCATCTTTCGTTGACAGATTCTTGACAGTAACCTACACATACATAAACCGCTAAACCTGTTTGGCAATACCGTAAGAAATATTTGATGTCTGGAATAATTTCACATTTTCTGGAGTGTTTCGTCAAATACGTAATTTCATTAAGGGAATGCCTGTTCGTTACCTACTTCTCAGGCATCTGGGAACTCAAATTGAAATCAATGGGCGGATGAAATCTAACGCGTAATTCGAGCATTGTAGCGAGTTTGCGGCCGTGTCGAGCAATTTGCCTGCCGTGAAAATATGCTCATGCCATATGAAACGAATCTATCATATTTCATGAAACAAGAGTCATTGAACTTTGGTCGTATCAGCGAGTTCGCGTATGCATAAATTATCATTTATGATTTTATTTCCATGCTTGTATGGTTTAGTGGAATGTTCTATTTAGTTAAATTTACTAAAATCTCTATTGATTCTTTGTTATATTATAAACGACTGCCGTTTATATTATTTCTGTTCAATGACATTCCTGGCTAGCCACCGAATATTTATTTAAGTTTATTGTCATAATAAGAATGAGTTCATTGTGTTCTGCGGTATTTAGCGGTTAAAGAGTCCGTTTCCTAGCTGTTAAAGATTGTAGTGGAATCTTGTTTCTCTATGATGTTTAGGCTTATAATCAATTTTGTGTCTGTCTCCCCTTACAAATTAAATAAATTATATATATCAAAAAAGTCTTAGCAACATACTTAATGTTATAAATTCTACAAATTATATTGGTTAAAATTAATAACGAAAAAAATGAACTTCCAATGAGTTTGTCACATTACTTAAGTAACTAAATAAAAAAATGTTTGTGTTATGGTATCTAGAGTATCGAATATACATACATATATAAATATTTTAAATAGAAGTATATATTAACAACCATGAATAAAGCACACATATTCGCATTTATCACACACATATTTGCCTCCACTCGAACACGGGACTTCAGACTTGACGACCACTTGACTCCTCTACTACAGGTATTATTTTACTTAAAAGAGGAGTCCAATAAAACATTGTAACAATCTGCTTTTTGTTATAGAAATAAAATATTTTCATTTTCATTTTCACTTGAAATAGGTACTAACCACTCAACAATTAACTGTAACTAGCTACTAGTCAAAAACCTGTTAAATAAATAGCCTTAAAAGTCAAATTTCAGATAATAATGTAAACGAGCATACTTTGAAATTAGTATGTTCAAATCAAACTGTATAACACACGTGCAACTAAAGCATGCTTATTAAATTAATTTGTTGGGACAAACTGTCTCCAAGCCGTTTAGAGGCTCGTCGCGAGAGCTTGAGTGTCTTCCATTAGCCTTCATTAAGGGCACGGCTGCTAAAGCGGGATGTATCTACTCGTACATAATGAACACTGCCACATAACACGGCAAAATGTTTGTACATTACACGATTACTTTGAAGGTATTTCGATTCGGAGAGGATAAGATGTGGTACTAACGTCAAATATATTATAAAAAAATTATGACAATGTACATTTATATATACTAGTGTGTGTACGTGCGTGCATTTGCGTAGGAAAGTAAACCCTTCATAAGGAGCGGCCTACCCACTAAAGACCTCAGGGATGGCCTTCCTCAGGCATGTAGGGAGCCCCCGGGAACATCAAGCCACTTCCGGAAACCCCCAGCCTCCGCTCCCCTGCCTAGAGGGTAGTCCTCCTCGGGGGAGGTTACTACCTCCCCCGGTCTCCTCCACCGACGACGTCCCCCGGCCACGGAAGGGGCGTGGTCCATCCCGGGTCGCCGTAGCAGTCGCGACTTCCTCGCGTCCGCCGGCGACCCTCGGCGGCGCCGTAGCTGTGCTACCGAGCTCGGCGCCGAAGGAAAGGCTACATAGTATAAATCAAAGTCGCTTTCTTTGTTTGTATATCCCCATGTATGTTTAAATCTTTGAAACTACGCAACGGATTTTGATGCTGTTATTTTCATAGATAGAGTGATTGAAGAGGTTTATATGCATAATAAATAACATTCATTAAATAGTGCAGAAATACTGTTATTTTTGTGGTCTAATATGATGTTGTAAATGATTTCATTTTTTGCACTTACATTTAATTTTTTGCACTTTTTTACCGTGGGAGAGCCATGCTTCGGCACGAATTGGGCCGGCTCGACCGGAGTGATACCACGGCCTCACAGAAAACCGGCGTAAAATAGCGCTTGCGCTGTGTTTCGCCGAGTGAGTGAGGGTACCGGAGGCCCAACCCCCCTTATTCCCCTCTATTCCCCTTATTCCCCCTATTCCCTTTTAAAAGGCCGGCAACGCATCTGTGACTCCTCTGGTGTTGCGGGTGTCCATGGGCAACGGTTATATCGCTTACCATCAGGTGATCCGTTTGCTCGTTTGCTGCCCTATGCTATAAAAAAAAAAAAAAAAAACGATTATATACAACGTTCACAGTTTTTCTGTAGTGTATTTAGTATCAACATTGCATACGTGCGAAGCCGAGGCGGGTCGCTAGGTATAAATATATAATCTAGTGTCTATTCTTTAAGTTTAATTTTAAAACATTAAAATTTATTTATAATTTAACATTATATATATCAAGCCCGATATATGCAATATAGCTAAAAACTGTTAATGGTAATCATTTATTTAAATTAATAATGTACATATTTCTAGGTAGTCAACACTGGTATAGAATTTTATTGATTTTGCTGCTAGGTAAGATAGGTTTGTATACATTCTACAAATACAGGCCGTGAATTTGTTTCACAAATCAAGCTAGAACTAAGAATTTATTTATCTAGGTAAATTCTTCATTGCACACATTAAACAGAGCATCAACATAATGTCTTAAAAATATATGAGCCAAGGCGAGTCTTATCGCTAAAAGCGATCTCTGGCAGACAACCTTTGAATATGTTATCATGACATAAATGAAAAATTACTTTTAAACTTTACTAAAACAATAAAAACTATATATAGATAGATATTTTAAATATAAAAATATGGTAAAGATTATAATCATTTCATTACGAAGACAACAAACAAACAATCTGTAACAGGGGCTGTGACAGAAGATGTTTATTTAGGCTATTTTTAATAATGGCGAGCGACTTGGAGTGTCAAATATTTGAGCACAGAGTATTCTACAGCTGTACCGATTTTACAGCAAAGATTTTGCTGTAATATTCTGTGAACTAATAAGTTTAACGGGGCTCTCTTTACGCTGAGGATCATATATGGTGAAAAAAAAACTTCTGTTTTATATAAAAATGTTGACAAAACTTATGAAATCTTTACTCACATCGTGAAAATTGTAGCTTAATGGCGTAGACACCAGTGGGCCATATAAATAGCATTAGATTTTTTTAATCTGGAATCGAATATCAATATAAGGTTTCAATTTGATATCGATACTACTCATTGGCAACTTTTACATGCATTTACTTCATTCTCTTTTTTAATATATGTACTCTTGTTAGCCTACCATTTTTCGATGAATTGTGACAGAAATACGATAACATCAAAGTAATTCTACTACGCCGCTTCAAATTATGTTCGTATTTATTAACATTTCTATAAAAAAGGGTAACCGCTAAAAGCAGGGGCGCCTGACAGCCACTACGTTCGTAGACAGTATTCACCGGGGATTTCCTCCTTCAACCCTATTACACGTCAAGAAAGAAACAAATTAAAAATAAGGGGAATGCGCCGAGTTTTGTGACGAGGATTGTAGTATTGTTATATTATCTGTGGTAAAGGTAACTTGAATTCACAAAAGATTTTTAGTAATATAACACTATGAACTACGACGGACGAGAAAACGTCCAATATGACGATATCCGTGTCGTAATGGTTAGTAAATCGCATTTATGGAGCCAACTATGAGGTCCCGAGTTCGAGTCCCGCTGGGGGCAGATCTTTGTGTGATAAATGCGGGCATTTGTGCCTTGATATATATTTGTGATTTATGATTGTGATATATATTTAAATGAATTATATATGTATTCTATATGTATGTATGTCTATCCCTTACCCTATATCCTATAACACAAGCCTTATAGTGCTTACTTTGGGCTAGGTTTATTGGTGTTAGTGTAAGAAATATTTATTTATTATTATTTACATACATACTTATCTTATAAAATAAAATCACATAATTATACAACGATTGTGTAGTAGAAAAGAATTATAATTTATGTTAGTGATTACATTAAATATGATGAATTTTATAAATTCTTTTTTATTAGTATTGGTATTTCTTTCACTGGATCTACTTCTTTTGGATTCTATAGATAATTAAGAAAGTGAAAGTGAAAACTTTTTTTATCCAATTTTATTTAGGCTGTATAACCAAAGACAAATTGTAGACAAATACAGTATAAGTCTTATAACTTGTACTAATTACGTAACTCTGAAATGTCTAAAAGCAAAATGTTTTTGTTGCGAAGCCCACCAGAGTAAAATAAATAATAGGAATCAATTGAATTATTACTGAGTGAGTACCGCGTTGATGCCGAAACCCTTTTTGGATTAACGGAGCTTAACAAAAAAGCCTGACAGTCTCTTGTTTCACATAATTAGCGTTGGCATAATTGTAAGTAAGTAGGAGTCTTATAAAGCTTATTCTAAATTAATAAATGATTTTCGAAAGAATAGAAGGTATTATATAGAGGGTATATAATCAAGCTTGGATAATAAAATAATTTATATATTATAAAAAAATATACACAAACAAGACGTATATTGTCAGCAGAAATTCCGTTAGCATGAATACCGTGATGTATTAATGACTTTATTTAATATAAAACTTCATAACCAAAAAGAATAAAAAATATGCTTATTTCAATTTGACACAAACTAGGTTCAATTTTCATATTTTACGGCAATAAAGTCATTCGACGTTCATCTGGCTGAACCCTATTCGATTCCAATCTCGATGGTAACTCGATGATCGGCACACGTGTAATCCGATTGTCGCAGCTCTGACAGCTGCAAATGGCCAGTATCAGACACGTCAGTCTTAATTGTAATCTGTTCGTACATTCTCGTAGGATTCTCTCTGCTATCATGACAATGCTATATAGATCTATATCCAATTGCAATTACCAGTATCTTGTTGGAGACATGTATTTATAATCGCTAATAGAATCTCTGCTATGTAGCGTCACGATATGTACTATGCTGGCAGACTTCTAATATAGTTTGTTATTAGCTCTGTAGCTATCTATCTGCAATTCTTATATACCATCTTTGTAGATGGCGTTATGAATTTGAATAACAAAAAAATATTATCTGCAGACTCGCGCTTCGTGTCTTTTTCGTTACATATATAATAAATTTAATGACAATTTCACAATTTAAATTTAACTTTGTTTCTTTCAGTTTCATGAGTGTTCTTCTCAAGAAGGCTCTGGCCAAATTCTGATGCCTGTTCAGAATTTGGCCAGAGCCTTCTTGCACCTATTTCTTTGCCGTATGCACGTACATTTTAATTTTGGTTTCTGGTTTATTTTATGCTGAGTTGTGTGCTGTCTTCAAATTATATATATTCAACCCAAAAGAAATGCTCCTAAAGAATCATATTATTTCGGTGTATGAAACAATATATCCAATAAAAAACTATATAAAACAATGAGAATTTACGAAATTTTCATACGGTAAAAATATTTGCAGATATAAATGCACTAACATATTTTTATTGTAGGATACCATACAGAGCTTCCTCTGTATGGTATCCGCTATGTTAAGTGTTAAAAAGTTTGCTGATTGCGTGATTGTTCATTTCAAAATTATAAGACTGAAAATGTATTTTTGTTCTAGTATGAAAAACAATACCCATGTACGTGTTTTTTAATATTTATTTTACTTAATCCATGCAGTTTTTAACACCCTAATATATAACATGTATTCCTCTTTAAATTTATATAAAAGAATTTCTACTTTTATTTTTGTATAAAGCAAAAAAGTACAACCGTATTAAAAAGTTTTCACAAACGATACGGGATCCACGTAGATTTCTCTACGACTGCACTGCGAAACGACGTTATGTGATTCGGCTAGTTCGATTGAAGCGTCCTCGATAATTGGCTCTCGAATTGACAAACGAGATCACTTGTGGCCCCGTCCATTGCGATGCGCACTGCACGTTGGTCCCAATGCGAACTACGAAATCTCTTTCAGTCATTCCAAACATAGGATAAAACTAATAAAGATTGTAGCACAATAATTGAAAATGCCTATGCCTACCTCATTCTTTAAAAGAAAATTAATGAATGGGGAATATACTCGTAATTGAATTCTAGTGTTAGTGACTTTTAATTGTATGTTATTATTATAGTAGTGTTATTCTTGTATGATAATGTGTCTGTTTACATAAGTTATAAGTTTTAAATGGTTTATCTACTTTTAATTGTTAATATTATTTTTTGTTTATTTTTGATATTTTTTATAAGTTTTTTAAGTGATTATTTTTAAAGTAAGTTATAGACTCAACGCCACTAATCGACATACCAGACAAATCTCTGTGATTTACGGTGTGTCTTTTTTATTGTTAATTGTATATATTGCTTAAATAAATAAAAAAAAAGCGTTCATGTGCGCGGCCTTTATAATATACCTAGATGTTGCATGTGTTGCAGCTTTACAAGGCGTGCTATTAATAGTTGGTAACACTGCGCTAGGGCGGCGTGCGAGTCAGTGATAGCTAGAACATTTAAAAGATAGACATGCGCGATGCTTGATTTTCCCGTGCTTATGTCTAACGTCTAACGATGCAATATAGTGGTTATATATATTTGGACGTTTTACTCAACACCTACAGCACCCCCCGCGCTATAGGATTTATTTCATCGTTAGCTATACCGACAGGCATATCAAATTCAATATAGTTCTACTAATAGTACATGCGGAAGCTTGTATAGATGATGTTTATTACTCTCATACATTTCACGTAAAAACAACTGAATATATTTTAATGATAATATAGGTTATACCTCAGAATTAAACGTTTATAAGATACTCGAAATATTAATCCTGCACAGACGAAGTCGCGGGTAATAGCTAATGGATTATAATGATGTAGTGGATAATAAACAACCTCAATATCATATCATTATAGGCTAAACTGATATGACACTATCTATATATTACTTATCCTATATTTATACCTAAACTATGTATATTAGGGTAATTAACCCTTTGACGATCACGCTGGCGCAGTGTAGATTGGTCGACTTTAACTATATATCATATATATAGTTAAAGTCGACCAATCTACACTGCGCCAGCGAATATAATTAAAATCATTAAATTACAATATTATTGTGTAATAATCTTTGGAGGATTCCAGGAATTTACCGCGCGAGTAATCCCATTTAAAGTTGAAAAACATAAGATAAACGATTTTTGATAACAACCATTTATAAGGCCTACCATGATCTCTTAAAAAAGGGTTTCCGTCAAATCCACAAATTCCTGTTAGTCGAACATTCGACGGCAAAGAAAGATTAATTCTTTGTTCAACTTATATGAAATCATAGCTTAAACATTTAAGTACTTCCTATGACGAAAATCTTCGCTCGTCCTTCAAGCCACTGGCCATATGCCCTTCTCATCACTTTGACGTAAATCACTCGTCATTCTTTGTCCAGTCATTTCCGAGTTGGAATACTCCTTCCGATATAATTCACTGGCTTACTAATGAAATGCGATAATGAAAAATAAAGTTAATTAATGCAGATAAAAGCAGTTACAAAAAGGTACACAATGACAAACTACCACTTTTATTTACCTCCAATAATAACGTTGCTGAATGAAACATACCAGCGAAGTTATCTTAATGGCAACGCCAATAAACCTCACGATATTAGTGCGTGCAAGCCCAAGACAACATCGGATCGTAAGACTAACTTTGTTACCAGCAGGAAAATATTATTGCGCGTATTTCCAGCACAAGTTAACACTGAACATTTCTGGTGCTTCTTTGATATTTATTTCAGTTTCTCATACAAATGTTTTGTGATATACTTGCCATTTAACTGAAAAATCTCGCACTGCTGAAATATATACATAATTATTTTAAGCACGTTGCGTTTATTTCAATACTTTATAAACTCAAAATACTTTTGTCTTTGTAATATATTTAAGACAACTTACATGTGCAGACCAGCTAAGCCAATGTTCTACTCAAAATTTGTCCTACTAAATGTATTTAAATGAAAATACGTGTAAGCATTTTTCATATTTTCGAATGGGAAATGGGAATTGCCAGATGGGTGTTGTCAGCGATTATAATTGCACAATGTTCCATTACAACTTCACACTGTAATTACTTGAGATTTAGCACATTCCTTCGAAACCATAAAAGACAATTTATTCGCCTTTATCAGCATGTTGATTATTGTGTAATTGGTAAATTGAGTATAATTATAATAGAAACACGATAAATTGATGACTGAATGGATTTTAATGCAACTTTACATTAATATAGCTTATATATCAGAATAACAACTACAATACAATACTACCACCAGCACTACCAGACATTTTTTATAATATTTTTGAAAAAAATATGTCGTATTATAATAATTCATTTGTCATGCGTGACAAACAACTTGTGACATGAGTAATGAAACAGAATCACACAAATGAAATGAGCGGCGTTTGGTAAACACCTCACACCAACAAGTACCACTGTACGGAAACAGGAAAATAACAAGCAAACCATTGACGTCGGGACTTCTTTAAGGCGTACTACATTAGTTGGGTCAAACTTTTCCAATTATAGGTCGAACCTGTCGGTCCGGATATCCGTCGAGTGCGGCGGAGTGCTGCGATAACATTCCCAAGGTACTTGTACAGAATAAGACAAGTGAGAGGTATATCTACAAAGTTCTGAACTGACGTAGGTTTGCAGTTTATATATTTATGTTTGTTATTATTAGAGTAATATTTTTAATGTTTTAAAATGCATCATTATCATTTACTCAAGAGATTACAATACATATAGAATACAATACGAAAACGATGGTAAACTTGCAGCAATGGCTATAGTTAGTTGTTAATAATAGATAACTAATAATCGTTACGTGTATATTATATAGTTATCTATATGTTTTTCTGTCTATTTATCTATGTCTTCTTGTTAGTTTATTTGTGGTAGTTTTATACCAGGCAGATCATATGATTCTTGCCTTAAGCCTATGGCGATTAAGGAATTTCCTCTTGTATCATCCTCATCTTGTCAGTTCAAGTCACACCATACTTTTCACATTCTTATTTCCGCCTCGTGAACACTTCTTATAGCTGTATTTTTAGTTGCCCAATATTCAGAACCATAATAAAAGTTCTGACGGTTGATTTACAGATTTGGACCTTAGAGGTAAAGGCATTCCTTGAACATAGATAGTTTCCGAGACCTAACGCTATTTTATCGTACCTATGTTAATAGTCTGCCGTTCTAATGGAATAAGTGACCCGATCATTAAAGATCCTTACTAGTTATAAAAGTATAATTTTATGATTACATATGCAATTTAATACGGTTGATGTTCTTGGATAACCAAAGGCGCGCCACTCATCTCTCCTTATAAATGATTTAAAAATTACAATGTATTACTTCAACAAACAGTGAAGTGTTTGATAAAATATTTATATAGCTACGGCGCTTAGGAAGACACAAACAATAACGATTCACCGGATTGTTTCACGTGAACTTGGAATTGAATCTAAAAAATTTATAGAACGGAATTCCGAAGCGTTCAGAATTTAATTACGGAAATTATTTATCAAACATTTAACCGATTTTTGCTCAATAGATGGAGGCATTCTTCGAATTGCTTACTTAAATGCTTTCAAATAATTTAGGATTAATTTTACTTGACGACCTCCATAGTCGAGTGGATAATACACCGGTTTCAAGGTGTCGCCATCTCTGAGGTCCCGGGTTCGAATCCCGGTGGGGGCAGATGTTTGTGTGATGAATGCGAGCATTTGTACCTTAGTCATGGTTGTTGATATATATTTCAATAAAAATTATTTATATATGTATAATATATGTATGTCTATCCGTTACCCTAGAACCCATTGCACAAGCCTTATAGAGCTTAGTTTGGGCTAGGCGAATTGGTGTAAGTGTAACAAATATTTATTTATTTACTGCTTTACTGTATTCTTAACAATAATAAAAATATCTTAAAAGCTTTAAGTAGTAAAGCTTTACATTTTTTTTATTATTAGCTGTAAACAGAGTTATTTAAAACATACTTCTATATAAATAAAATAATCTTGGAGTGAATCCATCATAACCCAGGATGATGTTGTTGTCTGGAGTCAAATTAATCAAGATGCCGATACGAGATTAAAATTTACCGTCAAATTATTTATATTATACTAATTTGTTTTTTCGATTCATACACAGAAAAGGTTCTCTCTATTGATGGCAAATAATGGTGCTTGAATCTCGTTACATTTATATATACAACAAAATAACGCTGTACATTCTGTACAATATGTTTGTTAGGTTTCTTTTTCAAGAAAATGTAGTCACAGATTAAAAAAGAGTATACACATATTACCCGAATGTAACGGCCTCAGCTCATAGACTATTTTGCCTTATCAGGCTCACACACTCCCGCCATATTCGTCCACATTTGATTTGTTATTATTACTTGTACAACATTACTTATCAATATTAAAGCTCGTGTTTCTTACGCCAACAAAAGCAGTGTGTTACATAAACATTTAATGGTTTAACGTTTTAGAGATGAGATTGAAAATAGTTGTTTAGATTTCAATATATCAAGATGCTACTAACATTTACAATGCACCGTACTGACAGTTATTCTATGTGATAAACGACACGTTCTTTGATTAATACAAACTGAGATAGAGCTCAAGACTAATAGTGTAATAAGCAATTTTCAATTCTCATACACTCTATATAGTCTCATATACATCAATATTTTTGTTAATCTGTTTCTAGCTTTTTTTTTTTTTTTTTTATAGGATAGGGCAGCAAACGAGCAAACGGATCCCCTGATGGTAAGCGATAACCGTTGCCCAGGGACACCCGCTACACCAGAGGAGTCACAGATGCGTTGCCGGCCTTTTAAAAGGGAATAAGGGGGAAGGGGGGGGTTGGGCCTCCGGTACCCTCACTCACTCGGCGAAACACAGCGCAAGCGCTATTTTACGCCGGTTTTCTGTGAGGCCGTGGTATCACTCCGGTCGAGCCGGCCCAATTCGTGCCGAAGCATGGCTCTCCCACGGTAAAAAGCTGAGAAAGAAAGTTATCAAAAATATTCAAATTTCATGTATGGATTCTGAGAAATGGGCTCTCCATTTCTTTCGTTAATTTACTAGAAATTTATTAAGTAATTTATAAAATTCAATTCTAGGATAGTAAAGAATTGTTTTCATTATTAAATCTCGACTTGAAATGAAAAGTATAGTGTTACCTTGAGACTAAAAGTTAAATATATTCAATCGAATTTATGAACCTCATAGGTAACCATCTCAGGATTATATTGGTTGTTTGTTGCTTGATATAAAATATATGATTACAAATTAAGTGACGCTACTATATGGTACTAAATCCAAATATATTTTATCGAATAAAAATGTATTGCATCAATATTGATAATAAAAGAATCACGGTTACCAATATATCACGAAACTGATTACTGAAGATTGCCGACCGTTGCGGCGAAAACCTGTTCGAGTAGGAAGATTTTGCCGAGACATGTATCATCTGGTAGGCCTTTTATTATGTGAACTTATGAGTCAGGAGGTATTGGATGCTAGTAGAGGAAGACTGATTAGTGTGGGAATCGTTGACGGTAGATATATATTTGTAATAGAAGCGCTGATTTCAAAACGTAGCACGTAAATTATTGGCAGCTAATAAGTTCAGTTTAAACCATAGTACATTCCACAGCAGGTCACTTGTACTCGTATTTATGCCCTTAGACGCGGAGAAAGTGGCTTCCATCCTACATGGCGTAAATAAGTATAAAAGCATATTGTAGTTGTGCAAAGCCGGGTCAGGAGACCTATTTTTGAATTACGAATGCGATTTCGACTTTGAGGTCACGGATTCCTAAACATCCAATTTTTGAAAGTCGATCGCAGAGCTGCCAACATAGATAAAGTACACACATAAATGTAAGAGTTCGGTTCCACGCAGAATGTAGCCGCTGCCGGTTATTGCCGGCTTAACCATTGTGGTTATTATGAATATATATATATAATATATGTGCTATATTCATATGTGTATATTGTATATATAGACTGAAAAATCAAACAAAACAAGGATAACATTTCCACAAGTATGACTTGATTACGAGTGGGTGAGGGCACTCGTAATGAAACCACACCTGTGACTAGGTAGTTACATCAGTGATATTCAAAAATAAGAATTATTGAAAATCGTTGATTATTAGTCACATCGGTGATTTTTAAGTCGCATTCGTAATTCAAAAATAGGTCTCCAGGTCGTCCAAACAACAAAGAAGGAACTATTTACATCGCGTGGTTTTTCTCGTAATGGTTGCTAAGCTCAGAAAGTGATCCAAATAAATGATCTCAACTTATAGACACCTAATCACTTGTTTACTATTTGTAAGTTAATATTTGTGACAGTATATAGACTCAAGAACTCATTCCCAATAGTAATACTTCTTATTAAAATTTGATACTTAAAAATCTTGAAATTAAACAACTTTTAGGAGTTCATACGTGAAATTTTCATGTTTATACATGTTTGTTGATATTTATTTATTCTATTTTCTCACGCAAATAAAGACGAAAATAGGCTTGAAAGGTAATACTGGATAATATTATTTATGATCAGTTTTGCTTTAGCTAAATATTAAATTTCACATTAAAATTTAAGGGTAAATTCTACCACGTCATGTATCCTTATTTGTTCAATATAGAAATACAATTTGTGAATAGAATTAATGTCTAATTGAACTTTTATCTAAGTTCAAGTTTTATTTAGATTATAAAATTTTTGGCGAAGGGAAACGGCGAACCCTACTTTCATGAAATGTAAAAAAAGTAAGTCCCAGTCACCAAAAAATTCTTATAACCGTTTACCAAACACTAGTAAATTCAGCTCACAATGTATTCGGCATTAACGAATCGTGACCCTATTTTTCAGATAAAGTATATTAAACATCTATTTTACTGAACTGTTCAAGCGACCCGGGAAATGTGTTCGGGTCATAACGGGACATAAATACTGTCGGGGTTCGCGCGTAAATCAAGCTTTCTCGACTACACGGCTTTAACAAGAGATACTATCGCTAACGGCTCGGCGTATGGAAAATGAGATAAGTCAATATGTGATATATTATTACTCAGATAACACATAATTTGATCGTGGGCAAATAGCTTGAAAGAGAGTTTGATTATTCTTTGAAACGTGATGTTTGGTTGTGTAATTAGTAAAAATTAAACATTGTTTTAAAATAGCGTAACTATTATTTTTAACTTTAATTATGAAATCTAAGTGGTGATATTGTCTTTAAGAAATGCTGTATAAATATCTTTCAAATAACCTACCTTAAGTCTTTGTTCTCTTTTCGGTCCTCTTCCTCCAGTCGCGTTTTACGAGCGAATTTTAACTTGACTCTTGATATCCCTTCTTGCAGTACTGATTTTCTCTCTTACTCTTTTCCCTCTTATGCCGTTCGACTTTGGAATTCTCTCCCTGAGAGTATTAGGAGAGCGCAAACGTTAGAGTCCTTTAAGAACCAAATCCGTATCCATTTCCTGTCCTTAAATTCTTAACGTAATTTTACTTTATTTACTTTCACAATAATTTCACCTATTCCCAAAATTCCTAGTTTGTTTTCGCAATAAAGCCGCCGTTTGCTCATAATTGTCTTTGTTTGTGTACTTTATTTCTTGTATTTATTTTGTGTGCAATAAAGAGTTTATTATTATTAAATAACTTACCCAAATCATAACTGAAGAAATACGAAAAGAATATACGCCAATCAACCATATTTCGAAGGGGTTAAAAGCATAGTTCATGTGGGAAATAAAGGGAAAAAGTGAAAAATGTATTCCAGTAATATTTTGTTCCGCATACCCAGAGTTAGTACAGCGCATCTCACCATAATGATAGGCTTTGTTGACTACACACACCGCCATTCTATATTTACCTGCTAACTTCCCTCAACATCCGCTGATTTCCATTGTTTTCATATTTTGTGTGTTTAGGATTCTCGGTCTATGTGTAAACTTTTGTACACACGAGTGTCGACCAAGGGATGAGACTGTAATTTCATTTATTGGGAGCCACGGGAAATTTGGAGTTAAAAGAATACACTCTAAATAAGTCCACTAGCATTTATTAAATCCAGGTGCGTACGGCCGCTCCTTGTTACGCTAACCCGTGACTACCTTAGGTAACGTCACAATGCACATGCAGTGCGTGTATACATTTTTGTACGTATGTGTGTCCCTACACATTTATCAATCAATACATAGTATAAAACAAAGTCGCTTTCGCTGTACGTCCGTATGTATGCTTAGATCTTTAAAACTACGCAACGGATTTTGACGCGGTTTTTTTTAATAGATAGAGTGATTCTTAAGGAAGGTTTGTATGTATAATAAATGCATAATATAGTAGAGAAACACTGATAAATTTAAAGGTTTCTAATGTGATGTCGTAAATAAGCACGTTTTTTTGCGCTTATATTGCAAACGCTGGCTGAACCCTACGAGATAGACCAAAATAATGTACTACAGTATTGTTCACCTTAAAAAGTTCAACAAAAAAGTCCGCGATGGTATATGTCTATCTTTTAGGGATAACCTACTATAACCATTTAATTACTTTTATTTATATAAACATTGCACCCGTGCGAAGCCGGGGCGGGTCGCTAGTACTGTATAAATGAAAACACAATATTATTACTATTGTCGCTTATATTACGCATCGTTATAAGCACGATTCTTTATAAGGCGTGCGCGGGGGTATAGGTACAACGGGTAGAGGTCATTTAAATGAAATTTAATAAAGTGTGCATTGAGTGTACCAACTGGGTCCTTATCTCTATTGGCACCATGAAAAATGCACCTAAAGACCCAGTTAGATGCACCGAAATTATTGTCATTACTGATCAAAACGTGTGTGGACTATTGACTTTCGATTTTGGTGGTAATGAGAACCGGGCTATCAAAGAGACTCCAGTCACTTGCCTTCACGCTTCGTTTATTACTTTTATTAATATCTGGGTACTGATTTCAGTTTACTTCAACGATTCGAGGTCGATTTTATCGAGGTTAATAATAATATATGTTATTGCTAGTACTATTGTTGAAAACATACAGTAGATTGTTGATCTCCATAGTCGAATTGTTAGTACACCGATTTCAAAGTGTCGCCATCTATAAGGTCAATTGAGGTCGAGTTCTGGTGGGGGCATGTATGTCTATCCGTTACAGATCTCACAACAGACCGCGAGGTTACCGCGCACGCCGTGGTCATGTCTCTCCGTCTGGGTGACTGTCCAGAGGATCTCAGACGGTCCCTCCCTTGGCGTTGGCTCGACCAGACCTAGGTCGAGCCGGCTCCGGAGCACATGGCGGTAGAATCGCGAAAGCGTACCCCGCCATGTGCCCCGCATGGGCCTAGAGAAGTCAGGGGGGGTTTTAGTGGGTAGGCCGGTCCTGTCAGACCGGAGCCCCACACACGGCCGCGCCTAGCCAGCGCGGTGGCACGGTGCAAAAGGTGCATTTCCCCTCTTAAAAAAAGAGATCTTATAAGACAAGCCTTACAGAGCTTATTTTGGGCTAGGCTGATGGTGAAAGTGTAAAATATATTTATTAAAAAAAACGCGTTAGTTGTTATAATATGTAGCTAATATATTAGCGAAAAAAGGGGATGGTGTTGTGAAATTGTTAAGACATTTTGTATTAAAATCTGTTTGAGATATTAGTTAGTAGCGTTTGTAGCACAAACTCTATTCCAACTCTAACACAAATGTAACGACATCGCATTAACAATGCTTACTCCGTACAAAGTAAAGAAATAATAATAAATCAACATATTTTAGCAACAAATTATTTTAATTATATTTTTGATTTCATTATTATACCTATTATAAGATTCTTAAGCGTATGTTACGTACAGTGGCTTGTTACGAAATATGTGGATTTATATAATTATATATAGTATATGTGGGTAAGATTACCTAAACATTAGAAATAATAAACGACAATGTATTAGAATCACTGCAGTTATTGTTAATTTCCATTCAAATCAAAATTCTGAATTGAAACTCAATATTTCACAAGGAGCATAATGTTCCATATGTAGTTTGAGCAATTTGAATTGTTAACCTTTAAAAATAATATGTGCAAATAATCGAGTTTAGCGATTTTGAACCAGCTTCAGTCTCTTTTCGTCTTAAGGGAGGTTTGATGAAATAAGGTGACACTTCTACAGTGCGATACAGCCGGAAGTGGGGGCTCAGAGCCCCTCAGAGGATCAATGCTTACTGTCACTCTAACAAATTTATGAAGGGGAATTATGAAGCGATGTGACGCTTTTTAGAATATTCAGTTATTGGTGACAAGTTATAGTTGACGTTAGGTATTTGTTGAAATGAAATATTATTTGATAAGCGAAGGCGATGTTTGATGTTTGCGATAACGAGAGCATGTTGCAAGTTATTCTTAGATGATGAAAAAAAAAAGCTTATGAGACATTTCATTTAAACGCGTTCTGAAAATTATTTCGTTTATTTACATAATATGAAGACAAGAACGGAACGGAAAATTACTAAGAGACTGCTAATTCATTGTAGATACCTACTAGTTTTAGACTGTCACTGTCTCACTATGGAATCGAAGAAGAGCACCGTAACTAGCCACAAAATTCAGTACAGGTGGAATGCTTTTTTTTCGAAGGGTTTTGCGTTATGTTGTACCTGTTCGTTGGTTAGGCTGCGGGCGTGTGGGACTCTCCTAGCAAGAGTGTCAGGCCTACCCACTAAAACCCCCGGGGTTTTCCTTGCCTCTATGGATGTGTGCGACATGGTTCAAATGGCAATGCAACTACACACTACAGATAGAATACCTGACTGTTTAGTCTAATAATAAAATGATTTTATCATAATTTCTACAAAAAGTTAAGAAATCTTGTAAAATATAGCATAATAGACAAAGTTGTATTATATACCTTTGTAAAATTGAGTAACAGTTTGTTGGGTAAAGCTAATTTACCCTGTACTACGGGGCTGATACGGAGAATACGGATACGGAGATGATCGTTAGAGGCTTTAGCAGCTTGGATCTTTATTTTCAAACATTCGTTGGACATCGTGCATTTGTAGAACGTTATTAGCATTAGATTTCCTTTTAATTCTTTTTTTATTTACAATGATATATAAAATCATATATATTTTTATCGTAATACATTAATGATTTTTGTTAAAAACAAAACAAAAATCAACAGATACAAAGTGCAGGAAACAATCGACTAGCGCCAAACGATTCAAAAACACGATACCTGACTTTATTTGAACAAACATCCATTTGCTGCTAATGGTATAAGATTTATTAAGGTTCTTTAAAATATAGGTTCATTACGTAAAAATGATGAAGGCGACACAAATTGGCGGGCTACACACTTAGTGAATATATAAATAATGACCAAATTGTTGGCGTCAAATCTTAGACATTTAAATTAATATTTATTTTCAAACGTAACCGCGAATACAAGAATAAGTAATATAAAACCACGATACCTGAGCCTCCTTGACAGAGGCAAGTGTTCCCACCGCATGCCCCAGATGAGACGATGATTCGATTTACGCGACTCATGAGAAAATATTCCGCGCACGCATTTCGAATGCGAGACTAAAATTCGGATAGAAATTCCTTCAGGGAACACGATACGAACTCCATGTTTTGTACAAGATGGATGACATTATATAGACAATTTTTTGTTTACTTTCTTATAAGGAATTACATGGGAAATGTTTTCAAACTGTCTGCTACAACTTAAATTTGTGATAATAGGTTTTTTATGAATTCTATATGTAAATTTGTAAGCTTTGTCTTAATCTTAACAAATTTTTAGTTTAATTAGTTATTAGCAGCGAATAAAGCCCACTTTCGCTTGACAAACTAAAGAATGGACCTGAATTTTTATTCGACCACAAATCAAACTGTATTAATACTTTATATTATTTACATAATAAACATCTTTTCAATTATCTAATTTTACCTATTTAGGGCGTTAGCTACAAAAAAAAAAGTAGTTATTACATACATATCTGTCACATGAAAGTCATTAATAATACTTTTTTAATCTGTGTACACAATAACATTTGTTTGTAGTGTTCTTTGCACAATAATAGTGTTTACATTTTAGCGTTTGACTTGTAGTGTGATTTATTTAATATTTACAACCATTTTCGAGGTTTCATATTATAATATACTTTCCCTTAAGCCCTTCGTACTAAAGCAATGATTTATAATGCCGTGTTGCGTTTAGCAAAACGCAAATGTATGCTAATAACAGCACAACAAAAATACCGTATAAATCCTTATCCGCAACTTTAACGGGTATTCAGAAAGAATTTAAATAGGGATGGTAATTAAGCAAGTAAATCGCAAAGAGTGCTCCAGTTAAAGAACTCCGTGAAAAACAAAACTTAGAAACCGGCTACTGCTAACTGCTTTGAAAAATGAATTTTAGAACATTTTCTTAACAGTAAAAAGAGGTGAAAAGAGAATTGAAATTACGACAAGGGATTTTTCATTACAGAATAGCTGCGAGTTTTGTATGAACTGAGGGCATGAGGGTATGAGGGGAGGGAGAGGATTATAACCAGTTAATTGAAATATATATTAAAATAAATAAAGATACAAACAGCATTGAAGGAGACATTATTATTGCAATGAGTATAAAAAACGTAATTGTCACTTAAGATTTGAAAGAAGACAAGCTTTTTGATTACGTCAATAATAATTGTTCTGATCCAAATTTGACGTTTTATTTGTATACAAACAAAATTCAGTGAACTGATAAAGTGTACATAATTTACGAAGCACCATTCCGTACTGATTTACCTTTCCCGTGAGCTCCTTTGATAAACTTTAACGCGGGATTTCCTTCATCTAAAACTCATCAATAGACGCTTAATTTATTTTAATTGACTTTGATACACAGTTCTTTGACAGGTACTTGCGAAGGTAAAATCGTATTTATGATAGCTAGGTACTTTTTAATTGTTAGATATACAGCTACACATTTTTTTTTTTGTATTGCAGACATAAAAACCTCCAACGAAACGTTTCATATTCATATCACGTAAAATAAATGTCAATTCAAAAACTTTACATGTATGTATATTTTAAATCAATTTATGATTTTGCTTATAAAACAAGTTCAAATGCTTGCATTCTTATATAATCAAACTCGTCCCTCTCCTGAGGGGCGGTCGCCCTCACGATTTGCCTATATGGTTTTAGAACCTAGGCCAGGCTGAGTTTAGTCGGTAGGTCACGTGGCTGGACCGTTCCGGTCGCGTGGAGTCCGACATAACCTCCGTGACACTTGCCGTTGCGGGGGTATCCTGGGTACGTTTCGTGCCCCTTGTGAGGATTCTCAGCCTTCCTCTCCTGAGAAAAAAAAAATAATCATACTGATTTGCTAATATTATTATAGTAATTCTTTTTCAAAAAGTATCTGTGAGATTTTCTTAGTTTTAAATTACAGAGAGTGCTAATATACTATAATTTTCTTCGTTTTTATACTATAATTATCTGATTTGAGCTATTTACATCTAATGAAAGTATGTCAATATAGAAATTTTAGTTTATTTATTAATTTATATTGTTTTTAGATTTCTAAAAAATTAGCAATTATTATTTACGTAATTCTAATGAAACGAACATTCTCACATTTTTTTTTATATAGAAAGTATACCTATAAACGTACAAATAACAAAGTTATTTTAAAATTTGTTTATACGCTCCTACAATTTAGGCGAGTTTACTTAGTTATGACGTCACGATTGCAGTGTTTTTAGTATGGAACGTTTTTGAGCGACCCGCGACAGCGCCGCATACATGACGATGTATCTTCAAAAGTAATAGGTGCAGGTGTACTGTTGGTTCTACAATATTACTCACTTGAAAGAGTACTCTTATTATATATATAATTTAAAAATTTGTCGTCTACCCAATTGTTCTTTCATGCATACGCGACATTTCCAATAGTATTAATGATACTGATGACCGTAGTATTAATCGGAGAAACCTTCGGTAGGTAGGCTTTCGTCTTAGAAAATATTGAAACGCAATTATCTGTAACTGTTATTGTCGTAGTCTACTTCTAAGCGTAGTGCTACGAAAATAAATCTGGTAATGGTTCGTAGCAACGAAGTCTACAGCTGAAAGTTCGTAGCCGCTACGATCTATGATGAGCTTTTTATGATGGACATGATACCGGGAAATCGTTTATTTTTGTGGCCAATTAATATTTTATGTGTTTTTTTATGGTTTGTTGCGAGTATTATTAAAGTATTATGGTACGTCTTCTGTGTGTTGGGTTGGTTTTGTTAGTTTGCTACCATAACTTATCTGAGACTTAAATGTTAATTGCAATGAATAAATGTTATCTAGATGTTTGATATAGTCAATGATTGCTGATTGCTTGTAACCGTATGCAATTTAGGGCTTAGACAAAAACATTTATAATAACTGTGTTTTTTATAATTATATTGTAAAAAAAAATATTTAAGGTAAATATAAAAAAATATATATTAAAAGTCAGATGATGATGAATCAGAAATAGAGTTTAAGTAGTCAAATTGTTTTTCCTTTTACTTTGATCGCCTTTTATGGATCTTTTTCTAATCTTAGGGTCAGATATTTTTCTTTCATATTATATACATAAACATTCCAATAATAATTAGCGCGTGGCGAGTTTTTAAAATTGTTTTTGACTCCATACTTACTTTTTGTTTATTGCAATCACTGTCCACTCAAAAATCGGTCAACTCGAAAATGTAAAGACATTTACACAAGAAAAATAGATTTCAAATTAAATTGTATATTACTTTTTTATTGTAACAGTATATATGTATATACAAAGGATTACACATCCACAATCAATTCATTTAAAATTGATTTTATGAAATAACAAGATAGATAAATTTTATATTTTCCTTTCCGCTCTTCCTTCATGTATTGCCTGTTACAAGATCTAGGTACTATATACTGTTTATGTACTATGTACTCACCGGGTAGTTGTTCCAGCAGCCCCTCAGGATCAGACGCCTCGTTTGCGGCAACCAGCGCCGCTAGCGACAGCAATACCCACCAGAAGTGGGACATTATTCCTGAAAAGAATATTTTAGAGTCAGCCCAGGTATTTGGAAAATCTTTTTAGTCCTATCTGTACTAAAACACAATGTTGAAGATTTTGTTTTATTGAATGTAATGTTTTATTGAATTAAAAAATATTAGAATGAATCTTAGTAATATGGCAATGTAACTGTACTACTTGGCTATTAGTTTCGATTAAATTTGATACAAACAGAGCTACATAACGAGAGGACTGATTTCAGGAAATAGTTCGATACGAAGAATTGGTTTAGTTATAATATGCTACGACCAACAGTAGGAAGCAACTAGTTTCACATAACATGCTTTATAAAAAAAAAACGGTAAAGTTGGCTTGTATTTTGGCTCAATACGTACCTTACAAAGGCTTTTGTTGAATAAAAGTTAAATATTTTATTAAATATCGAGTTAATACAACAAAATTTAAAATTATTTTATTTGTTACTTGTTATATATTTTAAATTGTGATATTAGTTAGTGCTAGCAGTTTTACAGCATCGCACCGATCGACGAAATTACAGCAATTGATATATATATGAATTCATTGTTATATAATGAAATAATTGAAATGATGATTAAATAAAATGATCTTAAATATTTATCAAAATGGCAATATGTTGGCAGTCCACAACAGTGCGTTTTTCTGTCTCGCTAGTGCGAGAATGTAGAATGAATTGTTGCATGCGATAATTCCGAACGGATCAAATGTCTACATTTCAAAACAAGAGCATATTCCCATTGAAGACAATGACTGCAAATACTAAACAAACTCTCGGTGGAGTTTTTGCTAACGTGAGCCGTAAATTCAGATATTTATTCGAATGTTATTATAGAGAGCGACTTTTATTTTTTGTTCCAAATAAGCTTTTAATTATTCTTCTTAATATGCGCTAAATATTATGGTATCCAGAACAATTACTTCCCATTATCCTTATACTATCAACAAAAGAGATCGATACTTTATTGAGTTAAAAAAATATGCCTATACGAGTAATATAATATTAATCACACTTTAGTTGAGGTTTAAAATTGGTAATCTAGAACATGGTCAATAGAACTAAAAAATGTTGCCACTTATTAGAATCAACCATTTTCCTTTGGTCAGTTAATTTCAGAATATCTTAGCAAATATGCTTAGATATCCTTGGTGAGGTTCGTGACGTGCTAGTAAACAATAAATAAAAAGGAAACCGACTGCCAAAACTGACATGAATATTTAAGCTGACTCGTGGAGTTTCAAAGAAGCGATTTAAATCAAGGCATACATTAAACATTTAGGTGAGGTGTGCTGGCAAGAGAGTAACATACATTTTGCATTAGAGACAATCCAACTGACGAGCCTCCTACAAGGCGCTCCACTCGCCGTGTTATTTTTTAACGGAACCCTAGTTTCAAGTCAGTTACCTTCGTTGCGTTACCTTGAGCGAGTAAATAGCAACACCATCATTTTGAGGAACGAAGGATTGTGTTATCTCAATACCTCAAAGATAATCATAGGTAGACATTTAATAAAATTGTATTTATGAACACGTAACTTGTATTATACAAGTTACGTGTACAAGTAACGGTCATTTGAATAAATGAGTCACTTAAACAAATATAATGTCGAAATTGCCATTAGTACATTTTATTAATTTAATGGGAGGTATAAAAATGCATACTTTTATTACTGTATCAATCATCATTAGTTGTGACTATATATTAGATGATGATGATTACTGTTGAGGCAGACCTTTGTAATATTATACTTAAGTTTATGTTTGTCTATAGTTTTAATCTTGACTCTATTCCTGTCACTTTTCACTTGTTCCTTCACTTTTTTAACTTCTTTTGTAAATCGTTTATAAATATATTCCATTCCTTCCAAATCGGCCTTTTCCTTGCAGTCCATGACAATTATATTTTAAACATTATTATTGTTATGTAGATTTTGTTAGTGTTTAATTTTTATTAACAGTTAGTGTCCAATTTTTATTACAACGTAATCACAAAGTCTTTTGTAAAGATATTAAGAAACAACTTGATAATATCTATGTTATTCTAAAATTAACATTGTGTATATTTATATAGTTCTAGTTTCCACTTGCAGCACTTTATATATATTCTCCACTGAGAGGCCTACCGTAATAAAGTTAGAGCTGGCAGCGCGCTGGTTGGTCGAGTTTAGTTGCACCATTAGAGTTTCTTCTAGGTATATTTACATCATGATGTTTTTTTCTACATAAAAGCAATGGATATAACTATATATAAAAATCGTAAAACATAAAAGAGATCAAAGTTCTGCTGATGCCTCTTTGTTTCATGCGTGAAAATTATAATCTAAAATATGATGACTGAAGTTAAAAATACATTTTTCGTCCATAGTTATCATACTATTTGTTATTTCTTTTAATTTTTTTTAGTATATTATTGCTATTATTAATATTCTTGAGTTTTTGTATTTCTGAAATAATTAATTTATTTTAACTTATATTCAGTCTCTGTTTTAATATAAAAATGAGTTAATTTGTTACAGGCTTTTCAAAAAATCATCGACACCCTACATGCACAGACTGTGAACGACGTCTTCCGTGGATTTCACAAAGTGAAGTCATCTTTTGTGTAGCGAGACGAAGGATTTTATATCTGGATGCATTTCAAATCGCCGGATGTGCTCGCCGAGAAATTAACGACCAACCATGGCGGATGAAGCTCGGAGGGTACTGTTGAAAAAAATTTACGAGGGTCGCTGTCCCTTCCACAGGTAACATTTGCCTATTGAATAAGTCTGGCGTTTTGATAGATCACTGTGCAATGATCATGATAATATTCGTGTTTCGTTTCATATTTTATCGTAGGAAAATTTGTGGATCTTTTTTCGATAACGTATGTTATTGAGCACATCAAAATCTTTGTTCAAAATGTTAGTTCGTAAGCTTAGGAAAAGATTTAAAATTATTGTAAAAGTCCGAATGATGTAGAGATTTTTGGGGGAAGTGTATGTCAATTGATGGAATTGAATAAAATGCCTATCAGAAAAAAGGTTCGATCGATTTTATTTATTTGGTACACCAACGATTGTTACAATAATTCGATCACAAATTCAAAATATAGATTCATATGCTGACTACAAAGCCACTTATAGCTACACTGTATGCTAATTATATTTCAAATATATGCGCTAAATTATCTTTGACAATAACATTTTAGAAGGTTAAGCTAGGAAGAGATCTCTAAATAGCAACTAAATTTACAATATGCACTAAAAATCTCGTAGCCAGACAACATCCGACCTTACAAGAATTAATTTCGAGCACCAGCGCTTTATGCCCGTATTGTTATTCAAAATTGCGTCTTAGCGGTATGCTGGGGCTACGAAATTTCTTCGAACAAAGCAACTGGAGTGAAAAAATACTTGAGCAATTTCCTTTGATGTGGTCCGCCGTAGCCGGCGTCCTTATTCGGCTCACTTCTACCGCCCACTAGATTTTACGCCCAAACTTTACAAAACGACCGAAGGTATTTTTGTACTTCACGCAAAATATGGTAATGTGTTTTTTCATGCTCATCAAGTTATCGCTGATTTTTTTATACTCACGCCCGTGATTGAACGATCTGACCGAAAATCCCTAATAAAGGTGAAAGTTTTTATGGATGGATGTTCTCTTTCACGTAAAAACTATTAGAATGACACAGAGAGTACAATTTGTAAAGATGGTACTCGCGAGTTTGTCTGCACAGATGGTGGATTTTTTCCTACTTATTTGACACTTATCGTTATATATTTGACAGTTCGACACGTTTAGCGCAGTGGTCGAGTAATCGGCTTCTACGCAACGGGTCGCGGGTTCAATTTCCGTACGGGACACATATTTCCGGTCTGGGTGTTTGTGCATGTGAGATTTCTGTTTGTGACTGCACCCACGACACAGGATAAAAATCCAAGTGTGGGGCGACGTATTTAAAAAAAAATCACACAATATCTTTAAAATTGTTACCTATATGTTATTCTGATTTATAAGCTATATTATTGTAAATATTTAATTAAACTACGATTTTTAATTCGAGTCAGTAAAATGACAAGTGCAACTGTCACTGATACAAAAAAGGGTGACCCACTACAACCTACTACAATAGTGATGTTCGGCAATCAATAGATTTAGACATTTAGTCATGCTTTATTACGTATCAAAGCGTTTTTTATTGTAAATATGTAATACATACCATATTGAATAATATGATTTGTGACACATGACACTGGAAATGTCATTTTACTGACTCGAATTAAAAATCGAACTTTAAAATCTATTCAGTAGTTTTTGCTTGAAAAAATAACAAACTTTATATACTTAATAATATTATAATATTAGTAGGTATTGTGTAAATTGACCAAAATATAACGATAAGTATCAAGTAAGTAGGAAAAAATCTACCATCAAAGACAAAGTCGCGGGAACCAGCTAGCAAGTTATAATTTGGGTTACTATTATGTTTTATTTCTACGAAACACCAATTCATCCAGAACTTTAAGGGGCTAAAGAAACATGTACTGATTATATAAATATACGAACACTTAATAATAAAAACAGCATTAAAAAAAGAAAGAATAGAGAAAGGGATGCTTGGGTGGTTTGGGCATGTGGAACGGATGGATGAAAGTAGACTGACCAAAATGATTTATGAAGCTGGAGTGAGTGGAGACACGGGACGAGGAAGACCTAGGCGAACATATTTCGAACAAATCGAAAGTGTCCTCAAAAAAGGCCAGGTCAGAAGTACCCGCAATCGTCGAGCATGTATGAGGAATGTTATGAAAGTAGATGAAGCGAAAGAGATATGTAAAGACCGTAGCAAGTGGAAAGACGTAATCTCTGCCTACCCCCGTGGGAAAAAGGCGTGAGTGTATGTATGTATTAAAAAAAGATGACCGAAAGATATTAATTTCAAAAATAGTAACGAGAATATGTGCAAGACCAGCATACAACCCTGCCACAGCTCCATGCCTCTAATCCACTTATTATTGGCAGGGTCGAGAAGGCCTTAGTGTCAAAGCCGGTGGTATTAATACTATACACAACAGATAAACAAAAGTAATAATAAAGATCTGACTTGGATATGATGCTCAGCCAAATGAAATAAAAACCAAAAAAAAAAAACGCCTCGAATTACGTTATTTTCTTTAAATGTTCTTTTTCCATTTTTATTTCTCTGTGTTAATACCAGTTATTACGAGATCGTAAACATTTCTTCAAAAAACTACAATTATAATTTTATCGTAAGCAATCACATTGAGATTGAATAACTTACTTTTTTAAATAAATGTAAAGTAGATAGATATAAGGAATTATTTTCTTTTATTAAAATCACAACTTTAAATTTACCAGATTTTATAGCCCACATGATAAGTGATCCATATAACCAGAGATAAATAGTACAATCGCTTGTACTATTTATATATATGGTTCCTGTGAGATTCGCGAGTACTCGGCCAAATTGTAACAAAATGTAATGTCGCAGTACCTAGTAATTTTACCGCATTATCCGACCTTTCAAACCGATACATATTGATAAGAGCACAACTGCTTTTGAGCCAAAATAGCTAAGATTTGTTGTAAAATAAAACTGTTAGAAACTTTCTTTGGTATTTATAAGTTTGAATAATGGCTACGTTAGTGAAAGCATTGCTAAATTCAAGTATTAGCATCCTATAATTTGGCGTGTCGCCAAAATCTCTATTAGTGATGTTCGAAATTTGTCGATACTTATAGTTAAGCTTCTATTTTTTAATAACAGGTATCGAAATGACATGTTCACGATGTGACTAAAGAACATGTAGTATATAGTTAAAGCAGCAGTATAAATAAAATATAATAATTATTATAGAAAATAATTTTCGTTATTCGTTACGCAAACTTCTGTAATTATTGATACTAAATAAATATAAATAAAACATATGCGATCTGCTTATATTTTGTTGTTTCTTTTTTAATCAGCAAAAGTATATAAGGAAAACCTAATGTACTTTGACTTTACGTCATATATCACATATGCTTAGCAACATATATTGTGGTTTTTGTGGGGGTTACAGATTTGCTACGAATCTGACAGATTACGGGCAATTGTAACAAATTACTTACCTAGTCTGTTAGTTTGTCAATATATGTCAATAAAAAATAAAGATGTTTTATTTTGCAATTAAAAAATATAAATAAATGCCACATAAGCATCCCTACCAGTCGGCCGCAACCCCTCATCAAAGTTAGTTACAACCCACCTAGTTTTATTTTTCTAGGGACAATTATCGGGAAATGATGAGGGTCTGAGCTTACTCATCTAAAGTTACTAATTCTAACTTGTTCACTGAAAATTTATATTTTACCTGCAAAATTGTACCTATTTTCTTTTCTTTTCTCAGTTTTTGAGAAAATATCACTAGAGCGCCCCTACTATTCACATACTATTCACAATCACTAATCAAAGTTTACGTTAAGTTTAAGTTACAACCCACTGTTAACCCACTACATATTCAATTTACGTCTGCTAATTATCAGGCAATGTATGGCGTAGACAATAATTAGCTTATTCATCGTAAGCTACACCTACGTGAAACAACAAGGTACAAAACGGGTTCTACCTCAGATATTTATTTATTTATTTATTGAGAGATAACAAACAGTTACAATATATATAGTATGATTTAGTTTACAACATCCAAGCATGCTAATACTGCAACCAACAACGTTATCCACAATTTAAAAAAACCGATATAGTGCGCTACATTTGACCTCGGCACCACATACACACTCACACATACTGACACACACACACACACATATATATATATGTGTGTGTGTGTGTGTGTCAGTATGTGTGTGTCGAAACGCATATTTAAATTGGAATTCAAGCGCTAACATCTAATAATTGTAATTAATAAAAAATAAAACAAATTGGATGCTGTTCATGGTGTATGTATATGTATATATATATATATATAATAGAATTCCAATTATATGCGTTTCGACAAATTAAATACATCTACGGATACAAACATACAATTATAATTTTACAAAATTCGATTTAGAGGACAGCGCAGTACAGTTTGTACGACAAACACTGATAGCAAACACTGATTTCAACTCGGACCTTACACTTAAGAGCGGATCTCGGAACTGTGTAATAAATTTTACTAGTAAGGTTATACATGCATTCAAATTTATGATTAATTATTGCATTCAAAATATTCATCTCCAGATACCTACGTCTGTCCTCCAAAGACAACATTTTATACTTCTTAAGAAGCTACGAATAGGCGAATTTGCCTACAACATTTGTAATGCATATACTCGGACAATATCGACTTTAGGTATTCTGATATTAAGTATACGATAAAAAGTTATCGATGTCGATGGTATTTCTCTGTAGTGTCTATAACAGTAAGCTTTAGACTCACTTGGTTACAATCCCCTAATCAAACTTCGTAACAAAACGTGTTTGCGCAGCCAGCTTCATTTTACGACGGGTGCCAATTATCA
Organism: Scirpophaga incertulas; assembly: GCA_036419045.1. Taxonomy (NCBI): domain Eukaryota; kingdom Metazoa; phylum Arthropoda; class Insecta; order Lepidoptera; family Crambidae; genus Scirpophaga; species Scirpophaga incertulas. The sequence goes on along the minus strand of CM071632.1, from coordinate 28,507,772 downwards.
GGCCGTTGACGAGGGTGTGGGCACGACTAGCTTATCCGTTTTGTTTCGTCATTAAATTTAGATCTTGTTGTTAATCACTTTACTTCTAACATAGAGCATTAAGCATACAAAAGATGGCCTTCGGTCATACTTAACAATGAAAGATATTTTCACAACACACCGGTAGCGTTCACGTGTTATAAAACTTATTTCAATTTTGCAATATTTCTAGTTATTTTAATAACAAGCAATGGCTCTTTGGTCGTTAATGTCTTCACAATGTAACATCATTTTGACAGGTGTCATTGTCATAATTTACTTGACAAAACTTTGTCAATTTTGATAGACAAGTTATGAGAATGACATATGTCAAAATGGACATCTTAGATTAGTAGTTATTGTGAAGACTAGTAACTAGTAAACCATTGCCATTAACAAAATTACTTACTTACTTAGTAACTAGTAATTGTTACTTAAATATGGAAAAATCCGTTATCCGTTTATCTAGCTACCTACGTGTACAAGGTGTATTTATGGTATTTTTTGTATCGAGGGGATACTCTATGTCAGGGTCATCAACTTAGGTACCTCCGTCTTATCTATTTCTACCGAAACACAGTCGTGTCCGCATTGTTGTCTTCCACGTGAAGGGTAAGAAGGCCGTGATACTGAGTACCGTCATATATACGAGTATAAATCTTATGTTTTAATTTGTAACATTCTATGCAAGTTACAAATTTGCTGCGAATTTATCAGAAACTACATGTATAGTTAACTGTAACTACTTCTTGCTTGCTGATTGCTTGTCAATATATAAAAAGAAGTTTAATCTAATTCTATAATTTTCTGGCATTGCGATAAAAATCTGCTGCTTACATAATCTCCAATTTTAATAGTATATCGGATATATGGGATAATAAGTTTTACACAAAAAAAAATATTTTCCAGTGGTAAAAATGTTATTTCGTGGTCACACCCCGTTACGCTGGATTTATGCTTGGTCAAGCAGGCAGGCTCCTTTTTTAATGTTTATTGTGCTCATTTCTTTATTAAAAACTCCTGTTTCCAGATCAGATGGGCCAATGGTTGGCTCACGTTTCGATTATTCTGTACTCTTAGTAGTACCTCAGCCAATACAGACCAACAATAATTTGGCACGTAATCAAAACGCTCCTATTCACATCAGGAACAACTTTAATGAAACTGCCGTTAGGATCAAGATTGTATTGTGCCGTGTTTCGCAATTCAACGGGTTATGAAGGCAAGTTATTTTCAATGATGATCATCCCAAAGTTATATTAATTTCGGAGCCGTTCCGAACGCGCACGGCTGTGGGGGATAGTTAGGGATATTTATCTTTATTATGTAGATCTGATATAATTGAACGAGTTTGGGGTTAAAAGGGATGTGTTTTTTTAATAGTAAATAATCTGACGATAAGTAATTAGTCATGTATACAAACATACAAATTAGCAATAAAATAGGTGAACTAATTATGAATTTTTTTCTCTAACAAACTGGACATGTGCATAAAAGTGTTATTATTTTCTCCAAATCACTACAATGTACATTGAATGGACGTGCTTGTATCGCCTCTACTACTAATTTCGACAAATCAGAGCAATACATTGACTTGTTTCATAACAATTTAACAAGAGCCACGCGAATTCTTAACTAGATTTGGCATTTGCCAAAAAGAAAACTATGGTTTTGCTGTTAATTTGATCTCTTCCAGTTTGATTTCCAATGATTAATCAACTCGTTTTTATTTGTGAAAACATAAAATATGTATTTGACTAAACTTACAGTTTATTCAATTTTAATCTCAACCTATTGATTTTTGTCAAAATAATTAAACAGTACATACGATTACTGGTAGATTCGCAATTAGCTTATGATTTCAGGTGTAAAATCACTTGGAAATTAACTGCCACGTTACCCTTCCTGCCGGAACACGTCCATGACATGACGTCCCCGTAGTAAGAGCAATAAAGTGAATAGAGCGATAAAGTGATTATCGTGCGATATATCCGCCATATTGAAAGTTGACCATTGTATTTTGTTGTTGACCTCTATAATATCCCGATGCCGTGGTCATGATACGGAGGTTGAAAAATGTGTATATGTAGATATTGATATCAAAATATTGTTTACTTCTACTGCCTCTACGTTATTTATGCAATACAAAACCTGAAATAAATACAAAAGTAGGTATTCATCCTTATAGGTTGTTTGGTAATGATCGATAAACGAGGCATATACACCACTTTCAATTAACATAAAGTTTCCATGGAAAGCAACATAAACCGAATGAGATATCTTTATATTCTTTGTGAATTTACAGACGAGTGCGATGAACTATTGATCGTCCTGCACATCTCGTGCGGCGCGGCATGTGGCCAGCAGTTTGCTAACTTCTAATTACCACAGCTATGTAAGAAAATTGCTAGAAGAAATTCTTGAGATCAGTATATTGCATAAATGTCTTCTTTATAAATGTATATTGGAATACTGTAAATTATTAATCTGCCCATACTGAAGCTACCCTCTATCCTGCATATCTCGTGTGGCGCAGCATGTGTGCAACAGTTCGTTAAGTTTTAAGACAGACAAGACAAGACAGTTCGTCTAAAAAAAAACATTAGTTTATTAAAAGATTTTTTTGTGAATTTAGAGTCAAGTGATGCGACTTTTTATTTGTACATTGTGTAATAACCGCACATCTTGTGTGACCCGGCATGTGACCAGCGGTTCGCTAGCTTTTAATTAATGCCGCAGTGTAAGCTTCTAATGAAAAACTTGAGTTCGTTAGGGCCTTGCTTGCTTGATATACATTTATGCGTGGTCATTTTTTTAAATTAAATTTTTCTCCGCGTAATTAACTGTTGTATTATCTTTTTATAATTGTATATTATTATATATACTTCATATTTCGAATTCAAATACATTTTATAATGCTAACTAAATATAAAATAAATATTTCTTACACTCACTCCAATTAGAGATACATATATACATATTTTAAATAGAAATATATATTAAGAACCATGAATAAGGTACAAATGCTCGTATTCATCACACAAACATATGCCCCCACCGGTACTCGAACCAGGGACCTCAGAGATGGCGACACCTTGAAACTGGTGCTCTAACATCTCGACTAGAGAGTTTATAATTAAAGCTTCTCACTTGTAATCGATTAAAGTTAACTACGAAATCATGATGCAACCAATTCATAACTCTCTAAGCTTTTATTTAGGTATAAACATCTTCAAAGTGACTACTTTCTCGTCTGCCAACAAGGAACCCCCGATATAAACTGCCTACGTATCTTGAAAAACGACAGCTAATCTTCATAAGTGGTTGCGGAATTTCAATAAGATATTTTTAATATTCCCCAAGCGGCATTGGACTCCAATGTACAGCGGAAACGATGAGAGCTCTTGGTTAAATCTCAGCGCGTGTAATAAACTCCGAGCTTCGGGTCATTGCGGGGAACATGAAACGCTACGAAACATAATAACGAAAGAAGTTAATTTTGTGATAGTTCAGAAAAAATTGTATACATATGTTTCACGTAAAATAGATTGATTGAAAATGAAACTTAAAAAAATATAGCTTATACATCAAAATAACACATTATATATAATTTATGAAGATAAACGCCACGTCAATATAAGCTACTCGAATTACTAATGCTGACGAAAACGCGGGCATCAGCTAGCCCCTTTATAAAAGGGACATTTGGTGCTTGCAATGTTCCTAAATAGCCTCCACGTATTTTTTCTGATTGGAACACACTGTTTATTATACGCAATATATTACATATATATTTATTATCACTTTTGCCTGGTTCCAATAAAAAATACTTAATTAATCTTCGTGCAATTGTTAGATCACACAAGGCGCACAAAACTGATAGCTATCAAAGAATGCGTTCCAAAATACATAACAGGAACATCAGGCATTGATTATCAGACATAAGTAATATGGAAAGTGTAACTAGATGCGTCTCGTTGTACCGACCATACATAGAACTACTGCGTTTAGGGGTTCATTTCGTTTCGCAGCTAGCAAATGCTGGAATGATATTCCTCCACCATTAAGGTCCACTAAGTCATATAATTTATTTAAATATAAACTAAAAAGATGTCTCCTTAATATCATCTGTCCCAATAAGAGCAAATTTCAATTCATAAATAATAAACAAAGTGTGAGTCATCAGCTTCTACAAACTAAATAGCCCTGAATTTTATACTGTATATATTTTACTTCTAATGCAATTCTTAACGATCACCTATTACCTACCTAATAATGTGTCACTAAAATGATTGATTTACTTTTTTCCATAACCTTGTAATATTAATAATTAAAAAACATAAATACCTGCCTACTCACTATCATGACGAGGGATGAGCTTAAAACCAGCGACTTGCTGTGCCCATACCCATTTTCACATATGGAAATAATTTTGTCGACACAACGAACGACGAACGACGACAACGAAGTACCGTACAAGGACGGTCGGAGTGCATTATTAATATTTTAACAAAGAACAATGATAATAAAAAATATCCGATACAATATTTTAGAGCGCAAATTCCATCACTATGAATACGAGTATGTTCAAAAGATTATGTTGAAATATTCACAAAAACAACAAAAACGCAACAAATTCTATGATGTATATAGTCGTCCAATTCGCACTGCATGTACGCAAGCTTGTATATTTTATGCAATGATATATTTCAATGTAGTTCCTTGTGGTTTCTTACTTAAGTAAAATTTCTACGGAAACCTTCGATCGGACTTTTTAAAACTGCACCAACTATAGATTTTCGGGGATACAGTCAAGGAAAATGAAACCCTTTATAGTACACTTTCTGCAGCATAAGAGTACATAACTCTTATGCTGCAGAAAGTGTGATTGAAGTGAAGTTGTGATTGCGAATGAATGATACATGATAACAGTCGATATTTTGATAGGAAAATATAGATTGTTATCACGTGTTATAATATCGTTATACGTAAGACCATTTAGACATTGTTAATCTAAGCTTAAATCTTATAGTTGAAGACGCTTACAGACATAACAATTTCTAAATTAACCAAGTAATAGAAGCGACATTAAGCTCTACATATGTATAGGGCGAATACATTTCGCCGACCAATTCACATCTCAGATAAATTAATTGTCTTTCTCATTGGATCCGAGCTCCGGTATCCTAAGCACTGGTAAAATTACGCGTCTTATATGTATATCAACATCCGATATTGGATTTCGATGTTTCGCCGAGCTCTGAAGGGCTCTTGTCGCAGAGCATTCAGTCTAATCTAATGAACCGGGGTACAGCTACGAGGCAATAAAAGACAGGAGATAATTCTATTAAACACGTAAACAATTGAGTTTTCTTTACATTCGGTTTGTTTAACTATATACAAAGACAATACAATCATATTTCACGAGATTATTGGTAAATGAAGCAGATCAAAGAAACGATGATCGAATAAAATTAAGGAGCGACGTCTAAACTCTCTCGCTACTGCGAATCAAATTGCAATAATGTTTTAAAATAGATAACATATCCTTATACTGTACGATATGTAAAAACTGACCCCCTTTTGCATGTATAACGTCTTTTTCTATCTTTTAACGTTTCACTAGGTTATTAAAGAGTGAAATAGATCATATAGAAACTATGAGACGAAAAGAGATAGCGTTATGCTAGCCAAACATAGCATCGGAGCGAGAGAAGTCGTCTTTCTTCACACGCTATTGCTAGAGGACTAAATAAAACTTTGAAAAAAAAATTGAAAAAATTCCCCGAATTTTAAACGGCGTAGCTTTGATATGCTTGTGGTATATCTACCTCTTGTTTGTATATGTTTTTATTAGTTTACAACCGAAATTTCGGTTTCGGTTTCAGTTTCGGTCAATAATCTTGATTTGAGCATTATTAGTTTCGATTTCGGCCTAAATACTGCCGAAATTTCGACCCAGCCGAAACTCGTGTTCATAAATTTTAGTCACATTTAATTAGTCATAAGTTCAGGTTATGTTTTGCAATTAAGTGAAGAGTAAGTATATTTGTGTCATATTTTATTTTTGAAAAATATATTTCTGACGTACGTTAATGATTATTTTTTTACCACTATTTATATGTCTTATGTGTTAATAAATGTTACAAAAAAAGTAAATGCCAGTAAATAATCTTATTTTTAAGTTTTTTAATAAGTTTCGATTTCGGTTTCGACAGAAACAGAGAACAAGATCAAAAGTTCGGTTTCGGTTTTAGCTGAAAAATCAGTTTCTTTTATTGCATATATTTTATTACATATTCTTTTTGATCTAACACGTAGCTCACCTGCCACGTGTATGGTATTTGGCGCGGTTGGATAAGCCTTCAGATAAACTCGACTATTCCCTTCGTTGTTTGAAGTGAGCACACAATGTACTCGGAGTTGTGGAACACGATAACACGAACTGTTTGTTGTCATACTACACGGTAAATCGGATGTTTCAATGCGTCGCAGAAGATGTATTTTAGTATTGATAAACAGAGGCGGTACCAGGTTTACTATAAGTTATGATTTTCAGGGAATTACAATTGGAACAATATGAAAAATATTGTCTCACCTCTGTAATATATATTCTCGTTGCTTTGTCAGAAATAATGTACCTATGAAGTTAGTAAAAGAAATCAATGATTCTCAGAAAAACAGATAATTAATAAGCTGTCTAGCTCATTTGTTCCAAATATCAATTATTCCCAAATTCTGAGTTTGATGTTTTTAGAACTGTTCTAAAAGTTATATAAAATTATATGTTATACTATCGACCATGAAAGATCAATTGTATTGTTCAGAATTATAATAAACTAGCTTTTCGCCCGCTTTATATCGGTTTTTTTTTACCAATTTGCCTTTTCATATGTTTAAAACATTTGTCAAAAATAGTATGAAAAGAAGTTATTATATTGTTAAAGAATACATAAATGCTAATAATGCGTGGGTTAAATTTTAACAACTCAATTACTTTGCCGAATATTTTGACTATAGTAAATAACATAATGAAACTATAAGCTATAGTTTGATGAAAGATATAATGTGAATGTGTTTAAACTTTAAGGAAGTTGGGTTCAGACTATTTATCAGAGGCCAGTTTCTAATTGACGTGTCTGTAAAAATACAGGTAGAGAAAAAAACCCTGGCTGTTAATCCTATTTGAAGAATAAATTTATCTTTTTGATTTTTCCAAAAAGGAAGGTAGAAGGTACAAGTATATTTAAATTATAATAAAGGTATATTGTAAAAATTTTCTTAAGTTTTTCCCTGTGTCTGCATTCTTATATCAAATTGCATCAAAACACGGCCAGTTTTTTACCAAGTTCCCATGCAAAAAAAAATATATTATCCGTAGTAAAAAAATATTTATGACCTCCGGGTCTAAAACTATCCCTATAACATTTTTATCAAAATCGGTTCACTAGTTTGTGAGGCTCTTTAAAACTAACTTTCACCCCGTTTGTGTAAAATTTTTACAAACATTGAATTTGATATTTATATAATGAAATCAAAAGCTTTAAAAATAAGTTCAATCTTTTAGCTTTTAAAATGACGTACTTTCCATACAAACGTTCATCTCCTACAGCTCATTTTTTGGCATTAAAAATTTAACTTATCTCCTTGAGGCCCTAGACTATCTGTGCACCAAATTTCATTTAAATCGGTTCAGTTGTTGTGACGTGAAGTACGACGGATAGACTAAGAGAGTAAGATTAAACATACAAGTGTTAAATCCACAAACTTAAGTAAAAAACTTTTACAGATTGTCAAGAAAATAATGAAAAACGGTTATAGTGTATATTATACTGTTAAGGATTACTTAAATGATAAAAGTTTTTAATAATTCAATAAGTCAGTTGCAATGAAACTGTAGTTTTTATAAATTAGATTATTTGCCTGATGTCAGTTTCTAATTGACAACTCTGTACAGTGTACAGGGAGAAAAAACTAGCCTTTGCTGGAACTTTCCAATAAAATGTCTCCCGGTGTAGACTTCTGAACCAATGGCGTAGCATCTTCGATGTGCAAAAGTGATTGTAAAAATTCGAAGTATACATTTTTATTTTAATTTTGTAAATCAGAACAAGACTTCTATTGCATTGTCATCCTTTGTGTTCGGCTATTAGTAATTTAATAAAAAAAAAAGTAAACATTTACTAAGCACTAAGTCGTTTGTAGCAACGATTGCATTACAGGGATTTAAATCGTTTTATTTATATACACACTTTACATTAATATGCTTCCTTACAATCAGTCCTGAACTTTGATACTGATACATAAAATAAAAAAAAATTTGATTACTACCTATGTTGCCAAAATCAGACGATGATGTGCCATGGATAAGACGTCTAGTGTGCGATCCATCCATAGACTTATTATATGCTGACGTATATAAGTCTATGGTTCTATCCAATTATTATGTTGGTATCTCTGCCTCTTACGACCTTATTCCAGTGACGATATAGTTTAATTTACAGTTAACTTTCAGAGTTGTCCACGTATAGCCATATAGGAATTATTTGATGTAACATACTGTATCCATGGACTGCAAATTGCCTATGATTTCACTATAATTTTATATTTTACATACGAGTAGAGTAGTTAAACTCAGTTAAACAGTTTACTACAGATTTTAGTGTAAAGTATGCTAAATATCGCTAGAAAATGCGTTCTCCAAAAAATATCAATACAGACAATTCATAAATTAAAATTAAATATTCTATAAAACATTTTATAGCTGTTAATTTTTGATTACGTAGATAGATCAAAGTATAATTTTGTTAGATGTGATAGTATAATATTGCTAGAAATAAATCAAACAGTGCTTTACTTTTAAGCTAGAAGTCAAATCACTCGGTGTGATTTCTTTTTACAAGATAAAGTCACTTATTGGAACAAAGTTAACAAAAATAAAGACAGATAAAGTTCTTTTTACTGATATTAGTGGATATGCTTTTTTTACTCATTTTTGTTCCATTTTTTTTTGTATTTTACACTCGATGTCACCTTTGCGTTCTGCAGAATACCAGTGCAGCTTGCTCTACGAACTGCTTGCACAAAGCTGAACGCAGTTTTGACATCGCACGGCAAAATGCAATTATTAGTTGTACATGTAATTTTTGTTCTGTATTTTTTTTTAATTGTGTGCTGTCGTGTGATGTTAAAATAAATGAATGTGTTTATTTTTTTTAGATTGTTTTAATTTACTATAATTCCTTTTGATTTAAATATTACACACTTTTCTTTACGCATCTTTAGTGAGTATTTTTTTATAAGATCCTCGTATACGTTCATACTTAAATGTTTTATACAGGATAAACGATATAAGGTCATTGGGATCTTACATTATACACATCCAGCTTAACCCCGTACCGATAAAATCTAGAGACTAGATTTTCACGCGTAACCGTCGCCAAATTCACTCAACGCGATTGGATTTTAAATGGGCCGATAGCGAGAGCAAGGCAGAACGCGAATCAAACAGTTTAATAGTGAAGACGAGATGCCCGTGCTTGATCGCGTTTGCTCGCCGCCGCAACGTTAGGGCTGTCATTGGATATAATAACAATAAAAATTCTTTATTCAAGTAGTATTGACCTAATTTGATAAGTACATATAAATCTATTTGTTAGTATATAATTTTGAGTAACGAAACGAACGAAGATAGTAACAAGAATAGAATATACATAGTTAAAATATGACTTCCTTCCGCACTATTCCGTGCACAATACAGCCTACTAGCGATCATGGGCAGGATACTAGTAGGATTAGCCCGGACCAATCACTGACACACATCTCTTTAGGTTCGGCTTAATCCCCTGGATCACAATCTGGCTTAATGACATTATCTCAAAAATCTAGCTTGCCCAGAAAACGTCTTCTTACTTTCGTATTAAAAAAATAGGTCTTAATGTTTTTTTATACACGGCAAAAATTGTATGCCTTCAAATTTCATGGAATATTCAGGATACATAAAATACCGACAAACTTAGATACATTATGCAATATTGTTAATACAATTTTAATACGTTACAGGTAAAGCTATAGTAAACTTTGGGATTAACTAATTTCTAAGTTTTGAAGTGATAATTTCCAATGTTTTGTGATTAATTAAAACCGTGATATATCAGTTCTGTAGCCGATACTGATAATGCAGCTTAATTTTTCTCACCAATCTGATTTTGACAACCCTAGCAGAATTGTGTTTTGCTAAAATTGAATTGGTCGATATTATGCCTTATTTCATAGCAATAAGATTCGAGTTCACGAGCGTGATAAATGACTGATGGTTACATTACAAACATTTATTGTATGTAGCTTGTTGTTAAGTTTTAAGTTCTGTTTCCACACATTATTCATTGACTCTATGCACAGATTTGTTCTAGTATATAAATACAACTTGGTAACAAATGGCGTGTTATTACCGTTTCAGAATCGCTTAAGATGCAATTATATGCGCATATACTTAACCTGGATTGGAAGAATTATCCCTACTGATATTATAAATGTAAAGTTAATCAAAATGGCCGAATCGATTTTGATTAAATTTTGTAGAGTAATAGTTTGATACCCTCTGTCTCTGAATGTCTCTTGACTCTGATGAAAAATATCGACCAGCGAAGCCTTACGAGGAAATATTTTAGTTATATATTTTCGCATTAAAAGTCTGACAATTTTCAGATATAACATTGTGAACGAAGTTGGTAGAAATTGGCATACGACATTGTTGGAATGTAGTGGACTGTATGTTGGTTGTCGTGGTAAGCCAATCTATATAAATAAAAATGAATTGTTGTTCGTTAGTCTGCTTAAAACTCGAGAACGGCTGGGCCGATTGAGCTGATTTTGGTTTTAAAATGTTTGTCGTAGTCCAGGGTAGGTCTAAACGGTGAGCAAATAAGGAAAAATTGCGAGTAAGATAGAGTAAGACGACAATTTCATTTTCCCATATAAAAGTTGATCACTTACTTTCTGTCAAGCATTTGACTGTATTACAAATACCGTCAAATGTTCCACTCGAATTGAAGAACGCATTAAAACAAGACTTTTGAATCGACAACATAATATCAACTTTGCTTATAACATCGTGTATTTAAATTTCAAAATATAAAAATAATTAATGTGTTGACATATTTGATGGGTGCCAACCTATTGTCTATGGTAAAATGTCACTTGAAATGTAAACGCCTCTTTGCTGTGCACCTATACTATAATTCTTTAATATTCCTAAAAATCTAAAAGCAACAAATTTCAATAAAATTAAAAAAGTATTGTGTCGTGTGTTTGTGACTTACTAAATATGCCTCCAATAATTAGGCGGTACGAAGTTCACCGGGTCAGCTAGTATCAAATATAATTCTAAAATACAATTTGATATTTGCCATGCATTATAAACCATATTTGGTTAAAACAGTATTTATTAACAAATAGATGTTATGTACAGTACAACAATTATTACAGTGTTAATTTATATATCATTTATTTATAGAGATATATGATTAAGATTACAAAGGATGACCTCTTAAGATGATGATTATAGCCAGAAGAAGAAATACAACAAAGTTGGCACTAGAGAGCGCTTCAATTGTACAAATAAATTCAATAAATTCAATTGTAAATTTATGGCTGTGTTGTCAATACATTTCAGTTTGTCAGTCATAGATGTTAAAATATCTGCATGAAACGTTTTAGATTCATACTTTTTATCACAAAACTATCTTGGTCAACACCGTTTCTTGTTACATATTAGTTTTTTAATTAGCTTTTTTTTACCATAACTGCAAACTTAGGATATCACTCTTGCGTAATAGAGAAAACCACGGTTTGATCTTATGAGAAATAGTTACTAACCAAAGAGATTTTATATGTGAACCTCGTGCGTAATTTTCAATTTACTTGTATTATAATGTACTATTACGCAATAGACATAGAAACCTATTTTTGAATTACGAATGAGACTTAGAAATCACCGATGTGACTAATAATCACCGATTTTCAATCATTCTTATTTTTGAATATCAGTTATGTGATGTATATATATATAATAATCACAATGGTTAAGCCGGCAATAACCGGCAGCGGCTACATTCTGCGTGGAACCGAACTCTTACATTTATGTGTGTACTTTATCTATGTTGGCAGCTCTGCGATCGACTTTCAAAAATTAGATGTTTAGGAATCCGTGACATCAAAGTCACCACTGACTTATAGTCAGCAGTGATTTCGAAGTCGCATTCGTAATTCAAAAATAGGTCTCTAGGCCTTCTATTTGCTATCGGAATAGCAACACAACGGATTTCCGTCGACCTTGCGAACTACAAACGACATGACAACTGTATCAGAGATTCAAAGGGACATTTTTATTCAGAATATAGCTTTATCATTTATTACATAACCTAAAGCTTTTGTACACTAATTATAAATTAAAAATTGATTACTCATTACAATAATTAAAGCAAGATAAATAGTCTAACTTTCAAACTATTGTAGGAAGTTTGTATAATGGTACTTAACCACTTGTAAGATACAGCGCGTCCTTCAGTCAAAAAACATACTTAAATATAGAATAGTCACTTTCAAAATTTTGAGTCACATAATCAATATATATATTAGATTCGACCAAGTAGCACCGGCCGTAGTCGCAAGCAGACTAGAACTTCCTTGTTAAGCCTCCATGCTGCGGAGATTTTGATTTTTGATTGCAGATTAGTTAGTTTAGCTGGACTTTTATCCGCACTTAGCCTCATGATTGGTTCATTGTGTGTCCTGTGCTGGTTCGCTCTTACTACAACTATCCCAGGCCTTCTCAGAATACCAGAAGTCTCTTGGGGTTTCTGTAAGCTTCCGGTAGGGATACTGGGGAGTGGAGAAGTTTTTCCCGTTGTTCACCCACGCTACTGCACTCCATGAAAAAGTGTTGTGGTGTTTCCTCTTCCTCCATACATCCTCAGCATAGAGGGCTGTCCGTCATACCTATTTAGAGTGCCTGTTCAGGGGACAATAACCGATTAAGGCATCTATGATTTACCAAATTTTGACCCAACTGGAATTGCTTCTTTCTTTTGTTTGCATCTTTTTTAAATTCTCCATTATTTTCCGGTTTTGTTCCTCGGTTTTTGTTTTGATTGGGGATGGCATATATTTATAAATAAATAAAATGCTGGTGGTTCAAAATAATCTCCGCATCAAGCAGACTTGACAGCGCAATTTACAGCATTTACATTTCTTTAAGTTTGTTTTCTCGGTTATTATGTATATTAAACGTCAATGTGAAACGAGCAAAACTCTTTAAAATTTTCAGACGAAACGTCAAGTTAATAAATAAAAACCTATTACCACGTGAATCAATCAGTCAGTCATATGGCTTCTAAATAATCGCTAAATGTCTGAAATTACATCCCAAATATAATTGGAATGCACATCGGAAAATTTGTGTCACATATAGGTGGTATACGTGTCGCATACCAACGCGAACATCAAATAGCACGAGACTATAGTCAGTACATATGAAAACATCCACGAATATTGATCTGCGGCGGGCGGCCAGCGTGCACTCGCAATATTAACAACTCGAGCACAGCGAAATAATTCGACAAAATTGTGAACAGAATACTATGGTCGTATTTACATAGTTTCCGGTTTAACTGACAGTTATATATTTACTTTGAACAGTAACAGTTTACTTTAATAAACACCCTCACTACGCCTATTTTTATAGACCCAGTAGAATAAAAATCTGACCAAACGAAAATTGGATCGCACACCGCGGATATTGTTTACTTAAGTAAACAATCAACTATGATCGACTTAGCCATAAGTGTATCATTATTAAATAAAGAATTTAAAACTGAATAACCGCAAATACTAACTAATATGAATGCAAAAGTTACTCAGTCTCTCTGTCACGTTTTCCCGCTAAAACTACTGAACTGATATAAATTATAGTCTGCAATAAATATAAAACTTACCGTGATAACTGGGAAGTAAACGTCGAATTCAATTCACAAAATATACAATAGATATTGTTTGTCAAATCGCTTAAATATATTTTCGTCTGAAATTTTTACAGACTGCCGCATGAATGTATCACTTTAAACTTTAAATAATATTTATCTCAATTTCCTAGTTACATCATACAAAACATTTTATTAATTAATACCTTACAAGAAATAAATCCGAAAATCATGCAAGATCTATTATCAAGTAATGAAAATTTTCAATTCATTAATTCAACAGTTGAAACACTGTGAAAGGATTACAGATTGAAGACAAAGTTATCTAGCTTATACTATATACTACGAGTACATGTAGAATTACATCAAACATTCGAGATCTGGCTGTATGGCGCAGTTCCGACGACTTATTGTTGTCGAGGAAATTAAGTTGCCTCTCAAACATAAGTTAAGATTTATTATATATTTGAATTCACTTTGTATATGATTAGTTTGTAGATATGAAGCGATAATATCATAATACTAGTCGTAGAAAAAGTATTTATTCAAAAAATTGTATGCGATTCTCTCGGATAAGAGAGCTTTCCTTACGTTTTTGAACATTGTGCTTCTTTAGGCAACAATGAGCCTGAGATTATATAAACTGCAAAAAAGCCACGAAAAAGGAATAGATAAAAAAAAAATGTGCACATTACTCGGCTTTCGGTTGCATAAAATTTTATTTTTATAATAAAGTGCATCTTTATCAAAACAATGCTTTGTGTGTATTGGTAATTAACGATAAGATCTTTATTTGTTGGGGGGACTATCCGATGATCCTTATTTTTGGCACCAGATAATATATAAGTCAAAAAAACTTACCTACCCTTCTACTATCCGTATGATGTAGCCGTAAAATTTACCCATTATATTTTGAGAATTGATATTGTAAATAAATCGCTCTACCATATTTTAGTTACTTTTTAGCGGTCATGTTAAGTGCATTTCGAATTTGCGTACGAAAGGTTCCATAAAATAACGGCTAATAATAACGGCTAAACAATCTAGTTTTTACGTTGCGTGTTGAGCCACACTGCTATACTATTTGTTTTGTTTAAATTTAATTTTTTATTTTTTAAGAGAATATATAACTAAATATTCAGTGAAAATTTCAATCGTCTACCTATTACCGATTATCAAAAGCTTTTTGCATTACGTTTATTGTATATGAACTCGCTTAAATATTTATTTTATTTTTAGCATTTGTTCTAACGGCAAAGTCAGAAATAGATCATCTGTAAAATTCCAACTCTTCAGTATGATAGTGACAGACGGACTGACAGAAGAGTCTAGTAATAGAGGCTCACTTAAACATTTAGAAACTTTAAAAGGGAATATTTAAAAAAAAATAAACTGAGAACAATTTAGTGAATGCTTAAAACGCGTTAAAAGGATTATTTGTATCCATTACTTAGAAACATTCTTGCGTATGCAATTCATGTTCACAATTCGATGGGAATTCATGGTAAAAATCTCTCCGTCACCCGTGTTGACTCTCGCATAACAAGTGTTGAGCGTACTCGAACTTTCGAGGGCGCTCGATGCATGCCATACCCTTTCAGGCAGGTAATGTGCATCGAGTAGGCTCTGTAGGCTTTAATTGCCTTAATCGAAAAGGAGCATTTAGTGCTGCTATCAAATAGCTTGGTCACGTTATCTAGCAAGTCTGTAAATATGATAAAAACTTCAAAATAAATCAATTAAACATAACAAATAAAAATGAACTCAGCATGTTCATTTTAATTAACGCGTGTAAAAACTAGGGGGAAATGTATAACGTTTTATAACAAAGCTTTTCCTATTAGTATTAGTGGTTAGTCTTTTTAAAAAATCTAATTCAAAAATACCCTCATGAAAAGAGTGTTACTACAAAGTCAATGATTACTTAAATATATATTTCTTGTGACTTAATTGTTGCATGAATTATCAACAAAACGTATAATTATGAAAGAGTCGGAACTCGAATCAGTTTGTGGTTTTCATTATTATATCATAAATCAAAATAAATTCTATTAAATAAAGGTATGTATAAGCAGTTAATGCCGTCAAAAAATATACACAAAGAGTTCAAGAACTACATACAAGGTAAGCTTCGTACAAGGAGAATAACATTTAGTCTACACCTGTTTGGAAATTGAGAAACTCCTCCCGAGAAAATAAGCAAATCAAAATATTTAACTCCTCTTTTTAAAACCATAAAATAATACAATCTATTTACGTATCAACATATAGACATAGGGTAGACATAAGTCCGGTAAAAACAAAAGTCTACCGTAACTCTATTAGGGCTATTAGGCTTTAGTCGACCGCGCTGGCCCAACTCAGGTTGACACATTGGTACATTGCAGGAACGACCCCGGGTTCACTGAACCTTCCAATTCGTAGACCAGTGCCAAGAATATACAGTTCAGTTGAGTTTGGTAATAATCTATCATAATTTTAGATTACATTTATCGATCGAAGATTGAATCGATCTAAACCATAGATTATAATTATGTAATCTATGGTTTAAGTATTAAGTTACAACTTAAGCGAAACTAAACAGGTCTAAGCTGACAATAAATCCTTTAGATAAAGATAATTAAATGAAAAAAATACTTTCCCCTGCTAAGCTGGTCGACGTGATAAGTAATTTATTACACCCCATTTTCAGATTGTGATACGAGGAAATATATTTTCATTGATTCGAGATAACATTGCTCGATTCATTCTACTGACTTTTTAATAGATGGATGAGGTTATTTTATTTCCATTATATAATACTAGTTTTTGTCCGCCGATTGCGGCGGCTCGAACAGTGTGACCTACTGATCAAACTCAGCTTAACAGCCTTAACTTGAAAGAGAATGGCCTATTGGCTTATAGTAGAGCGAACGCTCCTTAAAAGAGGGCGCGGTATGAACTTCTATCGGTTATAGCGTTATATATAACCTTCCTCGATAAATAGGACAACCTATTTATAGAGGAAAGTTATACCCCATAATTCACTTTCTATCTTACATTTTATACCAAAACACAGCAATGAGAGCACTGCTATTTGGTCGTATAATATGCGCTCGATATAGGTAAGACAAAGTATTTAAGGAGACAACTCTTGTACTATGTAGAATAATACTCTGTAATATTAATGGTTATTACTGATTATTATTATATGTGTAAAACACCTTTTAGCCTAAAATTAATGTAAATAAACATATTTAGTATATCTGATTTAAGTTGTATGCTGATACAAACTTATTCACAATACTCGTTTATACATTATGTATTAGCTTAACAGAGTAAAACCTAAGTGCGGGATTTGGTCGTATAAGATTATATAGCTAAATACTCATGTAAATAAAAATTAGATCAAGTAATATTCTGATATAATACATTTGAAGGTTTTTTTTATTTTTAGTGTGATGGAATCAGAAAGTGAAAGAAAGTGCTCAACTAGGAAAGTCGCTGATGAAATTGTATTCTCTTCCGGGATCAATATCTAGAAATAGGCCGAGTAATGAGATCCCAGTGACAGAGACGAATGCTCGCTATTCATCTTTCCATGTTTTAAGTCCCAAAATCCTTTTACTCATTATTAAAAGGACGTTTAAGTATGGAAATATGAGTTGATTAAAATTGTTCTGAATACCTATTATCATCTCTTAGAAGAAATTTAGAGAAATTTAGAATTTAGAAATTTAGTAATAAGTAAAGCACACAGAAGAAAAGTAATAACATGAACACAATTTAAAACCAAAGGTTTTAATTTTAATGAAGTACTATGGAAAAATGTATTTAGTACTTTAAATATAAAATGACAAATAAAGTAAATAATTTTATTAATGGCAATGGTTTTTTAACAAAAAAAAACATTTTGCCAGCGTCACGTCAGCTATTTATAATAATCAATATGAAAATACCAAAAGAAAGTAGTCAATAAAGAATATGCTCAAATAGGCAATCCGAACCTAAAACAAAGGAAAAATACTGTTACTACTTAAACTACTACTAACTATAATAAGATGAGCGAAACAAACAAACCTGCCAGTCTTAAATGTTTATACTATTACTGACTATAAAAGAACTAAGTAAGTTAATGGTTTTGAAATCAAAATTACATAAAATAGTATAATACTTGTAGGTAGTGGATATTTATATTTAATTAATGATTCTAAGAAAATTTTTCGATCATACTTCGTACAAACAAAGAAAACATAATTAGCATCTGCTTCTCCTAGACCACACTCACAAAGGGAGGAGTTTAAAATTCTCAGTTTTTTTTAAATGTACAGGGAGACAGCAGTGACCCAGACGTAACCTTTTTTTTATTTTTCCTGAGGAAAATGCATTAAAATGCATACCCCGGCTGTGGCGAGCCGGCGGTTATGTAGGGCTCTCCTCCCAGAAGGGGGAGGCCTACCCACTAAAAACCTCAGGGATGGCCTTCCTCAGGCATGTAGGGAGCCCCGGGAACACCAGGCGACTTCCGGGAACCTCCACCCTCCGCTCCCCTGCCGATACAGGGGAGTCCTCTTCGGGGGAGGCTACAATACCTCCCCCGATCTCCACCACCGACGACGCCCCCCACGGAAGGGGCGAAGGGGCTTGTTCCCCCCCCCCTGGGTCACCGTATCCGCGGGCGCGGTTTCCTCGCACCCGCCGGCGACCCGCGAAACCCAGACGTAACCTAGTAATTATGGAGGATACTCTTCGATAATAATGAAATTTTAAAAACCATGGCTTTAAAGGCAATTCTGGATGCAATTTCGCATAAAATGATCCTTTACTCTTACTATGACAAATAAAACTTAAAACGGACGGTGAACCGAGATCGCTAGCAATTAACTGTCATAATATTTAAGTTTTATATTGTCTCATAAATTCACATAATTAACACCCACACAAAGACACGCAAGATATAGAAGTGATAGTCAATATTGTTCAAAATTTGTTAATTAATAAAGTTAATATAGTTATCATTTTGTCGTCAAACCTGGAAAGTTTTGGAAGTCTTCTTCTTTAATTAGTATAACCATAGTATTGTAAGTATCTGCGGACCTCAAGATACAGGCTTTTGTCTAGTTTGAGTTCCGCTGGTACCCGATTCAAAGGCGCATTCTTCTGCAGTATTGTTACAATAGTGAAATGTGTTGGACCATGTAACTCGGTTTGTTGTTAATAACATTATTATTATTATTAAGTCGTCCACACTGGCATCATAACAGATGCGCTACAGTAGCGTGACAGCCGGGACCATTCCGCGTTAGCGTACCAGGATGTTGTTATATTGAACGTTTAAAACATACGATTTTGGTGGGAAATTATCCCACTGGCATGCTCGGGTAAAATGTCTTACAATATGCTTTGATAAGCGCGATCTTGACTTGAGCTGTACATCTTGGAAAAACCTATGTGACAATATGTTACCGCGTACCAACAATTCCCTAAGCTCATATGCCAATATGCCGTATATTTGCAATGTATTTAGTATGCCGTGTTTGGAACGACCCGCAACGTCAATGCAAACATGTCGCTGTATCTTGTTCTGTTGATTTTCCAATAATTAAAAAATATATATTTATTAGCTTGTGGAAAATTATGTAAACTACATTCTGTAATAATGAAGCCGAATGTAAATAAAAATGGGTATAATAATTACAAGAGTTTAATGTCTTTCATTTTTTGAATTTTGAACCGCGATTGTTCGCCGATAAAACACACGAATCAATACAATAAGAGCACAAAAAGCACTTCAATATAGCAAAGAGTAGTTCCGGGAAAATGTTAGGTTTCTGCTTCAGAACGGAACTCATTCGTTGCTTTTTGTTATCTTTGCACAGACGAGCCGAACCATAATGGAGAGAGCAGGCGTACCCCATCATTCAATTATTCCGACCCCTGACCACGCTACTTCGTTGGTTTCTATTTTTAGCATACTTTCAAAGTGTACTAACTACAATGCATGTTGAGTTAAAATTGAATCGGCGATTTATTGTCGACGTTATTGTTCAAACTAGCATTATTGTATATAGGTATCTAAGGTAAAACGCAGCATGTAAACGACTGTTTGTGTTTATAAAGTTTCCTTACTAACAATATATAAACTATATATATATAATATATATATATATATCAACTCTATTGAACAATTAAACTAGATTTAAAACAATATAAAATGTAAACGTGTTTTTCAAAAGTCTAAAGGATTATCTTATTTCAAAAAGCTACTACTATACGTTACAGGAATACTATTCTGATAAGACAGCCTGATGAGATGATGTTAGTGTAGAATTGTGTTTAATGTTTTATATGTTAAATAAGTTATTGTGTATATATATGTATGTATGTATGTATGTATGTATGTATATATATATATAATATATATATATATATATATAATATATATATATAATATATATATATATAAATATATTGTAGTTTTTATGTAATAACGATGTCGTTAAAATTACTTTTATTGTGTAATATTAATTTTGTTAGTGTATAATGAAATCAAGCTTTTAGATATATTTTAATGTATTCATTTTTAATTGAATTGTAAATGAAATCTGAACCCTTTCTTCCTTTTTGTGTTATTTATATTCTATATGTTTGCAGTGCCCCTATGGGGTGTCATGTGATCAATGTACCTAACCTTATGTAATAACTGTGTAACCATGTGACAAGCAAGTAAATAAATATGAAATATGAAAACAACATTACAATAAAAATATTAAGAGGTATAAATTTTAATGGTCCAAAGGCGGACTTATCTCTCAAGAGAGATTTCTTCCAGCCGACCCTATAGTATATATATAGTCTTATATAAGTCAGATGACATCCTCCGTCTATCATAATTAAAAAATCGACTCAGTTTCAAAGCAAGAAGTTTGCATACATTTAACGAAACTGTAACTGAAAACAAAATGCGGATATATGCTTTCTTTTAATTTTTAGGAAGCTCTCTATGAGTAACTGGATCTACTGGATTTTTATAAATTTATTTATCCTATCACCATTATCAATATACTCATAACTCACCGAGGTTCATCGACCTCATGTTCACATACATCTTTGAATATGCTGGTAGCCTTTTTTTTTTTGTTCCCCCTGAGGAAAATGCATTAAGTTGCATACCCCGGCTGTGGCGAGCCGGCGGTTATGTGGGGCTCTCCTCCCCAGAAGGGGGAGGCCTACTCCCTAAAAACCTCAGGGATGGCCTTCCTCAGGCATGTAGGGAGCCCTCGGAAACACCAAGCTACTTCCCGGAATCCCTCGCCTCCGCTCCCCCGCTGACACAGTGGAGCCCTCCTCGGGGGAGGCTACAATACCTCCCCCGATCTCCACCACCGACGACGCCCCCCGGCCACGGAAGGGGCGTGGTCCCTCCCGGGTCGCCGTATCCGCGGGCGCGATTTCCTCGCCCCCGCCAGCGACTGTGAGTGCTGTGCTAATGCATCGTAAAACTACACATATACAAGTTCCAGGTGCTGCTTCTTGCTAGCTTCCGTTTAACAGCATTAACCTGACACCCCTGTCTTACGAATATTACGATTTTATACACCTTGAATTTCAAATCAATGTTTCTGACTAAAACAAATATTATAAGTTTAATTATCCAATCTAAAAACTCTGCGTAACATTTTTATTACAGATTTAGATAAAATTTGGTAAAACCATTTAGTTTTAATAAAGCATCAACGCAAAATAAGTAGGTTTTTTTTTCAAATTAGGGTGCCATTTTGTGCGGTAGCGCTTTTAGCGAATATGGGACGAAGATTGATGTAACGCCATATCACGACAAGAATATTAAACAAGTGTATGGAAGGGTATATTTTAATGAGATACACGTATGGTACGGTCGGCCAAGAAAGTGGTCTACCAGTGGTCTAAGGTTGAAAATCATTCGCGCGCTATAAAGTAACAGAGTTGATTTTCCCGTGCAAAAATATTCTGACAAAATTGACAGATTAATAGCTGTCAGATTATTTTAGGTTTAAATGTCATCACTCTGCATAATCTTAAAAAGGTAATAAGTACAGGAGTTCAACCTTATCGCTATTTTACTCACATATGAAATTTTGTCAAAACTGGTAGACCACTTTCTTGGCCGACCGTACGAAAGGTGTCATTAATTTTAAAGGCAGAATATGATATGATGTGTTTCTGTCAAAAGTATTGCTTTAGAGGCAAGCTTAATGTTCTATAGTAAACTATGTAGACTATATATTTTAAGCCATCGGTCATTCTCATTACGGGTTTTAATTTGCTTGCGAGGTCAAGAGGCTGAACAGCGGCGACGAAAAGCTGAGAGGCATCGAGGGTACTCCATCGCGACCTGTTCACTTCGCGTTCTCTACGAGAGCGGCGACGCAGGGCCTCGTGCCATGGCAACTCAATTTCCGTGCCACTCGAGGTGTACCTACGTAGCTTTCATTTATCAGTAGCATATTTCTTTAATTTATTTACCAAACAAAGAATCAGACACTTATTTCAAATAAATCAAGGTAAATACATACTAAATTATTATGGATCAGATTATGGAGATTATGGAGTAAAATAAACTGTCATTGTGTTTTTTTTTAATTTAAACTTAGTATTATTTATTGTGCGCGATATGATTAATCAAATCAGCCCCCCTAGACAAAATGCATTTCTATTAGCGTTTTCTATAATAGATAACATAAAAAATGTATGGAACTGACATTTCCAGTAGATACGTCACGTGACTTGATGACACTGATAGAAAACTCGCAGACAAGATTGCTAACTGTGTTTCTATTCTATCGCTCGTCTGTGTTCTATTTTGACAGTAGAAGAGTTCTATACAAATTCATAGACAAAATGTACTTTGTGACGTAAAAATAGATACGGTTCTATTCTATTTTCTACTCAACAAAGCGATGGCTCATACCCAATAGATTGTGATAGATTGTTTGTTTGTTGTTTTAAAATAGTGTGTTTTTGAAGTTCCTCCTAATGGCATTTTTTCTCTTTAAGCAAAGGAACTTAAGGCGAAACACGGTAGATTATTTTCTATTTCTATTCTATTTTCTACTGTCACGGTAGACAGCCATTCTATCAGTAGATACACTTTGTCTAGCATTTTTCGATAGAAAACGCTTAGTCTATTATAATAGTAAAAATAGAATAGAAAAGACGCGCGTGCTTTTCGTCTAGGGCTTCAGGACACAAGGTATTTATAAAAGTAAGAAAAAGTAGAACGGCTAACGAAAAGTGCACATTCATACGACGTACACTTTGTTGGCGAACGAATTGCAAAGGCGATTATTAGATATTACCTAGTAGTACCCACGACGTCGTTTATTCTGATGTGTGAACCATATAATTGCAATGTCTCATTAAAATATGGATTTTAAGTAGTTTTTACGTGAAAGAAGTAACAAACATCCATCCATACAAATTTTCCCGTTTTATTAGTGGAGATATAGTGGGATAGTGCTCGTAATTACAGTGTATTTAATAGAAAGAGTTTTATTTAAATAAAACTCTTCTAATATACTGTATAGCGCTTGCATGTGTATTGGAAAAAATTTACGGGGCGTGAATTTCGTAGCCTATTATTTAATTTTAATTAAATGTTCAAACAAATACATATTTGAATTAATAACTTCTAAAAAAAGAGATGCGCGATTTTATTGGTTTTCTTTATATGTGAGTTTAAACCAAAATTAAAAGAATATGTATTATTTCAACACACAGCACTTAATAACTTCAGTAAAACTTATTATAACTTTATATAAGTATTTTATTAGTTAAATCTTGCATGTAGGTGCATTAGTTCAAATCTTTTTACATTCAGTAATTCTTGCCTGTTCTTCTGGTAAAAACTGTCCCAATTTCCGAACAGGTATAATTTTATTCCATGTTCGTACGGATTTTCAATTATCTGTTTTCTTCTTTTTTTGTGGCCTGTAAGCTTTTTTTTCCGTAGTCGTCTCACAAAAACGTTTATTTTTTATAATAATTTTCATAAGTTTAACTACAAAAATTGTAAGTTTTTTTGCATCTAAAAGCCTATGTCCTTTCTCAGTTTCTCAACTATTTCTGTACCAAATTTCATATAAACCGATTTAGTAGTTTAGGCGTGATGCCGTACAGATAGAGTTACTTTTGCATTTATGATATTAAGTAATGATTAGGGTTTGGATGGACGATGGATGGACGATTCAAAAGAGCTTTCTATAAAGTCATATTTGAATAAAGTTAATTTTAATTTTGGTTGATATTATTTCAAGTCTGCTACGGTCAATATTAAATTAATATTATATAATATAATAATATTAATTATAATAAAAAAGGCAGACCACGTTTTTACTCATTTGCCAATATGCCGTATGCTGTATGCCGTTCTACCATGGAAACTTTATAACCCTAGACTCTTTTGCTTTTTTTTAATAGACCCCTTAAAGAACTTGTAGTTTCAGCCGTGCTGCTGTGTCAGTTTTTGTTTTTAATTTATTAGATTTTAACGTATTATTCGTAGTGTTTTTAATAAATTGTTGAGTAAGGAGAATTTTTGTTAATTAAATTATAAGTAGATTGGATATGATGAAGTCAAAAAATAAATTGATATAATTGTTCAGATTCCTATTCAATATAGTAGTCATTTTTCAAAATAGATAGTCCTTACAATACTATACTGTCGCATTAGGTCTTAATCAGTAAGGATAGTTATGTAAATTAATAAATAAATAAAAAAAAATGATTTCAACCCAAAATACAAATACTCAATCACAAACTGATGTTATTTTACGTCGGTCATAATCTTATATATAAAAATGAATCTCAAAATGTGTTGGTAAATAACTCAACAACGCCTGTATCAATTTTGACAATTCATTTTTTAAATGTTCGTTGAAGTTCCATGATGGTTTTTACGGCGAGAAAAATTCGAATAATTATCGGAAAAGCCCTAAAACAGCCCTTTTTTTGTTTTTTGTATAAAGTTCATATTGCGTGCACTCACTGTTGTCTAAGCAATGTAGGTGTGTTCGTAACATCAAGAGTCAATTTGCGCTTTATTAACACTATATAAAGATGAAATTCAATCATATCAATCAAAACAGTGTGCGTGTGTGCGTTGGAGCACAGAATACATCGTTGAAGGATTTAATGTCACGTTCCAAAATTGAATAGTCACAATATGTAATAGTTCATTTGGACCTTTTTTGCAATTAATTATTTTTTATTCACAAAGCCCTACCACCAGGGTGGCGGTTCTGTACAGCAGAATTTTTTGCACAGCCTATAAAATAAGTAAGAACAAAAAACTACCACTTCACAAATCTTTTTGGCAGGACGAAGTCTGTCGGGTCCGCTAGTTAATTATGAAAACAGTTCTTAGTTTTATTACCAGTACCAGATACCTTACTTGACTTTCCAATGAGATATTGCTAGACATGTCTTTTCTCCATACAATATTTAGATCGCAGTTTCAATGCTTTTGTAGGTGATTTTTTTAATAATTATTTCTCATAGCATCCTTAGACGTTATAAGGATTTGTGTAATTTGGACTCTGTGTTGCCAGTTTTGGACTTTGCGTTGATGTCAGTCACCAATTAATTTCTTCTCTTATTAGACACATGGAAATTAATTACAAGTTATATAACGAGTATAAGTTTTGTTTATATGAGACAGGCAATTATCATTTCTGCCGAGGTATATTGTATAGTGCTATCCTCTAAAAAATGCAAGAAAATTGAAAATATTTATTACACGATTATTAAATACTAGCTTACCCGTGCCTACTTCGTTGGGCATAATATTAATAATCCCCGAAGCGAGCACGAACGCGAACCGAATTAAACCCGAAGCCATCGCGCGCCGTCCGCTGCTTTGGCCTTCACACTTATGACGATGAGTTTACTTGTTTTCATAGATTCATAATTTTTCGTAATATATGACTAATAAATATGACCTAATGATTTGAATTATTTTATTAATATAAAAAATTAAATTGTCTATGCTAATGTTAAAAAATATACTTTTTGTAATTTAAAATAAAAAGTTATACGCTGTCGTTGACTTTTTTGTAGGCATTTTCAAGCTCCACATTTTTTCTCTAGAACTCAAAAATATATCTTTCATAGTTAAGGCAGCGTTCGCAAGAAACGCTTTCATTCGACCGGTTTTTCTCCGATTCACTTTGCAAAACGGGCTACCACATAAAAGCCTTTTTATTTTTCGGTTTTTTATATAACCTATGACACTCAGCAATAATGTGGCTTTCTATTGGTGAAAGAATTTTTAAAATCGGTTCAGTAGATCCCGAGATTACCCTTTACAATTTAACAAATATACAAATATACACACACACAACCTTTACTTCTTAATGATATTAGTATAGATAATTAATATTTAGTCAAGTATCCATTTGTTATTATTTTGGTATTTGGTTGAGGATTAGTATTTAGGTAATGGTAAATGGTTGGAAACCTAACTGTTGTTTCTAAATAGATGGCTGGTGACTTGGCACTTGATAAGAGGTGAATGTGTTTCATGTTTTCCGAATAATTAACAGTTCGTAGTTTGATATTTTAATTCATTCTATTCGTTTTTAATGTAAGATTTAAATATAGAGATATACAACAAATGCGCCACCGCACCAGGAATGAATTTCACGAAATTTTCAAACATAGACCCCCTTATTCCAAAACGTGGACTAAATATAGTACCAGGTTTAGTGCTATGTTTAAACCATGAACACAAATAAATTGTATTACAAAACGAAGACTATCGTTAGTCCACGGATCATCTATGGTACTAAAGTTAAACCTCTGTGACCCCTAGTTTATCTTTGGTACTAACCTCAAAATTCAGCAAGTATTGTGATTTCGCAGCAAATCTTAGTGTTGAATTAAAAAAATCGTTAAAGATGGACGTGAACGCAATTGATATCATAGATTTAGAAGATCTGGAAGTCTCGATGATTCAAGAGAGAGATTTATCGGGGGTGCCGTTTGAAGCAAAGGTTTGAGGTAGGTGCATTTTCCAATGTACTTTTCGGCGATAGTGGTTACCTGGTTATCTGATATGTGTATTGTATCAGGTAAATATATTACTGAATATTTATTTACCTGGAACATATTTATATATTAAAAACCAGATGGAACATGAAGTAGATAAGAGAATGAATAAATCTTTTTTATATCATAATACGCTACTGATTATTATCGAAAGTGAAACAAGCATGAACAGTTACAAAGCGCGGACTACAATCGACGAATGCTATATGTGAGGCAAATGAGACAAAAATTAAACACATGAATATCGAAGAGGGATAATTAATTATATGTATGTACACAAACTATAGAAGCTTGGGCCAATAACAGGTTGCTGTCTCTGTATAACACAATCTCTCCCTAATTACTCTGAAGCGACGTCTAGCCTCCCATAATTCAGTTTGTGGTACGAAGGACCGCTGTGTGTTACAACAGCTTCATCTCGCTGCGCTTAAGGAGTAATTTAATATCTTCACGTGTTTAGGAACTTGTTTTCTGTATTGTCACCTACTTATTGCTATGGAGCGGGATTTTTTACAGGACTCAGATTGGGGTTAAACAGCCTTAAATACATATTAAAAAAAGACTTTAGGGATGCCAAAAAGAATAGTAATGATTTTGCTATGATCTATCCTACATATAATGATCTATCCAAGCGCGGTCTGAAGGAAAGTCACAAGGGACAGAACCCAAATTGTTCACGTATGCCAGAATCTGAATATTAAGATCTTAATGTGCAGAAAGTATAAGAATATTACCGTAACCGAGTCTCAGCTATAGATTTCAAACTGGGGACGGGACCTCAAAAAAAATACTGATACCTAAGGCTGTGATATCTACAATAGAAGTTGAATGATTGATGAGATTGATTAATTGATTTTAGACTGCACCGCGTTTTCTCATGAGTAGCGATCGCTCTCATTCCCAGCCATAATGACCAATGCTTAAGGTTGGGTAATATTTGTTGGGCCATCTCACGTACATGGAGTTCAATATTATCTCCGTGGTGCTGCGCGGGTGCTCTGGGCACGTGTCTTGTTCCTTATGAGAATTTTCAGCCTTTCTACTGAGAAAAAAAAACATGCTAAAAGAGAGGCTGATAGGTAGGTAGGCTCTTTTATAAATTTATCCAGAAATAACTCCAGATATCTTGTTTGTATTATTTGTTATATAATGTGTGCAATAAAATTATGTTCTATGCTGTAAAGTGTACTTTAGTCGAAATATTATGTTATTATTATTTGTGAACCTCTAACATTTCAGGCTGCTGACACGCCTGGTTCCATCGTAGCGCGTAAATCGATTTCAATGAATGAAATGTCAATAGATTCGTAATAAGGACCCGGGTGGCATAGACTATATAACTTTTATCAATTGTATACGACGTAATTTAGATTTGAAACTCTAAAAAGATTCAATTCTAAAAAAATATATTATTTAAGTTAAGATATATAGTTAAAACGGAAAAATATGAAATAAAAAGTATGTTTAAAAATCTATGACCCTACTATATAAAAAGAGAAAATAACTAGTATAGAAATCCACAAATACGTATACTTACGACAATGCTCAAGGTAGATCCGTGAGCGCCCACTGTATACTAGCCATTATTTAATTAATTAGAGGTTCACCTTTATCAATTCCTTAATTATTGAGGAGTCCAGGTGGAGCTGGCTACCACCTTTCATTTATTTATTAGGACACCAGTAGGAACATAACATTGAAAATTAGAAAACGAATATTATTCTGATGCATAAGTGACACAATATTGTCAACAACAATTAAAAAACTTAAAATACTCGTAAGTTAAATTACTTTTAATTGTGTAATAATAATTAAATAGATTTTTTTTATTAATTTCTTTATATTTGATTGGTCTTTACAATCTAAGACGCCGATTTTAACAGCTCATCGTCATAATTTATCTGTAAAGACTGTCATTCTGACAGATAAAGTATTGGAGATGACACCTGTCAAAACAGTCCACAACAAATAGGTTTTATAAAAATTATTTTAATCGATTCAGCCGTTCTTGAACTTTATGTGATAAAACGGAATTTATGTAATAATATGTTTTAATTTTAGATAGATATAAGTTACACCAACACATTATAGCTTGTTCCACAAAGCTCAGCATCCTACGCTACTCACACAGAACATTTTCTCTTCTATACGAATTTATATTTACCAAGCCGCTGAAGCTTAGAACTTTCCTTAGACTCCATAAATTTAACTTCCGGCTATACCGCGTTGAACTATTACTACAAAGTTTGCTCACACTATTATGTGAGATTTCCCTTAGCGAGTTTGTACGTCGGCAATGAAAGGGATCTTGTGTGATAGCTAGTTTCCGACCGCGCCTTCGCACGCACGTACTTTCGACTTAGCCTGTCACATAAAGTCTATTTATAAATCACTTGGTGTGACAGTTACAAACATGAACTCGCACACTTAATAGCCAAACTGCAAAATAGTTTATAATATCAATTTCATTTAAATAGGTTCATGCAAAATTTCAGGGTTCGGTTACGCTAATGAGAAGTAGTGTATGGCTATCGTTCCTTTATGAGTGTCGAAATATGCGATATAAACAGATCGTATAAGGCTGTATAATTTGATCGCGTTCATTCAGAATCTAATTTTTCTGCAAGGAATTGCAGACAACAAACGTACATATAGCACGTAACAGGATGTTTTTTGTCGTTACAAACTTAAAAATATAATATTTGCGGTCGTATTCTAATAGAAATTGAATAAGTTAGTATATTGCGGTTTTAAATGAAACACTTCATTAATTCGACAAAATAATAAAAAAAGTAATGATAAAAAAAACTAAGAAAACATAATTCACCAATAATATAGGATACAGAGTTAATTTAAAACATCGGCAGTTTCACAAAGCGTTGGTCGCGTTTCGTGAAATTAACAATGTGTTTGCTTGCTGCCGGCGTCCTCGCTCCAATTTCCGGCTGGCGACCAAACGGCCCACTTCATTCCCTTCGCGTCCCGGGACGCGCAGAAAAGCTCCTTAAATGCTGATTAGAGATTAAGAATTATTTAAGCAGCATGCGTAAAGTTTGCTGAAAGAAGAAAAATTTGATACCTAATCTTTCGTAGGTAATTAACAAATGTATTTATTAGGTAGTATTTACTAAGTGCCTCGTCTGCGCAGGATTAGTATTATAGTTGCTTATATAACCGGGACGTATCCTACTACTATTATAAAGGCGAAAGTTTGTAAGTATGGATGTATGGATGTTTGTTACTCTTTCACGTAAAAACTACTGAATGGATTTGAATGAAACTTTACCACAATATAGCTTATACATCAGAATAACACATAGGCTACAATTTTTGAGGTTTCTAATGTGAGGTCGTAAAGAAAACACATTTTTTGCGCTTACATTGCAAACGCTGACTGAATCCTACAAGATAGATCAAAACAATTTACTACAGTATTGTACAACTTAAAAAGGTCTACAAAAAAGTCCGTTATGGTATATGTTTATCTCTTAGGACTAACCCACAATAACCATTTTTTATTAGTTTATAGGAGCATACTGCAGTAGCTACCTATAGGCCTATAGGCCTATGATATATATATATATATATATATATATATATATATATATATATATATATAATATATATATATATATATATATATATATATATATATATATATATATATATATCTATATCGCATTATAAAAATCAAATCAATATGGCCTCCATTCAATATATCCGTCAATGCCAACAACTCCTTTACAAGTCCTTCCTGACGTCATAAAAATTTAGCAAAAGAGAACAAAAATGTACTAGACCTCTATGGCTATATATACACAAATACAGCATGATGTGTCAACATCTCCGAGAATTCGAAGAGGATGGGGCAGTTTGAGCGTCCCCACCGCCGCGGCATTGATTGTAAATTGATGGGAAAACTTGAGCGGCGTCATAATTGGATTTGCTCCTAATGAGCCGTGCCATCGCCATCGGCCGAACGGTTACAAAGGCTATTGATTTGCTTTAAAGATGCCATCTTTTCATTTTAATTTGCTGGTACTGTCCTATGTAAATGAGGATTTTTAATATCTGACATTTCGTGTGATTATTATTTATTTGTATCTGGATAACTAATAGAATAGTAACAGACTATCACATAATGAAAAAAGCAAAAATATACATCAAAAATAAGTTTTTTTTATTTTTTTTATTAGTATTAAAATTATTTGTTAAATCTAAGAGCCCGATTTAAATTTATTTCCAATATATTCTATATACATTCTACTAATTATATTTTTAACTTGCAGCAAATATACAACTGTCAAATTGATATGTTGGAATAACAAAACCCAATTTCGGAATAACAAGGATAAAGAAAATCAATACATAGATAAAAATAAAAAGAAGATACATACATACATTATTTACAATCAAAATATAAGTTACCTTAAATTATTAGAAAATAAATTCTTAAAACTACAATGATTTATTGCAAGGCTGTTGTACTTTTGACGACCTCCATAGTCGAGTGGATAGTACGCCGGTTTCAAGGTGTCGCCATCTCTGAGGTCCCGGGTTCGAATCCCGGTGGGGCAGATGTTTGTGTGATGAATGCCAGCATTTGTACCTTAGTCATGGTTGTTGATATATATTTCAATAAAATATATTTATATATGTATAATACATGCTACTAGTCAACTGAGCGGCCAATTACAAAAAACTGTGTTTGGCGCAGACAAAAATCAAAACTTACAAACTTACTATCTTATATATATACAAATACATACACAGACTTATATATATATATATATATATAGATTATAATCTAGTATATTTGATATGTATTGAGAATAAGGTTAAAGTTAATGATATTAGATAGTGCACACGAACCACTTACCTAAATACGCATTTACAATTTTAAATCATTGCAAAGATGAATCATTGCAGTGACGTTACATGATGACGAAAAGAAGTTAGTGCGGTGGACTGGAATGGACTTACACGATGAAATTAGGGGCAAAAAATTAGTTTCACGACAGAATTCTTGCATCAGCAATTTCACGTGTTTACAACGCATGCATTATTTTTATTCAAAAATTCATGTTCTGCGCGATAGCGAAGATAACTTGTATTATTAGCTATACTAATGTCACGTATCCAATTTAACACAAACGCGTAGCGAAACTAATGTCGCGAAAGCATCTGCGTGAAGGGGACAGAGATGGGTTTACACAAGGATTTAAATCCACTCAACGAGCTGAACCCAATAAACGCCCGTTTAAATCCGCCCGATGGGCATAGAGTAGAGACTCGAGCATAAACTTTTAAAAGTTTAACTGAAATTGAAATTATAATTTATTCTGATTTAATTTATTAGAACTTATTGTGAAATATCAAATACCCAATCTATAAATTCTTGGTGTACACTCAATAACAACAATTTATGTTACTCTTTCGCACTTAAATTCATTTTCAGTCAAAATGCTCTTTCATTTATCACAGAACATGGAACAAGAGAAAATATTCATTGACCCATGTTTGATGACCACATAATTTATTTCTTATATAGTTTTGTTTTTTGATATGTAGAGGTGCAACGTGTATATAAGCATACATACAACTGTAATTATACTAATATATATGATTATCCATTGTTGAATTTATGTATAATTAAGATAAAAAAAGAGCATATTCCCACTTAAAAGGCCGGCAACGCCTTTGTGACTCCTCTGGTGTTGCGGGTGTCCATGGGCAACGGTTATCGCTTACCAACAGGTGACCCGTTTGCTCCTTTGCTACCCTATCCTAAATAAAAGAAATATTGTATATGTAGTTTGTAAAAGAGAAGGCTCTCTCATTATTCGAACAGGTGTAGAGCTAAAAAAATTTTTCTTTATTGTTATTTCTATACACGCACTAAGTTATTTTTAGTTGTTTTCATATTTTGATTTAGACTTCACGACGCAATTATTTAAACCAGATAACTTTCAAACACCGAGATAGGTTTCTTGAAATTAATTTCATATTGCATGCCGTTGCGTGCTATGTATATTAATTAGGTTATTGGATTACGGCAATTTACTTTTTACCGTGGGAGAGCCATGCTTCGGCACGAATTGGGCCGGCTCGACCGGAGTGATACCACGGCCTCACAGAAAACCGGCGTAAAATAGCGCTTGCGCTGTGTTTCGCCGAGTGAGTGAGGGTACCGGAGGCCCAACCCCCCTTATTCCCCTTTATTCCCCTTATTCCCCTTACTCCCTTTTAAAAGGGCGGCAACGCATCTGTGACTCGTCTGGTATTGCGGGTGTCCATGGGCAACGGTTATCGCTTACCATCAGGTGATCCGTTTGCTCGTTTGCTGCCCTATCCTATAAAAAAAAAAAAAAAAAACTTTTATACTCTTCACTAGATTTACTTTATTTCCAATTCGTAACTAAAGTACATTTTTATAATGTGCTGTAATATATTGATATAATTAAATAAAAAAGAGTCTTTTTTTGTACATTTATTGTGTACTGTCGTTAGATTGGCAATAGAGTCAGTAGGGCGAATCTAATGTACTAGTGTGCGTGTATCGTTCATGTGGGCCATACAAAGAAATGGCAAACTTGAGAATAAAGGGAAGTAAAGAACAGAGGAACTTACCACTAGCTCCTGGTAAAGAAACTCAACTCACAAAGCTAAGTCAATTATTAAGAAGACAAGTCAAACACAATAAAATTGGGGTTAGAAATACGACAAATTCACTTATTTATTATTTTGCTAAATTTTTACGCATTTTACAAGTTTATGCATTATATTTTTGTCCACGTTCTAAAAAATAATTCATTCGAAATTCATGTGAAATTAATATATTTATTTATACCAATTATATGTATTCTTAAAGGCTTACCTCAATAAAATAGTGTAGTATATATTTACTTCATCTAATATTTTTTATTCAGAACAAAACATATTAACATTGAATATAAATTCATAAACTATTAATATATTAATACATAACATTAATAATTTGATTAGACACTTAACATACTAGGACTTCTAACAAGCTAATGAATAATTCGATTTTTTCCTAGATAAATTACCACCAGGCACAGTACAATAAACTATAATTGTTTATGTCTATAAAACACCAAAATTATACTTTAACCGCGTGATTTAATAAAAATATGCGGGATTAATTCACAAGTGACGTCAGGCCGATATAGGCTGCTAGCATGTACGCGAATGGTCTTACTATTCCATCTCACTCTAACACACGAGTAATGGAGTATCCTACGTAATTGCCAATTTAACTGGTCAAATACGCTAGTCTTCGAAACTCTCAAACGAATGGACTGCTTTTGATAGAGTTTCTCTTTGGTAGATGCGTTGATATCTAGAAATTCAGTTCGATACATTTCTAATTCGATGTCTAACGAGCTTAATTTGTCACATGACTCCAAAGACATTTTATTATTCACTTTTTAAAATGTTTGGTTTGATAGACATTTTTTAATTTTATTATATTTATTTTATATGACGTATTATTATTTATAACTGGTTTGTTACTCTTTGTATTATTATTCATATTAATATGGGCTATATTTTTTTATTACTACGTTCTTTGTTAATTTGTATAACATAAAACGCCTAATATAATTTGTCACAAAACTATTCTCATCAATCTAGAATATTGATCAGACAAAAAAAACATCGCGTGTGTGAAGTTTGTATAAAATCAACCGCTAATTTTATAATGGTGAAAATGATTTACAATATAAACCGTTTAACTTAATAAATTTTAAGTCTTTTTTTTATGCGGCCCCTTCGCGAAATCAGTCAAACAATCACCTATCTCCCGTTTGTGAAGATTTTTTCATTTTATTACATTCATAATGTTATATGTCTGATGCATTGATTTTAATAAGTCTTCTCTTCTTTGTCCAACCCTCTTCCCAGTTTATCTAGGGTCGGGTCTCCTTGTACGTTTGCGCCAGAGATCTCTGTTCTGACTTGTCTGCGTGCACAAATTCTCGCACTGGATCTCTTTTTGCATATTTGACCACCAGGTGGCTGGTGGGCGGCCTCTTCCTCGTGGGCGGTCAGGTATCTTAAGGGCTTGTTTGACTGGATGATGATCTTCGAGTCTCAGGATGTGGCCAAACCAACGCAGACGGCTTTCTTTGACTTTCTCGGCAATAGGTGCTACCTTGAATGATCCTCTGACATACTCATTCCTGACTCTGTCCAGACGGTTTACTCCTCCCGCCCATCTGAGCATTTTCATTTCATTCGTATGTAGTTTCTGTTCATGTGTTTTCTTAAAGGTCCAACACTCTGCTCCATAGGTCATAGCTGGCCGTACTACGGTTTTGTAAACTTTCCCTTTAACTCGGATTGGCATTTTACGGTCGCAGAGCACCCCCGACAGTTGTCTCCATTTAAGCCAGGCAGTATTGATGCGATGGTCTACATCTCTATCTACGTTTGCGTCAGGGGTAAGCATAGAACCTAAATACCTGAAATGGTCCACTTTGGGAAGAATCTGATGTTCTATGTAAATATTGCAACCGACTTCTTCTGTCCCTCCGTAGTCACACTCCAAATACTCAGTCTTGCTTCGGCTTATTCGTAGTCCATGGTCTTCTATTTGCGCTACCCACTGGTTAAGCGTTTCCTGAAGGTCTTTTGCATTGTCAGATGTAAGAACTATGTCATCTGCATATAACATACATTTTAGGCATGACTGTTGAATGTCTCGTGTGACATAGTCCATACAGAGATTAAATAGAAGTGGGCTCAAGGCTGATCCCTGATGGACTCCTACTTCTACACGAAAGGACTCGCTAAGACCGGCAGGGCTTTTGACACTAGTTTGGGTGTTCTCATACATGTCTTGGACTAGTGATACATAGTGTTCTGGTATATGTTGCGCTCTCATCGCCTGCCAAACCAAATCTCAGGGAACTCTATCGAAAGCTTTTTCGAGATCAATGAATAGGAGATAGAGGTTTTCTTTATTGAAACGGTGTTTTTCCATGAGTATTCTGATGGTCTGTATAGGGTCTATAGTAGATTTACCAGGTGTAAAGCCATACTGGTTTTCAGATATCAGGGTGTGTGACGTGAGTTTAATTCCTCTATAATTACCACACTCAGCAATATCACCCTTTTGTTTATATACTGGGCACAAGGTACTATTGCGCCATGATTCCGGTATCCTACCATCTTGGATGATATGGTTAAAAAGAGTGGTAAGCCAAGGTAGTGCGGCATCATTTAGCTTCTTCCATATATCCGCTGGTATCTGGTCTGGACCGACGGCTTTGTGATATTTCATTTTTAATAAGGCCTTCTTTTCTTTCTTTCATTGATTTTTCTTTCATTGATTTTAATAAGTATTTGTGTAATAATTTTTTTTAAATTTTATTAAGTAGAAAATATTTATTTATGCAAGTAATACGGTTTTTATGCAAGTAATTTCAGATAGTGTTCACGAACCACTCTCTTAAATATGCATTTACTATTAGACGCTAATTTAATTAGTCATTCATTATATATACATGTAACTATATATATTACAAAACGTAACATGACTTAAAGCCACTCTGCTTGAGTCTCATATAATACTGGTCATAGATACATATATTACAAAATGTAACATGACTTAAAGCCACTCTGCTTGAGTCTCTTATAATACTGGCCATAGATATATTACAACACGTAACATGGCTTAAAGTCACTCTGCTTGAGTCTCTTATAATACTGGCCATAGATTAGGCATTAAAAAAATTAAGTAGGCTCGTTATCAAAGTTCACAAATAAGTGATGTTAAATTTTATTATAAGTCCCTTCAAATAAGGAAAGCAAACTAACTAAGCGATTTCTATAAGGACAACTTCAAATTCTAAACAAGTTTATTAAGATTAGAGTTGAAACGTAAGGACTGAATTTCGAATTCAATCACAGAAAGATTATGGAGTATTAATAAAAAGAACCGCAAATTAATTGCCATGGTTTATTTAATAACAATCATTTTTATAAGTATTTATCGTGCCAATATATTTCAAAGCAAAATAGATTTATTAGATTGAATTTGATTTACTACTATAGTTACGTAACTGCAGAAGTAAATATAGTTGAAATAATTTAGTATACAAAAATAATTTAAAGCTTATCCCTTAAATAATATAAAATAAATTTAATAAATAAAATAGAATGTATTTATTTAAATAAAAAAGACTTTTACGTATTACATTAATACTTATAATTATCTAAAGTGTATAATGAACAATTTCCATGTTTATAGTGAACGTATTTTTTTATGTAACTGTTTAAATTAAAAACAATTTTTATTACATACTTAGGTTTTATTAGATCTAAAAATCGTCAAAGCATATAACAGTATTCTAGCAGTCAAAACCTTTAATTTAACACCAATATTGAAGGGATTGTGAAACATAAAATAAACCTGCCATTTTGTTGGCGGCCATATTGAATTTTAATTTTATTTCTATAGAGAACTCTATTCTAATTAAGCCCTTTCATTTGATATACATACCATTTTGTAGCAATTGCACTCTTGGTTTTACAATAGAACCAAATGTATTAAAATATTTTGTCATCAGAACCTAATGTGCGTACCAAATTTTATGTTAATCCATCAACAGGAATAGAGTCAAAATTTAATTAGTAGATTTGACCCAAACCGAAAGAGCGTAAGCTAAATAAAGTATACCTACACCCTCGTCGCTTCATATGCCCCGGCACTGAAAGTGCAGCAGACTGCAGAATGTCTTAGCAGATTGTAGCCTCCACAGATTTCCTTCCATTTATTTCAACAAATTGCTAAACTTATTTCTGAAGTACGTAAAAAAACATTAAACGCTAAGTAAAAAAGGTTTTATTTTGCGCGATATATTAGTCTATTCATTGAGGGAATGTATTCAGTCATTGAGGTACTCTTCCGGCAACAGATAATGATCTTGCAGATAATTTTCAGTCTTATTTTAGTAAAAATTAATTATATTTAGTACCCTTAGATATATTAATTAAAAATAAATATAACATAAATACTTTAAAATTTTTATTATACATACTAGGTACCTACTACAAATCAGTTTTGACTTACAAAATAAGCACTGTAATAGGCTTTGTTTATAGGTTTTGTTTAAGAATTTGAAGTTTGTATTGATACACTCTGACATTTGAGGCAGTGTTGTGTCTGGTTGGAGACAGGAAGCCTCTTCGATAAGTTAGCGAGAAAAAATCGAATAATTTCAAGTACAGCATCAGTGTGCAACAATATTTCAACTGGTACCAGTAGAAATATTTTTTACAGAATTACCATTCATCAGATGAGAGGCGATGTTATATAAAAACAAAATTTCTTACGAGTATATCAAAACACTCAAACGCTCACCTTATTGTAAGCAATCACAAGACGCAAGATCGAAGCGAGCTTCATTCGGATTCCTCAGCAACGAATAACGTAGATATCTAAAAGTATTAACAATGGAATTATAGACTCAAACATAGGTAAGACAGGTAACTAGCCAGATGGACTCATCAGAGGATCTATTTCGAACCATCGTAGAGCAAAAAGACAGAACTTCCTGGTGAACGCTCTAGGAAACAAATACAAAAACTTTTAAAATGATTACGGAAGAAAAAATCAAATGCGAAATATTTCAGTGACAATAAAAGAATTCATTATATGAAACAAGCTGCTTTACTACTTTTCATTCTCTTAAGCGAATAAATAAAACAACAACCCTGAATAAATATTCTGTACCTAAAAGGGAGGTCAACATTTTTATACTTTAGCGACCCTATTGGTTACCAATTAGAAAAAAGAAATATAACTTATTTGCCAGAATACGCACATAATATAATAATAGTAACTTAATAGGAATAAAGGGGGAAAACTAAGGAAGTATTTACACTAAGCATGCAAAATTAATACAGCGGGTAATATGGTTAATATAATGAACTATTTTTCTTACTTGTCTCCGTAATATGGTAATAATAAACTTCAATTGTATGTGCTCTTAAGACGAAATAGTTTAGGTGATAATAGCTTATTAATTAACAACTTACATGAGAAATGTTTGACACGTAACTGACAATGAATTACGTTCTATTGTCGTGATAACTGTAACGCTGGACATAAGTCGTCAAAGAAAATGTTTCTAAAGACATATATAATCTGCAGTCTCCTCGCAAAATCAATCTAATCGTACGAAACAAGCCATTAAATTATTGCGAAACAAAACAACTCGTAAGATAAGGCAATAATTGGCCATGAAAAAGAAAATCCCTTACCTTAATCTCGCAAAGATAGGAAATGATTATCAGCCTAGCCGCATGGGAACGGCTGGACTCGATGGAAAGGTTAATTCAACTTCATGAGAATTAAACAATGTTGATAGAATAATAGAGAAAATAGATTTCGTCTATACACGACCAATACGGTACGCGGCGCGCGGGGCACTGGCCGAGCTGCCTGCGCCGCGCCGCCCTCCGCGACCGTGCAAAACCTGAAAGATCATGTTACCGCAGAGGGTGCAAAGCCGTTTTGTGGTGTGGCGTTTCATAATCGATTTAAATGTTTAAGCGACAGAGTACTAGCTTGCCATGTATAGACTTTAGTCGCCTGTGCTTAATTTATTACTTTATACTCATTTTACAGTCGAAAAAATAAAATCCAATTAAATTGCCAAGACAATATTATATGGCTCTCACTGTCAAAATGTATTCAGATCTCATGGAGAACCAAGCTTCTAACTACATGTGCCTTTGTTTTTTAGAGTGGGATAAGTGAGATAAGAGATTGTATGAGAGACGCCTCCATCATGCATGCCATTGGACTCCATTATACCTAAATCCATAGTGACCCGACTATCAAACTAAACCTCTCGGGACCAAGAGGGTCTAGTATACCAAACTGACATGCCCAGAGCTACCTAAACATCACAAAAGCGTTGCCTAACCCAGACGGGTTTCAGAGTTTTTTCTTTAATGATTAGTTATATTTTTCCTTTACAGAATTTTCCTAGTCCGTGCTTTTATTTGATTGTCCTAATTTAGATAATTTTGTAGTTAATGTACATATGTATATGTATGTACGTAGTAAGTTTCGCCGCTACGCCTCACCTAGTAAACTGAATACTATACAAGTTGCGCAACACTTTCCTCAAATAAATCAATTAAGAACTAAATTGCAGGTCTCTGGCTACTAAATCACCGTTTCGTACGTATATTGGTCTTTTTTTTATAAATAGTCTACGTACTAAAGCAATTCCACAACCAAGTATCCACAGTTAAAATAATAAAATTACAAAAAATAATCTGTTGTGTGTAACAAGCGGTATGTTATGTCTAGATGACTTCGCGATTCTAGTCCTTGATCGCAATTTTATTGTTGTAATCCTCTACCTCCTGATCTGTTGCCATGCTAAAACGACGATGAGGCATCTAATGACGTTATCTTCCTTCGAGTTCCGATAAGTAGGTTTATCTACATACCTTGTAGCAGCTACTACATATGTCAATGCAACTCCTTCAGGAGCCACTCTTCTGAAGGAGTAACAGCTAAGATAGAGAGGAATTTGAGGTGTAGTTATTCTGCCTAGAGCATGGGAGATGTGCGTTGTTAGAGCCCTGTATTTATATAAAAGAAGCTTGTGTCTTTGTTAAAAATAATTCGGAATACTTCCAAAAACGTATGGAAGTGAATGATAGACATACAAGGAATCAATACAGACACTTAATTTATCAGCCTCCTTGTCACACTTACTTATATAAAGTAAATGCATATAATATGTTGATTTGTATATATAATAAATTGCCTAATGATATTAAAATTATTGAAAACTGTCATCATTTCAAGAAAAAATTGACTACTTGGTTAAAAGAAAAATGTTACTATACCAACAAAGAATATTTAAATGACATATTGTAATTATTGATTTATTGATTGCCTATTTTACTAATATTATTGAAATGTTTATATACTATTTTAGGAAATTAATGATATAATTTGGTTATTGACATAAATTTTTAAATGACATGAATTATTAATAGGAGTTTTTAACACTTTAACATTATGTATGTGATGATTATAATTTCAATTGCATATATTAATTTGTAATAGGTTATTAGATTATAAAATATAAATCTTTGCACGTCAGCTTGCTGACAGAATGCATTGGAAATAATGACTATATCATCTTAAATACTGTATTCTTGCAAATAAAGATATTATTATTATTGTTAATAGAAATAACGTCTCGATCTTCTTTGGTGACTTTACGGCGGCTATCAAACGTCACTTCTACGGGTAATTGGTGTTTGTCCATATCCTGCGGGCGTCTGTATTCGATACCGGACTGAAGCCAGGAGAGCGCTCGCCCTTCGCAGACCTTTGTTCAGCCTCCATCAGCGCATTGTCACTGTTATCTCTCCGTATTATTTCAACCCATTTGCCATTTACCGCCCCATAACAACATGTGAAAACAAATTAAAATGAATAAAAAGCAAATCTATGTTATGTTAAACTGTTCGTAAATAAATAATAGTAAGAAAGGAAAATGATTTGTGTCTCGCCCTCGGGACATTAAATTGGCGTTGTTTTCAAAACGCTGAAATAGTGTACATTATTATTTTTATTGGTTATTTGAATCTTATCAAAAATAAATAAACCTGTGGCATACAAGAGTCAGATTTTCAAAATATCCTTATTGATTTCGCTATTTGTAAAAATCTTTAATATCCAAAGTAACAAATCGGAAAGGTATTCATTAATTAAAATACTATTTTATGGAGAATAATTTTCTGTAAAAAAGGCAACAAAATCTCTTTTAATTTAATAACACAGAATCGACTAAGAATTTAGGAGATAGTTCTGTACCTGAAAAACTAGTTGAGTGTGACCTTAATTTCTTAAGCTACAAGACTAAGTCTTCAACTGAAGAGGTACTTCTATCAGTACCATTTAGTACACGTGGCAGTTTCCACGGGAACTACATACTAGATTTTTATCTACAAAAATGTTATTTTTTTTATTCGTAAGTATATATAGTAATTCATATGTATTAATAGTACTTAAATAAAACTAAACTTAATATCACCGCTATAGGTATTTATGTGAGTGTGCATTCGTTTACAGCAAATTTTGTATGGAAATTTTGTTTGAAAACTTTATACAGCGCCCCTAGCGGAAGCGTAATTATCTTAAAATTGTACTCGTTCTGTATTAGTGTTAAAAATATTCCTCTTTTAAGCTTTGAGTTACAAAAGATCTTGTTCAAAATATCCCCATTTAACTTTCGAGTTACAAAATATATTGTTCTTTATATTCCTCACTTTCGCTTTGAGTAACAATATATGTTATTAAAATTTTCAAAATATTCCTCAATTCATTCACTGTTCAAAATATTCCTCATTTAAGCTGTAAGTTATAAAATATGTTGTTCAAAATATTCCTCATATTAGTTTAGAGTTACAAAATATGCTGTTCAAAAGATTCCTCATTTTAGCTTTGAGTTACAAAAGATGCAGTTCAAAATATTCCTCATTTTGGCTATGAGTAAAATATATTGTTCCTCATTTCAGTTTTGATTTACAAAAAACAATATTTTAAATATTCCTCGCATCATTTAATCAATACTATACCCATGCACCTATGTTTGTTTAATTTATCATCCATTATTTCCTGTCAGTACTAAAACACAAATACTTGGCTATTCATCATCCTCTTGCCCATTTCCCATTATCTGGGGTCGGCGCAGTAGATCTTTTTCTTCCATTCCTCTCTATCAGCTTACTCCTCTGCTTACTCCTTTCATTCTTATATCATTCTTCACACTATCGATCCATCTTTTATTCGGCCTTCCTCTGCCCGTGTTACTTGGCTATTATTATTTTGTTATTATTATGAATTTCAATAACGCACTAGCAGTACCTCCATCAACGTCTTTCTCTCTCTACTTGTTCGTAGACACCTTGATACGAGTACACAGTGATACTACGGCAAGTATAGACATACATACAGAAGAAAAGTAAGATTATTAACAAAATCGATGTTTTGTTTATAATCGTCTAGTAGTAGCAATTTAACACAAAATAATTTTCGACTTGCTACGAGTATGTTTGATTGTAGTGTACTTAGTAATAAATAGGTTTTGGTAAAAATAACTAAATTGGTATTTTCGTTTATGCATTCATCACAATATACAATACCTATACATTTAGTTATTATTATTATCAACAAGGCGTTCTTTGCCAGGCAACCAAGCGGAAAAAATTAAAGTCTTTTATATACATACAAATTGTATGTATATGATAACCCTAGTAATATTTGTAAGTATGGATGGATGTTTGTTACTCTCACGTAAACACTACTGAATTGATTTTTTTGAAACTTCAAAATAATATAGCTTATATATCAGAATAACATATAAGCTACAATTTGTAGATATACGCTATGCTACGAGTTTGTAGATAAACTCGCGAGCGCCAGCTAGTACCTAATAAATAATTTTGTTACACATATACTACAATTGGGTAGACGACAATTTTTTAAATTCCATATATAATAAGAGTACTCTTTCAAGTGAGTAATATTGTAGAACCAACAGTACACCTGCACCTATTACTTTTGAAGATACATCGCCATGTTTGTGGCGCTGTCGCGGGTCGCTCAAAAACGCTCCATACTAAAAACACTGCAATCGTGACGTCATAACTAAGTAAACTCGCCTAATTTGTATGGGTGTATAAACAAATTTTAAAATAACTTTGTTATTTGTACGGTTATAGGTATACTTTCTATATAAAAAAAATGTTACATTTAATGTGAGAATGCTAGAAATGTGTTCGTTTCATTAGAATTACGTAAATAATAATTGCTCATTTTTTAGAAATCTAAAAACAATATAAATTATCTAATAATTAAACTGAAATTTCTATATCGACATACTTTCATGAGATATAAATTACTCAAAATTATAGAATAAAAACGGCCATAATCAGTTGTAGGCGTCTACCCTATTTGTAAAGTGAATTCACCAAACTAATACGATAAGTATCCTTTTTTTTTTTTTTCCCTGAGGAAAATGCATTAAATTGCATACCCCGGCTGTGGCGAGCCGGCGGTTATGTGGGGCTCTCCTCCCCAGAAGGGGGAGGCCTACCCACTA
The DNA here is from genome assembly GCA_036419045.1 of Scirpophaga incertulas. Taxonomy (NCBI): domain Eukaryota; kingdom Metazoa; phylum Arthropoda; class Insecta; order Lepidoptera; family Crambidae; genus Scirpophaga; species Scirpophaga incertulas. Next base: position 28,463,542 of record CM071632.1, on the reverse strand, counting down.
AAAACCTCAGGGATGGCCTTCTTCAGGCATGTAGGGAGCCCCCGGGAACATCAAGCAACTTCCGGGAACCCCCAGCCTCCGCTCCCCTGCCTAGAGGGGAGCCCTCCTCGGGGGAGGCTACACTACCTCCCCCGGTCTCCTCCACCGACGATGCCCCCCGGCCACGGAAGGGGCGTGGTCCATCCCGGGTCGCCGTAGCAGTCGCGACTTCCTCGCGCCCGCCGGCGACCCGCGGCGGCGCCGCAGCTGTGCTACCGAGCCCGGCGCCGCCTTCTTCGAGCGGGATCGGCCATCTCCCGACCCCGCTCGGCGGCCTCCTTCTGGAGCATCACTGCTTCACAGAAGGAGGCCACAGCCCTCCAACCTCCCTCGTCCGCCAGCATTGCCGCAATCAATGCCGGACGATAAGTATCCTGCTCAGAAGAAGTTGCGGGTATCAGCTAGTTTAGAATAATATTCACATACTCATTGCGTCAGACAAACAGTACTTGGGCCAACTCTTTGCATTGTATATGGCATACGTACGTGTTCTTATTTACAATGTTCGTATTTTAGCAGTTTAAATTAAATGACGACTTACTGGAAAGTTTATTCGAAAAATTACAATGTTTTTTAATTAACCCGAATGTGGACCGAAAATAATTGAATTACAGTATTAACACATGTTAATACTGTCGTTAGCTGTTCCGCCCCCACCTAGAGTGATCCTTCAGTCTCCCTATTCAAATGCGACCCATGGCATGTTTTCAGAGTCAACATCTTGTTACACAACTTTACAAGATTAAGTGTATTTGAGGTTACCAATGTACAATCAAATATTTGGCTGTTTGTCTTGAACTGTTTGTCTAATTGAACTCTCTCTTGTAATATTCTAGTAATTTGCATGAATGTATCAGCAATTTATTAAAAAATCTATGCACTAAATATATTTCTAACTAAATTCTATACTTATATTATAAATCTCGCTACTTTTCCTAATGAAAATTCTTTCAGTATTACATAGTCTATTTAGCAAATAAATTTACAAAAAATGATGCTAAGACCAATAGGAGCAAAGAATCAATGAGTAACGATGCGAAAATGCGCGAACATTCAAAACGTTCCTTTTTTGCGAGTACGCAATGGAATTACCTGCGCCTAAAAAAAATTTCTTCCTAAATAATTGTTTATCTGCTTGGTTATCTCTACTCTGCATTTTTCTATCGTAAAGCGCCAGGGCTTCCATTACGATGTTTCGATTTGAAGGATTAAGATGAATGAATGTTTAAGAACATTGGTTACTATTTCCATAAATCAGATCATAAATCAGACTTCCTTCGTATGTAAGCAATAGTCACAGAACTGGGGATTTTAATAATACATACTTAAAAACAATAAAGCTTATATATGAGAAAATCATGTAGGCTACAATTTATAAAGATATTGTGTGAGTTGTCTAAAATATGATAATAAGTGTCAGCGTTGCCAGTTATTTTTTTGCCAGGTCGGGACTTTGGTACTTGTTCAGTGAAAATAGCGGGATTCTTCCGTCAGAAGCGAGACATAGTATAGTAAACAAAAGTATATAATCAAAGGTTTTCAAATATTTACGTTTTTATTTGACTTAAAATTTATATATTTGTCACGTTTACGTGACAATAGATAGCAAAAGTAGCCATACAAAATGTATTTAAAAAAAATATATATATATTTTCAATCAGAAGTACTTCATCGTTGAATTCGTCTTTAGAATAAAAAACCGGCCAAGTGTGAGTCGGACTCGCGCTCCAGGGTTCCGTACAAACCTGCAAGGTTTACAAAGTTCGTTCATTACGACAATCGAGTCATAACTATGGTATTTTTATTGCAAAATGAAATTCATAACATTACAATGGGGAAAGATGGAGGAGCATAAATTTAAGACAAAGATCTCTTTATCGTTTAAGTAATCCTTTATTTTATATTACCACATATCATTTATCTATAATATAACTGAAACACTTATAATAGCCTTGCAGCGGACTTGCGAAAGTTCTTTTATTAAAGTTATTTATTTACTAAGTTTTTTAGTCACTATTTAGAAAACTGGTTCAAAAATATTAATTAAGTATTAAATTTGAACCAGACCTTATTAGATCTAAGTATTTGATATGAATTTCAACTTGATAGCTCTACGCGTTCATGAGGAAAAAAGTAATAAGTTTATATTTATTAAAAAATATATATTTTGTAATGTAACTAAAAATTTAAGATTTTGATTCCCTTGCGAGTACTTGCGAGTTTCAAAATATGCAGCTTAAATTGCTGTTTCTTTTGATTGCGTTGACATAGAAGTATGATTTTGTTACAGCTTAAAGGTATTATAGACCTGAGTATTTGGTATGAATTTCAATTTAATACCTCTACGCGTTTATGAGGAAATGGGTAGTAAGTTTAAAATTATTAAAAAAAAATAATTATGTGATGTAACTAAAAATTTATGGTTTTCGTAATTTTTCCTTTATTTATGCTATAAGACGTTGCTTCGTACCAAATTTCAAGATTCTGAGTTCACGGGAAGCACCTTGTAGGTTTTGATTCCCTTGCAAGTGTCGAATTTCAGCTTCATACCTCCACGCGTTCCTGAGAAAAAGGGTCTTGACAGACGGACGGACAGACGGACAACAAAGTGATCCTATAAGGGTTCCGTTTTTTCCTTTTGAGGTACGGAACCCTAAAAACTCGGGACGTCCCGCCAAAATCGGGACGTCTGGCGACGCTGATAAGTGTCCTGCGTAGACGAAGACAGGGGCACCAGCTATTATAAAATATATGTGGTGTGATGAGTCAATGTGTGTGTCCGCAGTTATATATATTCATATTGAAAGTTGAAATTTCTATATATTTATTGGTTATTTATCTAGACGGCGGTAACACGCAGTAATTTTTTATTGTATAGCAAATGCCTATGTGCACGTTGTCATATTAAGGACAGTTCTTATTGCACATAACAATAATAGTAGAACATAAACTATTTTTACGATCAATGGTCAGTTAATTTATAAGCGTCGCGGGATTGTCTTTTGGGTCACTTTAGAAACGCGCAGTATTCAAATATACTTTTCTATTATACTCGCATACATTTCTATTTTAGAAGTTGAGAAAATACGAAGAATGAAAAAAACATCATGCACACTGCTGCAAAAATATTTAAAGGTTTTTGTGGTGATACCCACCCTATTGCCTTGGTGGTTGACCAAAGTATAATAACCCTATTCGTTATGGTAGGCTTAATCTTCAATGGAGACGTACTTAAGCTACGATGATGTTCTATTTAGGGTCACAAATGTATTTACTCTGACACGTTTACGAGATTGTATATATACAAATAACATTTAGTTTCTGATACACGATATTGTATCTTACGTATACCGCATAAGATGTAGAAAAGTAATATATGTCTATTCACTTATATAGTTGGTTCGAACGCTGGTTTTGTTTGATAGTATTAACGACCACAAAGGATCGAGGGAATTGGAGTTGTTTGAAGTAGATATATAAGCTTATAGCTTTGTATGCGAAACACGAGGAAGCTTTGCTCGGAAGTTTTAAAATGTGAGTGGGTCTTCAAACTTTCGAATAATTTATATCCCTACTAGTTATAATAAACGCGAAAGTTTGCGTGGAGGGATGTTTGTTAATCTTTAACGTAAAAACTAGTAAATGGATTTTAATGAAACTTTACAACAATATATTTTATACATCAGAATAATACATAAGGTTACAATTTATAAAGATCCTAGATATTGTGTGAATTGTCCAAAATATGACGATAAGTAAGGAGAAAAAAATCTACCATTTGTATGACGAAGAACCCTCCTTTGAGGGAGTAGACATCTTGATAGCCACGAAATAACAACGCGCACAGCTTCTCAAACAGTTGTATTTGCTAACTACTAACTTTAATTACAAAAATAATCAAAAATCGCTAGGATGATTTCGGATTTGAAACGCAGTGAATTTGGTACGGAACAAGTATGACAACGTAACTCGACAACGCCTCCAACGAGAATGAATTTTAAAAATTCAGCTTTCCGCAGAACTGAACGTTCACTTCACTCATTTGTAAACTACCCGTCATTCTCGAATGAATCTAGAGCTGTCATTACTTGTCCGTGCCAACCTCACTCAAGCAGTCCGCTTGACGTTTCATGAAAAATCAACAGTTCTAACGTAGTTCTTAAACTCAAAACTAGATGGCGTTGCTTGTATTCAGATTCTTCGACATGTATATATACAGGTTGTCTCAGAAACAATGGATAAACCTTTAACTGTTGATAGGTTTCGTTAAGACCTCTCTAATCTCAAATTTTGACTTTAGTAAAAATATCCCGGTTTCAAGATATTTGATAGTTTATGATTTTTTTTAAAATGCCACTTTTGGTTGGTTTTTAATGTGCAATTTCTACAAATACGGGCTTTTTGTGATTCAGTTTTTATTAGCTTCTAACGGAATAGCTCAGCTATCAATAACAATGGTTAAAATTGAGCTAGCTAATCACGAAGTGCTTGGAAAAAACAATGTTCCAAAAAAAATTAATTGACAACCTGTAGATATTAGGTAGTCTAACATTCAGGTGTCGACTGAGGAAGATAGTGGAAATCGAAAACGATTTTTCAAAGACTTCTATGAAGTATTAATATTAGGACGCGTTCAAAGGACAATTTTTTGTTCCGTACTATCGTATAACTTACGCTAAAAATATATTTTCCCGGCGTTCTTGTAATTTTATAATACGTTGAAAAATAATTACCTTGGGTAAAAGGTACCTTGGTGTATTCAAAAATAATCTTGCAAGCAATCGTTCCTGAAAACTGTAGTACAGATAAGTCTTGCTTTTTTCTTTATGTGGGTAATTATAGTTTTTATTAACAATGTTTCCGTCACACATTTGCACAATCTAAAATAATGGTTATCATAGAAATTATGGTGCTTTAGTACTGTTTAGGTTTATTTGCTAACGAAAATTTCACTTATAAGACTGTATTTTACCTTTTTTTCCTCCACGGACTCGTAGCCCGTGCTTTTATTTTGTTGTCCTCATTTAGATAAAATAAGATAATTTTCTTGTTTATGTACAAACGTACATAAACAAGAAAAATGTACAAACGTAGTAAGCGTCGCCACTACTCCACACTATACTTAGTACTATAACAAATTGCGCAGTACTTACATCAAAAACCATATTAAGAATACAACGTCCCAAAAAATAAGCAATAAAATTTCTGTAGGTGGTTCCACTAATAAATACGAACAACTTTCATCGTGTATTGTATCGTATCGTACCATTTTATGAGGATAGATTTAGTGATACTGACATTTTCTTTCTCTCAACCTATTCATAAACAGAATTTTTAAGCATTTGTCGCGGTTCTCAGTATCTCTTAAACAGTATGTCTGAGTGGTCACATACAAACATATACACATGTACATATATACATAAAGCTCACACGAACGTAAAGTCTAATGTTTTTTTCCACATAAATAGTTCTGTGTTATCCACTTTTGTTTTTAACTTCATATTTTGGTATTTTATGTATTTTGTTTTATTTTATTATTACACTATATAACTACGTTGTCTGCAAATGTTGATATGACATACTTTATTATTGGCTGTATATGTTTTTAACTTGAAACTTGTAAAACTAATTTATGTGCTGTTAAGTTTACTTGATGAATAAATATTATTATTAACTTTCTTAATCACAAAACACTGTTTATAAAAAAGTATTTAACTACTTGTAAATTAATGAACCTGAAATGAGTCGAAGTAATTAGCATATGTTTCACACCTTAAATAAATAGTCCTGTGGTAATGGAAAATACACATGAGCGGTATATGTTGTTCCCGACAACGCAGTTATTGATTTAAGCCTCAGCAGGATGTTAATCCTCGTCTAATTGGTTGCCGTCTACCTACATAGTATCAGACGCTGCCATGATGGATTGAAATCACAACCTCGCTGCTATTGTAACAACACCCAATCTTTGATTATGTAATAAATTATATTATTTTCCTGTTATACATAGTATCTTACGGACTTTTATCATAATAGGATAAGCAGATTATATTATGAGCTTTCATATTATATAGGAATTATCCCAAATATAGGGCGTTTGTTCCCGTTTCATCCCCGCTCGACTTCCTGCACACAGCCATGCGGTGATGTACGTTTGATGCAGTGATGTCTGGTTAATCGACGGAAATCCCTGCCATCACCGATGGAATTACAACTTAAAAGGTGACCTCTTACCATTTTTACCTCATCGCGTGTGTGAACCACCGTATTTTGGAGGATTAATTTTTTTTGACATCCACCTTGGGTGACGTGTGGAGGATGGCTCAGCTTAACGAGTGAACCTATAAATCAATAAGGTAGTGCAAGATACCCGTATCCAAGAAATTTGTGGACGATTCTGTATATTTTTTTTTGTTTAAATGTCATATTATAAGAATTTAATTATAAACTTACATATATAAACTTCTTTGTTTAATTTTATCACCTAACCATTTGAAGGACTGTTTGTATCTATGTGGAGGCGCCCATATCATTAATCCTAAATATCTACATATATCACCAGGTCGGTTCGATTCCGATAAGGATTATACCCACACCCTGATCTTAGCTGGCAAATAATTTTATGTAAATAACATAAAACGCTACAATTGGCGTTTTATGTTATTTTTTACACAATATAAAAGCTCGTAAGTAACAGATTTTTAAGTTCTCTGAATATATGAACGACTTAGATGATTGTTTTAAATGTAAACAGTTGTAATTGTTTGTAAAAAAAAACCTTTAACCTATATTCATATGACAAGAGTATGTCCTTGACAAACTCGAACGACTGCAGAACTTGTGTTTACGCTTCATTTTTGGATTGCGTAAGTATGATCATGTCTCTAAATTTCGTTCCCAACTAAAATGGCTTCCTATCAGACTCCGCAGAAACTCGCGCATCCTCTTTCTCCTTTTTAACATTCTTTATAACCCAATTTATCCTACCTACCTTCGCTCTCGTTTTGAGTTTGCTCATTCTCCTGATGTTGTTTGCAGATCTCATCTTCGTACTCTTCTTAAACTTCCCTCTGATGTTTTCCGCACTAATTTCTTCCTTAACACTTTTTCTGTTCATGCAGTTAAATTATGGAATGCACTTCCGCCTTCAGTGCGAGACATTCGTTCTTTCTTGCTTTTCAAGAAAAAAGTAAAAGAGCACTATCTTTCCTTAACGTGATTAACTATCCTCTCAGTAATTTTGCTGTATTATATTAAACCTAATCTAAGATTGTATATATCCATGTATATATGTTTATATATGTATGTATTTATTAGTGTATATATGTATAAGTATGTATGTAAGTATTAAGTATGTGTACTTTTTGTTATACAACTATTATATATATTTGTACACGCGACATCCACGTTTCTCAATATTTTTTTTTTCCTATCACAGGTGGGTTGGAAGAAATTTCATTAGAAATAAGCCACACCTATTGTACTGTCTATAATTTTGTATTTTCCTGTTCTTTTCTTTTGTGTACAATAAATCGTTAAATAATAAATAAGAGTTTTCCGTTAAGGGTCCTCCATTTTGCCACAATTTTGAGCGAACGAAAAGAGCACCGTTTTTTGTAAACATAAATTTTGATGTACCTTTAAACCCTTTAAAAGTGGGATGCTGAGCAGCGATACTGGTTCCAATTCAAATATGGGTGATGGCCTTTCCAATCTTATTTATTTATTTCGTGGTTTTACATTTAATTATCGAAACCTCATTACACTTATTGCGGCTAGAGTATATGAGACGAAGATAGCTAAATCACTACATTACTAAAACAAAGTCGCTATCCGCCGTCTGTCTGTCCCTATGTATGCTTAGATCTTTAAAACTACACAACGGATTTTGATGCGGTTTTAATAGATAGAGTGATTCTTAAGGAAGGTTTATATGTTTTTATTTTTTCATTGCATCCGTGCGAAGCCGGGGCGGGTCGCTAGTACATATTATATAAAATCTGGATAGGTCGAAAACTTTACTACCAACCAAATTAAGTAAAATTAAAAATTCTTTATTCATTGCATATTAAAAATTTGATGCCCTCAATACTCGTGCTACCTAATATTCCTTTTGATCATTAGATGGATTTAGTTACGTTATTTTGCGTCTGGTAATATTTTTTAATTTTATAGGGGACTATAATACTACGGACTATACTGAGTCGTATGCTTGGGTACCCTAACAGCTGTGTACCAGTTAGAAGGGTAAGCTAAGTATAGTGAAATAACTGGGTACAGTCACTTTACATTCGATGTCACATGGTACATCACATCGCATGGTCACAATTTTTAGTAGGCGACTGTAACCGTCTAGCATCAGTAGGGCAGACTGCTTGTCAGTCAACATATCACATTAAAAAAACATTGATTTGTTATCTTATAAAATTAATTAAAAATAATTTATATTATCGTATATACATTAAACAATATCGTTTAGGTACTGCCACACCACTTTCAACGCCAGGCCTACAATCACCTGAGTGAGTAATTCTTTAGGGAGTCAAGCTCGCTCTGACGGAAAGGATCGGGGCAACTGGAGACTGGAAGCCTTAATAAAAGTTAATCAGCCAATGTCATTACTAAGATAATAAAGTTGAGTAGATAATCCATCAGCACACTCACAAGATCCCTTACTGTGTACAGGTATCTCTATAACATGGGCTTAAACTATTTAAGTCTAAAACGGTGCCTGTTTACCTTATTGGGAGTATACACAGCTAATGACCTGTCTTGGATGCTAATACAACCACAATACGGGCACGTTCAGAATGGTCCAGAGTATCATTAAGTAGCGAAGTTTGACTTGTTTTTACTGAAGAACCCCGCAAACCAACGCATCCTTCAGTCTTACTATCTCGTCGTCGAGTATCTGAGATTTATTTATAACAATACTGTACAGAGATAGATACGGTATACTAATAAACAGAGACCAGGTACTCAGGCAAAGCCGTGGTGTGAACATTTATCCACCATATCTAAGTCCTTTGAGAAGTATCAAAATTAATGTTCAGAATTTTAGAAAGAATGATATTTACATGAAAGTATGATAAGGCCGAAGACAGGATGCACAAGTATTTTCAAAGTGGACAACTACGAAGTCAAAAGTTTATTATATTAGATCCTTTTTGTGTATATTACATTACAATTAACTACATCGAATTAGATAACTTATTTAACATAAAATTTGTTGACAATAGAAATGTATACGTCCATAAAAAACGAACTGAACTTACTTGATAGAAATATACTTCAGTTTTCTCACCTTTATTTCTGCTAAAATCAGCCGTTTTCAGAGGAAACGAAAAAGGACGAATACCGTTTAGCTGCAGCCACTCGTGGACTAGGTACCTGGAAAACTGCGCGTAGAGAGTCCTCAATATATGACGTGAACATTGAGTGTCTCCGTCGCAAGTGTGCTCCAAGCTGAGGTACTATTTCAAACCCGGATTAAACATTCGGAATACGTTGACTGTAGTACATCGGTGCATTATAAGAGTTTCGACTAAGCAGAGCGGAATATATGAAGGTGAATCGAACCATATTTATTTGGATTTGCGTCTCGAGGTGACAACTCGAGATGACTAGATAACTCTACTCTAAACGGTCTAGTAAGGTTGCCAATATCAATTACCGAAGAGAAATCGAGGAAATAATGCGTAGAGAAAGTAAAGTGACAAAAGTAAAACGGCGCCATCTTAGACGCGGTTATTGCGGCGCTACGTTCTTTGCGGAAAAGCATAGAACTAAAGCTAAGTAAACATTAACATTTTCCTAATGACATAGACAATCGTATATTATATAACAAGAGCTTTCATACAGAAAAGGAATTAACTTTATCAAAGCATTGCACTACAAAATAGGTATTGAAATCAAAATAAATGGAGTTAGAGAATAGGCCTCCTGTTGGCAGGTGTTATGCGTCTGTAGCGAAACCCTCGGCACTTCGCAAGATGCAAATTATCGCGTCGTAACAAATGGCTCTGAAAATGGTAAATACTCTGATTGTTACATTTTTATATATATTTTTTTTTTAATTATAGGAATTTATTTTTGCATAGAGCACTTAGGAGTCGCATTTGAAAATTATGTAAAGTTTAAGGCATAATTAAACATGTCATGCATTTTTGTCATCTTCAAATTAAATATACAATGTTCAAATCAAATTGAAAGATTCACTTATTTTAAATTAATTTTGTGCGTTTGTCTATATCTAAATCTATTGGGATTTGCGAGTGACTAGTGTATAAACATATGTATCTAGTATGTAAGTCATACTATAAATCCTGATTTATTATGTCGCTTAATATCACGCGTCTTATAAAGATAAGACACGATCCTTTATAAGGCGTACGCGGGGATATACTCGTAGATCCAACGCGAAGAGGCCATTTAAGCGAAATTTGATGAAAGTGTGCGTGGAGTGTACCAACTGGGCCTAATCTATATGACTCTATCTGCACAATGAGTTGAGAGTTATATGCATATAAACTATTGTCATTACAGGACAAAACGTTTGTGAACTATTGCATTTCTATTTTGGTAGTAATGAAAACCGGGCTATGGAAGACATTCCGGTCACCTGCCTTCTCAAAGCTTTCTAAAAGCAGACCAATATTGAAGCAAAGGGAGCAATATTGGTGTGATCGGCTAAAGATGTAGAGAGGTGTATCTGCGATTGTGATCGAGATGCCGTCGGCGTTATGACATTATTACATTTGATTTATTATTATAAAAGTGCTTTAACTTAAATTCCTTAAACTATGTTTATATAAAACAAATAATTTTAAATTATTTATATTTAATATATCAAATAATCCATATAAGTAGGTATATATATTGACGCGCTACAAACATCTAAAACACATGTAGACTTTAAGACGATAAGGTATTCATGTCCCGACTTATTAAGTCGGGAAATGAAGAAATGGAGTTGCTCAACTTGACTTTGGATAGCAAGTGCATCAATTGGAACGAACACCGTTCAGATGGAACAACCGCATTCTTAAATTGAAGACTGATTGCTTTGCTTTCGTTCATTCCAGAATTTCATTTGGGCAAAATGCACCAGAGTGCAAGAGCCCGCGGCAGTGAGTGTATAGCTCGACAACTTCAGTTCCAATCTCTACCGTTCGCTCGGTGAAATTGGATGCACGTAGGTAATTCGTTGTCCGCTACCATTGAAACTCATTTAACAAATATTTCATCTAATTGGTCTTAATTTTATTCTAATTCCTTTATTCGAGCTTATGGAATTCTATCCCTCGCATTATCTTCGAATATAGATCTCTGCCTTCTTTCCAACGACAAAATAGAGAACACTTATACTTATTATTATAAAAGAAAATATAGACTGATTGTTATCGATGCCGTTGAAAGAAATAATCACTATAAGTATTTTAACATGGAATAATAAAACTTTTTTTTTTGTTTCCCCTGAGGAAAATGCATTAAGTTGCATACCCCGGCTGTGGCGAGCCGGCGGTTATGTGGGGCTCTCCACCCCAGAAGGGGCCTACCCACTAAAAACCTCAGGGATGGCCTTCCTCAGGCATGTAGGGAGCCCCCGGGAACACGGCAACCCGCGGCGGCGCTGCAGCTGTGCTACCGAGCCCGGCGCCGCCTCCTTCGAGCGGGATCGGCCATCTCCCGATCCCGCTCGGTGGCCTCCTTCCGGAGCATCACTGCTTCACAGAAGGAGACCACAGCCTTCCAACCTCCTTCGTCCGCCAGCATTACCACAATCAATGCCGGTGGAGACAGATCTCGCCCGATCTCTACGACCAAGACTCGGCGCTCGGAGGCCCACGCGGGGCACTCCGCCAGCGTGTGCTGGGCCGAGTCGAGGTCGGATGCGCAGTGGTGGCAATGTGTCGATCCCTCCCGTCCTATTCGACACAGATACTCACCGAAGCAGCCGGGTCCGGTGAGTATCTGAGTCAATCGGTAGGTGACCTCCTAAATAAACCTAATTAATAAAACTTATAAAATAAAAATTTCCATTAAATTATATATTTTATAATTGTGTATTTAGCAGTGTCGCCGCCGTAGCATGTAGAATTGTGAACCTTAAGTTGCAATTGGTAGGGTACATTGCTGGCATAACTGACATTGGGGCGGAATCCTCCAGTGATGAGCGAGGATACCCTTGTAGTGTATGACCAACAGTAAAAATAAACTACATAATATATGTAGTTTATTATCTAACAACTAATTTAGTTTTTATTGTACCCACACGCAGTATCAAGTATTATTTTATATCGGATATGCTGTAGAATTATTTAAAAAAATAAACAAAATCAATGTATCATCATAATAATTAGCTGTGATGATGATATTTGTATTCACCAAATATTCGAACTTACTTTTTTCTGTTTATAAATTTAAATAAACAAATTCTGTAATTCAGTAATAATGAAATAGTACATTGCATACACATTGCATACGTAATACAATAACAATACTTTGTATACAAATTATTTTTTCAGTATAGTATAAGGGAAAACAAAATAACGATACTGATTAAGCAATTTCGACACTAGCGTTTTAGTTGTTGAAAGCCAGAACTACAAATTCACAGACGATTCTCAGCCTCAGCTTATAAATAGAAATGAGCCTACTTGGACCGTCTATCTTCGTTGATATAATAGCGTCGTATATGTCACGTAAATATCTTCTTATTACTAATTTGCGACAAATATGTATTGAGAATAAATTTGTGAAAGAAATTGTAGGTCCTTCGGGGCCCCCTAAGAATGGGGGCCCTGGGCACGGGCTTTGTATGCCCTTATGGTAAAGACGGTATTGGGATAGTTTGACATCCACGGATACATAGCAATGTTTATGACAGAAAAATTAATGCAAAATCATAAATTTAAATGCTAGCTCTTCCTTAGTAGCGGCCATAGCCGGATGCAATTCTTATTGCCTCTAAAACTCCCACTGCAGCTCTTTTGACAGCGTCGGAAAAGCGAGTATGAATTATGAATACTGCACAAATATGAAAAAAAAATTCAAGTACATATACTTTTTCATGTTTTAGAAGAAAACTAAAATCTTCGGCCCAAGTGGTTTGATTTAATAAAAATAAATTCAAATTATATTCATGTACTAACAAATATTTTAGAAAATAGGACTTCTACGAATATCAGAAGGTAATAATTATTAGATTACAATCCATATTAATTAGTAACATGAATATTATCGTCTGTCTGTCTGTATATTACGATTTCACGTCATAACGGCTGAACTGCTATTGATTAATTTGGTAAGGGGATTAGGGTTGCCAGGTGGCCGGGAAATCCGGGTTTGTATCGTATTATGTATATTATCCCGCAAACAGGAAATGTCTCAACTAATTTAAATACCTACTATAAATGTGTGAAAATAACTTCTTTTAAAATGCCATATAAACGTGCCTTAAAACGAAATGATTAAAATTATAATTACACAAACTGTTGTAATTATAATTTTCGTCATTTCTGAGCTAATATTATTACTTTTATATGTCAAACAAAGTGCTACTTACATCTACCAGATTAGGAGTACCTATTCGATTAGAAGTCATCTAGTTCACACTACACACACATTTTTATTGAAGTCGCTTTGGATCTATGTCCCGCTCATGCAAACCATGAATTGAATTGTATTTATATAACAAAATTACGTTTAAATTAAAACATTATCTAAAAAGATCATACTTATTTAACGTATAAATAATAGAATATGAGGTCAGGTGGTGATAGGTTATGTTGCCCGTATAAACGTTTGAGAATTATATTACGTCTACAAGGTTGTTCCAGAGTCAACAAACTCTACAAACGAGGGAACTAAGTAACCAACTTAGTAAGAAATTCATACAACTCTACTAAGTAAATAAAGTATCAAAAGAAACTGTAGTATGTATATATATATATATATATTGAAATCCAGCATACTCTCAACTTTTCGACCGCTTTTCTTCTGTCATCGCCGTCTTTTGTACGAATATTTTCGGATTATGAAAGTAATAACAAAGAAATTCACATTAGGTAATATATATATATATGTATATATATATATATATATATATTGAAATCCAGCATACTCTCAACTTTTCGACCGCTTTTCTTCTGTCATCGCCGTCTTTTGTACGAATATTTTCGGATTATGAAAGTAATAACAAAGAAATTCACATTAGGTAATATATATATATATGTATATATATATATATATATATATGTATATATAGTGTAAGATATATATATATATATATAATATTTCTTACACTTACACCACATAGCCCAGCCCAAACTAAGCTATATAAGGCTTGTGTTATGGGATCTAGGGTAACAGATAGACATACATATATAAATATTTTAGATAGAAATATATATTGATAACCATGACCGGGGTACAAATGCTCGCTTCATCACACAAACATCTGCCCCCATCGGAACTCGAACCCGGGACCTGAGATAGTAACACCTTGAAACCAGTGTACTAACCACTCAACTATGGAGATCGTCATATAAATGATGATATGTTGAAGAAGGGAGAAGGGGCAGGAGGAAGAAAAAGATATATATACGAACTAATAATAAAAGGGACAAAATAAGACATCACAACACAAAACACAGACAACAGATACAAAGGGTACAGTGCGATTATAGTTTATGTTACAAGTGGTTATATATATGTATATATGTATATTTACAAACAATTTTTGTAAAGGTAATGTTTAATATGATTAAAAGTTTTTGATTTACAGTGCGAGGAATGTATGGTATAGTAAGTCATACAGCGTGCAATGATTCAGTGTACAGATAAATAAAATATAGTTAGTAGAATACATACTTACATAAGGTAGAGTCTCAAACACGAACTTTATAAAGATGGAGAGAAATACACGAGTATATAAGTCTGCTTACAATAGAGACGACTACAACTGAATATGGCCGTTTTTATACTATAATTATCTAACTTGTGATTTCTAAAAAATGTGATTTTTTTATGAAATTCTAATGAGACGAACACATTTATAGCATTCTCACATTAAATGTAACATTCTTTTTATATAGAAAGTATATCTATAAACGTACAAATAACAGAGTTATTTGTAATTTTGTTTATACGGTCATACAAATTAGGCGAGCTTACTTAATGATGATGTCAGTATTTTAATATAAAGCATTTTTGAGCAATCCGCCACAACATGTTGATGTATCTTCAAAAAACAAAAGCAATAAGCCCAGGTATATTATTGATTCTACAATATTTCTCAGTTAAAAAAGTACTTTTTCATTATATGTAGAATTTAAGAAAAATGTCGTCTACCCAATTATAGCGAAGATATAATTTACATCATTATTAAAATCGCAAGGCAATGGCGTGGGGAATTGATTAGATAGCAGATGACAGCGCGCCGAGGCCATACGACCGGCGAGCTGGGGTCTAATTAAAAATATATCGATTTTCCTTTTCCTGTTCGTTTAGGGGATCTTGTTTGAAAACGTACGATTAATGCATATACCTTTTAAACGTAGAGTTCGTTGGTTCCATCTCCGCGTTAAGCAAATATTTCTTTAAATGAATATGTTTATTTACCCCGGGGTGTTTTCTACGTATACGTAATAAATATGTATTTACTGAAAACAATTTATGTACTATGTTTATCCTAAAGGATAACTTGTGTTATGTATTCTAGATAAATCTAGAATACATAACACAAGTTCCTAATGATCCTATGAGAAGATAATTAGTGTTATTTTAAAGTGTTAATTTGTTTAATTTAATAAGTTCCATAGCAATAATGAGGGTTAGTTTTTGCGTGTGAGTCACGTAATCAAGTTTTTGTTTAGAATAGAAGAAAAGAGTGTATGTAGAAAAAATGCTTCATACGATAAGAATTATAGGAATAAAATTCTTATAAATATGCTTTTAAATTACGAATGCTGTATTTTTACCATTCTCTGTAGAAAAGTATGTTCGCTAATATGCTAATAACTCTTATTAGGCAAGAAATATTAATTGATATAACTAGTATTTGTATACATATATAATTATACATATTAGTTATACTCTTATCTGCCAAACCAAAATTGAATGTGCAAACTTACGCAATACACAGACAAAAAAATTAAAAGTTTTTAAAAGTTTTATTTAAATATTTGTAATGTTTAGTACTTGTGCTATCATTATGTGTAATACACCAGGTACCCATCATTTACCGGGCAGGTTCTCACCTCCGACACGGTGATCTTGAAAGTCCGAATCAGTAGACGAGCGCTCAATTTGCGTCGACTCTCTTTTAAGTTAAACCCTAACGATCTAGAACCGCGCCAGGTCCGTTACCAGTCTAGGCGCAGAACCTTCAGTTCTCGTGCCTTCAACAAACACACATAAGGTAGAGGTGAATATAGCCATCACCATAAGTCCACTGTGATTATAACGGACTCCAGACGGATCCAGGCGACTCAACCAAAAGACTTATCGACTAAACTCAACCTGAAGCAAAAGGCTACAGATTGGTTGGGAAACTATGACAACTTCGAATGAAAGACAGTTATAACATTTTTTGATACGTATTGCCTCAAAATACATAAAATTAAATTATCATTATCATAATTTAGAAAAACTGTGATTTGTCACGTCCAGTAATTCCCATTTCTATGATTCGTTTATATTTCATCCCCTGTCGTCTCATAGAATATAAATCGCTGCTTTTAAGAATGCACGTTTTATTTTTGTTTTGAGAACACTTTAGTTAACGAGCTCAGACGAGGGCGGCCAGTAACGCTATTGCTCAACAACCCCGCATAGACAGGGAGAGCCGGGGGGGAGCAGCGGCTCTTAAACGATGTAACTTATTTAACGTATCCCTCAATTTCTTATCATTTTTCCAACAAATTGATTATTACGCCCTCTTATAGTAATGATGATAATTAAGGATATGGAGCGGTTAAATTAATAGGCTAGATAACCACAACTGATTACGATTGTTTTTATTATTAATTTACTAATTTAAATATCAACATAAATGTATGTCAATACATTTATGTTGATACTTGAATTATGTACTTTATGTCAATGGAGTAAGAGAGAGCGCATAATGACCCAATCATGAGGCTAAATGCGGATAAATAGCCCAGTTAAACTAACTAAATGTATGTCAAAATAGACATTTCTGTCCACTGCTAACATTACATAGAGTTTTCAATTCTTTAGTCCCATCAACAAACACACCAGGTTTGCCTGCGAATTATATGATTTCTAATTCAATTACGCATACAAACTAGCATAGCCCTCTCCATTGTTTACGAGAGACTTGTGTACAATGAACCCGACGCCAGCATAGGACAGATTTTGGCTCTCCGAGAATTACAGCAGGTTGCCAAATTTCTGAGTCAATCACGCAAACTCCTACAATAATCTTCTCCATTATTCACTAGATACTAGTGGAGAATGAACCCGATTACCCGACACTAGCATAGGACAGATTTTGGCTTTACGAGAAATAGCAGATTGTCAGATTTTGGCTATTAGATTTCAGGACCATTATCATGAAATTACGCGTCGAGCAATATTGGTATTGCTCGATGCGTAATTTCATGATTCTTGTTTGGATGCTCGTTATGCATTGTACTTACATTATTAAAATTAACGAGTTGATTGAATCACATCTTCAAAATGGATACATTATTTTTGGACTTTTAGATGTTTAATGAAGTAGGTACTCGATTATATCAAACAGCTTATAAGACCATATCGTGACTATGTTTATTTATAGAAAATTCTATCATGTTTACGATATAATTAAATGGAATTTTGGTAATTATTAATTCACCCTTACCACATAATATTATAAAATTAATATTAGTTGATCGAATTAAACGCTAGCTTTTGAAGCACATATTTTCCCGTGGTAAAAAATTATCTTACTAGTGTCTTTTTTAAATATCCCCAAATGAAATTATAGTAGAATTGCTTTAGTTATGTCGACGGATTTTCCTACAGAAAAAAAATCACATAATATAAATTATCCATAACCTTTTTGAACCTCATATTATCTTCATATCATTTTTCGTCTTAATAGGTCCTATAATTTTTGAGTGTGGTCGTTACAATGTTACAGAAAAGCGAGTCTTTCCTATAATAAATACGTAGTGTTGAGGTAGATAATATTTCCTACTACCGAAAAACTTACTGAAAATTATTTAAACATTATGGAAAATTATTCCTTGTTAAATCAGAGTTGCCAAGCAGTTGAGTAAAATAATCCTATTGAAGGATTTTGCTCTCCTCGACAAATGCGGCAACGCACTATTTAGCAAGTTTCCCCGGTCCGCACCAAGTTTACACAGAACTTTGTCCGTTCTATTATATATTTGTCTTCCAGGTTAGGAATATAATGAGAACGTTAATACAATTCGTATTACTGTTTCATAAATATTTTAATAGGTTCTTCTTGGTCGTTCTGCGGATTTTATTTAAGTCCACAATTGCTTTGCAAGCTAAATATCAGATTCCCACGTAAGCCACCCGGTTATGCGATTCCCTTATTTCTAAAGCTATTTGGCCGTACTAATGCTCGCACGCACTCTACATTCGTCATGACCCGCAGACCTCGACATATGTTCTCTTTCTCTCCAACAATTTAGAAGAAGAATAACAGAGTTGTCGAGAACGCCGATTTTATTTTCGGTTTGGTTTCGTCTTGCCATCATACATGATATTAATCATCCGAGTTGTTCTATTACCTTTTTATATATTTTTTAATAGTGTAATATATATTTGACTGTGTATTTTGTACACCATACACCATGTTATGACTGCCTTAAAAATGTTATATTCTATAGGTTAAGGATTTGTAATATTTAGATGTAATAGTATAACAATTGCTGGTGGTCCTAATTACAATAAATAAATAAATAAATTTTACATTTTTGAGAAGAAGTGAGCTTGGCTCCAACATAGCCCGAAGAATTGTGAACCTTAAGTAACGGTGGCCAGGGCATATTACTCGACTGACGGTCGCTAGGGCGAATGCTATACCAGTTCATAACGATATTTAGATCCTTGAGGGCTTGTGTCTTTTACTGCGTCTATTGGCTAAAATGATGAATGATGATGAAATATTTTAATTATCTTTTTTATGTTTAACAAGAAAGAAATAAAAATAGATAATACGATTTCAGTGAACGTAGCATGACCAACGAAACAAAATCATGACCAGTGTTGTTACCGATAGGAAATGGAGAGAGTGGAACTGTAATGAAATTGATTAGGAAACTATTGAAAATGATATAAAATTGTAAAATATTTAGGAAAATAGAGGAAAACAATAATGGCTAGAGAAGGTTCGGTGACAAAGCGATCTATTTGACAATTAACAAAACAAGAAGTAAAAAACATAGAGCTAATAAAATACAATTATAAAACATAGAGCTAATAAAATACGAAAGATGTATCAGTAACAAGTGTTTTTCGTGCGATAGATGTTTTATCATTTTATTTTATTACATAACTTTGATATTAATAGTTACATAATTTTCATCTTAACTGTAATTTTAAATTATGCATGCCTAAAAAGATTAAATACAAGTCTAAGTCTAAAAGAATTTCTCTAGAGTTTTTATGGTAAATTCAATAATTAATATAACATTGGCCGGGTATGCGAACCGGCCGGCCGGAGCTGCAATACTTATATAAATTGAAATCCTTTCTTTATATTCTTCGACAGATAAGAAATAAAAAAAGAATTGTAGGAGGAGATAAAAATTCACCTTCAGAGTTTCTTGCCTTCTTCAAGGCTCTCGCAGTTTTCGAACAGTGTAGCTATCATGTTTACATTCGTTTGCAAACAATATCGACAACATAAATTTTTGTATGAAATCTTTGTACAGTGGAACGTAATTGTACTTTTTTTTATATTACATTGAGATTAATTCTATGGTTTACTATACGTCAAATCAACATGGTACAGTGTATGAAATTGTTCCGAAAACTTTAAGGTTAAAGCCTTAAAATTAATTTCGTTCATAGATGTTGTATATTAATGAATGGTTTACGTAAACATTTCTATGAGCTGTGGAGGATAATGTAAACAATATTTGGAGAAATATCTATTATGTCAGAGGAGCTTTCGAAACTAATGCCCTCACATTAATCTGCAACTCTCACCGTTTCAATTAAGGCTACAAAGGGTTTTCTAATTGAAGCGTTGCTTTGTTCCCACACAAAGGTATGATCGGTGGCGCTCTGACTCATTGTTGGCCAGTTCCTTCGTGGAAGGGGTAGGTAGCGGAGGTCAGGTGACTCAGTACAAAAGTTTACGAACGTTTCCGATAATTCTAAGATAGCATCAAAAATCTTTAAGCACATACTACTATTTAACACCTAACTGATTACCGTTATTTTATAAACTAATGTTAGTCACACAAGAAAGCTTGTAAATATGGGTACATGTTTGTTACTCTTTCATGTAAAAAATACTAAATGGATTGTAATAAAACTTTTTAATAAAATAGTTTATACATCAGAATAATACATAGGCTACAAATCATAAAGATATTATGTAAATTGTCTAAAATATGAAGATCAGTGTCAAGTAAAAAGGAAAAAACCCGTACTATCTGTGAGCTATTCTGGCGTGCGCTGGCAAAACCGCTAGTTACACAAATCGCACTAATAATACAATAGTGTATCAACTCAAAACGTCGTACTTGACATAATACTATAAACACACGCAAAATTTGATTCCTCACGCGTGATCAAGACCGTCGTTCGATTAGTGCAAAAACAGAATAAGGATAAATTAAAAAACTTATGTGACACTTATTCAATTTGCAACTATTACATGAAGTGAGTAATAAGTTTTTTGTTGATTCTGAAAAATGTTCGATTTTGAGTTGATACACTATTGTATTATTAGTGCGAAATATGTAATGTATAATGGAAATGTTCATCTAAAAGATACTCAAAATACTAATACTGCGCAGAGAAAATTGTGGGCATCAGGGCAGAATAGTTTTTATTTAAGCCTGATCATTTTATCGGCTCATTAATAAAAAGTATGCACAATTCTTCAATGATTTTGATATATATTTATCTATCACAAAGATTTTCCAATAAATGGTACACAATTTTTCATTTCCAAAATATTTAATAGAACCATGCATGACGTTAATTGGAAGACAGATAATATATTAAACTTTTAATTTTAGAGTTGAAGAGTTTTAGAATGCTTCAGCTCGAATTGGGCCGGCTCGACCGGAGTGATACCACGGCCTTACAGAAAACCGGCGTAAAATAGCGCTTGCGCTGTGTTTCGCCGAGTGAGTGAGGGTACCGGAGGCCCAACCCCCCCTTCCCCCCTTATTCCTTTCTAAAAGGTCGGCAACGCATATGTGACTCCTCTGGTGTTGCGGGTGTCCATGGGCAGCGGTTATCGCTTACCATTAAGTGATCCGTTTGCTCGTTTGCTGCCCTATCTTATAAAAAAAAAAACAATTTATCAGTTAATTAGCATAGAAGTAATCAAAGAGATACACCCGATATTCACATCTCGTATATATCTTACTGTGTGAAACTGCGAATGGAATGAGCGTTTGTATGGAAATACGATGCATTACAATGTTTTTCATATTATTCATAAGAGTCCTCTTCTTCTTTCTCTCACTCTGTTCCCAATTTTATTTAGGGTCGGCGTAACATGCCGTTCTCTTCCACTCTCCTCTATCACTTCCCATTTTGACACTTACCCCCTTCTTCAACATATCAACATTCACACAGTCCATCCATAATTTCTTCGGTCTTCTTCTCTCATAACTTTCCTAGTATCCAAACAAAATAATTTGCAAAACACTCAAACAAAACACGAATAATCACTACTAGGTAAATTAAGATAACATTTATGATTACCATCCTACTTTATAGAGCATCCTGTGAATTATATTCGTAAACAACACGCACAGCCACCTCACAGCACACTACCTCACACTGACAAAAATATAACGAAGGTACTTCAAAATTCTAATTATATATACCTACCCACCTGTGCACAACATTAACTAAATTAACAAAGTTCTTGCTGCTATTATGTGGGTACCACCAGGTATTAGTTGCTAAGTACTAGTTTTATAAAAGCTATTATGTATGAATTCTTTGATTTTTGTATATGTACGCGTGAGTCTCCGATGAATGGAATGTACGGAAAAATCCATCGGATTTATGTTACATTCGCTGAAATCAATTATGTAATTATGTAATGTTTATGTTAAAATAAATAATAATAATAATAATAATAAAATGAACATTCTCTCCTCATACGTGACCATGAACACTAATATTTTTAGTGCATTTATCATTCTTTGCAAATATTTTTGCAAAAAAAATAGATATCGACAGACTTTGACAGTAAAGGAGTATGCCCATTCGTAGTATCACCTTTACTCGTCCTTGTGCCTTAACCAAACTAATACCAAAAAATAAGTAACAATTTTTAACAAAACTCTGCAATATACCAAGCCGAAACTTCGCCGGAGATAAATCCACATAATAATTAGTAATTATTTCACTTCCGTTTCATTCGCCGTGTATTTTTATTGATGATATTCTAATTTCATTGATAAATAGTCTCTTCGGTATTGCCATATATTAACGATCGGATCGATTGGTCAAAAATATATTCGATACATTCCACTGTCCTCTCGTGAAAGGGTAAAAGGAATACCAAAACAATTAATTTTCTTTAGTCTTTTTTCTGCTTTCTCTAATATTTTAGTCATTATTCTGCTTTAAGAGTTTCTTTATACAGATAGCTAATATCAATGTTGCTATAACAATTATTTTTAAATTAATTAATTATTTTATATGAATTATTGGATAGTTGTAATATTTATTGGATAAGATAGACTTAATCATTTTATAGTTTTAATCTTCTACAATTAAATAGGTATTATCAAAAATGATGATAGGAGAAATTCATAACTTGAAAGTCTTTGGTGTTTAATTTCTATTTTACCCATCGAAATAGAGTCAAATAGTTTTTAATAATTGAATATATAGTTAAAAATCTACAATATATCATAAAAATCATTATGGTACAAAATCATTTTTGGCGATACTAAAGTCCATACTACAATGGGCATTCTCCTTTTGATGTTACTAAATAAAAAAATACTGTATTATCCCGTTAAATTGAGAATGCTTCGTTTTCTCGCAGGTATCGTCTTAACTTTGACTTTATATAGATACTTATATTATGTACTATTGTATAATGAAATAGAAACGCGTGTGAGTGCTATACCTCAGTTCATGACTCTAACTAAGGCTACAGAAAGCAACTCAAACTCTGTTTTTCTCTCTCAAAGAAGAATGGCAGGCCTGGTACCCATTACATTGTTAAATGTACGATTCAGATTTTTTTAATATTTTGTAAACGATAACTGGTTACTTATTTTTCTTTCACTGAGAAATATCTATAACTTTTGTAAATAAAGAAAAATTGAAGTTACAATTTCAGGGAATATTGATAACAAATGCGCCAAGCAATATTAAAACGCAATATGCATAAGAAAAATAACTATTTCATTCGTTACGGATATATCGATTATAGATTAATACATATTCTGATTATTGATTAATGACAGTTAGAATACCGATAATATCACTAGAATTTATGAATGTAATATTACTATTCCTAGCTGAGTCCTGTATTTTTAGATATAAATGAAAAATCTGTCACTATTATGTCAACTGGCAAAGTCAAGTTAACGTCACAGATTAGTATATTATGTTAACGTACGTAGCTTCTACTACTTCGTCTGTGGTCACATGCAATAATATCATTTATGGTCGTGTCGTGCATAGATTATGTCAATATTAAATCAATCACACACATATTTTGACATTTACAACGTTTTGATAACACATAGTTATCGACAAAGCGTCGCAAAAATCAAAATATAAGTGATTTATAACGTTTCGTTACGTTCGCTCTATGCTCTATTTTTTAAATGAGTTTATCTTTTTATTTAGCAGTTGCAGACATATGGTGCGATTACCTTTTTGTTATATTATTAAAAACGAAGAAATACATGGTATTTTTATCGCCGTACACTTAGTCTAACTATGGTACCAACAATGTATAGTTTCCTGCCAATCTTCTTTCTGTTCCAGTACAATTAGACAGGGATGGTGCTATTGAGCTCACATAAAAGGAATGTAATGAAGATCACTTTACGAGCAAGTGTGTAGAAAAATAAACTACCAATAAAGATTGTCCTGTATTTTTCGTATATTTGTCATTGTCATGAGTTTTCATTAATTCGATCGCTGTAATGTTTCACAACATAAAAGGCCTTGAACTAGGCATGTGAATGACTCATGTAAGCTTACTCATACAACCCTCATCGAAGTTTCTATGTTTTTGTTGATAGCCAACGATTCAACGGCTTTTGTATGTTTGTAGATTTGTACTAGGCTTATTTCATTTTATATGTTTTATATGATGTTTTATATGAGATATTTTATTATATTCGATAATAAAATATCTCCCGATACAAACGTTCGTGTCTTACAGTTGACATGAAATAAACTATAATACTTCGATATAATCGTTTAGACATCGGTGAAATTAAGTGCAATAGAATTATTGAATGCGAATTAATGCTTTAACATTCAATAAAATAATCAACAAGCTCCGTTGAAATTCTAGCTTACACTGAAAGAAATAATGTTACCAACCAAGAAGCAAATAACTCTCGAACATTATTTTTTGAATTTAAAGATATTTATCTTGTTCCAAAATAGCTTACTTAAAGCGATATACACTTCATTGTCGTTAGAAGAATTCCATATTCTTGGTAACCAAGATAGAATATCTCAAATCAAATAAAAATATTATTTCATTTAAATTCCACATCTTGATTCAAAATAGAGCTGTCTCTTCAATTTAGTTTGATACTTTCTTAGCTGCGAGCACTTAAGTCAAGATATAATTCTTCTAACAAAGAATTAGCTTATTTCAGTCAACAATTCGTTTAAATATTTAACGAAAAATTCAGATATTTTGAAATAAATAATATATTATTTAACGGAAAATAGAAATACTTTGAACTAATTATAAGTTGAATATTAAATAAAGAATTTTTTATTTTTAATCGAAACACAATATTATCCGAAATGAAATAGAATATGGCTTCGAATAAGAATGAAATAATTATTCTATGAAGAATTTATATAGATCATCATCACAGTTCATATATATATATATATAGTACCTACGTCCCCACCGACGTGTGATGAGACGACGGTGTACGAGCCTGCCCTAAGATATTTTTTTTACGAGGGGAAATGCGTGAGATCGCAGCGTACCCTACCGCTGGCTAGACGGTGGGCGTGTGTGGGGCTCTCCCTGCAAGAACTGCAAGAAGTGCTGGGCCTACCCACTAAAACCCCCCGGTGCTCCCCTGGCCCTTTTGGGTGTGTGTAGTAGGGTCCACATTGCGATAAGTATTAGATACATATATTAGGGCGATTAGGCCTTAGGGACGGGCCACACTGAAAAGACGTAAGACGTGGACGCGTCGGTGCAGCAACACAATAATGGACCATATAGTACGCACAATAGCGTCGGTTTTATGTTAAGGAGAATTGCGCCCGCGTCCCTATAGGCGATGTCGCGTCGAGGCGCGGACACAACAACAAAACCGATGCTATACTGCGTACTAGGTATATGGTTCATTATTATGTTACTGCACCGACGCGTCCTCGTCTTACGTCTTTTCTGTGTGGCCCGTCCCTAAGGTGGGCCCCTATTCCCTACTGGACCAGTGCCAGAAGGTCCAGTGCCCACCCCAGGATGTTGGGCTAACGACTGCATAAAGCGTAGACTGCTTCGTCGCATTGACCATGATAATATATCAGGATACCCTAGATATGATGGATGCTCCCTTACGAATTCGTAGATATACTAGCTTCAGCCCGTGACTTCGTCCGCGTGTATAGATTGCGGAATTGGATCTATAGAGGGATAAGGGATATAGCTTTTGCCCGCGGCCACGTCCGCGGGGAAGTTGGTCTATCGCGCGAAGTCTTTATCGCGCATCCCGGTGAGAGTCTCCGTTTTTCCGAGATAAAGAATTGCCTAAGACCTTGCTCGAGAATCACTCTTTCTATTGTTGAAAAGCGCATGAAAATTCTTACAGTAGTTTTTGAGCGAAGTTTTTATCACGCATCCCGCGGAATCTATTGATTTTTCCGGTATAAAAAGTAGCCTAAAACCTTTCTCAAGAATCACTTTATTTAATAGCGAAAACCGTATCAAAATCCGTGTGGTAGTTATTGAGCTTCCTTCTTCAGTAACGAAGAACTTACATACAAATCCCCGTTTCAGCCCCTTAAGGGTTGAATTTCCAAAAAAAAAATTAACACGTCCTTACAATTTACCACCAGAGATACTTCTGAGAAATTTTGAATAAAATCGTCTAACTAATCTAGTTTCGTCACACAAACATTGGAGACACTTTTCATCCCTTTAAGGGGTGAGTTTTGAAAAATCCTTTCTTAGTGCACCCCTAGACCTAATAAGGAACCTATTTGCCAAATTTGGATTTGCGGTTTGGGCTGTGCGTTGATATGACAGTCATTCAGTCAGTTTCTTCTTTTATTATATTTAGACTTTGGACCCCAATCTCAGCGCGGCTTGTAAATCTAAGACATCCGTCAACTTACATGATAAACGCTAAACTATATTTATTGATCGGAAGGTAAAGGTTATCGTTTTTTTCGTTCGTTTGTGTGTACGATGAATTTATGTTGAAGGAATCATAAGGCCCGTATTAATAAAGTTAAGTCTGAGTTAATCCACGCTTTTTTCTCTTTCTAACATATAATTTTAATGGAAAGATGAAACGAGACAACAACATAGAGTATCTAATCCGGGGTTATTTTTTTATTAATACGGGCCTTAATGTATTAAAATTCGTGTCATCAATAATTCAATATTTAAATAAATATATAAAAAAAGTAAAAAAAATTTGACTTGACTTTCCCTCTGCACAAATAAGAGCTTGTTTTTAAAAAAGTTTTTTTTTCTTTTAATTTATTTTCCGACTAAAAAACTAAGCTTAGCAAGCCCTTTCATTTTATACCCATATTATAGGGGTGCATTAAAAATAATTGGTCCGCCATCTTGGGAAAGTCCGTCATATTGGATTAAGAGTGACGTCACATTATTTTTCGAGGTGTTCTTTGCAAGCCCTTTTATTTGATACCCATATTGTAGGGCTGCATAAAAAATAATTGATCCGCCATCTTGGTAATGCCGCCATGTTGGATTTAGAATGACGTCACACACATAACCATGCATTGTCATCCGACTTACACGTGCATGCAAAATTTCAGCTCAATCGGAGATCGGGAAGTGGATCAAATTTAACTTGCAAGATTTGATTACAGACAGACAGACAGACAGACAGACCGACAGACAGACAGACAGACAGACAACGGGACAGGTGAAGCTAAATAAAAGCTTGTAAAAAGAAACAAACATCAACAGATATCGCCTGTATACGCATTAATTCCCTTTGCCTTTCCAATGTTGGAGAATTAACGTTATAACAAAAAAACAAAAATAACAAAATATATATATCTTGAGACAAGCATGAAATCCATCGCAAATTCTTGATTTTGAAACAGAGACTGTTTTGGGACAACAATATTAATCAAAAACATTCTTGTGCCAAATAAGAAATGACTCATGATTTTTCTAACAAGATTTAGCAATCTTGATCGAACTTATAATAAATCTTAGATAAAGGATAAATAGATAAGCTATGGAAGCCATTAAAAATGAGTAAAAGAGATAGATCTATACACATTATTCAAAGAAAGAAAAAGACAGCATCTGGATCTCTTTACTCTGTTACCGTATATGCACGCCTGGTAATGTCACGAACAAAAGTTTATGGTTTAGAAAATGACAGTGCAAAAATTGAAAATGACATTTACCTCGCCCCTGTCCCCCTGTCCGCGTACGGTGCTTCTTAATACAGAGTATTTATTATTTATGATTGTCGATTGCGATCCATATATACTAATCTGTGCATATGATCTGTGATCCAAATAGTATACTAAATCTGTGATCCATATTGTTTTTTGTGTTGATGAAAGTGTTTGCGTCGATTAATTTCCGCCGTTTTAGTCCACAAATTCAGTGATACACGGATTGTACTTATTTATGTTAGTAAGAAGTGTTTGCGTTGATTAATTTCCGCCATTTAAAAACGAACAAATTAAGTGCGGTATATATTTTCGAAAATGTTTCGGAAGTGTTGTGTATCCAACTGCAATAGCTTACGACAGGACGTTAATTTACATAAAATTCCTGCTAATGAGGAAATGAAAAGTCAGTGGCTAATGTGTTTAAGTGGTTGTATTGATTCTACAAGTGTCTAGTAATATGCATGTTTGTCATAAACATTTTGAGCGAAGATTCGTCAATGCGAGAACAAATCACTTGAAAACTGGTGCATACCCGACATTATTTTCGGACGTAGAGATATCGTCGGGATACTCATCAAATGTTCAGTGTGACAGGTATACCGATAGATCACTTCACTTCTTAGTTTTGTTCACCAAATGTGCTATACATGTATAAATTTATTTAATTAATTATAACATTTTTCAGACACTAACGTGACAACATGCAGAGAACACGATTACTCACGGAAGCGCCACTTCGACCATTCATATGCACAAGCTTCTGATGATCAAAGCCCAAATAAAGTTGCACATGTCGAAATTTCTGGTATGTATATTAATCAACTGATGAACAGAGTATTTTAAAAGGTGTATTGCATTCAAAATCAAAAATTCATTCTTCAAATTAGATTTTTACAATCACTTTTGAATATGCCCTTGGTTCACAAGTCTATGGCGGCAGAACTTGTACTGGAAAGAACCAGTAAGAAAACCAGCAAGGGATATCTTTTTCTCCCTGTTGGAAGCTGGCTTCAGATAAACAATCTGAACCCAACTTCCTATACAAGTTATATCACATAACATAGATATATTTTCTACAAAAGAGCAATGAAATTATTTATTTAATACAGAATAATAAATGTCATATCACAATAAATATATCTGATATGCATATGTCCGTTACCAAACAATTAAATTATTTATTTATTTAATATACAATCATTAATCACATATTATGAAAATTACATTTAAGCATTATTCAGCAAATTGTTTATTCAGTATTATCATTCAGTAAATTGTTGACCTTTTTTCATAAGAGTATTTTTGACATTAGTAGCGTTTATGTTATATTTCAGATGCAAATGTTCCATCTGAAGGGCAATTTATACCTGTGGCATCGTCAAATATAGCACAGCTCACTGTAGCAGGTAATTATCAAAATTTACATTGTACTGGTAAAAAAATATATATTTTTCTGTTATCTATGTTAATTTAATTAATGATCAAATCCAATTTCATAGAATAACAACTTTGTTTTTTGTTTTAGAACTGGTTGAGCCTTCATCAAGTTCACTGACTGAAATTAATACATTTGCATCAACATCATCTCAAGAAGCTACAACAGGTTATATCATTATTAGATAATTAAA
Source organism: Scirpophaga incertulas (assembly GCA_036419045.1). NCBI lineage: Eukaryota > Metazoa > Arthropoda > Insecta > Lepidoptera > Crambidae > Scirpophaga > Scirpophaga incertulas. The sequence continues at coordinate 28,433,849 of CM071632.1, read as the reverse complement.
ATTGGAAAATTCCTTAGATTAATAAAACAATTTGCTAGGTCTACAAAATATATATCAATTACACTTTTTCCATTTTTAAAAATACTTTTTTTTTAAATATTGATTACCGGGTTCTTACATGTGTAAAAAAAAACACATTTTATTATGACGATAGTCTGAATAAAATTTACAGGTCTACGTAAATTAAGCAGCTAATGGCAATATTTTAATTATTATGATATTAGCAGAGCTGTTACAATTTTACCTATTTAAACAACTAATTTATCTTTTCAGGCTTAGTGTGCAAAACACCTCGTAAATTGGTAAAAAAAAGACTAATAAGAAATGCAAAAACCTTAACACCAAAGTGCAGACTTTTGTATAAATATTATATGAAAGTTAGAAACCAAAAAAAATATAATGAGCGAGTTAAAAAAGGCACTAGCCTTTAGCAAAAAAAACAAAAAATTTGAATGCTTTGGCAAGAAAGGTTATTTTAATGCAAGTAAAACTTTGCACAAAAAGTAAAAAGGCAAGGAGGTTTACAATGGAAGAAAAAGTTTTAGCTCTTTCGATTTACAAGCAAGGCCCAAAATCATATAAATTTCTACAAAAAATATTTATTTTACCATCTAAAACAACATTGAAGAAAATGATTAGCCAACTCAATATTGGAGCTGGCATCAATCCACAAATATTTGAATTGATTAAAAATCAGGTAAGCAATCTTAAAAACTAATCAAATGTTTAAAATTACATTCAAACCAGTACCTGAAATTTCACATATATTCTTTATTGCACATAAATAACATACAAACATTATGTTACATAATATAATGTCCAAAGACGAGTGTATCTCTTTAGAGATTCTTTTATATTACAGAAATGAAAAAATAATTTATTTTTATATAAAAATATGTATTTATGTCTGCTCGTCGTAACCAAAAACAACCTCAAATGTCAACCAAATGTAGTTGAATTTTTTTAACAATGCTAACCATTCGATACGGGAAGAATAATTTCCCAAGAGTAGTACCACAATCTGTTTATAGATTCATATTAATATTCTTACTTTATTAGCATTAACAGCAAAGACAAAGTAATTTGTTAGACAAATAGCTTAAAAATATGTAACTATGTATTAATTTCAGATAAAAGGCTGGGACGGTAAGAGAAAACTCTGTAATTTATTATTTGATGAAATGGCATTGGAAACAGCTTTGACATTTATGGAGAATAAAGATGACATCTATGCAAACGAAAGCTTTGAACAAATTCAAGAAAAAGTTGAAAAATAAAAATCTCAATAAATAATTGAATGTTTTATTTTAAATCCTTTATTCCTAAATTTAGGACTAATAATAATTTCAAAATGGCTGTATCCCATTCCAAAGCAATAGTAATGAGAAATGATACTATATACCTAGATAGAATAAACATTTCCCTTTGCCTAATTGCGACGGTACAAATTTTAAAAAAAATAATGTCATATTCAATTTTTGCATAAGCAGTAAAACTTTTATATGTGACATGGCGGTCTGAACTTGTTCTCTAATTGGTCTGTGGTATACTGTTTCAATTGAAGTGGGGGTTGTTTATCACCGACGCACCGGTGATAAATAAATAGTGAAAAAAATTTGCAATCGTGTATTATAAAGCACTTTTCAGTTATTTTATCATTTTAGAGTGTTATTTATAACATAATATTCACTTAAATCATGGTGCACTGCTGTGTTTTAGGTTGTAAAAGTGATAGCGCCAGAAAACAAGAAAATATTACATTTCACCAGTAAGTTGCAAATTGTGTCGAAATTATTCTCTGATCTTTTATTATTTGTAGTGATAATATATTATATTGAGATGTTTTACACTCTGAATATCTTTTTATTACAAATTGTCCTCAAATAAATGTTTTTTAAGATAATTGTTGTGGTTACTATAACCCCTCTAAATTAGGTTTATCGTCAATAAATGAATTACACATACAAGTAACGTGCATAACAATTGTTCGGTTTATAATAATACCAGTCACTAATGAAAGATATTTCCTTGATTTGTTGGTAACTGACTGTTGTGTAGTAAATTAAGTCAAGGTACTTTAGTTTCACGATAAACAAACATTTATGAAATTTGTGCATTTCTGTTGTTTTGATTTGGATATTTCACAAATTGTTTTTTCGTACAGCTTTCCTCAGGAAACAAATTTAAGATGCAGTTGGGTTAGGGCTACTAGTCGACTAAATTGGCAGCCAACAAAAGAAACTCGAATATGCTTTAGACATTTTGAAGAAAAGTGGTTAAGAAAAACTAAAAATTATACCTTTTTAATGGCTGGTGCAACACCCACAAACTTTTATTCTATTAAAGGTTTGTAGAGGGATTAGAGAGGTTTTAACATTGATCTTAGTACAACTTTATTGATATAAAGCTTTTTATAGATTTCAGACGAACCGCAATGTGCATATTCTGAAAAACCTCTGCCATCATGTTCTGGGAACACTAACACAACAATGGACAGGTTAATTACAACAGGCACCCAAACCCAAACAACACAATGCCAGGATAAAAATATATTATCTGGAAATACATTACAAGTAAGTGAAACTTTACTAAGAAGCCAATGAATATTGTCAGACAGTAATTTATGCTTTTCATAAAGGGATATTGTATGTACATAATGTAAGTTACCGAGAGGAGCTTAAGTTGTACTGCCAGCACATTTCATTCTATCCATTGTAGTTTTCTATGTAGGCATTTATGGGGGACATATAAAAACTGCTATATGAAACTAAAATAAACACCATATCAATCAATTGCAACTACTGATACAATATATCTAGTTTTAAACGAGTGCATTGTGAATAAATTATCATAATATACAGGATTACTGGTAAGTCGACCCACATCCGTCGTGAGGTGATAGTTTTGGTCAAAACAAACTATTTTCAACCCATATTGCCTTATTCAAAAGTTACCCGTTTTCAAGATATTTGATATTTTAGTTTTTTTTTACTAAAGGTCACTGATGCTATGGCTATTTTTATTATTTCCAGCCTTAAGGCTAGAATTTTTTATTGGTTTTGTATTAAAGACATTCAGACAAAATTTTTTTAACATAATTCGAATAAAACGGAAACATTTTAATTAAATGTAACATTTTTCAATATGGGAAGTATATTGTGACTTCACAATATAGTGTACTTTATACATATGGAATAATATTGAAATATACATATGGAACGTTTTTGAGTGACCCTACAAACATCTCGCTGTATCTTCTAAAATAATAATCGTAGGTACACTGTTACTTCTACAATATTTCTCAACTAATAGTGTACTCTTAATCTATATAAAATAAAAAAAATATTGTAAAATACCCTATTATAGTGTATTTTTTCTAAATTATTTATCTGCCTAATGTGGTTAGTGTTCCTAACAAAGACTAATTAACCTATTATGTATTGTTATTTTGTTATTGCTTAGTCCATACTTGCGTATGACTACATAGGCCCATGGGGTTATTATCAATCCACTGAAACACAAAACTAACTTTCAGAACTGACAATAACAAATAACTATTACAGCCCATATTTGTGGTCCTTAATTATAAACATTTGTGAAAATCACAAAAACCGAATAATCGTACATATGAATTCAAAATTTGAAAAAACCATTAGTACATGGCGGGTTTCGAACCGCTATCTCCCCGATTGGAAGGCAATGTCCTTACGCCCAACGCCATTGACGAGTCTCGATAAATTCTATTATTATTGTTTTTTTGCAGGATTGTACTGATGTAATGAGTGATAATAATACACCACGTAAAAAAAGACTAAGACGTCAACTATTCCAAAGCCAGAAACTAGCTGAAAGGAGAAAAAAGAAAATAGCTATGCTGCGTGCAAAATCTTGGCGTCTAAAAAATCAGAACACTAAGCTGTCAACCGTAATTGCTGAATTAAAAGCAAACGATTTAATTAATCAAGAAACGTCTGATGTGTTAGCGTCAATAGATACAATGGGGAAAGATATTCTTCGAAAAGTAGTTGGTAAGAAAAGTTATGCATTTCTTGCATTTACATAATATGAATTTTTGTCGATGGACAAATATCCTCTTTTCTACATATTTGTAACTTACGATTTTTGTTTTACAGGTATATCTGCTAAAAAAAATTACACTCCTTGTCTAAGAAAATTTGCTTTGACACTTCACTATATAAGTCCAAGAGCATATGATTTTGTGCGCAGAACATTTAATACGTGTTTACCACATCCACGTTAGTACGTGTTATAGTTAACACGCTGGTACCAATGTGTTGATGGAGAGCCAGGGTTTTCCAAAGAATCGATGAAAGCTCTAAAGCTGCTAGCAAAAAATTCTGCAAAGCAATTGTATGCGGCTCTTTGCTTTGATGAGATGGGTATACGAAAGCGTGTAGAGTGGGATGGAAATCGCTATATTGGCTTTGCAAATATGGGCAATAATTTAGAATCTGACGTATTGCCAGTAGCCAAGGAAGTGCTGACGTTCATGCTAACATGTATTAATGGGTCCTGGAAGATACCAGTGGGCTACTTCAATATCCATAGTATTAGTGCTGAACAGAAAGCAAATCTTGTAAAAATGTGTATAGATATTGTGGAAGATTGCGGAATATGTTTAATATCTGTAACATTCGATGGCTGTCCCGCAAATTTTTCAATGGCGAGATTGTTAGGATGTAGGTTAGATGACCCAAACAATATGGACCCATCATTTTATTATAACAACAAGAGAGTTGTTATATTTCCAGACCCATCTCACATGTTAAAATTAATTCGAAACTCACTGGGTGACAAAAACTATTTCACTGCAGACGGTGGTCAAACAGTATCATGGCAGTATATAAAAACACTTCTAGAAATTCAAGAAAAAGAGGGATTTCATCTTGGAAATAAAATAACGAAGGCTCACATACATTTTCGTAAACAAATTATGAAAGTAAAATTAGCAGCGCAGACATTAAGCAATTCTGTTGCTGATGCATTAGAATTTTGCCGTGATTTTTTAAAATTAGATGAGTTTTCGGACTGTGCTGGAACAGTACAATTCATACGAACGATTAATTCATTATTTGATATCTTGAATTCCCGAAATTTAAAAGAGTTTGGCCACAAAAAACCTATTTCAGAAAAAAATTTTGCAACTGAAACAGAATTTTTACAATTTGCTTTCGAATATATTATAAATTTGAAATGTGACAATGTACCTTTAATTACATCGCAAAGAAAAACCGGTTTCTTGGGTTTTTAATTTGCATTAAGAGTTTAAATTGTTTATATGACGCTTATGTTAAAACCAAGAAAATTGAATTTCTTTGCACTTACAAGCTAAGTCAAGACCACTTGGAATGTTTTTTTAGTGCTATCCGGGCTAAAGGAGGCTTTAACAATAATCCCACTGCACGGCAATTTAAAGCTGCATATAAAAGGATGCTGGTACATGGAGAGTTAAAGCACATTACTACTGGTAATTGTGTCGCCTTAGATGATATCAGTATTTTAACTCTAACACATCCAGAATTGGCAATAAATGCAACCACCATTGGAAACCGTTCTGTAGACACAGTGCTTTCTGTTGCCTGTGGCGATGTAACAATTATACAATCAGGCCACGACTATATAACCGACCCCACTTTACTGACAGAATTCACTCACCAGGTCATTATTTATATTGCTGGATTTGTTGTCAGTAAAATGCAGAAAGAAATAAAATGTCACAAATGTTTAGAATCGCTTGTTGCCCTTTCACCATATGACAGTTTGCAGCTGAAAAAAGATAAAGGAGGATTATGTTATCCCTCCAAAGAGGTGGTAGCCATTTGCAAAGTAGCTGAAAAAATATATCGCATGAATAAACCATTTGGGAATAAAATAACAATGCATTCCCTATTGCACCAATGTTTGGAAAAAATGTTGAATTGTAATTTATTTACAGATAGTCATTTTACAGAGGATTTCATGCACAATCACTATCCGCTTTTAATAAAAGCTATATGTAAAAAATATTTAAACACGCGAATTCATCATGCTTCAAAAAAAGTTGTGGACCCCGACGAAAAAATCCGAAACTTCCATACAAAATTAATTATTTTTAGTGGTCAGTAAGACACAATTGGCGAATCTTAATTTTCGCATTTGATGATTATTTAATAAATACTAATTCACTTTATTTTATGTTTTATTTATATGTACTTTATACATACATATATGTCACGCCTTGTTCCCAATGGGGAAACAATCAGTACAATGACTAATGGGGTACTTTATACAACTTTAACTAAATGATTTACCTCTCTCTTCAATGAATTTGAGTTCGGGTGTCACCGCTCGCTATGCTCTGCCGAACTATTTATCGAACCGCTCATCCCATCATATTTACTCATTCAGCTATTGGACTGCTCAATTATTTTTAGAACTGACATTGTATGATAAAATAACTAATAGATTTTTCATTACTGGCCATGTTTTACTGTCGCAATAATTAATCAACCGCCATTAAATTAAATAACTGTTCAATATGTTTTATTTAACTGAAATAACATCTCGAATATTTAAATAACAGCTAAAAAAATAATAAATAATCACCTTAATAAGAGAAAAAAGTTTGCCGCATTGTATTTATACCGTAACTAGCCGTGCCCGCGACTTCGTCCGCGTGGAATGTAAAAAAAAATAGGTTTTTTTTTCTAAAATAAAAGTAGCCTAAGTTACTCCTTTTTACATAAGCTATCATATATACCAATGAAAGTCCCGTCTAAATCGCTCCAGCCGTTCCAGAGATTAGCCGAAACAAACAGACAGACAAAATTTTTAAAAATAGGTATGTATTTTGGTATGTGTAGTGTATATACATTCATATGAATGTAGTAGAAAGCGGTTATTTTAATATTACAAAACACACTCCAATTTTATTTATTTGTATAGATAGAAGTCTCTGTATCTTTAATCTAAATATATATATTTCTTGTGTGCGTGTGTATGTGACTGAACTCCTCCCTAAACGACTGGACCATTTTGATGAAATTTTTGTGTGTATTCCAGGGGGCTTGAGGATGGTTTAGATTCACAATACGGTCATATAGATATTGTTTTTTCAGCTAAATTATTTATTTAAAAACATTTGAGACAACGTGAGACAACGTGACATTTGAGACATTTGACATGTCTCAAATGTCACGTTGTCTCACGTTGTCTCAAATGTTTTTAAATAAATAATTTAGCTGAAAAAACATATCTATATGACCGTACAACGTCTGTTGGGCCAGCTAGTATAAGTATAAAATGTAAATGCTTACCGTATATTATATTTTTTTATTTATTTGCCAAACAAAGTCCACAGATCTTTTCAATATACACAATTCAAACTTAAATTAGACCTTACATCTAATGACGAACTTTCATGATGTTACTGTAAGGAACTTATACATTTCAAATGTCTGTAATGTGTGTTCAAATAGAAGTTTCTTTGGTTACTATCGTCAAATCAACTCTTAAATAAAAAACATTATTAAGATACTTTTGTTAAAATCATCTAATAAAATAATCAACAGTCACTCGAATCGTAAAAATGGGGTAAATCATAAATATACGTTGGTATTACCATGGACGCAATGTACTCATGATGTACCCTATGTCTATCTCTTTCGGGTATACGCGCATGTCTTATCTATTTATCCTTTATCTAAGTAATAAATACTTAAAGTTTTTGGTCTTTATAAGTGTTGCCAACACTAATTATTATAATTATTTAGTAGTAAATACCAATACTTTAAGGATATCGCAATAGGTACTTAGAATCAAGTTGCAAATCCTTACAATATTTTGTTGTTTCTTTCACCTAGGTAAATGTTTATGTTTTACGTATAGACATTAACTGTAATAGATAGCGTAATTCTAAAACTGATATTGAAAGAAATACTTTGGGTAATTGATTCGCACAGAAGAAAAACATTACACTTAAATAAAATTAAATAATGCCGAAGATGGCAAGGCAAACCATAATCTATATATATTGCTTGACCCTGCCAGAATAGTTTTCTTCATAATTTCTTAATGGGTGATCATTAAAATCTGCTTATAGCTAAACCAATCTTGAATTGTAAATGATGTAACATACATGACATTGTTTTATTTATACATATATACATAAAAAACGAAGTCGATTTCAGTGATCAGGCCTTAGTAAACCACACTGGCCCAGTGCGGGGATTGGTTTACTATACACCTTTGAATTTATTCGCAGGTGTAAGCAGGTTGCATCACAATGTTTTCCTTCACCGTATGAGCTTCAGAAAAAAATACATAATTATGAAATTCGAAAAACACATTGGTACATGGCAGGATCGCCCCCGATCCCTTCGAATCTTCCGGTGACCAGTGCCGAGACCTTAGCACCACCGACGCTATAATATTAATAAAATACAAGCTTGCATACTTTGTATACTAATCACAAAAAATCTGAAAGCGGTTAGTGTGAGTCTGTAATATTCGAACCCGAATAAGTGAATCCTCAGTTTCCAAATTAAATTAAATTTTTCTGTACATACTGGCTACCCACCCCAGCTGATATTACTGATGCTAAATATTGGGCCCAATTCTGGCATGATTCTCTAAACTTAAAAATAAATTTGACAGCAGTCTGTCCTTGTCATGTTCAGTAGAGAATGAAAGAGAGACACAAATCTTAAATTTAGTTTTAAGTTTAGAGAATTATGCCAGAATCGGCCCACTACTATACTGATACTAAATATACAATTATCGTGATCTATCTCGTAGGGTTCAATCAGCGTTTGTAATGTAAGCGCAAAAACATGTATTTACAACATCACATTAAAAACCTTTCAAATTATCAGCGTTTCTCTTCTATATTATGCATGTACTTGACAGCCTGTAGACGGAATCACTGTTTTATTTTATTCTTATGAACATATAATATATAGTCATATGAACTTTACCTAAGCGATTAGATAATAATCTTAAATACGTGGAACAATAATAATGTGCTACTTGTTATTTAATAAATACCTATTAAGCATTTTTGAAATTTAGACGAATGCAATTTGGGCATCGAGAGCACACGAGACTGATCCTATCGATATCTTATGTCACTACATAAGGTTCATTTTTCTACAATCCGTGAGACGAAATGTAGTCGATATACGAAACTGATAGCTTTTATCAAATAGGCCTCTACTCATTGTCTCGGTTGTCGAACTGTAAATCAATGTATAGTGAAATGTAAAATACGATCAATCAAGCTCAATGTTCAGTCAATATTCAATTGGTTATGCTCATTTTAGAACGTTCATAAATTTAATTATTTAAATACATATAAATAAAAATAAATACAATTATTTAGTTGTCTATATAATCTTTGCTTAATAATACATAATATACAAATAAAACACATATTTTAGAATATCGTATGCGATTTTTTCTTTATTAAATTGCATAGTTTCTAACTCGTTTTAGTACTTTTTCGCGTTTGATTAGCGGCAACACTGACTGAACGACGGTTGCTTGTGATTTGCTGTGGGTGCTTTGCTTGTTTGTTGTTTGAAGTCCATTAGTTCGTATCGTACGTCCAGTCGAATCCAATGGAGATGGAGAATCAAAGCAAGTTAATGAACATTCTTAATAGCTGTGGTGTGAGTGAAGACATCAAAGAAGTTTTAAAAGTAAGTGCCCTCTAAAATACCTAATTGTGATTGCCGGACAGCATAACGTCGGCTAAAAGAGTTGAACGCTAACTCCATTTTTATTGATATGGGTATCGTTAGAGAGAGAAAATAATAATATTTCGTTTCGTAAACTTGCTAAATACATCTAACTTAAAAAAAACATTCAAAATCCTGTGCAATAATCTGATAACTTTAACATTAACATCTAAACTCGCACATGAAGCTCGCATGTACCTACTAGTAAAAACGGACTCCGCCATTTTATGCATGTGCGTGCGTCTGCGTCGAAGCCGGTGCAAAGTGTTTGCGATTTTAAATTTAGGTAGGTAATAGTTGAAACTTCCTTCTGTGTTGATTTTCTCACATGGTGAGTACATAGTAGGTAACAATATTTTATCATAGGTTACTCTGAAACTATGAATAGTTAGGTATTTAGAAATTTCCAGTAGTATTGTGCTTATTTCTAGACGAAGTTACTATTTTATTGCGCTTGGAGATAATTATCAAATAGTTTTATAGAGACAGCACGTTTTATTTCTCTTTTGTGTCCTGAAAATTTGTTAGAATGGATTTGGCAGTTCAACTCATTTAGCCGACGATATTCTTTCTGTAATTTTTTTTAGGTAAATAAGTGGGTAAAAAGTTTTTTGTGTTGCTGTTCATTACAGCATCTGACCCGTGAACTTGCAAAAGCGGATCTTGTGTGGAATAGGCACTTTTAAAAGATAACCTCTAAAGCCGCTCAAGCTGTTTGTTTGCAGTCGCAGCTGAAAATGCAGCCTGCGTCCCATCGAATTTTTATTTTATCTAAATTTAATGTCACAAAATTGGGCATATTTATAATTATGCTACTTACTTTTAAGATTTGGCTATCAGTCCAGTGATGTTTAGATTTTGTTCAAAAATACATATGAAAACTGTGACTACAGAGTGGACTCAAAGACCCTAATTCAAAATTTGTAATGACTAAATTCAATTTTAAATTTGTTGATTAGCTATGCGAAAATTCGTTAGCTATTGGTTATTGAAGTGCACTCTGTATTTATTTACTCGTGAATTGTTTTAGATAAGTTATACTCGCACTTGAAAATAATTCCTTTTTTTTGTATACTTACCAATAAACAGGTATAATATAATAATATACTATGTTTTATTTTTATACTAAAAGCTTTAAATTTACTCTAAGCTAAAAATAATGCAAATTTTTAGAATTAATCTGCGATTGTTTGGATTTAGGAACAAATTTCTAACCCTTTCGCTTTCTTTTTTAGGAGGACTTAATCCTGTGTGTCTGAATACACAATATATTGTGCCTGAATGTATTAGTCCTACTATTTTATTAAAATAATTTATATCTTCCATCAATATTTTTTATTCTTTCTTCATGAGCAGAATATTTTAAATCTAGAATGTAATTATTTTATATTGAGATGGCTTAGTTATTAGGCGAAAGAGTAAACAGCATTAAAATCAAGAAAATTTATTTCTCTCGAAAAATACTAAGACGATGGAAAAAAGAGAGGATACATCAAATTTTGCAATATTAATATGTACCTACCTATTATAAATATAAATCAATATTTATATTGTAAATTTTAATGTTTCTCTCTTTTTTCCATCGCCTTTCTTTTTTTCGAGAGAAATAAATTTTCATGTTTTTAATGCTGTAAACTCTTCGCCTAATAACTAAGCCGTCTCAATATAAAATAAATGCGTTCTTGATTTAAAATATTCAGCTCATGAAGAAAGAATCAAAAATATTGATAGAAGATATAAATTATTTTAATGAAAAAAGTTTCGCTCTTGGGTTAAAATATTAGGTTTTTAAAAAAACAATTTACAATATTGAATAAAGAAATAAATTTCTTTATTCAATATTGTCAAATTCTTTTTTAAAAAGCCAATATTTTAATCCAAGAGCGAAACTTTTTTCATTTAAATAATTTCGCTCTTGGGTTAAAATATATGGGTTTTAAAAAAAGAATTTGATAATATTGAATAAAGAAATTTATTTTTTTATTCAATATTGTCAAATTCTTTTTTTAAAAAGCAAATATTATAACCCAAGAGCGAAACTTTTTTGATTAAAATAATTTCGCTCTTGGGTTAAAATATTTAGGTTTAAAAAAAGAATTTGATAATATTGAATAAAGAAATAAATTTCTTTATTCAATATTGTCAAATTCTTTTTTTAAAAAGCAAATATTATAACCCAAGAGCGAAACTGTTTTAATTAAAATAATTTATATCTTCCATCAATATTTTTAATTCTTTCTTCATGAGCTAAATATTTTAAACCAAGAATTAAATTATTTTACATTGAGATGGCTTAGTTATCAGGCGAAGAGATCATCATCATCATTTTTTCATCAATAGTTTCAAGAAATATTTGATTCTTGTTAGGAAACGTTCTAGTTCTTGAAACAATACTTTGTGAGCATTGATATAAGAAATGAAGTTACTCTTTTCAACAGTTTATGTCAGTATTGATCGAAGACATTAGTTGCTTAGTCTAAAAATTAAACTTCGAGACATTTTAATTCTTATTGTAAGTAATTTCTATTTTCCTTATATGGAAAAGCGAAAACCATTTGGCCCAAGTAAACTTACTTGGTGTAAACAATTATTTTTTTCCGTGTAGTATATTACCCGAATTCCGTTTTAAGATCAATTCATCATCGATTTTTAACATCTGTCAGTAATGACAGCCGTTAAGTTGAGACAAAATCGACTCTGTTTTTTTAAACGTTGCTCGTAATCTCGTTGGTTCGTTAGGCATGCTCCTTTATTCATTACCTACCCATATTATAGCATTACCATAAATTTACAAAAAACTTATAAGAGACAATATATCTTAATTGTGTTTTACTAATAAAAGATATTACGTATAGTATAACTCAATAATATATACAAATAATGTCCGATTTATGTCATATATACAGTAAAATTTTGAAATATGTATTCACATACAAAATTGTTCATACAATGATTTCGATTTATATAAAATTTTGAACAGTTATATTTTACTAATTTTATTATAAAATCATATTCATGTTATGATCATTGAGTTTTAAATATTAAAATCCTGATATAAGTATTCTTATCAAATCTCATACATAGAAATTTTTAGATTCCAACATTCCAAAGAAATATATTGTTTATTTACCACGTGTATTATATTTATTAAAATTCATTGTCTTATTCTTTTCTTTTCGAGAATGTACTTCAATAATGATAGCACAGTTCTGATTTCATTTTGCTTAAAATTCAGCAGTCTCCGATAAAAGGTAGCAATATGTAAAGTGTACCACTCGTCACGGCCGACGGGCGTCGTCATGGCAACCAACATCGATTACCGTCGGCGCATCTTGCACTGTGCACAACAGACCTAATAAGGCTTTGTGGGGCTTTGCAAGCGTTGGCGGCGAGACTGAATTACCTACCTATCTAGTCTATACATGAGTAGACCGTCTAAATAACTAGTTTAGGTACATTGAGAAATGCAGATTAAAAGGAACTGTAAGAGTTGTTCTAATAAAAACGAGAGTTTTATTGGAACATATTGTAATACTATTTTAATAAATGCTTATGAAAGTATGTCATTACTTTAATTATATAGTATTTTGGATGCGATTATATTGGATCGGACTAGTGTTTTGGATGAGATTTTAATCAGAGCACAACGAATTTGCAATGGTACAGCGTACCAGAAACAAATAGCGAACAAACTAGCAATGGTTTTTTGTTCTACAGTTCAAAATTTGCCTCTAAAAACTAAATAAATACATCTCTCTAATACCAATAAAACCTAATAATAATGAAATAACAAAACCCCACAAAATAATTATTGTACAAGCGCTGTCTTTTAAGTTGTGTCTTTTGAAATAAATATAGACAATCTAATAGATTATTACCATTTATTATTTTTCAAAGAATTCTCCGCAATATTTGACACACTTTTGCTGGTTGACGCACTTTTGTGTGGTTGACACCAAACCAGTTATTAAAATATTTATTACACTCTGAAGTGGGGGTTGTAAAAATGGCCGATTTGTATGCATTAAACGTTGATCACGAAAACTTTGCTTAATTTTGGAGCATAAAATAATCTCTTAGGGCTAAGTAAGTCAGAGCGAGTCATAGCGGATGGTCTAAAATTTCGTCATTTTGGGTGCTCTTATAAATTAGTAAAGTGAGCGTCAACTGTCGCACTAGAGGTGAAGCTAAAGGGCAGGGTGGACTAAAGGACAGCGGTGGAGCACGCATCATAATAAATTGTAAATAAAACGCAATTATAACACTTAATAGGCCTTCCGGACTGTCAACGTCAAAACCTCGATCGCATAACTTGCAAAATATAATAATATAAATATAACATGCTGCATGTCATTGTGATGTCTTGTTTTGACCTGTTTTACAGGTAACCCTAAAGAAATTCATTATGAGCATGTTAGCCATTTTATATTAATACTCGTAATTGCGCTATCAGTGTTTTGTTCTAAAGTAGATGATACTGTTTCAAGAGGGAAAATGCGTCGTTAACTTTTTTTAAAAGTAGAATATTCTGAATCAGCTCATCAAGGAGAACAACATATCCAAAAAATTGCTGATTCCGCCGAAATCTGCGAATTTCTATTTCAAACTTCAGAGCCCCCTAGCGGGTAAATGCGTCGTTAACTTTTTTGCGACCATTACATATTTTGCTCAGCTCGACCAGTTGGGTTATTTTGAAACGTCGGAAACTTTTCGAATCCGAGTGACATTCAATCCGAATCGAATCCGTTCGACTCGAAATATGCTATTCTAAAACACCGTCGGAAACGGCCACGGAAACTTTCCGTTCGGAAACCATAGAGTAACATGCATTTACCATTACGTTTATAAAGTATGATTGAAAATGGTAGGTTTAGTAGAAAATGACACGCACCATATTTTAGTTTCGGCACATATAAATAATGTAATATATTGAAACTCAATTTGCATAATTACTATCTTAATTTACATAATTAATTGCAAAATGTTCAATAGAAAATATTTAAAATAAGTAAACAAAGAAATACATGACAGTGAAGTCTTTTGCATAAACTATCTTTGTAAACAAGAATAATGAAAGTGAAGTTTGTGTTCTTCGAAGTTTAAAACTTTTTCTATACAACAAAATTATCAACAATTTTAATTTGATATTTTATCCATAAAAAAAATGGTAAGTACCACTTAGACTGTGTTATAGTTCTGCTAAACATTATCAAACTTAGACTGTAAAGTTCTGTTAAACATTATAAACCTCGAATTTTAGAGTACCTATTCTAAAGAAAACTTACTATTATAGACAAACAGAATATCGCATGAACAACGTGAATGTTGGCATTTATGCGCGCCCACGAAGACTATGCCAAGGGCAGAGACCATGGGTGCCGACGCTGCGCCGAAGAAAAAAAGTTTGTCGGAGGAGTTAGCCCAGACTCTAGTGTCTGGTTCTGTACTCTAGATCGGGCGAGATCTGTCTCCGCCGACATTGATTGCGGCAATACTGGCGGACGAGGGAGGTTGGAGGGCTGTGGTCTCCTTCTGTGAAGCAGTGATGCTCCAGAAGGAGGCTGCCGAGTGGGGTCGGGAGGTGGCCGATCCCGCTCGAAGGAGGGGTGGCGCCGGGCTCGGTAGCACAGCTGCGGCGCCGCCGCGGGCGCCGGCGGGCGCGAGGAAGTCGCGACCGCTACGGCGACCCGGGATGGACCACGCCCCTTCCGTGGCCGGGGGGCGTCGTCGGTGGAGGAGACCGGGGGAGGTAGTGAGCCTCCCCCGAGGAGGGCTCCCCTGTATCGGCGGGAGAGCGGAGGCTGGGGGTTCCCGGAAGTGGCTTGATGTTGAGGAAGGCCATCCCTGAGGTTTTTAGTGGGTAGGCCTCCCCCTTCTGGGGAGGACAGCCCCACATAACCCCCGGCTCGCCACAGTCGGGGTATGCAATTTAGTGCATTTTCCTCAGGGGAAAAAAAATGTCCCAGTGGCTCTATAACGGAAGACCGCAGTGAAGTTCCTGTCACAAAAAGCTCAGGTTTTGTGGAGGTTCCCACACAACCTGAACAAGGCTCACATAATACACCACCAAAAAAAAAAACAAAAAGCCAACGTAATTTTCCGCTTTCTTGCGACGGCACTTGATCTACGAGCTCGTTGCATTCGTCGAGTTATAAGAAACTCCATCTAGAAAGGGTCATCAACCGATATTTTTTGGGGTTTTCATAAGTGTCTTTTTTTTCATAACTTTGACCATGTTATTCACGACTTCCTAGTAAAACTATCGTGATTTTAACAGTAAATAATCAGTTAATAAGGTATAAGATTTACATGAACAAAATAAACAAACTTATTAAGTACATATACATTCACATTTCCATCATTCCTTAAACAAAATCTTTTTTTATCTGATGCAATTTATTAACTTACGTCTAAACATGTTACAAAAGGCCGAAAAACGTTGAAAATACAGTCTTTTGGCCAAAACTCGAGATTCGACAAAAGTTTCCGACAGCAAAAACCTCACGGAATAGTTTCCGTAAGCTAATGTTATTCGTTTCGAATCCTAATGTCAAAATCTCTCGATCCGACATTTCAAAATAACTCGCCTTCGGAAAGTTTTCGAATCCGAACGGAAAGTGGGTTTCCGACGTTTCAAAATAACCCTACAGGAGAACAACATATCCAAAATTTAGATCTAGGTCCCGGAAACCACTTGGCCATTTAAACAGTATCATCTACTTTGACTTTGGCAGAAATGGTTGTGTATACGACCGATTGCCACAATAAAAAAAAAGTGAACGCAACACCATCTATGAACTCGTAAATCTGTCATTCGAAAAATGTACAATTAAATAACACATACGACGGACATGATTATACTAAATATTTATTTAAATAAAATGAAATTTCTTTTTTTAATAAGTTACTCATCAATTTATTGGTATGACATTAATTTGTACGCTAGCAATGTTCATGAATAGTTTTAATTTTCTTTACACTACTTTTTATGCCAAGTGTCAAGGAGAATTAAATATCTTCAGCGCAAATATGGCAAACTGATACATTGTGTTCCCCACAAATAGGCTTCTTACATCCAATGCAGTAGTGTCTGGTCATTCTGCGTAGTTTCCACGAGCAATATGCGCAAACTCTCCGAGCGTTCTCTGCGGGCTTAGTACAAGTGGATGAAGATGGCACATTATACAAATCCCTCCCCAATATTTCCGCGATTTCGTTTCTTTTCATCCTAGACAAATTTTGATTGGAAACCCTTTCTTCTAACCAAGATTCCATCATTTGGGTACTCAATAGCAATAAGAAATCTCTCTTCCTCGCACATTTATTGGAGTTTCTCTTCATATTCGATTCGTAAATAGCGTACGCGTTATTTAGGGCCACATCGAGGATGAAATAAAATATGTTTATTTCCCAAGAATCGGTTCTCCGATTAGTAGTGCAGTTTGAACGGTTCTTACGAAACACGTCGATAACATTACTAGTTTTCTTGAAGAATTCTAATAGATCGACATTTTCAAACTCCTCTGTACCTGTTG
This sequence comes from Scirpophaga incertulas, assembly GCA_036419045.1. NCBI lineage: Eukaryota > Metazoa > Arthropoda > Insecta > Lepidoptera > Crambidae > Scirpophaga > Scirpophaga incertulas. Next base: position 28,416,577 of record CM071632.1, on the reverse strand, counting down.
ACTGATTGTGCAATGTGGATACAATAAACTGTCGTTTGTTTTGCTTCGGTGTGTATAACAGTAGTTTCATACTTTCGCTGAAGCCAAACATTGAAGTCTCAGATTGACTTTCAGTGTTTTTGTCCTGTGCTTTTTGTAGACCAATTTTTGATTTTAATGGTCCAACTACGGTCAGATTATAAGGATCTTGCAGCAAAAAAGACGCAAGCGGCACGGAAATATAGTTATTACCTATTGTTATATTTCTATGACTACCGTATAAGTGTTCTATTAAAGTTTTTACCATGTTTGTCTTTATTGACACCTTTGTATCATTTATTGAAATATAAGGCGATGCATTTACAATAAACTTACTAAAGACATCGATTAATAGAAGTATTCTTATGCCATACCGCATCTTTTGATTGGCCACGAAAGTTTTAAAAGGGCATCGTCCTCGAAACGGTAACACAATCTCTCCAATGCTAACAAATTTCCCGGGAGCATACGTTGTTTTGCAGTTACCAAAAAACAGTCCCCACAAGTCTTTAATAGGTGTGAATTTGTCAGCAAATATACTCTCGTTTCCTTTGTCTTCAAAACACAAACATGACAATAGAAACCTGCATCGGTGCCAATTCATATTCGCATTCGCAATCTTTCCTGAGTATTTGCTGTTGAATAAAACATTTACGGGCAAATGATTACTTCTCATTGCAGCTGAATATATCAATACCCCGATTAGAGCTTTGATCTCATTAACATTAGTTTCCATCACAACGTTGTTTTTTTTCTTGTACTTCACCATTTTATCCTTGATCTTTTTATTCGTACTTATCGCTATTTTGTTTATTATGTCTTCTGTAAATAACAGTAAAAATATATCGATAGGTTTTGATAAATCTACTATTTCATTGACTGGCCCAAATTGAGACCATTCTGATCCATGATGAAGATATACATGTTCTATGTTAGCTGTATTCTTCACGGATTTGAGCTTCGATGTATCTTCAATGTCAGATGATTCAGCGGAATCTGCATTATAGCCAATATCACTCCATGAGTCTTGAGAATCTTGAACACTTTCTGTACTTTCCGCATCAGAACTGTCTGAATCCATCTGAAAACTATTTGGATGATAGATCTGATACATTTTGTTCACTGATTATAAGGATCTAAGATTAGAGACAGAAAATTGATTTTGTAAAAAAATTATGCATTTTTTTCCCTGTGAATTATTATACACATATTGATATTATCAAATATTAATGAACCCCATAGTCGTTTCATAGGAAAAAGTTATTAATAAGGATTGGTTTGGTAAGTTACGGAAACTACTAATAAGTAAGACTACATACATCTGCGTAGAAATTCAAAGACATGGTCAACCAATCAGCACTGGGCCAATGTGATTGACGGTGAAGGCCTAATCGCCCTAACATAACGTGCCCCCGGTGGGCTGAGATATTGGTCTTTCAAGAGTACAAAAAAGGGTGCAGAATTGAAACACTATTAAGTATTACCCTCACTAAAGCGAACAAAAAAAGTATGAGTGCATAAGGAAATTTTAAGTTAAAAGCTAATTACAAAATATCTTAATAAAATTAAAACATAAAAAAGGCTGTATGTCTTTGTCTTTGCCTACCCATTATTAAATTGAATAAAATTAATTCCACAAATGTAAACAAATGCTGAAATTATAATACCACATAAGTTGCTGAACTATAATAGCACCAATATAGTAAATGTATAATATGTAATATGATACAAAATCGTACAAAATGTAAATACACATTAGCTTACCACAGCACACCCAAAATGCTAATACTTCGTTGTATAAACGAATGCAATCCTCACACAAAGAGCAATGGCTTCGATTTTGTGACGAGTAATCTGCGTTCCGAATGTTATACATTGACTATGTAAACATTCGATAGTTTTCTAAATGATTTAATGAAGTCATAAAATCATATCAAATCTAATAAATCTAGTTATATAAAATTAAATCAACAATCATAGTACTTTACAAGCCAGCACTTTTAATTTTAGTAATTAAATATAATTAAGTTTGCGAGTTTTAAATTTCAAAAATACAAATGCGTTCTTGATAAATACAAAAGCATACACAACTTTAAATATATTTTACGTTTTTGTAAGTAATATTTTGTCGTGATATACACTAATGTTTTTAAAGTAATAATTTAAATTTTTAAGAATCAATCCTGAGCATTTAAATTATCTGTTTTAATGGTCTGACTGGTACTTTTAAATTATCTGTGCTACAGATTTGACACATAATGTTGCCATATTCAAATAATTGATTCTGCTTAGGGTATTCAATAATTAATTTAACTCCTCAGTAATATTTTATTATAGCTTCATAAAACTGCTAGAAATATTAAAACAATGAAAAAGTTTATTTGTAGACATTAATTTAATTATAATTGAATTTGTAGAATATTAAAAGAACAATGTTTAAAGACGATGTTTATGACTTTGGGCTACAAACAAAAAAAAATGGAGATATGTAATACTGGTTAATTATTACAGATGTTATAAGCTTATGATAATAACGGTAATTGCGGTAACCATTATTACTGCCATCGCAATAAAAGACATTTCAATTATGAATAACTCTCACATTAGTTGCCGTGATGTCATTGATTGCATTACCAATAACTAATACACTTCTCATCAAAAAAATCGAAACACTTCCGTTTTCATTGTTTCTGTCCGAATTTAACACAAAAAAGAATTCATACGATGAAAAAAAAAACATAAATGTATAGCTGGCAGTTTGGCCATTACAGTAATAAGCGAAAATTCTAAATTCAAAATTAGAATTTCATTTGTTTATCTTATAAACGAAATGAATCACTGTTTTGAGACAAATGTGTGTTTAGGGTTTAGTTTTTGAACGCTAAATGTACTCCACATTTAGCGTTTAAAAACTAAAAATTGGCGCCTATCCTTAAACTTTTTGTTTTTTATTTCAATACTGTGACTTTGGGACGTCTGAAAAAAGGTTATTTTTCTAAGACGTATGGATACTTCGCCCACAGAAGCCGCCCAAGTTGTGGCATTGCTGGATTCTGGCCTTAGTCAGCGTGTTGTGGCTGCAAGACTGCATCTAAGCCTGTCATCTGTTCATAGAGTCTATAAACGTTATCGGGAGACTGGTTTGTTCACGCGCCGTTCAGGATCTGGCAGGAATCGGGTCACTTCTGAGCGAGATGATCGATTTATTGTAACAACTTCTTTAAGAAATCGACGCCTTAACGCTTTTCAACTGCAGCAGCGGCTTCGTGTTGTACGAAGGGTGGCTGTAAGTGACTCTACAATTAGAAGAAGGTTGAAGGATCGTGGACTGGTACCGCATAAGCCAGCAAATGGGCCGAAATTAACTGCAGACCATCGAAGAGCGCGCCTTAACTTTGCACGTGAGCACCTAAATTGGTCATACCTACAGTGGAGCAAAGTTCTCTTTTCTGATGAGTGTAAAATTATGCTGTATGGTAACGACAGAAGGAACAAGGTCTACAGAAGAGACGGAGAACGCTATGCAGAATGCTGCATTGAAGAAAAGGTCAGCTATGGTGGCGGTTCGTGGACGGTTTGGGGAGGAATCAGCGCCGACGGTAAGACAGAGCTTGCTTTTGTGTCTGGGCCACGTCTGCCTGCACTAAACTGTCATCGGTACGTCGAAGAGTGTCTCGAGCCTCATGTGATGCCCTATGCACATTTTATTGGCAACGGCTTCATATTCATGCACGACAATGCTAGGGCTCACACCGCGGGCGTCGTACGAGATTATCTTAACGAAGTCGATATCTCTATTATGGAATGGCCAGCAAGAAGCCCGGACATGAATCCCATTGAACATCTGTGGGATGAATCAAAGAGACGAATTCGAGCAAGAGATCCTGCCCCAGAAACACTTAGCCAGCTGCAAGATGCAATCCAAGAGGAATGGGACAATATACCACAGCATGTGATCGTGACTCTCATCCGATCGATGAAGAACCGTATGGAAGCAGTAATTAGAGCTCGGGGAGGGAATACAAGTTATTAAATAAACATTTTTTAGCTTTTTTTTCATTTACGTGTGTTGTTTTATCCATTTCCTTTATACTCCATACGGAATAAAAATGACTCATTTAACAAAATACGAAACCTATGAAAAATTCATTTAAATTTAGAACATTAACATTAAGATTTGATAAGCTCATATTACTCACTATTAAACGACATTTAACATTTATTCCTAAATGTACACATTTTTCTGATAATCCTGACAAAACGTAAACTTGCAAGGTGTTTCGATTTTTTTGATGAGAAGTGTATATTAACTGAGGAGGTTTCTGCCGGAATCACCATGGCGTTAATGTTAAAACAACACAATTTTCATAGTCAAATGTTGTTATATTCCAGATTATATTCAATATATATCATTGTATTGTTTAACAATGTAACAGAATTTTAACACTATAATAAATATATTTGTAAACTTATAATGTTTACACATTCTAATTGAACAATTGTTCAATTTCAGATATTGACATGTTAACATTTTGACAGATGAAGCTTGAACGATCCAAATTCATCGCAATGGTAGTGATAATATCAATCACACCGCCCGTGAGCAATATCATCATCGTCATTTTATCGTCGTCATTATTTTCTGAAAATAAAGTTATTATTATTATAATATCAATCACACCGCCCGTGAGCAATATCATCATCGTCATTCCTGTTGTCAGTAATCAGAACGCACAGTAACTTTGAAAGTGGAGAGTGAGTAAATTTGGTAATGAGAGTGTTTTGGAACGTGATTATAATGATATTGTTCAAACTAGGCGTGTACTTTGTGAATAAATAAACGTTTTTTTTATTCACAAAGAATTGCATACCCAGTCAAATTACTTAATTTGATTTTTAAAAACCTTCTCTCTCTTCCCAAATTCATAAGCTCCGCTGTAACTTCGTTATGGCTTTATATGCTTTCAGCTAGTTATACAATCTATCTAAACAAGAGACTGCTTACAACTATTTTGAAATGTTTATTCTACTCCAAGATCTCGTTAGTATATACTGAAGTAAGTCATTTTTAGATTTTATAGCGATTATTTTCAGTACATTTGCTTAATTAAGTATTTCATATAGCATTCGAGAAATATCCACGCGCCTAGGTATAGGCATAAACCAGAAATGAATATATTTGAAGTTTCAAACATGTTCCAACATATATAACTGCTCGTTATTTCTTATTCGTGTCTGTATTCGATGTTAAGTTTAAGAATTGTTTATTATGCTGTCGTTCGTATAAATCAAATCAAACGTGGTTTTTGATGCACAAGCAAAATAGGAAATATATGGAACTTCCCCATTTCCTATTTTGGGATATTTTAATATTCTTTATGGCAACATCGACAATTAGTCACGTCACGTCATTTTTTTATTCATGTGTGGGTTTGCGTGCGTTTGGATTGGATTTATGAGTGCTTTTCTCATGTTTGTGTGTAATTCTGACGCCGTTTTTGTGAGTTGTTTGTTATCTGATTATTTTTCTTCTTTCGGTTTTCATCACTAAAATTCACCAAGCTGACGGCCAAAGGTTTGTAAATTTGAATCAGTAATAAAAATAAAACATGTAAAACAAGTTCTCGAAACACCGCTTTGATGTTAGCAGCAGTAACAGGCGTTGTCTCATTACTAGACGGATTATTACCAAAATGATTACAATAACATGATGCACGGTCTGTCTGTAACAGAACCTTTTGTTATCTACAACTTGCTTATCTATTAATTTGAAGAAAAAGCGGTATCTATATGTGTGGGTTGGCGGTGCATGGTTCAGCCTAGAAGCGATCAAACTCAAAGGCAGTCTACTGTTTGGTGCCGGTCGGAATACTAGTGCTCACGCGTCCTAAGCATGAGAATATAATGGTGGGCTTGTGTTGTGTTTGTCTTATAATTGTAAACCTAATAGTGATTGTGAGCTGTGCTAAGTGATCACTTTGTTGCAGGCTGGAAGAATGCTAAAATTTATTCGTGGCAAGGGCCAGCAACCTTCTGCTGAAAGGCAGAAACTTCAAAATGAACTGTTTGCCTTCCGAAAGGTAAGTTGTCTGTTAATATATGTAAACTTCATTAAAAAATTGAGTGAAATATTATGAAACATGTAGACATAGTTTGGTATTTTATACTGTTTTATTGAATTAAACAGATATTTTAAATTTATCTAACCAATTACAAACAGTATGATAAAGTATCTATAACAAATGACAAAAATGGTTTATTTTGTGTCTTAAATATTTATCAAACTGTTAACCTACATTTTAGTGTTTGTTTTTACAATCTTATCACTTGTGCCCTACGGTATTTACTGAAGGATTAGTAGATTAATTATTTTTGACTCTCCAATTATCTGGTACTTAAATAAAATACACAATCTATCTATGGAATTTGAATCATTGATATAAATTTAATAAGGTTTATATTGATTTCTGTCATAACCATAACATAATTTTACTGAATATTCAGGGATTGGAATAAATCTGATAAATACAATATTAGTCATTCTGCTAGGTACAATAATTTGTATTTTGAAAATAAATACCTCTATTTATTTATTTCATTAATAGATATCTACTCAAAAAAAAAAACAGTACTGAATACTTAATTTAGATTAGACTACCATAGAGAATAATTAATCATTGTAGTCAGATTGAGAATTTTATCATTAGAGAGTCATTTCAGAGTTAAAACCACTTGTATGTTAATTTATATGTTAATTCACAGTCTATTACCATCAACTAACTTGGATTAAACACCTAGATATCAGCAAATTTTCTATTTCCGAAAGTTATTTAGTAACTAAGTTAATAACAAAATTGTTGTACTTAAACAGTTATTATGATACATTTCACCCACATCTTCTACAGTCCAAGAACTACAAGCAAGTTTAGCTAACTAAAATAACAAAACTATATTCTTATTCAGTAACAATAACAATTTTCATTCTCACATTTGTATTCTTACCATTCTTGAAGGAAAAGATGTTGATAAAATTGAGAATGATTCACATGCCGAAGTGTTTCAACACAGTCTACCAAATAGACTTACTGCCCGCCTGTTTTTGTTTCACCCTAAATATAATAGATTAAAATTTATATAATAATAATTCAGTAAAGTTAAAAAAATATTTTTGAACAATATATTTATAATTGTGTATATAATATATTCCAATTAGGTCTACTAATACTTGCCCATAAAATTAAGCGGTTTAAAGCAAAACATTCAAAACCAAATCTTCTTTTTTCTCTTGCCCTGTCCCCAATCTTATTTGAGGTCAGCACAACATGTCTTATAATACAAAACTAGATCAAAATAAAAAATTATACATAGTAAGCGCTTATTATAGAAAAGTTGAATTTTTAGTCTTATTTTATTATAAACTAACCAGGCAAATATTTTTTCTGACATATAATTTTTATTTTTTTATAGATAGGGAGACTATCAATCAGCAACATGAGATATATAAATAATATTAACAATAAATAAATTTTTCTTACACTTACACCAATTAGCCTAACCCAAAGTAAGCTCTGTAAGGCTTGTGTTATGGTATCTAGGGTAACGGATAAATATACATATATAAATATTTTTGATAGAAATATATATTAACAACTATGAGTAAGGTACAAATGTTCGCATTCAGCTCCTGCTTACATCAGGCTTCCAAACATCTATTCCCATCGGTATTAGACCCTGGGACGTCAGAGATGGTGACACCTTGAAATTGGTGTAGTACACCGGTCTCAAGCTCCCACTCGTTTTTTTTTAGTAAATATTTCTTACTAATTTCTGAATTCAATATAAATTCAAAGATTCAATGTTTATTCATAATGCAGTTTATAATGAATAGATTCATAAAGTAATAATGAGCACCATCTATCAATGGCAATGAACATTTTGATAGTGCATTATACAATCTGCCTATAGTTGTACCAGAGGTGGTTATATCTCCGGTACTGCAGTCCGAAATTTGCGAAACATGTGAACTCACAAACATCACATACGCTCCGCATACTACCCATAGGTTGGTTTTTTATATTTGGTGTTATTCAATTGATAGTTGGTTTTATGATGAGTGCCTAAAAATTTGCTAAATTTTTATTCGCGCCAATTACTACCAATTCGAGAAACTAAACGATGGCATCATCTTAAATTATTGGTTCAAGGTCAAGCACTTTGAATACCAGGCTCCTACATGAATATTTGTGTGGCTTGAGAATTTGAACAGGTTTCCAGCTGGGGTGAATGCTCTCGAGAAACCTATCTGCTAACGTTTTTCAGTTATATAATTTTTGTTATTAGCGATCGTTTCTGTATTTTTGTTAGATAAGAGAAATACCTACAATGGGAATCTGAGACTAACTAGCTAATTTAAAAAAATAGATTAATTAACTTGGTATATACGTAATAATGTACATATTATGGAAATTTTCCGTGGTTTTAAATTCAATGTGATTTCCTATTGCACTGCAAAAGCTTATCAGCCAGGACGCGCCAGTTTGAAGTTTTCAGTTTTATATACGAAAATATCAGAGTTCAGCATTGGCAGGTGGTAGTGACTAAGAGAAACTATTACTATACTTAACATCCACGATTACATTACACCCTTTACCCTACAGTCTATTTTCGTGTGTGCTATTTTGATAAAGAATTTAGTGTGGTCGTTTAATGTGGTATTTTGGTGTATTTATTTAGGTGCGCGTGCATTTATGAAAATAGAAATAGTTATGGCTATTTAATGTAAATCGGGTACAATCGAGAGGAGCTTGAGCGAGTTTGTGATATTCTGGTGATCTCGGCTTATTGCATGTCAGCTAACCCTTACGAAGATTATAAATGCTACCGTTACTCTGTCTGTAGAGTTTTCACGCTAAAACTACTTAACCGATTTAAATGAAATTTGGTTCACTGAAAGTATGGATGCTTACATGAAAATTTACTTTATACTTTATTGCCATAATTAGTTACAACAGAGTAAAAAAAATGTGGTTCACAAAGGTGGACTTATCTCTATTAGAGATTTCTTCCAGCCAACCTGTGAGTGTCTACGGAATGTTACTTATAGAGTAACGTCAAAGCAACCAAAACTGTTATTCATAATACAAACATATATATACCATGAATATACATACAATACAATAAATAAACATATATATATACATACATGTAATGCTATAAATAAATATATACGTAAGATGATGATGACAATGTGACATTTATGACGAGTTGCCAACTAGCGCCTGAAAATGTTGCTTCAGGCTACGTTTAAATGCATGAACGGACTGGCTCTGTTGAACTATAGAAGGCAGATGGTTCCACATTTGGGCAGCACGAAAGCTAAATGAGTTGAGCAGGAAGTTTGTGTTGCACTTAGGCAATTCAAGTGTGTCCGAATAGCATGGGCGTAGAGAACGTGTCTAAAATTTAGTCGTTTTTAAACGTTTTTGATTAGATATAAATAAATAAGACATTCAAAGATTAAAAATAAAAATTGAAAATTTTAGTTTGAATAGGTTCACAAACTACAGAACCGTGTTGATGAAAATTGATATAGGAATAGTTTGACATAGACAGTTTTTCACGGGAAAATATATTTTTTTCTGTGGAACAATCTAATAAAAACCGCTGGCCGGGTTTTAATGCAATTTGGTATGAGAATAGTTGGAGAAACAAGATATTTTTTATCGCAGGAAAATATATTTCCTTTTGTAAAACAGATATAATGCGGGTGGAAAGCTAGTTAAGGATATAACCTACAGTGAAAAGCAAGCTTGAGCAAAAGGCATGGACAACGACTTGGTGCTGTATTATTAAAAAGAATTACCGTTAGTAGCATTAGGTGTTCATAAATCCGTCTCGATTTACACATTGAATATGTATACATATAATGTAGACATTTGTAATAAACGGTATCGGCGCCGGCTAACTTGCCGCTATCTACCGATAACAGCACCGATAGTATTAATCAATATCTGTAAGTACCACTAAGCTAGCTTCACCGGTACAAAACTTTTGTGTTCGAAACAGGTAAAGGAGACGTATTTTTGAATCGTTAGACGTGAATTTTAAATTCGAATACGAATACAAATCGTGCGCGAAATTATTTTCTACTGCTTACAATTTTATAAATTTTTGAATCACTCAAATTCATTGAAAACAAATTCTTAATTAGATTCCGTTTCACGCAGAAAAATTAAAAATCACAACAAGAAAAATTAAAATATATGTACTCAAACAATATTTAATTATTATTATGTACCAAGCTTTACATTAACGAGAGTAAATTTATCGCTGTCAACGTCACTTCATCGTTGGATATTCTACTAGTAGAAAACAAAAACGAGTGGGTGGAACCACTCGTTGCACAACGCACGAAATGAAAGTTCAGAAATAGTGAATTCGGTAATTCGTATACGAATCTGACGATTTCGAATTGGTTTTCTATTGTTTCAAAAATTCGTCTCCAGGTGACGGCTGTTCGAACGAAATCGGACACGAAAATCGGTGTTCTTGTCGTCGGGCAATCGCACGCCGCCCATACACTATTATTAATAAAAACTTTTATATGTCTCTTTGTATATGTCAGCTTGCATTCTAAACTTAAACTGTAGTCATTTTTCACAATGTTCTTCCACTTTCACTGTCCAGGTTTATCGATACAATATGTCTTATTATTATCCCCTGGTCGGAATGTGTCGTTCTTAAGAAGTGGCGCGGAGTGGCAAATCCTCATCCTCCATTCAAGCCGTAGGGCTTTTATGACCAAGGCTAAGGCTGAGTTTAGTTGGTAGGTCACGTAGGGGGTATCTTGGATTATATTAATACTAGAAACAAAAATAAACTTGCCGTTCCAATGTTCAGACTCCATAAAACTAGCTGTTCGTTCTTGGGGAAATGTATATCATGTTTAACAAACTTCCGCAAGGTGTCATTGATTTGCCTTTATATAAATTTAAAAACCATATTCATATTCATATTCATTATTTATTATTAGTTATTATAGTTATTATTCATATTCATATCAAAAAGACACTCATGAGTAAAGGTTATTATAAAGTAAGTGACTATCTTAATGATCACACTATTTGGGAATAGGGACACTATTCATAGAGCCATGTTTGGTAACAACATTATTTATAATATTGTATTATTTTATATGTGTATGTAAACATACATACGACTGTAATCGTATTAGGTATGATTGTATCTTATACTATATTGTATTTTTATATTATATTATTATAATTATTAACATTGAAAAGAGGAGATAAAAAATAGACCTTCAGAGTTTCTTGCCTGTTCTTCTCGAGAAGGCTCTCCCAATTTCTGAACAGGTGTCGAGTCATAATATTTTTTCCTTATTCGTACGTACGGACAAGGTTTTTGTTTTTTTTTATTAAGCTTTTTTTTTGTTTTGTTTGTTGACGTCAATAAGTGCCTGTAAAGGTCTATGTTGAATAAATATTATTTTGATTTATATTTTGTGCTGCTTAGTGAGAATTCTCAGCCTCTTTCTCCTGAGAGAAAAAAATATGGCAATTCCCTTCCATCCAAGCCGCAGGGCCCTTATGGCCAAGTCTCAGGCTGCTTAGTCGGCTGTTTCGATCGATTTGGAGTTCATAATTGTGGCACTTGATTGCGATGGTATCCGTGATGATCCTCAGCCTCTTTTCTCCAGAAGGGAAAAAAGTGCCATACATTGACATTTTCAACGCAAAAACTCGGTACACGAAGTTTGTATTGGATCTCTTTTCGAAACCCATTATCTAACACAATGGTTCTTAAACTTTTAGTTAGGAAGAACCATTTGACAAAATATGTGTTGCCATGGGCGACCTATAGTTAATCCCAACTAATATTATAAATGCGAAAGTGTGTTTGTTTGTTTATTTGTTTGTTTGTTTGTTACCTCTTCACGCTTAAACTACTGGACCGATTTCAAAAATTCTTTCACCTTTGGAAAGCTACATTCTCCCCGAGTAACATAGGCTACTTTTTATCCCGGAAAAATCGACAGATCCCACGGGATGCGCAATAAAGGCTTCGCTCAAAAACTACTGCACAGATTTTTATGCGGTTTTCATCAATAGATAGAGTGATTCTAGAGGAGTTTTGCGGCATTTTTTATGTCGGAAAAACGGATAGTCCCACGGGAAGCGCGATAAAATCTTCGCACCATAAACCGACTTCCGCGTATATGTAGCCGTGGGCAAAAGCTATGACCCTTAACCCTCTATACACCCAATCCCGAAATCCACGCGGGCGAAGCCGCGGGCAGAAAGCTAGTATGCAATATACAAATGCAAACAAATATCTCAACTTTACGTATTTAGTTGCAACGTGACTCGCTGTCATTTATTTGGAAGGCTCCGCGGAACACTTGGGATGCTTTTAGGGACCACCAGTGGTCCGCGGACCATCGGTTAAAAACACGGATCTAACCCGTACCGTGTGTTTGTCATAAATATTTATGAAAATTTATTATAGTACCGTTTATTAATGGAATATTGTTTTGTACAGTATATTTGTAAGCCATGTTTTTCGGTTTTGGGTAGACCCCCTACTTATCTGATATTGAATGCCTACATAATACAGCTTACAAAATTTTATAAACATAATATTATAGTGCAATCCTTACTACTTCCCATTCTCGATTACGCAGACGTCTGCTATTTAGACGCAACAGAAGAGTCGTTAAACAAATTGGAACGCCTGCAGAATCTAGCCATTCGATTCATCTTTGGTCTTCGTAAATATGACCATGTCTCCCAATTCCGAACGCAACTAAAGTGGCTTCCTATTCGGCTTCGGCGTAATGTGCACATCCTTTCTTTTCTTTACAAAATTTTGAAGGATCCCCAAACTCCTGCTTATCTCCGCTCCCGCTTCCAATTGCTACCTCCTCCTAACCGTCCTAAACGTTCTTGTATAACAAGAATGCTTGAGCTTCCCGTTACTAACTCCCGTTTCTTCTTTCACTCGTTCTCCGTTCATGCCGCTCAACTTTGGAATAAACTCCCAACTAATATACAAAACTGTCCATCCATATTTTCGTTCAAACGTCAGCTTAAAAATTATTACCTTTCGCAAATCAACACATAGGTAACGTATGTCATTACATTTCAACAACTCCATCGTTTTGTACTGATCTGTAAATTTTTTATATTATCTTATTTATATATTATTTATTATTATTTATGTAATGTGTATGTAATATATCTATTAATATTTATATATTTGTGTTTAATATTTATGTATTAATAATTATGTATGTATTATATCTATTATATATATGTAAGTATGTATATACTGTATAGGTGTTATCTTTTAGATATACATATTGTTAAAATAAATATTTAATTAAAAATTAATACTAGATTTGAATACACTTGAGTCATCTCACCATTCTACTACTTCCACTACTTAGGGCTGACTGGAAGAAATCTCTTTTAGAGATAAGTCCACCTTTTGTTTACTTTAGTCTTAATAACAATATTATTTACTACGTGTACAATAAAGTGTATAAATAAATAAATAAATATTTTTTTTACTTCATAGGTACTTTTATAAATAATTTTATGTCTTTATATTAGATTATAGTATACTGTAAGTAAATAGGTAATATCAATACATGTTGAGATCCATTGTCGTGACCCGCGTTTTCATTTCATGAACCCACAAATTTTAGTTTCGCTGACGTGGACCTCTTTCAGGTTGTCATAGACCCCTAGGGCTCGATATAGTCGATAAATAAATACATGAATATGTGTGTGGTAACAAATACACTTATTATCTATATATTTATATATATGTTATCTTATTATCTATATATATCTACATGAATGTAATGTACGATATAAGATTGCACGGTACACAATGATGAATCATATATTTTTCAAACAAAAACAAAGGCAGCGGCCATGTGCACGTATTCAGGAGTATCCATCTAATAGTGGTTCAAATAATCAAACGATTTTCAACTTTCTGGCTTGTTAACAATTGTATTTGTCGAGTTTTTCTTAATTTTTTCTCTTTATTTAGGATAAACGAATAACTGTACAATATGTAATTACACAGCCAGTATTTAGACAACAAATTGTGTTAAAGGCACAGCCAGCACCGCTATTCATTAAAATTTAATTTAAATTGATAGAAATGACACACGCAAAAACAAATACCTTAAATCTGTACATATAAATTGGAGTGTCGTCTGTCTGTCTGTTTGTTCCGGCTAATCTCTGAAACGGCTGGACCGATTTTGACTTTGACAGAACTACATTGGCAGGTAGCTGATGTAATAAGGAGTAACTTAGACTAATTTTATTTTAGAAAAATAAAATATTTATGCGAGGTCCAAGAACTGTCCAATATTGCGCGCAATTCACGCACATATCATCTAAACTAAAAATGCAAAATCGAAAAAAAAACTAAATAAGTAAATTAACTTTGTTGTTAAATTCCACGCGGTCGAAGTCACGGGTACAGTTATTATACATAATAAACAAGTGTTTTGTTTCACATCATCCACATATATATTACTATGGGTAAAAAAAATAATAATATAAAAGTTTAGAGATATTCCATTAATTCACAATGAAACGAAAAGAAAAATCTAGCACACGCATCTCTGAAGAGTTTATATCTCACTAAAACTAGAGCTTATTTGTCTGCTTACAGAAGTAATCTTGTCATTGCAACTTATCTTAAGCCAGGGATCTGAGAGCGACGTTACCTGCTCATAGCTTCTATACAAGGAAAAATCTTGTAGTACCATATTATCGATTGTAATATTCTCCGTGAGAGAGCTCGCTCGAGTCAAGTTTCGCCTTTATTTTAGAGCATATTAAACTTGTTTAGAAAGAGATATCCAATTATAAGCCTTCACAGATAGTAATGACTTAAAAAAAAAAACAACAACATGGTATTTACATACACCATGTACTGAAACAATAGTTAGCTATGAACCAGCAAAGAACAAGTGAATAAAGCTTAATCGACGCCTCACTACTGTTGAAGACAGATAATCTGCAGAGTGTATCTTATATCTATTATCAGATCATTATCCCCACAGAATATCAGTATTACATCTTCAGGAGAAGTGTGGTAATAGACGCCTAACATCAGATGTACAATCTTGCTAGCCAGTTGCGAATAAGTAAATATTTTTTTTTTATAATTTCTGTTGGTGCACCGTAATCGCTATGTACTTGAACGACTATAAAGCCACACCTTACCCGCTTCGGTGTTTATCAATATCCTGCTGATATAACGACGGTTGGTCCGATAGCTGAAGTGTCGTCTAGTCTTGTCAACTACTAAGGTTATTATTACATAATCTTAAAAATACTCTGAGTTTGAAGAAAGTTCTATAGAAGAACTCTTTTATGCAAGAGCTATATAAAAATTATATGTTACATTTAGAATATAAAATTAAAGATAAAAATGTTGATAAAAAAATATATATTTTACAGCTTTTCTCTGTAACGAGACATTAGTAAGACCTGAATTTTGCGACAAATTAAAGATGTGATTTAAATGATTTCGTTAGGTAGAAATATCTTCAAAAACTTATAATTAGGCTAGCGGCATCGCTAATGTAAGGATACTTTTAGTACTGAGCAAATGCTGAAAGTTATTGAGCGATGCTCTTAATCTTATGCTTTCCAATAACAATGCCAGCTGTATTACTGTTTGAAATTATTAAATATTTAAATTAAATGTTTCTAATTGTATTATATTTAATATTCACACACAGTATTACAGGTTTTTTATTCATTACTAATAATAGCACAACTCAATGACCCAATCGATGTACTGGAGCCTAACCTATACTTCAGCCAAATCCGATGACGAATAAATGTAAACAAACCAATTTTAGGGTTATCACAACCTATTTCACAAGAAACATTTTTTATCTCGTCGTTATCCTGTATCTAAAGCCTGATTTTGATAGCTACTTCAATATAAATTTTTTTTCTATCACATATTACTAGAAACACACAAAAAACTTCAACATTTATGTAAAAAACTGAAATAATAAAGTAAAATCTAAATAAATTTTAGTTGACATCCCTATAATCTGGGTAACTAAAGTGAAATGCAGAAGTAATAAACATTTTCGTAAATTTTAACTAATCTGCCAAAGAAGTTGGCTATATTTTCTTACCATAGTCATTCAACATGACTACTTTTAAAATCGGTCGCGTATTTTCTGCATTTTAATCCGACCACGTTGAAAAGTTGTGCGTTCCGTTTGTTCTAAATAATAATTATCTATCGTGTTTTTTTTTAATATTTCTGTGGCAATAATATCATTGTTGCATTCATATATTAAACTACAAGTTTAAGAATTAAAAACTACATTATTAAAATTAAATTATATTAATTATATCCCATCGTTTATAGGAATTGAATAACTAATGAAAATAACGAAACGCAAAAATATAATTTGGTCGGGTTAAAAAAGTCGTGGTCACCCATCCATGGCATGACCATGGTGAGGGTTGCTTTGTTTTCAATCAAAGCCAAAGCGCACGAACCAATACGCCACTGAGTTCCTCACTTGCACAATACGCCAACAAGCTCCTCACTTGCATTTACATAGGTATGTATATTTCATGAAAAAATATCTGGCACTGCGGTGGTAGGACCTAATAGGTCAGACGGCTTACCACCTGGTAAAATAAGAAATGCCCCCCCCCCCCCTTCGCGGACGTATTAATATTTTGAAATAGAAAAAAAATATTTATACTGTTGCTTAGTAAAAAAGGTTATTAATATATGCCTGTCAGTGGTTGCTAGGCAACGCTTTGTTGGTAAACATTCTTCGTTGGATTTGGCTGGAGCATAAGTTGGGATAAGGCCTCAACCACGCTGTCCAAAGCGCAAGTTTATCGAAATCACATAACAAGTGTCTACGAAGATGTATGCAATGATACATATTATTAAGAGGTGGTGGTTATTAAGGGTTAGAACGTTGAAAGCATTGCGGCAATCAAATTCGAACAATTGTTGTAATTTCTTAGTCTTAGTAATTTCTATTTAGTCGGCTAGCAATAGCGATTTTGGCTCACGTAATTTCTGTATGATGATTCACAAATAATTTGTGAAACGTTAAAAGATAAGTATATGGAAAAAGGGGGTCAGTTTTTATACGTCGCACAGTATGAACACCTGTTATCAGGAGACGAATTTTTGAAACAACATAAAACTAATTCGATATCGTTAGATTCGTATACGAATTACCGGATTCACTGTTTGTGAACGTTCATTTCGTGCGTTGTGCAACGAGTGATTCAATCCACTCGTTTTTGATTTCTACTAGGTAGAATATCCAATGCTGAAGTGACATTGACAGTGATAAAACTCTGGTTAATGTAAAGCTTGTAAATAGGTGCATAATAATAAGTAAATATTGTTTTGTGATTTTTAATTATTCTGCGTGAAACGGAGTCTAATTAAGAATTTGTTTTTAATGACAACACTGAATTCGAGTGATTCAAAAATCTGTGAAATTGTAAGCAGTAGAAAATAATTTCGCGCGCGATTTGTACGAGATTCGAATTCCAAATTCACGTCTAATGATTCAAAAATACGTCTCCTGTAGTAAAACATCATTAGAATTCGTAAATCGAAGCAATACACTGGTACTTTCGTTCTTATACGTACCTATACCAAGCATCTACTTCTAATATCACCCTTAAACATCCCACTGTTGACTCTGCTTATATACGAGGGAAATTGAGTGGTTCTCTTAACCTTTATCTGATCTGATGAAGGTCGATGTTGGTAATGTTGAACTTAAACGAGCTTCACCTAATTCCTTAACAGCTACGTTAGTTATCATACATCTAATTGTTAGAATACAAATATACGATAGTGGCAAAAAGCTTTAGAAAGCTTTCCTAAAGCGCAAAATTAAGCTCCAGTTATTGTAATTACACCAATTACACAGCATGGATTGAATTATGGTAATATCCACACGATCCTTATAACTTTATCGCAGATGAACAGGGTCGAGAGTAGTCTCATTTAACCAGACCTAACGATGACATTTCGAGGGCGATCAAAGATAGAATTCTAAGTGGGTGGGGATAGATATATGCCCGACCGCAATAGACTCAGCGCCTATAATTATAGAACTTAAAATGCTGTAGGAAATTTTCGCTCGGAGTCTAAGCAGGAGCCAGCTGACTCGCTAGTCTAAACAATGTGAACTAAACAAACTGCTGTATGAACTTGATCAAACCCCTTTCATTCTGTGGTATACCTAACACAGGTATGAAAATACTTCATACATCCTTTGAGAGTAATATGTTTCATCCATCCAAGCTTATTAACTATATTACTATAGCGAACCTAAATGGAGACCTTTTAAATGTGAGAGCTGGGCTAAATAATCATTTCTTACACTTACATCAATTGGCCCAGCCCAAAGTAAACTCTCTAAGGCTTGTGCTACGGAATCTAGGGTAGCGGATAGAGATGCATATATAAATGTTTATACAAATATATATATGTCACCGGAAAATAATAAGATCCGTAAGGTTATTAATTTACTAGGAAGTTTATAAACTTTCGTAGGATTCTAAACAGGAGATAAATTGTATTATTTTACGTGCACATTTTCGTAAAATTATTAATTTCCGACGTCACACGGTAAATTTATAAACTTTTATATTATTATTCGTAAAATGTTATATTGTTCGACCAATCACGGAAACTTTTTAAATATACGCATCTTTGAAATACTTAAAATAACACACTGCTCTCTGATTGGTCAATGTTCATAGTGGTAATGCTTGTATACAGAGACTTTGGTACAATCAGGCTTGACAAACTATAAATCGGAAGCAACAATGCCTGGTTTCTCTCTGGCACGGATGTAGTGAGTTGAGTTTGCTATTATCAGTTTCAATAAACTATTTAACAGTTACTAGCTAAAATACAGGAACACTCTTACAAAATACACTAATGAACACTACTTTGCTCTATTTAAATAAAACGACAGAAATTGTGTAATACGAAAGTCTTTATTATTAAGGCCGCGAGGAAGAGAAGTGACACGTGACAGTCGACCAATCAGATCGCGCGTAGCGTTTTGTTTTTGCTTACTTATTATTAAAGCCTTTATTATTAAGGCCGCGAGGAAGAGAAGTGACACGTGACAGTCGACCAATCAGATCGCGCGTAGCGTTTTGTTTTTGCTTACTTATTATTAAAGCCTTTATTATTAAGGCCGCGAGGAAGAGAAGTGACACGTGACAGTCGACCAATCAGATCGCGCGTAGCGTTTTGTTTTTGCTTACTTATTATTAAGGCCGCGAGGAAGAGAAGTGACACGTGACAGTCAACCAATCAGATCGCGCGTAGCGTTTTGTTATTGCTTACTTATTATTTTACGAGTGAGTTCAGTAAGTTTATCAATTTACGAAAATGTGGACGTAAAATATTACAATTTATCTCCCGTTTAGAATCCTACGAAAGCTTATAAACTTCCTAGTAGATTAATAAACTTACGGATCTTGTTATTTTCCGGTGACATATATAATATTAACAACCATGACTAATGTAAAAATGCTCGTATCCGTCACTTAAATATATAGGTCGCCGTAGTCTACTGGGGTCCTCAGTGTTTTCAGAGAAGTTGTGAAGAAAAAAACCTGAGTTACTGCATGTTGCAGAGCCGAAACTCAGCAGTTAAACATTTTTGTCAGCATATCAGTCTTTGTTACACGGGATTTAGAAACTGACGGCGTTTGCAGACTTAAAGTCAATTAAATTAAAACTCTTAACGTCAGTGCATGTAAATGATTCCACTATACGAATGCGGGTTCGTTCTATGTGTATTAAAGTTTGGGTTTCTTTGCTCTGCTAACCACTTTCTGGCTCTGGTAACCATTAGGTTACCAGAGCCTCTCTCAAGGTCTCTCTCAAATATTATAAATATAATTATACATTTACAATATTTGAGAGAGACCTTGTACCAACATCTTTTGCTTGAGCACTCCAATCTTATTTGTGGCATAAAATAGCTAGCTTGCAGCAGTAGTACTTTCATAGCTGTTATTAACTTTATGATGACTAAACTTAAAAGTGAGTTTTTGACACAATATGTCTGTATGTCATAGTTTTTGATTCTATTATGTCAAGTTGGATATTGTTTAAAAATTAAAATGGACACACAAGGTCAATAAAGATTGTATTGCTGAAGACGACATGAAGACTTTTCTTTTCTCGTACAATAGCTACTTTTCAGCTTGAAAGCATGGCCTATATATTAGCCATACGATATGGTTAATTACTGTGTTCCGTGACTATGTTATATCGCATGCTAGTAACGCGTACCATTCTTGAGATGACAGATTTGTTGCGAGTCATATAAGTATCAGATACACTATGAGCGACTACAGCTTACCAACAGATAATTATAGAATAATGTATTGTTTGGTTATGGTGTTCTTTGAGGTAGCTAAGGGATTTTATCTAATAAGAATAATTTCCCTTTCTCAGTTTGGTGTGTATTACATAGCATAAAGGCTTATCCTCTCTCTAATATTAACATTATTAGACTTGATCCACGTCAACACGGATTATTCCAGTAGATCCAGTTCAATCCAATTATCCGAGAAGTTTGTTATGACTGGTAAACACTCTTAATTATTACGCCGTGCCTACGGTGATAATATTTTGTTACTGCAAATACTAATGAACGTGTGAGAATTTGTGTTAGTTATGTCGACTAATTTAAATTCAAAATATAGTAGATAGATATTAATGCAGATCATTTTAATATGTATATCACTGCTGGATGAATGTACGTCTATCCCAAAGTCCTCTATAATTCCAACTTGGGCGGAAGAGAGCAAAAAATGTGTAAACATTGAAAACGTTGGTTTTTTTTTTTCCCTCAGGAGAGGAGGCTGAGAATCCATCATGTATACCAACGCAACAGGCAAGCAGGGATGCGTTGATTATGTCGGACTCCTAGTACTGTCGAGACGGCTCGACTACACAGACCTACCGACTAAACTCAGCCTAGCCTTTGGTCCTATTGACCCTACTGGCTTTATTGACGAGTAAAACGTTGCTATAGAAATGTAGAGGCATCACTGTTGAAGAGAACTGATGACTTTTATTATAATTGTTTTTATCTGGGGGCTGATGAAAATCGTGCTAACAATTTCATTACACAGTTGACATTTAGAGGTCATTTTAACGAATTTGATGAAAATGTCTGTGGAAAAACCCAATTGATATACATCAATTGGGTTTAAGCCTTGTCTGCGCAATCAATGCAGCTAAACATCCATCAAGATACACAAAAAAGGTTGAAAGTAAAAGATTCATCAGCTATCATGGGACTAGATTATACAGAAACTAAATTATGGGACTAGATTTTTTTCACCTGGTTTCTCAACTACTCTTAATTATAACTTGTATGGTAGTGAATCACCTCTCAATATAATAAATTTCTTAAGATGCAAACAAGACTTTGGCAAAGTTACTTAAAAGAAATAGCGTTATTCAGAGTTATGCAATTCAGAGTAAGTCATGTTACCTTTATCTTTTATTTTAAAGTCTACGACCACAGTAAGGCCGAAGCCACGCGGCACTCTATAAATAGCCGGTGAGGCTAGACAATGCGTTTACGTACCTCCATTATTTAACTTAATGACATGCGCGTTTTAGTGCAACTGGTATTTACAAGCGGGCTCATTGGCCCTTATAACAACATATAGTATCATATAAAATATTTCCAATCGAAATAAATTGAGAAAATATATGAGTAATTCGTTCTTGTTTCCTAACATTTTGAACAAATTCCATCGGGTAATTAAGTATTGACTCATTAAGTTATGCGGCGTTTTCGATAAACTAGCGATTAGGAGTTGAATTAGATAAAAATACTTATTAGACTCAAATCACCTACACAATCGACTAATCAGTTGATAAGGTTTTCATCTAGAAGGTGACACCCCTTTAAGGGGAAAACTGTGCCATGGTTTTAGTTCGAGTGTCATGTATCATTATGAAGAGGTTAGTTTCGACAGAAAGTCACTCCAACCATTAAGGTCTTTAGAACCAACGGCTCAAGTTGAGTTTAGATGCTTAGGTCACGCTGGTCAGGCCGCCTCGACCAGGGTGGACTTCAATATAATTCTCGCTACATTTGGTGGCGGGGTATTCTGGTTTTCTTGCTCCTTGTGACGGATTCTCAGCTTCTCTTCAGAGGTAAAAAACGTAATTGTGTCAATACAAATATCGGATGATCCGTCAACAAACATAGCAAAGTCACTTAATCGATTTCACAAACCGTTTCTCGGGTCGACCGTAAAGCTAGAAAATCGAAGCGAACTCAAAGGTCGCTGCGATCATTCAACTAATTATCCAAGTAAATAATATTTCAGTTTGAGTTTTTAAGAATGTTCGGTAAGAACAATTGAACTGTTTTCGCTATCTCGATGAGGTGAAGTGCGACTTTTTATTTCATGTCTATGCGTTTAGATATATCGTTTGCGTGTCGATGTAGTCTCCCATGGCCTGACCCGGGGCTAGCAACAGACCTGTCCTAGTTAACCGCTCCCGAGGAAACGAGGCGTTGGCTAAATCGTGCTAAATTAACGCTGACTTCACATCCATAACGAACTTGGAGCATATTATTGCAAAGGAGAAACATTTTGCTTATTGTCAGTTGGGTACGTTGATGTATTATCGCTTCAACGCACGATTTCTTCAAGCAACCTTGCTTTTATGTCAGGTTTGATTAAATTGGTTTTTGAGCTATTTTTAGAATAACTTGTTGGGTTAAAGATTCTTAAAAGCCAAAAAGTTCAAGAGATACGAAGATATTTTGTTAGTCTCATTATCGCTTTTGATTTGGTTTTATCAGAACAGAAAATTAAATTAAATTACATACATATAAATACGTTTGTCCTTCCCGAAGGATTAGGCAAAGGCGTAATAAACCTCGTACCGACCGGCGACCTTATTGTCTGTCCTGACCTGTCCGGGCATTTGGCAGATATGTGATGGTGGTAAATTCTCTTAATCGGTCGTTACAAACCCCACGGGAGAAAAGGTAAGAATTGCTCATAGCATACCCACCAACTTGTTTCTTTTCAGTCAGTAATCAAAAACTACTTATTTAAATTTCGAATGCAATTGTCTGAAATGCCTATCTATCTCTGCTGTGCATGAACAGATTCTAAATAAGAGCTGTGTATCAATGAGCGGCTAGGACCGCATTCCAAGCGCGGACGCTGCCGAATAAGCTGACCAAATATTCCGTAATTTTTGGGACGTTCTGTTGGTCAATATATATTAATATAGTTCGCTCAAATGTATTGATTTTATATACATTGTTGTAACCTCTGTAACTTAAAGTACAAATTAAATGTTTGATTGAAATAAAAGGACATTGCAGATAGATAATTAGAAAAATTGAAGATTCTATTTTATATACGTCCTACAACTCGTCCGTTAGTCGAATTTCCGTCCTACCTGTAATTGTCGGAAAACAACAGTTTTAATAAGTGTGCCAATTGGGATAAACTTATTAAGACAGTGATAGGTAAACCTTAATCAAAATGACATGAAATATATACATATATATTTAATGAGGGAATTCCCAGAAATAGTAACTTTATCCCTGATGAAAACAAATTTAATAATGCTGCTAGCTGTTTTATATTTCCATCCAAAATCCATGGATCGAGTATTGTATCCCATAAATTTCTATTCTGATTTGGTCATCCTTTGGCTAGTGTTCCGGACACAGGTTACGAAAGAATATTGTTACGGTAAGACCCGGACGCAGACGCAGACACAAACCCTTTTTGTGTAGCATCAGACCGTCCTAGCTTTTGTAAACCCGCATTTGATTGCATTCCTCGAAATCTATTTCATTTCAGATTTGTCATACGAAGTGTTAGCACTTTATCTGTAAATTTTGCTACTACAGTGAATGTAGTCACGTATGAACGAGTCTTCACAGAGATTGGTGCAGTAATAGATGTCTATTTCAAAATTATTTCTTTTCTATCTAAAGCTAAGGAATAGTTAAGTGGCCCAACCTTTATTATTGTCGTTTTCATTATTCATTAAACTAATTACAAGATTTGTGTGTCAATGTTACCATAACTTGTAAACGCTCTGACAAAGTTACTAAATAACGCTTCGCTATTCTTGTCTTCGTTGTTTGTTGTTCCAATATGTCAAGTCTTAATTTTTAAATGAATGCCATATGCATACAGTTCAATGTTAATTGGGAAAAGATGACATATTGTGGTAGCTATATGTGCTAATGCCAGTATATTTGAAGGTCCACTTTCAATAAAGAGTGTATACGTTGTAAACATATCTGACTGAATTGACAATGTTCCTGT
This sequence comes from Scirpophaga incertulas, assembly GCA_036419045.1. NCBI lineage: Eukaryota > Metazoa > Arthropoda > Insecta > Lepidoptera > Crambidae > Scirpophaga > Scirpophaga incertulas. The sequence goes on along the minus strand of CM071632.1, from coordinate 28,392,134 downwards.
CTCATGGTCATAATACGTTATCAGCAAATAAAATAATGACTGTCAAAACCTACCGTGTGCCGCCACAATCACAAAAAACAGGCCAACAACGATATGTAAGATACGGGGTAAATAAAGTTATCATCACCCATAGGCGGCATTGTAGTATGCGTATCATAGTCGCAGTCAAACATTCGTTTTATAGTCGAAGGAACCCTTATTAAATATTTCACCTTTGAGAAAAGGGTTGTATTTAAAAACGATGGTGTTCAAAACCAGTTTTTAGTCTTGTATATCGTGGGAATATTTGTTTTATAATTAGCTGGCTAGATTTTTACAAGCTTTTATTTAACTTTCAATGTATGTATTTTTGTATGTTCGAGTCAAATCTTACAACTCAATTTTAAGGCACTTGCCTTCAACCGATTGAGTTGGAACTTTTGTATACACGTTTAGTTTGGATGACAGTGCATGATTAATTGTGTGACGTAATTCTAAATCCAACATGGCGGCGTACCCAAGATGGCGGATCAATTATTTTAAATGCACTTTTACAATATGGGTATCAAATAAAACCGCCAAGAATTAGTAGAAAAAAATTAAGGTAAAAAAATATTTAAAAACAAACTTTTATTTAAATGGATTAAAAATAATAAATAAACGTTTACTGTTAACTTATAATTATAACGCCATTTCAATTTTTTTTACGAATATTCACACTTCGAAAATATACAAGCAAAGTAGTGTTAGAAAGCTGACAGTTTTAGAATATTGTTTGCATGATTGATAGGGTGCAACACCCACCTCTTCTGTGTGTTATAAAAAGGCTCTACTAAAGTCTGTGGAGTTTCGACGCGATTATATATTATGTAATTCATAACTGGGTTGCAGGTTAGCCACCTCTAACCTGAAAAATTATCATTTTACACAAATGCTTTTACTGGAATGAGATTAAATAACAGGGTCGTCTGCTTAGCTACCTTTGCCTTACCTATATCTGCTGCAAAATAGCGGTGTTCCGGCTAAAAAGGTGAGATAGGCAATGAAATTACCGGCTACTTTATATATCTACTACCGGTATATCATATATTTCCAACGCACACTGCAATTTTTGTAGGTGTTTACAAATATACTTAGAATCTTACTGGAACCACATGTATTTTATCGTCCACTGTAACTACTTACTAAGTATCAGATGGACAGTCTGCTATTTATATTTGTCAAGATATAGACATAAAAAAAAAACAACGTTCTCTTATTAACTTAAGGTAAGTCTAATTGTGTCTGAACATTATATTATGAATATATACTTTTTGCTTATGGCATTACGATTCACTTTCCCTGGCAGTGGAATTACTTTAAAGTCATACCTCACCCACGTAAGATTTTAGGGTGGGGTTTGATTTCGTGCAAAAACACGTCTTGCCAACACTAGTAATTTTTGCTTATGAAAAGAAATGGTTTATTACATAATTGTTGGAATACACTGCTGTTTACATTATTTAACACTATCGAATCGAGTCCACCAGCAACTCTTAAGCTTTATCTATTGTATATGATAAGATACACAATCTATTCTCGTTTAATAATAACTCGGGGCCTGTAGCCAAAGTAAAGCTACTAACATTCGAAATATATGGTAGTGATTCCGTAATTGGCAGTCATTTCCACACATATATCGAAACTATTTCTATAACATATCGACCACCAATGATACTTTGCCTAGGGGCCCTGGCGTCGTATTATTTTATAGACCCCAACTGCAATGTACTCAAACTTCCATTCATTCTACTTAGCTTATAGAATGATTATGCAATTGTTTTTCAAGTTTTCGAAATATTAATATTATAAACGGGAAAGTTTTTATGGATGTATGTTTGTTACTATTTCACGTTAAAATTACTGAATGAATTTTAATAAAAATTTTACTATAATGTAGCATCAGAATAACATACAGGCTACAATTTATAAAAATATATGCCACGCTAATATAAGTTACTCGAAATACTAATCCTGCGCAGACGAAGTCGCGGTCACCAGGTAGTGTTATCATGATTTATTTATTGCTGCTAAGAAAAAAAAATCGACCTCTTTTAAATATTTTTATCGTAAAAATATCAAATACCAACAATTTTTTTGTGTTCTGAAATGTTAAAATTTTGAGTAACGCAGTGTTAGCCCTTGAATGTCTAGATGCTTTTCATACGATCAATAAATTGCGCAACCTCACGTACGGTAAATGTCTATTAGAGTTGACACAGCAAACCAAACAGACATGCCTCAGAATCGGAACAATGTTGGGAACAAATGGAGTGTTATTTGCGTGTATTCTCGTCCGTCTAACTATAATTGACAATGAATCAAAAGACATTATTAATGTAATATACGGTTATTTTAAAAGCACTTTGTCATCGCTACACTTGGTGAATGACTGTCCGATTCCAGCTCTTTTCCGTCGCCGCAGACGTTCAGGCAATAATCAGCGCTCCCAATTATTTATTTGTACTAGAATAGAAACCTGGGCGCGCCAGCTAAAGTGCTATTGTGTGTGATGGTTTTATAGTCTGCCCGTCGGCGTTGATGCTGACCAGACGTGATCTGCGCTCGTTCGATTGTAGTTCTTGGTATGTTAATGTGACGGCATAAAAAACAGCCACGAGCTACCTTTGGGCACCTACTATTCGAGAGCAGCGGTCGGCCATTTAAATATTCAGTTGGTACACGCTTGGTCCATTTGCCTTTGATCTGGCGCTTTAAGATCTTTTCTCCAAGAGCTTTGTTGAGAGCATTTGCTTTACAGACATTTAATTATTCTGTTTAGAATATTAGTTCATTACTATTTTAGGTTACATATGTAAGTAATGTTACTTTTTATATACTTATTGATCAATCTTATATTGTTGTAACTTAGTATTTGCTCTTGAATAAGTATGTAAAATTAATGGAATCAGAGTAATAATAGGGGTTTATTCGATCCAATGTTAGGCAAATAGGTCAAACCATTTTAAGAAAGAACTCGGTCCAATCTGCTTTTGGAATCTATGCGTCCCGTCATCTTTCGAAGGTTTCCTACAATCTCTTTGTAATGTGGTCGACAATGCAGTATCTTCTTGATTACTACAACGGTTGTTCGTGCCCACGGCCCAATGATATCTGCCTCTTTAGATATGGACGACCCTCATTTTAATAAATCTAGCGAAAGATCATATATTCAAAGGCTATGTTTATGGTATGGTATGTATGTATGTACATGTGATCTTAAAAACAACTGAGTCAGACTAGACAATTCTTGAACTGCATTAAATATGAGGCGGAAACGCATAATGTGATGACCAAGAGTCCTTTAAGAACATATTTTAGTATTGAGACAGTAAATGTCTGTTTGTTAACGTTATTTCTCCGCGCGGGCGGAAAGCAAGCTTTATTATACAACTGACACAATTGCGTGAAACATGGCGTAACGCTCGTCACAGAGAACATATCTTAACCTCAATTAGGCTCTTGAGTGAACGGCAGAACCTCCCACAGCGTCCTGTTCCAGCTAGACGTCCAATTTGGGCTAACTGTCGTCATCGCCGGGATAAACGTTGGTCCGGTTCTCTAGGGTGGCAAATTGGCAGCGGCCGTTGGCCCGAGTCTTTTCGAGTGCGTGCGTTGGCTATAAAAGGCTTACTATTGTTAGCTATTACTTCACTTGCTATATGGGTTCTTGTAGATTGATACTTTCCCACACTACTTATCCTTCTAATATAAATAAATACGATGGAGCAATTATGTTAGTCTCTCACATAAAAGCTAATGATTTGTTATCTCTTTCCTTTAAAATATTCGCTGAAGTTTATATAGTTCTGTTATGTTGTATGTGTTGTAATTTAATATGAATGTAAAACAAAAAAAACTTTTTTGATGTTTCGATGAACTGCGAGTGTAACCTTTCTATTATAAACGCAAAAGTTTGTCAGTATGAATTGATATTTACTCATTCACGAAAAAACTACTGAATGGATTTTTATGAAATTTGATATGGGGATAGTTTGGACCCCGGAGAGGAACATAGGATAGAAACAGATGTACAAAAATTTTTACCACGGTAAAATATCTATCCTATTGGAAATATGTGCTACTAGCTGTGCCCGCGACTTCGTCCGCGTGGAATGTAATAAAAAAAATAGTTTATTTTTTTTTTACAGTTTTATTTTTTTCTCTAAAGTAAAGGTAGCCTAAGTTACTCCTTATTACACAAGCTATCTGCCAGTGAAAGTCACGTCCAAATCGGTCCAGCCGTTCCAGAGATTAGCCGGAACAAACAGACAATAATTTTAATAATATGTATTTTGGTATGTGTACCGTATATACATTCACTAGCTGTGCCCGCGACTTCGTCCGCGTTCAATAGTTATTTTGAGCATCATATTTATTTTTGCAAACAACCACCTCAGCTGTTACCCGATCTTGACAACGCGACATATCCAAATTTGATTACCATAAAAACGGTCATTGTGACTAAACCTTAAAAGATAGACATATGCCGTCGCGGACTTTTTTTTAGATCATGTATAGAGGAATAATTCTTTCATACATATTTTTTGTGTATCTTGAACCGTTTTCGCAGCGCACGCAAAGAAAGCCTTCAAAAATGAATAATTTTCCCCGTTTTTTACACATTTACCGCTCTGTCTTTGCTCCTATTGGTCATAGCGTAATGTTATTTAGCCTATAGCCTTCCTCGATAAATGGACTATCCAACAAAAAAAGAATTATTCAAATCGCACCAGTAGTTTCGGAGATTAGCGCGTTCAAACAAACAAACAAACAAACAAACAAACAAACTCTTCAGCTTTATTATATTAGTATAGATATGCATGTAAGATATATAATAGAAAGCGGTTATTTTAATATTACAAACAGACACTCCAATTTTATTTATTTGTATAGATAAAGCGGGCGAAGCTGAAGACAGAAATGTAGTAAGCTATAAGTTCAAACTTGTACGTCTGTTATACTGTCTTTATATCTTATACATATCTTTGAAAATGAACTTTATTGTTTTCAGAAGATACTATTATATAGTATTCTTTATCAAATCACGTAGCGCACATGGCACCTTTTCTATTTGCGTTTGAAGATTTCCATGACTTTAGAAGTCGTCGCACGATAAGCACCGATTTAAAGTTAGTCACGCTTGAACATCGCTGATATCGCAAAGGTGTGTGCAGTTAAGAAAGCTCTGGAATTATCACTAAATCATTTTGTATTGTCCGTAGATTTGTCAAGACTTGCATAAATACCAAATAGTGCGATAGTATCTGAAACGGAACGTTACCTCTTTTTATAGACTTTATATTTTATCGTGTTTGACAGTGTTTATGGTATAATATATATATATATATATATATATATATATATATATATATATATATATATATATATATATATATATTTATTGAATAGTAGTTGAAGCTACTGTTTTATTTATAATGCAGGATAAAAACTTAATAGTCCAGAAAGTGAATTAACTGAACTACTTATTCGGATACAGTGGTCGCCAGACATATCAAACTCGTCGATTTTTCAGAGTATAAAAAAATAAACTGATAATTTAACAGTTCTTTAGTGGATAGTGGAGCGCAGATAACGATAGATAGATTTGGACTTCTTTGTTACAGGACAGTCACCTTTCTAAGGTCATACCTGACGCTTCGGTTGTCTGCCCTTGCTTTGTGTGTTCAATGAACCTATATCTCCTTTTCATGACTTATCTATTCCCAACATTTGAACAACCAAATTACATTTCTGTATAAAAGGTCTGTATTTTAAGCAGGCTTGTTGAATATTGTTACTATCATAGTTCTAGTTATACGAACTAGTGATGTGCCGGATCGTCAAAAATCTAGATCCGCGGATACAGATCTGAGTACGGATATTTGGTGTCAAGATCCGCAGATACGGATACGGATATGGATCTTAACTTTCTTACACAATCGGTGTCAGTGCGCGCGATCTTGAGTTGAAACATGTTTCGACTTGCATTGCATGGCGGGTCTTTTTTTGTTTTGTTTTACTTTAATATGACACTGGGCAGCATAGATAACACTTGTGTTTGGTATTGGTACATGATTTAAAAAAAAATGTCTACAAAGAAGTTTAGTAGTGTAATATGAAATTATTTTGTGACATGTGATGGAAAGTATTCTCGTAACGGTAAAGGCTTAACTTCCTTAAAAAATCATTTACAAAGAAAGCATCCTCAAGAATATGAATTATTCTTTAAAGAAGACACTGCTAAATAGATCCGCCAAAAAGTAACGGATACGGATACGAATCTTTCTTCTGCCTCGGATATCAGCGGATACGGATATCCGGCACATCACTAATACGAACATACGTTATGACTACGGTATTGTAATGAATACGTTTAATGACTACGATTGTGTATGATAAATAATGTTTTAATTTATTGTATTCACTCAATTGAATACAATTCTTGTAACATTTTACTGAAAAAGTGTAGTGTTGCGACCACACTGTCTTGATAGTGGTTAATTCATATTAGGAAGATATTTTAAGCGGGCGCCGATATCGAAGGGTCTGCACATAGGTCTACAAACCTAAGTAAAGTAAGCAAACCTCGCGCAGCAAACACAACTCCATTCCTGTGAGGTAGTCTTTGCAATAGAAATTGTACTCACTAAGTTGATTATGATACCGGATGGCAGTTATGTTTTGACTAGGGTTCATGATTTCTCGAGCTTTTTAATTTCTCGGGTCTCGAGAATTCTCGAGGCTAATTTCTCGGGTCTTCTCGGGTTGTCGAGAAATTTACATTTGAGTACATTTTCTCATAATTTTTCGTTTTCAATAATGTGATTAATCATCAAATTCAGCGGATTTCTCTCAAATAAAAGTAAAGCTAACTTAGATAAAACTGTTATTTACAGTTTTAACTAAGTTAGCTTCACTTTTCTTTAAAAAAACAAAAAAGATTTTATTGTAACTTATAATAATTATAATCACAGTACCATTTATGGCTGGTTAAACAAAAAAATCTACTTAAAACTTATAAACACAGGTAGCTGCTATTAAACAAAACAAAAAATAAACAAAAATCTCAATATGAAAGACGTTAACATTATGTTAACTTATATTATAATTAAATTACAATTACAGCACCTTTTTTTGGCATAAAAAATAAACAAATCAAAACTTTGCGAGATTCTCAGGTCAGCTTACTCTGTCTGATAAAATATGCTTTTAGAAAAACTAAAGCATTTATAGCTTTGTCAGACAGTCGATTCCTTATTTTGTTTACCACATTTCCTGATATGGAAAACACTCTCTCATTTTCTGTGGAAGTCGGCTTAACAGAAAGCAATGCCTTATACAATGATTCTAGATTTGGTGACCTCTTCCCAGTCTGTTCAAAAAGTAAGAACTCTTTCTTTATTATAGACTTGGACAGCACCATTGCACTTGCCTCCTCATTTGTCGAAACGCCTTTAATTGCTTTCACAATATTATAGACTCCAATATGATTTCTCGAATTCTCGACTTTTCTGGAGCTTAATTTCCCGGGATCAAAGCCCAAAGAAATCCCGGGAATTCTCGACTCGAGAACTCCCGGGAATGAACCCTAGTTTTGACACTTCTCCTTTCTCCTTAAATCACATGTAATCATTAAAAATATATTATAGTGTTAATAAAATCCTGTTTGTTTTTCCAGTTAACAATGTCAAAGGATTTTTATATATAGGTGTACTGATATAAATTGCGTCCACCGAGCCTGTAGGGGCTTCTAATCCCGCAACACGAGCAGGCGACGTCTGATATCCTGTTGCAATAAGGTTTCCTGCATTTACTCAGTCCCTGTGCAGTTGCTACCTACCTAGCTTTAAATTCCTTATTGAACAAAATTTTTTTTTTGTTCGATTTGGCGTCAAGACTTATTGACGTGAAATAATTATAATATTTTCACGTACGAGGAAAAAATAAGTACTCTACACGTTCGTCTTTTGTACTTTCTGCACTGGTGCTGTTTGATCGAGCTATGATTATATATGAATAACTAGCTTGTGCCCGCGGCTTCGCCCGCGTACTAATCGTATTTTTCAACCGTCTACATAAAGGGGCTTCTCAGTGTGACCCCTATGTTTTATGTACGTATGTAAGTATGTATGTTTGTCCGCGATTATCTCATGTTTGAATTTATCTCATGTCTCTGGAACCAGCAGCTGGGGTTGTGCGTTGATAAGTCAGTCAGTCAATCAGTCAGTTTCTTCTTTGATATATCAAGAAATGTTCATGTCCACAATATTCAATCTTAAAATCGATGCCCATATTGATAGTTAGACATTTCAACCCCATTTCACCCCGACAGGGGAGATGTTATTTCACGTCCGCCACGTTGGATTTTAAAATCATTGTTGTTTTCGTAATCAGCGACCCGATAAACCATAGAAACAATACCCATTGTCGATTTTCAGACTTTGACACCCCATTTCCCCCTTTTAGGGGTTGAATTTTCAAAAATCCTGAAAGACTTGTTTACTCATTTATTGTTAGGAGTACTCCTGCGAAGTTTCGAATAAAATATTCAAACAAATCTTGTTTCTCCATACAAACTTTGGACCCCCATTTCACCCCCTTAAGGGATGAATTTTGAAAAATCCTTCCTTAGTGCACCCTTACACCTTATAAGGAACCTACGTGCCAAATTTGTAATCTCTAGGACCAGCGGTTTGGGCTGTGCGTTGATAAGTCAGTCAGTCAGTTTCTTCTTTTATATATTTAGATTGAAAAAAAAAACATCTAAATAAGTAGAGGGACGAGTAGGTATAGGTCACGTGGGTCACGTAATGGGTTCTCACCCAAGATTGTTATACTATTAATTTTGTATATATACATATTAATAACGACCATACGTATTCGTCCGTTTTTTTTTGTTCTTACTCATACATTTTGATTCCACAATCCTCGTAAGTTTTTTACATTGGTTAATTAATATACTAATTTTGACAAATTGCTCTTTATATAATAACGCTTTGTTAATGTGCAATCTAATATCCGGCACTCACTGGGACATTCCTGACAAGAAACAAGTGGTGATTAACATATTTAGTGTCTCATCGGGACTAGTCGTTGAGCACTCGTCTCTGGCACGAACAACGTGTTCGATAATTACTTGCAGTGTTAATATTATCGCTAGAATAATTAGCGAACATACAATTTTAACTTAATTTTTTACGAGTTACCGCTTTCAAACTGCCATTCAAATTTGGGCAATAGGCTTGATGACTACAACTAAATATAGTTTGTAATTATTATATAATTATCTAATTTCAGTAATTTCGATCTCATAAATGAATATCAAAATTGACATTTCGGTTTTGTCGATTTTACATTTATTTCTATAGTTCGAATAAAATAAATACGTCTTAAGCTTTCTCACATTAAATGTAATATTTTTTTATATAGAAAATATACATGTAAACGTACAAATAACAAAATTGTTGGGAATTTTGTTTATAGGCTTATACAGATTTATCCTAGTGTGTGGTGACGTTATTATCTATCTTATATATAAAAATGAATCGCAAAATATGTTGGTAAGCGCATAACTCAACAACGCCTGGACGAATTTGACCAATTCTTTTTTTAAATGTTTAATGAAGTTCAATGATGGTTAATTTGAGCTTTATTGTTATATTGCAAGCACTCACTATTTCTTAGCAATGTAGGTGTGTTCCTAACATCAAAGAGTTAATTTGGCCTATACTAACGCTATATAAAGTTGAAATTCAATCATATCTATCAAAACAGTGTGCTTGTGTGCGTTGGAGCACAGAATACGAAGTTAGAGGATTTAATGTCACGTTTCAAAATATGATGTGACTATTCAGTCACAAAATGGACATTTTTTATTCACAACGCCCTACCACCAAGGTGACGGTTCTGTACAGGAGAATTTTTTGCCCTGACTATAAAATAAGTAGGAACAAAAAACTGCAACTTTACAATTCTTTTTGACAGGACGAAGTCTGTCGGGTCCGCTAGTATAATATAAAAATCAATGCCACTTTTCGTTGTAATGTTATAACTCAACAATGCCTTTACCGATTTGGCTAATTTTGGTCTTGAATTATTCGTGGAAGTCCAGAGAAGGTTTGTACGTAGAGATAATTTAAAAAAAGTCTTTAATAAGTGTAAAATCAAAATCTTTCTATACTTCCATATACAAACAATTTGTATTAATACTTAAAAGCTAATTTGAACCTTTGGCAAAACAATCGAATACAAAAAAAGTGACGTTAGTTCAGTCAAACAAATTTAATGTCATATGTCATTTCAAGTAGGAACAAAAAACTGCCACTTTACAAATCTCTTCGACAGGACGAAGTCTGTCGGGTCCGCTACTATAATATAAAAATCAATGCCACTTTTCGTTGTAATGTTATAACTCAATAATGCCTTTACCGATTTGGCTAATTTTGGTCTTGAATTATTCGTGGAAGTCCAGAGAAGGTTTGTACGTAGAGATAATAAAAAAAATCTTTAATAAGTGTAAAATCAAAATCTTTCTATACTTCCATATACAAACAATTTGTATTAATACATAAAAGCCAATTTGAACCTTTGGCAAAACAATCGAAGACAAAAAAAGTGACGTTAGTTCTGTCAAACAAATTTAATGTCATCATATTTTATGTCATTTCAAGTAGGAACAAAAAACTGCCACTTTACAAATCTCTTCGACAGGACGAAGTCTGTCGGGTCCGCTACTATTTAAATAAAGATATTTAGTATGGAGCGTTTTTGTGCAATCCGCGACAATGTGGTAAGCATCGCTGTCTTCAAAAGTAATAATCGCAGCTACATCGTTGCTTCCACAATATTTCTCAGTTACAAGAGTATTCTCACTATATATAGAAAAACGAATAAAAAAAATGTTATCTACCCAATTGGTGTAATTTCATTTAGTCGCATAGTAATAGCGGGAGAACGAAAACGTCGTTCATGTCTCCGATTTTATGTTTGGCTAGTGCAACACTATCTCTGACCGTTTCGTACTTTCTGTATGATCTGTGCCATTAACAATAATTTGTGAAACGTTAAAAGATAAGTATGTACATACGAAGCAGGTCAGTTTTTAAACTTCCTGTAATACGAAGATGCGGGTAGTAAAATATTAATAATAACAAATTTTGTAGTACTTCTACGGACGCCACATACACAGTCACGCCCCTGTCACACGGTACCTCCGTGTAGTAGTAGAGAGAGGTTAGTTTTCAACTTGCTACAATCCAAACTGACATAACATATTTCAATATAGGAAATAACAATGTTATTGGCAATTTACTTAATACGCTAACACAAATTAAGAGACTATTAGCTAATGACGTCACTGCAATCGCACTGCCTTCGGGACAGTGAGAAGTTTCCTACTATTGGCAGGTTACAATTCCCACGGCGTTATCCAATAGTTTACTCCCAATACTTACAATGTATGTATGAACCGTTCCTAATGTTACCATTCTATGTGCTTACGTCACCTCCAGAGGTAATGAACCAGTCGAAGTTGATAGTATTAACTACTAGTTATTAAATCTTCGTGATCGCAGATTGCTTAGTATACATTACAGACCTGTTTGTGTATGTGGCAACTAATTGTACGGCTCCGCAGACTATATATTTGGTCAGCTTTTTTCTCTACTTTTTTTTAATAAGAGACCAAGGGCTTTCGGAACACGAACGTTCTAAATCGTTTGTTCAGCTGGCCTTGATAACCGTGTCTGAATAGAGTGTAATTCGAAAAATTTATCATGATAGATAATCGAAATTTTTTGAAATTGACGTAAAGTTATGTATCAACAATATTATTTCTTTCAGTGTCAGTTCCTTAAGTACATGGCATAAGGTTCATTTTTGGATTATCCTAAGCATAATTTTCGAAAATGAACTTTAATTATACTAAGCATAAGCACTAAGACACGCTGTCAAGAATGTATTCAGTCGGAGTCTGATGAGTATCAATAAGAGCGTTGACACCACCAGTCGTTAACGTACTTTTATCAACTGTCAAAATGGAAAGTGCCCATAGTTTTTGTATGGAAATAAACGATTGTGATGTCATCAAATATTTATTGGTTTTAGTACCATTAAAATATATTATTGCAAATTAACATAAATGATCATGAAAACAAAGAGGTAATTAAAATTAGATTTTATAAAAAATAATTTTGGCAGTTAATTATATTGGAAACATCATAAACAATTCATAAGCTTTATGATATTTTTGTATTGATTTATTCTTCGTTATGCCCGTATAGTTTTGCCACATTTTGTTGAAAGCTTGCATAGAATTGTTAGACACAAAATATAAAAGCATTACTTTCTTATATCATTTTGTATAGAAAAAAATATCGTGGATTGGACTACTCCAAAACGGCTCGACGAATTTTAACAAAATTTTCTATATATTTTATGTTCCTTGGTAGGATGTTTTCTCTCTATATATAAGGATAATATAGTTATCAAATTCTGTTTCTTTTTTAATGTTATTGACAAATATACTGTTACGAAAAAAAAATATTAATATTAAGAGTTTCTTAAATGATATCAATGCTTGAATTTTTCCTGACATAATAGTTAAATGTTTTGGGCTATAGTAAATAAAACAATGAAAACTATAATCTGTTCTTTCTAAAAGTGATTTGATGTGAACTTGTTTAATCTTGTATAGTTGAGTTCACACTTGGAAACTTTAGTTTCTCTGAGGCCAGCTCCCGATTGAAGAGTCTGTAAAAATACAGAGATAAACATGATAGCCCTTGCTGGTTTTCTTTCTAGTTCCTTCCAGTAGAAGATCTCCGTCGACTTGTGAACCGGTAGCGAAGCTTCTTTGAAATTAAAATAAAAGTGATAGTAAAATCCAATTTGAAGATTTTTTTTTATTTTGCTTTAACCATCGGTTATATAATGTAAAGCGTCCATTTATCTAATTGGTGATTTTCAATCTCCTCGTGTCGAAACTTTGTACTAATTCTGTATTAGAAGTAGTATCTTCACGTCACGTGAACGTGAATCGTCTAATTTTAATACGAAGACGATAGTCTTCGTATGTTTAATAGATAGTAACGTCACGCCAGTCCGAATCTGGAATGTGACGAATGAGTCACGACCGTCATCGACATTTCGAACCAATGGAATTGGCCTTCGCTCTTTAATTCAGCGGAAGCCTTTACCTTAGCTGTCGACTGTTTCTGATATTTATAATTGAAACACGGTTTTGGGGGGCACGGAAGCGCTATGGCATGAGCACTCGGCTAAAATTTGCTCAAGTTGAGCAACCTTGGTTGTGGTCAAATTTAGGATGGGTGACCAAAAATGTAATATATCTCCGTGCCATCTCATCGGACTATGCAATGGAAGGTTAAAAAGCGCTTATGTGCCTTTGCAGAAGCGTCTGCACGATAACAACTCTAGTGTATAGACTACAGGCCCGTGTTAAAAAAATGATGGGTCATTTGAACCACCAGATGACCTATGTAGAACGATATAAGAGCATAAAATAATAAGATTCAGCATTATGCCGTCACTTGTAAGCTGTCCAACTGAGTGCAGGTGAGAATTCAAAAGTACAGGTAGAGTGGGTATATTTTGGTCATATATTTTTGTACGGCATTCTTACTATCGATAGATCCATGAAAAATAATAAGACAACGCGTAGTGCCGTAAAAAAATGGTGCGCCAAAAAGTCGGATTTTTTTTTTGATTTTCCGACAATTTCCAGGGTGAATTTGATCATTTAATTTTGTACGGCATCAGTTTCATGTTATTTCAGTACTGCTTCTAATACATTATTCCGCAACGCCGTACAAAAATCATGCGACAAGGGGAAAAAACCGAGGGTTACAACCCCCTCTCTTTCTGTGGTCCAAGGGGTGATTTGACACAACATCAAATTAATTTATTTCGAAAGTATTTTATGCATAGATAATATTTTTTCATATGCCGTACATTTTCGTTGGTTCAAAGGGGAAAAAAATGAAAAAGGTAAAATGAAAAAGAAAAAATTCATATAACGAAAAGTACGGCATTTAGATAGTTTATTTGTACTAATTTTCATAGCCTTTTCGTGATTCTAGGTTTCTAGTTAGAAACTATGTTAAATATGGGTTTGTATACTATCGATTTATACCAAAATATAGACATGTTGCCACTTATAATTCCAAAATACAACATATTATTGAGAAGTAGGTACTCGCACATTTTCGGTTGAGGCAACTTAAACTGTTCATTGTTAATATCGTATTCTATTCGGATGTTTCAGAAAATGATAGAGAAGATAATTCGGATTCGGATTCCGACACTGAATAATTTAAATAGAAACCATATTTTGTATTATCATCATTATTAAATATATCAAATTTTTCTTAAAAATAATTGTTTTATTTCTTCACATCATTACAATGAAACAAATCAATTATATATATGTATCAATAATGTTCGATGTATATAGTAAACCAAAAAGTATACAAAACTGTTGATACTGTGGTTGACAGTTTCAATTTTTGGATATAATATACACACCGTTTCACTTCAGTTAGACGTCATAGTGATTTAATCATATTATCAATTGTTCTCTTCAAAAATATGTTAATGCCGTACTGTATCAGATGGCCATAAAGTACCCTTTAGATAGTAGCGTCATTTTCATCAGCCTAAAAGATATGGTCTGCATTAAAATGTACGGCATCATTTTTTCCTAATTTATTTATGTTAGTACTATTTAAAACATGGGATACAATGTAGAAAACTGCTATATTTCATTCATGTATGATATTTAAATTTCTTCAATAATTTGAAAAATTACAGTTTTTGTGTTTCTCTATAATTTTTTTCAGAATAGTTTCTTTTGAACGGCAATACTATATAACAATTATATTTTACAATATCATGTTAAAAAAAAAGTTCCCGTACAGGATCAAATGATTTTACACCTTTATAAATCAAGAATACGATAAAATTAATATAATTATTGATATACATTCAAATGAACCATCATTTTTTGACGGCATTATTTTTAATAGTACTTTTAAGTGTCAGATAATGTTTTGGAACCAAAGCCGTACTTTTTCAAATCACCCCTTGTACCACGGAAAAGAGGGGGTTGCAACCCTCGGTTTTTTCCCCTTGTCGCATGATTTTTGTACGGCGTTGCGGAATAATGTATTAGAAGCAGTACTGAAATAGCATGAAACTGATGCCGTACAAAATTAAATGATCAAATTCACCCTGGAAATTGTCGGAAAATCAAAAAAAAAAATCCGACTTTTTGGCGCACCATTTTTTTACGGCACTACGCGTTGTCTTATTATTTTTCATGGATCTATCGATAGTAAGAATGCCGTACAAAAATATATGACCAAAATATACCCACTCTACCTGCACTTTTGAATTCTCACCTGCACTCAGTTGGACAGCTTACAAGTGACGGCATAATGCTGAATCTTATTATTTTATGCTCTTATATCGTTCTACATAGGTCATCTGGTGGTTCAAATGACCCATCATTTTTTAACACGGGCCTGTAGTCTAGTAGAATTATGTTATGAGATTGGCAGCCTTAGAAATTCGTCTGAAACATTCTTAACCTTTAAGTTCACACTTTAACATCAACTATGACCCCGTCGAATGAAATTCTCATAATACACATTTTTTAGTGTTACAATTACGAAATTAGAAGTTCATTTTTTTATTAAAGTTTCGTTGATGTTTTTTTGTTAATCTATTTTGTCTCAATACAAAATTCAATGTTAAAATGTATTCAAAGTTACTACGTTTGACGACCTCCGTGAGTCAGTACACCGGCTTCATGGTCTCACCATCTATGAGTTCCCGGGTTCGAGTCCCGGTGGGGGCATATGTTTGTGTGATGAATGGATATATACCTTAGACATGGTTGTTAACATATATTAGTATAAGAAATATTTATATATGTATGTCTATCCGTTACCCTAGATCCCATAACACAAGCCTTACAAAGCTAGGCTAGGCTTATTGGAGTGAGTGTAAGAAATATTTATTTATTTACTTTGTATCTTACTCTACGCTTAAATAATATAGCAGATTTTTATACGTCGTTCTCTAATTATAACAATTAATAGAGGACGCTTTGAGAAGGCAGGTGACCGAAGTTTCTTCCATAAGCCGGTTTTCATTACCACCAAAATCGAAATGCAATAGTCCAGAAACGTTTTGACAAATAATGACAAAAGTTTCTGTGCATCTAACTGGGTATAGTCTATAGGTGCATTTTTCATGGTCCATATAGCGATTAGACCCAGTTGGTACACTCCACGCACACTTTCATAAAATTTCGCTTAAACGGCCTCTACGCGTTGGATCTGTATCCCCGCGCACGCCTTATAATGGGCCGTATTTTATAAAAATATGTGCTATAAGCGACAACTAATGGTACGGATACACTCTTTATTAAAAATATGCAAATTTGCAATTTGTACAAGGAGTCGAGTGTACGTTCCCTGGTTACGCAACATATCAAGTCACAGTATCTTGTAACTGCAATGTAATACCACTGCAACAAAAGAGTGTTAGAAGACGAAGGACAAAGGTACGCAGACGAATCGGGAGATCTATTCGGTATCTATGAATAACGAAATTTGGTATATAATAATTTATGATTACGGTATACCACGATTTCCATTCGATTCGAATATTCCTTCGAATGATAATAGAAAAATAACTTGACAGTTATATTCATTAAACTTTAATTCACGTAATTTTGGACGAAGAAAACGTGATATCGTTTGACATGCGTATGACTAAGAAACGGCTGCAATTTACCTTTCAAGGTCCTTTGCTTTGGATTCTTGTGTTATTCTAATTTTCAAATATTTAATATGGCCATAATTGCAATACAGCAGAAGAGCTCAGTCTCAGTGCCGAAACTTCCTGTATATTTATACCCTAAATCTCGTCATTTTTAAACTCGCCTTGTTTTAATTTGGCTCGAAATAAATTATGCACAACATTCTCAGCGTTCCGCCGTTCGGTATCGAGAACACTACGTGCTCCATTTCCTATCGATTACATAATTGATCATTACACACAAGAATCGATTTTCACTTTCACGTTAGTGTCCGTATATACTTGGTTAGCGTCTTTATCTATTATCTAGACTAGACGTTCAACTCGTCCATGGCTTTCATTATAATGTGATCGCTATGGCGTATATTCATATATACTGCGTATATTATATTTTTATACCGCGTATGTTCTACTTTTGCAGTTTAATTTTTTTTGACATGAACTTAGGATGATTTTAATATTTGTTCCTGCCCCCGTAGCGTGACCACCACAATGATATATGATAGAACGATTTATCACTGTGAACTGGTTAAAATACAAGGGATAAATTTAAAGTTGGCAGCTATATCGTACGATAAACGCTTTATCGTGCCTAGTTTCGTTGCTATTACGAGGGCTGGACGCCTAAGTTGTTGTTATCAAGGTTTATTTTTTCACATTTTCGTGAGCTTCGTGATTTGGCTATTGGTAATACAATATATTGCTCTAATTAACATGTTTTTTACTGTCCCAATTGATAAATAAAAGACCTAAACTTGTTTGTTTATAACGGGAATTCCCAAAACAAAACAAAGTTTACATCAACTGAACCAGTTTTAGTCATCAAAATTCTTGTTTTTTTATTTAACTCCTAGTATTTTCATATTTATTCTCCTTTAGACTAAAATTTGCCAAATCGTCGTGTCAGCCGTTCTAGAGTTTTAGTGAGACTAACGAACAGCAAGTCATTTTTATATATGTATAGATAATATCGCAAAGAGTCATGATTAATACTTATTATTATTTCATTTCTATCATCATATATTGTCCGAGCGTCTAATGAGTAGAATAAACACTCGGCGGAGTCAGACAATTTATTGTCGATAGATCAGAATTGAGCGTACAAAGACACATAGAGATATTTTGTTTCTTTTTCAAAATATAAAGCGCCTTGATAGATTCTGGGTTACACGATCAAGTGTAGGTGGCGCAGGCGCAGATGTTGACTTGTCTCGAAGCCTCTAACAATGGCCTGTCCCGTTAGCTCGCCGTTAGAATACATAGAACTTTCCTCTTGTACATGTGTATTTATATCGAAGGTATGGAAAATGTCACGTGATAATCCATCCAGTAACATGTACTTAGTTAACATGGGCTTTTGTTTCCACTTATAACAAATTAATTTGGGGTATTTACTTCAACACGCCTGAAGGGCAAAAGAGGGCTATGCTCGGAGTTTTTTTTCTCTAAGTCGTTAAATCAGAAATGATTAAATTCGCTAAAGGACCAGGGTCACCGACATAGCAATGAGTCCGGCACATTGCTTGCAACCGACCATAGGGGCGAAAAGGACCTCGAAGTGTAGACGTATTCCGAGCACCGCAGCATTGGTGTAGGCCTCCCAACAAGGTGGAATGATGAATTGGCAAAGATCGCAGGAAGGCGCTGAATGCTAGCAGTCCAGAACCGATCGATGTAGAGATTTTTCACGGAGCGATATATTCAGCGTCACTCAACTGATATGGTGATAATGATGGTTATTTCTTTGTCCACTTAGTTGAGCAGAAACTATTTATCGATTGTTCAAATACACGAATTTGAGTTTCTCGCAATTGTATACTTCCCTATTGTTTTTATTTGTATTGAAGTCTGAAACTACTGTAAAAAAAGTATTGAAACAAAAAGAGAAAGTATATCTTTCCTGTGGCAAATTCCGATAAAAACAGCTGAACGGATTCAATGTAATTATATATTGTATGGTGGGATACCCAAACAAGGACAGAATATAATTTTTATGATGAAACAATATATCTTTCCTATGGGAAATTTCGATATAACGCGAAAAGCAGAAAAAATAATAAAACACGTGTTTCTGAATTTATAAAAATCGGTGAGCCAACTTATATCACTAAGAATGATAGGCACTATTTTTAATCCAATTTCTTTGGCGTTTTGTTTTTAACCAATAAATCACCTTATCATTTGGACAGTACGAGTAATGCTGCTCTTCGATTAACGTTATCTTTTTTTTATTGCGTCCACGTACTTACAGTAAAAGGTGAATAAAACTCGAACAAAACGCCACCACAGCTTACAACCGGCGAATCAAAAATGTGTACATAGCCGCTCGCAACTAGAATCTCAATGGATTTGCCAAGTATGACTCACGAAACGGAATCACAGCGGCACAATCGTTACCTCCTACGTATCGTGAAGTGATTCCTGACGTTGTAGATCTCTGTTCTACATTGGCGCCTCGGGAAGTACGCAAAGGCAAACACAGTGTCTGCGGTTTAATGCGATTGTGATGTCATGCGATTTGTGTTTGTCGTTGACGATAGTCCAGTGCTTATCCGATAAAGGGGCAACTAGAAAATTTGGATATCAAACGATTCGTTCCAATTAGGTCGTGCATAACAGCTATATGTAAGCTGCCACAGGTCAATTTTACAGCAACGTCTTGAGAATTAGTTAAGACGATAGCTTTGATGGATACTCAACCTTGCATTCAACAATCTTGATAGATTTCCGATGATTTGTCAAGCATTTCAGTCTATAAGATTGGACGGTTTGTCGAGTACTGGATATTCGGAATACAAGAAACATATTTTTAAACAATCTTTGTGATTTCATGATCCCGATATGAATTGAAATATTATCGACACAAAAAAAAATAGTTTTCACAAGAAAATTGACTTTTCAATAATAACGTGTATAAAGTCCTGTTTTTATTTTCTTTTCGTTCTGCGTGGAACGGAATATGGGTATTTATTCTTTATGTTATCATAGTCTGTAGAAATCGATTCAAACATCCAGAAAAAGAACGTACGACTTAGAATTCGACTTTAAGGCGCGATTATAAGTGATTTCAAAAGAATTATTGAAATACAGATCTCCACCTGATCGGAGACAATATACAGAATATATGACAGTGTACATGAAATCAATATTATGATGCGAAGTAATTTTGTTCGTATAAGAGGAACGACTGTATTATTCAGCAGAAAACGTGTTGATTTGATCATAATTAATGTTTGATTGAATCTAATTGAAAGCTATTAAAGCATTTCGCAACCTCGTCGTGGTGTTAGCTCCAATGTCAAACTAGTGCCCGAAGCTAATTAACAAAGTTCTGTAGAAATTAACGCATTTAATTTTATTGCCAATGAATCGATCAGATTTGAAATCACAACATGGTCAATTGATGAATTTGCTGCTATGAGTCACAACAAAGGCTCGGAATCGCGTCGTCCCGAGTCGAACAATCGTTTCGTCCTACAAGTAGGTATATCGTATTGTGCAATCTTTGATTTGAGCGTAATTGTACTAAATTTATATTGATAATAGCTTTCCGCTCGCATTGGTTGTATCGGAATTTTAATTTTCTGTATTTTTTATTACGTACTTACGTACCCGCTCGTTCACATTGTTTGGGTAAGCTTTTTTGCCGTAGTCATCACATAAAAATTTTCATCCACTATTTGAACAAAATTTTAAATTGCGTATTATTTATATTTAATAAAGGCCCAAAAAATAAGTTTCAGGGTTTTATAGCTTTCAAATTCACGTAATTTATCCCATGGTGTCCCGATTACTTGATTAAACCTCTCCTCTGGTACTTGGGTTCGGGAACTCCCAGTTCATCAAGCAGACAATCTGATAACCTAACAAGATGTTGTTAAGAGGCCTATTACAATTCTTCATTAGGTATTTCGAAGCGTCCCGACAACTCATTGAAGATCACACGTCCAAATTACTGTGTTGACATAGCGTCAACTAAGCGATTTTGATACTTTTCCAAAAAAAATTATATTTATATTTTTATGGAATAATTTGTTATTGCTATATAGATATCGTATATGAAGAAACACATTATATGTCGATGATATTATAAATAGGACAGATGATATTGTTAAAAATAATGTTTATTAAATATTACTTAGTACGAGTATGTTATTTAGCAAAAGGCGGTTTTAGTTTTAAATTAAAAATAGCTCAGATTAAAAAAATCTAGTAACCAATTATATAGGAGTATAAATCATCATAAAACAGAATCACCTATTTGCCGAATTTCCATCAAATCTATCCAATGGTTTTGGTGTGAAAAAGCTTTAGAAATAATAGATAAAAATAATATATAAAATCCTCCTCTCCTATAGATATATAGGAGAGGAGGCTGAGAATCCATCATGGATACCAACGCAACAAGCAAGCAGGGATGCGTTGATTATGTCGGACTCCTGGTGAATCGAGGCGGCTCGACCCAACAGACCTACCGACTAAACTCAGCCTAAGCCTTTGGTCCTAGTGGCCCTACTGGCTTTTATTGACGGGGAAATTCGGACGCCCTGTGCATTGCATTTTGTAGTAATTTTGCAGTATGATTTATCGTTTTTATTAAAATAAGATAATAAATTCATGGTTAAAAAATATAACATATTTATTCCTCATAAAATGACATTTATTCTGGTATAAATTTTATTAAGAAATACTATTGTATATAGAAGATATCCACAGTCAACTTAAAGCAATTTTCGTAGTTTTTTCGTTCAGTATAAGATTTTTTTTCTATATTAAATCAATAATATATCAAAATTCCGAGGCCGCTACGAACTATATGACTATACAAGAGATAAAATTATCATTTTTTAATTTCATCTCAAAAAAGTGCCTTCGCGCATTTTATGAAAATCTTTCTCTACAATTTTAGGTTTTATTAAAAAGTTAAGCAAAATTTACAAAAAGCGAGGTCGCTACGAACTATGTCAATAGCTGTTCTGCATTATTCATTAAGTCAAAATTGTTAATGATCTTTGTTTCTGAGATCGAGAACGCCAAAATTGACCATCTTACGCAAAAATCGCGTTCGAGATGTAATATGCCTCTTAACGAAATGTGACCATACTATAATGTCTACAAAATTTTTTTTTTTATATTTTTAAAGATTTTTCTATGAATTACCAAATCTGAATCAACTTAATACTATAACGAATCAGGCTAGTTGTTTTATATTTTCGGTATTGAGGAGTAAAGTTCCTTTTAGCGATGTGTTCATTGACTGATAATGTGAACTTGACACGAGCCTGGCTGATTCATGAATTCTTACTCTGTTTTGTGTAACAATTCCTCGCCGCACATTACGCATTTGTTTATTACGTACAACTACTCAATGTTGTCTATTTATAACGCCAGCGGTTATCAATGACTCGGATATTTAGACTCGGCTATATTTCGATTACATTACGGCTGCATGCATTCCGAGGAAGTGTTATCGATCCATCGATTCGGCAATACAAAATAAGTTTTTAAATTTTAGGTTTCTTGAAAAACTCTCCTTAATGATGCTACAACCAATGACAATTTTATAGTACGCGTCGTTAACTTGTGTTGTTGTCTATTTATAACGCCAGCTGTTATCAATGACTCGGATATTTTGACTCGGCTATATTCCGATTACATTACGGCTGCATGCATTCCGAGGAAGTGTTATCGATCCATCGATTCGGCAATACAAAAAAAGATTTAAAATTTTAGGTTTCTTGAAAAACTCTCCTTAATGATGCTACAGCCAATGACAATTTTATAGTACGCGTCGTTAACTTGTGTTGTTGTCTATTTATAACGCTAGCTGCTATCAATGACTCGGATATTTTGACTCGGCTATATTCCGATTACATTACGGCTGCATGCATTCCGAGGAAGTGTTATCGATCCATCGATTCGGCAATACAAAATAAGTTTTTAAATTTTAGGTTTCTTGAAAAACTCTCCTTAATGATGCTACAACCAATGACAATTTTATTATACGCGACGTTAACTTGTGTTGTTGTCTATTTATAACGCCAGCTGTTATCAATGACTCGGATATTTTGACTCGGCTATATTCCGATTACATTACGGCTGCATGCATTCCGAGGAAGTGTTATCGATCCATCGATTCGGCAATACAAAATAAGTTTTTAAATTTTAGGTTTCTTGAAAAACTCTCCTTAATGATGCTACAACCAATGACAATTTTATTGTACGCGACGTTAACTTGTGTTGTTGTCTATTTATAACGCCAGCTGTTATCAATGACTCGGATATTTAGACTCGGCTATATTCCGATTACATTACGGCTGCATGCATTCCGAGGAAGTGTTATCGATCCATCGATTCGGCAATACAAAATAAGTTTTTAAATTTTAGGTTTCTTGAAAAACTCTCCTTAATGATGCTACAACCAAT
Source organism: Scirpophaga incertulas (assembly GCA_036419045.1). Lineage (NCBI taxonomy): Eukaryota > Metazoa > Arthropoda > Insecta > Lepidoptera > Crambidae > Scirpophaga > Scirpophaga incertulas. The sequence continues at coordinate 28,368,842 of CM071632.1, read as the reverse complement.
GACAATTTTATTGTACGCGACGTTAACTTGTGTTGTTGTCTATTTATAACACCAGCTGTTATCAATGACTCGGATATTTAGACTCGGCTATATTCCGATTACATTACGGCTGCATGCATTCCGTGGAAGTGTTATCGATCCATCGATTCGGCAATACCCTTGCGCAGCTTCTTCTCGACCCCTGGAGTAGGGTCGGGGTGACCGTTCAGGAATATAATCCTCTTCAGTGGTTTCTAACGCCACCCGTGACAACGGGTGGGTCATTGGGTTTGGCATTTAGCCGATGGTTGTCCTGTTAGTTTTTTGTGGCTTCATTATGCTTGCGGGATCTGCTGAGCTCTGGTGACCATTGACGAGAAAATGCTGCAGAGCTCTAGCATGCATTTTAGTATTGTAAACTCCGGGTTTACTTTGGTTTTGAGCTGCGAAAGTGCGGCCATGAAGGTGGCCTCACACTTCCTGTGTAGGTCACTAGGCCATACACTTTCAATTTCGGCTGTAGTATTTGAGTTTTCGGCTTCATTTTCTTTGTCGTATTGGAATTCGTTTTCTGCACTATCGTTTTCTAGTGCTGCGGTTGCGTTTGATTTCTCGCACGGCTTTTGTGCGGGCGGCTGATCTTCCTTATTCGGCTTCCCCTTGAGGGAGGGGGGTGCCGTATTTGGATTGTCCTGTGGTTCAGGCGTATTAGGGGTGCGCCTGATGGTTTTCTTTTTTCTTGTTGGAATCTCGTGGTGGCTGCTGTTTCTGGCCTCTTGCTCTCTGCGCGTGTATACACGGGAGCGGGGTGGCGGCTTTCTTCTGGCATTGTTGGCAGCGGCCATCAGCGAATGTGGTGCTGACGGCTCGCTGTCTTCTACCGAGGTGATGGTAGAGGCCGTGGGTGGGGCGGTATCAGCTGTCTTCCTTGTATAGGCAGTCTTGGTGGCGCGTTGGTTTTGCGCCTCCCTTTGGTAGGCCGGGCACCGGACCAAGTTGATTCGGCAATACAAAATAAGTTTTTAAATTTTAGGTTTTTGAAAAACTCTCCTTAATGATGCTACAATCGATGACAATTTTATAGTAGTTAACTTGCCATTTCTTTTGATACAAAAAGAAGATTATAAATTACTGAAATACTCACCATTTAATTGAGTTTGTTGAGCCGATATGATGACAGACAACGTGTTCGTGTTGCCTAAAGCCAGCCAGTATAAAAAAAAAGTACAGACTAAAGCTGACTAAATATATAGTCTGCGGAGTCGTACAATTATTTGACACTTACATATCAGATCTGTAATGTATACTAAACAATCTGCGATTACGAAGATTTAGTAACGAGTAGTTAGTACTGTCAACTACGACTGGTTACCACAGGTTCATTACTATTGGAGGTGACGTCAGCACATAGAATGGTAACATTAGAAACGGTTCATACATACAATGTATGTATTGGGAGTAAACTGTTGAATAACATCGTGGGAAACGTAAACTGCGAATACTAAGAAACTTACAATCCCGAAGGAAGTCCGAATTTGGTGACTATGTTGCAGCGCTCAACTTATTATACATAAGTCCTACTACTCTATAATCGGGACGTCCCAAGTTTATAAAGTCACCCAATTTGTGCTAGCGTATAAACTAAATTGCCAGAACGTTGTTATTTCCTGAACGAGACGGAAAGAGATAAAAATGATATAATATAAACTCGAAGAAAAGAACGAGGTCTTCATTCTCTCCCTGTTGCTATACTGACTAAATGAAATTTCACCATAATTGGTGTATTTTACATATATAATAAGAGTAATAATAATACTCTTTTATTGGTAAAAATATTGTAGAAACAACAATGTATCTGCGATTATCAATGTTGAAGATACAGCGACAAGTTTGCGGCGCTGTTATTTGATGGCGCGGCATGAATGTACGGGATAGAAACGACGTCTTCCCTCTAGCTATTGCTGTGCGAAAGAAATTACACTAATTGTCCGATTGTGACCGATAGTTTCGACGAGCTAGTATGATATCTATTGCTTATTTGTATATAACATCGTTGTTTGTATCACACGGGGCATACGCAAAGTTCAGATTACAATTTTTATACGGAGATTTTGCATCCGAAACAGCGAGCTGTAACGGCTGCAGTGCGCGAAATACCTTTCGTTGCTATGGCAGCTACAAAAATCCCTAAGCGCCGTAAATTATTCGTTGTTTATGTGCTTTTCCTCATTTATTTATAAACCGTTTAGATACAAGCAGTCTTTGCAGAAGTAATATTTTGATAACAACTGATCAACTAAAGTGATTGTTAATAAGAAAATGATACTACAAAATTGCGACTGTAAGATATCGAGAGAATGACAATATAAGTAGTACAAATTGTAAACCAACAAGTGTTGTCCTCCATTCAATGACCTATTCGATTGCCTTTCGAACATAGTCCTAAGTTAGTTGGTAAGTCGGAACGTGCAGGCTAAACGCCGCCGCAAGCAAATCTTTGTGCGGAGAAAACACCGCGCCGCGTTCATTTCACGTTTAACATTAAATGTGTAATGCGGCGGGACGCATAACAGGTAATGAAGGTTGTACAATGCTCCATCCACGACCTGCGCTTCTCAGGCCTATATTACAGAATAAGACTCGGAACTTAAATCTCTCCGTGAGTATAGATAGAAAGGGATAGCGCTGTGGGCATAATAGCACTATTCCTTTCTAAATGTAATCAAGCAGAGATTTTGGTTTAATTTTTGAATACGATCCTTAGTATGTCTTGCCTTAATGTGCATAAAGCAATAAACACAAGAATTTATGACACGTTTTGTCCGTTGCGACTTTCTCCTTGATTCAACCCACTCCCACGGCCCACAACTTGCTGTATATATTTTTGGGTCTACATTTAATACGATTGCATTCCATAGGTAAATACAATATAACACATACTATAAATAAACGAAGAGCTCTATGGGCCCTGTAGAGAATAGTAATAATTATTTTATGATTATTATTACTAACTACCTGGTGCCCGCGACTTCGTCTGCGCAGGATTAGTATTTCCAGTAGCTTATATTAACGTGGCGTATATCTTTTGTATAACCTATGTATTATTCTGATATTTAAGCTATATAAATATATAAAAAGCTATGAAAAGTTTAATTAAAATCCGTTATATTTTTTAGGTGAAATAAAAACAAACATCCATCCATTCAAACTTTCACGTTTAGAGTATTAGTAAGATTATTGTTAATTTGATATTATATTAATTATTTATTCTATTATTTGTTTAGTTACATATATGTTTGTGTAATATGTTCAATGTTTATTAATTTAAATTTCAAATAAAAATGGTATTTGAAAATTATTGTTTCAATTTTTATTTATCATGTCTTTAATGATCGATATAAATAGTTCGTCTTATAAATATTCAGTTATTCTATAATAACACTTCTTAGTGAGTATTTTTCTATCATTCATGAAATATTTGTCATCGTTTAGGTATATTCGAATAATATACAGTCGTATATATCGTCTATAGATAGGCGTCTAAAGCTGTAATGTAGCAATCACTCCTGTATACTTATTTATCCTGCTAGTGTGCGTAATATTTTAAGTTTTGTATAAACACTTACACTCACGCTTCTATTGAAACTGTCTTATCAGATAATACTTATGAAATATCACATTTCTCGGAAATATTGTTGTTGTTTTGTCACTTAGTCATAGAGAAAGCTACTTAGGACAGGTAAATGTGCTTGTTGTATTAAACGATCGGACCGGATGCGTGACCGCGAATTAATAATAGACAAGTAACTCTATTTGGTGACTTTTATATTAGCAAATGGTCAAACAAGAAGACTGAATCTATTTATACCTATCTATATATCGCCTATATACATCCTTTGAGATTCACAACAATGAGAACACTGCTTGACTGCTCTCATATAAAACGCCAAGAAATTGTCAACGCGCTGAATTGGTCCGCGGGGAAGTGTCATGACACCACTATTATTTAACCTCAGACAGTATTGTCCAGATATCCTGCATCACACCCTCTCCTGAGAAGCGGTCGCTCTCAATACGAGGTCAGATTTTTATTCCCTATTATTTGTAGTTACCATTGCACTATCCTGCCAAGGATTGAAGCTAGCACTAGTACAAAAGATACTGGAGACGCCCGCGCCACTTTTGGCTAGCTCCTTACCTTTGGTTCGATAATAATCTGATGCTGTATATCATACAGATAACGTATTCATCTACTGCATCTGCTACAAAATGTTATTTTATAACAAACCAAAAACATTATCCTTATTAATTGATACGCCACATGTTCTAATAAACATGGCGCATGGATAAAACACATATCTGCAATGTAATAAGTAGTAACGGCCAGTGCCCATGAATGAGTAACCGGCCAGCATAGCGGCGTTAGCGCCGATCCATAACCGGCACGGAATGGAGGAAGTCCCTCCATATATGTGCAGGCTCCGATCAGACGCTTTGACCGCCGCGACGCGGCAATGCGATCAATTACGTACTAACATAGATTCAGTTACATCATTATCGGAACGACGATCGATTGATCGGTTTTCCCATGAGGATTTGAGTGCATTTTAATGTATGCCTGTTTTATCAATGAATTTTTATAATACACAAAATATTTTACTCACCTCACTAGCTCGGATCGATTATGTTATTCCTCAATGTCTGAGTACATTTTATTCGTTTGCATTAAACAAAATTTACCTGGAGAGAGAATATACCAAGGTCGTTTTCTTGAGTAACGCCGTCTTACCTATGTCTGCAGTAAAACAACCATTTTCGCATAACTGTGTTCCGGTGTGAAGATTAAGATAGGCAATGATATTATTGTGTACTGTGACTTACATATTTGTCGCAAGTTGGCAACACACTGTATATTGAAAGACATTGCAGACTTACCGGGAATGTGTAGTACTCCTCAGGGAGCAAGGATCCACAAGGTCTTAGCCAAATCACCATCCAACCAACTGGGACTACTAAAGAAACCAGATGGCTCTTACACTGAAACAGAGGAAGAAACGTTAGAGTTACTAGCGAACACCCACTTCCCTGGTTCAATAAATATGCTCGAAAACTATGGCTCTGAACATTCCAATTGCCTTACCAGACCCAAAAGGGAAGACTGGAGGCGAGCTGCAATGAATATCAGGCCATATAAAGTAGGCTGGGCTATTGATACTTTTAAGCCTTTCAAATCAGCAGGTGAGGATGACATATTCCCAGCTCTGCTACAACGAGCTAAAGACATCCTCATTCCACATCTGGTAAAAATTTTCCGGGCAAGCTATGCTTGGGGATATATGCCAAAAACATGGTGCTTGGTCAAAGTCCGCTTTATACCGAAAGCAGGGAAAAAGGACTACTCCCAACCGAAGTCCTTTAGACCAATAAGCCTAACCTCCTTTCTTTTAAAGATAATGGAAAAATTAATTGACGGTTGCATCAGGGAGGGCCCTCTAAAGGAACTACCTCTGCATCCGAAACAACATGCCTATCAAAAAGGAAAATCCACAGAGACTGCCTTACTAGAGCTTACGGACAACATCCACAGAGCTCATGAGGACAGGCAAATAGCCGTCTGTGCATTCCTAGATATAGAAGGAGCATTTGACAACGTGACCACCACCTCTCTAACCAAAGGGCTGAAGAACAAAGGGATCGATGAAACAACGACCCGATGGATAGTTGCAATGCTAAAAAACAGAATAGTAAAAATAGACCTCCATAAGGTAACTAGAAGCTTCAAAGCGACAAGAGGTTGCCCGCAAGGAGGCGTTTTATCGCCATTGCTATGGTCCCTTGTCATAGATGAACTTTTAGTAAAAACTTCAGAAATGAATCTTAACGTACAGAGCTATGCAGATGACGTAGTGGCCTGTGTCATAGGCCCTTGTCAAAGCACTGTGACCTCAATTTTACAGAAAACCGTAAACACAATTGTTAACTGGTGTTCAGAAAATCAACTGACTGTAAATCCTACAAAAACTATTGTAGTCCCTTTTACTAGGAAGAGAAAGCTGGATAAGCTTTCACCACTGACTATTAAAGGAACAACAATACCATTTTCAACAGAGGTCAAGTACTTGGGCGTAATCATCGACAAGAGACTGACCTGGGAGTCACACCTTAAGAACACGATACAAAAGGCAAAAACTGCCTTAGGTATATGTCAACGGCTTGTAGGGACGAGATGGGGACTAAACCCAAAAATCACCTTATGGCTTTACACCACCATTGTCAGGCCGTCAATAACTTACGCCTGTACGATATGGGGCTCGAAGGCACAGCAAGTTACGGCTATAAAAAAGCTATCAGGCCTGCAGCGCACTGCATGCCTGATGGCTACAGGAGCCGTTAGATCAACACCAGCCATAGCCCTTAATGCAATCCTCAGCCTCCCACCTCTAAACCTCTTTATCGAGAAGGAGATGATGGCTGGCATCTATAGGACTAACGCTGGCATAGAACACTGGAAATCCCAGACAATAAGGACACTACATCAAAAAGTGTTTGAATGTCCACTTCTTGCAATGACGACAGACGTCTTGCTTCCAGAAGTTAACTTCCACAAGAATTTCACTGTGGAAATCACCAAGAGGGAAGACTGGGCGCAAGGCCGACATAGTGATCCCTTAAATGACGGGAGTCTGGTGTGGTTTACCGATGGCTCAAAAATGGGGGCTAACGTAGGATGTGGCATATATGGGGGCAGACCCAGGGTTAGCAAAAGCATAAATCTGGGAAAGTATGCCACTATATTCCAGGCGGAAGTCTGTGCCATAATTGAATGTGTACAAGCGAACCGCCAACGAAACTACGTAAACCAAAAAATCGTAATCAATTCAGACAGCCAGGCAGCTTTACTAGCAATAAACAATAACACCCTTAAATCAAAGCTAGTAAAAGACTGTGTGAAAAAACTCAATGACCTGGGAGAAAAGAACAAAATCACTCTCAAATGGGTGCCAGGTCATTCTGGAATAACCGGCAATGAGAAGGCCGATGAACTAGCCAGGGCTGGGGCTCAAGGAATACAGTTCGGCCCAGAGCCTATCTGTGGTATCTCAAAGAACCAGGCCATGCAATACCTGAAAACTCGCCTTCTTAACGAGGCGAAAGCAGACTGGCACAGTACGTCCGGGATGACACACTCAAAAGCACTAATCGAACCATACTCTCGCAAACGCACTGACGAGCTATTAAAGCTTAACAGGAGTAACTTGAGCGTGATGGTTAGGGCTTTGACCGGTCACTGCATGTTGAATAGACACCTTCACAACATGAAACTTAAGGACACTGACACATGCAGAGTCTGCGAACAAGAGCGTGAAACACCAATACACCTCTTATGCTACTGTGAACCGCTGATTCACAAAAGAAACAGACACCTGGGGAAACACATCCTTGACCCAGATGAAATAAAAACAATCCGAACTGGGAACATCCTATCTTTCTTGGTCAGTGCCCAGTTAAGGGAGCTACTGTAGGGCCTACATGGAACCTACACAGGAGGCTGGTCACAATAGATCTTAATAGGTCGCAGTGATGCACATCAGCCCCGACTTACATGAAATAATAATAATAAAATACCGGGAATGTGGTTGTTTGTCAATATAAAATAATAAAAAATAGTTAAGTCTGTCATATATAATATTCGTACTAGCGGATTCGACTGCGTGATTTTTGTTTTCCTTCTTTTCTCCATATTTCTGAAAGAAATGAGGCGTTATACTTTGTTTTATGAAAAGTTTGTTTGTCTATGAAACCGTCTCTATGCTAAGAACTCTATTTTTGAATTACGAGCGATACAAGCTAGAGCATGTTATAATATTTTACTTGTTCAGATTTCTATATGAATACTCGTACAAGGAATTAACGGTGCAAGAAAAATATTATTTATAAGATTTATGTATAACAGCCAGTTTCCTTGATCGGAAACTAGATTGTATAGATTTTTTTGTATTGAATAAACTACAATGCACTTACTCTTTAACTCTCACATGCCTTGTCAGCCTGAAGGCGTGTTACAGTACAAATACGTAAAAAATATGCACGTTCATCTCGTCCCCATATTTCTCGACGAAAGCCACGCCAACCGGCTCCTATTTGTGATATTAACAAGTTCATTATGAGTCCCCTTCCATTTTGACACCGTGATCTACCTACCGCTTCCACAGAGCCACGTTTAAACGTCCCCGGAAACTTACCGCGTTCCGGTGCGTTAGTTTTGCAATATGTTCTCAGGATTGCACTGTGACCTAGTCGCTTTTGTCAGCCGTGCAACAATAAGACCGTCTTTGGAGTTTCAACTCGCAATACATGTGATGTGTGTACGTGCCTATCGAATAGTTTTTACGCTAATGTGCTATCGTCAAATAAAAACGTTCGTCGTCTCAATCGACATTTTTGCTTGCACTAGACCTAGAATAATTTTGCGATGCATAGTGCAATTGTGCAAACACAATTTCCGATATAACTGTCAAATTTCAGATTTGAATTTAATTTGAACATATTTTTTTTATAAACAATATTGCCCCATTAGGATTTTTATCTTGTATCGTGGGTGCAGTCACAAACATACAACCTTACATTAACCTACTGTATGGAACAAACTTTTGTTGCTCATTGAAAATAACTGTCCCGTGCGGGAACCGAACTCTCGAGTTAAGTTAGAAATATGAATCGCCTAATTAACTGACAGCTTCGTGCAGCTGTCAGTTCACTACGTGACAAATGAGACTCAATTTTATGAAATCGCCAAACCGAAACAAAGTCACATTGCAGTCGACATTATATCCACTCACCGAGCAACGGACATTTGTCCTCATAAAATGACGTCATTTGGCATCGAAAGTGAACAGGGCGGTGACGTCATAGGTGAAGTGCTATCCGTGATCAAAATGGAAAGAAACGCGGTTCAGGTCGTTAATTACACGATGTTCAGAACGAAATAAAGCTTGAAAATTTTGACTATCATCAAAACATTGCATTTTCGGCAGTGATGTGTTTAACAGCCGGGCGATTATTTTATTTTCTGTTCTTATTTATTTCACTCACTTGAATACGATCGTTTATTGATACATATTTCTCATACAACATAGCAGACCTAAATATATTCTTAGGAATGTGTGTACAGCATTAACAGCACATAACTAGAGCAGTACACATCTTTCCAACTAAGGTAATAGGCCACAGACAAACTTATCATCTATTATCATTACTTATCATCGTAATACCATCACAACATACACAGAAATTGCAATACTGTAAATTTAAAATTTAGGCATATGTTTACTGGTTTCTAAATACTTTTAGAGATAAAGATAAATTGAAGATATTTATTAGAAATACAATTCCACAGCAAAAACCCAAATGTTTTTCTATTTCTTCTATGTCTACACATTGTTTCCGCTCAGCGCGCAACGGACAGATTGTCCTCATAAACGATTTGATGAACTGACGTGTCCTAACACGTTAGTATATTTATTTTTTCGAAATGGAATGCTGTTTCGTACCGGTCCTGAGAAAGGCTATTCGCCAGACGCGAGTGGGCTAACAATATGTGTTTTCTATGCGATCTTAAATGTCGCATTTTCGGACAATATTTCTCAAAATCAATGGATGTATGAAATTATACCAGTTTCTGTAAATGAACTTATAACTAACGTGTACATTGATAATCAGGGTCAAATACCCGATAACTCTATTACTTTGGACCTTATACGAAACTGTATTTAGCGCCGGAAAAGCAAATTTTCCACAAGTTGGCGTGGCGTGTCATGCCTGTGTATAAAAATCCTTGCTTATCGGGCTTCGCCGCACATGCATACACTCATGTTGGTCGTCACAAGCCCTGTGGAAGTTCCAATATGAAGTTATATAATTTCAAGTGACAGTGTACCGAAAATACACGAAGCTATCCTAAGTGAATAAAATATCTCATTATTTGTAAATTATTTTACGTTACCTTAAGACGCAATCGTACTAATATTATAAACGCCAAAGGTTGTGTGGATGGATGTTTGAAACCCTTTCACTGACTAGATTTTAATGAATCCTTCAATAATATAGCTTATATATATATATATATATATATATATATATATATATATATATATATTATATATATATATATATATATATATATATATATAATTTATAAAGATATACGCCATGTTAATATAAACTATGCTTGCTTGCTTAGTATAGTTTATATTGTCAGCCGTGCATACCCGCAATCGTCGAGCATGTATGAGGAATGTTATGAAAGTAGATGAAGCGAAAGAGATATGTAAGGACCGTAGCAAGTGGAAGGACGTAATCTCTGCCTACCCCCGTGGGAAAAGGGCGTGAGTGTATGTATGTATGTAATATAAACTACTCGAAATACTAATCTTGTGCAGACAAAGTCGCGGGCGCCAACTCATGCACATAATTTTAAAATCATTCCCAATCATCCTAAAATAGTTTTTGAAGATTTTACCTGAAGCAATATAAATTTTCCACTTCGTCACCTAGTTGAAAGATAATGGGCATTACACTAAATGATACAAGATTCATGGAGGCAAACGCACGTGGCCACCTATGTCGTCGTCTCCTTGGCGCAGTGTCACGAATCAAAAGGAGTGTAAAGCCTCTGCGGTGGGAACTTAGAATTAGAACGCTATTTTAATTCCCTACCAGTGCAGTGTTGAGTTTGTTGACTTAGATGTCAGTATGTTTTCAGATAACAACATGTTACATTTAATTCCAATGTATGTTGGTCATTTTAACATGCAAATTAAGAAGTAATCCTGTAGAACCAGTTATATTGGAGACTGGACTTCCTTATACTACAAACGATCTGTTCGTTAACTTGCACTAACCTTATCAACTAATATCGCATATTTCTCATATAATCCACTGTCACCGTTGACAGTGCTCTTTATCGAAAAGGGATTACAGATGCATTAGTTGTACAAAGTCGCACAGATACTGTATCGGCGATTTGTTAAAGTTTATCATTTAGACAACAGTAAAGTAAACATTTATCTTTATTTTAAATGTTTAACTTTGAAAATTTAAAAAAGAAGAACAGCTAAGAAATTAGGAACATAAGTAGGCGATCGACCAGTCAAATAATGAATACGGGAATGTTAATTATTAGCTTATTAATGCTTTAGTAAGGTTAAAGATGTACCTAATTTCTTATCTGTTCTTCTCAACAAGACTCCCAATTACTTACAGACTTGAAGAATAGCTCATTGTGTTCTTATAATTTGTTTTAACGTCATAGTGCCCGTCAAAAGTCTATGTTGAATAATAATTTTAGAATTTGGAATGTTCGATAATAATAACAAGATGAAAGTGCGCGTCACCTTCACCTGCTTCGACAACAATGCATCTTATTGTCGTAATGCAACACCCAAATTCCCATGCATCAACTGCGCCCGCTCCAACATAGGGTTGTCTCCGATTGTAAAAACGCAAGCAATAAAATTAACTCGCTCAGCTAAACTCTCCGTATAATCACTGATATTGACAATCAAAGAAAAGTACAGCGTTTTGAAATTAAATCAGGTCGGTGGTTGCGCGGATCGCGGTCGGCACCAGTGCTTGCCATTCATCTATGTCGCTGGACCGTACATACATACATATATGTGACGCCTTGTTCCCAATGGGGTAGGCAGAGACCACCTCTCTCCACTTGCTACGATCCTGGCACACTTCTCTTGCTTCCTTCACTTTCATGAGCGTCTTCATGCATGCTCGTCGGTTGCGAGTACTCTTGCCTTTCTTTAGGACATCTTGGATTTGATCGAGATATGTCCGCCTAGGTCGACCTGAACCGATTCGTCCTATCATTCTTACCTTGTGTATCTCTTTCGTTAATCTTCCTTCATTCATTCTTTCAACATGGCCGAACCATCTAAGCATCCCTTTCTCTATCTTTGTCACTACATCTTCAACTACGCCGCATCGCTCCCTTATCACACTGTTATTGACTTTTGTCGTTCAGATTCACTCCAATTATACTTCTCAAGCTTCTCATCTCCCCAGCATTAATCCTACTTTCATGTTTCTTCTGCCACAGCCAACATTCACTAGCATACATCAATGTGGGGATCAACACGCCTCCATGCGCAGCCAGTCGTGCTCTTTGTGATACGTTCTGGCTATTCATGAAGTTATGAAGTGCCCCATTTACTTGATTCCCTTTCAAAACTCTTCTTTCAATATCACCATCACACTTGCCATCTCTCGTAAACTGTGAACCCAAATATACAAATTCTTTCACTTGTTCTACTTTATTGTCCCACAATCATAATATCACAGTTTGACCAGAACTTTGGTAAAGGGAAATTTTGCAGTATACAAACGCAGAACTCTTTGTTATAAGGTATTATTACTTAATCACTTTCGCACATCAAAGAAGTCACGCTATTGGTTTACCTATCTATACAGTGGACATCTTGTACTGAAACGAACCAGCAAGACTTATTTTTTTCGCTTTATTATAATAGTGTCGTCAATTGCTGCAAAAGCTGGCCTCATTGCACAAGGCTGAGGAAAGCCTACAGCACTAAGTTTAAACTCAACTTTCGTTACAGAATTAGATAAATATCAAACCTCTGCAGGTGAATATTTTGTACAGCGGTTTTAAGGTGTAGCCATCTCTGAGGTCCCGGGTTCGAATCCCGGTAAGGGCAGATGTTTGTGTGATGAATGCGAGCATTTCGTTGTTAATGTGTATTTCCATCAAACATTGATATATGTATAATATATGTATGTCTATCCGTCACCCTAGATCCCATAACACAAGCCTTACATTACTTACTTTGCGTTAGTGTAAGAAATATACATTATTACTTTATTATAACTTCGAATAACCAATCCAGGGAACTTGAAACTTTATATAACATATTAGATACCGTATATCTTATCATTATAATGTTGGCTATAACAACTTCTTTGTCTTTGACTGTCGAATAAAATTACACATTCAGTGAACTTTATTACAAAGTTTGTGTAACCATACATTACGATAATCAGCAGGATACTAACTAAGTCATCGTTCTCAGAACAGCAACAGTTGTGTGACTACAATGTAATTTGCAAATTGTAACATAACTCTTTTCCACGTTTCCGCCTAAACTTTTGCAATATTGTACGAATAATATTATATCATTTATATTCGAGCTCCTGTTACATACTACAGTTTGCATTGAGGTCATAAATCGTTAAAATAATCTTAAAAAGTAATCGAAAATTCCATCGATTCACCATTAGGGCCCATAGTGTTGAAAGAGAAGTGCTGGAAGCAGCGCCTAGAACTTGCGTTAAACTACATGAATATCGGTAAAATACAGTACTTGAGGTCTGTATTTTATTTTTATTAAAGCGTCTAACGTTTAGCAATTAACTATCTTGGCCAACCTTTAACGTTCCTATTCGTTATCGTTGCCGCTATCATGTCTGTACTATATGACTCAGCCACGTTTCTTGAATAGGGTTTCGGTGTGTAGGTACATACGTACTCGAGGCGAATAATAGAAGTACACGAGCCTTGTGAACTCCGTGACCAAGCCTCGTAATGCGGCACAATCGAAGGTGTTAAGTAAAAAAGGATCCTATTTAACAGATAATTGCACCCTGCGCTTAAATTTATTGCCAATTTAATTATACAATCTCTTGACTGGCTTGGATTTTTTGTACACGTTAGTAATAAATGTCTGTACGAGTTCAATTTGATTCGAAAAAAAAAACAACTATTAGCTATCGTCAACTTTTAGTCATGTGTAGTCAGCAACACTTCAAGTTTTACATACCTATGCATAATACCTATGACGACAACTATTGATTTATTAATTATATTATTGGTGTATGAGCATGCACTTGTTGATCGACATTTATCGATTGACATAAGCATCCGTCCTTGTCACTCCGTTAAGATATCTGTCAAATTTACCGTTCTTTTTTTGTTGAGAGTTTCTCTATTGGGTGAAATGATGATTATGTTGATGATGATGTCGATTTTAACTATATATATTTTTTCGAGAATACATAAACATACCCACTCCAGTTTTGCAATTCCGGCAGTGGCAAGCAGCAATACTGTTCACATTACTACAAACCCATGTTATCTCTGAAAAATGTTGTTATTTCGCTTTATTTTTTTTTAAACATATGACAGCAAACATTTTGGATTTCATATCGCCTTATAGTAAACGATAATATGGCCGAAGGTTTATTTGTTTCACCTCTAACTGTAAAAACTCGTGAAACTACATGAAATGTTATTTATTTTCTAATTAAACATAAAAACTAAACAAACTTGCAAAATATAAACGAATAAAATGGCCACATAAAGATATTACACATTTAATATTTCGACTCCAATCCGGACTCCAGACCGATCGAGGTAGCTCGACTGATGTAACCTACCGACCAAACTCAGCCCAAAGCCTTGGTCCTAATGACCTCATAGTAAAAGCGACCGCTCCTCAACCTATTCTTTTTTATTTATATAGATGTCGCGACCCAGAAGATCTAAGTTAACATAAGGCTATATACAGTTGTTAGTCAGTATGTAGTTCGCTGGGAGCTAACACCGTTAATTAATTGTTGTCCTCCGCAGACAGTCCAACACGGCTTCCCCCACCGGGCGTCGGCGCTGGCATGGGACCCGCTGTTGCGGCTCGCAGCGCTGGGCACCGCCACTGGTGCCATCAAAGTGTACGGCCGACCTGGCGTCGAGCTATACGGCCAGCACACCAACCCAGACTCGCCCGTTTTACAGATACACTTCATTCCAGGTACAGTCAATAACACATCAAGCTTTAACACTAAGTAAAGTCGCACTGAGCCAGCGTGGTTAACTGAGCCCCTCAGTGGTGACAAATAGACTTTATTAATACATTTCTTTGAATGACAACTGTTAGCCACAGATGATTGTAGCAACTCCCATCTTAAGATTAATTCGGGAAATATTGACGGGTTCTGAGCTTTACTCGAGAACACAACGAGATGGAATTTCTTTTTAACAATCGCGAAATAATAAGTACTTTAGCATTACTAGAAAAAAAAATATTTTATTATGATAGCTAACAGCAATAATAGCGAATATAAAGAACTAAAGTAATATATTTATTATTATTTTTATTTATTATAATAAAACAAATTAAAATAAATAATAAAAACAATATCATAAAAAGAATGCAACAATAAAACGTATAAAAAATACAAAATTATAAATTGGACGTGCTTAAGCTGCTTCTCCTAGAAAATAATTCAACAGAACATTTCTGATGCTATGGATGAAATATATCTACCTCGACATCAAGACCGCTATATTGTATTGTATATATTTTTATTGTACATACAAAAACAAAGCATATTATCGATTATTACACACGGAAAAAACAGTTTATACAATAGGTGGACTTATCCCATATATGAATCTCTTCCACTCAATCTTTGAAAAATAAAAAGGAATAGCGGTGTGGCGTTAGAATACAGCAATATGTTAAATATATTAAACATGAGTATATTTCGGCAATATAATAATTACCAAATTTATAACTGCGTCCAAAATTATATGTCGACAAAGAGTACGCGTTATTTGTTTTTAGTTAGAATAAAAGCTGAAAATATTGTTCGTCGCGTAACCTAAGCAGGTTCAAGTTTTTAATTAATAATGAAAAAGTTTCTCTTTCAGGCACAGGCCGACTAATATCATTATGCGACGACAACAGCCTGCATTTATGGGAGATCACGGAGAAGTCCTTAGTAGAATTGAAAACATACACGTTCGAAGGAAAAAACAAGAAAATATCGTCGCTCTGCGTCGAGTCATCGGGAAAGAATTTATTGCTCGGAACGGAGAGTGGAAACCTATACTCGATAGATTTAAATACATTCACATTAAATGAGGATGTAATTTACCAGGATGTGGTTATGCAAAAGTGAGTATGAATATATCGGAAGCATACTCTTTACCGGGGTCGTCTGAATGGGTACCTCGCGCCTTACTTATTTCTGCCGTGCAATGTTTTTTTGCGGTATAAAGTGACATTACTAAGTACTGTGACTTTACATCTTATTTTTTTTTTATACTACAACGTTAGCAAAAAGGCTTACGGCCTGCCTGATGGTAAGCAGTCACCGTCGCCTATGGACGCTTGCAACTTGCATATCTCATGTTGTCAACTCATAGTGTGGTTTTTGTGGGTGGTGCAACTATAACCATTTACTATTAAGTCAGCAGTCGGCTAGTTTGTCAACATATGACATAAAAAGAGCTATTGTTTTCTTCAGCAGCATTATTTATAAAATACTAATGACTAATACAAGACCAAACTGACACGGATAGGAACCCAATGAGCGTCTGTGGCAAACTAACATCCAGTGCTTGTGGTGTCTGGCGAAATGTCAACTGCATCGGTCAATTTTTTTACCTTGTAAAGCCAAAGTAGTTTTTATTCACTTAATAGTGAGTGTTATATTTACAATACAGACACAAAAATGAGCTTACGAAAATTTTGATTGAATAAATATAGTAACTATGATTTATTAAAATAGAATGGATTTTCTTGTAAATTATTAAATCCAAGAGACGTTTTCGTGTTTGACAGCATCTACAATTCTGCTGATAAAATTATCGAATATCATAATTATTACATTTTTGATCGAAATGTCAATTATTAACGAGCGAGCGTCGGTTGGGGTCGCTATTTAAGTCCCGTTAATCAAAGCCAACAACGAAATCTGGTGGTGAAAATTCTAAGTACGGTATATTGATTGCGACTTGACAAGGTTGATATAGATCAAAATTCTATAAACATTTATAATTATTTTTTTTACTTCGTAATAAGTACTTTTATAAATATTTTTTTGTCTTTATATTAGAAGATAATATAATTTAAGTTTTTTTTTTTTATTGATATTACTAAGTTTACAAAAAAAAATTAAAGTT
Source organism: Scirpophaga incertulas (assembly GCA_036419045.1). Lineage (NCBI taxonomy): Eukaryota > Metazoa > Arthropoda > Insecta > Lepidoptera > Crambidae > Scirpophaga > Scirpophaga incertulas. Next base: position 28,351,873 of record CM071632.1, on the reverse strand, counting down.
TGACAATGGACGCCACTTAAACCACCGAGGTTTGTGTGTGGCGACAGCATTCCACGTTGTTTACAATGTTGTTTCCTTATTTTTAATTATACCTAAATGTTAACCTAAATATAAATAAATACAATTACTACAAATTTTATACTTACTTAACAAATTACAGACCCGTGTAACCGTGTAACTACTAACTACTAAATGATGAATAGGTACTGATTGAATAAAAATAGGTACTATCAGTGTATATTGAGATCCATTATTGTGGACCCCCTTTTTCATTTCATAGACCCCCATTTTTTTTTTTCACTCACGTAGACCCCTTGCAGGTTGCCATAGACCCCTAGGGGTCGATGTAGACCACTTTCATCTCTATCAATCACTGAATCACTGGTCTTAACTGTTGCGTGACTCTTATTCACACTTTCCAGTTGCCCAGAAGACTTCAAAGTGAACCCGGGGGCGGTGGAGAGCATATGCGAACACCCCAAAGTGCCCACCAAGCTCCTGATCGGCTACAACAGAGGCCTGGTGGTGCTGTGGGATCGGGGCACCGCCTCGCCCACACACACGTTCGTCTCCAACCAACAGCTGGAGAGCTTATGCTGGAATGATGATGGTAAGGTCACTATTTCATACAAATTCAAATTCAAAATCATTTATTCAGTCTGGGCTGTTACAAGCACTTGTGAATGTCGAAAAGCTACGCCATCGATTCGCAAATCTACGGCGGGAGACCTTGTACTGAGAAGAAACTCAGCAAGGGCTGTTTTTTTTTCCTGTATTAAATAGATACAGAGTCGTCAATTTGGAAAATGACTTCAATATTGATAATTCATGAAGTCACTTTCCGTTACATAATATAATTAATAAAAATATAATTTGAAAACATGCCTATATTAGGAATGCCGTGTCATACAGTTTTAAAAGAATATATTAAAGTTAAATTAAAATTATAATAAATACGAGTAGTACCCAGTATAGCAAAGAGCAGACTCATCTATATATACTTGGGAAGAGTTCCATTTTCCATGTCAAAAATATTCGGTTGCACCCAGATCTCAACGCCCAATGATATATCTTGATATTTCAAGTGCGTGTTGCACGTTTTAAGCACATAGTATCTTGAGTTAGTCCACTAATTATGTGTCTTTTGAAAATAGGAAATCAAATTTTAGGTTCAAATTTAGAGGAATATTTTCAACAGTCTCTCACAAATTATTTTGAAACTCCCAACAGAACAGTAAAATAAAATATTATATTGATTCTTTCTATGTAGGCTTCACATGTCCCCGAGGAGGGCTAGCCTGTATCGGCGGGGGAGCGGAGTCGGGGGGTTCCCGGAAGTAGCTTGGCGTTCTCGGGGGCTCCCTACATGCCTGAGGAAGGCCATCCCTGAGGTTTTTAGTGGGTAGGCCTCCCCCTTCTGGGGAGGAGAGCCCCACATAACCGCCGGCTCGCCACAGCCGGGGTATGCAACTTAATGCATTTTCCTCAGGGGAAAAAAAAGGCTTCACATGTCATTCATTAAAAATGTCGATGAAAACTAGACAATAAGCTATCATTACGAATGAAGTTCTGCTTTTTTTTCAGGCGAGCACTTCACTTCATCCCACAACGACGGATCGTACGTGACCTGGGAAGTCGCGGCGGCTGCCAGTGACCGACCGTTGAAGGAACCGGTGACCCCCTACGGCCCGTACCCTTGCAAAGCTATCTCGAAGATACTGACGCGGACCAGCGTCGACGGGCAGGAAATCCTTATATATGCTGGTAAGAAAATCTCGACTAGCTTGCTACATCAATGACCCCCCATAGCCAAAAGCATTGAACCTGTGACCCCTGGACTTTTTAAGGTCACTTCGAAAGATATTGACACAGACCAGCATCAATGCTCAAAATATCCCTACAAACTATAATTCAACTAACATGCTAAACCAGTGACCCCCATTGTCAAAAACATTAAACCGGTGATCCCATAGAGTTAAGGTTAAGGTCAAAAGGTACTGACGCAGACCACCGTTGACGGGCAGGACATCTTTATATACGATTAACTAACGTAAGAATAACTCGCCTAACCTGCTAAACCGGTGACCACCCATAGCTATTGTGTTGAAGGAATGTATTGAACCAGTAACTGTCCTCAGCCGTGTTAAAAATTCTGATGCAGACCAGCATTGATGGGTGGTGATCTATGTATATAAAATATGCTGACAACTAATTTGTCATAGGGGGCGTTCAAGTATTACGTAACGCAATTTGGGGGAGGGGGGGTCTCGTAAAACGTTACGATGCGTTACAGGGGGGAGTCTTTCTTACAACACGTTACGTAACATTGATTTTTTTAAATAAAAAATTTGGGAATTGTAACTCCCATATTGGCAGCCCTTTCCGTTTATATTTCACGGGGAATCCCTAGATTGTATTGTACGACATTTAATGTCGTTTTCGTTAGTGTTTATGTATACCAAGGATAAAAATTATAACATAACTTTTTGCGACTTTGGGGTAAAAATGATTACTTGAGTGTTAGGTAACGTTTACAGGTGGGGAGGGGGATGTAAAGAAAACGTTACGCTGCGTTACAAAGGGGGAGGGGGGGTTAAAAATCTTCACAAAAAGTTACGTAATACTTGAACGCCCCCATACCGGTGAATCCCAATTACATTCATAGACACTTAATGATAAAGGTCAGGATTAGTGAGTACCTTATAAATGGTAATAAAACCACCTATAAAATGAGTTGAACCTGTGAATTTTATGACCTCTTCAAATTCTGTATTCAAATAATTAAAACTGCATAATATTTACCAAAGTGAGATTTTATACCAGCGTTGTCTCTTCGATTAGTATCCAAGCGTACCCTGGTATAAAATCTCATCAAACAGAGGTAGTCTTCTGTCTTACCTATTGCTGCCGCTAGCCAGTAGTATTCTCATTGCTGCGTTCCGCTTACAACGGTAAGATATAGCAGTTAATCTACTGGCTACAGTGACTTTACCGCTTATATCCCAAAGTAGTAACATACACTGTTATTTTAATGAGGGGTTGCAGATTTTCAGCGAATATCACAGGGACCATATGTATTACAGGCGACTGTATGAACTTACCGTATGGATAATTGTCAACACATATACAACTAAAAATAAGACAACTGAAGTTACGCATAACGTGTTGTTTAATTTTGAGAATGTATTTATGCTTCAACAGTAATTTGCCTGTTTATTATGTAACTCTGCTGCTATCATCAAATTTGATGGAAATGTTGATTCAATGTAATAATTATTTTCATGAAGAAGCAATGTTAATACACTCTCAATAATTAATTTGATAACAATATAAAATATATTTTAACAATTCACTTTTATTACTATTAGGCAGTTCACACTTGACGTCCGATTACCTCGAGCGCTCTGTAAAGAAAAAACGTTCCGTCGTTCGTTTAGAAAAACCAACGCGCTACAAACAAATGAAAAGATATGAAAGAATGTATTAACAATAAAAAATAAATAAAAAACTACAATAATATTCAACAAATTATATACTGACACAGAAAAACTGGTTACTCGAAGCGCGCCAATAGATACTCTGATTGCTGGTATGTCCAAGAGGGAAGCTCTGCCTTTAATTTAAGTCTCGCCTGGTGAAGAATTTGTTTCCGAATATTGAAGTTATGTTGCGTTGTAAAAAAAGAACTTACATTGCGTTCAGAAACACATAAAAATAAATTAAATGTTACAAAGCAGTTACATAATTATGAAATGATAGCTTATTTCATAGTAATGGTGTTTGCAGTAAGTTGGGATTTTCTTTATTTCCAGGTGGCATGCCCAGAGCAGCGTATTCTGACAAATTCACGGTCACAGTGCAACAGGGCGAAAAACACGTAGCTTTTGATTTCACGAGTAGAGTGAGTATTGTAAAATGAACTGTATGTTTAAGCTAATTGGTGTTATAATAGCATGTAAACTTACTTACGTAGCGGACGTACGTGAATGCTGTTTTTGTTTCATAATAAGCTTTAAAATGACTTACATAAAGACTACTAACTAAAATGCGAATTATGACGAAAATTCGAATTTTCTTTTATGAAAATATTAACAATTAAAGATAAGAGGGTAAGTAATTGCACATAATTACACATGTGTGGTATGCATATTTGCTTCATGAAATTTCCAATGCACAGTACAGAAAAAAAAACACTATGCAATTATGGTAATCATTTATATTTCATTATTGAAATATTAAGACAAAGAACATGTCACAAATTTACGTATTCTTCCGTCGAAGTCGAAAGTTTATGCACGCGTAGATGATAGATATAGCTTAGATAAAATCAACCGTAGCTTCTTTTGCGTTAGAAACTTTCAGCCGTGTTCCTCTCCTTCGGTAGTGTAGTTTCTTTCATACATCATATTAAATAGATGTTAGACTTTTATACGAATTTCATCTCTATTTTCCTCCTTTTAAGATTTGAATCTTCTATTTATCTTTTCTTTCATAATTACATGATGTACCCGACCCGATCTGTCCAGTAGTTTTAGCTGGTGACCGAAGTACGAAGTATATTTGTTTTGTTTACATTTCTTCTGTGTGCCTAGTAATAACAAAAATGCTTTTTATACTAGAAAATATAACTAAAGATCAATCTATATAAAGTGGTATGTTGCTTTGTGTGAAAGTACTATGAAACCTTTTTCAGGTAATAGATTTCTTCACAACTACGCCCGTGCCACCCGATGGTGCTCCCATACAAGAAGAGAGACCAGACACTCCCGGCCAGATCTTGTTGCAAACTGTGAACCAAGTGGCCGCTGCTTTAGTAAGTCCTGCTCTCATGTAAATATTGAACGTGTAAATATTTAGATGTGTATCAAAATCTTCTTTGTAAGTCAGGAAATATTTTGTCAGAAAAATTCTCAGAGTTACAGTGTTAGGCTAATAGAAGTTTTACCTAAATTCCTCCACCACCAACATGTTACAAATTTCATACAATAAATAACATATTTCTATATTTTAGAAATGATGATCATGATGAGAAATCATCAATCATCATCATCTTTATGAAAATTTAATTTGGTTTGCGTTCGTGCTCGCTTCGGGGATAACTAATATTATAACCCAACGAAGTGGGCACAGGTCAGCTAGTGTCACAATAAAGCTAAGCTTAAACGTTTTATTTAAATACAAACTCCTTGTTTGTATTACAAATAACTTTACGCCTGGTCAGAAATTGGGAGAGCCTTCTCCAGAAGAACAGGCTTACCTATACCTTTTCAATATAGAATCAACCCTGAAAGAATTTAAATTGATTTTACCGCAAAATATAGTAACATCCTTTGTGCCAAATTTTTCAAAAACGAAAATTTTAGTTTTTGTAATATTATAAACCACATATAATTTCTCATATCATTGTTGTCATGGGGATGTTATAACGAACGTCAAACGTCAACAAATGTTTATTTATTTTTTTTATATAAACGATGTTAGGTTGGTGGAGGCAATACGGACCGCGGGACTTAACAGAGGCGAGGGGCGCGGCAGTCAACCGACTACTCTCACTTTTACATAAACTCGTAATATATTATTGGCAACTATTATTGTAATTCTTTATCTTATATATAAAAATAAAACGCAATATGTGTTGGTAAGGGCATAACTCAACAACGCCTGGACCAATTTGGCCAATTCTTTTTTTAAAATGTTCGTTGAAGTTCAGGGATGGTTTTAGTTAGAATAATTATCGGAAAACCCCTAAAATCAGACCTTTTTTCCCAAACAAACGTTTTCTAATAAAAACGAGCAGTCAATTTGAGCTTTATGGTTATTGTATAAAGTTCACTGCACTCACTGTTGTCTAAGCAATGTGTTATTAACGTCAAGGAGTCAATTTGCGGTTTATTAACGCTATATAATGTTGAAATTTCACGTTCATTTAATGTCACGTTTCAAAATTGAATTGTCTTAAAATATAATAGTTCATTTGGACCTTTTTTGCAATTAATTATTTTTTATTCAAAGTACCCTACCGCCAGGGTGACGGTTCTGTACAGAAGATTTTTTTTGCCCTAACTACAAAATAAGTAGGAACAAAAAACTGCCACTTTACAAATCTTTTTGACAGGACGAAGTCTGTCGGGTCCGCTAGTTTATTATAAGTATATCTTCAATATACGGTCCACTCTTTTTGTTGTTAGTTTCCACGTAAATTTACAAGGAGTAAAGGCCCCACCAAGGTAAAGGGAAATAGTAATTTTTACATAACAGGGCCGTAGTGAGGTATAAGACTAACACCCCCCCCCCCCCCTTCCCAACATCACGTATATTTTTACAAAGAATTTTAAAATTTCAAAATATTACCTTTAAATACAGGTATAAACTATAATTTTATTTTATTCTGAAATTAAGGACCATTATAATAGGCGGGGAGCAAGTCCCGTCATAGCGAATCAAAACATATTTATTTAAATAAATAGTACATAAGTATAGGAATAAATTAATCTCGGTATGCGTGGATTTCTATTGCCGAATCAATGTTAAATAAAATTATTTAAAAAATGAAACAATGTTTTACCGTCACCGTGGCAAGTCAAGATATAACTCTATACGCCGCGCTGCTCATCTGTTTAAAAATCGCGCGTTTGACAAAAAAATAAATACACGTGATATCTTACTACAACTTGTGTTATTTTTGTGATTTTTATCTAACCCCTCCCTCCCCTTTTCAAGCCTCACCTGATTAATGGACAACCGCTAAACAGCAAGTTTCTTAATTTTTTTTCTAGATTTCATGACAATAATTCTATTGGCAACTTAAAATTACGATATTACTTCTTACCTTCCTTAAATAAGTCAAGGTGATATTTAAACCAGGAGTATTGTATTGAGTTTAATACATTTATAAATTTCAGGTGGTGCTAGCCGAAGAGGAGCTTGTAGTGATCGACCTGTGCGATTCAAAATGGCGACCCATACGACTGCCTTACTTAGTATCGGTCCACGCGTCCGCCGTGACCACCGCCCAGCTAGTGGACAACGTGGCTGAAAGCGTCTACGATTCGATAGTAGCAGCTGGTAAAGTCATTCCGTTAATATATTCAAAATGTTAAAGTATTTGTCTGTGAAATAAAATTACAATGGTATGCGGAAATGCATCAAATATAGGTAGGAGTAAAATACATATTTGTAATATTTCTAATCATTTGTAGATTTGGTTTTTCTTCGGGTATCTGTATATTTAGCAGTTTTTGCCATCCCTGTTGATAACGAACTATATACATTCTATGTACTATATCGTAAGCGAATCAACTATCCATACTAATATTATAAATGGGAAAGTGTGTCTGTCTGTTTATCCGTCTTTTACGGCAAAACGGAGCGACGAATTGGTGTGGTTTACGTGGAGATAGTTGAAGGGATGAAGAGTAATACAGGCTACTCCTTATCCCGGAAAAATCGTCAGATCCCACGGGATGCGCATTAAAGGCTTCGCTCAAAAATTACTGCACAGATTTTCATGCGAAATTCATCAATAGATAGAGTGATTCTTGAGCATGGTTTTGCGGTATTTTTTATCTCGGAAAAACGGTTAGTCCCACCGGAAGCGCGATAAACAGACTTCCGCGCATATGTAGCCGTGGGCAAAAGCTATGACCCTTAACCCTCTATAGACTCAATCCCGAAAACCACGCGGGCGAAGCCGCGGGCAGAAAGTTAGTGATCTATACACAAAACATATAATTTGCTCTGACCTGTTAATTAATTACCATATTATTTATTTAACGACCTGCCAGTGGTTTTTTTTTTGTTACACTTACACCAATTAGCCTAGCCCAAACTAAGCTCTGTCAGGCTTGTGCTTTGGGATCTAGGGTAACGGATAGACATACACATATTATACATATATCGATATTTTTTTATAGAAATATATATTAACAACCATAACTAAGGTACAAATGTTCGCATTCATCACACAAACATCTGCCCCCACCGGGAATCGAACCCGGGACCTCAGAGATGGCGACACCTTAAAACCGGTGTACTATCCACTCGACTATGGAGGTCGTCAAAATGATCATAATATAATATTTTAGACATCTCGTGGTTGCACTAGGTATTGGCTACCAAATGCATATAATAAAAATACGTTCAAATATTCTAGAGGTATACTCATAAAAACTATGTTCGATAATATCGTGTCCTACTCTTAGTTACTATCGTTTAAAACATTTTAACGGACGATCGAACGATCGTTATTAATTTTGACATAAGAAAGCCTCAAATGACAACGATGAATTGAATTTGACAGACGAACATTTGCAAAATAAACGTCAAATTTACGATGATTACAACGACACCTCAAACCGAATCGTATTGCTTTTCGCAAATTAGACGTAAAGGTGATGGTCAAAATTTGTATGGAAGGTGGGCCTGAGTAATGTGCAGCGACGAAACTTTACCAGAGAAGAGTATAAATTATAGAGAGTATATCTCCCGTTTTTTTGTAATTAATAATTTATTTAATACTAGCAAGTTGATGGAAACTTTTTTTTTAAGTTTTTTTTTCTTTATATTAATTTGCGAAAGACATGCTGTCAAAGTCGCATTGACAGCGGACGAGTGTCATCATTGGTTACAGACTATGTACATTCAGGGTGGTCAGTAACACAACATGTCTAGAACTTCATGCATTTATAATTACTAAATTACATTTCTTTTGTTAACTATATAACCATTTTCCAATAAGATTTAAATTAATTATCATTTTATATACTTCATTGAAACATTTTAATCACGTTTTGGGATGTGTTTACTTGAATATCTAGATACTTTCAAATATCATTTACAGAAAAACGGGTGATTTAAAAAAAATATAATAAATTGTAAATTGATGAACATAAAATTTCTACCTATCGATTGATATATACGTCTCCACATGATTGAGGCCCACTTTTTGTCCATGTCCTTTTGCGAATGTTCGTCTGTCAAATTCAATTCATCGTTGTCATTTGAGGCTTTCTTATGTCGAAATTAATAGCGTTCGTTCTGTTAGGAGGCCGACCCTGTTTGACTTTTAAAAAAAAACACTTTTTATTTTAACCGCACTTTATTAATTCACAAGATGGAACTGACTTCTTGAAACTAGTGCACTCCGCTAATGCCCGGCTCTAACTAACTATGGTCGTGATCGACCCGTAACCAACTCAACTAAAAGTGCATGCTTGCACAAAGGGTGAATAGAAATGGTGAGTTGGCGTAATAGACCCATTAACTAGGGATGTAACAGTTCGATCGTTCGGTGGAGTGCTTTAAACGATAGTAACTAAAGTCTAATCATTAATTCACTGGAGTAAACTGACGTTTACGGTGTTACCACTTTATGATGAACAGAAAATAGTGTTGTGACTAGAATATTGAAATCAAACTCATTCATTCAATTTCATTCCGTCCTCAAATCACATTACTCATTTTATTTACTTTATTAAGAAATCTTAATACAATTTTGTTTAATCGATGTAATAATATTAGCATGGTACCTTTAGGGCAAATAGGTGATAATTTTGAAATGGCGTAATTACTCGAATTATATATATGAAATGAAACAAAAATATTCAATGGATAGATTTTTATTCGTCATCGTCAGACATAATTTTATCACTATCGTCGTCACTGTCAGTGACACTTATTATAAAACGGTCCGTAATATTGTCCATCATATGATCGAGATTAAACATTTTATTTCCTAAGTTTATTACATGATCCACACAGTTTCTCCATCTTGTACCAGTAACCAGTAATAACCAGCAATAAATAAAAAAAAAACTTGACCTAAAATTGTCGTGGTTATATCCATTACAACGATAAATAATTTACAGAATTAGGTTTTGTCTAAAATGAAATACAATAACTACTATTACACAGTGGTTAAATCTGTATTTTTCTTTTAAATAGATTGCAATAATTAAAGTACTTCCAAATGTTTGAATAATTACAGCTCAAAAAATTATTTTACTGATTAACTGAACGCATAGTTCGGGAACGCTAGCAAGTGAGTGAATTTCATTTTTTGTATCTGATAGAATTCATGTACCTATATTATAATTAATTGAGTACTTTTTTTTAATAAACGTTGTTACTGACTTTGTGTGAGTGGTCTGAATAACAACGAAGGGTGAAGTCCTTATCGATTTATTCAATTTATCCAATTATATTTGCAGGTCACCTCACTAGTACGATAAATATGGCAACATAATTTTACAATGTGACATATGCAACTGTCAGTTTACTCCAGTGAATTAATAATCAGACTATAAGAGTAGGATACGACACGACGAAGTCTACGATATATCGAATATCGTTTTTAAGAGTAAGCCCCCTGTTCTCACTGTGGTGCCGCTTACAGGACAGCAGCAGACGTCCAGTGTGTACTCCCCTGGCGCCTGGCCCATATCGGGTGGCCAGGCTTCCGCCACAGTCTCGGACACGAGGCAGGTGCTGCTTACGGGCCACGAGGACGGGGCTGTACGTTTCTGGGACGTCAGCGGGGTCGCTATGACCGCCCTCTACCACTACACCACCGCTCCACTTTTCAGGTATCTTGTTTTTCCTACGTTTAATTATGTTTACTACATATACATTTTGCGGTTATCCGGCCTAATGTTTTATATGTGTGTTAGTACGTTTTTACCTCAATTCGCTAACGATTTGTGAAGATTGGATAATTTTTACTACGGGGAGTTTTTTCCATGGGAAAAGTCGATAGCGAATAGCTAAACCGATCCTAGTATAATTAGACAGTTTAAGACTCCTTGGAAGGGAGGGAGGATTATTTTTACAATATCCTGTCCATGGTAAATCCGATAAAAACAAATCCACAGACTAAAGCTCAAATTAATAGAAAATAGACCATTGTCGTCAAGTTACTTGAAACAAGATAAGTCCATGTCCGTATTCTACTATTACACGCATATAAGTCGTAGAATAACGCCCTTTGTACGTTTACATAAAACCCATGTTGTATACGATTGAAATATGGCAACAAAAAGATATCACTTAATCATTTAATCTTTACATTCTTAGCCTAGCAATGATAGTAAAATATAGCATGTCATTTAACGATGCACTAAAATTAATTGACGTCTCTGAGTGTGGCAGTAAACTGTGTTTCATTGGTAGTAATCTTCTCAAAAAAGGTTCTCTGAAAGCTCTCTGAAAGCCTACGTTGGGACATCTGCCTCTTACATCCATACTAATATTATAAATGCGAAAGTAACTCTGTCTGTCTGTTCCGCTTTCACGCCAAAACTACTGAACCGATTAAAATGAAATTTGGTACACAGATAGTCTAGAAGCTGAGACAGGACAGAGGCTACCTTTTAAAACAGAAAAGGGCTGTAAAGGGTTGAAAAGAGGGGGTGACAGGTTGTATGGCAGTATTGCAAAAACCACTGAACCGATTTAAATAAAATTTTATACACAGATAGACTAGAGTTGGTACGTCGGTTGGTCGGACGGACTACGTTTGGTATATACGGGGTAACGACCCCGTATATACCAATCGTAAAACCCGAGGACCCAAGGAAGAATAAGATAATTTTACCGACGGAAAACATATCCTTCCTGTGGGAAATTCGAATATAACGCGGGCGAAGCCGCGGGCGGAAAGCTAGTCTTTATTTATATAATTACTAGCTGGCCCAACAGACGTTGTCCTGTCAAATGTCTCAAATGTCACGTTGTCTCAAATGTTTTTAAATAAATAATTTAGCTGAAAAACAATATCTATATGACCGTATTGTGAATCTAAACCATTCTCAAGCCCCCTGGAATACACACAAAAAATTTCATCAAAATTGGTCCAGTCGTTTAGGAGGAGTTCAGTCACATACACACGCACACAAGAAATATATATATTAAGATAACGTTGAATTTGTAATGAGTATGCGATGGTGTCAACATATCTCAGAACGACATCAGAAGTGTAAGGTTTATTGTAACTTGTGTGAATTTGTTTCAAATATGCATTACCTAAATTGTAATGTAGATAGGGAGCGTCGGTGGCGCTGTGGTCTCGGCACTGGTCTGTGCGCCGCATAGAAGCGGGAGGCCCGCGATCTAATCCCCACCGTATACCAATGTGTTTTTCGTTCTGAATTTCATATGTACATTTATTCGACGCTCCTACGGTGAAGGGAAACATCGTGAGGAAACCTGCGTACATCTGCGAAGCGATTCAAAGGTGTACGTAGTCAACCAACCCGCACTGGGCCAGCGTGGTTGACTAAGGCCTAATCGCCTTAACGTAGTTAGGGTAGGCTCGAGCCCCTCGGTGGGGACGTATATGAAGAAATTGTTAGATTGTTTTCAATAATAGTCATTACACTGTTATCTTTATCGTAATTATAGAAGCTTTGTAATAAGGCACTTGAACACCTATTTCGTATGGTTTTCTAAGTCACACATACGGTTGGTGGACTGAGTGCAAACGAAGTTAACACAACATAATTTTTTGGTATATCTTTATAATATATTATAATTTACATTGAAGGCAAACATGTACATCTCATTATATTTGAAATACTTCCACAGTTACAAATTATTATTTAAAAATAGCTAAGTTAAGATTTATAAGGCTTCCGGTTTGAAAACCTACAATGCTGCTACCATGCGATTTTCCACATGAGTGAGTTATCAAAAATACAAATAGTGGACGTTTCTGAACATCAGGTGACTTCTCATTTGGGCATTCTGTGAAAAACCTCATGACAAGACGTTTACTTTACTCAAGTACGAGTAAAGAAAACGTCTTGTTGTTGTATCTGAGTTCTATTACAGAAGAATGTCTCAACTTTAACTAAATAAAATTAATAAAAGCATATTAATAATATAAATATGACTACAGTATTAAGTTAGAAATGTTGAAACATAACTCTTAATTAATAACTCATATTTGTTTGATTAATGTTTGTCCCTTTCCTTTTGTTACCTACTCTACATACAAATCTCGACACCACCAAAACGGAGACAAGAATTGAAAATGACATATGTGTTTCATATATACATCGTTATTGTAAACGAAATGCATTTTATCTACACACACATACATACATCTATAATAAGAAACCAACTACTACATCAGCATAAGAATTGAAATAATTTTTTAATCTGTTGTCGTAACAGCAGCTATGTTATACAATATCAGTAGTACTAGCATAGAACTCTCGATAAACAAAAGATAACTATGATCGATTTACTCGACAAAGAGTCGACAACAATGGGTACTTTTGTCAATTGATAAGTTTATGGTCCGCAGCAGATTTGATTAAGTGATCAATTTCAAATTTGGAACATCTCCCAAAACATATAATTTGGATAAGACAGTATCCATTGATATTAGAATATAAATGGAAACTTAAATTCAATCGATATGTCAACTGATCAATATCAGAATAGATTATTGCTTGCATAATTATAATTTAAAAAATAAACATGTCATTGACATAGATTTACATTATCTGCGGCAATTAAGGATTTACTGTCAGCCATATAATACTTTAAACTCATTTTATGCATATGATTATTTATTATCCGTTATGCATAATTTGTTTGTATCTTAAAACACAGTGGCATTTTATGAAATAAGCCTTCAATTCGTTTCCCAAAACCACATTTGTGTTTATGCACCCACATTAAGTACCAGTTGCATAAACTACTATTATAAAAAAAAATCGCCAAATTGTTGTGTCCTCTTTGGTGGAGCCTTGATTTTATAATATGAAATTGCGTTCTAACATACACGTAAAAGAAATAGACATAAATAAAATCGTTGTGGCGCCAAAGGTCGTAACAATTTTTTTTTCATATAATAATTAAACCGCAATTTCATATTGAAACCCACCATTATATACAATATATATTGATTAATATACCCCTGTATCGTGTATTCTTGTTGAAAATATTATTATCCCGTGCTACTTACCACATCAATACCGAAGCTTGCTCCTAACAAGGCTAATGTTTACTTTTTTGCTTTGCTTACTGATTTACCAAGTGGGCTGAAAAGATCAACAACGAGGTAATGTGACCTTTAGCATGGGTAGAGTTTTTAACTCTTATAGTTTTGTTTAATTTTTTTGTCTTAGAAATGGGCTTGATTCCCTCTTATAAAATTTTGTTAAGTTTGCGATTGATTTGTAACATTTTGGTATAGTGGAATACAGCCAGAGCATTATAATACTTCTTAGGGCCTCTAAGAAGTATTCTATTAGGGCACGCTTTGTGAGTGTGCAGGATTGGCAATACGTGAGTAAGGTTGATGTTTTAAGCATCCTATAAGCTGTGTTGGTCACTTGCCATTAGGCACGCATTTAATGATATAGAAATATTTTCAAAAAAACTTTAAATGTCAATACAAATCTGTACACGTACGCGCATCACAGTACGCATCGCAAATGCAAGCATACGCAACCGCCATGTTGGGGACTTTGAAATCGAATGTCCTATAGCCCTATCGTCATCTCTTGAAACACGTACTAAACCCATAGTGCAAGCAAGATGCCGCTGTACGCTGTAAGAGCAGTGTTTCTCTTTCAATATTGTTTTAACTCTGCTCTAAATGGTCGTGGTAAGGCCTCTGGACTACAAATGAGCAGGCCACTCAATAGAAGTGTTCGTCTCGTAGTTATAATGTAATGTAACACAATTTACTTACACACTAACGTTACATTACACTTAAAATGTTACAAATTATTCGCCAATATTTTTTTTAATATATATTTTTTGTTATAGAATTTATTGAATAATATAGATTTTACATGTTGACCTTGAGATCACTCCGTAGTGCAAATCTAAAGTTCGACGCGTTGCTACTGATACTTCATTGCTATCTTATTTATTTCTTATAGAATCTGTTATTTGTTTTATATTCCGGAATTTATATCGAGTTGTCCATTTAGTAGTTTGGGTCAAAACTAACCACTAAAATTTTAAAGTATTTTTCGACCAATTCTAGAGTGGGCTACCCAATGATAATACTTACTAAATTAAAATTTTATCCATAAAAATGAGATTTTTTTTAATCATATAATATTTGTTTTAATTTTTTATTAATTTCTGTTATACAAAGTTAAATGCATGTCATTAGATAATTCGATTAAGTTTCGCATTTATTATTTTTCATGATTTTATAACAACTACGTTACTTTCTTCTGCACTGTAGAGATATATGGTCCCTCACAATATAACACATAGTTAAAATCTGTTTAATTTTTTAATATTTCATTTCTATTTTTGTTTGCATGTTCTGACAATAAGAAAGAAACATTAGTTATGTTTCTTTCTTGTTCCTTAATTAACTGACATTATATTATAAACAAAATGTATAAAAGAGGTAGTGCAGATTGATCTGATGATATGAAATTAATATTAGAATAGGCCTTAGAATGCAAATTTATAAAATTACTGACGTCAATGGACATATAAGTGGAACATAAATGGGGAAAGTTTTTGTTTTCTGTCGACTTACGCGCCACCATCTGCGCATATTGTGTGTATGCTAACTAAGACATGTCATAACATGTTTGAACCAGCGGTGAAGAGATCGGCGAGAACACGGACAGTCAGAACGAAGAGGAAGAGTGGCCTCCCTTCAGGCGCGTGGGCAGCTTCGACCCCTACAGCGATGACCCACGGCTCGCCGTCAAACGGGTATGAGGCATTTCTAAATTCAAGTATTTCATTGACTATCATATGCGACATTTAGTTATTAAAAACCTTAAGATCTGCTAAAGAGAGAGGAGTTGTGTGCTATGTTACGAAGTGGGTGAATACTATTACAATTATTACCAAAAATGCGGTCGCGCGGCAGGAATTATTTTCTAATAATCTTAATCTTTTATTAATAATCTATGGTGTAAAGTAATTTGCATTTCACTCGCAAAAGTCAATGCCTGTGTGAAAGAGCGAGCGCGATAGAATATTTACGCGAGAATGACAGAAACAGATTAATACATGAAATTCTGTCCCTCATACTACTTCTTTATTCATTATTGGTATGCTACAATTATGTCATGTATGAATTACCACGATTAAATACAATTTGTGTGCTACAGGTAATTCTGTGCCCTCTCTCCGGAATGCTGACGATCGGTGGAGCCGCTGGACACATTGTTATAGCGACGTTGAAAAACGCACCGAGTTCAAACGAAGTTAAAGTAAGTATTTAAGTAAAACTTTGAATATTTTCATTAGTTGTTGTTTGAAATTTTCCTTAAATTTATGTGTTGTATTGCAGTCTGTCTCCGTCAACATTGTGTCAGATCGTGACGGCTTTATATGGAAAGGCCACGACCAGTTGACACTGCGATCCGGTGCACTCTCATTCCCTCAAGGGTATCAGGTAAGTTTTTACACTAATCACTGAAGTTAGAGTCATCAAGGCATAATCTAAAATATGTCTGATTACTTTGTGTCTAAAATATTAATCAAAGACCATATATTTAAAATTTAAGAATTAAATTATCTTACCATTGTCACCGCTATGTTTGACGGCAGACAGTCGATAATATAAGCATAACGTTCGCCAGGCGACATCGGTGGTGCAGCTGTCGCCGCCGGCGGCGGTGACCTCGCTGGCGGCGCACTGGGAGTGGGGCGTGGTGTGCGCCGGCACCGCGCACGGGCTGGCGCTGCTCGACGCGCTGCTCGCCGCGCCGCTGCTGCACAAGTGCACGCTGCACCCGCACGGTCAGTGCTCGGCGGTCAGCGGTCAGTGGGCGCGGGCTGCGGCGCCCGGCCGGCGGCCTCGCTGGCGGCGCACTGGGAGTGGGGCGTGGTGTGCGCCGGCACCGCGCACGGGCTGGCGCTGCTCGACGCGCTGCTCGCCGCGCCGCTGCTGCACAAGTGCACGCTGCACCCGCACGGTCAGTGCTCGGCGGTCAGCGGTCAGTGGGCGCGGGCTGCGGCGCCCGGCCGGCGGCCTCGCTGGCGGCGCACTGGGAGTGGGGCGTGGTGTGCGCCGGCACCGCGCACGGGCTGGCGCTGCTCGACGCGCTGCTCGCCGCGCCGCTGCTGCACAAGTGCACGCTGCACCCGCACGGTCAGTGCTCGGCGGTCAGCGGTCAGTGGGCGCGGGCTGCGGCGCCCGGCCGGCGGCCTCGCTGGCGGCGCAACTGGGAGTGGGGCGTGGTGTGCGCCGGCACGCGCACGGGCTGGTGCTGCTCGACGCGCTGCTCGCCGCGCCGCTGCTGCTGCACAAGTGCACGCTGCACCCGCACGGTCAGTGCTCGGCGGTCAGCGGTCAGTGGGCGCGGGCTGCGGCGCCCGGCCGGCGGCCTCGCTGGCGGCGCACTGGGAGTGGGGCGTGGTGTGCGCCGGCACCGCGCACGGGCTGGCGCTGCTCGACGCGCTGCTCGCCGCGCCGCTGCTGCACAAGTGCACGCTGCACCCGCACGGTCAGTGCTCGGCGGTCAGCGGTCAGTGGGCGCGGGCTGCGGCGCCCGGCCGGCGGCCTCGCTGGCGGCGCACTGGGAGTGGGGCGTGGTGTGCGCCGGCACCGCGGCACTGCAAGACAGTTCACTGACAATTTTCTGTTAAACTGCATACGAAAGAGCACCCGAGCAATTATGGAATAGCGTACATGACAGCAAATTTTGTTATTCGGATGTGTAAATTCCTTTCTCAGAAATAAGAAAACTGATTGAGAAGCGAAGAAATAAAAACAAAATTAAATATATTTTCTTATATTTTATTTTCTTTATAGATCACTCAGGCGCTGGTGACACGCCTATATCTAGGCGGAAATCGTTCAAAAAATCATTACGGGAGTCGTTCAGAAGATTACGGAAAGGCAGGTCACAGCGGCGGCAGACCACCACCGCTAGCCCGACGTCACCCACACAGGTATTTGCCAAAATAATTATTTTTACATTTTGAAGAATATGTATCTATCTACCTTTTAATATTTTTTTACAATTTTATAATAGTTCTGTTTTATTTTCACTTACAATTAACTTGCAGGTATACTATAGAGTTTACTAGACATATAGTTACTTTAAAATAACTCGAAAGTTTTTATACAGATATTTGTAGCATATTTTGTTCATTTTGATAATTTGAAAGTGTCAATCACCAAGTAGATTAAGGTCGAGAATACGTGTACTTCTTGTTCACTTATTTTCCAAAAGAGGTGATTTAGTTAGGGTAGGTCGTTCCATCGGTAGGGTCGTGGTCGAATATGAGCTGTGATGATGAATAATTAATTATTTTATACAGCCAGGCGCGAAAAAAGTAGAGAAGACTCCAGCGGAAGCAGATGTAGAAGTAAAGCCCATAGAGCGGGCGGTAGAGGCGCGCTCGACGGACGACGCGTTCGGCTCAATGGTGCGCTGTCTGTACTTCGCGCGCACCTACCTCATCAACAGTCAGTAACAGAAATACATGTCATAAAAAAAATACTGATATATATGCTCACGCCTCTTTCTCATGAGGGTAGGCAGAGATCGCAGTTTTCTACTTGCTGCGGTCCAAACATGTCCCTAGCTTCCTCGACTTTCATTTGTTGTGTCATGCACGCTCGTCAGTTTCGGATACTTTTGAGCTGACCTCCTTAAAGAACTAACATTATTTATTGAAACGATATGATGATCACTGGTTATAAGTAAAGTAAAATGTTTATCAATATCAACTTTACAGCTTACTTAATAAGGAACAATTTGATCTTTCGCAGCACAAACCACAACACCGACGCTGTGGGCAGGCACCAACAACGGCACGGTGTTCGCGTTCACGATACATGTGCCGAGTGCAAACAAAAGAAAAGAAGAACCGGTAATATAAATATGTATACCTCGACTTTACATGTTGGCCTAGATACAGATATATAGCCCCTAACGGCGTGTAAAGTTTGACGTTTTGCTAAGAGTCTAATCAACGGAACGTGACCAGACAGAATGGCGACAAATTCAAAAATTCTTAGGGTGGCAACACTCATTATACTCTGAGAAAATGACGTTGACAGTTGTATTTGTTCATTTAAACTGTATATTCAGCCTACATTACTTGATACATTCAAGTTTTTTGTTCTTATAAAGTAGTATGTATTATTTGTCGTCAATAAGTGCCTGTATAGGCCTATTTTGAATACAGATTGTTTTCTTTTCTTTTTGGTGTGTCAATAAAGACCAAATAATAATAATTATAAGAATATTTAAAATCCCCTTACGTAATTTCAGCTGCTAATAATAACATAATAGGGAATTAATCTCTTTTTGAAAAGAATCTTAATTTGATCTTTACGTGTCAGTAAACCATATACTAAAAATATAAAAATTTTATACACTCGTTAAGTACTATAAAAATTGCAATAAAATTTAATATTTTCAAATTTCGCGCGTAATTAGACGAAGGCGCCGCACAAGTTGTTAATCTGTAGCGATGACGTCAATACGGCATGCAAATAATAAACAAAGCTCTATGTTTGATGCTATGTATTATTATATTCATAATTTAAAAATGAGTTATTATCTTTTATATATAACAACTAATAAAGGAATAATAATACAAGAGTAATACTGACCTCGATGTTTTAATACTCCGTAACTCGGCAGAACAAAAGTCGGGATTTGCAGCAAAGAATTTTCCGACAATTAATGCATTTATTTTTGGTAAATTCGTACTATCTCCTTTTACAAAACTGCTTTCCATAGTGTGATTCACGTGCGATTTCAATTTAACTTACGTATTTATAACGTTCTCTTACATTAAAAAAGCAACCTACAAACTTCTTTTATTATTGTTTTGCGGCTTTATGCGTACTATGATTCATAATGACATTGACACGCATAAGTTTACAGTACCTTATGACGTCACGACATGGCGGCCTATGTTTCGCTCTTTTTTTATGTATAGATTAAAAAAGTGAATACTTTGAAACTAATTTTTATATTATTTTTGTTATTTTATGTACTTAAACATGATGGTTCCGACTATTTAATGCATAAGCTATTATAGTTATATGCTTTTAGATCTTTTCTAATATAGAGGAAGTACCCTATTTTCATTGCTGTTATTAATGGTAGGTTAGGTAAAGAGGCATTTGTGAAAAATTAATCAATCCAGTATCGTATGTATATTTTATATTTATACAAATAATATAAAACTTTCTAGAGTAGACCGCGTTACGACACATTAGTCAGACTCTGTATGATTTTTTCACAATCGGTTGCAAATTTAAAATTGTCACAATAATAAAGCTTCGACAAAAGACCGCGTCATAATTTTTTGATCAGAATATACTTCAAATGTAGCATTAACTCATTGTAAAATGGAGTCATAAAATTAGTTCATTTAAAGTTTAAAAAAAATTGTCATAAACTTATTTAAAGGATTTAATTCAATCAGTTTTGGGGGTCAATGTAGACTATTTTGTTTCAGGTCACTTGTCAATTAGCTAAGGAAATTCAATTGAAGCACAGGGCGCCCGTAATAGGCATCACTGTGTTGGATGGAGCGTCGATCCCTCTGCCTGATCCTTTAGAGGTATTTATATATATTTTTTAGATAACAATCAATGTACAAATGGCGGACTTAATGCCTGAGACATTCTCTACTAGTCGACCTGTAAAATGTCATAGTAATTGTGGACGGTGTATGATTTAAGATAAAGAAATATAATTAATTGCTACTTATTACTAACATGACAAATAAATTACAATTGTATCTGTGCAAAATACTAGCAATGCATACATAAATATACATATTACATACACACGTATACATATATTCACAGAAACACATGTGCATAGCCTATAGGTTACTTACAGTTCAGACATCGAGAAAATGCATTTTTGATAGGGTTTGTCAGTTTCTTATGTCTAGTTATCGAGAATTTGGTTTAAGATTATCGAAAAATCAACGTTATTCCATGTACATAAGGATGACGACTCCTGTCAGAAACTCATTCTTTCTGCTTCCGGACGTTAGAAGAAATAGTAGATTGTTAACCGAGGGTGGAAAGAATCAATTCCCGAGGTATTTAGACTATAGTCCGAGAAGGAATTGATTCTTTTACCCGTGTTAAACACTCTACTTTTCACTTCGAATATATGAGGAAAATAAAACATTGGTTGTTTATTTAATCTATTTATTGATAATATATGATAATATCAGTAGCAGAACACAATTTGCCTCGTCTTTAATTGAATCTGGTGTCAATATTTCGGAATCGCTTGAACTCATTTTTAAAATTAAAATCTTAACTAGTATAAGAGATTCTTTGAATTTTTTCAAATTCCGTCACCGATATATATAATAAATTCACATCCCGCCAATTTATGTCGACTGTTTAAATTTTAAATATGGAACTCACCGCGTGTTTGTTGCGGCTTATTCCGCTGGAAGTAGTTTGCGCTAAGTTCACACTGGCTGTTTAGAAACTCACATGGCCGCAGCATTTTTTTTTTATAGTTCACAGATGACAGTTCTGGCTGTTTAGAAACTCACATGGCCGCAGCATTTTATAGTTCACAGCTGACAATTCGTAGTTCTATTTTTAAAGTTCGTTCCGGCCCTTGGGTGGGAAGTAAATTGTATGAGTTTTTCCCTCCCTATGTCGGGAAGCAGCATTTTCCACCCAATAATCAGATCAAAACAACATAACTTTCCGAGTATGAGAAATGAAAAGATATATTCGTATCGTTCGTGTGATATGAAGGTGGAGCGAGGCGTGTCCCCACTGCCCGAGCCCGGCACCCAGCGGGTGGTGATCGCGTCCGAGGAACAGTTCAAGGTGTTCACGCTGCCCACACTGCGGCCGCACCACAAGTACAAGTTAACTGCACACGAAGGCGCAAGAGTGAGTACGATCTATCTAATAGTTATTCATTGCAACTGTTGTATAGTCAGGGGTATTTAAACACGAATGTGGGTTTATATTTACAATGATAATAGTATCGCATGAGTGTTTTAATACCTAATTATAACAGTGGCATACAAGACTTTATCTACAGTCATGATGTGAATCCTCTATAAAAGATTTCCAATATTCGAGTGAAAAAATGGCGGGAAATAACACGATAAGACTAGAATCCGAAATTACGAATTAGTCTACAATTTATTGTTCTTTTTTCAAAATTTTTGCGATCTATTAGTGGAAATGTCATTGCATGCGAATGTTATTTTTTTTGAAATTCATAATTATCACGTGTTTGGATAATATAATGATCATATTATCATTGAGTGTTTTAATGTTGGCAATAAGCTAATTGTTATAGTTTCTTTTATAGAGGATTAATAGTATGATAATAGATAAAATAATATATGAGTAGATATGTCAGTTTATTTTTAAATATTAGTAATCTAACTCAATTAATCAACTAATAATAATAAATGTTTCTTACACTCACACCAATAAGCGTAGTATTAAGTAACTACTGTAAAGCTTGTTATAGAATCTAGGGTAATGATAGACATACATACATACACATATATATATCGCCGTGGGAGCGCTACGCTCGCTGCGCCGTGGGAGAGCCATGGTTCGGCACGAACTGGGCCGGCTCAATCGGAGTGATACCACGGCCTCACAGAAAACCGGCGTAAAATAGCACTTGCGCTGTGTTTCGCCGAGTGAGAGTACCGTAGGCCGAACCCCCCCTTCCCCCCTTTATTCCCTTTTAAAAGGCCGGCAACGCATCTGTGACTCCTCTGGTGTTGCGGGGTGTCCATGGGCAACGGTTATCGCTTACCATCAGGTGATCCGTATGCTCGTTTGCTGCCCTATCCCATAAAAAAATATATATTAAGTATAAGGTAAAAATGCTCGCATGCATCACACAAACATCTCCTCCCACCGAGACTGGAACCCTGGACCTCAGACATCGCGACACTTTGAAACCGGCTTACTAACTACTCTCCTAAAAACAATATTCAGGCTAAGGACAAATAATGATAATATTTTTTGTTTATCTAGCTATTTTATGATTATTCTATCATAAAATATTTTGATTTTATTATAAAACTATTTAAATCGTCTTTGTATTGACATGTATGTATAAAATAAATGTTATATTGTAATATTATGAGTGTATTGTACAGTGGGAATTTTTTGTCGTATCAAATCTATTTGTATATTTCAATGTCAATGTGTATATATATATATATACTTTATTGCCATACTTAGTTACAAAAAAAAAGGTATATTAAGTTTCAATTAAATAAAGCAAGTTAAAAGACTAGGACAGTGTAGCATTCAATCCCTTTGACTAACGAACAAGTTGTTACTGTCAATGTCAACGTCAGGTGCGGCGCACGGCGTTCGCGTATTTCGAGTGCACCGGCGCGAGCGGTGACAGGCATCGCGAGTGGTGCCTGCTGTGCCTCACCAACCTGGGCGACTGCCTGGTGCTCAGTCCCGAGCTGAGGAGGCAGCTGAACGCCGCTGCCGTGAGGAAGGAAGATATCAAGTGAGTTCGCTTTAGTTTCATCACATTGTCTAAATCTTCCAGCCAAATCCAAAAAGTCGAAGTGACCCTCAAGCAAAATGAAGGAAATTTCAGTTTAATTATTAATTTATATCGTTTTTAGATTTCTAAAAAATGTGCAATTATTATTTACGTAATTCTAATGAAACGAACACATTTCTAGCATTCTCACATTAAATGTGACATTTTTTTAATATAGAAAGTATACCTATAAACGTACAAATAACAAAGTTATTTTGAAATTTGTTTATACGCTCATACAAATTAGGCGAGTTTACTTATTGTAGTTATGACGTCACAATTGCAGTGTTTTTAATATGGAGCGTTTTTGAGCGACCCGCGACAGCGCCGCAAATATGGCGATGTATCTTCAAAAGTAATAGGTGCAGGTGTACTGTTGGTTCTACAATATTTCTCACTTAAAAGGGTACTCTTTTTATATATAGAATTTAAAAAATTGTCGTCTACCCAATTATTGATAGTAGTGATATCCTAAGCCACTCTTTGGTGGTACCGTCTCGATGTCCAAGGTATCCTATCGCGAGGACTTTCTATACGCCATATTGTAGAACCGACTTGGGCTTAAGTTCCCAATAGTTTGTATATGTCAAGGCTACAACGAGAAATAATCAAATTGCGATGTTGATATATTTTTTGACACATTAGTTTCTTATAAACGAAAATTAGAAATAATAGGAATATATAACTATGTGAGGAAGGGTGTTTGATTTCAGGGTAGTTTTTCTCAGTTTGATTCTCTTTTAATATAAACGTTACATACAACAACCATAATGGACAATGTCGTGTACATTTCTAATTGTCATATGTATTAGATAAAATACTTTAGTTAAGTGATAGTGTAAGATTTATACTTATGATGTTTATGTACCTAAATAGATAAAAAAACAAAATAAGCAATATTATCGTAACGATTCGAATTCAAATGGTAATACTATATAAGTTTTAGAAAAATGCGTATTCGCCTAATGAGAATTTGTTTAAAATTGTATAGAAAGTTGGATGCAGACTATTTATTCGAAGCCAGTTTCTAATTGACAACTCTGTAAAAATAAAGGGAGAAAAAAATAACCCTTGCTGGTCCTTTCCAATACAAGGTCTGCCCCCGAGACTTGTGAACTAATGGCGTAGCATATTTGACAAAAGTGATTGTAAAAATCCTATTTAAAGAATTTATTTTCGTTCTCGACAGGATGACATGACAATCGAAGTTTGAGATTAACCGTCAATATGAGACACCTCGATCGATCGTACACACAGTACCTGTGCAATATTAGAGAGTATGAGTCTTGTATGGACTTGTACGTACGTGTAAGGACTTGTATACAATTTTGCTCACGTAGCTCACATAATTGCTCATAGTTTTATAATAAAATTTATGTGGCTCTAGTGGCTAGATATTCGGGATATAAAATCAATTCTGACGCCGTAGATTCGTATAGATTGGTCGATGAGGCAGGATTAACAAAAATTTTCATTATACACAATGTTGACACGATTTCAAAGTTTGAATGAGACTTTTAAATTGGGTTAGGGCACGAAACTTAGTAGTAAAATCTTATAGTAAATACTATATAATTTATCTACGCATTAGCCAGATTTGTATACAATAGGGAATTAATCTCTTTTTTGAAGAGAATCTTAATTTGATCCTTGCGTGTCAGTAAACCATATACTAAAAATATAAAAACTTTATACACTCGTTAAGTACTATAAAAATTGCAATAAAATTTAATATTTTCAAATTTCGCGCGTAATTAGACGAAGGCGCCGCACGAGTTGTTACTCTGTAGCGATGACGTCAATACGGCATGTAAATAATAAACAAAGCTCTATGTTTGATGCTGTGTATTATTATATTCATAATTTAAAAATGAGTTATTATCTTTTATATATAAACAACTAATAAAGGAATAATAATAAAAGAGTAATACTGACATCGATGTTTTAATACTCCGTAACTCGGCAGAACAAAAGTCGGGATTTGCAGCAAAGAATTTTCCAACCATTAATACATTTATTTTTGGTAAATTCGTACCATATCCTTTTACAAAACTGCTTTCCATAGTGTGATTCACGTGCGATTTCAATTTAACTTACGTATTTATAACGTTCTCTTACATTAAAAAAGCAACCTACAAACTTCTTTTTTTATTGTTTTGCAGTTTTATACGTACTATGATTCATAATGACATTGACACGCATAAGTTTACAGTACCTTATGATGTCACGACATGGCGGCCTATGTTTTGGCTCTTGTTTTACGTATAGGTTAAAAAAGTGAATACTTTGAAACTAATTTTTGTATTATTTTTGTTATTTTATGCACTTAAACATGATGGTTCCGACTATTTAATGCATAAGCTATCATAGTTATATGCTTTTAGATCTTTTCTAATATAGAGGGAAGTACCCTATTACTGTTTCGTAGACAATTTGTATGATTGGGTTTTTTTTTTCGATTTTTAATTTGTGTCATGTTCAACAATTCAAGGCACATATTAGAACTAATTTCTAAAGATTGATTAAAATTATGAGAAATCTCAATGATCTGTTACAGTGGCATCTCAAGTTTGTGCTTTTCGAAACGCGGCGAAGCTCTCTACTTGCACTCCTCATCAGAGCTGCAAAGGATCAGTTTATCAGCTACCAAGGTGTGCTAATATATAATCTCTAGCGAATATTGTTTAGCTTCATCCAGTAGAATATCGGGCAAATTAGTGTCCATTACGCTATGACTTGGCAAATAAGGAATAATTTACTTTAAATTGAGCCTCAAATGTAATAAATTGTGAAACTGTGAGTTTTCTAAAAAAATCGATAAATTGTTTGTATTTTTTTATTCAAAAGACTAGAGCTATTATAATATTATTGGATTAAATTTAACTAAGAAAGAGTTACACTCGATAAACTAATGAGATCAGAATTTTCTCACTAGAAGGTTTAGGACTAAACGCTATTACCTAAGTATATTTCTTTATTCGCTCAAAGTAAGAAAGAAATGTAAACTCATGTTCACACTTTCCAAGTATACAAATTGTGGGACAAATTGATTTTTTTTTACAATTTTCTACTGATATGAACTTCAAAATTGTGTTAATATTTAATCAATGTGTGGATTAGGTAACGATAGCGCAGTGCCACGTTATCCTGTCCCCGTGGGCGGCCGCCCTACGGGGGCCTGAGGAGCCCCCACTAACAAACGGGGACCACAGGGTGAGTACTTTATTATTATATTGAATAAAACAACCATATAAGTTTATCGAGAAGGTGTTACGATCCTTTAAGGGTTCATAATAGAGGTCAACACTACAATTTTAAAATATGTTCAAAAATAACTTAAATTAATTTAAAAAATTACTAATATAATTAGTTCATCTTTTTTGTGTGTGTGTGTAACTAAGTAAGGCTACATTAAAAAAAAATCGAACTGAATTGCTAAAAGAAACCTTTGTAATAGTGATAAATAAAAATACATTTTTGTGTATAATGTCATTGTTCGTTATTGAAAAGTAATTGTATTTAATTTCCGCGTATCATCGAGAAAAATACTATGTAATTGTAGTCACACGTTCCAGACGAATGTGCACCAATACCTTCTCTGTTAGCTGCTGCAGTACTGTACTATAAAAGTTAATATGTGGTCTTTTCCTTTATTTACTTTATTTATTATTAGAAATCCTTTCCTTTCACTCTTTCAAATTAGATAATTATTGTTGGAACCGTTTTGCACTAAAAAATAAACTATTTTGGTTAACATACAATTTCATAGTGCAATCACTGGCTCTGAAGATACATTTTTAATAGTTTCCGAGTCAAAGGTCCAACATAATTTTATCTCAACCTTGAAACCTAACACAGGTAAAATGTATAGCATGCCTCATTAGTGGTTATGTAATAAATTATTATTATTACTCGTTTACTAATATTGGGGATCTCTTCCTTTACTTCCTTGTTTTATTTGCCGCTCAAAAACTGCTCGTGGAAATGGATCTGGCTAATGGAAATATAAATTGTTTGTTTGCTTGTCCTTTGAGGAGGCAAACGAATAATTGTGTATGTTATGTAAAAATGTGATTATCCCTATGAGGCTAACATGTTCTTCCAAAGTGTTGAAAGCCTCCCCATCAATCCTTTTTGTAAACAGCCAGAGGAGAGTCCGGAGACGATGCACGACGTGACCGCGGCGTCCGCGGACATCACAGTGGACTCGGTGAGGGACCACACCAACGCCAACGCGACCGCGACCGAAACCCCCAACGAATTGAACATCAACCTGCAGGTATGTAGTACTCACCATCTGTTGATGAAACTTTCAAAGACCTGGTGTGACCACACCAAATTAAATAAACCCACAGGTATGTAGTACGTCCGAGCGGGGTCGGGAGATGGCCGATCCCGCTCGAAGAAAGCGGCGCCGGGCTCCGTAGCACAGCTGCGGCGCCGCCTCGGGTCGCCGGCGGACGCGAGGAAGTCGCGACTACCCGGCGACCCGGGATGGACCACGCCCCTTCCGTGGCCGGGGGGCGTCGTCGGTGGTGGAGACCGAGGAGGGCTCCCCTCTAGGCTGGGGGTTCCCGGAAGTGGCTTGATGTTCCCGGGGGCTCCCTACATGCCTGAGGAAGGCCATCCCTGAGGTTTTTAGTGGGTAGGCCTCCCCCTTCTGGGGAGGAGAGCCCCACACAACCGCCGGCTCGCCACAGCCGGGGTATGCAATTTAATGCATTTTCCTCAGGGGGAAAAAAAAAAGGTATGTAGTACGTATTGACAATCGCAGAACTTACATCAATACAAATTCTGTCCAACCCGCAAACGAATCAAACACCTTATTTGCTGGTGTATACTGGCTGGTGTCGGTTTTGTTTTATGCTAGGCCCGGCAGATGACTTCCTCCCGCCTGATTTAAGCGGTGAGAGAGGCCCAAATGAGATGACAGATAGGATAGTGACGTTACTCCACTCTCCTACCTGCCCTATCCCTGCCGGCCCAAAAGATACTTTTCACGCCTCTTTTGAAGGAACCCATGTTACAGGATGAAGGAAACACATACGCAGGCACAGAATTCCAAGTGCGGGAAGTACGGCAGAAGAAGGAATCTTGGAATTTCTTAGTCCGGTTGAATATTACAGGAGTTGATGTGACCACACCAACGAAAACACATCTGAACTGCAATGGCCATTAATAAACTTAGCTACATAGCATAGTTGCAACAATAATTGAGCCTCCAACATTGTTCGTTCTCCTTATTTGAAAGATGTATCTGAGCGAACAATTAATCACCCTTAGTGTACATAAGTTGAGTTAACTTTTCATTGTTTACTAGTTAGAAATGAACATTCATCTGAATGAACGATGGTATAAAAAAGATTCTATAAGATTAATTTTGTTCATTAAGGAAACTTCATTATAGTCCGTTGTTATGAATTTTTCATGACATTCATTTCGAGTGAAAAATGTCACATATACGGATAAGTAATAACACTTCTGACTGATGTCCACTCTCATCTCAAAAAAAAATGGATAGAAATATAATCTTAAATACTACATTAGTGTATCGTATTTTTAATTTAATTTTCCCCCCATTCCAAATGCAAGAAGAATCAACACAGCCCATATATGTCCTTACCGAGGGGCACAAGCTTACCTTAAACTATGTTAGAGTGATTTGGCCTTAGTCAACGATGTTTTTCCACTGCAGTTTGGATGACTACATACATCTTTGAATTTCTTGGCGTGTGTATACAGCTTGCCTCACGATGTTTTCCTTCACCGTAGGAATGTCACGGAAGTACATAAGAAATTCGAAAAACGAAAACACATTGGTACAAAACGAAAACACATTCATAGAGCCATGTTTGGTAACAACATTATTTATAATATTGTATTATTTTTATATGTGTATGTAAACATACATACGACTGTAATCGTATTAGGTATGATTGTATCTTATATTATACTAGCGACCCGCCCCGGCTTCGCACGGGTGCAGTGAAAAAATGGTTATGGTGGGTTATCCCTAAGAGATAGACATATACCATCGCGGACTTTTTTGTGGATTTTTGTAAGTTGTACAATACTGTAGTACATTATTTTGGTCTATCTCGTAGGGTTCAGCCAGCGTTTGCAATATAAGCGCAAAAAAACGTGCTTATTTACGACATCACATTAGAAACCTTTAAATTTATCAGTGTTTCTCTACTATATTATGCATTTATTATCCATACAAATCTTCCTTAAGAATCACTCTATCTATTAAAAAAAACCGCGTCAAAATCCGTTGCGTAGTTGTAAAGATCTAAGCATACATACGGACATACAGCGAAAGCGACTTTGTTTTATACTATGCATTGATTGTATTTTTATATTATATTATTATAATTAGAATTATAATAATATAATATAAAAATTAAAATAAAAGAGGAGATAAAAAATAGACCTTCAGAGTTTCTTGCCTGTTCTTCTCGAGAAGGCTCTCCCAATTTCCGAACAGGTGTTAAGACAATTTTTTTTTCCTTTTTCGTACGTACGGACAAGGTTTTTGTTTTTTTTTAAAGCTTTTTTTTTGTTTTGTTTGTTGACGTCAATAAGTGCCTGTAAAGGTCTATGTTGAATAATGATTACTTTGATTTTGTACGTGACTGGTTCGACCCCCCGAATCATTTGATTCATAGACTAGTACCAAGATCAAAGTGCTTTGTGTCTGAATACAAAATTAATATTTGCTGAAATAAAATTTCTTTATAACCTAACCTAATGTACAATTAAATAATTTCGTATTCTAATAAAGCGTATCTCGAATATTATAGGGAAATAACAATGAATTCGATACTATAATAACTTAAGCGATGTTGTACTTTGCACAGAACTCACAAGTGAACACGAGCTCGATGGTGGTGAAAACCACCACCAGAACCACCCTGAACGAGAGCAGCGCAGACGGCACCACCACAACCACAAACAACACAGCCACCACCAACTCTACCTTGGAGAACAGTGAGTAACAATTCATGTTGCACCCACATACGTTTATCATCTGGCTATATCCTAATGGCCCGTTTTAATAGCCCTGTTGTAAGTTCGTTCATACTGGTATGTATTGATGGAGCTCTTCGTAATTTTTACAACTAGTCTTACCTACATATAAACATTGACACTTCCGCAAAATGTCGTTTTCACAAATTGCCACATTGACAGAATGATAGTCCATTATCACACAAGAATATGTTTAGGCACATCTCATTAATTGACAGAATTTTGTACCTTAGAATTATCCCAATACGTTATATAAGTGGACTTGTCTCAATCGCTAATTATTATACTGTTGTCACAAGTCTGACATTCTGCGAATGTAGCGATTTGTTTATTGACAAATTGTAAAAATGACGAATTGCTACAATGGGACTAATGCCACCGACCCATCATTAACGTACGATAAGTTTGAAATATCGTAAAGGAGAGGTAAATTAGTGGGCTCAACATATATCTATTTTTAGTTACATTATATTATTTTAAATATACAAAAAATGTTTCAACAGAAATACTTCTTTTAATTCTCCTTAAATCATTTTTAAAGTACAAATGGCACATTTTTTACAATCTCCATTACATAAAATGAATTAAATAAAAATAAATTGATATTTTAATATGTTTTTAATAATTTGTTGTGTGTAAAACATGTTTTATATGTATGGAAATATACAATTCTCATTTTACTATACTAAGATTGACCTAATATATAGCCTATGCTCTTTTAGTTAAAAAGAAAAAGAATCAAAAATCTGATTTAAGAAACCAAATATTTTTTCCAATGGGAATAAAAGACGATGAAATAATAGATGGAATTACTGAAAATTTCATATTAACTGCATCTAACACGCATATACATAATCTTAAAAGATTTAAATTAAATAATGAAAATAAAATATCAATATAAAAAAAAATTCTTTTACTAAGTCTAACAAGTTGGTAATATTTTCCTATTACCAAAAAGCTGCATTAGACTTTATATTTGATTTTAACGTTCCATCAGGCGCATAGTAGTAACCTTGCCAATGAACACTACCTATTATAGTTGAGTAACTAATAAATTAGCTTACTATTTTGGGATGTTAGATATGCGAAAAATATCAAACACACTTAAGTCGATTGGATTATTTTAAATGTTTATCTAACCCAAATATTCAATGTTATTAACATACATACTTAGTGGAATGTTTTTATCATAAATTTTCAATTTATTTGATTTATTCATTACTTAGACCAAAACGATTCATTCAAAGTTTATTAAAACTGTAAAATAATTAATGAATTAAAAATAAATTTAAATTGTAATAAATGTAAATAATTCATACATCAGTACCCTCCGTCTTATTTGTCTTTCTACTGACTTTATATATTATGTCACATTAGCAATGTACACTAATTTTGTGTGGTTTGCTGCGAATCTCACACAAATCTCACTGTTGCGAGTGACATAAGAGATGTCTCAGAGCAAACGTAGTGGCCCATAATTAATAATCAAGGCATATAAATATTAAGAATAAATAATCTGAAACATAATTTTAACACTGGTTGAATCAAGGACTAGACTGATAGGCTAGATGACTACATGATGACTACAGTTGTAGAACTGAATATAACTGTATTATACAGAGTGTCCCACGGCCATGCCACATGGAGGGGAAGTACCTTAAATTCTCAAGTAGGTACATTGATTAGTAATAGATACTTCTGATAATGTCAGTTGTATATCCTTACGGCAATGTTAGCTTTTCAATAATCTGAACGAAATTCCACGTCAAATGTTAAAATTCATGGTCTTCCTTTTATTTCTGCCAGTATGTTATTTAGCAAAAAATAATCCTTATGATGTAGCCTTGCGATCGGTATGATAAAGCTAACAGGGTATTATTTTTTCTTGTGTAGCGGGTTCGATTCCCGGTTCAAAAGTGTAATTATTCAAAAATCTATGAATGCAGTTAAAATTGTTTTTGAAATTAAAATAATGTCTTCTTTCAGTGAAATGTTCTATCTACAATATTTAAGGTACTTTCCCTCCATCTGGCATGGCCGTGGCACGTCCTGTATAATCATCTAATTTTAGCAATTTTGATATCATAAAAGTATACCCAAATAGACATTTCACAGTAAAAACTATGAATTTTAGCATCATTTAGTATTTTCGATCAATTCTCGACAGCACCACAAACACGTCTAAACTAAAAATCTTTAAAAGTAATAAGCGCAAATAAACTGTTTCTTCTTCAATCATTCTATTTTTATTATATGTAGAATAAAAAAAAATCATCTACTCGATTGTAATACAGTACTGCACTTTGTACCAAGCTAAGTACTAATTTCTATTTATTATTTCATCGTCTCCTCAACCCTATAAGGTAAAATGGAAACTGATCAATATTTGCATGAAAGCAATGATTTGCTTTGAATTGGCTTGTTTTATTCTATCATTCAATCCCATACACAGCTTGTAAAGTTGTATAAAGCCGAGAGCTTAGTTACGAAATGCAGCGGTTTTCAAACAATTTCCCCGCCTATGCGCCTCATATATGTTGTATATCTTTAGTTATTGCTGTTTTCGTTTCACAATAGTCGATATTTCTAAGATAATGTTACTTTACATGTGGAGAGCAATGTCCGAAAGAGTAACTCGTAGATATATTCCCAAGGGGAAATTTATTAATATTAGCTTTATAAAAAAACAGCTTTACAAATGTAATTCTAATAACTACGTTTACAATTTTCAACTACCCGTTTGGTGCAGCGATCAAAGTATCGGCTACTACGCAACAGTCTCGGAATTCCTGCACAGGGCAACTTTTTTGTGCTACCTACAAAAATTTGTCCCGTTCTAACTATTAGGCAATGTGAGATTTCTGTTTGTGATTGCACCCACAGCACAGGATAAAAATCCTAGTGTGTACGTGAGTTGAATTTTTTTTTTTGCTGTAGATGTCGGACATATTGTAGTCGATTAATTTATCGAAGCAGAGTATCTGAATCACTAACAATTTATTTACGTCTCTAGCGTGGAGCTTGTGTGTACTTTAAATTAGGTTGACTTTAGACAACAACACTAAGTCGTACGTGGGCTAGGATACCACCAGCACGATGCTTTGATTATCATTCGATCAAATTTTTTCGATTGTTTCGATCGATTGATTATATGATTATTGTGAAGCGAAAACCTTTCCACGTTATGAAAAAAAAGCTTTGTTTTACGAATAATATAATATATGTAATATTTACGTTAAATGTTTGTTCGTTTGTATGTTTGACGGGCGCTTTGTGTTTTTGTTTGTAGTCCTAGAGCACAGTCGCGAGGAGGGAGTCATCACGCGTATTGAGGTACTACACACTTTGCTTTAACATATTTTATATATGTGCAGTCGATAGGACATCAAGAGGGGAAATTTTATGACACATTGGCAATTAGTTACAGAATAGATTTGATAATTCTATTTGAACGATACCGATATACTGTTTGTAACGTTCGATTGTTTTAGTTTGTGACTGTCATTCAATAAGTACAAGTTTAATCGCCACATAAATCCGATTTTATAATAATCGTGATAAAATAATCTTAATTTAAATATTTTGTCTCCTGTTACTCAACTAGAATACAATACAACTATGAAATCGTTCTTTAAACGATGACATTCATTTAATTGATTTTGACCCTACATTATACTTGACTTAGGATTGAGTTTTAAATAACGATCTAGTTTTGGTTAGCTCGATGTTCTATTGACTGTGCTTTTTTTTATATAGTATAACAATTATACTCAATGCATTACCGCGCATGATAAATATAAATTTGCAAAGTCGATATTGAAATTCGTATAAATTTCAGTTGAACTTCTTTTTGTGTATAAAGGTAAATACTTGGGACATAAGACGCGACTTATATTATAGCTTAGAAAATATATTGCTTACTTATTTTATTAATGGATGTAAATTAAATAAAGCTATACATATCTTTTTACCGATCTCTTAAGTGTCTACGAATAAGCGAGTCACTCAAAACCATATACAATATTTCGTCATTTAGACGCTCTCTAAGTAAAGAGAGTTTCGTTTTGAAACGTAAATAACTATTTTTGCTTCGTTTTCGTCGTTATTTTTCGTCAGTGCTTACATTCTCTATACAATCGATCCACACTTTCTTGGGTCATAATTTTCCCTTATTTCCGACTCGACTTAAAATATATTTTTTATATTCTATATATTATGCCTTATATTCATTTTTTTTCTCTTGCATTCCATGTATTTACCTTACATTCTGCTTAGATTTGATGCGACTTTTTAATCGCTACCTAGTGTGCAAATACTAACCAAACGACAATATTCCTGCGCAATGTTGTGGCGTCCGCTCGTGTACTCGTCCGTGGTTCGTTCGTTTAACAAAGTTGTCAACACGTCGAGGGCTGATTCAAAAGTATAAATAGATTCAAACCATCACCAATTATTCCATCAATCGACAAATGTAAGTGATATTCCATTATATTGTAAAGTTTTCTCAAGTGGTATAAGGTTATAAATTGATTGTGGAAATTTGACAGTTTTATATATATTTTGATGCGAG
This sequence comes from Scirpophaga incertulas, assembly GCA_036419045.1. NCBI lineage: Eukaryota > Metazoa > Arthropoda > Insecta > Lepidoptera > Crambidae > Scirpophaga > Scirpophaga incertulas. Next base: position 28,316,785 of record CM071632.1, on the reverse strand, counting down.
TATCACCTTGACAGATTTAGTGATTGCAATCCGGCGTCGTTTTCAGTCGTGTCGGATACGACCGGATTCCCATAAATCCGGCCGGATTGATTAAATTAAAATGATTTTCGCTTTTTAGTACAAAATAAGTGAGTTAATCAAGTGTCACTGCACTTATATGTAGGTAGTTTATAAAAAATAAATCACAAATATATAAAATCTACTTTATTTCCTAACTAATGTTAAGACAAATATATAACAAGAAAACAAATATAATTTAGTAGTGTAGGTAACTAGTGATAATTTTACGACATAACGAGTAGCTCAGTCTTTCTAGATTTCACTTTCACAGATAGATCAACTTATAAGTAACAATATTAATTATCAAGTAACTATAATATCTAATAGATACAATTAACCTTACGTAATTAAATGAGATCAAAATCTTGTATTAAAGTATTTGAGAGTGCTAACAAACAAATCTTCAAGGTATTTATGATTATGACAGATACCATCATGATTACTAACTGCTAGCACCGGATTAGGTATGACCATTAAATAGGATAAACGACTACAACTGATTGTGGCCGTTTTTATACTATAATTATTTGATTTGAGCAATTTATGTCTAATGAAAGTATGACAATATAGAAATTTCAGTTTAATTATTAATTTATATTGTTTTTTGATTTCTAAAAAATGAGCAATTATTATTAACGTAATTCTAATGAAACGAACACATTTCTAGCATTCTCACATTAAATGTTACATTTTTTTATATAGAAAGTATACCTATAAACGTACAAATAACAAAGTTATTTTAAAATTTGTTTATACGCTCATACAAATTTGATGAGTTTACTGAGTTATGACGTCACGATTGCAGTGTTTTTAGTATGGAGCGTTTTTGAGCGACCCGCGACAGCGCCGCAAACATGTCGATGTATCTTCAAAAGTAATAGGTGCAGGTGTACTGTTGGTTCTACAATATTTCTCACTTAAAAGAGTACTCTTTTTATACAGGTTGCCTCAGAAACAATGGATAAACCTTTAACTGTTGATGGGTTTCGTTGAGACCTCTCTAATCTCAAATTTTGACCTTAGTAAAAATATCCCAGTTTTCAAGATATTTAATAGTTTATGATTTTTTTTAAAGATGCCACTTTTGGTTGGTTTTTAATGTGCCATTTTTACAAATACGGACTTTTCTGATTCAGGTTTTTTTGGCTTCTAACGGAATAGTTGAGTTATCAATAACAATGGATAAAATTGAGCTAGGTAATCACAAAGTGCTTGGAAAAAACAATGTTCCAAAAAAAATTAAACAAGAAATTCTTTTTCTTCGTGTTTGGTCAGCTACCATGTAAAAGAAATGTATGACGCTCATCGTGCCCATTATACAATATTTCTCACTTAAAAGAGTACTCTTATTATATATGAAATTTAAGAAATGGTCGTCTACCCAATGATGCCGGATCCGCCGGATTACCGGATCCGTTGTTCCGGATTGCAATCCCTAAAGACGATAGAATAAACAAGGCAAATCTAAAACGGTATAGAGTGTAAGATCGGAGTGTAACACGCGCGCCCGCCACACGTTGTTGCAGAGAAGAACGTTCGATGGTACTCATGAGTGCGTTGCACAGACGGGCACGATCACGGTGCCGGCCGGCACGGACCCCAAGCTGATACTCGAGATGTTTGACCGCCAGCGGTCGCCGCTCGCCACGCCGGCGCCCTCGGCCACTGAGACGCACTAGCGCGCACGTTCAACCCGCCCACCGTACATTTATACTTACTTATGCAACTGTTGTATAATCACTAATTATAACAGTTGCATACAACACTTTATCTACAATCATGATGTGAATCCTCTATAAAAGATTCTCAACCGTAGGGTGTTGTACAGTGTTGCGGAGCATGTAAAATAAACAAACCTTAATTATTTATTGTTATAATTATTTACATTTTGAACATGTGCACCTTGTTGAATGTTGGCAGATCCTGATGTACTTGTGATCACCACTTCATTATTTCTATTTTCTATAGAACTTAAAATTTGATTCGACACGTGGATTTTGTTGGATATGTCATTGCATGAGAATGTTCTTTTTTTGAAATTCATAATATCACGCGTTTGGATAATATAATGATCATAATATCATTGAGTGTTTTAATGTTGGCAATAAGCTAATTGTTATAGGTTCTTTTATAGAGGATTGATAGCATGATAGTAGATAAAATAAATTAAAAGTCAACCTATACACTTTTCAAAATGAGAACGTTGTTTTGACAACCGTCTTTTGATATCCGTGGTGTAGAAAGACTCTTAACGTAGTATAACAGTCGACTTAGAGTGTTTCGGGAAACTTTTATTATTTTTATGTATTGAAATACGGACTCGGTTAGGGACCGCTGCGATGCGTGCCTATAATCGCTCTAGATCCCTGTTTTGTTATGAGTTCAAAATAATACACTTTTAAAAAAGGATGTCATTAATAAATTTGTAACTTTAACAATTAATAACTCCTTAATTATTCAATATAAAGAATATTTTCTTAATAATGGAAAAAAGAAATTTTTTGTTAAGGGTATTTCACACCACGTATATCACCGGTCAAACAATATTCAAGTAAGGAAATGTTTGTATGCACTTTCTTAACTGTCGTGTTTACCCTGCAAATGTTTATGTACAATTTGATATTAGCCGTGTATTTTAAGAATGCAATATTTTTTACTTGGTAACACAGCAACCACAGACTATGTAAGGAAATCACTAAGGTTTCATTATAATTTCGAACTAATTTGGAAAAAAAAAACACTGTTTACTGTATTTCAGCGCGTGAAAAATTATTGAGTTATAATAATTTATTTTATTGTTAAAATTTAATTCAAACGGAGAAAATTTATGTGTTTAATATATATACTTTTATTGGTACTACTTAATTTTAATTTCTGCGCATAATGCTCAGAATAGTATTATCTATATAACATCCCTTGGCCGCAAATAGGCATTGATGATTTGGCCACAGGTTCTTAGGCGCCCAATAATGCCTCGTTTGCCGATAGCCGCAGTAATAGGTTATAAAACGTTTATTACGTTTCAGGTCTAGTAACATAGTTACTAACGCGACATAACAGCCATTTTAATTGTCTATTTGACACATTATAGTGACAGCCGGCGAAACTACTTCCGCTGTACAGAGAGTGTGCCGGTGTATTCGTACCCTCACATTTTTACTCTCGGAACCTAATACTTTACGTTTGAAGATTTCGAGAATAAATATCAATTATAATAAGTATCAATTTCTCGATACTAATTTTGTTATTGCCATCTTTCAAAAGTGACATTTCGTTCTGGACAGAATTCGCTATTTAAGCAGTCGTATATATCGCACTATCTTATCAAGTTCACGATCTCGCTGCTGGAATCGTAAATTAACCTCTTGGTTAGGTTTCGTTTTCGATCGATTCGATGTTTTGTGTCTAAAATAAAGATTTAATTCATTAATGTTTATTGCCCTAGTTAATATTATTCGTCACTTCTATTGCAAGATCAGTGTTGTATGCTGAGGATTTCACATTTTTTACTATAACTAATTGTGTATCGGCAAAGGTTTGTGAGCGTATGTTCCTTTATCTAAAACATGTACCGCTCGATGTTCTCGGGCGAGTCTAAGTCCGAAAACAAAATATATCGTGTATAGGATCTTATGTAAAGGAATGTTACAGAATAAATACCTTATTGCCATTTTATCACACGATTCTTTTCAATAAAATCTTTTTAGTGTTTGTATACAAATCTGGTAATCAATTCTTGTCTTTGAAATTTAGCAAAAGTGCGATATATTTATACAGTTCGAAATTTTGTAATTTTGTTTTTATCATGTGTAAAAAAATTATGCATGCAATAAAGTAAAATTTAATTTTAATGTTTGAGAGTACACGTGACCTGTATCTTAATTTACTTTTACCTTAGTCTTGATTCTAACTTGACTTGATTCTAGTATTTAACTACACGTCATTTTAACATTGTATGTCACAGATTCATTACTAAATTGTCTATGCACAGACAAATAAGTGACTGCCATAAAATACTGAACAATATTTTTTTTCTTTTTACAAAACTTTTGCATTCAGAAAAGTTTCTGTGCGTCTTGTACACATTTTTTAAATTTGTATTAAGTTATTTTTTAATTGTATATTTAAACAGATAATTAAAAATATTGCTATTGTTTTAAGTTTATTGCATTTTAATGAGAGGTGTATTATATTTCCTGTCAATTATGTGTGCACGTTTTTTTTTTTACTGTCGAACAATTGCTTGGATGTTATTTTCTTTGCGCATACATGTTTGCCTGTTGACAGAGACTTTAGTATATTATAAGGCGTATATACTTAATATGTTGAACTAAGTTATATCATTAATGAAGGAATATTTTTATTTATCGAAATATTTTAACTACAGAAATAATAAAAATGATACAACACAATAAATACACTATATCGAATCAAGATATTTTTAACTTTATATTTTTAACTTTACTGGTTTAATATGTATGAGTATCTCAACAAAAATTAGATATATGTATATTAAGTACAATTTTTATATTTTCTTATGTGTTTGTATCTAATGATTGGGTTAAAATCTGTTTATAATTCATAAATACTACATTACGTATTTAATCAATAAGGTTCAAAGAATGAACCAAGAAACGAAGCAGTTAAAAAGGGGTAAGTTATTGTGAAAACATAAGCTCGTACCAAAATTCAACACATCCATGGAATTTGTCAGATAATAAAAACAATTTCAGTGCCCTGACATATGCCATGGTAGATGTAGACAGCGATTTTAACCCAATTAGTTTCACTTTTATGCTATGTTATTGAATTTGTTGAAGGAAATTCGACTGTATCTTGGTAAGCTTAAGTGTTTATATGCGATTAATCGTTGTTGGATTACGTGCATGTCGTCAAAAACAGGTAGTCAAATACAACTTAAATTCCTACTAAGAGCGCGTTCCGAATGGCAATTAAGGTAACCATTATCAATGCCATAAAAGACGTTCCAATTGGGAAGATTCAAAAACAAATCGAACAAAAGTGTCTAAATGACAAATGTCATTGTCTAAATTAGATATTATCGATTTAATTTTCAATTACAAATTATACCATCGTTTACTATTTTTTATAGATTAAAAAAAAATATAATAGGATCTTTAATATTACCTATAATAAATATATTCTGGACTTTAAACACATGCTAGGTACTTCTTTAATTTCATATGTTGACATTTTGGCAGATCCGAAACACTCTTACGAGTTGTCCAAATGGATATATCGATGACGGTGATACAATGTCCATAACTGTCATCATTGGCATAACTGTTCGTTAATCGGACCGCACGGTCCGAAGTTTGTCATATATTACAACACATTTATTATACGTTACAGGAAATTTTAATGATGTGTCAAAAGTGAAGATTCTGTCGAAAACATTAAGTGCTATTCAAGCTTTTTTTTTCTATAATAAAGGGAAGACCCTTCCGAAGGACTACATCATTAAACTAGGGGTGACCAACTAATCGATCTCGCCAAGGAATAAACTATAAATGTGCATGTAGAAGACTTCGCACATTATAATCACTAAATGCTGAGCATATCAACTATGTGATTTTCAAATGCAAATACATCATGTCATTATGCTCTCTATTCTCGTCCGCATAGTTGTATACTGAATTGCTCCATTTTAAGAAGTACGTAATCGCTAGTTTGCGGTTATTCCTTAGCACATAGTAGATGGTTTTGATTAAATTAGCCATCCCTAATTTACATACTTGTAGCTTAATAGAGAAGAGTTGCATAATTAGCAATGGAAAAGTACATTAAGTCTTACCTACATTGATTTCTGTGTTTCCTGAATGCATCGAAAACGAGCACGCCTTAGTGACACATGGACAACACGCAGAAATGGAAACGTTCGGCGAGTTTTGAACATTTCGTTTGGGTGGTAAATGGTACTATTTGTTTTTTTGATGACATGTTCGTGATCCTCGTTGTTGGAGTACAAAACAGAGCGCCATAACAACTAATGTTGTCACGCAATACTGCAATAAAATTGTGGATTGTTAATAGTATTTGTGATTAAGAACACTGTGTATGTACCAATCTAGCTTAAGAGCCACCTTCAATCATTCAGAGTGAATGTGATGTGCCTATTTATTCCTTTTTTTATATAATGTATAAATGATGAAATTTGTATTTAGATATTGGATAGTAATAAAAATGTTTTTGACAATTAGTTACGACTAGAGTATATTTTACGATGTTAGCTTTTAAATCCCAACCGAGTGTTGAGTGACCATATCGTAACCAATTTTTAAGAATAATAATAATATATGAGATTTTTTGTTGCTCGTTCAATTCCTCCTACATGTATATTCAGCAAATATTAATTTTAATAAATTATAAGGAATGAATGAATAAAAGTTTTATGCAATATTTTTAGCTTTTATTAGAGATTCTTAGTTTTATTTTTTAATCTTGAGGGCTCGTATTAATAAAATAATTTTGTGGCTTAGCTAATATATGTTCGAAGAAGACAACAATATAGATCATCTGAGCCAGACTTAAAATTGTTATCAATACGGTTCTAGCTGTTTAGTTTGATAGTTTAAGTAAGTAAAATGTTTGAAAGCTGATCAACACAAGATTTCTTGACACATGTACATAAGGCAGCTACTGCGGTGTCGACGGCACCTCGCGACACACAAAACATTGATTGAAACAGCTACATCACAAAAAAATAATAAATGGGATTGAATTCGTCTTAGGTTCTTACTAATATAAATAGTTTTAAGGTAACTGTGCCTATTGGGACGGCGTATTCTACCAGCGGGTAGCATAAGCTACCTCCAGCTAAAAATGGAAATCGATTGGCGTCCATTCGCTTAAGTTTTTACATTTGTACAATTTACTCTATTGTGGCATTTTTAAATATTTGATACGGAAAATTACATTTGTATCCAACATTCTTACACAGAAATTAAAGCTAAATAAATTATGTAGTTGTTTTATTTGTTATATGCTCTTCCATGGTCGTTAAGCCGGCTGTACACATTAATGATGGAGAAAACTTATCATCATTCATCATCAATCATTTGTATCCGGATCAGTACAAAGATTCAAATCAGCTAAGTGCTATATTTTTTATCAGTGACTAAACGTATTAAATCGGTTCAGAGTCTGACTGATATAAATATTCTGATACATGATACAAATACACTGATATTGATTCATTTGTATCAGTGACTGAGTCAATCGTGTAAGCGTCGCGTATCGAATGAAATCGAGATGCAATTGAGCGATGTGACCCGAAACGCACCGACGGACTATTTACTTATCTCAATCGTGCGAGCGCCGCGTGCCGATTGAAACCGAGATGCAATAGAGCGAATGATTCATTTGAAGCGCTGTTAGAGATTTGAATCAATGAATCACTTGGAAGAAACGACTCACTGACTTTTCTGTAAAGATTGACACATCTCTAGTACAAATTAAACCAACTTGTAGAGCGCTACATATGTTGCTACTTGGCGCCGCCGTTGCTGGCCACTACCAAGATTAACAGACACTACTTATTTAGTTGAATAAGTAGTGTATGTTTCCCGTACGCACATCAATTGCTTTTCTGAAAAGGAGGGGCTTGAAATCCTTACACATACTATCGCAAGCGAGTGCCATGATGAATGTGTCGGACTCCAAACTGATCGACGCTGCTCGACCGGACTTGCCGGCTAAACGTAGCTTGAGCTTGGTCAGAGGTCCCTACATAACAATAGATCTAAATTCCGAGAAGTGCGCGCAGTTCTTGTCATAAACTCGTCACCGCACAAGTATTATGTTGCCTAAAACATTGTTTTTTTTTATTAGATAGCTTATGTAAATAAGTTTTGAAGTTAAAATAATCGATAATAAATCGATAAAATTATTAAACTTAAATGTATGATATTTGACATTTTCAAAAAATTTATAATTTTATCCCTCTTCGTTTGAGCACTTCATAAAGACACTATATATACAATTTGTGAGTATCATAGTTCTGAAAGATTGGAGAACATAATACCTACATATAATGACCCAATGTCATATGACAATGTTATATCATTATTTCTGTCACTACATCGAATTTAGCCTGTCTTTCTATTTTCGCTGTCACGTTGAGCCGTCCCGTATCGTACATCTTGTTTACATCGGCTCAGTCGCTCGTGAGTCAATTCGAGGGTCCAGTTTTTTGTCTCCTTGGAGAGTGGAGGCTGAGAATTCTCATGATTATCATTGCCACTAAGTGGCAAGTTGATGATATCGGACTCAAACCAATCAAGGCGGGAATATCACATTTTTAACAGGGCAACTGTTTTGTAACATTGAATTACGTATGGCTGTATGAGCATTATTCCTCTTGCCTTCCCAGAATGGGAAAATAAACAAAAAAATTTATTACGTCTGAATACGCCAGCGACGAGTGTTATTCGTTCATGAGGGAGAGCGTTTGATATGCTCAAAAATGTTGATTGCGAGAAAATATATTAAAAATGAGAAAATATACTAAAAATGGAAAAAGAAAAGAATTGGCTCCGGCCTTGATCTCGATTTGACAAATAAGATACAAAACTAAAGAAATGGCTGTATGGGCTTGGTACCCTTTGCCTTCCTGGAATGGGAGAATAAAACAAAAAAAAAATGAATACGCCAGATTTTTAATAACTGTCATAATATATCAAAATGTGGAAATATTATGTTGAATTTGGTTAGCAAGACAAAATATACGAAATCTTGCAAAATTATAATTAAACATTATTGTTAATAACGACTGTTATATATCTATCAAATCTTTATTAGTTAAAGGCTGTTAAGAAATTTTCTGACAGACCTTTAAACAAATAAATAAGAACATGTGTGCTGTATTTTGAATTGTGAGATTTACCATTGTTAAAAACGTTGATGAAATGGATGAAAATAATATTGTAATGGTGTGTAGGACATGCCTTGCAAAGAAAGCAAACAGAGATATCACTCAATTAGAAGACCGCGATAGCTGCCGTAGTTATGGAGATGTTTTGCTATTTTGTTTAGATATACAGGTAACAAAATATTGTGTTTTTCGAAGTGAACGGCAAAAGGTAAACTATCTAAACTAGATATTTGATAGTTTGAATTTACACAAAATCTAGTGATTCGCCAGGTTCATAAATTATAATAATTATAAACATCAATATGCCATTATTTTTCAGTAATTTAAAACCAATCAGGCAATAATTTAAAAATCCAATTAATTGCTTTATGTTTCTTATTAGCTTTGGTTACATTTTTACCGTTTGTATAGTCAATTCATTCTTCTTATTTTAGTTGGAACCTGATTCTAAAATATCCTCTAGATTATGTCTCAAGTGCTACAATAAAATTAAATCTTTTTATCAATTCAAATCAATAGCTTTGAAAAATGATGCATATCTGAAAACAATTGTGAAATGCAATTTAAAAAATGAATCGGAGCTAGGAAATCACCAAGACCAGACATTGTCCTGTGACAGTAACAAAATTCTTGAGAAAACAGATATAAAAGTGGAATTAGAAGAAAATAGTAAAGAGAATGATGGTATAGACAATGATAATTATCAGTCAGATGATGAATTATTAAGTGTGATAAAAAAAATAAAATATGAATTTATAGAGACTCCAGATGAATCTAACGGTGAGCCAGTTGCATCTTGTTGAGACTCAATTTATTTTTAACAGTTTAATATTAGATTTACTACATTTTAATGGGCAATTCTTATTTTCAGCCAAATTATTGATTCAGGAAGGTGAGTATTTCAACAAATAAAGATATATTGGTAAAAGATCATTAATTCCATAATAATTATAATATTTCTATTTTATAGAACCAATAGAAAACATTAAGGTGGTAAAAGCAAAACGAAAAAAATGCTACACAATTGAGCGTAGAGTATGTGATGAATGTGGAAAATCAGTACGCGACTTGCAAGCTCACATGCATACACACAAACCAAATGGAGCCAGGAAGACATATCCATGTACACTATGCAACCAAGTATATGCATCTAATAGTGCAAGGATTAAACATCATAAAAGCATACATTTAGGCATTAAGAAATGTTGTCCTATTTGTAATAAAAGTAAGTAGCATAATTTTTTATTTTTTTATTTTATTAGACTTGTTTACAGTAGTCACAATGTTCTTAACATATGATATAGATATAATTTGCTGCGGACTGAATATGTTACTAGTAACAGAATAACTTGGTCTGTTAAATATAAATTTAAATTAAGGGAATCTCGGCAATGCTTATTTATAGAAATTACCTTAGCAGGTCAGTATATTTATGAAAATTTAATTTATGTTTATAAAAACTATAATAATTTTGATAATTATTTTCAAATTCATATACAGTGGGGAGTTATGGCCTAGTAGAGATTTACAAATGGGAGTTTGGAAAGGAGTTATTTGTCAATGTGGATACCAAAAACTTTTATTGTAACATTTGTAAAATATTGTATCATTGTCTAACAATTTTGTACAAGAAAATGATGCCATTGTTTCTTTTTTGTAATAAGGAAATGTAATCGGAATGTTTCAAACATTCTGTATACCTAAATAAATTTCCTTTCTGCCTATTTGTTAATACTATTATAGCAATACATCTCCTATATGTTATAGCTAAAATTATATATTTTTAATTATGAATAAATTTGTTGTTTGTGTCAATAAGTTAGATGTATTATTTTTATAATGAGACATATTTTCTTTTCAACACAAATATTTCTCATTGCTTTGAATTATCCAAAGTCATAATTTTCAATGTTTCCAGGTAGTACTTGTGTCTTTTTCTGTTAACATGATTCTGTTATGTTTTATATGTTATAGTAAAAACATGGTTTTAGTTAGAATACAAATACACTAGTAAAACTAACATTATACAATCTATACTAATTGTTACTAGAAAGTTCTAGTATCTGTTTTTACTTTGAACCCATTTTAACTATTTATTAACCCATTTAAATATTGCCGATACTGATACATCATCGACCCTAACATATTATCATTACTCCATTAAATATATTTGATACATTTACAAAATGGGAATAGTTAATATACAATCTGTCAAGAAATTTTGAAATACATGGCGGCACCACTTTTGCTATTAGTTTGTTTCTAATAGCAACATTGCACTCTTTTGTATGGAAAACAAAAACGTTTCTAAAATAATCTTATCCTAACTTTTTAGACAATAGTAACTAATAATGTTCTGCTGTCAGTTGTAACGGCTAACACCAGTTAACTTGTACTTAGTGGCTGTTATGATAGATGATTATATACTGATTTGTTTATCAATTCAACAGAAGTGTTGAACATACGCCAACATAATCTGGTGGTGCACAATAAGTCCGAATTGCGGTTCGCGTGTGCTTCCTGCGGTCGCCGGTATATAACACAAACCGCGCTTGACGTCCACGAGATGCTCCACACCCTAGAACGCCCATTTCCGTGCCACATTTGTGACAAGAAGTATCGGACACCAGGGCAAGTGCAGCAGCATATGTAAGTACCAAACTGAATATTTCTCAAATTTTCATTAAAATGTTTATTGCCCTGTAAAAGTGTATATTAATTGAAAAATTACCTTAAATGGAAACCTCGTGGGATATGTTACTCATAAACATAGTCCTCTGTTTTCACCCCGGAAAATCACACAACACAGTTTTTAATGTTCAAAAATTCTATGGCATCTAATGTAAAGATTTTTTCTAGTTTAAATTTATTCTCCATAAACTCGTGGTTCGTGTCATTGTTATTTTTTATTTTTTGTCTATGGATCAAATTATTAAATAGTAATGACTAATCTTCACGTTTATTCTAAAGTGAGTTGTGCAGCTCAATATAAATTATTTGCAATCTACTATTAACTAACTAAAACCTTACTATCGTCATGTTCCTATGTTTTCCTTCTTTCTTAATAAATGTATTAGTACAAGAAATACAGATGTACAAAAAACTTGCAAAATAGTCAGATAAGAAAAAATTGTCAAGGAAGAAACTTAAAACTATGAAGTATGCACAATTAAAGGATCAGATAAAGTCAAAAAGACCCTATAATAAAACAAAAAATTACATATACTTTTTAAATTGACTAATGCTATTTGCAAATGATTAAGTCCTCGGTCTTGACTGATAAATGGTAAATTTTGTAACAAGACAATTTAACCAGGGCGGATATTGGACCTGCTCCTGCTGTAAGTATAATTAATGCACTGTCTTTTATTTTCAGAAAACAAGTACACAATAAAGAAAAATCTCACTTATGTCAGTATTGCTCCAAACGTTTTTTCAAAAAATATCATCTGCAGTTGCACTTGAGGTCAGTATACACTGGATAAGTATGAGGTTTGCATTTACTTTACATATTGAAGAATCTTAAATTTTATCTCAAGGCGAAAGCGTGCCTATGGTTATTGAAGATGTTACATGTTGGCAAATAGGTTTATCTATCTTTTATAGACTGATTTGTATGTTTTCGGCTATTTTTCTATGTTTTGGGGTGTATCCTTTAGAAGTAATAATTCTGTTAAAAAATATCACTAAACAAGCTAATTTTTCCCTCAAAAACTAAATAAATTTTAGTTCCTATATATTGCATATTGCAACATACGAATTACCCAGCAATCTATTGAGCGCCATTGCTTTATTGCATATATAAATATATATATATATATATATACACATTAGATAATTATTATTTGTTATATTTATAGCTGTATGTGTATGCGTGTATTTCACGCATAACTACCAAACAACTGCTCCAAACTGTTTTTTTTTATTGTGTCTCATTAACAGAAAAAAGTTTGTATTAAAGAAAATTTCAAAAGATATTAGTGACTCTAATAATGTGGGTTTATTTAACTTTAACTGGAAACTAATTATTTTTGCAGTTCTTTTGAACCATACATATTTAATAAGAACAAGTAATATTTCATTAAACTGAAACAAATCTCAAAAGTAGCTCGTATTTCATTAGAAATTAATATTTCGTCAGAAAGTAGAGACTGAGCCAATATCTTGAAAACAACTTATCTCTTGGCTTTCAATTTATTTAATATATATAATATTTATATCTAAAACGATTTATTTCTGTAACGTATAACTTTATTAACTACATTAGGTTACTATGGAGAAAGCGAAATTCAATACTTAATATTGTTATGACTTTATTCTGTATAATATTCTCTATCCAATTCAGCATTTTCTATTTTTTATTATTTAAGTGGGCTCATTAAAAATCGTCTCAAAAGCCAAATCGCACTATAGATTATAGAAACCAGACTACATTGTTTTTGTCTATGGTTACGTGTCGAAAGACATATCTATATCAAAAATAAAGTAAATGCTTAGATGGTGTCTGAATGTTGTGAGATTGCCACGCGTTGGTTCTATGCACACTCCGTGTCTTAAGACCGCCATCCATTTTTTTTGCAGGACCCATACAAAAGAGAAGCCACACGAATGTCCAGAATGCGGCAAGCACTTCTCGACCACTACAATCCTGAACAATCATCGGCTGGTGCACAGTGAAATCAAGGCGTATCCATGCTCTCTTTGCGACATGAGTTTCGTCAGATCCGGGTAAGGGTCGACCGTTAATGATATTAGAACTCCATCTGGTTCATGTAAGGTTCATTGAGAATATGGATCTTAGAATTTTTGAAACAATAGAAAACCAATTCGCATTCGAAATCGTGAGATTCGTATACGAATTACCGAATTCACTATTTCTGAACTTTTATTTCGTGCGTTGTGCAACGAGTGGTTCAACCCACTCGTTTTTGATTTCTACTAGTAGAATATCCAACGCTGAAGTGACCTTGACAGTAATCCGTTTCACGTGTCGGTCATCGTTGGTTTTTTGTTTTTGTTGCAGTGATTTTGAATTTTTCTGCGTGAAACGGAATTTAATTAAGAATTTGTTTTTAATGACAACACTGAATTAGAGTGATTCAAAAATCTATAAAATTGTAAGCAGTAGAAAATAATTTCGCGCACGATTTGTATTCGTATTCGAATTCCAAATTCACGTCTAATAATTCAAAAATACGTCTCCTGGGCAAAAGTCAACATGAAGATCTTCAGGTCCGTGTAGGTCAAACATTGATAACAAGCATACAAATACGAGGACAAGATCCTCCCGTGCTCCTGACACGTAATTAAAAAAAATATCATTATCTGACATTATAAATTAGATAAAAATAAACACAAAGGAAATAAATTTAAGGAAAGTAAAAATCTTAGTATACAGCGAATATCTGTTGACTGCAAATATAATTCACAGCTACATAACGATATTTCAAAAGTCACATACCGTCGTGTTTTGGGAAAAGCAAGTTTTGTGTCATTTAATATCGACAATAATAGCATCGATATATAAGTAAAGATTATTACTATCAGAAAACCATAATGGAATGAAAACATATTTCCTCAGTAGTAAAAAGTATTCTGACGTTAGGTGCAAACAAATTTTTCATTATTAGTCAAATGTTCTTTATTATTTAAATGATTGTATTAATTAAAAAAAAAAACAAACAATACAAATAGTGAAACACACCGCAACCTGTTATTTCTCGCAGAATTCATGTTTGTCTGATGAGAGTTTTCACAGAGAATTTATAAGAACCATTCTTTTCTTTTTAGGTTTTTTAATCACGTGTGTGTTTAATTTTAACTAAAACAATTTACCTTTCATGATCTGTAGTTGTTTGTGGTGCAAGGTTGCGGTGGAGGTTAAATTATAAAATGTTAGATTCAAATTGTTTATTAATTAAATGTTGGAATGCGCCCGGACAGACCGTCGTTTTAATGTGGCAGTGTCTAATAATTACGAAATGCGTGAATTAGGTTAGAATAAGCGTTTGGTTGCATTTTTGCACCGAATAATAGTGCAACATATATATTTGATTAATAACTTGCTTAAAGTTATAGAAACTCTTTTGAGACTTATCTATTGGATATTATATATTGGATTGGATTGGATATTATTTGTACTCAAAATATGGGAATTAAGCATACTTTCTTGGCCAGATTTTATGTACTTCTGGGACCTTGATTAAACGCCAAGCTATGTATGTTTAATTGTTCCTATCATAAAGCTAAAATATAAAATACTTCTTCAAGAAGAACTTCTAGTTATGTCGTATGACTATACAGAGAAACTATTACTGGTTACCAAATAATTTGTATTTTTATTTATATTTTTATCTCTTTCTTACTTTGTTTAAATTTTGTTATTAATCAGATATACTATACATTTTGCATTTGATTTATGTGTCCATATTTTTATTTTGTAATTACAAGCCTGAGTACAGGTTAATCCTAGTTCAGGTATGTTCATAGTTCTATAATACGTGTATACATAAGTTAAGCTAAAAAAATGTAATATTGACTATAGACGTTATTAAATAAATATTATTATTATAGCTTAAGTCAGGCATCTTTATAAGACACGGTCCTTTATAAGGTGTGTGCGGGGATACAGATCCAACGCGTAGAGGCCATTTAAGCGATATTTACTGAAAGTGTGCATGCAGTGTACCAACTGGGTCTAATTTCCCACCCAGTTAGATGCACAGAAACTATTGTCATTTGTGGTCAAAAAGTTTGTAGACTATTGCATTTCGATTTTGGTGGTAATGAGAACCGGGCCATGGAAGAGACTCCGGTCACCTGCCTTCTCAAAGCCTCCTAATTGATTTAAATATGGCAGGTGGTGACTCGTCGCTCACTAAATGGGCCCCCCAAAAAAGCAGAGCAATATTGGTGCAAAGGGAGCAACATTGGTGTGAACGGCTAAGGTTGTAGAGAGGTGTGTATGCGATAGCGATCGAGACGCCGTCGGCGTTATGACATCATTATACTTCCACCCTTCGAGCATTTGCTCTTGCGACTCCACTCTGTCCGGCTGGTTAAGGCAAGACAGACATACGCCCCCCTGAAGCACAGCGGTACCCTCGGTGATGCAACTCACCGACAGCTCGCCACAAGCTGCCCTGAGGGAGACTGACTGCACTGTTGGGGCATTTATGGCAGTCAAGAGGCATTAAATGCCCCACCAGCGGGCGATGGGGTCGTCACTTCCCTACGCACTTATTATTATTTTCTAATCCCGTTGACGTGGCATCCGGCAGGTACCTCCGAGCGCACATGATCAGCCATACGAAGGAGAAGAAGCACGCGTGCCGGTACTGCGGCGTGCGCTTCGGTCGTAGCGACCACCGCAAGCGCCACGAGTTCACGGCCCACGAGCGCTCGCTCGTCGAGGCGGCCGACTCGGACGGGGACGGGGACGGGGACGCCAAGGCACCCAGCTGACACGAGCCTTCCCCAACCCCAACCCACTAATTGAACCGAACTAATGGGGAACGTGCAAATATTAGTAGGACCACTGCAATCAAAAGTAACGTGAAACGGAACGGATTTAAAACACCAATTAGCGTTCAGTGACGTCACTCCTGTTATGACAACTTATTTGAGGTTATAAGTTGTAGTAAAAGTGAACATTTAAACCAAAACTAATTGCGTTTTTTGAATAAAAATGACAGTTGGGTTTGCCAAAGCAGATTCTAGGGCTCTGCCAAAAGTTAATGTTGACATGGTAGTGACATTTTTATCGAATGTGCAGAGTTTTCAAGTGTAGAAATCAAAGGGACTAATCAAAAAGACATTGAAAAGTTTGGGTAAGTGTTAAGTAGGTAACTGTTTCTTTTGTGTACAAGCAGATTAACTAAATTTACAATAAATATATCTGCCAACTTAGGTCAAAGTAGTCTTCACAGCATCGAATGATAGTCTTTGGGGAATAAATGTCATTCCTCTTCGCCGCTTGAAACCATATTTTTTTCAGTTTTGGGTCAGAAGGTCCAATCATAAACAATTTATTAGGAAACTTATTTGAAGTAGATGGACACATTGGCACAAAACATACGTCCACACGGCTTTTATTTCGGAGTATCAATGGCATAGTTATGATCACCTGATGTTGATGGATAGTCCATTGTAATTTTTTACAAAATAATACCTTGAAAGTCGAAATAAATGCAAAAACAACTGAAGCCAGCAATGGCGCGCGCAGTACAATCAGTGAGCCAGTGACAATGACAGACAGGAGTGACGTCATACGAACTATAGCTCCGTTTCCGCGAAATTAAAATTGATAATTTTAAACTGCTTTTTTTTTCAGTAATATACAGTCTTTTCATTTTTTTATATACTTGTGGTCTACGGTCTACGTGGAGTTCTTTAAAATGAGCACAAAAATAAAAATATTGCATCTTCCCTATTGTCAAATACGGATTTATAACATCGTCAAACTTCGGGGCAATGGATATTAATTGTAATTTTTATCGATAATGACGGACAGCTCAGGTTGTTTAATTTCAGTTTTAACGAATATGAAATTGTTTTGTTGATACAGTTGTAAAATTATATAATTGGAGTATAAAATACATATTTGTGTTTTGTAAAAAATAAAAGATATATTTTCTGTTTACAAAATGTAATTTTATTAATCTCTAGAAAAATACAAACGTGACATACTAATAAATTGTATTACAGAGATTGAAAAACCTTTCGAATACACTTTTCAAAATAACGCAAGTTTTTCGATCGATCATATAGTTTGCCGAAATAAATATTTGTGTTGTAAAAATTAAAAATAGTTAAGTGTAACACAAAGTCAGTAGTGTGCACTTACACAAGTGTGCAACTGCTGTGGTAGTTCTATATCTACAGATATTTAAAAAAACCTTTCAAATACACTCTTTAAAATAACATAGGTATTTGGAACTTGACCGTTCACCGATTTTGACTGCGAGAAATTCCGCGAGTGTGTGGAAAGGCCTCTGTGGCGGTGCATATCCCCGAACTGTGATCGTATATGGCGTTTAAGCTTTTTACATATTTTTCCAGTATCAATCAGATTAATTTACAGAAATACAAAATCTTTTAAATTCGTGCAAATGGTTAAGCGCTTGATGTCAGAAACGTAAAATGACAAATGTTACTATATTGCTGCAAATTTACCAAAATACCAAGTACGCAGAATACGGGACTCATTAAGAGTCAAAATGTCAAATGTCGGTCCTAATGAAAAACTGAATGATCGACGATGTTTTTTTATTGACAAACAAGCAGACTTCCTACAGTTAGAGTAAAGCCCTTCTCCCATTACGACACGCACAGGCGATTCAAGTATCTTGCAAGTTTCGAAGACTTGTCACCGCGAAGTATCTCACATCCATTTGAATGCAAGCTCGCACATTACAATACCGGTATCCTACGCGTCCGCCACTAGTATCGCGCGACTCACCATGTTGGTCGCTTATGCGTCCCCTCTCGTGCGTTTCGACCAGATGGCGGCGGAGCAAGAAACAAATATTAAGTTTGTACAAGAAGTTCAAAAACATGCGTGCTTATATAATTACAAATTACCTGAATACATGCGGAAAAATACAATAGATAGGAATTGGGCAGAAATTGGAAACAAATTTCAAATAACAGGTTGGTTTTTTTTTTGTTCGTACACATACCGTAAAACGGGGTGAATAGGATTTGCGGGGTGAATGGGAACAAACTGCGGAAAGTTGTTTGTACGTATAGTCGATCGACATAACGTCCGTCCACAAAAAACGAGTTTGCACAAATGAGGAATATAGTCATTTTTCAGTAGCGTAATATGCGAGCGTCGGGTAGCGAGTATCCAACTAGTATTCTACTCGAGTATCGTATTCTACAAATATCGTAATGGGAGAAGGGCCTAACAGTTATGCGTTGCTTACAGATGCAGCTACTACATACCCAAGCAAAGCACAACCTTTTTCCGGTAATTTGTCAACTGACTTATTTTTGACAGGAATATGTTGGACGAATTTTAGTCAAGTGTGTAGAGAACCACCTCGACGTGCGGATACGCGTTTACGGCGCTAAAGCTTGTTTACATGTTTTCTCATTAAAAAATGTTATTTTAAGTCTCATTATACGACGTGTTTTGTTTTTTTTAAAAATAGTCTAATACCTAAGTATAAAGTGTAATACAAAGTCAGTTCTGCGTAGAACATTATAGAGTATTGAGTGTGTTACTGTACTAGCATTGGTAGCTGAAAGCTTAGAGTTTCTCAGGCACTTCGTCGATCGACTGATCGTCGACAGTCGATTGGTCTCGGCTATGCGCGTCGTCCACGAGTCTCGGAGAGGTCTCGGGCGAGTGTATGTCGAGCGTGTAGAGCACCGCCTCGAGCCGGTCGCCGAGGTGCGGGTACTCGCTGGCCAGCGTCCGGGCGACGGAGCGCAGCCGCTCGTTGAGCGCGTGCGCGTTCTCGTACTCGGCGCACACGGCGGCGCGCGGCCTGCGCACGCGCACGGAGCGCCGCTTGACCGCCGCGGCAAGCTCGTTGCCCAGCCGCTGGCTGCGCACCACGCGCTCCAGCACCTGTTTTTATACTCACTTTGTATTTATGCCTAGCCTTAAAACACTAAATGAAAAAAGAAATGAAAATTATTAACTGTTTAACACACAAAGTATAAGCACGTTTTTAGTGGCGCGTGTACAATTATTGCTTGCAGATTTTCATGACGTTATCCAACGTCTCATAACGCCGTCATGCTTATCAAC
This sequence comes from Scirpophaga incertulas, assembly GCA_036419045.1. NCBI lineage: Eukaryota > Metazoa > Arthropoda > Insecta > Lepidoptera > Crambidae > Scirpophaga > Scirpophaga incertulas. The sequence goes on along the minus strand of CM071632.1, from coordinate 28,297,070 downwards.
CGACGACGAAGCGCTCAATAACTATAATAGGCAAATGGCGTTCAAATACCTAAATAATGCAGCGATTTAGGTGCTAAACCATTCCTTTTAGCATAACGTATAATAATAGTTATTGAATGTATTTATGTAAGTAACGTATTTTTTTTTCAAAATTTAAATATATTCATTATAACAAAAGTCTATATAAATAAGTTATTTTTTTTGTAAAGATTCTGTTATTTAAAATAGCTATGCAAAATCAACAAGTTGTCATTCATACAATAACAAAAACGTGTTTAATAAGCATGACTTATATAAAGTAAAATACACATCTCTGTGGATATCTGGGAATAAAATAACTGTTTTCAATAATATCTATTCAACATGGGCCTTTACAAGCACATACTGATGTCACACAAATATAAAATTTAAGGACACAGAATTTTGACTACATAACATTAGTTCAAAGTAACAGAGCAAAAAATCTTCCCACTGATCTCAAAGACTCAAGACGTAATATAACTAACACCAGCGGTTTCTGCTCGATGGAAAGATATTCAGGGTGGAATGCTACGTGCGGCGGCGTGCGCGTCCGGCTAAGCGCGCACGCCGTGCTGAAGTCTCTCTGTCTGGGGGACTGTCCAGGACTTCTCGGACAGTCCCTCCTTTGGCGGTGGCTTGACCAGCTCGGTCGAGCCGGCCCCGGGACACAAGGCGGTCAAATCGCGAAAACGCACCCCGCCATGTGCCTCGCATGGGCCTAGAGTAGAGAACTCGGGAGGGTTTTAGTGGGTAGGCCAGTCTTCGTTTCTATGACCGGAGAGCCCCACACACGGCCGCGCCTTGCCAGCGCGGTGTCACGGTGCATAAGGTCGCATTTCCCCCTCTCAAAAAAAAAAGGGTGGAATGCTAAGCAATTATAAATATAAAAAAAACATAAGCAATAGATAGAACCGAATCTTACTAAGCGGAACGACTCATAACTGACTACGCCATGCCAGCTCGGAGTTTCTGCTCACCCAGTGCTTGCGGCGCTCGGCGGCGTGGCACTCGTTGACGAGCGCGGCGATGTTGTCCTCGAGGCGCGCGTTCGACTCCGTCGCGTGCGCCACCTCCGCCTCCAGCCGCGCCGCCTCCTGCTGCAGCTGCTCCAGGTGGCTACTCGTCTCCGTCAGCTCCTGTTATGACAATTTGAATTGAAAAAGTATTTGTCCAGAAGAACCGTCAATCCATGCATCGCATACTTGGAGGAAACACCGCCATATTAACACTACTAACTAGCTCTAAGCTATATCTTGTGCTGACATACGACATAGAAATGTTAACCATCAGGAGCGCGTGGGAGGCTACCGTTTAACAGGAGGCTAAGCAGCGGGCGTGAGACACCATACTAACAGGAATACGTGGCCGGCCAGATGTGGTCGTTCTGGGTGGTGTATACTAAGCGAAGTGTAACTACCTTAGAGGCCCGGGCCACGTCAGCGCGGGCCAGCCGCAGCCGGTGGTGGTACGTGGACTGCGAGGTGTGGCCCGAGGAGCCGTGAGCCTTCTCAATGGCGGCTTGAGCTCGGTTCTTCTCGAGGGCGTTCTCCCGTCGGGTCACATACAGCGCCATGTCCTCCGCCAATTTCTCGCTCGTTTTACGTAGTTGCTCACGCCGGACCTAATTATTTTATTGGAAAATATCAGAGACGAAAAAAGCATAACAAGTAATGCCATTCTGTTGACGATCATTGACCAAAAAACACTGAATGGTGATGTCAAAAAAAATAGGTATTTCAATAACGTTGCTTTGTTCAATGATCAAATATCAATCACAACTTTTATACGCCCCACCAACGGGCAGCTTAAGTATGTTGGGCCGATCAGGGCTTTAATCAACCACGCTGGCTTAGTGCGGATTGATCGACTACATACACTCCATAGCTATAGCGATGTTTTCCTGTACTGTAGTAACGTCAAATAAATCTATACTAATATTATAAAGAAGTAAAGTTTGTGTGTTTATTACATATTTGTTAAATTGTAAGGGGTGATCTCGTGATCTACTGATCGGATTTTAAAAATTCTTTCACCAATAGAAAAAAAATAAAAAGGCTTTTACGTGATAGTCCGTTTTGCAAAATGAATCGGAGAAAAAACGGTCGAGTAAAAGCGTTTCTTACGAACGCTGCCTTAACTATAAAAGATATATTTTTAAGTTCTAGAGAAAATATGTGGAGCTTGAAAATGTCTACAAAAAAGTCAACGACAGCATATGTCTAACTTTTATATTTAAGTTACAAAAAGTAGTTTTTGTAATATTATAATTAGAAATTAAAACATAACACTCTGTACTAAAAAAGGATTATTAATATTATGCCCAACGAAGTGGGCACGGGTCAGATAGTATATATTCATATGAAATTCGAAAAACACATTGGTACAGTGCCCGACCAGCAGTGCAGGCCCAAAGACCAGCGCTGAGACCACAGCGCCAGCGACCACCGACGCTACTATTCACATACAAAGTTAAATCAATCAACAACATTTGGAACATTCTTACCTCCATTCTGTGTATTTCATTTCTCATCTGTCCAATTTCACCGACAGCTGATTTAGCGTTGCTTATGTTTTTCTTTAGCTCGACAGCTAATACACCCTGAAAAGTTGCATTACGTATTTTGAAAAAAGAACACGCCAAAGTCTATTTTACCAATCTAATTTTTATTAAAAAATTATATGTATCATGAAATTACTGAAAGATAATATTATTGTTCTGCCAATACACGGCACGCCGAGAATGCTACATGCATTAAATTCGCGAAGCGTTATTTGTTTGAACATGAAAAATGGTGACGGCATCCATTGTCTTCGCGATTTTTGAGATTGGAACTTTTTTGAACTGATTACGTAAACTTTTTTTTAAGTAATTACGAAAATTCATGCGTTCATTTTTTAAAATAAAAATGTGTTTTCTATAATTATATGGAATCTCTAAGTCTAAATATAAAACTGCGTAATACTATTATTAAGGACAGCCTCTTGGCGAAAAGCGCGATACCTACAATTACATCTCTTTTGTGTCAAGCTGTAATTGTTGCATTCACCAACCTTTCTTTGCCATATCAGGGCCTCCCTTTGGACCCTGTCCAGGTCTTGTGTAAGGTTGACCTTCTCCTTGTCCAACGCTTCAATATCTTCCTCCAGTTGTAATATTTCGTTCTCAGAGTCCTATATACACATAAAGGCATTAGATAACTAAGTATAATAAGACTGCGAGTTATTTTTAAGATGGCATATATTTATTGATACTAGTTACAGATTTTTTTCGAGTTTACCGTTATCTGGTTACTGAAAACATCATAAATTATAAAATTATTATTAAAACCATGACGAATTCCGCTATTTTATAGCACGAAAAAAATTTGCTAGTATAAATTATTTGTTATTATAATTAATATAAAGTAAAATGCAAAATAATAAATTAAATACAAAAATTAATTCTATTAGTATAAATACTACATTTAATTATTAAATAAAATTAAAGCTTTTTCTTCAATAAATTTTAATTTGACATATAAAAGAGCATTACGTTACATCATTAAATACATGTAATAATTAGTTATCCTTAAATATATACATTTATAGTTACGTTAAATTGTTGTCTTTGGAGGATTTACGCTGTATTTGTCAATTGAATATATTTAATTACTTTGCTACTAACAATATACGAGTATGCTTACGTCTAAATAGTTGGATGAGCTGAGATGAAGGAAAACAGAGATTTGCATTTAATATTATAAAACAAGTGATTATCTATATGATCACATTATATGGAACTTGAGATGAATCTCTGAGATGGTGAGCCTCGACATTGGATTATATAGAACTTAAGATGAGTTTCGAGAGAGATGGTGAGCCTTGACTACTCGTAGAAGAGGGCCTGTATTACGGTGTGGTGCAAGTTATTGTGGCGGTGGAGCTCCGGCACCTCCACCACCGGTTGTAAGTAGAACATGGAGCTGCAGTCTCACCTTGAGACTGGCGACGTACTCGTAGGTGAGGGCCTGTACGGTGCGGTGCACGAAGTTACTGTGGCGGTGGAGCTCCGGCACCTCCACCACCGGTTGTAAGTAGTACATGGAGCTGCAGCCTCACCTTGAGACTGGCGACGTACTCGTAGGTGAGGGCCTGTACGGTGCGGTGCACGAAGTTACTGTGGCGGTGGAGCTCCGGCACCTCCACCACCGGTTGTAAGTAGTACATGGAGCTGCAGCCTCACCTTGAGACTGGCGACGTACTCGTAGGTGAGGGCCTGTACGGTGCGGTGCACGAAGTTACTGTGGCGGTGGAGCTCCGGCACCTCCACCACCGGTTGTAAGTAGTACATGGAGCTGCAGCCTCGCCTTGAGACTGGCGACGTACTCGTAGGTGAGGGCCTGTACGGTGCGGTGCACGAAGTTACTGTGGCGGTGGAGCTCCGGCACCTCCACCACCGGTTGTAAGTAGTACATGGAGCTGCAGCCTCACCTTGAGACTGGCGACGTACTCGTAGGTGAGGGCCTGTACGGTGCGGTGCACGAAGTTATTGTGGCGGTGGAGCTCCGGCACCTCCACCACCGGTTGTAAGTAGTACATGGAGCTGCAGCCTCACCTTGAGACTGGCGACGTACTCGTAGGTGAGGGCCTGTACGGTGCGGTGCACGAAGTTACTGTGGCGGTGGAGCTCCGGCACCTCCACCACCGGTTGTAAGTAGTACATGGAGCTGCAGCCTCACCTTGAGACTGGCGACGTACTCGTAGGTGAGGGCCTGTACGGTGCGGTGCACGGCGTCGTTGCGGTCTGCGGTGGCGCGGCGCGAGCGTTCCAGCGTTTCGAGCCGCGAACGCAACGCGCGCGCCGAGCGGTCCACGCGTGCACGCTCTTGCGCAACGCCCTCACACTCCGCTTCGATGCGCATCGTTTTCTGCTCACAGATCTGAATCTCTTAACATAAAGAACATTTTGATTAAATTTAATAAACAAAACTTTAATTAACATTAGTATAATATAATTGAAGCAATTAGAACGGCGTTAATAAAATAATATAATTAAACGTTTAATTTTGTATGCTCACAAACTGAAAATGAAAAAGCCCTTGCAAAGTTGTGGTCAAATATGTCTAATTTTATTCTAACGTTTAAAACTCCAACTAAAATTTAAATGTACAGCTTAATGTGAATGTCTTATCACTCACGTTTATTTATGAGGTTGATGTCGGCCACGACTTTTTGATGCTGGGCGGTGACTTTCACCACATGGCCTTGCAGGCGTAGCCACTCCTGCTGCATATCTTCGGTGCGCTCACGCAGCCCCTTAATCTGCTGCTCCAACTCCTCGATACGGCGCTCTTGCGGAGATTTCAACTATAAACAATTCATTACTCTTGCAACTATTAAATAGTGACAAATAAAAGTCGTTTTAAAAGTAAATCATCCTCTGATTGGACCAAACAATAGAAATAATGAAGATAGGTAGGTAGACACTTAATTGTTCAGTGAGTGAAATACACAATATTAAATTAAGTTTACAAATGGTGGACTTATTTCTAACAGAGATTTCTTGGAAGGTAAAAATTACTGGAGTAATTTCTTCTACTTAGAAACTAGCGTAGCCATTTTATTAACATGTTGTAAATATTTTAGTAATAAAATAACGTGATATTTACGGACATTGTTATTTCAAATTATCAAAATATGTATTCAGCCTTGTTAAGAGAGCAAGAAAGAAATGTTTAAAAAATCTACAAATTTATTGAAAGTTTAACATTCATCATAACAACAATCATATAATATGCGTGTAATTCAAAAACAGCTTAATTTTTAAAAGCTATAGTGGATGTAGTTGAATTCAAAGGTTTGAATCACCTCATTAGCTTACATCAAAAATTTCCTTTAACGCCGTAAACTTCTTTATGATAATGTCCAGTTCGCGCTGCTTTCTCGTAAGAAGAAGAGTCTTCCGATTGTACTTCTCTTGTAGTTTCTCTATCTCTTCCTCACGTGCCTTCACTTTGGCTATGGTTTCTTCTAGCGTGTTGTTGTTGCGCACTTGACGGCCACGATATATCTCAATATCGAGCATTACTTTTGCGTGCTGGTTCTCCATTGTAGATAGTGTTACTTCCTTTACAACAAATAATAAAATGATAATTTTTCATGAGCTTATATAAGAGGTCGGGGTTTATATAAAAATACTTTTAGTATTTTCGCATATATTATATTTTCGCATATACTATATTTCGCAACTTGTAATGAAATATCTTTGACTGTATCTGGGTGAAGAGAAACTTAGTACCATTTTAATAAAATGTTGTTTCCAGCTAATATTAAATCGTACATTGATGAGTGAATCTAATAAAGAAAATTCATAATGATTTATATTTCAAGAAAAGCACGTAAACCACGATAAAAAGGACGATGGAGCTAATACGGTGTCAGTAAAAGTAGCACAAAGTTCATTTAAACAATTGCAATATGTGACTTTTTATGACAAAAATGGACATCACTAAAATCCTTTATAAAGTGAAACAAGAGAGTTTTTGAAATTGCGATTTAGTGGGCGACATAGCGGGACTGTATACAAAAAAACTCAATACCACGTTAGGGTCAAGTTTTTTGTCTCTATTATCTCGATGTTACTCATTAGCGAATCTTTATTAAGACACAATAAACTAAACCATTTATGAAGAGGTATAAAAAAGTAGATTAGATACAATAAGAACTTGTGAAAAAGCTCGTTATTCAAGGCCAGCCTCAAGGATACACAGACTGTGGCCAAGCCGGGGTTAAGTCACTCGGCGAAAATTAAGAGAATTTGCCCAGGAGGTGTTAATGCATCCGCCTTATACTCTAGGAGAACCTAGGAGACCCGAAACCTAGGAGAGCTACCATCTAATTTCGTAATTAATCCTATTTTCCTATTGGAACGTGCCAGAGGGTTTTCTACTGTCTATAAAGAAATGTTTTACGTGTTTTCTCGACAGTTCCCGCATTTTTTTGATCCCATTAGCCATGGATTCTACAGCTTTGTCATTGAGCAAGCATTCTTGTAAGTTAACTAGAATCTCATTTTCCAAATTCAATTTTTGCTGCGCCTTCCGATCCAGCTCCTTCTCTGTGTTTTTCAGAATATTCATCATTGTTTGATTTTCCTAAAACAAAATTAAGATATAAGAATAATGTCCCATTTGAAGACTCTATGAATTATGATATTAGGCTTACAGATTGAATCATAGCTTGATCTCTCTCACTCATCTCAATAGACTCGCTTAATTGACCGATTTCCGCCTCTAACTTTAACCTTTTCACGTCCTCAGCGTCATCTGTGGTTTCAAAACAATTTAGTAAACTTACAAACTTACATTACTCACTTTTTAAAACATTTTAGCCAACAACTTACAAAACTACTTACAAATCTTGGTAGCATGCTCTATATCATACAGGACTTTGTCTCTATTCATCGATAGATCTTTGCTGCGATTCATCTCTTCCATCACTACTTTCTTTGTGATCTCCAAATTATTGATAAGCGTCCGATAATTTTCTTGTAGACTCCTATTTACAATGTAGATTTTAAAAAAGTTAACTATTAACAGATACTAGCAGCATTTTGATTATTTTCATTTAAGTAATGTTTGTCTATAAATAGTTCATTACGACAATACGTCATAATACAACGACACTACTTTACGACGAGTAGTTTACAACGATATATCGTTTACGACGTATTGTCGTAAACTACTGCTAATAAGCAGTAGATTCTGGACGGGGTCTATCTATACCACGATTGTCTACTTGACTGTAGCAATTCTTGCATTGCTACAATGAGATCCAGCTTAAAGTAATACAATATTAGTGCCATTACTGCGTGCTGTGACTAGATTGTATGTTACAAATTGTGAATGCGGGTAGTATGCAGCAATTCGTAACACTTCGAAGCTTTCTGTTTTCAAAAAGAGAAGTTTTAGAAGTCACTATCGTACTTTTCATTTCTATTTTTAGTCACCATTAACATTCCTCCTATTAGAATATAGTATTTATTGCTCATATATTATTATAAACAAGGTACGTAAAATATGCATATTATACAGTTTTTCTATTTTATTATATTATATTATTAGATTTTAGCTTATGATTTTTTCAATTTTATTTACATCTACAAACATATATAAACATGAGCAGATGCTCATGTTTATAATATACGAGGGCTGCTACTTAAGTATCCGGAATCTGGGATTTCAACATTTTTAAACGCAATATATGACCTCCATGGTGGCCTGCTTTTTTGGTATTAATGGTCATGTGGCTACAATACCACTGGAGAATCGTAAAACGGTCAATTCGGAGTGGTACACGACCATTTGTTTGCCGGAAGTATTTGAACAAATACGTTAAAACAACAAGCGACGCAGAATCATTCTACACCACGACAATGCCCGCTGTCACACATCGCGCGAAACAAATACATTTTTGGAGGGCCGTATAGCCCAGACTTGGCACCTAATGATTTCTATTTATTCTCAAATGTAAAGAATAAATTACGTGGTCAACGATTTTCAACCCGTGAAGATGCCGTCGACGCGTTCAAACAGCACGTTTCAGAGATACCGCAATCAGAGTGGAAAAAATGCTATAAAAATTGGTTTCAACGTATGCAAAAGTGTATCGATCATCGCGGAGAATACTTTGAAAAACAATAAACCCATATTTAGCAATATACATTTGTTTAATCTTTCTATTCCGGATACATAAGTAGCAGCCCTCGTACTTATAAGTATTGCATAATTAGTGACAATCCCACAGGTGGGCAATCTGCTTATTTGTCAATATTTAACTTAAAAAAAGTATATTCGGATTTATTCCTTACTTGTAGTCGTCCCTTACAGAATCGAACACTTTGTCCCGCTGTTGAATATTCACAAGGACCGAGTTCCAGAGACTCACCAATCGACGTTTATCCAGCTCTAGATCTTCAAGTTCAGCAGCGTAAGCCGTCACCTGCACATCAACACTATAGGTACCGTTCACTGAGTAACGACATACAAATCTACATGACAACATAAGCTTACCTTATCATTAATGTTTTCCATCTCAACATTCTTAATTTCCAGCTGTTTGTGATACAGTTCAAGCTTGGACTCCAATTTCCACACTTCGTTGCTAAGGCCGTAAATAATCATGTCCTGGAATAGAAACATTGCGAAATTTAAAAGAGGCCATTTTGACTTTCGCTGCTTCAATATTAAACTAGAGGGCTTGTGAACAACGGTTTAAATTATTATTGTCAAAGTAATCAAATACTAGATTTTATTGAAATTAAAATATTACACAAATATACGTTTAACATTTATTTTATTAGTTATACGCAAATACCGTATTTGTGGTATACTAATTATGACTATAAACAAAAACTTGGGCGGTCCTTACAGAATGAAAAGAAGAGTTTTAAACGTATATTTGTGTAATATTTTAATAAAAACCTATATTCCCCTTTACAGTGTATTTTATTTTATATATATTGTTACTTTATATGTATATATTGTTTTTGATTTATTAGTATTTATTTTACTTTTTGTATTCCTCTTTTCTAGCTCTTTTATTTAATGGCTATCAAATAAAAGAGCCTCTTTATGGGTCATATTGTGTTATGAAAACGATAAGTTGCCATTTTGTACCGTCCGCCATATGGGATTCAAAATGGCGGCATTTATATAATCTTGAATTGTAATCAAAACCAAACGCTTATGCAAAATTTCATCTCGATACCTTTAATAAAAGTGGGTGAAATATTAATTGCAAGATCCAGGACATATATACATACACGAAAAGTTAAATAAAAGCTTTAAAAAAAGAAGGTTCTCAATTCAATTGCATGTTTTTTTTTTATATTTGTTACAATGTACTGTTTCTTAAAATAAATGCCAATGAAATAAATTATTATCATTGGCGAACTGCATATTTTTTAAATATTGTAGTCCAACTTGCCAGTTGCCGTTTCTCCTCAGCCAAAGCCCGCTTCTCGGCCCGCATCTTGTCAGACATTCGCTGGCTGACAGTGAGGTCGGACTCGGTTTCCTCGCGCCAGGCCTCCAGCTGGCGGCACAGCGCCGATAAAGCTTCCAACTCCTCGGTAGCCTCGCGCTCTGTTACAAAGATATATGCTCACTTTTCTTATTACCAACAACAAATTTGGCGAACAAACTGCTTACATATATATGCAAAAACAGCTTCTATTACGTGGAGTGTAAAGGTTCAAGGTCAACATGAATATTCTGATTATTTTCAAAATTGGAAAATTACACGATTTCCGAATGTTCCGTTACGAGTTCCTTACCTTTAAGAGTCAATATGAAGCTGTAATGAGTGTTCCTTTCTAATTCTAACTGCAAATTTTATGTACATAATTAACGCAATATTAATAGTAAAAAAAATCTGTTATCAAATAATTCCTCGTTAAATCGTTTATTCATTTACGATTAGTGAAGTAGTGATTCGTCAAGAGAGAGAGCTTAATAAACGGATTACTATTTAGTTAAAAGTCGCAAATTAGCGAGCAGTGTTTTACCTGTATTAACCGTTAGAGTGCTAAGCAGCGATTTTGCGCTGCGGCAATTTGTATCTAAAAATGCGATGCACTTCTTTCTGTATAACCCAAAAAGATTTATTAAAATTGATTAATATTTGTCTAAATGAGAGTGTTTTGACACCATATATTTTTCCTTTAGAGTAATCAAAATATGCATAGCATTTTCCAATAGATTTGTACATAAATTGTTTAGCACTCAAACGGTTAATAAGAATATACCTGTCACGACACTCTGGTCTAACTTCTCTTTGGCCCGTTTGTACTTTGTTTAGCACTCAAACGGTTAATAAGAATATACCTGTCACGACACTCTGGTCTAACTTCTCTTTGGCCCGTTTGTACTTTGTTTAGCACTCAAACGGTTAATAAGAATATACCTGTCACGACACTCTGGTCTAACTTCTCTTTGGCCCGTTTGTACTTTGTTTAAACTTCTCTTTGGCCCGTTTGTACTTTGTTTAGCACTCAAACGGTTAATAAGAATATACCTGTCACGACACTCTGGTCTAACTTCTCTTTGGCCCGTTTGTACTTTGTTTAGCACTCAAACGGTTAATAAGAATATACCTGTCACGACACTCTGGTCTAACTTCTCTTTGGCCCGTTTGTACTTTGTTTAAACTTCTCTTTGGCCCGTTTGTACTTTGTTTAGCACTCAAACGGTTAATAAGAATATACCTGTCACGACACTCTGGTCTAACTTCTCTTTGGCCCGTTTGTACTTTGTTTAAACTTCTCTTTGGCCCGTTTGTACTTTGTTTAGCACTCAAACGGTTAATAAGAATATACCTGTCACGACACTCTGGTCTAACTTCTCTTTGGCCCGTTTGTACTGGTCGTTAAGATGGCGCGCGCGCTGGTCGGCCGCTTGCCGTTCTGACGTCCTCTGCGCGAGAGAGGATTCGTATTCCTCTATCAGCACCTAAGGATTTATCACCAGACATGAAGTACATACTCTTACAAGCTCATGCTTGAAAGTGTATGTACTGTATAATTCACAAATCATATTGTGAATTGTATAATCCACAATATGAATTGTGTGTACTGTATAGTACGTCCAAAGTTCTGTAGCAGGAACACTGTTATAGGTCGAATTCGTGCTTTATGGTTTTTGAAAATACTTTGAATGGTATTACTGACATGATAACAATCGTCATGGTTAAAGAGCTTCTCGGTTGTAAAATCAAAAAATTGTAAGGAATGTTTTAATAATATATCAATCACATTTTCTGGAGTTTGATTTGCTGTAAAGAAGGGCTAGGGCAGAGACTTACAAGTCTACGGTGACTGTCCTCAAAACCGTAGATAATATACAAATTTACGCAGAGAAAAATTAATTAATCTTGTTTTTCATTTGAGACTATTGTTCAATGATTTGAGATTGTGTTAAGACGTAAAAAAAAAAGTGCTGAATGTAAAAAGTGCCATTTCGACGTCCATCGGAAGGGACGGGACTAAAAGAGAAACACACACACACCCTCTGCGCATTAGTGTCATGGTCGCTTCGGTAGATGGTCTCCAAATCCTGCTCGTACGCCTGTTTGCTTAGTTTCAACTCCTCGCGCTGAACATATAAACAAGATTCAAATTAGCATATGCTTATGTCATTATGTCCCTACTATTTGGATTTGGAATTGACAAAACATAATTATCACTTGTTCAACCCAAATCTGATTCCCTAACGACCAGCTGTTTCTAAAATGTCACGTATCATTTTTTAATATAGATTTATTAAAACCACATTATTTTGACTCGTAGGATTTAATTGCTTAGTTGCTCTTAATTCTAAAAGGTCTTCTTCTTAAGTAAAGTCTTAGAGTATACGAAGATTAAATTTGAAAGAAATTTTCTGCGAATATTACTAGGGCGAATATGTGGTAACACATACGAACTAACCCAAACCTACAAGCACTATGGAAGTACGTATACTGAATCACATACAAATCAAGTACATATATTTTAAAGGAATCATTTTGACATCTTAAAAATTTTTGACTACTATTTTTGTACATAATAGCAATATACAACAACAAGAAGAATTAGCAAATTTTTGAATATTTTATTTTGAATAAAATAGTGTAGATTTTTTAGATACTTTTATGAAAAAAGATACAAACCAAAAAATTAAGATAGTAATATTATTTGTAATAAAATTATAAATATATAGACTAATTATATATTCAACTTTGGTAAAAATTAACACGAATTACACAAATAAAATTTATAATTCATATTTTTGTTGCGATGATATGAAGTTAACAAAATCTATATGTTTATTTTAATGAATTAAAAGAATTTAACCTCGACCAATTCTCAGGACTTCATATTTTTCATACGGTAACCCTAGAAGTGCGTATATGTGAAGTTACGACGTCTGAAAGTTGTACGGATTTTAAGACACGTTTGTGCATGAGAATGCATGTGGAAAAATATATTAATTTAGTTAATGATTATATATTTTGAACTTTATGTGGTCATTATTTATTATCAAATTAACCAAATTTATTTCTTAATAAATTTCGTGGCGTCAATTCTATATAACGAAGGCACTGCTATTATCTTCCAGTAGTAGAGACATATCATGAAAGTGAATTATCACACTAAAAATAACTTCACAAAGGCTCCTATCCATAATCGTGAAGTTTCTTTGATCACTACCTATTTCACAGAGAAAAAAGTGGCTAGTCTGCGCACTTAAATCGTACATCTACGATTATACGTTAAGCCAATAAAATTAACTATCGAATACATTAAAAAAAATTAATATCCGCGATGATGGTAAAACATTTTTTTATTTTTTTAGCATTGTTTCGGCAATAGGAATCCACGCATACCGAGCTTAATTTATTCCTTTACTTATGTACTATTTATTTAAATGAATATTTTTTAATTCCGCTATGACGGGACTTTCAGTGTTACCGGCTCCTGGACCATTAGGATAGGTATTTTTGGATAAAAATAAACCTTATTCTATTGTCATAAGGACCTGATGCCACCTGTGATAAACGCATTTACTCAGCGGACGGACTTTATATATACACAAGCGTCACCAGGTTCAATATTTCCTCAGCGGCTATGGCGTTCTCCTTTTCGAGGAACTGCTTAAGTGTCTGCTGGAACCGTTGCATCAACGGATGGGTGGGCTCAAGCACCGCGGGCATGGCTCCGAAGTCACGCTTGCTGCGCCATCTGCCAAACACAGCTTGCATCAACAGACATCTGTAACTCTCCTCACACAGTATATCCAATGTATTTTATTAAACAACCGGTGATTAATTGATACCGCAATAAACCAAATGCAATTTCCGATTTCAATATTTCATATGTACAGTTGAGGAATTTAAGTTGCGACCCATCTAAGGTTGAATATTCGCACAACTAACTGGCAACACAAGAGTAACGACAGTTGCTATGACGAAGTAAGTACACTCTATAGTTTACGCGTAACAAGTAGGCGTTACTTGTATTTTAGGATACGGAACTGGAGTTTTCTACTTTTATCAAGGAATGTTAATATCCATCTGGAAATTAGATACATTCTTTGACCGTGCATATTAATTGAAGTCTTAGTAAAAAATAAAGCATAAATGTAATCAAAATATCAAAGCCCTCTTTTGCCTTTGATACAGTTATTAAGCTGTCTTGTCACGAATCTATGGATTTATGCAGTTTCTATGGGAAATTTTGTCAGTCTAAAATCTCTTGAGCAAGCCCACCTTCTATATCGGACCATGATTAAGTCTGGGTTAGACGAGGACCTGCTTATATATGCAGGTCCTCGTCTAACATATATGCCATCGTCATGGCATATGCCAAATAGTTATCAAGTACAAAGTCCCGCTGAAACACCTCAGTGCACTTATAATGTGTATTACTGAGAATCTCTTAATTTTCTATCATACTAGTATTGACGCATCTCTTCAGATGATAAATGCAGATTAAGTCTAAGATGGAGCATGCGTATTGGATCGAAACCTTTTCACTTTTCAAACTAAAATGTCAGGGTTATAATGTAGCGGGAAAACGAAGCCGTAAAGAATGTCAGTCTTTGTGAACTACGAGTATACACCAATGTTTAAGTATGGATTGATCTTTCTTACTCTTTCACGTAAAAAATACTTTTTTTTTATACCACGATGGTGGTAAACAGGCCTACGGCACGCCTGATGGTGAGCGGTTACCGTAGCCTATGGACACTTGCAACACCAGGGGTGTCACTTGCGCGTTGCCGACCCTTCAAATACCTATTTACTCCCTTTTTGAAGAACCCCATATTGTAGCCCTGCGGGAAAACCTCGGCAGGGAGCTCATTCCACAAACGAAGTGTACGCGGGAGGAAATTGCTTTGGAACCGCACTGTGCGGGACCATTTAGGCTCCAGTGTGTGGGCATGAACTCCCTGTCGATGGCGAGCGGTGCGATGATAGAAAGTGGCCGTGGGCATCATGTCAAACAATTCTTCAGAACACAACCCATTATACAGGCGGTAGAACACACATATGGAGGCAATGTCTCTCCTAAGACTTAGAGCTCGATACCGCCTGTGAGTACGGGATCGTCGACGAGTCTCACAGCGCGCTTTTGAACCGAGTCTAGGGGCCCAAGCTGGTACATAGGTGGTCCCGCCCAGAGATGGCAGCAGTACTCCATATGGGGCCGGACTTGCGACTTATACAGTAAAAGTCTTTGCCCCGGTGTGAAGTACCGCTTCGCCCTATTGAGCACACCGAGTTTTTTTGATGCCAGCTTGGCCTTGCTTCCAGCTGACTTCGGAACTGAACGTCGCTGGAGATGTCAACACCAAGGATCCCAATACACTTTCCGATGGAAAGGGGTGTGTCCTGGAATTGAGGGGCTACAGTGAATGGAGTTTTCTTAGCGGTGAACGCACAAATTTGAGTCTTGCAGGGGTTAAATCGGACTAGATTGTCCCGGCCCCAATCGGAGACTCTAGATAGAGTTCTCTCGATTTCAGACACAAGTTGTTCGCGATTTTCTTCCACAGCGGAACGAGGGATGTTTGCACGACCCGTATAAAACGCATCTCCGGTACTGTCATCTGCATAACAATGTATGCCATCGATGGACAGCATGTCATTGATATGCAGCAGGAACAGTGTCGGAGATAGAACGGAGCCTTGCGGGACGCCAGCATTTATGTTCTTGTATTCAGAGCAGCTACCGTCGACCACGACTCTAATGCTTCTGCTGGTCAAAAAGCTGGCAACCCATTTACACATACCCTCGGGCATGCCATACGAGGGTAACTTCGACAGAAGAGCTCGGTGTCAGACCTGATCGAACGCCTTAGCTATATCTAGGCTAACTGCCAATGCCTCACCTTGACTCTCAACGGCTGATGACCAACGGTGTGTGAGATACACTAAAAGGTCACCAGTCGAGCGACCGTGGCGAAAGCCGTGCCGGTCGCTGATCAAGTCGTGATCCTCTAGGTATCTAAGGAGCTGTGTGTTTATCACACGTTCCATCACCTTAGAGAGAGAGAGGTTATAGCTATAGGCCTGTAATTCGATGGGTCCGACCTATCGTCCTTTTTGGGCACCGGATGCACATTGGCAGGCAGTCTTCCACGAAGATGGCACATGACTAGTGTACTTGACTAGTGTACTAGTGACTACTTAATGGATTTGGATCAAACTTTACAATAATGTAGCTTATACATCAGAATAACACATAGGCTTCAATTTACCTAAAAAGATATTGTGTGAATTGTCCAAAATATGACGATAAGTGTGTAAGGTGAGTAGGGAAAAATCGTGCAGACGTAATCACGGGCACTAGCTAAATATCTTTACAAAATTCTTTGTGTTATTCTATAAGCTATATTATTGTTTAAATATGAATGGTGATGTCATTGACTTAGTAAATAATACTAAATTCTTAGGCATTACGTTAGATTCACGACTACAGTGAGATCCACATATTGAAGCTTTGGCAATCAAACTTAGTTCAGCGGCTTACGCAGTAAAAAAGATTAGACTTTTAACTAATGTTGAAACGGCAAGAATTGTTTATTTCAGTTACTTTCATAGTGTTATGTCCTATGGATTGCTGCTATGGGGATCAGCGGCTAACATTGAGAGTAAAAGTAAAATACTTTTACAAAAAAGAGTGATTCGTGCTATTTACTGTTTACGGGCTAAAAGAATTATTCAAAGAAATTAATATTTTAACTTTAGCTAGTAAATTTATATATGATAATTTAGTTTTTGTATATAGAAACTATAATAAATTCAATAAAAACAGTGATCTACATAATGTGAATACTAGAAACAAAAATAAACTTGCCGTTCCAATGTTCAGACTCCATAAAACTAATAGTTCGAAGATTGTTGTTATAACAAAGTATAATCTAACTCGTCAAATATTTGGCGGCCGGCTTTCCTGCAGCGGCACTGGCCTTCCGGACACGCACAACACCTGCATACGCCGTCAACGAACCGCGGAGACTGACACTCGCAGCTCTCCGGATCCTACAAATAATATTTTTATCTTTAAAAAGGAATTCTTAACTAGACTGTATATTTGTTATTCGACTTTATTCTTACTTTTCGACCTCAAAACTTTCGATTTTGATAATTATTTTTTATTCGAAAGCTGATTCTCTCATTACAAATTGTAATGAGACCACACTGTTAAACTGTACCAATTGTAATTTACAATTGGTACAGTTTAACAATGACTTCTATGAGATAACTATACAAGTCTTAAATTTAGAAGAAGTCGGAAGAAATTTAATTTATTAGAAGACGTATAAATCTATATCACGCCCAGTAACAAAATTTCAGATATACTAAAAATAGAAAAATAATAAAAACCCATGTCTACTAAGGAAACACAAAAAAAAACTACAACTACACTAAAAAACTACCAAGGATAAACAATATACCTATCAATCAAAGCCGACCTGACACGGACTCCAAAACTAACAATAAATTGTAACTGCGTAATATTATTGTAATTTTTTTTTTGGTTTATTGTTGAATTAATGTAGTTAGCCGTCGATGGTTGTCACAATTTCACCTTGCACTTACTTTATGGAAGCCATGAACTTTAGTGCATCCCAACTATGGTGACGACCAAATAAAAATGTGATATGCACACTATCTCAAATACTGTAACATGAGTATCTATTTCTCCTTTTGTAATATTATTACAACGATTTAAGCATCATCTGTAGGGTAGTTCACGATTGAACCTTAGTACATAGTTATTAATGTTGCATGTTCCGCGTCATCGCAAAAGTGATATTTAATCTGTTATTTTTGCTTGCTACTTAGGTTGGCCCTATATGACATCTGTTTGATCTGTATCCTTTATGGTTTCTTGGCATCGTTTTATATGAAAACTTTTTTATTAAAATAATTATTTCACGATAAATACGGGAGGTAAGAAATAATAGCAAAGTAGACAGTTTTTGTAAATACAGAAACATAGTTACAAACATTTCATCCCAGTTATAATCGTGTTACTACAATCTCATGTCTTTTCTTTCTTTTATTACAGAAATTACGTGAATATAAATAAAATAGGACTTACATGTGGAAATATTATTGTTTCATTCTTATACAAAAGACACGTTTCCTGGTGAATAACTATGTCGTGTTCATCTCTGGGACAGACGCAATCTGGTATTAGTACACCGCGCTCATCCCTGGAACAGACGCAGTCTGGATTTGGTGGGCGACGTGATTCTGACTCGGGTTCAGTACATAAACACTCTTGGCTAATATCCGATTCTGGAGGCTCCGACATTTTATTTTATAATGTCAAATAGAAAAAATATAACTTAAAAATTCCAACACAAAGATGTGTATGTCAAATAACACACTACAAACTAACTATTCTAGTAACATAGCAACGGAAAATTGTTTTTATTTTTGTACCGAGACCGTTGACAAAAAAGTTTCGATCCAACTTCCAAACTATTTGCTAGAATTTTTCTACAGATACAAACAACGTTACCATGGCAACGCGAGGTGCGTATTCAGTATCAACAAATATTAAACTATTGATCATTTTACCAATTGCTTTAAGCTCAACTGAGATAAAATGGTAAATAATACATTCATTTTTATATTGGATTGTAATTTAAATATAACGATTATATATTTAAAATATATATTAATTTCTAGATATTGTCACGGTCGAAACCAGCCACGGACAACAGGGCTGGAAGCACGTCTTCAGCCAAGAAAAGCTTCCCTGAGCTCGAAGACTTTATCTTAAAGCGGGATTACGTCGGTGCTCTGACTCTGATCGAAGTATGTTATTAAAATTCTTTCTAAGTTTAATTCCAAATTAATTGTACATCATTTAAAGTAACTGTGGAAACTCACTGCTTCCTGAAATAATTATTCTTGTCTGGCGCAATGCCTTGCTATGATTCAAAAATGGAATAAACACAGGGATGAAATAAATACACTTTTACACAACAACTTAAATCATCAAAATGGTAATCGCTTATCAGTTTGTTTCCTTTTTAAATGAACTTCGTTAAATATTAAGGCATGACTTTTCTGAATATTTAAAGCAAGTTAACGTTAATCAATAATCCGTTACCCCATGACCAAAACTGCTACTTTTATATCGTTGCAATAGCAGTCTGAATTTGCCTGACTTAATTTCATTCATTACAGTTACTGTAATGAAGGCTAAAAGATTAAGCGAACTTAATCCATCCGATAATATTTTTAAAGTTAACTTGATAGTTAACCCGTTAATCGAAATGTTACTTAGCGATTCAACAATGGTTTAATGAGTTAATATCTAGCTCGTCACACTAAAAAGAGATATGTAATTAGTGACTGAAAATCGGCAAGGATTAATTCAAAGGTCGTTGTCCTTTAAAAATAATATAAAAAATTATGTTATTTTATAAAAAAAAGCGTGGGGTGTAAATGTTAAGACCATTAAATGAGTAATGTTTAATTTTGAACACCCCACGCTTTTATAGTCATTGAGTTCTTGGACTAATTTGCTAAATTTTATAGACAAATTTTTGAGTTACATTTCTTTTTGTCATCAGAAATTTTTCTTGATATGTACCCAAATTTTCTAAAAGCGTGACTTTATTTTTATTTTCAAGTTTTTAGATCGGTTTTTAGTCTTTTTAATAAAAGCGTGTTTTTTTAAAAAGTTTTTTTTAATTTTTTTTTATTTACTACTTTTTAGATCAAATGTTTTTTTCCATGTTCGCTTTCAACTTTTTGCATTAATATTTCAATTTGCAAAATTTTTACATAGTTTTGTAAATTTTTACATCATCATCACAGCTCATATACGTCCCCAACGAGGGGCTCGAGCCAACCCTAACTACGTTAGGGCGATTAGGCCTTAGTCAACCACGCTGGCCCAGTGCGGGTTGGTTGACTACGTACACCTTTGAATAGCTTCGCAGATATACGCTATTTTTAGGTTTCCTCACGATGTTTTCCTTCAACGTAGGAGCATCGGATAAATGTACATATGAAATTCGGAACGAAAAACACATTGGTACACGGTGGGGATCAGAGCGCCTCCCGATTCTATGCGGCGCACAAACTAGTGCCGAGACCACAGCGTAACCGTAACCTAATTTTTACATAGTTAAATAAAAATGGTCCTTAAATTTCAGTTTCTGCAGCACCAAGGCAACAACGAGGTGTGGCCAGAGGTCTGGGCGGCGTGGTGCTGGTTTCACCTGGGCGAGTACAGGCGCGCGCTGGATGGCTACGAACGCGTGCGATCCAGGAAAGATTTGCCCGAGGCTATCTCTGACAGTTTACCTCTGGACATTGCTGTTTGCTACTTCTACTTAGGTTGGTAAATATAATAATTATTTCATCACCTAGAGTCACCCACTTGACATTGGACATTGACCACCCCAACGATCTCCACATCGATCGATCCTGGACTGCTAATATCAAGTGCTTTACTGCAATCGTGCAAATGGTCAGGCAACTTTAAGAATCGCCTACTTATGCTACGTTTCTCTGAATTGCTCTGCCTGTTACTACTTAAAATTCACAATTCTTCTACGTTAGTGTCCTTAGTTCTTCTGCGGATATCATAATTTCCGATTCGATCACGTTGATAATATAAACATAACCCTCGTGAATTAGCGACTCCTTATAAGGCCCATTATAATCGACCATATAATGGGCACTGAACTAAATATTTGTATATGGAACAATCGATAGTGCAACAACCTACCAAAAATAATTTAATTAATAAATCGTTTATTATATTCTATTCTGATGGGAAGCCTTTACCGTACTACCATACTGAAAATTGAAAAGCTAACCTAACCAAAAACTAGCACAACTTAAAAGTTTCATAAGTAATGGCCTGTCTGGTATAAAAATATGTTCAAATTGCAGGGATGTACAAGGAGTCCCAAGAAGAAGCTGAGAAGGCGCCCAAATGTGCATTAAAGGTTAGTTAGTTGTACGCATGCTACAAATATGTAAATAATAATTTAAATAAACATTTACATGTTCAGTTTTAAGACTTTCCAGATAACTAGAATTAAGTAGCTAAAATTTAAAAATAAGTGCTTACTATATTTTTTAAAGCAAAAACTTTATTCACTCGGGAACTATTTGCGACTTTAAAATACCGTTTAAACTTGTTGTGCGGATCGGAATGTTGAGTCACAAATTGAAAATTTACAATAGGTGTCTCTAGTCTGCAAGGATGCGAATGTTAAGTTGCATGAGCGGTAGGAAGCGAATGGATAAAGTTAGGCATGATTATCCTGAGGAAGTGTCTATACTTGATACCTAAGAAATGAATGGCATGTAACAAGAAAGATGTTGAGAATGGATGTAAATTACTAGGGAATACAAGAATAGTTTAGGGATGGAGGGATTGGCTAAAATGTTCTGTAAGATTTGTTGGAGTGGATGATAGGTTTACATACACACACATTGGGTTACTAAATTATTATCTGCCAATTTGTATTTTAGAACTAAATAGAATTATATTCTTGGTCACATAATTCTTTGTTGACACGTCGACAGACTCGTCTGACATTCCATTTGGCACATAAATTGGGCGACGAGGAGTCACTGATGCGCGCACATACTGCTCTGCGCGATGTGCCAGAAGACCAGCTGTGCTTAGCCTCCGTACACTATCTGCGTGCGCATTACCAAGAGGCCATCGACGTGTACAAGAAACTGTTGCTCGATAGACGGTGAGATGGCACTTGCCCGAATAGAACTTGTCTTCAGTGGCATGACTTTACGTTGCTTGTGATTCTACGTAGGTAAAATTCTTAACCAGCAGGTTATACGGTGTGACCATATATCAACAAGATATATGTGTAGATCCTTGCGCAAATCTTTACAAAGTTCTTGATGTCCTTATCGCCCATTCTAAAGCTAAAGGCTTTAGAATGGTTTCCACGTATGCTCTCTGTGCTCTCCGCAAATCTCACCGCGTCACCACACTGGGGCTATATAAAATTATATTTGTATGCAAAACAGTGGATTCAAAGTGATACAAAGACTAGAGGACTAGGGATTGATATGCAAATAAATTAGGGAATTCCTTCTTTATGAGTCCTTAGTCATATTGTGACAATCGGCGCGCGGTTAAGGTCCCCATACGTCATGTGTCGGCAATGGTATTTAAGGATGACTCTAGCATACCTTAGCATCTTGTACAATCAAACAAAGCCCTAACTCCATTTAATATTTTTAGCACCATCTAGGTTTTTTTGGTACGTTTGACCCTTCATAACTAATGTACTCCTTTGCAGACATCCAGCTCTGTGTTGCAGAATGTAACGTATGCGTTGCAACAATAATTCTCTATTCTGTGGTATAGATACATACATTTTCATATATATGCTGACTGTACCCTAATGGGAAAGAAATACGCTTTCAGATATAAAAAATTTCGTGGACCAGAAATGGAATGGATCAAAGTACTGAACAATTCGTCTAGGTAAACTACTAGTAATTATTCAATATTCTAGACATAGATAGATTAATCATTAGTGTAATGTTTGCTTAAATTATGAATGAAAGTTCCAGGAATGTCTAAAAAACATCTAAAAGTCCTCCATGCGCTCTAAGGTTAATTAGAGGTAGCCAGTGATTAATATCAGAACACTCTAATTTCACTTCGATTGAGTTGGTTTTCAGCGAGTGAAAGAATGAAACCACACTTGTGACACACTACACATAAACACTTACAAACAGAAATTCATAAACTATCTTTCAACTTTCTCTCCATTGTATCTTTTATATTTGAGGTAATGATTTGCTCCTGAAATCAGACAAAAGATATATTAGTACTTCTTACCAGTTATCTCCTAGGAGACATGGAAACATTCCATTCTTACAAATATAAATTTACGTTGAAATAATATGATACATGCTAAACATAATTAAAAATTCGTAATATTCTATCTAATCTATAGCTGCTATTCAGTAAACGGCCGATAGTTTTTAGGGTACAAGCCTTGTCACCCTGAACCTTAACCAAACGCCTGAATGTACTCGCGTCCTTGATACTAGCTAAATTTGCGCTTTATATTTGCCTAAATTTAATGATAATCAAAATACTACATAAAGTTTCCTTGGCACCCGACAGCAGTAACGGAAGCGGTCCCCTTAATGGCGAAACTGGCCCAAATCCAACAATAGTTCTTGCACCTTGTCAAGAAACTCACAGACTTGCTCACAGAGTCCCTAAGAGGTGGTCCCTATTTAGGCTACCAAAATACCTGATGGGTAACAAATTACATTCGCGAGCCGTTAGCACTTGTTTATGCACTGTCACCGACTTCTCGATACGCGTGGTGTGATGCAACTACTGTTTAACGGAAGGGAATCTAGCATGTGACCTTAGATTTCCTTATATGTGTTCCGAATAAACACACCAAAATTGCATAGGACCTCTGCAAATATTCTCCATGACTTTCGGTCAATTACATTAAAATATTACGATAAATAGTCAGTTTTACTAAACCTCGCCGACCAAGCTACCAAGAAACATTCTCTTTTGCATAGGATCCTTTTTGAAAAATAGGAGTGCTTCGATGTCTTCTAAGCTTTGAAAATACTCTGCGTTACTATATCGAATGTTAAAAAGATAATATTGACAGTAACTACATGGCACTGAACGTGTATGTGGCGTTGTGCTACTACAAGCTGGATTACTACGACGTCTCGCAGGAGGTGCTTGGCGTTTACCTCGCGCATCACCCTACCTCCACCGTCGCGGGCAACTTGAAGGCGTGCAATCTGTTCAGGTAAGGAAGCAGCAGATGTATATATATAGCTGAATCTATTGTGGAATCGAAAAATATACAAATTAGGAGAAGTACCAAGGTCACAGTAACAAAGCGTAGCAAGGTATATTGCATCGGAAATGTTGCTTGGCGAAAACAATCAGTATGAAACTCCTTAGGAAATACCTATATCCAGCAGAATTCTCTGCTGAAATGATGCCAATGATAAGTTAATAGAAGAAGGATTCTGTACTACGTTTACTCCATGTGTGCTAATCATACTTAGGTAATGCTAGTAAAATAGTTAAGAACCGTAATTAATCTTGCAGGAACATGTAACTTCGTTGGTAGTGACTCTGTAGACTTAGTTACGATCAAGAAGACATTTTTAATAACCTAAAGTTATGATTAGTTTGAGGCTGACGAGAACTTTGGACTGTCCTCAGCCTTGATGGCGAACACAGCTTGCTAGAGTTCTAACAATCAGGCCTCAGTAGTGAGGCAGAGTCAGGCATCGGTACCGATGCAGGCATGCTTGCAGCCTGACATTTTGGAGGGGTCACTAATGGTAATATAATATATTGAATGAATTATATTGCATTATTGAACATTAAACGGAAGTCTTCTAGATTTATTGGCAAAAGAAATAAATCTTGATAGATTTAGCTCTTTGTTTTGGATACTCTGTTGAGGGCGGAGAGGGATACTCGTTCACGCGTGTTATAGGGTCAAGAGTCACAAAAATATATCTTGATCAATAATAAAATTGGCCTGTAGGGGTTATCAATTAGACAGTCTGTTTGTTCAACAATACAATATCATTGTTTAAAAAAAATAAAAAAATGTAAGTAGTAAATATAGTATAGTAATATAGTAATATAAGTAGTACTCCATAGGTTGTACAACGGTAAAGCGGCTGAGGCAGAACTCAAACAGATATCTTCGGACCAGCACACCTTTGGGCAGGATCTGGTTAAACACAACCTGGTCGTATTTAGAAATGGTGAAGGAGCATTGAAGGTAAAGAATAAAGTGACTATTAATATATCTAATAAGATTTAATGTTTATCTAATTAAATCAATTTAATTTATGACTTTAATAGCATTTTACATACATAGATACTGAGGATAATAACGGCACTTGTTACGATCCAAAAATACCTCTCTAGCATTCTCAACTCTCTTAGGTTCAGGATACTCTTAAACTCGGCTTACTTTTGGATAGCTCTTAATGTAAATGTGTTATATAAAAAGAAGGGTTCAGACGGCTCGGTGATGACAATAGGCTCAACCTAGATTCTGCTGTCTCAATAATGTCGGAATTCCATCGCATCTATCTGAGTTTGTCTCAGAATCATTCACTCTATCCGACACTCGCTTGTGGAATAAGCTGCCTACTTTGACATTAGCCAGTTCTAAGGCTTCATTCAAAAGCTATAATATAAAATTAAAGCTATAATATAATATGAATGGTTGATGTCATTGACTTGGTAAATAACTAAATTCTTAGGCATTAACGTTAAGATTCACGACTACAGTGGGATCCACATATTGAAACTTTGGCAATCAAACTTAGTTCAGCGGCGTACGCAGTAAAAAAGATTACACTTTTAACTAATGTTGAAACGGCAAGAATTGTTTATCAGCTACTTTCATAAGTGTTATGTCCTATTGACTGCTACTATGGGGATCAGCGGCTAACATTGAAAGTATTTTCCTTTTACAAAAAGAGCGATTCGTGCTATTTACTGTTTACGGGCTAGAAGAATCCTAAAGAATTGTTCAAGAAATTAATATTTTAACGTTTAGCTAGTCATATATATATTGATAATTTAGTTTTTGTATATAGAACTCATAATAAATTCAATAAAAACAGTGATCTACATAATGTGAATACTAGAAACAAAAATAAACTTGCCGTTCCAATGTTCAGACTCCATAAAACTAGCTGTCGTTCTTGGGAAATGTATATCTATGTTTAACAAGCTTCCGCAAAGTGTCATTGATTTGCCTTTATATAAATTTAAAAATCCAATATCAAAATACACTCATGAGTAAAGGTTATTATAAAGTAAGTGACTATCTAATGATCACAGTATTTGGGAATAGGGACACTATTCATAGAGCCATGTTTGGTAACAACATTATTTATAATATTGTATTATTTTTATGTGTATGTAAACATACATACGACTGTAATCGTATTAGGTATGATGTATCTTATACTATATTGTATTTTATATTATATTATTTACATTATTAATTGAAAAGAGGAGATAAAAAATAGACCTTCAGAGTTTCTTGCCTGTTCTTCTCGAGAAGGCTCTCCCAATTTCCGAACAGGTGTCGAGTCAATATATTTTTTCTTTTTTTTTTCCTTATTCGTACGTACGGAAAAGTTTTTTGTTTTTTTTTTTTATTACTTAAGCTTTTTTTTGTTTTGTTTGTTGACGTCAATAAGTGCCTGTAAAGGTCTATGTTGAATAAATATTATTTTGATTTTGATTTGATTGATATAAAATACAAAGCCATTTTTTTGGAATCTGTCTATAATGGGTATAACAAAGGATATGTATATATATTGTATGTATATATCACATTACTGCATTATTAAGATTAAATGTGACAATTATCTTAAAAAATCATCAATGTATTAAATTGTGTTAATATGGTAAATAGGTGTTACCAGAGCTAGTGGACGTGGTGCCCGAGGCGCGGCTCAACCTGGCCGGCCACCGGCTGCGCAGCGGCGAGCCGCTGGAGGCGCGCGCGCTGCTCGAGCCGCTGCGGCCCGCGGCGCCGCTGCACTACACGCTGCGCGCTGTGGTCGCCGTGCGGCTCTACAACGACACCGGCGACGTGAGTCCACCAAATAATAATAACGTGCCACCTGCCTCTGTACTGCCTTAGGCCGGATCGCTCGATCCGTGTAGAATCGTAAGAGCTCGAAATGATCGAGCTAAATGCTCGAAGGGTGGAAGTGTTATAATATCATAACGTTGATGACCCTCACCTACTGTCATTTGATTATGCAGACACTCCGAGCTTAGCCCTCTCCATTGCCCATTGGCTAACTTTGAGAAACTTTATAAGGCCCAAGTGTTTATAAGATCATTATAAGTAATTAGATTGCGGTTATCACAAGCAGAATGCATGAATAAAAGACTTTCGCTTTCAGCCTGTATTACAAAACAAAACTATAAGGGATGTATTGCGTCTGGAACAGGAGGAACAAATGAAGCTGGCGCAGCAGAGCTTCCAGCTGGTGGGTAGCTCTCCGTCGGAGTGCGACACCATTCCCGGCCGCCAGTGCATGGCCTCGTCCTACTTCCTGGCGCGACATTACGAGGAGGTGCTGGTGTACCTCAACTCCATCAAGAGCTTTTTTGTTAACGATGACACCTTCAGTTTTAACTACGCTCAGGTGAGACCCGCTGATGTAGCATTAGACTAAAAGTTCCATTTCATTAGTCGTTAGAACATAAATTTCTGTTCACGCATGCCATAAATACTACAACCTGCAATCCTTTTCATTAATCTACAAGGCCCACTTTTTGATAGTATAGCGCGAAATACGATTTTATCATATAGTGTTTTGATGTTCACGGAATAGATTGGTCCAAAAGTCACAACAAATTCATGATTTTTATTGACAGGCAAAAGTGGCAACAGGCTTTTACCGCGAGGCTGAGGAGTGCTTGCTTGGTATCCAGGACGAGGGCATTCGCGGAAGCTTCACTTACCTCGCCTGTCTGTGCCGCTGCCACGTCATGAATGGTGATGGCCATCTAGCATGGGAGCTCTGCGTCAAAGTGCGTGCTATATTCAGTCTTATTATCTACGTTATGTTTATTCATCATCATTTACACACTATCACCATGAGATATGAATACATACTCATCGTAACAAAGTTCATTGAATACTGGTATATAGTCAACCGCGCACTGATTCAGTCTGGCTGAGTGCACGCACATTCTTGCGGTTGAACGTGAAATTAAGATTGTATGTAGAAGATAGAAGAAAGCAATTAAATATACCCAACAAAGACTCCTACATTATGTATCCTATTAAAAATTCATTGACACAATACTTGACTGCCCAGTCAGCGGGAAGTGCGGACAGCTTTGCGCTGTTGCAGCTAGTGGCCAACGACAGCTACCGCATGGGTCAGTTTCTCGTCGCTGCCAAGGCTTTCCATATGCTGGACAGGTATTTATTTTATTAATCGAAGATATATTATTAAGCTTTCAGTAATAAGCCGGACATATCCTACATGTGCTTGAAATACCGCGTCATGACTCTTTATTCAGACAATCTATTGACAGTTTAAAAGTGTTGCCATAATAAAACTTTCAAAAATAGACCGTGTCACGACTCGGTCGTCAGACTCTATTAAATTTTGACAATCGGATGACAGTTTCAAATTGTTGCCATTAGAAAATTTTCGAAAATAGAT
The DNA here is from genome assembly GCA_036419045.1 of Scirpophaga incertulas. Lineage (NCBI taxonomy): Eukaryota > Metazoa > Arthropoda > Insecta > Lepidoptera > Crambidae > Scirpophaga > Scirpophaga incertulas. The sequence continues at coordinate 28,268,780 of CM071632.1, read as the reverse complement.
CACATCACGATTTGTTGATCCGACTCTATTATCGTCTGTTTGTGACTAATCAATAAGGTAGTCGAACTGCAACGCTACCTGCGTTGCATTTTCTCTAGTAACTTTATACCAAATAAATTTTATTTCAAACAGTTGCTTAACGGTTAGTTTGTTGATCAAATTTTCAATGAGGTTCATGCACGTGACTGACGCATACCCCCCCCCCCCCCGCGTCAATACAGCTGACAACAATTTTTTGAAAAAATGTGATTGAAACAATAATATCATACATTTTTGCTCGGTATAAAATTTATCGGAGCAGATGGCGACATGGCGATATGGCGTAGCTTTTCGACATTCACAAGTGCTTGTAACAGCCCAGACTGAATAAATGATTTTGAATTTGAATTTGAATTATGTGTTAGGGGTAAACTATTATTGTTATGATTTTCAAATGATATAAAATGACTTGTTCAAAATAACGCTACCTCTCGTACTATGAGAATAAACATAGATATACGCATAGTATCTTCTATTTCTTGAAAACCTCTGCACGAGAATACAATCCGCATCAACCGTTATTATAGACTGAGCGCTTTAACTGGCGCTCTAGTTGCGATTTGAATTATATTACTGTTGTCATGTATTGAACTAAGTATTTCTATTATTTTAATCAAAATTGTCTCAGGCAAGACGCACATTGTTTGAAAAGGATCTTCACGTCGATCTGCCTTGCTTAGAAATCATATGGGATTTTGCGGTGTCTCTTAGTACACTAACCCAATGCGACAAAGTGCACTGCGAACATCTTATATAGTATATTATCTGTCACTTCAAACCATACCATAGTCATTTGTATCTGCTATTTTTAGCACACTAATCAATTGTCGGCTTACGCCAAAAATTAATAAGCTACCTTAAATTCTAGTTTGAAATCAATACAAGATTGATACAATTCCACAGATCGGTCCTCTATCTGCATATCAATATAAAAGGCCGATCTTTCAAAATGTCATTTGTTATAAAATTTCATATAATACAAAAGGTTCAACAATACTTAATTATAAATTTAAAAATAGTTAATTTATTCAAATATACATCTCGTAAATAAAACAAAACCGTAGAACAGAACCGTTTATGAAGACCACCTACTTGGAATTCAAATTCAAATTTCAAATTCAAAATCATTTATTCAGTCTAGGCTGTTACAAGCACTTGTGAAAGTCGAAAAGCTACGCCATCGGTTCGCAAATCTACGGCGGGAGACCTTGTACTGAGAAGAAGCGGCAAGAAACTCAGCAAGGGCTGTTTTTTCCTGTATTAAATAGATACAGAGTCGTCAATTTGGAAAATTACTTTAATATGGATAATTCATGAAGTCACTTTCCATTACATAATATAGGAAATACAACTAATAAAAATATAATTTGAAAACATTTCTATATTAGGAATGCCGTGTCATACAGTATTAATATAATATATTAAAGTTGAATTAAAATTATAATAAATAGTACCCAGTATGGCAAAGAGCAGACTCATCTCCGCTGGCAGCACCCGTTCACGAGCATGACGCATGCACTTGCAGCCATCGCTTCGCTCAACCATGTTTTAGGCAACGTAACGACCCGCCTCACGCGACACGAATGTAGCGCGTAACCATCGATTTGCTAGTTTGTGTAATCGGTGACAGATTGGATGGAGGTCCCGAGATGTGGGAAGGCCTGCGAGGCGCAGTGTGCGGATGCGCGCAAGCAGCCGCTGCCGGCCGGCCAAGGGCACACACCGACCTCAGGGACGCGTTGGCACTGCTGCGAGGTAAGTACGGTATTCCTACTATCCTAGGACGCCAACCAGGCTGGTGATTATGACGTCTCGCTGACGTACGCCGACCACTTCTGCCGTTTCGTCACATTCTGATCACAAGGATACATTGACGATGCTAGGAAGTGAGTGCAGTCATGCGTATGATACGAGCCAGATTATAATATATGTATCGCCTTCTATGGGGATCATGATCGTGTGGTAGACTAAGGTGGGCTTTAACTAATTAGACAGGGCAGCATACATCTCCTAGAATGCTAATGCTGGAACAGCTAATAACTTACAGTTGTTATATTAGAATAAGCTGTGTAATTCTCCTTGGAATAACTATGAATAGATCTTCAGACTTCATGACCTATTCTTTTTAAGACGGCTCTGCCAATTGCCATACAGATTTAGAGTAAATTTTTATTTTCTTATACACATGCAAGTGGATGCAGCTATTAACCTCTTCGTATCCCCTCACAATTGTATATTTGTTCATTGTGTTGTTGTAATAAAGCTTATTTAAGCATTTGACTATTTGGCTGTAGAGAGAAGGGACAGAGCGATGAGTGTGCTGGTCCTGTTTAAAAATATAATGGTGTTATGGGAATGGCATTAAATGAATAGTGCGCTATGGAAAAATCACAGATCGTGCTGGACAGTGTGGAGATTTTTATGGTTTGGACAATAAGAAAACGAGGATGTTGTGGGGCAAAATAGAGTGCAAGCGATTATAGCTTCTGTATCTATGTCTATATTTATCATAATGATATGACTATGGTATTGTTTTTGTTTAGGTCCACGCGCCCACCCCAGGGCGGACCACATACTACGCCCCATCACCAAGTGGGCGCAGCAGAACCGTATTCCGGTCTAATTTGATACCGTCTAAATAAAACAATTTATGAAACTATTTTGTTTTCTTCTTCACATATTTTACTTATTTTTCACATATTTTTGTTTTACAGTAACACGTCAAGCTTTAATTTTACAATACGAAACCCGCCTCTATAACAAGCATCATAAGATATCTCAAGGTCATGTAAAGTTTGAAGCGCTGCTGCTCAAATAACAGAAACTATTAGCGTTTCTTTGAGTACAGATCCTGGAAAGGAAAATGTGAAAAAACGGTCGTTTGTAAAACACGTCAGTGTGTCGGATATTGGCCAATCGGTCCCCACTAAATACTCGTAGTTACTCGATATATCTTGCGACTATTTCCTTCCATGCCCTTATGCGCCGCGCGGCACGCATATTGCATGTATGTGAATACTTACGATTCCGCAAATTGATTCGTAAGCGTTTGAACGCGAAGGACAAGGTGGATTACTACCGCAGTGGATTAAGACTGACCTAAAATATAATCATTTTAAATCAATCTTTAAAAAGTTTATAAGTTTATATTATTTCATTGAGTTACCAATGTCAATATTTTTGCTTTAGAAAATCTTTGTACAGTGAAAAGTGACTGGTAACCGACCATATGCGCACCGAAAATGATTAATAAACTCTGTGAAAATAACATTAAATGCCATATCATCTTGCAACACGACAATGCAAGTACCAACGGAGACGTCAGTATGATCAGACATACAAATGAGATTTTCAAGGGAAAAAACGTACAATTTATATGTCATCTTGCAAAAAGTCCTGACCTATCACAATGTATCTTCTTTCTATGTAGCTACCATGAGTTTACATTCGTTTGTAAACTATATCGAAAGCGTATATTTTTGTATGGAAACTTTGTACAGCGACCCTAGCAGGAACGTTATTGTACTATTTTGTCATATTATATAGACATTACTTCTATAGTTTACTATACGTGAAATACCTTTCACAGACGATAGCAAACTCATGGTAGAGTCACTGTTCCTAAAAATAAAAAAAACCAATTACGCGATCAATAAATGTTAATCGCTAGAAGAGACTGTCGAAGAGTATGAAAAACATGTTTTTGACGTCACCAAAATGTGGCACAAATGTTCACAAAAAGTATTTTGAGAAACAATAAATTTATTTTTACCTATAATAGTATTTTTTTATTATTGATTCCGGGAACTTTTAGAACGCCCCACATAAGGTAGTTCAGCAGCAGGTTGTTATGTTCGATTTTCATAATAATAGCATAAACAATATTCAATAGCATAAACAATGGCATAGCTATTGATGAACTGACCTAATAATGGAATCAACTTTCTTATTTATAAACATACCATCAACTTGTAAGTTAATGAAGTTAACATTACCATTAACGCAAATTCATTACTTTTATGTGAACTTTTAGATATATATTGACGAATAAAATCAGATTTTAAAAAACCAACAATAATAATCCCGCATGGCGAAACCCCGTGAAAATACATTCTAACAAGTGCGTTCGGGCCAGTCGACCAATACAGGGCACCGTATACCACTAGCAACAGTGATATTGTAAGATGCCCTAAAATGGCTTGCTGACTTCAAAAGAAAAAAGCAACAGCTTATTAACAGTTAACTATTAAATTATTTGATTCCGGCTGATCAGTTATCGTCCCTATTAATCAACTAAATTTAAGAATCAATAATATGTTTGGACTTAAATACTATGACATTTTGCTCAACTATAACATCATAGGATATACGCGCTAAATTATTAAGGGCCCACTTGTTAGAGATAACAGTCGATCTCTCACGGTGTTTGAGGCTATCAAAGCAAATTCCTGAGTTAGATCATACTTTTGATCTAAATAAATACCCAGGTAATGTGGGATTTCATATTTGTATCCATTAAGAGAATGAAGAGATGGTGTGTTACAACGCAAATATTGAAAAGAGGTAGCGAAAATAACATGACAGTATAACTGCAACAAAAATTGCATTTATTATATTTTTATATTACTATATTTACAGTACATTTAGTAGTACGCGCGAAGATCAAATCCGTTGGCAACAGTCAAGGCAGTTCGAAATAAATAATTATCATATAGTCCATAGGCGAAGTCGGGTCAGAATTTCTGTATTGACGATCGAGGTATCAAAATTAGCGTGACTGTTAGGATATAATATAAAACAATCCTTTCGAAAAACAGGGCCATAAAATACCTCTCAAATACCCTTATACATTAATTAACCTGCATTCAAGCCATAAAACTGACTCACAATCCAAAGATGTAACAGGTTCGTATTTTACAATATCAAACGTTCCATTTTCAAACTATCTCTAATCTCTGCAGTTAAGACACCTCGCCAAATACAGAATCATCTAGCTTTGTTTATCGAACAAAAAAAATATTGGTAAGTAACATTTTCGTTCCAATTTACAAAGCAGCGTGAGGAGGATGTTCGATAGTCTAACCCCATGGGCTCGCGACGGGCACGCCGGGCAGGGTGTAGCGAGCGACGGGTGCCGCTACGGCAACTGGCGCGGGTGCTACGACACGTGCGACGGGTGCCGCTACAGCAACGGGCGCCTGTGAATACGGAATATGGATGTTATTGACTTATTTAATGTCACTTCCCCTTAATATTTAAATCAATAATTCCTTAAGTGGTGCATGTATACTCCTAGAACTAAAATGTTCACTTAAGTTCTCCTATCAATATACTACTTGTATATTCCATGTTAAGTACAACACGTCGAGGTTTGTCGACCTTTTTTTGCAGCTGCAGGGGACAGAAACATATAGAAAAATTTTGAAAGTGTTCTATTGGGAACGTCTGATCTAATTTACATAACATTGTATGATGCCTGTAAATCTTTACGTTCGTTGTTTTTCTCTTTTAGTGTATAATAGGGCTTGCAAAAGAATTATTATCGGTTTCATCAAACATCATAATTACAGAACATTTATTATATGTGCCCAGCGGGGAGCACGAGCCTAAAATACCTAAACTAGATTTTTACATAATAGGGAAAAGTTTGCGCACACACACCGTCGCGCAAAGAAAAAATTATCACTGAGTATGTACAAAATAATGATATTTTTTTATGTACATTAAATTACGGTGTCAGCACAGACGCTCCAATACTAGAGGACATCGCAAACTCTTTTAAATTTCATCGGGGGTCGTATAAATGGTGGGTTGTATAAAAATTTGCTGCTCTTGCTGTAACCATCGTTTTGTATCGTACGTTATATGATGCTTCAAGATACATGTATAAAATTTTATTTAACAAAATCGCATTGCTAATTCATCATCACAGCATCCCACCGAGGAGCACGAGTATACTCAAACTATTAGAGTGATTAGATCATAGTTAAGATCATAGATAACAGACTGGGCCAGTGCAGCCTGGTCGACGCCATTGCTATATGACGGGATCTAATCCCAGTTCAAATACAGCTCACAGCGCCATAGGTACTCGTAACGTTTATTATGTTGTTACAATTACAAGGTAATATATATATTTTTGTCTTGTAAATGTAATACAAGCTACAATACATAGTAATATAACCAGAAGGAAACAGTTTACAGACTATACAAGGGCCGTCTGCTAGGGACCTTTGACTATACTATTTCTGCTGCAAAACAAACGTGTATGTATTGATGTGTTCCGATGTGCAGAAATGATATGAGATGAATATACCAGATTGGACCTCCTGACATTCAGAAAAAAATTGCTGCAATCTGAATATACATATGTCAATAAAAATAAACTTAAGAAAAAAATAATATAGCCAATATTATTTTCATAAAATTAATCATTTACATGATCAAGCAGTCAAAATTCTCGCCATTGTATTTAGAGATAAAGCAGATTGATATTACAGAGTTGGTCTCAAAATGAATATTGATCAGTGTAATGGTGCACGTTTTATGTTTAACTAGCAACCCACCCTAAATTATAATTTAAAAAACTAAAAACAACATGCTTTTAAAATTGATTGCATTTAAAAAAATTATAATCTGTAGTAATCAATTGAAAAATTGTTATTATTGAACAAAACACGTGAGGTGCTTATGTTATTATTGTATATATGTTATGTTATTATACATATAAATCTTCCTCTTCATTCACTATCTATTAAAAAAAACCGCGTCGAAATCCGTTGCGTAGATTTAAAGATTGAGAAAGCGACTTTGTTTTATACTATGTACGAGTAGTGATAATTACCGCATGTGCGCCTCCGGTCCTCTCAACCACTGCGTTGAACCCGTTAACGTTATCAGCAGTGTAAGACACTCGTCGCACGTGGCCGTCCGGCTCCACCAGGCTGTAGGAGCCTTGCACCACGCCGTTCTGCAACGTCTCCGCCGCGTCCTTCTGGTCGCCCGTGCTCGGATCCGACACACCGTAAGAGAAGCTGTACGCGGGGTTAGGATCTACGGGCTCTGCTCGCACAATCTGGAATATATTGGAACTGCAATTAGAGGGCAATCTTGCGGGTTTCTCTTATCTTTATTTCGCTATCATACTAGGTTCAAAAATATGCCTGGATATTATATAGATATATATGAGTGAAATATTACCTGTAGGGCGGCGGTCCCTACTAACCAACAAACAGCTCTGGCTAGCTGACTTTTCCATTTCCCCCTTTATAAGCCGCTACATGTATACATTAGCGAAAAATTTCAGAATTTTCTAGCGAAATAAGTCCGACATTTCTATAAAGAATAGAAAACAATCCGCTATCAATAATGACGCATTAGTCTGTTGAAGGAAAATCATTAGGATAGTAATATTATATTTATCATTAGTAATATTATATTTATCACCAAATGAAACGACGGATGACGTGACTCCACTTTTCATCCCAGGGTCAGATAGAGGAGACAGGCATAGTTATTTTCTTTTTCTAATTGAGATAATCCCTTACTAGGAGTTGAAATTAATATCAAATAGTGGCAATACTGACTTCCTTTCACGTGCGGGTTTTACTTTCACTTAAAATTTCATTACTGAAGTGTCTCTATTAACACGTACATTTCAGCTTACCTATCAGGAAGATTAAAATTATATTATATTATTTGAAAGGCAAAAGTATTTAATAATACTAACTGGAGCCGCCAAAGTTTTAACGACGGGCGCAGCGTAAGCGGGGCGTGCGTACGCAGCGTACGCAGGCGCAGCGATAGCGGGGGCAGCGTACGCAGGCGCGGCGTAGGCGGGGGCAGCGTATGCAGGAGCAGCGATAGCTGGGGCAGCGTACGCGGGCGCGTATCCGCCGTAGATGCCCGGTGCGCCCACCGCCAACCCGCACGCGCAGCATAGTAGTAGTACCTAAGGAATCTCTTTTCTCTTAACCAGTATGCTCTCCTGAGATGGCATGAAAAATATGTCCCCACTTTTAGACAAATATTAACATTTTTACACGTCTCTAATCAGAAAATTAATAAAGTTCTTTTTAATAATTTTGTAAATCCTCGGCAGAAAATTATTTGTAACTATAAAAATGTTTTCTGATGTCAAATTTGAAAGCTGTTGAAAACAAATATCAGATTTATCATCCAGGCCGGGCTAGATTCATTATACTAGGGTTTATTGTTAGGCTTTATTGGTTTATTTGTTTTTTTATATTCTTTTTTTTAATAATTATTCAATGCTAATTAAAAATGACACTGAAATATTTAACTTCAACCGAAATAAAAGCAAAATTAGGACCGCGTTTTTGAAAAGAAGCTAAGCTTTTATTAAGCTGTTCCTGTTATACTTGGATCCCTTGTACCGAATAAGAATTGTCATATAATAATGATTAATGCAATTTTAAACGTGACATCTCCAAACATTACGCTGCAAATAAATTCGATGTGATATCTCATTCTCAGAAAATGTTACATCCCAGTAGAAATGTTAAAATCTCAATAAAAGCAATCTAAAATTGAATATATATTCATAATACTGGAAGAAATTTCATCCAGCCAACTTGTGAGTTAGTATCTAAGTTCTACCAAGATGGACAAACTAAAAATCACTGAAGCTAGTATTTAGCTCTCAAAATTTTGTGAATTCAATGTGATCTACGGTGTATATGGAGCTAATATATTGAAATGTAAACATTTCAAACTTGACCCGAGGTAGATTAAAGACCTTTATCGATATTGATTCATTGTTTTTTTGTTTTTATTGAAAAATCCCAAAGATCAAATCTTTATAATTATACTTACATTTCATATATGAAAGATACTGAAAACCATAAGGTTTAATTTTCGTCTCTAAATATTTATTTTGAAAGTTATTTAAATAAAAGTTTACCCATGTGTCGCAACTCAGGTTCCAAGATGCAAAGCTTTTATTATTTATATGAATATGTGATTTACCGCGTATTTATGAGCTTTTCGTTTTTATTTATTAATTACTGCAATGATTTGTATAAATAAATAAATAAAAAAGATCATACTTAACAATAACTTTTATTTAAGAAGTGTTTTTTTTTTGTGGTTTAGTTACGAAATTTTAATGTTATTTATCGAAAATATAGATTTTATTTATCACTTTATCGAACTTTATATACGTACCTTAGCAATCATGTTGTGGTCGTGCAGTCGCGTCTGGGTGTTAAGGACACGTATGGCTGAAGTAGCGCCCGCGCTGCTTATAAAGCGCCCGAGCGCGGGAGTGGACCTGATATGGATGACGAAATCAAGGGTACACAGTTGTCATACATGGCCCTTCGTACTTATCACGTCTGTCTGCTAAAGGGTTGTTACACTCAAAACAAGGAATGACAACAATAATACAAGTTAAATAATATATTTCTTATGTCGAATTCACTTGTCCTTTCCAAATTAAATGATTGTGTTACAATCGAAAACATATGTAGGTAGGTATTTAATGCAACGAATAACTTTACAATCGTCGTTTCAGACCAGTAATATCATACTACAATCGTAAAACAATACGAATGAAAGGAACCTTCACAAACACTTTTTACATAAACACTTTTATATTTAAATAGAATGTTTGTAACAATCGGCAAAATTTTATACTATTAACAATGGTGAGTCACCTACATAAGTACACTAATAATCCTTATTGATATTACTAGCTTTTGCCCGCGACTTCGTTCGCGTGGACTTCAGGTTCGTCCCGTCTAGTCTAGTAATAAGTAAGAAATACGGTAACTAAGCACTGCAGAGCCCTAATCATAGGCCTATAGGTAGCTACTGCAGTATGCTTCTATAAACATCTTTTTCCTTTTGTGGGTTCTATTCCTAAGAGATAAACATATACCATCACGGACTTTTTTGTAGACCTTTTTAAGTTGTACAATATTGTAGTAAATTGTTTTGATCTATCTTGTAGGATTCAGTCAGCGTTTGCAATGTAAGCGTAAAAAATGTGTCTTTTTTACGACCTCATAGAAATCTCAAAAATTGTAGCCTATGTGTTATTCTGATGTATAAGCTATATTGTGGTAAAGTTTCATTCAAATCCATTCAGTAGTTTTTACGTGAAAGAGTAACAAACATCCATACTTACAAACTTTCGCCTTTATAATAGTATAGTAATAGGATAAATGCCAAAGTAAGTCTGACTGGCTGTCGCGTTTTCACGCCAAAAGAAATGAATAGATTTAAATAAAATTTGGTACAAAAAGTATCAGAGGTAGTCTAGAGCCTACGATAGCAGGAAGATATTTATAGGTAGGTCTTATAGGCTCGTAAGCGGTTCAGCCGTTAGGAGTAATCATAGGTAAATAATTTTATGCGGGTAACAGTATTTTATATAGGCTTTTAATTAGTTATACATAAATACAACAATTAAAATTAATATTGTTTTTCCCTAATGTGGGTAATATAATAATAGAAAATAAAAGTTTTTGTAAGAATAGTTTTAAAAACTGATGAATCTATTTTGATACAAATTTATATAAAGATACATAGTTTGAGACCCGGAGAAAAACATTGGTAGCTTATTACCAAAAAATCGGGTGGGGCTGTGCTGGGGCACACGGCCGTTGGCTTTAACGTGAAAGGTCTATGTTAGGGAATCGCTTTTAAAGTAAAAGATTGAAATAAAAAAAAAACAAGATTGACGGTGTTTTAAGTATTTTAATAAAAAACTCAATGTCACAATAGCAAGCTGACTATATAAGTGAAATATTCACACCACATTTTTATTTCTAAGACTAATAGTTTTTTAATTATTAAGGTACGATGATATAGACCTTTTCGTTACGGTCCACTTTTTAAACCTGGTACCCGTATGTTTCGGCGCGATTTTAAAGACGTTTCACGTCAAAATATGGAAAATATGTTTTTCCCACGTAAAAATTGATAATAACAGCTAGCTATATTGAAACAATTTGTTATGGACATTTTAGAAACCTCGGAAAGAACGTTAAATATTTTTGCTACGGGAATATATATCTTTCTTTTTGGAAAATTTGATATAAAGCAGGCAAATTCGCAAGCGGAAATCCCTTGTCACGACTAGCCATAGGTCCAACGGCTTAGGCTGAGTTTAGTCGGTAGATCTTTCGGGTCGTGCCGCCTCGATTCGTCAGTAGTCCGAGTCAGGAGATATAATCACAACGGCACTTGGCTGCAGTGGTATCCATGAGGGTTCTCAACTTCTCCTCTCCAGAGGGAAAAACAAAAAACAGTGGTAATCTAGTGAATAATTAAAGAAATACACATTAAAACTTATTGACTTGAGCAGAATTTGAAACTACCCTTTCAATAAGCCATATAGACCTTATCCGACGGGTGTTATTGTTTACGAAGGAATAAAGAAATTTATTGCAAACTTTGAACTTGAAATTCATTCGGACGTTGTTGACTTCTTCGTCTTCCTCCTCTTACCTCTCTGAAATAGAAAGAGTCTATACTGCATTTTGTATCTCAATCCACATGATGAAAAGGAGGATTAATAAGGCTACATATTTAAAAAAAAGATTCTATAAATATGATTCTTTAATGGCACTTAAAATTACTTCGAAAAGTTTACCAATTTGTGACTTAAAATGTAAAATCATAATATCTATCAAGTAATCTAATATAAATGCCTTAATCTTCACACCGAAACGCTGTTTTACAAGCACAGCTGAGGGGCGATCGCAATAATAAATCGCAAGCGAAACGCAACCGAACCGTTCGGCTTAACCAATTCGAACGCCACAACATCACGTCATCTGTTCGATGACATGATATTCTAGCTCTCGGATTGGTTGAGTGGAACGATTTGGTTTCGTTTCAGCTGCGATTTGTTAGTGCGATCGCCCCCCTGCTCTTTAAAGACACGTCATTGAAGACCGTAAAGCTCCTGCTTTCGAATTAATCTATAACTAGACTGAACATAAATACTATTACATTTTTTTATTATATAAAAAGTGTTTTATGTTAACAACTTTCGATTCCCGCCATTATACATTTTCATCATTTTAATTAGTAAATTGGAATTGAGATGACATGTTTAGCGCAGTGGTCGAGTAATCGGCTTCTACGCAATGGGTCGCGGGTTCAACTCCCGCACGGGACAGATATTTTGTATGACCTACAAAAATTTGTTCCGGTCTGGGTGTTTGTACATGTGAGAATTTTATGTTTGTGACTGTACCCACGACACAGGATAAAAATCCTGCCATCATTGCGCATCCGACCTCGACTCAGCCCAGCACACGCAAGCGGAGTGCCCCGTTTGGGACTCAGAACGCCGAGTCTTGGTCGCAGAGATCGGGCAAGATCTCTCTCCGCCAGCGTTGGTTACGGCAATGCTGGCGGATGAGGGAGATTGGAGGGCTGTGGCCTCCTTCTGTGAAGCAGTGATGCTCCAGAAGGTGGCCGCCGAGCGGAATCGGGAGATGGCCGATCTCGCTCGAAGAAGGCGGCCTCGGGCCAGATAGCCTGGCCTGAGGCGCCGCCACGGTTCGCTGGCAAGCGCGACGTAGTTCGCGCCCATGGAGGCGACCCGGGAGGGACCTCGCCCCCGGATGGCCGGGGGGTGACGTCGTAGGAGGTTGGAGGGGAGGAGGCGGCAAGATCACTCCTCCCCGAGAAGGGCTCCCCTAGCGCACCGGGAGCAAAGGCCGGGGTCCTCAGATGCGACACTCGGCCCCCTACAACGTCTGAGGACGTGCATCGCTGAGGTTTTTAGTAGGTGAGCCTCCCCCTTCTCCATTACAATAAAAATAAAATAAATATTTCTTACACTTACACCAATTACCCTAGCCCAAAGTAAGATCATTAAGGCTTGTGTTATGGGATATAGTGTAACGAATAAACATTCATATATTATACATATATAAATAAATTTGATAGAAATATATTATAACAACCATGACTAAGATACAAATGCATTCATCACGCAAATATCTAGCCCCAACGGGACTCGAACCCGGGACCTCAGAGATGGCGACACCTTGAAACCGGTATATCAACCACTCCACTACAGAGGTCGTCACTGTAAATCCTTTCCGTAGCAGCGTCAGACAAATGTACTTATGAAATACGAAAAACACTTTGCCCTCCCGAATCATCCGATTCGTAGACTACTGCCGAGAGTATCGAGACCAGTGCTACCCACATGGTCATCAAAGCTCCAATTTTTTTTTTAAAGTCGTCCCACACTAGGATTTTTATCCTTTTTTTTCGTTCCCCTGAGGAAAATGCATTAAATTGCATACCCCAGCTGTGGCGAGCCGGCGGTTATGTGGGGCTCTCCTCCCCAGAAGGGGGAGGCCTACCCACTAAAAACCCTCCCCTACCTACCTACCCTCCTAACCTACCCTCAGGGATGGCCTTCTTCAGGCATGTAGGGAAGCCCCCGGGAACGCGAAGCGACTTCCAGGAACTACCAGCCTCCGCTTCCCTCCCTTCTCGGGGGAGGCTACTACCTCCCACAATCTCCTCGACCGACGACGCCCCCCGGCCACGGAAGGGGCGTGGTCCATCCCGGGTCGCCATAACCGCGGGCGCGGGTACGAGCCTACCCTAACTATATTAGGGTTCGGTTTAGTCAACCACGCTGACCCATTACGATTAGTTCACTACATACACCTTTGAATTTCTTCACAGGTGTATGCAGGTACATGGCGATAGAATCGCGAAAGCGCATCCCGCCATGTGCCCCGTATGGGCCTAGAGAACTCAAAGGGGTTTTAGTGGGTAGGCCGGTCCTCTCAGACCGAAGAGCCCCACACACGGCCGCGCCTCGCCAGCCCGGTGCCACGGTGCATAAGCTGCATTTCCCCTCTATAAAATAAGGTGTATGCAGGTAGCCTCATAATATTTTCCTTTACAGCAGTGTCAGATAAATATACATATGAATTATGAAAAACGAAAACATATTGGTACAAGGCAGGATCGACCCTGGGCCTCCCGAATCATCCAATTATGTGTATATAATTATATTTATTATAAATAGTCTCAACAAACATAAATTACAATAATACTTATAACAAACGCGAATAGACATTAAATTATCAGTTACTTATATAATATATATGTACATAGAAACAATACATTTTTTACTTAAACTAAATTACCTAAATAATATTTACAATAACATGAAATAAAACCACATTTCGAAACTTTTTTATTATTATCGATTATTCTCACTGTACCATATATATGTACATATAATGTGTGTGTATATATAATTAGTATTTATCTTCTACTTTAGCAAAGAAAAAGACATCAACGCGCATAAATTAAAATCTTGTAAAAAAATGCGCCCGCACTTGAATTTTATTACCACCGTGTCGTAACGAACTTCCGACAATAATTATTTCTATCCGATTATAAAATTGGAATATAAACAGAAAAAAGTCGAACTTTTGACATTGAAATACCAGTTATTTGATTAATGAGATCGATTGGGATTACATTTCTAAGGCCAGCTTTGTACCCAACTGCGCAACGCAAAGGAGAGATACTTAATGTGTTTATCAGCATATGTACTCTACAGACTCTACAGACCAAATGTAAGTGGATAGTTTTTCTGTCTATCAATACATCTTATTCTTGCCTGATATTGGCAAGAATAAGATGTAGAAGACACTGAAGACTTGATAATAATGAAAATTAAATATCGCAATTGTCAGCCGCTCCGCCTCTATATGGCAAACTCCGCAACCGAAATAGCCTCTGCAAATGCACTCAATTAGGGATTAATCAAAGAATTAATCAAGGGGGGAAAGATTTAAAAAAGAATTAAGTGTTGATCACACATCAAACGGGTTGCGTCGATTTATTACGGAGTTTCATGGCCACCTTTCAAAACAATCGCGCCCAAATTAGAATCGAGTTTGTTGTTTTATTACGGACTTTTTATGGCTACTTTCCAAAATCAATCTATACCAAATCAGATTAGAGTTGTGTCGTTTTATAATAGAGTTTCCATGGCTACCTTCCAGAATCAATCGAGCCCAAATCAGATTCGAGCTATGTTGTTTTATTACGGAGTTTCTATAACCACCTTCCAAAATAAACAAGCCGAAACTCGATTAGGTTGTGTCGTTTTATTACGGAGTTTCTATGGCTACCTTCTAAAATCAATCGAGCTCAAATCTAGTGTCTATGGCACCTTCCAGCTCAAACATAAATTACAGCGCAATCAGAATTAGTTTTAACTACAGGAACACATTCAATACAGCCCAATTTTAATATTACATGACACAATAAACGGTAAGATGGGATTATCAGAGACCGTTCCACGACCACTTGGAGTAAGATTAAAACATATTGAAACAGAGACACTGCTATGGCAGTGTATAGAGCCATCTTGCTTGCACGGCGGGCTTAATACTAGTTTAAAAGATCGCGGTAGGCCTACAGGTGTGATGTAGGCCACGGACTTCCTATAGTATGTGATAATCATTTTAAGAAACTAGCCCTGTACTTTGTGCACAAAAATATATTGATATATCGTTTCGTTGCACGCGTATTACTCTAATATGTATAAACAATAGTTTAACAGTACCTTGCATTGATGATAGATTTTTAATTAAGGTAAAAAATAAATTAATTTAAAAAAATAAAACGATATTTCTATTTTGACATACATTTATCAGATCAAAGTACATAAATTAGGCAATTATATAATAAAATCATACATAATCAGTTGTATGAAATTAGCCTGTTGAATTGGATATCTCGAAAAACGCATTAAAATAATAATCAAATCAATATAACGGCGTCCCCTGTACATTTATTTCCACTTATTCCATCCATTTATTCGTAAAGTCGTCAAAAATCGAAAATTCCCTATCGATTTCGTTATAAGTATTAACCACCAGGTGTATATTACAAGTCAATTAGCAATATATCAGATAGACTACGGCGCTGTAGGCTGTAGGTACCGCCGTCACTAATTCGCACGGACCAGGCGCGGCTACTGCTCTGGCGGGATCACAGTTTTATTTTCATATTGAAATAAGTTTTTGACGTGAATACGTCTTTAAAATTGCTTCTATAGGGACGCAAATCAAAAAATCGAATGATAACAAAATCGGGGGATACAGTTTAGTGTTGTAGCTACATATCTATCATCCCCATCCAAATTCCAATTACACCACTGGATAGCTAAAGGACCAAAGAATTTATTACGCCCAGTGAAGACTGTAACACATCGCGCGCGGTGGAGGGGGATCCCCGCCAATTTGAAGGCCATTTTGCTGCGTACTATTACCCATTATTTTCGCAAGTCTCAAGGTATTGCAAATTTGAGTAGCATTTTTTAATTGTTTAAGCTAATAACATCAGCTTCTCTGTATCTTTCCGTCCATAAGTTGTCTAGAACAGATCATTATCCAGCGATAAGTAAATATTTAATAATAATATTAAGTAAGTACGTAGGGAAATAGCGACCCCATCGCCCACTGGAGGGGGCTTTAATGGCCCTTAACTGCCATAAATGCCTCATCAGTGCAGTCAGTCTCCCTTCGTCACCGAGGGTACCGATGTGCTTCAGGTGAGCGTATACCACCCGCCTCTGTCTTGGCTTAGCCGGCCGGACAAAGTGGAATCGTAAGAGCACATGATCGAAGGGTGGAAGTGGAATAATGTCATAACGCCGACGGCGATTCGATCGCTATCGCCGACACACCTATCTACACCCTTAGCCGATCACACCAATGTTGCTCCCTTCGCACCAATATTGGTCTTCTTTTTTGGAAGGCCCATTTAGTGGGCGGCCAGTCACCACCTACCATATTTAAATCAATTAGGAGGCTTTGAGAAGGTAGGTATCCGAAGTCTCTTCCATAGCCCGGTTTTCATTACCACCAAAATCGAAATGCAATAGTCCACAAACGTTTTAACCAATAATGACAATGGTTTCTGTGCATCTAACTGGGTATAGTTTTTGGCTGTATTTTCATATAGAGTTTAGACCCAGTTGGTACACTCCACGCACACTTTCATTGAATTTCGCTTAAATGGCCTCTACGTGGACTGTGAAGGACCGTGTTTTATAAAACCATGTGATATAATCGACAATAATAATATATTATTTAATATTAGGTAATACACTTATCTATCTCTATTTAAACGTAAAAATAGCCTACGTCTTTCCTCAGGTTTGAAGCTACCCCGTACCTAATTACAACTTACTTAATTACTTGTCTCTGTTATAATATTTATCATAGAAATGGGGAAAGTCTGAGTTATATAACATTTTCATTGGAAATAAATATAGCAAGAATTATCTATCCTTACATCTATCTAACTGGCCGCCGCCTTACGCGATATCAAAGTAGCCAGTCTGGCCGTATTTCGGCGAGATCTGGGTCACATTAGCTCAGTTATTCCGGTGCCTAAGACGCGGAGCCAGTTTCAAATTCATATTGCCTGGCCGCGCCCACTCGTGTGCGCGCATATTCGCATACGCTGATCTAGATCACCTTAGTCTAGCCCTTCGCTTGTTTAACAACAATTTTTTAAAACATTCGTTTAAAAGACACTGAAAATAAATAAAAACAATTTATTTCTGACTTGAACCTTTTTTTCTTTTTGTTCCGCTGAGGAAAATGCATTGAATTGCATAACCCTGCTGCGGAGAGCCGGCGATTATGTGGGGCTCTCCTCCTCAGAAAGGGGAAGCCTACCCACTAAAAACCTCAGCAATGACCGTCCTCAGGCGTTGTAGGGGCCCTCAGGATCGAGTGTGGCATCTGAGGACCCCCAGCCTTCGCTCCCCTGAGTGCGCTTGAACCTAAGGAAATTAACAGCATTTCGTCGCACCAATTTAAAAATATGGATGCCTAATCAAATGAATGCGTTATGTACAATCTATAATGGAGCCTACTATGTAACTTTCTAATTACTGATCACATTCTACGTTCACCCTTTCGACTTGTTTCCGCGATGCTGACGTTCACAATCTAGATAGACATGTCAATATAATAAAACATTACCTCAAACACACAATATTTACATATTTTTATAATATATATACGTCTATCCATTACCGTAGATCCCATTACACAAGCCTTACAGATATTACTTTGAGCTCGGCTAATTAGTGTAAGTGTACGAAGTATTATTTGTCTATTATATCTATATCTGTATCTATATTTATTTATACTAACTACAGTGGCTGCATATACCGAGGCAAGCCCTAGACTGGAATCCCCAAGGAAAGCGTAAACGTGGTCGTCCAAAACAAACCTGGCGGCGGACTGTCATTGGCGAAGCGAAAGCCATTGGAAAAACCTGGAGCGAAATCAAATGCGAAACTCAAGACCGTGCGGGATGGAGACTCACTGTGGACGCCCTCTGCCTCAGCTAGGGGACAAAGGACCTTAATGAATGACAGTGGCTGCATAATACATATATCAAGATATGCGTGGCAACGTGTATAGCCAAGTTGTGACGAAATGGCGACGCGGCAGCCTAGTGTAAAAATTTTACGAACCATTTTGCACTTTTATTTGTTTGATTTCTTTATAACTCGAAACCTATTTAATCTACATATACAGCATGTGTGACACACAACCGCGGATAATATTGAAAACGCCACTTCCTATTTATATTTTTTACTGAAAAGATTTCAGTTAACTACAACACATTCATTCCACTTCCACAATATGAATTTAAATTGACGATTCATATTAATCAGTGTATTATTATTACAAAATATATTATCTCATACAAGTTGTCTCCATACATTTATAAAGAAACGTTCTGTTTAGCTATTACATTATATTGAATTTAATTTACTATTAAATTAAGTTAAAAAAATTACATTTTGATATCAATCAGTTGGCCCCATAATTATTTTGTCAATAGTGACTTAGTGTATGTTTTCAATATAGGAGACTTAGTAAGTTCTTTAGACAAATCAATTATTTAGACAAATTCTTTAGAAAAATTAAACGTACTTGAAACCTTAGCAAATAAAATACTAAGCTTGAATTACACGCAAAACGAAATAAATGCATTTTATAAATAACATATACCTACAAGGTTTTTTTCCAGTTAACTTAATGGCTTTTCTGTGGATATTTAACTCCCTGATTCTGAAAATGAAAACTGTTTTTTTCTATCAGCTTTAGTTTTTGTCATATGATGTTATGTGCAATTTATTATTAAAAAAACATGAAAAATTTACCACAAACTTAAATTTAATCTTCAAAAGTGGCATAAAATTATATTTTTAATGATTTTCTTGAATGAGAAGGTTGAGGTCTCGGTTCAAGCTTCAGCAGTAATCTGCCATCATGTGCACATCCCATTTACCTTTATATTTTTCCTCCATAGCACTAATTTCTTGGTGAAACCTCTCTCCTTGTGCGTCACTAAATAAAGTTCATCTTTCGCGTCACAGAATCTTCAGGAAAATGGTCTCGATGGGAGTTTAAATAGTGAAGCTTAACGCTCATGCTACAACCAAGATTTTTGAAGCAAAATAATATACGTTGAACTAAGACTTGACCAAGAAAGTTTTTCATAACGAACACAAATGCTTTTCATGCATTGGACACGGTTTCGCTCATGGTTTTTATAAAATTTTCATCGTTTACTAGCAGCATTATTTCAGGGATGGGGGGGGATCAGGGAACTTCTGTGCAATATACTCAAAACAGTTACCATTTGTTTCGAGCGTCTTAATAAATTGCTTCATAATGCCAAGTTTTATATGTAATGGTGGCATAATAATGTTATCTCTATTGACAAGAGGAAGATGTATAACATTTTGCTTTCCGGGGACAAAATTTTTCTAATAGGCCAGTCTGAGTCCAATGGTGGTTTTTGTCCCTACTATCCCAAAGACAAATAAAACATGGATACTTTGTAAATCCACTTTGCTGTCCTATATTTTTTGTTTTAATCTAGAAGCTAGCAATTCAGATTGGTCTTTTGTCAAATTAATTATGGTCTCTTATCAAGTTATTTAACTCGATTTGATCAAATAATTTCAGAACTTTACAGACAAAATCACAAAGTCTGTTGTCGATGTTCTGATTTTTTTTTTTGTAAAATATTCGCCATAAATAAAACAAAAACACTAGATTATCCAAACAACTTCTCTTTGATGTAGACATGGCGTTGAATTTAACTTAACTGTTAACAATACAACACTCAACTTGAAAACATGCGTCTAATCTAAAAAAAAATTAAAAGCTGATTACTAGAAATTAAAGCTGATTCGTGAAAACGGGTAGATCTAAATTTAGGGTATTGAAGTATAGGAAAATGCAAAAAAACCTTCAGAAAATTACAAGTAGTAAAATTTTGTAGGTATGTGTAATCCCATACATACTCGTTTGTAATGTCCATATATAACTCATATACGTCCATATACAACTCATTTGTACGGTCCATTTAGTTAGAGTATGCATCTACATTAGTACAGTATGAAACCCTCAGCATAAGAAATACAAAAATCAAATTGAGTGAATTCAGAATAATTTCGTAAATTTGGAAAGTCGACGTACGGAAAGGGATTTATTATTCTTATTTAAATTAATAAACAATTATTTGGATTCTCCATTTTTGCTAAGTCAAGATTCATTTGATAAGATCTTAGAACATGATCGGATTTTTCTATTCGGAAGCTCCTTTTTACTGACCGTTGTGGCGATGGCGATGGCTTTTCACACACACCACAACGTGATTTTGCTTTAGCGTTCCTGTTCTTAGTAGTGTGCATGGTAAAATTGTAAACAAGTGGTAGTTGTAGTGTATGCACAGGCGGTGGGGGTACCTAGTACAAGTGTGTTTTAATGGCCTTTTCAAACATTACAGTAGCCGTCACCAATGTCGCCATCAACAATGTCGGTTATAACTTAGTAATAAGAGTACATTTGACAGCTATAACCCAATATTTACGTTAGTTCAACAAATCTAATAATCCTCGTTCAATAATTAATAACTTAATTAGTGTTGGGACACAATGATTTTACTGTGTGTAACTTATTTGAGTAGTTCCTTTGTTTTGTACTTGGAATAAAGAGTTCTCTGTGTATTGTAATTTCTGTGTGGAGCAGTTATTTATTCGCCTTTCCTTCTTATAGTCAGATATATATTTTCCATATATAAAGTTATTTATAGGTAATATATTATTACCTTAATTTATTTATTAACTAAAGTATTACCAAAAGTTTAAACGTAAAATTTGTATTTATATTGAACTGTTTTTAACATATTTTTTATATATGTAATCGATTTATTTTAAACATAAATACAATTATTTCAGTAGGTACAATTTTTATATTAAATTCTATATAACATAGTGAATCATAAATAAAATTAGTAATACGTTTCTTTTTCAATCCACTGAGAAATGTCATTCCTAATCACATATCTTCTTAATTCGTCAGCACTGATCATTAAAAACATAAACGGTAGCGCTAAGAAAAAGTCGTACCATAAGAGGGGCTCGGTGCCGAACACCTCGTTGCATAACGGCATGTAAGTCACGACCAATGCCGCGATCAAATCGACGACTATACTTATGTTTAACACGCTGTTTTTCATTCCCTTCTTAAAAATAGAAATCCTTCGAGTTTTGCAAATAATCACATCGGAAATCTGCGTCCAGCATATAGCGACGAAGTATGCAGTTTGTGCTCTTTTTTCCAACAACTTCCTATCCGCTAATGGCCACGGCCTTCCCAACGTATCACTCAAAGCCATACCTTTGCCCCAATCAGCACGCACGAACAACAGACTGGAAGGGAAAAAACCATCTCTAGCAAAAACCACAAAGTAAGCATACATACCAGCGAAGAACTGAACGAGACCGACTTGGTAATAGGCCATGTAAATTAACGCTTTATTTACCAAGTGGTCGGTTTGTTTCCTTGGGGGAATAGACATAATGTCCTCTTCGGATTCCTCATATGCCAAACTCATAGCAGGTAACAAATCAGTACCAACATTTATGACTAATATAAGAATAAGTGTTATAGGCAATGGTATTCCGATGGACGCGTACAAAACAAATGGTAACATTTGTGGAGTATTGGATGTCAGAGTATAAGCTATAGTCTTCTTCAAATTATCAAAGATTCTCCTTCCTTCTTCAACACCTAGAACGATTGATGAGAAATCATCATCTAAAAGTATCATGTCTGCCGCTTGCTTCGATACTTCAGTGCCAGTAATACCCATGGCTATTCCAATATCCGCTTTCTTTAGTGCTGGAGAGTCATTAACACCATCGCCAGTTACGGCAACCACATGCTTTAATGACTGGTATGTTTCCACAATAAATAATTTCTGCTGTGGAGTTGTTCTAGCAAAAGTTATTTCATCATACTTTTTCAAAGCATTTTTCAAGTCGTTTACACTCATTTTGCGCAAGTCATCTCCAACGATAACTGCTGATCGAAACTGGCTTTTTATATGTTGAGGGATATCAGATAAATCAATATGATGTTCGAACGCATAATCATAAGCAGTTGTCTGCGTGATAGTACCACATTGCCGCGATATGGCTAGTGCTGTCACAGGATGATCGCCAGTTACCATTATGACCTTGATTCCTGCTTGTCTGCAAAGTTCTATAGATGCTTCAATGTTTTGTCTAGGTGGATCTATCATAGATATTGCACCAATAAATATTAATTCTTCAAGGGGAAAGTTTCGCTGTTGTGTATCAAAGTTATATCCTAATGGATATTTACTCAGTGGCAAGGGAAGGTCACAATAACCTATTAATCGCTCCCCCATGTTCGCCAATTTCATGAAGTTGGCTTTTAATTCCTTTTTGATTTGAGGAGTAATCGGTTGCTCTCCTTCGTCGCTGTAAATTCTACCACAGTATTCAATAACTATTTCAGGTGCGCCTTTCATAATCAAATAGTAAGCCTGTGTTGCTTTCATTAGGTGGATTGTGACTTGGTATTTGTATGCAGAACTAAAAGGTATCTCGGCCTGCTTGGGATTATCCTCCCTAATTTTACTAGCAGAAAGATTAATTTCCATATAACGTAGAATTGCAGACTCTGATGCATCTCCTAAGATTTTTCTCTTTTCTATAGGAACTTTTTCATTACCAGCCATAAAAGTAGCTTTTAAATTCAGTGCAGCTGCTAAACAAAGTTTTGCATATATAGGCTCTGAAACATGTGTGTGATCAGTGTTTTTATATATCTGAAAGTTGCAGAAGAGATGAGATACACTCATTTGATTTTCGGTTAATGTACCTGTTTTATCTGAACATATACAAGACGTAGAACCAAGTGTTTCAACGGCCTGTAAAGTTTTCGCTAAACAATTTTTCTTTTTGAGTTGTTTTGCAGATAGAGTCATGCAAACAGTCAACGTAACAATTAAACCTTCTGGTACATTTGCAAGAATTATTCCCAACATGTATTGGAACGCCAAAAACCAATTACCATAAATGCTAAGTACCATCACGAAAAATATTAAACCAAAAACCATTGCAACACCACAAATTATTTTTATGAAGTGAGTTATTTCTTTGGCTATAGGTGTTTCTTCCTTTTTTAGTCCCGTAACCAAACCCGCTATTTTTCCAATTTCAGTCATCTCTCCCACTGCTATAACAACACCTCGCGAAGTACCTTCCACGATGGGACAGCCGAAGTATGCCATATTTCTGGATTCGAGGGGGTTTGGGTCTGTGCACTGCGGTTTGTGCGCAACGAGATTAGATTCCCCTGTCAAGGAAGACATATCTGTTTTAAAGTTCGTACACGTCAAAATACGTACATCTGCCGGAACGACTTCTCCTCCAGTCATCTCGACTATATCTCCCAAAACAACATCACTATTAGGTATCACCTTTTTGACTCCTTCCCTTATCACCACAGCGTTTGGCGGTACCAGCTTTTCAAAACCACTCATTACCGCAATATTCTTAGCTTCTTGATAGAAGCCAAAAAGGCCGGTTCCGACAATAGTTGCAGTTATAACACAGCCGAGATAGAGGTATTCTTTAGAAGTATGGCCACTATCATCATGTCCGGAGCTGCTCGAAAAAAAGAACGCTATAAAGTTGAGCAAGGCCCCTAACCAAAGCACACATTGAAACCACCCGAACAAGTTGTGTCGAAAAATCATCCAGTAACTGTTGCCGTGGAGTTCTTTGAGGGCATTAGGGCCGTGTTTGTCCAGGAGTTCAGCAGCAAAACTATCAGTCAGTCCAGTTTCGATACTGGTTCGATAGACGACCTCCAGTTGCTCAGGGGTGAGGAAGTGATCACCAGTGTGAGTCTCTGCTTTGAGCAGGTTGAGTTCAGAGATGATGTCGTGCGCATTGTGCATTAAAACACTAGGTCGCCGAGGCGCTTGCAGAGATACACTGGAGCGACGGCCTAAAGGCATGTTTTTAGCACAAGTTACTTCGCGTTATTGGTTCAATCTAATAACGTAATCAGTAATTACAATAATTCTATAAATTCTACTATTCTTTAATGAAAACCATAGTTAATCTGTCACGTCATCTGTCATAAACAGTAATAAACAATTACTGATATTGTATCAAAGCCTATATGTATACCTATATGACCTGTATGTAGACCAAAGATTCTTATTCATGGTGTGAAGATCTGAAATAAATAAAATGAAATAATTAATAGCACCACAAAAATACAAAATGCACATTTAATTATCTGGTTTTGTTTAAATGTACAAAACTTGTTTTGATATATGTTTTACCATTTTTGGTGTGCAATTAGTGTCTTGTAGGTGAAGTTGAGGTTTGTACGGTGATCAGATAATAAAGATCAAGGGTAGTACTTTTATTAAACTGGAGATCAAAAAATATTTAATACATTAAGAGACGAACTAAGGCAAAAACAAAGGCGCTAAGAGAATAAAATAACAATAGAACAGTGAAAATAAAGCAGCTTCCTCCTTCCTACAAAAATAGATATATTGACGAAAGAAAATAAGAATCTGGAGTTGCAATACGTACAAAATAAAAATAACTTACATAACTCAGCCCAGTTACTGGAGAACAATTATTTTGTATGGTTCCAGAGTATTGCCACGAACTTCGCAATAAACAATTTAATCGACCATTTGCGTTATGTTAAGCGAAAGAATCTCTAAACACCTCATCAATAAAAAATATCTCTTAAGAACAGAATTGCTGATTTCACAGCTATTGGACAGACCTACATAATTGAAAATATGAATAATGGAGCTGCTATGTAGATAAATAATTCAAAAAGAGGTCGAGATAATTAATCACACGAGTAATAAAAAAAACAAAAAAAATATAGGGGATTTTATTAATGTTGGCAAAAATTATATCAATTACTACGATAGGTAACGACAAAGACACAATGACATTATATAATTTTTGTAATGGATAAATACATATTGAAATAATCGACTGGACCGTTATGATTGGGTGACGTTAACTTATGGACATGGATTGATGGATTTTTGCATGTCAAAGATTGGTACGTCATTAGTTCACAAATATATACGGCGGGAGACCTTGTACTGGAACTGCAAGGGCTATAAAAACTATAGTTTAGCAATGATCTTCTATAATAATATACTAGCATTTCGCCCGCGTTATATCGTATTTCCCGTAGGAAAAAAGAAGTTCCTATAGTAGAAAATATCCCATACCCTTTCTTGCGATTCGTCCGATCCTAACCTACGCGTCCGCAGTGTTCGTTCACTTCCCTAAGTTCCGGTTGCTCAAACTCCAAGTAGTGCAAAATAAATTCATACGTCGTGCCCTAGGTGCCCCGTAGTACTCAAGTAGCATAGACTTACATTACGAGCTAGACCTTCCGTCGATCGAATCCCATATTAAAGATTTAACCTCCCGCTACTTCACTAACGCTCTAAACTTTCTATAAAAATATATTAATATATGTATGTCTATCCGTTACCCTAGATCCCATAACACATCCCCCTTGGCGATGACTCGACCACCTCTAGGTCGAGCTGGCCCGTGGGCGCTGTGGCGGTAGAATCACGAAAGCGCACCCCGCCACACGCGCTCCGATATGGGCCTATATAACACCGGGGAGTGTTGGTATGGCCGATATGGCCGGCACTCTCAGACCGGAGAGCCCCACGGCCGCGCCTAGCCAGCGCGCTGTCATGGTGCAGGAGCATTTCCCGTCGTAAAAAAAAAATCTCCCATAACACAAGCCTTACATAACTTACTTTGGGCTAGACTAATTGGTGTCCGACCTCGACTCGGCCCAGCACACGCTGGCGGAGTGCCCCGCGTGGGCCTCCGAGCGCCGAGTCTTGGTCGCAGAGATCGGGCGAGATCTGTCTCCGCCGGCATTGATTGCGGCAATGCTGGCGGACGAGGGAGGTTGGAGGGCTGTGGCCTCCTTCTGTGAAGCAGTTGTGCTCCAGAAGGAGGCCGCCGAGCGGGGTCGGGAGATGGCCGATCCCGCTCGAAGAAGGCGGCGCCGGGCTCGGTAGCACAGCTGCGGCGCCGCCGCGGGTCGCCGGCGGGCGCGAGGAAGTCGCGACTGCTACGGCGACCCGGGATGGACCACGCCCCTTCCGTGGCCGGGGGCGTCGTCGGTGGAGGAGACCGGGGGAGGTAGTAGCCTCCCCCGAGGAGGGCTCCCCTCTAGGCAGGGGAGCGGAGGCTGGGGGTTCCCGGAGGTGGCTTGCTGTTCCCGGGGGCTCCCTACATGCCTGAGGAAGGCCATCCTTGAGGTTTTTAGTGGGTAGGCCTCCCCCTTCTGGGGAGGAGAGCCCCACATAACCCCGGCTCGTTACAGCCGGGGTATGCAATTTAATGCATTTTCCTCAGGGGAACAAAAAAAAAAAAAAAAAAGACTAATTGGTGTAATTGTAAGGAATATTATTTTATTAGCTAACTATTAGCTTAATTACTCATGCTTTATATATAGTAGCAGTTTGACGTGAAACCGTGACAAAAAGACATAAATCCTATCACATTTATAATATGAATAAGGATTCATCATCGCCATCATCATTTCAGCCAATAGGCGCCCACTATTTTTCTGCGGATTTCATCATTTCTGATACAATCACGCAAAGAAACTCCGAGCATGATCTTGCCCACTGCCATTTGGAGTTACTTTGAGCCACCTTATAAGGCCAGGTTTCGGTTCTATATGCCACTGGCAACATGCACGAATCAAAGACTAGCCTTGAGCCATTGCGGTCAATCGACCTAAGGATTAATAATAATAAAATTTTAACAACAAACAATTTATGATTAAGTGGTGGGTTAAAATAAATAAAAGGAAATTCAAAAATCTAAAAATACTTTTATTACAAAAAATACCTTAATCAAACAATACATAATTCCATTACTTCAACACTATACACGCTTGAGTTAGACACATCCAATCAACTTTTAACGCGACAATAGTCTGTATATCAAAATATGCGAGTACCAATTTTGCATCGTCATGCGATCGAACACATTCAAATATTTTGTAAAAGGTTTTAAATATTAAATGTAAAGTTTGTGAAAAACATGTAAATTGTTTTTTAAGATCGGGTTATCATATAATTACGATTTGGAGACTGACCTGGAAGTAAGTAATTTTGTTTATGTGCCTGCTACTTCCAGGCAGGTCGGGTTTGTACACAAATTTACACTTTGTTTTAGTTATTTACAACTGTGGCGAAATTCAAAAAAAGAATATTAGCTAGTAAATATCTCGATTTTAAAATGAATAACAGAATCGAATAAGTGGCGACAATTTGTCTACTTAAGACATAACGCAGACAGTAACTTGGATGCGAGAATATATATATATTTGTTGGATATATAAAATATTGTATTTAATTTAGAATTTCATGGTTGTTCATGTTAATCACAATTAAAACTAAACTAAATAAAATAATTGCACAAAAAATATCACATGTTTAGAATAACTCGCCTTCTTACGTGAATGTTTGTTTTGAACTTGACTTACAAACTACTTCAAGTATTTTAATATAGGAACTTAAAAGGCATACAAGTCATAATAAAATATACAAGATGTTTTTATTATGACGCGATAGCTTAAATTAACGATATAAAAAATTAAGATTATTATAAAAAGATACTGATCGATTTATTGACGTGTTAAATAAAATTAATGATGATTTTATTATTGTAATACACATTAAGGTTAGAATGCTTTGACAGGAATATAAAATAATACAATTACTTTTCCTATATTAGGTTTGATTGGTAACATATTTGTACTTTTATGTATTATGTATCGACCAACACCCTAAAAATGGGGAATGGGTTTACACAAACTAACAAAACTAAGTATAAAAATACGATTACGATGGGTTTATTTAACATAATAACCATCCATTCACAGTTTCACTACCATATTATTACACTTCAAACAAAATCCTTACCATAACCGCTTAAGCGCGCTCCACACGCACGCCAAAACGATACGTGAACAGCCAAATTCGAAAATATAGACATATATTCATTAAGTCTCGCCAATGTTCGTGTGGTACGTTCTCAGCCAAAATGTCTCAACGAGAACGTTGAGCGCGCTTTAGACTAAGGTTAAAACAATGTTGAAACAAAAACTATATACGCTCTTGCAGTGTAAAGCGTCATTTCGCTGGCACTGTGAATTTATTTATATGTTAAGGATAATGGTGCGATAATTACTGGGGGCAGTATGACTGAAATGTATTCGTAAATGTGGATTTAATAAAACAAAATTCAGCTAATTGTCAAAATAAGATTCAAAATCACTTGCCCCTAACGGCCACGACGTGCGTGCACGTATACGTTCAATGACAGACGCGTAGTCATTTTGTCTTTCATCGTTTAAAGTTTCTTTGGATGGTAGTATAGTTATAAATACGCTCTATCTATTACTAATGGAATAAAACACAATAAAATCTATAATATTTTCAAAAAGAACGCATAAATTTAATATGCATGCTTTTTAAAATTGGAATGAAACGAAAATATTACATTTTCGTCAAGTCTATAGTATTTGGTCCTTTAATACATTTATTAAATAAGAAATATAATACTTACCAAGATAATCAATATTTGCCCTATACGACGCTACAAATCAGAAAAGAAAACTTCTACAAATAAGTCTTTATGTGCACAAAAAAAAAATACATTCAGGGTCAATTCAAAAAACAAGCTAACTCATATTGAATTTCATTTAAGCTTAATCTATATTTTTTTTCGTCCTTCTAACTTATACTATTTAAAGATGGGAACAAAATAGACTAACTAAACCAGGCTTAACAAATGTTTATTAATACGGCCCATTGCATTGAGATCATGAAGTAATTCGGTTTTTGAAATGGCTCCAATAAATTTTGTCATTTCGGCTTAAATATCAATCAAACGTTTGTCCATCTTTCTTTATACCTTTTGGAATGGTACGATAATTCCAATCAATTAAATATGGGTAGGTATCCTATTATCAACTTACGTAATACAACATTCTTTTCTTAACACACTGTACATTTTTTTGGTGTGTCGTTTGTACACTTCAAAGTCGACATTGACAGTTGCTTTTAATTCTATACAAGAAGAGGAAGGAGACGTTATTGTCTAATACATTTTTTTTTCGTTTTACGCAAATACCGAATCGATTTTGAATTGTGACACATCAAATACTGAAAGAGTGACATAGACACAGTATCATACATCAAGTATATGTAAACCTTATTTGTGTTTCATATTATAGACAAATTATCATAACGGCATTTAACAAAACGCACACAGAGGCCGGAATCAAAATATACACAGATGGATTGTATTTTTTGCGGAAAGTAATATAGAAAAATAAATATAATTCATGCGAAACGTTATTATTCAAACTTTCTGCAGAATGTCATCTCTGCAAATGCGTCAAACAAAAATGGATTACACTACGCTTAACTGACCATTTGCAAAGAAGACGTCTGCAGAAACTGTAATAGTGAATTTCTTCAGTTATTAATTGTTTAAAACATTATCACATTTGTCTATTTGAACGACGCGAGTGTAGGTATACACTCAACTGATTTATTTTCAGCAAAGCAGACTCACGGTACCGTTGTCGCTGCCGAGAAGTAGGAGCCTGTTAAGTGGAAGCACGGCCATGGTGGTGAGGACCCCCTTGAAAGTGTCCGAGCGTAGCTTGGTGCTGGAGAAAGAAGCCTCCTGGTCTAAGGAGGTGTGGACGCCGATGCGGTTATTAGTGGTGCCCGAAATCAGCTCCTTGTAGTACACCGCGAGGCAGTGCACCGGCTCCGTGCTGCCTCTGATGAGACAAACGGAGCTTTGAGCATCGAGATACCTATTTTAGCAATACTCTTCACTTGATGTTAAGTAGCAGCCAATAAATGTATGCAAGCTGCAGCACATCAGCACCCCACACAAGCACCTTTATCATTCAAACCAGAACACAGCACTGCACTACTACTTATCTCCCACCAGTTCAAGTTCCTGCAAGTCAGGAAGGCGCACAGACTGTGGTATTTATCATCCAATAACTGTGTTACTTTTGAGCTGCAGCTCATACTTTAGCAAGCCATTATGACAGACCCTTTCCCTCATGATGAGGGCTGGCGCCGACCTTTGGCTTCCCGCGCTTCTTCAAGTGCTCATGGCCCCATATATGGGCCTGCATTGTATCACCTCCTCCTGAGGTGGCGATTACCCTCATGATTACCCTAGTTCTTAGAACTTAGATATAAGGCTGAGTTTAGTCGGCAGGTCATGTTGGTCAGACCGCTCTGGCCAGCGTGGAGACCAACATAATCACCGTGACACTTGCCGTTGTGGTGGTTATCCTGGGCACGTTTCGTGCTCCTCGTGAGGATTCGCAGCCTCTCTCCTGAGAAAAACATACAAACAGACCCTCGTATAAAGGAGAGTGTGGCTAATGTAAATAACTCACTTAAGATGTGCGATCAGCTCGCCGTCGTCTGGTCTCCACAGAGCTGTAACCTGGTCCAGGCCGGAGCTCAGCAGGCGATGCTCGTCCACCACTGCCAGGCGAAGGACCTGCCAAGTTACATGTCAATGACGTCTTAAGTCTACAAAATAGGTGAATTTCTTTTTGCGGTTCATGAATGTATTTACACATTTATACAAAGTGTAGCGCCAGTGGGCCAGCGGCAGGCCCGTGCAGCTTACCTCCCCGTCGTGGGCGCGCCAGTGGGCCAGCGGCAGGCCGGTGCGCAGGTCCAGCACGGCCACGTGGCAGGGGGCCCGTGCAGCTTACCTCCCCGTCGTGGGCGCGCCAGTGGGCCAGCGGCAGGCCGGTGCGCAGGTCCAGCACTGGCACGTGACAGGAGCCCGTGCAGCTTACCTCCCCGTCGTGGGCGCGCCAGTGGGCCAGCGGCAGGCCGGTGCGCAGGTCCAGCACGGCCACGTGGCAGGGGGCCCGTGCAGCTTACCTCCCCGTCGTGGGCGCGCCAGTGGGCCAGCGGCAGGCCGGTGCGCAGGTCCAGCACTGGCACGTGACAGGAGCCCGTGCAGCTTACCTCCCCGTCGTGGGCGCGCCAGTGGGCCAGCGGCAGGCCGGTGCGCAGGTCCAGCACGGCCACGTGGCAGGGGCCCGTGCAGCTTACCTCCCCGTCGTGGGCGCGCCAGTGGGCCAGCGGCAGGCCGGTGCGCAGGTCCAGCACTGGCACGTGACAGGAGCCCGTGCAGCTTACCTCCCCGTCGTGGGCGCGCCAGTGGGCCAGCGGCAGGCCGGTGCGCAGGTCCAGCACGGCCACGTGGCAGGGGCCCGTGCAGCTTACCTCCCCGTCGTGGGCGCGCCAGTGGGCCAGCGGCAGGCCGGTGCGCAGGTCCAGCACTGGCACGTGACAGGAGCCCGTGCAGCTTACCTCCCCGTCGTGGGCGCGCCAGTGGGCCAGCGGCAGGCCGGTGCGCAGGTCCAGCACGGCCACGTGGCAGGGGCCCGTGCAGCTTACCTCCCCGTCGTGGGCGCGCCAGTGGGCCAGCGGCAGGCCGGTGCGCAGGTCCAGCACTGGCACGTGACAGGAGCCCGTGCAGCTTACCTCCCCGTCGTGGGCGCGCCAGTGGGCCAGCGGCAGGCCGGTGCGCAGGTCCAGCACGGCCACGTGGCAGGGGCCCGTGCAGCTTACCTCCCCGTCGTGGGCGCGCCAGTGGGCCAGCGGCAGGCCGGTGCGCAGGTCCAGCACTGGCACGTGACAGGAGGCCGTGCAGCTTACCTCCCCGTCGTGGGCGCGCCAGTGGGCCAGCGGCAGGCCGGTGCGCAGGTCCAGCACGGCCACGTGGCAGGAGGCCCGTGCAGCTTACCTCCCCGTCGTGGGCGCGCCAGTGGGCCAGCGGCAGGCCGGTGCGCAGGTCCAGCACGGCCACGTGGCAGGGGCCCGTGCAGCTTACCTCCCCGTCGTGGGCGCGCCAGTGGGCCAGCGGCAGGCCGGTGCGCAGGTCCAGCACGGCCACGTGGCAGGAGGCCCGTGCAGCTTACCTCCCCGTCGTGGGCGCGCCAGTGGGCCAGCGGCAGGCCGGTGCGCAGGTCCAGCACTGGCACGTGACAGGAGCCCGTGCAGCTTACCTCCCCGTCGTGGGCGCGCCAGTGGGCCAGCGGCAGGCCGGTGCGCAGGTCCAGCACGGCCACGTGGCAGGAGGCCCGTGCAGCTTACCTCCCCGTCGTGGGCGCGCCAGTGGGCCAGCGGCAGGCCGGTGCGCAGGTCCAGCACGGCCACGTGGCAGGAGGCCCGTGCAGCTTACCTCCCCGTCGTGGGCGCGCCAGTGGGCCAGCGGCAGGCCGGTGCGCAGGTCCAGCACGGCCACGTGGCAGGGGCCCGTGCAGCTTACCTCCCCGTCGTGGGCGCGCCAGTGGGCCAGCGGCAGGCCGGTGCGCAGGTCCAGCACGGCCACGTG
The DNA here is from genome assembly GCA_036419045.1 of Scirpophaga incertulas. NCBI lineage: Eukaryota > Metazoa > Arthropoda > Insecta > Lepidoptera > Crambidae > Scirpophaga > Scirpophaga incertulas. The sequence goes on along the minus strand of CM071632.1, from coordinate 28,235,857 downwards.
GCCGCTGGCCAGCCCGCACGCCACCCAGCCGCCGCCGCTGCACACGCACACGCAACGCACGAACGTGTTCGTGCTCACCGGCAACTGCGTGCCAAGGACATACATTTAAAATTTTCCGCACACATGTATGCCTCAATAAAATTATAGAATCAAGTGCTCACATGGCTCACTGTGCCTCACCTTGAGATCGTGTGTGTAATTACATGCGCGTGCGTCGATGAACTTGAGCGTTGCGTCCGTGGTGGCCGCCAGTATAGCGGTCGACGCGCCACCCAGCGTGCGCACTATGCTCACCGGCGCTTTTATGTTGTCCAGCTGCGTAAACAGTGAACGAATGTCAGCATCATCATCATCATCATCACAACCCTATGTAATTTACCCTAAGTAAACGGCGGCTATGGTAGTTAATCCTTAGTCAACGACAATTCCAAAATTCGCATTAGTCGACTACATTACACACACATAGCTTTCCAGCTTGCAAGTGCACGAAAATGGCCGCTATTTTGAGCGATTTAAAGCCTGTCTCAAGGGCCAACATGTAACGCCTGATATGTTGTTGTGTGTACATTTGAAATACAAAAAAAATAGAAATTATTATATAACATATCAGTGGAGTATTAACGATATGATTAGACGTTAATCGATAGTATAAAAATGTGTGAATCTATTCTACCATCCATCGACGATGAACGCATTCTATCATGAAGCGACGTCAACCTGTCCATCCTACCATTAGTGCACGTCGAATGATTTACTTTATTCATATTGTCGTCGATCAAGGATTGATCGTAACACTATTTTAAGGGTTGTAACGTTATTTTTTATATAACAGTAGATTTTGTTACTGGCATTAGTATTTCAAATCACTTGCTATTTTATGTGTTATAAGTTTTATTTCTTGTTTAATCCCTAATAATATTATAACCGCGAAAGTTTGTAAGTATGTATGGATGTTTGTTACTCATTCACGGAAAAACTACCGAATCTATTTTAATTAAACTTTACAATAATGTAGCTTATACATTAGTGATGGGCCGAGTCGCCGTTTTGGTGGATCGAGTTGATTCGAGTCAGTTTATACGGTATTCGAATCAGGACTTGATTCCCCGATTCGATTCCAGTACTCGAATTGTATGTTTGTTATTCGAATACTTCTAGACTCGAGTCAAGAAATTCGAGTCTGAAAATTTTAGTCCAGTCCAGAACTAGAGTCCGATTTTAGAACAAAAAGGAAAAATAGACAGGAGTAAGCTTCAAACAGCGTGTAGGTTAAGTTAAGCACAACGACACAAAAATAATATTACTGTAATGTTTATTAAAAGATAATAAACATTGAATCATAAACATAGAGCATAGGAGCTTATGTAAACAGTTTGCGAGTACAAGCGAGGTAACCAAACTCGAATACTAGACTCAGTAGGACTCGTATAAATAGAATCAAGTTAGCGAGTACGAACCGATTCTTCCTGACTCGAGTTCCGGAATCGAGTCCGGCGTACTCGAATCAAAATAAAATGGTGTTCGAGTAGGCGAGTCCAAAGTAGGAATCGAATCTGACTCAAGTCAAACCGTACTCGGCACATCGCTATTATACATTAGAATAACAAATAGGCTACAATATATACAGATATTGTGTGAATTGTCCAAAATATGACGACAAGTGTCAAGTGAGTACGGAAAAATCTACCGTCTGCGAGCTATTGTGTCGTGCGCTGCCAGAACTGTTAGTTACACAAATGCAATGTTTATTTTATAAGCTACTCGAAATTCTAATCCAGATAAAGTCGCGAACACCGGCTTGTGTGCATATAAATCTGATTGCCATTCGGAACGCGCCGTTTTCGAAATCCGCAAAAGAAATATGTTAACGTGGCATGAATGCTTTTGAAACCAACATTCTTTCTCATTCAATCATTCATTCATGTTTGGCATCAAAATAGCCAGCTATGTTCATCACCTGTGACACGACAGCCTCCATGAAAGGGTCCCAGATGTGCACCACCGAGTCGCAGGAGACGGCGAGCCGCAGCGACTCCAGGAACGCCAGCGACAGCACGCCCTTTTTGTGGCCCGTGTACGCCCAGTTGCACTGCGTAGCCGCATTGCCGTCCCCCTTGCGTAACCGAACGGTAATACATTGATTTTCCGTAGAATTAAACAGAAAATCTCAAAGCAGTGTCTAGCAAAACGTGTCAAAACTTACCAATCGTTCTATTCAAGAAGTTATTCGGTTTTTTTGGTGGGACCATATTTGTTTATAACGAATTAAATTGAACCAAAACTTCCTCTTTTATCAATTTAATTCAATTTATTTATTGCATGTTATGGTAAATATAACTAGTAGTGGCAATAACGACTGTTTTGTAATAACGAATAACACAGTTGTGTTATTTTCCTATAACTGTTATTGTAAACTGTTGTCTGTTATACTGGTATATTGCTGTTTTGACAAATGTTGTTGAGTACTGTGCCGGTTATGAGAACGTGCACGGATAAAACATTCCGTGAGATAATCATCTCAAGGGTGCTAAGTAAGCTAGAAATACGCACGCACCATATTAGTATATAAGCCTTAGTTTTAGTTAAATAAGTGAGTTATTACAATGGAGATCAGAATATAACCTGATTGACCTGTCCTGATATTATATCAGACTATAACCTGAGTCTCATTATGTCCATTGCGTAAACACTGGCAAAAGTACGATTGTTACTGTTATTATAGCTAGTTATTCTTAACAATGAACTTTCCTTCATACTTTTTCAGGTTTAGGACTGTCAGAATATTAGGCAGTAATTTAAATAACTTAAAACTAAATAATCAATATAATATTCTGGTGTATTTAAAAGTTCATTGATCTTTACATAATTTGTTATTTACATTCAATATTTACATTATTTACATGCAATATTTGCAATATTCTTCCAATTCCATTTATTTACAATATCTACTCTAATTATTTATTAGTTACTTCAAAAGTACACGACACTAATTATTGCAACGAATAGCTAATTTAATTTGCATACGCGATCACACAACGGCAAATCCAAACACGACACTAATTATTGCAACGATCACACAACTGCAAATAATGCGTAACTAAAAAAATGACAACAGCTTAGGCACCAGCAAGCCAGCAACAGTTTACCTAATTGTTATTTCAAATCACACTGGAAATCAAAATGAGTCTAATTGTCATACGCGCGACGGTACAAAATTGTGAATTTGGTATTAGTAAAATTACTATAAGAAATAAACAAATAAGAAATTTATTTCCTTGTGAGAAAGGTTAATATTATAAGAACAAGCAACAGAGCGAACGCCTACGCCTACACAACGGTTCCAATGGCAACAACAATAATGCGACTAGGCGATTCTTTTGTCAACAGCAACAGCAGGATAACAGTATAAGCCGTTGTTAAATAATGTGTTATTTGTTACGGGAAAATAATTCATTATATTATCTGTTATTGAAATAACGACAATTACTAAATATAACACAGTTTATATACATGTAACGCCCTACAACGTCATTGCAATGTTTGGGTTATCGTTAAATAAAGTATTACATATGGAACAACAATATGGAAAATCTATATACATATATAACCAATGTCAAAGTACTTGTTTATTTATTAGTCTGTTAAATATAAAGTTCTAGTAAATTATATTTTTATTGCCATGTAATTGGAGAGGTTCTTATAAATTGACTTTTTTCTAAGTTTTATAATTTAAAAATACATTTAAATTATATTAGCTTTTCTTAAGATAACTACGTAAAGGATTCAGTAAATAGAGTGTTGCTTCGGCTATTTTTTATATGATTTGATAATTTATTATATATCTCTATTACATAATGGAGCAGACGTAAATAATATAACTTTGAGAAATGTTTGATAATTTTTCTCTCTTCACGATGGTTTCTTTTTTTAAATCTTGCATGATTCATAGATGTAAATGTCATTATATAATGATTCATGAACTGCATGACTCCATTTGATCTACATTACATAAGATTCTGATACATTTCTTTTGTAGAATAAATATATCCTGAATATTGGTACAGTTTCCCCAAAGAATTATGCCACATGTAAGCCTCGAGTCCATATGCATAGTACACTGACAGAGCTGTTTTGAAATCTGTTACTTTTTTAGATGACAAAATGCATATGTTTTTTGTATATAGAATTTCCAACTTAAGTTACAATTTGACGCTTGCAATTTGACCTCCTCTGTGAATTCGAACCACACAACATTCAACTGACCTGATTCCTCAAGGACCACAGCCGAACGGTCTTGTCCTTTGATCCGGTCATGAAGGAGTGCTCGTTGTCCAAACAATGGATGGACTTGACCGCCTGCGCGTGGCCCACGAACGTCTGCAGCTTGATCTGCTTGAGGTTGAACCGCGTGTCCTTCTCCGGACGACCGATCTCGTGCTCCCAGTATATCAGCCAGTCGCCGCGGAGATGCCTATCGACATAATTGCCATATTTGTTATACTGTGTTGGCAAACAAACACACTGGATAATAAATGGCTTTAGTTACGTTCGCAGTAGAAATGTGTCAATCTTTACAGAAACGACTCAGGCATTCATTTCTTCCAAGTGATTCACTGATTCAACTCTCTAACAGCGCTTTAAATGAATCATTCGATCAATTGCATCTCGGTTTCAATCGACACGCGGCGCTCGCACGGTTGAGATAAGTAAATAGTTCAGAGTCGGAGCACTTCGGATCACGTCGCTCAATTGCATCTCGGTTTCATTCGACACGATTGACAATGTCAATTTGTGTCATTTGTCACGATACAAATGAAGCACTTTACCGATTCGAATCTTTGCACTGATCCGGATACAAATGATACAATCCCAACAAAGCTACGTTTTTTACATCATTGTTGCCAACTGTGACATAAGGTGACTGTGGCATCGACGGAAGGACTGCTGCTTTACAACAAAAATAGAAGAACCCAAGCCGACGACTTTGGTATTGAGGTCTACCTCAGGTATACCTTCCTCGGTAACTTCAATTGTTATCTTATTTCTAACATAAAACTAATACTCCACTTTTGCAACAAGACGAAAGTCTTTGATTAGTTGACACGTTGCATTATGAGAGCGATGACATATAACACCGTTATCGACATACAATAGAGCTTATAAGGAAGTTCAAAATGGTTCAAAACGAAACGGTAATGGAGAGGGCTATGCTTGGAGTTTTTTTTTTTTTGTGAATAATCGATGCGTAATAATCAAGGACATAACCGAAAGAATTGTGAAACTTAAGTGACAATGGGCAAGATACATTTGAAGATGTTTGTCAGGGTGGAAAGACGTATGTCGAGCAAGGGAGCGTTAGTTAAGTTAACGCTCCCTTGCTCGACATACGTCTTTCCACCCTGACAAACATTTTCAATGTATCTTGCCCATTGTCATTTAAGTTTCACAATTAGGCCTCCCACAAGGGGGGGGGGGGGGAACGATTTACCCCCCCCCTTGTGGGAGGCCTACTAATTACAAGAACGCACTGGACCGGTAGGTGTGGACACCTTTAAAGGATCTTTCAGCGTCTCTCGGCTAAAATATTATTCCAAAAATTATCTCCAAATTATTTTTAATTATGATACATAAATAACAACACTAGCTTTTCTGCCCAAGATTCCTGCCTAAAAATTTCGAAAAATCCTAAAAATAATAAGAATTGTAATATTGAAAAGGAAAAGGACTCTTTCGACTGTTCCAGGAAACAAATAACCAGTTTAAGTTCACCAAAGAGCGACCTGTTACTCTTAACCCCTCCGTCGATCTTGCACGCGACCACATCCAGGCCGCGAGTCCTCACTTCCTCGCTCTGCCCCATCACGTCTATCCGGTTTCCCACGAGCGTAACGTTGGATCCGAAGCTGTTCGAGCTGGACATGTGTTCTGAGACAGGATCAGATTTTGACGAGGCAATGTCTATGCTCTTGCGGCTAAGAGGCTCGTCACTGAATGAATTCTGTACCCGCTTCTCAGGCCGCGATAGAAGAAGGGAGCTAGAACAAAATGAAATTTCTAGAATGCCTGACGACTTGTCAGAGAAATATGCCGCAAACACATAGAAAATATAAATAGCTAGATAATATCTAAAGAAGCTTGATATGGTTTTAAGCATTCGTCGATAGCGTCTCAACTCGACTGTCAGAAAACTATCTAATGGCATTAAATCCAACAATGTTCACTTTACATACAAAAAGCACATAACAAATAAATAAATAAACGTGCTGGAGTAACTGCGAAGTAAAAGTGAGATGTTTTAGTCCCTGTATTTGTAGGTACTACGTAAATCTGGATGGTGCACTGATACAAGAAAGAGAGGTTCGAAAAATCAACGCGTTTTTTTTTTTCATTTGACTTTGGGTCAACATTTCATTTTTCAAATGAAACGTTGACCTAAAGTTGACATAATAAAATCACAAATCAATTTTGCAATACGAGCGCGGATATCGAAACAAAATTTTAAATAAAAAATACTCGACAAAATATCGATAAATTTGACAGATATTCTTACAGAGTAACAAACATGGATGCTTTCGACATAAATCGATCAACAAGTCCAGGCACGCACACCAGGACATCGAGGTATATAGATAGATAAACTAATCAATGCACATAACAAAACGATTTACTATCCAGACACATTTATTTTTGATTTATTACCTTACAATTGTAATATGAAAACTATTGAATGCGTGCTACATATTACGAACGTTCGTGAAACAACTAATGAATCCATGTACCTGTAAACGACGATGAACGACAGAAATGACAAAACAGAAGTTGCTACTATTTAATTTTGGGTTTAATTTATGTTTTTATTAGTATTCATATTTGTATAAATTTAAACTGAAATGTATTAATTACATGCGACATAAAAAATTAAATTAAAATTGTGTTATGTTTGGCAAGCAAGGTAATGCAAAGAAACGTTATATATGATTACATTGATATATCAACATGGATCTATCTTTAATGTGTAATGTACTTATCAATGAGTTCAATGAACCATCCGTTTGTATAAATTTATATCGTACACGCAGCGGTATATGGCATATCTTGGGAAAATGTAAAATTGAATTTTTGTGGTCAAAATGTTTTAAAAATAGTAAAACAGCATATCGCCGGTATTAACAGTTATCGAGAGAGCGTTGTTTATTCAGTACGTTTCCAATATTAAGCTTTAGTTTATTATTCTTTAGTCACTGTTTCTGTGAAATGTATAAAATGAACATGTGCCGATATCCCAATCCCAACTAATATTATAAATGCGAAAGTGTGTTTGTTTGTTTGTTTGTTTATTTGTTTGTTTGTTTGTTTGTTTGTTACCTCTTCACGCTTAAACTACTGGACCGATTTCAAAAATTCTTTCACCTTTGGAAAGCTACATTCTCCCCGAGTAACATAGGCTACTTTTTATCCCGGAAAAATCGACAGATCCCACGGGATGCGCAATAAAGGCTTCGCTCAAAAACTACTGCACAGATTTTTATGCGGTTTTCATCAATAGATAGAGTGATTCTTGAGGAGTTTTGCGGCATTTTTTATCTCGGAAAAACGGATAGTCCCACGGGAAGCGCGATAAAATCTTCGCACCATAAACCGACTTCCGCGTATATGTAGCCGTGGGCAAAAGCTATGACCCTTAACCCTCTATACACCCAATCCCGAAATCCACGCGGGCGAAGCGCGGGCAGAAAGCTAGTATCTAATACATTTATATATATACTAGCTTTCTGCCCGCGGCTTCGCCCGCGTGGATTTCGGGATTGGGTGTATAGAGGGTTAAGGGTCATAGCTTTTGCCCACGGCTACATATACGCGGAAGTCGGTTTATGGTGCGAAGATTTTATCGCGCTTCCCGTGGGACTATCCGTTTTTCCGAGATAAAAAATGCCGCAAAACTCCTCAAGAATCACTCTATCTATTGATGAAAACCGCATAAAAATCATAAAAACATATTCTGAATTAATAAAAGTTAATAAGAGACTAGAAGTTTCAAAATCTAGGCTCTTTTGATTGTAATATTTATTAATAATGCTGAATCCTCCAAAAAAAACTTTGAATAATACATACATATACCCACGCCCCTTTCCCATAGGGGTAGGTAGAGATCACAGTCTTCCACTTGCTACGATCCAAACAATTCCTTTTTTTTCCCCTGAGGAAAATGCATTAAGTTGCATACCCCGGCTGCGGCGAGCCGGCGGTTATGTGGGGCTCGCCTCCCCAGAAGGGGGAGGCCTACCCACTAAAAACCTCAGGGATGGCCTTCCTCAGGCATGTAGGGAGCCCCCGGGAACGCCAAGCGACATCCGGGAACCCCCAGCCTCCGCTCCCCTGCTGATACAGGGGAGCCCTCCTTGGGGGAGGCTACAAAACCTCCCCCGATCTCCTCCACCGACGACGCCCCCCGGCCACGAGAGAGGCGTGGTCCCTCCCGGGTCACCGTATACCGGCGACCCGCGGCGGCGCCGCAGCTGTGCTAAACACGATTCCCTAGCTTCCACGTGGAATCAACGTACGAGTGGGATAATGGCAGGATGATGATGATAATTATGATGATGACGAATGTTACCTGATAGAGTTTGCCTTCTCGTAGCTCCGGCACAGCGTGCGTATGGTGTCGAGGTTCTTGAGACAGCGCTCCATCGCCTCGGCACCAACAAATTCGCTAAACGCTGTATACGCTCTGTATGCTAGTTCTTCGTCGAACACCATAAGCAACTCCTCTTGGGCCTGCAAGAACATTGCTATTTTGTTATAACAAACAGGCAACACTATTAAGCAGGTGGTAAATGTTATAAGTGCGTAGGCTACCTGGTAATTACACACCCAGACACTCTAATATGTATAGAGATATACAGATTGCATTGGTAAGCAACGCCAGGTTACATATCGTCTCTTTGTCTGAGCGATAACTTAAAAGCTGTGTAACTTCATGATATATTAAGATATTTTAGACAAAATTTTAATGTGTTGTTTGTCTAATAGAAAGATGTATTGAAAGATTAGTCACTTATTCCCCAGTTAGTACAGTATTATTTCCCCCCGTATTTACATGGCATTAATTCCCCCAGTGCCAGCATAGCATTTGGTCCCCAGTGTTAGAATTATTTCCCTTCTGTGTCAGCGCGGCATTAGTATCCCCCGGTGCTAGCATGGCATTAGTTCCCCCAGTGTTAACAAGGCATTAATTTCCCAAGTGCTAACCCCGCATTATTTCCCCCCGGTGTCAGCGGGGCATTAGTGACCCCGGTGCTAACTCGGCATTAGTTCCCCCAGTGTTGACAAGGCATTAGTTTCCCAAGTGTTAGCCCGGCATTATTTCCCCCGATGTTAGCCCAGCATTATTTTCCCCGATGTTAGCCCAGCATTATTTCCCCCTTGTGTCAGCGCCGCATTAGTGTCCTCCAGTGCTAGCATGGCATTAGTTCCCCCAGTGTTAACAAGGCATTAGTTCCCCAAGTGTTAATAAGGCATTAGTTCCCCAAGTGTTAGCCCGGCATTATTTCCCCCGATCTTAGCCCAGCATTATTTCCCCCTTGTGTCAGCGCCGCATTAGTGTCCTCCAGTGCTAGCATGGCATTAGTTCCCCCAGTGTTAACAAGGCATTAGTTTCCCAAGTGTTAATAAGGCATTAGTTCCCCAAGTGTTAGCCCGGCATTATTTCCCCCGATGTTAGCCCAGCATTATTTCCCCCTTGTGTCAGCGCGGCATTAGCGTCCCCCAGTGCTAGCACGGCATTAGTTCCCCCAGTGTTAACAAGGCGTTAGTTTCCCAAGTATTAATAAGGCATTAGTTCCCCAAGTGTTAGCCCGGCATTATTTCCCCCCGGTGTTAGCCCAGCATTATTTCCCTTCTGTGTCAGCGAGGCATTAGTGTCCCCCGGTGCTAGCATGGCATTAGTTCCCCCAGTGTTAATAAGGCATTAGTTCCCCAAGTGTTAGCCAGGCATTATTTCCCCCGATGTTAGCCCAGCATTATTTCCCCCTTGTGTCAGCGCGGCATTAGTGTCCCCCAGTGCTAGCATGGCATTAGTTCCCCCAGTGTTAACAAGGCATTAGCTCCCCAAGTGTTAGCCCGGCATCATTTCCCCTCGGTGTTCGCGTACCGTGAGCGCGGCAGGGTCGGCGCGGTCGGCGGGCGGCGGCGGCGTGCACGCCAGGTCGGGCAGGTCGGCGCGCAACACGCGGCCCTCCTGCAGCCGCCACTCGCACGTGGTACCGTCGCGGCACAGCTCCACGATGCCATCCGACGAATTCTCCGCGTTCTCTTCAGTCGCCTTTTTAATTCATCAGTAATTGATCAGATGACTTAAGGATTCCGAATCACACCTAACTTGGACCAAGTCAACTTCACCTTATCGCAGTGGTCTCTACCAACTAAAAGACCAAGCTCTGGCGCTTCCCACTAACCCGCACTGAGCCAGAGCGGTCGGAGACGACCCAGAACCATCCAGCACTTCAAAACCGAGTAGTTTAGATGTGTTGTCATCATCGTCATTATAATGAGTCTAACTCAAGAACAACAATAACACGTTTATTTTACTCAACCGTACTGTTCAGAGGCTTTTCACCCGAGAATGCCCCGATCAGCCAAGTGTATTCCTTCTTAACGCTTGTTACCCCACTTTTCGTATAATCGAGTGTTGCCAGTTTGTTAAAGCAAAGTATGGTATTTGTACCCTTAAGCGTCCCACTGCTGGGCACCAATTTCTCCATAAGCACAGAGGATCTGGTTTACTTATACCACATTAGCCAAACGGGTTGATGTACAGTTTTGTGTCGAGTTTTTACCTTATAAAGGTATAACTGTGCTAAAGTGCTTAGTTAGGTGTGTTAGGAAAAAATGGAACAGCACTGTATTTTTAATTCTACTTCACACAGCTTTTACTTTTATTTTATTTTTAAGTCAGAGTCAGGCACAGATTTTATTTTTAAGTCTTAGGAATTTATAATACATATATCCGTAATAAATCCCTACTTATTAACATATTTTTAGACGCTTATTCAACAAATACTTCGCTATTGTCCTTTGTACAAATCTATTATAGATAAATATAGCGTCCGTTATAATACATGTATTTAGAGCAGTGAAAGATATGTCATAATAGGACTGATTGTAGATATTCCACAGGGCCTTGGAACGGGAAAGGGATATTAACCATTTGCCGAAACACAGATCAGGAGCTTCATTTATGAAACAATATAGTTGAAATTTGTATTCGAAATCGGAAGATTTGAATACGAATATAACATAAAATAAAAATATCCGAAAACAATTATTAGAATAACATCTCATACCTTTTCAGTTTCTTCTTGTTTCGGCCAATTCTCCGTTTTGCCAGACGCTTTGTCGAAAGCTAAGAAAAATCTGAAAAATGTTTATAATTTATTATAACGTGTTTATTACATTTATCCAGATCACAAAATATTATACTTTTCTTTGAGAAAAAATCAAAGTGTAATTAATATGTTATATTAGACGAAGAATTAAATATAACAGTATAATGAAGACTAAAAAAATATAAATTATTTAAACAACGAACGAGGGACTGTTATCGAAGAAAGTGGCGCTTCATTTATTTTCAACCTTACCATCATACCGCCTTAATGACGCCGACTAGGCGATAATTTTGTCAATAGTAATAGCAGGATAACAGTATAAGGCCGTTGTTAAATAACGTGCTATTCATTACGGGAAAATAATTCATTATATTATCTGTTATTGAAATAACGACCACTACTAGTCGTAAATCACATAGCGTAAACTAACGCTGCCGCGCCGCTAGAGTAAACTAACCTCTGTAACGCGTACATGCAGAGGTGCTTGCGCGTCATCTCGGGGCCTATGCGTAGCGCGAGCACGTGCAGCGCCTCAAGCAGCTTGCGTGCGAGCGCTGCACGCGCTGCCGCCGCGCCGCTAGGGTAAACTAACCTCTGTAACGCGTACATGCAGAGGTGCTTGCGCGTCATCTCGGGGCCTATGCGTAGCGCGAGCACGTGCAGCGCCTCAAGCAGCTTGCGTGCGAGCGCTGCACGCGCTGCCGCGCCGCTAGGGTAAACTAACCTCTGTAACGCGTACATGCAGAGGTGCTTGCGCGTCATCTCGGGGCCTATGCGTAGCGCGAGCACGTGCAGCGCCTCAAGCAGCTTGCGTGCGAGCGCTGCACGCGCTGCCGCGCCGCTAGGGTAAACTAACCTCTGTAACGCGTACATGCAGAGGTGCTTGCGCGTCATCTCGGGGCCTATGCGTAGCGCGAGCACGTGCAGCGCCTCAAGCAGCTTGCGTGCGAGCGCTGCACGCGCTGCCGCGCCGCTAGGGTAAACTAACCTCTGTAACGCGTACATGCAGAGGTGCTTGCGCGTCATCTCGGGGCCTATGCGTAGCGCGAGCACGTGCAGCGCTTCAAGCAGCTTGCGTGCGAGCGCTGCACGCGCTGCCGCGCCGCTAGGGTAAACTAACCTCTGTAACGCGTACATGCAGAGGTGCTTGCGCGTCATCTCGGGGCCTATGCGTAGCGCGAGCACGTGCAGCGCCTCAAGCAGCTTGCGTGCGAGCGCTGCACGCGCTGCCGCGCCGCTAGGGTAAACTAACCTCTGTAACGCGTACATGCAGAGGTGCTTGCGCGTCATCTCGGGGCCTATTCGTAGCGCGAGCACGTGCAGCGCCTCAAGCAGCTTGCGTGCGAGCGCTGCACGCGCTGCCGCGCCGCTAGGGTACGCGCAGCGGCTGGTCGACGCCAGCCGCAACGCTGGCTGCAGAATCATCTTCAGGAACGTGTCCTATGACAACACATGATGAATGTGTTTAACTAGAACTTGATATAAAAGTATAGTGGTACTCCAACACTTAGATTTAACGCAGACTTGTTAATTAAAGCGTAAGTCACGTATATGTCACAGACACTAGTGCCATTTTAACAAGCGCGCTTGCGCAGAGTGCGGGATTTCACCAGTAGCGTCCTAGAAATGTTTGTATAAAAATTTGCCTGTTTGTATCTGTTGCATTGTGGTGAGAGGCATCTCCCCATACCACATAAGATTTTGATTTTATAATTTTATTTATATTGAAGTTTTGACGTGAATACGTCTTTGAAATTGCTTCCATAGGGACGCAAATCAAAAAATCGAATGATAACAAAATCGGGGGATACAGTTTAGTGTTGTAGCTACATATCTATCTTCCCCATCCAAATTCCAATTACACCACTGGATAGCTAAAGGATCAAAGAATTCATTACGCCCAGTAAAGACTGTAACACATCGCGCGCGGTGGAGGGAGAGCCCCGCCAATTTGAAGGCCATTTTGCTGCGTACTATTACCCGTTACGAGACGTATTCACGTACAACAAACGGCCGTGTCCATAACACAGCCACATCCCCTTTTTTGTTTATTTATTGTGTGTTGACATTTTAATATAATTTACAACATGAAAATGGAAAGTGAACATGCAGATTTGATATCAATATAAAATAATAAATCAATGTAAATAATGATCATTGTAAAAATTATAAGGGCCAACAGTCTGAAAAAAAATAATTATATTGAAATATTTTTTTATTGAATTTAATAACGAACAATGGCGGTAATCGTATGGGCAACAATACAGTGGTTAAAATTAATCTTCCGGAGTACTCTCATAGGAACAGCCAGGGGTACATAGGAAAAATACTGCACAATACATTAGCTTTACAAGGCATCAAGTTCAAAGTTCCGCTCTCTTGTCCCCAGGAACAGCCGCCTTGTAACTTTCCAGAAAAGAATGAATTTTTTAAACGAAAACTTACTTCCGAAAGCTACTCAACCTACCCTAACTCAAGCTCGCTGACCTAGTGTGCATTGGTTGAGAACATATATATCTATAAATATCTTCGTAAGTTGCCTGACGAGGTTTTCTTTCGTCGTAGGAGAGGAGTAAACATACTATACGTGGCAGAATCGACCCCAGGCCCCAGAAAAATACGATTCGTAGATGTTCCAACACATTACATACACAGGTGAGAATTTAGGTGAAAACAGGGTCCACTCACACATTCCAAATTAATGATAAAAGGTTGTTAGGCTTTTTTATCTCTCGTGTTGTCTGGTATCAACGTATTAAAATCTCAAAGGCAATTCAAAGTTTACTATCAGTGCTCGTGTATTTTTGGCAAACAAACAATTGTCTTTTCCATAGATTATGCTACATATATACACAATATCTTTATAAATTGTAGCCCATTTATTATTCTGATGTATAAGCTGAATATTACTGTAATATTCAGCTTACGAGTAGATAACATTACGATATTAGTGCGTTATGATGGTTATAACATGCGAGGGCGTAATTGAGCCCAGCATGTTATAACCAATACGCACGTATATCGTACGACGTTTTGCAACACATTTGCGAGAAAACAGAAAAAAAAAGACATTTAAATAAACTCAATCTGTGAATGCACAGTGTAGGTTTCCCGCCATTTTACTACTGACTGGCGCCTCGCGGTGATTAGTTCGAAATTTGAATAGCAACAGCGCGCGAAATGGCAAATAATATTGTTATGGAATTTGTATGGACTATAACTTAACTATTTGCTTTGGTAACATACGCGTTTTTGTGACCCGCTTTACATATTTAAAATCGGTGGAATTACATCAGCTTTACGAGCAAAGGTAACGACCATTCAGTATTTTTTACGTGAAAGAGTAACAAATATTCATCCATACTTACAAATTTTCGCTTTTATAATATAAGTAGGGATATACGCACTCACCAACAGTTGCTCCATAACCTTAACATCTGACATATACGGTAACAAGTACTTGACTAGCTGCAAACACGCGACCACTCCGCCCTCTAGCGGCGAGGTCAGCCGCCGCCGGCATGAAGCTATCAAGTCACCCATGTGCGGTAGATATTGGAATATTATTAGTTGCTCGCCGTACATTGCTGAAAAGTTCACAATTCAGAAATGATTTAATACTGTATAGCTGTATAGTGTAGCTGAATTGCCTCTTCATAAGTTCAAGGTACATGCTAAAAAGACGCTAATAAGTAAGGGCTATTACAAAGTCAATGATTAATTATCATCATCACAACTCATATACATCCCCACCGAGGGGCTCGAGCCTTTTTTTTTTATTGCCTACGGTGGCAGACGAGCAAATGGCCCACCTGATGGTAAGTGGTAACCATCGCTCATGGACATCTGCAGTGCCAGGGGCACAGCTGAGCCGCTGCCTACCTGGAGAGAAATACTCTTTTTAAGCCTCGTTTGAAGTTAGACATATCATATCGCACCGGAAACACCGCAGCTGGGAGCTCATTCCAGAGTTTGCATGTACGCGGAAGGAATGAACGCTGAAACCGAACTGTACTAGACAAGATCGGTTCCAGGTGATATGGATGAACTCTACTGCGGTGGCGGGTCGTGCGATGGTAAAAAGGTGACGAAGGCACCATTGCAAATAGTTCCTCAGAGCACTCTCCGTTAAAGAGCCTATAAAGAACACACAGAGAGCCAAAGTCTCTCCGCTGCTCCAAGGTCTCTGTTGAGGCCATAATATTGAGATCACCGATGATACGAAAAGCACGTCTTTGCAGGGAGTCAAGAGGGTCGAGTTGTTATTTGGGGGCTCCAGCCCAGAGGTGTGAGCAGTACTCCATATGCGGCCGTATTTGAGCTTTATAAAGCATCAGACGCTGACTGGGCGTGAAGTACCGTTTCGCTCTGGCTTTTGGCTTTGTCCTCCAAATGAGTCCCGAACTGCACTGTGGCTGAAATTTCCACACCTAGAATCCCAATATCCCAAAATAAGCGACTCCCTGAAACTGAGACACTATGATAAATGGGTCTTTCTTCGCAGTGAACGCGCACACTTGTGTCTTCATGGGGTTGAACTTGACTAAGTTCTTTGCACCCCATTCAGAGACTCGCCGTAGGGAGTCCTCGACTTCAGACACAAGTTGCAACCGTCTTTCATGTAGCGACATCCGGGGGACGTTCTGGCGGTTGGTATACCGCACATCACCCGCTGTCATCTGCATAACAATGTATGTTCTCAATGGACAACATATCGTTGATGTGCAGAATGAACAGTGTCGGGGAGAGCACCGAACCTTGTGGAACGCCAGCATTATATAGAGTATTTTGTCTTTTTTATTTAAATTAAAATTTTCAGTAATTATGTTAATACTATTTTACATTATTTCAACTAAAAGTCCGTTAGTCCATTATCGTCGTGAAATAGAACGCGTTATCATTTTTGACAGCGACAAGAGCGGTGGTACCTACACACACGTTAAATATTATTAACTTTAAAAGCAATTTAAATACAAATCATAAAATAAAGCTACTAACTACTAAAAACTTTAATGTTATTTATTCTTCATACATTTATCAATTTCTCAATCTTCGCGTTAGTTAAAAACACTTATAATATCTAGGGATAATGAGACATTATTTAATGTATGTTTTATTAAGTAAACATAACATTTTGTAAAGGGCCTATTCTCCATACAAGAAAAAATGATCTCCTTTAGGACAAAATAAACCGATTTTAAAAAACTACTTTCAGGCTACATAACTTGATAATATTAACAGAAACACATAAAATAAAGTGTATTTATATTCATAAAAGAGCTGCGTAGTAAATAAAATAACTTACCAACAATAGAAGTAAGGCACTTAATTACTTTCATCGCATTTCTGTCTCCGACAACTCTGCTATTAATAATAGAAATATCATCGAATTCATCCGTTGCCTCGCCATCATACAGAGTTAGATTATCTTTACCAATATAGCATAAAGTCAGCATTTTCAGCAAATTTCTAGTGATATATCTACAAGTAAGTACTGGGCCTAATTTGTGGGCCAACCATATTAGACTCTCTGAGCTCATGTCGGATATTTTGCACGGCGTGGAATCTTTATAAGGATCACTCGATTCATCGCCGTAAGCACGAGTATTGTTCGCAAGAAATACGTCCAAATTGCCACTACTCTCCAGACTTCTGATCTGCCTTTCCTGGGGATCCGGTCTGGGGTCTTCTGCGAAATGCAAGTAGCTGGTGAACATTGAACTACTCGGAATATCTATCGAAGGTGACGCGGGTGACTTTTCCAGAGAGCCATCAATGCTTGGATTGTTTACAATAACAGTGACATCTGCAGCATTTGCAGTTGGAGTTACAAACGTGGATGTTCCTGGTGGGAACACATCTGCTGACGAAGGAGACTGTACAGGCCCTTCTGTTGAAATAGAATGGTAGGAGCCGATGGATTCAGCTGGCGATTTACTTCTGCTGCTGCGACTTGGTAACCTCTCTTTGTCACTTTCAAAGTGGAAGAGATCACAATCGCTTTTTGCATCGCCGTCTTTTTCTTTCAAATGTTCGTGTACATCAACAATTGTCTTTTCAACGTTCGGCGTCGTAATATGTTCAGAACCGTACGAGGTATCTGGCGAAAATATATCAGTTGCTGTCGACAGAGCACTTTTGAGGTTATCGTCAGAATATCTAGGTTTTTTGTTAGCCGTCAACTTATGGCGACAAAAGTGGCCAGGTGTACCGGCTACAGAGTTATCGTCTTTGTACCCACCCACAGCTTCAACTAAATGCTGAGTAAAATTATCCAAGAAACATTGTAAGCCAAACCTGACCATTAACTGTAACAGAAAAATGTTATGATATAATTTCACAAACTTTTCCTTACTAATCCCAACAGTTTCGACACATATTTCTACGTCTGCAAGACTTTGGCGTGCTTGTTTCTCGCGAATCGCTTCCTCCAAATCTTCTTCATATAAATTAAGTATGTGTTTCAAGAGCTTTTTCTTGGTTTCAGTTTGTCCTAGAGCTTTGCTAACTGTATCGAATAAATACCACGCTGCCAATACCGATGTATCTTTATTTTTTAAAAGCTCTATGTAATGCAGAAGGAAAATGTCTAGAACGTCAAATTGGCTATGCTTCGTTTGGCTCAAAAGGATATCTAAATGAGTTGCACAAGCATGAATTTTTCCTTCAGCAATTTTTTGCGTATATTGTAACTTAGTTTTATCGACGCTCTGGTATTTCTCGCACTGTCGTCCGTCACATTCGTACATGTACAAAATATTAAGTTCATTACTTGTGAGTTCGTATTCGTGGAGGGTACTGAGGAGGTTGTATAATATGCTGAAGCTGTGGGGGAACGGTATCAAATGTTGCATTAATAATGGTTGCAACAGCTGGGAGGGTGTCGGTGGTGGCAACCCTTTATCTGTAATCAGGATTTCCTTAAACGGTTCATGTTTACATGTCAATAAATATTTAAAGCTCAAAGATGGAGGCTGGACATTTAACAACAATGAAGTAATATAACTTACACATTTAGGCAAAGAATGGTAATTATATTTTAGCACTGTTCTACAACTGTTATATCGCTCTATAAAACTGTCACTTGTACTCCTCAAAGGGCGTAAGTATTGATGTAAAAATATTTCCACGATTAGACATCCAAGCACTAACATGTCGTGCCTGCGGCTCTCCAATACAAACTGTTTATATACAGCTGCATCGGTTGTATACCTCGAGTTAATCACTCTATGTCTTTTCTCCTTCATGAGAGATTCTAATTGAGCATCTTGACTGAACTTTTTCAAGTAATTTTGGTCGTACGATGCTAGGAACATATGATTAGTAAATGCAGTTTCATCTGATCCCTCGTGGTTTATTGTATGAGAGCCTTGTTTTTTAATTTCCTGCTGCATTGGGAAATGATTCAATGAGGTAACATTCTCCTTAGATTGATCTGCAGCTTTTGTAAAAAAACATTTAGTTTTGAAATTATCCAATGATTCTAACGTTTGTATTGAAGACACTGGATTATACTCTTTGGGTAGATAGATGACCCCTTTTCCAAGTTCAGAACGCTGTACCCGATAATGGCGGGAATGCGACGATGCTCTGGCTTCTGTGGGGGTCTGTGTGATGTCTTCGTGAACCTGGCTTTTAGACAAAGATCTGGCTCTGCTGCTGCTTTTATTTCTCGTGCGAATTCGTTGCGGAGGTACACTAAGACGAGACACGTGTTGTGGTAGGCTGGTGGACTCTTCTTCGTCGTCTGTAATATCATCTGAGCTGTCTTGTTTAGTAGATTTTTCTGCCGGAAAAGAAAGTATTCGCTCAACATTACATTTATCTATTTTTTATTATCGAAGGGTATTATTATGTGTCTGTGATGTTTTAGATGTTATGTAGTTACTGTTACAATATTTTTTTAATATAATATTATCACAAGTACTATACTGAGACATAAAAGAATAACTTTAAAATTTCTAATGTATCCTAATTTTGAGTGTCAACACAGAAAAAACTATATATGTGTTTTTTATATTTTTTTAAAGTTACAAAAGTAGAAACCACTTATTTCATTTTATTATTATATTATTTAAATAATTTTGTATATAAATTTAATTGTTTGAATATTTTATTTCTTTTGTATTGTGCAATGCAAATGAAAATTTTATATTTTGTGCAATAAATTGTGTATTATTATTAATTATTTTTGTGCATTTCTCAATTTTCCATCGAGTTTTCCCAAAACCCAAAGGGCAATAATAAATTCAGGATCCACTTCATTGAGGACTTGCCAGTTGATCACAAATACCCGCTACAAGCCTTTATCTATCATTAGGAAAAATTACTCATTGAAAAGGTTATCTATCTAAGAACCAAAGAGGTTAATATTTCTATATTAAAAAAGGTATCTTAAAAAAAGTTTAATAATATAAAAAAAAATACTATGACAATATTATTTTGAATGAAATACTATAGAACCGGACCTACTTGCGTCTCTTGGTGCTGTCCAGTGTAAGCGAGGTGGCTGCGGTGGCGGTGGGCGGGAGGTTTTAGGCGGATGAGGAGCGCTGAGCAATTGAACCATGGCCCCTCTTCTCGGCTCTGTATGCCCGTCAACTAGAGAGAGACACACATTCTTGGCTTTCACGGCCGCAGCGCCCGACAGCTTGTACCCAAAAGTAATATCGATCCAGTGGTGCAGATTTTCAGATACGTGGGCGCTTTCTAACGCTTCGCGGTGCTTGGTTATGAAGTCTTCAGCGCAAGTCGCCCATGACGGAATCCCTAAGTCCTACGAGGAGACAGTGCAAAATTAATCTGTACTTGTTATGCTTAAGGTGTATTTTTGGTTACTATCATAGGCAAGATTATGTCGAAGACAGTGCGCAGTATCAATAATAAAATAACACATATGGCATTTCAGTTGCTGTAAATGGAATATGTGTCGCTCTACTCTGAAGAGTTCATGCATAATCTGTCACACAGCAAACGTTGACTATTGTAATATTCGTCCTATTTTTGGAGTAAGGACCTTTTAGACTATTTTATTGTGTAAGATATAACGTCCTCACTGAAGAGTTTAAGCCACCAATAGACCTTAGTTAATTAATGCAGTTATCGAATGAGTACTAGTAAAAAATTAAAAGCAATGCTTTCAAAGACATTAACAAGGACAGTATTTATCAAGAAAGCTCTCCCAATTTCCCAACAGGTGTAGAATCATTATTTTTTTCCTTTCAAATAATCACATACAAGTTTAAGTAGTTTTTAGTATTTTTTTTAGTATGTTGAAGTCAATACGGCCAAATGTTAAATAAATGTTATTTTTGATTTTAAGAATAACAAGTAATAATAAAGAAGTTATTTATGTGAGATATTTATTAGATACCTATAAGATTAACGTTTTGTTTTATACATAAAACATAACTGTTTTATACTTAAAATACAAAAATCTACAGACGTTTTAAATAATATTGCAATTTCCGTAAAGACGTTTACTCTGTTTATGTAATAAAAGAAGCAAATTTTTAAATTTTCAATTTCAATTTCAATTCAATTTATTGCATAACCACAATGTTACAACAAGATGTTATTTGGTAAAAGAAAACAGATCATTATGGACCCTGTCGGGCGCGCAACAATTAGAAGAGAGGAAGCACTTTCTTAATACCTAATTAAAAGTAACACTTTCCTAATAACTAAAGCCTAATAGCGTAATTGATTAAATATTTGAATGTCAAGTAGTTTTATTAAATTAAAATTAGAATTATTATTTTATTTAAAATTATCACCAAAGAATTCATTTATATCGTAATAGCATTTCATAATTAATAAAAATTAATTCAATTTATTTGTAAATATGTCATCATTTTCCTCAGAAGTCAATATGTCAGGTAGTTTATTATATAATTTAATGGAAATATTATAAGTATTCGAATTATTGATTTTGGGGCGGGTAATACCAATTTATTTTTACGTTTCGTTCGCAATGAATATTTCGATGGAACATCTCCGCGCGTTTCATAAAAACACTTATACTTGCGTACAAACGTGCACATTTCTAATATGTACATATATATATATGGTAGGGTAAGTATTTGGTATTTGTGAAAGTATGGTCTACAGCTATCAGTCTGCGCGATCATCATCATCCTCTTGCCCATTTCCCATTATCTGGGGTCGGCGCAGTAGATCTTTTTCTTCCATTCCTCTCTATCAGCCGTCATTTCCATGCTTACCTACTCCTTTCATTCTTATATCATTCTTCACACAATCGATCCATCTTTTATTCGGCCTTCCTCTGCCCGTGTATCCCTCCACTTTCATATTCAACATTCGTTTTGTGACATGACTTTCATCCCTCCGCATCACATGTCCAAACCATGCTAATCTACTTCCTCTCACTTTTTCTACCACTGGCGCTACTTTCAGGCTTCCTCTTATGTACTCATTCCTTATCTTATCCATCCTTGTCACACCACACATCCATCGTAACATTCTCATTTCATTTGTATGCAATCTATTTTCATCCTTCTTCTTGACGCGATATTGGCTATAATACGGATCAACCTCTTTTGCATGGTGAACAGTGCCGGTGCGTCCGTACTGCCACCCCACAACACCAGTCCGTAGCACAGCCAAGCATGTGCATAAGCGTAGTACGAGGCTAATGATGTTTTTATGTCAGTTGTCTTTTTTATCTCTCGTAGAGCGTACGCAAAACTACTAAGTTTGGGTTTGATTTTTGTATATGTGCCTTCCAATTTATGTGTTTATCTATAACTATACCTAGTAGCCTATAAATTCCTCAACACACTCCAAATTATGACCATTAAAACAATAATTTATATTCAATGTTGGTTTCTGAGGTAAATGAAAGGTCATAATTTTTGTTTTTGGAAAATTTATGCATAAATTGTGATCATTTAAACAGTTTGATGTTTTAGAGAGTAATGAATCTAATTTTTCATTGATATTAATGTCATTGTAAGTCGAAGTAAGTAATGAGATGTCGTCGGCGAATAAAATACATGGCTCATCCATAATTTTTGGGAGGTCATTTATATATACCAAAAACAAGAAGCAGCCGACTACACTTCCCTGTGGTATTGATGCGTTCACTATTTTACATTCGGAGCGTACGTGAGTAATGTTCCTAGTCACCCTATCAAAGTACTCAATTTCCACGAACTGGGGGGCAATCGCACTAACAAATCGCAGCTGAAACGAAACCAAATCGTTCCACTCAACCAATCCGAGAGCTAGAATATCACGTCATCGAACAGATGACGTGATATTGTGGCGTTCGGATTGGTTAAGCCGAACGGTTCGGTTGCGTTTCGTTTGCGATTTATTAGTGCGATCGCCCCTCTGTTGCCGATCTCTTAGGTATGACGCGAACCATTTATGAGCGGATCCACGGATACCAATGCCGTACAATTTACTTAAAAGTATATTATGTTGAACCCTGTCATATGCCCTCGTCATATCCAACAAGACTCCTACACCATATTGTTTTTTATCCAATAGTGTAATTATTTCTTTGATGTATTTGTATACAGCTAATGTTGTGGAACGGTTTTTTCGGAATCCATTTTGGGAGTCGTCAAATATCTGATATTTTACACAAAATTTATTTACTCGATCACACATAATCATTAAACATATGTTAAACAAACTTATAACATAAATTTGAAGGCGCTATAAATTATATCAATATATAGGGGTAGTTAGTTATGATTCGCAGAAGTACGTAGGTATTTTTATCACTGGAAAATATATTTAACCTTCGAGAAAATCTGATAACAACTAACGGGAACATCCGATATAACACGAGCCACTGACTTCCATCCCCATACATCTATAAGTATACCATCTGGTACATAAGCTTTCTCATTTTTCAATCCCTTGCACTTCTTCTAATGTACAAAAATAAAATAAAGAATACAAAAAAAAAAATATTTACAGGTAAGTCTTCGTGGATGCTTTTGAAAACTGTAGGGTCAGTGTAGAACTCAGGTATGCATTCGTCAGGTGTCCATTCCTGCATGCGTTGTATGGAGGCTGGGTACTCCGCTGGTACCCACTTATTGCGCACATACTTGCATAGCACTTCCTTTGGTGTTCTACAAAAAAATATATACATGAAGATCATCAGATGTACAGATAGTAAAATGTCAAACATTGCATCACGAGAAATATAGTCACAATATCAATTTTTAAACTATAACACAGTATAAATTTATGTAAAGGCTTTGGGCTATAGTATATATTTCTCACTCCGACCAGAATAGATTTGTTGTAATTCTATATCCAATTATAATTACTCCAATAGTCACAAATCCTTCATGAATCGCAAGATTTTCTGGACTTTTAGGACTGTTATGTCATCAGCGTTTTAGATCGTTTTTCGCAATGGCGTTAGAATTTATATAACATTATTAAACCTAAATTGCACTACCTAACTCAACCTTTATTACATTACGAAGACGTTGTATAGTACTAGTATTAGCACAAATACATATTTACCTCCTGGCCAAGTAGACATAGCACGTTATGTCTGACAGTGCATCACTTATATGGTGGGGTATTTGATCGGAGCAGTTGCAAACGTCATAAGTCATATCCAATTGCCTGTCACCTTTGTTCAAACGGTATTTCGACTTGCTTAGATCACGCCAATTACGACCTGAAATATTTTGTTTTACTGTTCACATTAATTTATTCATGACTGTACACTCGGCTACAAGTCGGACTATATCAGACCTTGAGATCACCTATATTCCCTACTCTATGACTGCTGTTGTCAAGAAAGTGACATTAATGATGCCTGTGTCGAATTGAAATAATGATTATTATTGTCTTCTTCATCTGATCGCTATAGACTACGACTTAAGGCTGTGTCGTCATCTAGTCTAGATAGAAGAAGACGCAACGGAAGATGTAACAACGCTGGGCACAGTAGTATTGTCGACTCAAGTGTTTCTCAAGACAGTCCCACTCAACCTTCAGATTAGGATTTTTCATAATTTAATAGGAAGCAAACGAGCAAATGAATCATCTAATAGTAAGCGATTAGCACCACCTATGTACACTAACAACACAACAAACAAGTGCTTTGCCACCTAATAAAATGGTAGTACGTTTTTGTTTTTAATTGTGCTCCTATTTAATCTTCCATCAAAATTCTTGGAAATATATACTGTTGTGGAACAGTTGAACAGTCTCAAAAGTTTCAGAAGTCTAGGTGATGAGAATAAAGTTTTGTCAGGTAGAACATGGCAGAAACTAGCGGCAAAGATCAATTCTAACAATTCTTCTCCGAACACCGCCCAAAAAAAAAATCAGTCTCAAAAGTTTCAGAAGTCTAGGTGATGAGAATAAAATTTTGTCACATAGAACGATGGCAGAAACTAGCAGTAAAGATCAATTCTAACAATTATTCTCCGAACACTGCCTACAAAATAAAAATAAACAATAATGCATAACAAGACTATGTCTGTACACAACACTAAGGGGCCAACGCAATTTGTATTATCCTGGCAGTCAACGATTCGAGTGTCTGTTTGAATGTGGCATAGAGAAAGAAGTTGATAACTACATCTGTTCAAGAACAGTATTTCATATGCACCAACCCTACTCTTAATACAGGCGTAGCCGGTGTGAACGTTTACTCTTAACCTGAATATCCACGGAACTGTACTTCGCTGGTATGTCGACACTAAGAATTACAATACTGGGTGAGGCAATTAAAAAGAAACATCAAGAACGTGAAAATAGAGAAATAAGCATTTATAAAATCTATTGCTAATAGATATACCAGAACACTCTCAAAACAGGGAGATATAATGAAGGGCAGGGTTTTAAGGTGAATGAGCAAACTTGCGTCTTTGTGGACTTAAATTGGACCATTGTCTTTCCACGAGGTCCGCGACAACTCCAAAAGTGTAGGTAAACCGGAAGAGATGCAACTCTGGAGCGCGCGTCATCAACACGAATTCAGAACTTTAATCGCGCCTACTAGACTTACTCCTCATAGAGCTCTCAGACCACGGTACGGTCGGTGGGTCTTGTCCCCTGTCGAGTTGAACGCAAAAAATATACCCAAAAGAAAAAATGTAATGAACTATTTCCTTTGTGCAGACTTCTGCACATTTTTGCAATTCACCTTACCACTTGGTAAAGGTGAATTGCAAAAATCCACATCCATAGTCTAGCTAGGTAAGTAACAAGAATGTCTGAGTTCCAAAAGAGAGATGCTCCAATCTGTCGCCAATTCAATTAATGTTAATGCCAATTAATGTGCTTCGACTCCACCCAAACATCTCTTTTGAATGAACCTACGTTACTACATTAACCCAGGCTTAATATATGAAGATATTCCAAACCAGGGCTAAAATATGTAGCCCCCCACCTATGTAGCCACCTATAAAAGCAGAAGTAGACTTGATTATGGTCATTTCTATTGGAACTATTACCTTCAAATGTACCAAGACAAATGTTGTTATCATCTATAATGCAAAGGTTCAAAGGAGTATTCCAATGTGTGACCAAGATAACTGGAGATAGATGTATCTGTTAGAGCCTTTTTTTTTTTGTTCCCCTGAGGAAAATGCATTAAATTGCATACCACGGCTGTGGCGAGCCGGCGGTTATGTGGGGCTCTCCTCCCCAGAAGGGGGAGGCCTACCCACTAAAAACCTCAAGGATGGCCTTCCTCAGGCATGTAGGGAGCCCCCGGGAACATCAAGCCACTTCCGGGAACCCCCAACCTCCGCTCCCCTGCCTAGAGGGGAGCCCTCCTCGGGGGAGGCTACTACCTCCCCCGGTCTCCTCCACCGACGACGCCCCCCGGCCACGGAAGGGGCGTGGTCCATCCCGGGTCGCCGTAGCAGTCGCGACTTCCTCGCGCCCGCCGTCGACCCACGGATCTGTTAGAGCCTATCTGAGATTTTCAAGTAGAAGCTATCTTACGTGCTGGAGACTATCTGAGATATCATTTAAGAAGAAGCCAGCTAAGCTATGTCTAGATGATGGTGAACAGCTTTGAGGTTGAAGTACAATCCCCTGATGTTACAAACATTGACAGGGTCCAAATAGTGTTGTATTCTGTTTTTGCTTTTGACTCGGGAATTATTGAATGTTTTTTTTGAAAGGAATATTGTAAATTTCTATTTCAATCAGTACAGTAGGTGTAATATCCTGAGAATGCCCTTACATAATAAAAATCAGTATCCCATTGAGACAGACAGACAAGAACTTTTTCCATATTTGGAAGAAAGTGACAGTTCCAGTGACACCAACTCAATCTTCTTTATTGTTGCAATGGCAAAGGGCAAAATCTTTAGTGTTGGAATCATCAGTAGTAATGGCAGGTGGGGTTCCAATGTTCAACAACACAGCATCTCTGTGTAGCACAATCAGACTGGAAAGTGCATTACTGAAACCAGAGTTCTCATTGGCAATCTGACAACTCAACACAAGTAATCTATTGGATCCAGTGACAATATGCATTAAACATTGTAAACATTATGTCAAATTCCAAATACCTATAATTATTCAATAAACATCATTCCAATCTAGTCTTTCATTGATTTTTTAACAATGCTTATACTAAAGATATCAAAAATGTATTATTAACATTTAAATTAAAGTTGTCTATTGGTTCTGATAATAATGGTCAAATTATTTTCATTACAATACAGTTAAGAGTCTAAGAATAAATGTATAAGCAATTACTAGTAAATTTAAGTACTCAATGCTTTACTTACCACACCTAGATGCAAAGTCTGTTACCCAAGGCACCATGAAATGTGCCTGAGGATCATTTGCACTTCTTCCAGCAAGCATGTTGAGATGCAATAAATAGTCCAGATTTGAAATCCTACCTCTGACCCATAACATACACAACTTTTCCAACTGCACAGTGTCATTTCTCCAGCACCACTCATCACCTTTATTAACATGCATCTGGTTGTTGTTGACTATAGGTGTGCTTTGTTTGCTTTTATTTGGCTCATGTATCAATGAAGCATCTAAACAATGCACATTATTGGTAATAGAAGGCATAATCTGAAGCCATAAATTCTCAGACAAAAAAACATCTTGCAATGTAAGCTTTCCTAAGCTCAAACCCCTATCACTAACTGCTTTGAATACATGTAACAATTGGTATATCAAAAATAACCCCCGTCCATAATTCATATCAATCAAACAGGGGCTGAAATTAAGACAATCAAGTAAGCTGTGCTCATAATGTTTCCCATAAACTACAAAATAATTATTGTCTGTCTCTAAAACAAACAAAGCAGCAATCAAATTAATGTGAGTGTCATATGATTTGGAAATATATTTGTTGGGTATCACCTCTTTAAACTCAATAAGATTCCCTGAAGCATCTTGTTTTATCCTAATTACATTACAACCATACAACCGAAGTATAACTTCGGATACCAATTGATCATGATCTAATAAATTTACAACAGTCCGCTCTTTACATGTATCATAATTTTGACAGAATTTCTTATAAGACTCCTTCCATAAGATCCTATGATTGTTTTGAGATACATATTGTAGTAACTGTGAAAATGTTAGGGGTGCATCTGAATTGCCTTCAGTTAATTTGTATCTCGGTAAGGGTAAAACTTTCGATACCTTCTTGCTAATGATCTGAAAATGGTTTAAATTTTCATAAAACAGGTTGTTATAGGAAAAGAACTGTTAGAAAATGCATACTCACCCTTACAAATATTTTTCGAAAGGGGTAGGGTACTCTTTCACCTGGTTGAATAGAAAAATCTTCATTGTTCAAAGAGTTATCGACTTCTAAATTTTTCAACCAACGTTTTAACCAAGTATTGTGGACAATCACAGCACAAATATTTGGTGTAGGAGTAGGAAATATATTTTTACTGTTTATCTTTAATTCTTTAGCAATTACTTCCATTTCAGAACTTGTGTTTTGTTTGCATTGCAACAGAGCGTTCAATAAAATAAACTAAACATAACACCAACCGTATATAAAAAGTACTCTGTGACACCAACACATTATTGACATTGACATTTTGACATTAGTGTATCATTGCGGTCCGAATTAAGTCAAGATGCGTTATAAGTACCTATAGCGTGTCAACAACCCGATCTGAAAAGAATGTATTCGTGTTAATAAAAAAAGAATTACATCCTTTGAGAGAGTCTAGCTATGGAAAGTTGACACCAGAATATTGGCGGCTAATTTAAAAAATACATGTATGACATCACTAAAATTATACAATGAAAATTGGAATAATCTACTTTGATACTTGGTAATTCATTATCAAAAATATATATGTAATTAATAGTACTTGGTATTAGTAGGTAAAATTGCAAAGGCTTTTTTCGGCATAATTTCAAAACATCAGTATGTAGTAAAAACTTACCAGTCATTGAAGCTATTTTTTCTGAGTACTGATTCTGGGTTATTATCCTATCTTTCTACTCTAATTCAGTGAGATATTCAATAGTTCTTACTATTTCATCAACTCCTTCGACATCTTGCAGATTCTTCGTTAAAGAAAGTTAATCGTTTTAAAATTACCAACAAAATTACAAAATAATTTAATAATGAGTATACGTAAAACATAGGTTATGTTATTAAAATGAATAACGAAACGTTGATAAATGAAACGTTGATTGATGTGATGTACGAATGAATATAATTAGTTTTATTCAATACGAATAAGCGTAAGTAACTTATTTGTAAGGATACGTAAATTATAAATTAAAATTTTATTATGACGACTTGAGAGGTAAGTGTTCAAAGTACCTATCAAAATAATCTAACCTATGAAATTCAACCTTGTCAAATTGACGTTAACTGTGCTCATACAGAGTTGCTATATAAAAAGTTTGGAAATAATTGTAGGGCTGATTTTCGTTAGCCAGACTCTAAGTATGTGTTAATTAAATATTGTCCATGAATAAGTAAAATTAAACGAAGTCAGAAACAAATTTATTGTTATGAAAGGACCCCTTCATTACGGTATGCTGCTTGTTCCATTTCTTAATATCTAAAGAAAAGTTTGTAAGCCATTTCATCAATTTCTTATTCCTTTTATTTTTATCGATAAAATAAAGTGTAATTTCCCCATCTTCATTGTGCAGTTTGTCAAGGTTTCAAAATGGCCTATCTTGAAAAAACTGAATGAAGAATGATGTTGATCTAAAGATTGAGTATTGAACGAAAGAGTGTTGCTGCAACGATGACTATTGGTGGACGATTTATATGGATACATTACAGGGCTGGTCAAGACTTATACTGTATATAGTGTTCAGATTTATATTACATAAAATATATATAAGAAGAATATGTAATAACACACTATTGACAGACACTACAAATATTTTTTTTCAGTGTTCTGCGCACACGTTGCGTTTGCACTTGTCACAACACTGTTTTATGGCCCTAGATATTTTTGAAAGGCGTGACAGCACAGCACTTCTTTCTTTTTAGTACAAGTTCAGATGACTGAGAAGATGATTCAGCTAATCCTATCACATCTTGTATAGCTGTTTTTTTTTATCGAGGGAAATGCATTGTCGCACCGTCCAAGCCCTCTGGGTAGGAGACAAGGGTGTGTGGGACTCCACGGCAGCCGTTACTACCCACTAAAACCCTCGGGAACACCTCACAGGCCATGAATGAGCGGCTACGAGCATGCGCAGAGCGCTGCCCTCGTGTAAGGCGCTCGGCCTAACCCACACAGCTCCAACGTTGAACAGCACGGGCTTCCGTCTCCGCTAGAGGCATGGGGGTAGCTAGTGTTCTTCGTAGCCACCCTCACGATTGCAGGAGTCATGTGCAATGCAGGCGATAAAATTTTTTCGTTTTGTATTTTTTTTTTCCTTTCATTCCATATAGGATGCAAATTTTTCCATATAATAAATGACGCGTACCAACAACATCCAAAATATTTTGAAAAAATGCAACCTGCTATCAATTGGTTTTACGTCGAGTATACAATTCGACGTAAATTCCTGAACCATCTGATCAAGTGTATCAACACCTCCTTTAGTAGAGTTGTAGTATAAATTTACTTCTGATTTATTCCTATTGTTAACTTTTATTTCATTTGTGTGATGCATCATTGATAAATGATAAGGAAACAGCACGATTTTGCAGCCCGGAAGAAGAATCACCTTATGAACACCACCACGAATTATGTTATGATAAGGAATTCGACTTTACCTTTCAGGTTCTGATGTCCAAGTTGTTCCATCTTTGCCTTGATAAACGTTATTCGATGCATAAATTTATAGTGGTAAATCATCTCCTTCACTCCATACTTGTTCCTCATCGTATTCCGAAGCTGGTTCTGTCGCGTTACTTTTAGTGCAGTCATTGAAGCGAAAAATACGGTCTTACCTCCGAATTTTTTTACTGTGAACCGATTTGCATGAAATTTTGGAATTAGGCTCATCTTACCCTTAAATTCAAAAGTGAAACGACTTTTTTTATAAATATGTGTCCTGAAGCAGCCAAACTGATACTATCTATCAGACTCTTCATAATAAAGTTAATTTTAGGAGGAATACGATTAATTTTAATTTTGGTGGAAATGGCACTTATGAAACCCATTGATTTAAAAGAAAAAACATTAGATGCTCCCCTTATTTGCAATACAGCTCACTTCTTTTACGTGCAAAAGACTTTTAATAGTGCTCATTTTAAAGCTTATTTCAAGCACTATAAAACCCTTTTGTATTAGAATGCATAAAATGCATCTGCTCGCCGCTAGATGGCATTGACCACATCGATTAAACAGACAAAATAAAAAACGGCTTTGATCTTTATATCTAGCTTAATATTGCAGTTAGAATACTTTATAAAAAACCAAATTGTTCATTGATTTACCTGCTACAATTTTGTTATTTATAAAATTTTCGATAAAACGTATATTTTTGGAGATATTGGCAAAAAACCGATGAAAAACGTGAAAAAATTGCGAATTTTCAATTGCCAACTTGTAAAAAAAGTAAGTAAATCCAAAAAGTATTGGGTTTTTTGAAAAACTTTATACTTAGATGATTTTTTGCTTAAAATTAGCCTTCTTATCGATATTAGAGGTTATTTTGAAAAAAAAAATCACCCCCGAGAAGGGGTGGCAACCACCATGAATGATTTGAAGTTAAGGGTAAGATGAACCTAATCGGTTCACAGTAAAAAAAATTCGGAGCAACAACTAGCAGAGATGTAAAACTTCAGAAGGAGAATTACGAACTTACAATTTTCACATTTTTATTAATGACAAGAACAGTATGCTAACCAATAATTTTATATGTAAACAAAATGTAGGTGCACTAACACATGAAAAAACTGGTTTTCAAATTCAGGTAATTAGTTACACAGTTACAGCAAGTGAACAAAGACATAATTACTCGCTCCGATTCTGTTTGGTTAGTGCACCACTCTCCTTCCATTCCATATTTTCTGTGTGATCTGTTTCATTCAATAATATCAAAATATGTTTGTAAAACATTTTTATTTTCAGGAAATCTTAGTCACATTTATAAATACGTAATTACAGTAATACCCTGACTTACGCTACCGTTTTACGCGAATTCGGAGATACGCGGTATTTCATTTCGATTACCGCGCCGCGCACATCGGCTCTCTCGCTCCGCCCTCTCAGTGTTCAGTTTGCGACAGGTTTGAACGTGTTCCGCGTAGAATTATTTTATGGTGTAGTGCCTTTTTAATTATAACCAACAATTATGTCGTCTAAACGAACAAAAAATGAGTCATTTGAGCCTAACAAGAAAAGAAAAACACTATCTTTGGAGTGTAAACTGAATATAATTAAAGACTGAAGCAAAAATTAAAATCTTTGAATTGGCAAAGAAATTAGATCTACCGGAATCAACAGTTCGAACGGTTATAAAGAGATTTGAATTGGTAAATCAAATGACAATTGCAAACTTAACAGTTGAGTCCTTCTGTTCAATTGGAAAAGGGTTACAAATTTAGAAAAAATAGAACGCGTTTCTACTACAAGGGAGTAAAAAAATTACTGGTATGCTATGAGGAAATGAGAAGAAAAACTTAACTCGTCAAGCAACATTATTAGACTATTATAAAGCCTTCTACATCAAAATAACTTCGGTTTAGGTTACTTATTCATAACATAACAATGTAAACTGTTTTATTATCTTACACTTAATTAAACCTTTTTCTTCTAAATTATTGTTTTCTTGAAACTCTGGTCCCGATTAAACATACTTTATATGTATTTTTATGCAAAGTTGAACCCCAACTTACGCGAATTCGACTTACGCGGCTATCGCTCGGACCCACCTATCGCGTAAGTCCGGGGTATTACTGTACTTATAATTTATAATAATTACATTTATAAATAATATTATAAAAATATCACTTGGGATCAAAATTGGAAAAAACAACAATATTTCTTCTATTTTCTCGAGCGAAAATTTGAATTATTTATCTTTACAATAGTATAAAATCAAATAGATTATTTAAAATGAACTTTTAAACATATTTAGAAATTGTAACAAACAATACCAACTAGTATAGTGGATATATAACAGCACCATTTAGTTTGCTTTATCACAGGAAAATTGGTCCCTATGTATTTGAATAGATTTGTCTACAAAATATTGTTATTAGAATATCTAACATTTTGATTGTCATTCCATTTTTCCAGATACTCTCTTCATATAATTTTTCCACAGAGCTTCTTTGTATTTAATAACTTCAGTTTCTGGACTTTTAGCTGCTATAATTCCTCTGCCAACTACCACAACATCTGCACCCTTTTCTAGCATAACTTTTTCTGGAGTGTTGTATATCTGACCAAAATTATCTTTAGAAGACTCCAGCTGTACACCAGGTGTGAGTTGTATTAGTCCAGGATTTTTAAATGTATCTCTGTTCTGACACACAAAGCCAGTTAACAATGAGGAATATTTTTCAGCTATTTTCACAGTCTCATTTATATAGTCTCCAGTTATAAGATTACCCTGTACAAAAACATGTATTCTTATTAACAAATAATAACCTAACAATGTAAGTAGAATCATTAAAAATTAATTATAGTAACAGATATATAGAAATCAGAAAACATGTCAAGCTCTAAAGCATCTCTAAAATTAATTCTCATCATTGGTTAATCACAAATGATTGTAAGCTACTCGATCTGGATTAATGATGTTGAGTCTTATTAAATAAATAAATTAAACATATAAACATACACAGACATCATCACATCATTTATTAGTTTATATAAGTTTTCTTGTAAGATCACGTTAATGATGACAGTCTGACTAAACAGTTATTACCGTTTATATCATGTGAACTTTATAATTATTATTAATAAATATTATTATTTATAAAAAATAATTCCATTGTATTTTTATTTAGCCAACTCTTACCTCACTGCTCATTTCTGCAATTAGAAATATGCCTTGACTGTTAACACCATTACATGAAGCTATAGCTTTGATTATTCCTTCACCAGGTAATGAGTGAACTGTAACACAATCTGCCCACTCTGCTACTTTGTATATGCCCTTTAAGTATTGCAAAGCCACAGTGTTTCCAATATCTGCATATTTCCTATCTTCCAATATTAAAAAATTAAACCTCTTTGCTAAACTTTTGAGACTAGATATGAAATCAGTTGTGAAATCCTCAATAATATCAACGTGTGTTTTCACTAAGCAAATATGTTCACCTACTTTTTCTAACACGTCTAAAATGTTTGAGGCTGATGTTAAATCAACGGAGAGACACAGGTTTGTCTTTTTTGTAGCCATTATGGTCAATAAACGTTTTGCCACAGCATTACTTGCAAGTTCAGCTCGTTTCTCATATGAGAGCAGCACACGGTCTTGTGTCTTTACTAAAATAAATAAAATAAAAATATAGTTTGATAATAATATTACATTTACATTCAATAGCTATAAATATATGTATGACATAGTATATTTATAATGTGTACTCATGTCGATACTTCAAAATATTTAGTTTAACTCAGTGGTTTTCCACTGCATATTTGGGTTTCTGACAGATGATATTACAATTTACATTTGAGATTTAAAAATATCATGTGTAATAGAGTGGATGAAATAAAAAAGTTTTGCTGACCCTGCTTAGTACAGAATAAATGCAGGAGAAAGAGTGTGTTCATTTTGTCTATTCATCTTTTGATAGAAAATTGAATTAACAAAATGTAGGTATCAGCAATTCTTTCAATATACTAATTATTCATATATTTTCTATATTATTCATATATTCACAAATGAACTAGTCTAGACAATCTCATAAGCAATGCATAACAAATATACAGATTACAAACCTATTTTAGGAGCGTGAGTCTCTTTTATATATGAGTGTACATTGTTAGCTGTATCAATATTGATTTTATTGTGTTTCACCAATATTTCTATCAAATTTGTCATTGTGAACAACGATTTCACTTGAACTTCATGTCTAGCTAGATTTTCACTACCTCCCTGTTCACGATCCAATATTATTACTGCTTCATTTACTTTCAAGCCTTCTTTACGCAAGTCCTGTGTAGTTTCCAGGACACTTGATCCAGATGTAATGACATCTTCTATTATTAAGCATGTTTCTCCAACTTTGTAATGACCTTCAATCATTTTTTTTGTGCCATAAGATTTAGCCTCTTTTCGTCTCAGAAGCATAGACTTTTTTACTTGTACACTTAACAATGTAGCTATTGGTAAGGCTGTGTATGGTACACCACACAAATGATCAAAATCTTTACCTTTTATTGCCGTAACATGTAGCAAGGTAGATATTAATTCCTGAAATCAGATAAGAGTAATAAAATGAAATAATATTATAAAATTAATTAATTCATTATTATATTAAAGTCAATGTAAAGTTTTGGATTGTTTTGTATTAATACATATTTTTTATTTTGTATTCACGTGGAAACTACTGTTACATTATTTATGTTTGTTGCTGGATATCAATTCGTTACACGAAATATGCAGTACCTTATACAGTGTTTCTCTATGTTTATATTATTATTGCTGTACTTAATATGTTCTTGTTGTAAATGGAAATATAGATCTACTTTTACATACCATTACATCTGGGTAGCTTACTATAACCCTTAGATCAAAATAGACTGGTGTTTTCAAGCCTGTTTTGGTTATGAAGTCACCGAATTTAATTGCATCTATATTGTAAAGTTTTATGGCTAATTCTTCAAGTTCATGTTGCGACTCCATTTCAAGCGAATGTAATAAGCAATAGTAGAGAATTTCAATTTATTATAGGAATACAGGAAATTTCATCACATTTTATTCGAACTAGACCTGAGTCGATCGCGATCAAAGAATATATTGATCGCGATTGATCAAATCACTGTGATTAGATCGCGTACCTACAGTCGGGTCAATTTAATAGGCCACATTTGACATTTGTTCATAGTGAGGTGACCTGTTTAAACACTCCGATTATGGTGAAAAAATCGATATTTACTTCAAACATATGTGAATCGAATACAGTTATTATGGAAAAGTACTTTTTTATAAGATCCCTGTCTTATAAAAAAAGTACTTTTTCACAATAACTGTAATAGGCAAACGAGCAAATGGATTACTTGATAGTAAGTGATTATCGCTGCCCGCAACAACAGACGTGTTGCCGGCCTTTTAAATGTGAATACGCTCTTTTTTATAGGTACTGTATTAATATATTTTACGAGTTTAATTGCCTTAAAATTTTTTAATACCAATTATTTCTCTGTTAAAGAAGTTATTATTGTTTTTTTTATTATAAAACAAAAGAATAACATGTTTTATTTTAATAAAAAATTGACTCAAAAAAAATCAAAATCAAAATAATCTTTATTCAACATAGACCTTTACAGGCACTTATTGACGTCAACAGACAAAACAAAAAAACAAAGCTTAAAAAAAGAAAACAAAAACCTTGTCCGTACGTACGAATAAGGAAAAAAAATAAAAAAATTGACTCGACACCTGTTCGGAAATTGGGAGTGCCTTCTCGAGAAGAACAGGCAAGAAACTCTGAAGGTCTATTTTTTATCTCCTCTTTACAATGTTAATAATTACAATAATATAATACAATATAGTATAAGATACAATCATACCTAATACGATTACAGTCGTATGTATGCTTACATACAAAAATAATACAATAAACTAACTGACTGACTATTAATTCATGGTGAATAATGCCTTCACAAGTAATCATTGCATTCATTTGATTTTTTGAGGGACATCACTTACGTATAGACTTCACTGAACGCAACATTGTAACAACGGTCATTTGTGCATTTCCAAACTAAAAAAATATTGAATATTTTATGTCCGCCATTACAAGGTTAGTTGAGGAATTTTAATGAAATGTCAAATGTGGCCTATTAAATTGACCCGACTTGTAGCATTTATGAATGATCGAGTCACGACCCACGAAAAGATTCGATCACCGACATCGACTGGGTCACGGTAACTCGGTCCTGAGTCACGATCATTATGGCATTTTTGGAGTGACTACCCAGCGCTGATAGCGCTAAAAGCAAATCGCTAAGGACGCCACCACACATTAATGAAGCACTATAAGCACGTTTTTTGTAATTTATACCTACTATACAACGCAACGCAATTCGAAAGTCTGACTTGTTGATAAAATAATTTGAACCTCAAATCAATGGTACTAGCGTCTATTGTAGATATTTTTATTGATGATTTTGATGGAGAATGTTTTGTTTCGTTCTAGTAACATAACAAAATCTGTATTTGCGTGCACAGGTAAGTACGTGATAGATGGAATGATTGGGTTACGAACCGCGTCGAGTGACCAATGAATTACTTAACTAAAAGCAGCCGTAGACATTGTACTTTGGATATATTGAATCGGTGTGGGAAGATTTAAAAAAGTGGAATAATTTCGCAAGTTTTTTTCATCGTTTTGTTTATTCTATTAATTAGTTGTTGGTTGTCCTGTGTATTGAAAACAAATTGTTACAATTCATTTTCGTTTTTATCCTTGTAAATGTTTACTTACCACATTATGAAAGTTAATAGTGGTAATTAATAGCAAATCAATCATTAAATTCGCAAAATGACCAATCGTGATGGATTTATATCCATTTACGAAAGTCTTTAAGCGATACAAAAAATAATAACAATTCAGTGAGTTTTTCGCAGAATTCAACTATGTATGACAGACACGTATTTTATTTCATTTATAAAACTTACATCTAGCAATGAACACTATGAGATATAAAATGTGTGTTAAAAGTTATCTATTTATATATAACATAATCATGTAATAATCGTATCTAAAATATTTGAGTACCAAATTTTCTCGTAGCCCAACCAAACGAGCGTGACCCAAAACGTACAATAGCCACCCGATCAGAGACCCGAGACCTGTTGAACAAACAACCCGCTACCTCAATCAATCGATCATTTGATCGAATCATTGTGATCGAATCACCAAGCGAATGGGTCGCGATCGACTCGGGTCGCAACAAATGATCGATCGACACAGGGCTAATTCGAACGATTTTTTTTTATAATTTTTATTTATGACCTGGTAACATAGACCTTTAAGTCATAACTTATCCACTCAAACGTCTGTCGCCGAGCTGTCATTACCAGATTTGTGGCTAGCAAATAACCTATTTCACTCGAGCACATTATTCTTTTTTCAACATTTTATCTGGAAGCCGCATGTTAGCAGGTTGCGGTTGAGCTGTATAACTGTCTTGTTTTTTGTATAACTGTCCGAGTGTAGGAGTGGCGCCACCTTTTTATCTTTTCGGTGCCATTGCCGTTGCATGACCCTAGTTCTGTGCCATTGTAATCTTTTTAAAGCGATAACATTTAGATTGGTACTATTTTATTTGAATTGTTATTGATCAATTCAAATGTTATTGTTGTTGGCACAAAAGGAATGCGTCATCACTACTTCGATAGGCACTTGATCGTATAATATGGGTCCGAAGTGCATATTTTATCTATATAGTAATATTGAAATATGAATATGTGTTTAACCTCAGGTTGATAATTTATTTCAACTTACTTTTTAAAAACAATGTATTAAGCTAAAATAGTAATTGAAATCTCTAAATCTTAATATTTGTTGGGTGAAAATCGCTCTGAGAAATGATCTTTGTTGTTCACGAATAAATGTGGTGACTTGATGCTATTGTCACAGTGAAAGTGACGTATGTCCGCTGTTCTGGTTGCGTTCATGTAATTATTGTATAATCTATACTTTGTTTCACACTGTACCTTTAAGTAGTCTATGCACAATTTATTCCACATTGGCGGTTCTGTTATGCTTAATTTTGTTAGGCACTTTGTTTGTTTAGTGCAGCAGTCAGTAAAGCTCATTCAGTTGTTGGTGGAAGGTGTGCGGTACCAAAACACCTATTAATGATAAAAAGAAATAAGAAAATATTTGAAACTTGCTTATCCGTTTTGTAAATTTGGGAGAAGTATTAATTGTTATGTATTATTCGTGTATGTGTGATACGAAGCATACAAGTATTTTTTTATTATACCGAAAGAATTTCATATAAATAATGTATATTTATTAAAATTGGTGTGATGGTGTATTTGTGATATTATTAAGTCAATGATTTGTTTCATAATTCCTACACAATGAGATTCTAGGAAATCTATTTATAACACTTAATTAATCTTCGAAGCCGGTAAGTTTTAATTTATTACTTCAACAATTAATAGCGTCTATTTACATAGTTTGAGACTTGCTACCTGAAAATATGATCGATGTTGGGGCTGGGTTAGGTAAAAGTCCACCCTTTAAAGCCGGTTGTAGTGGGGTCTCCTCCCCTCCGATTCGGGATATATGAACAGACAAAGGGTAGTTACCCCTATTCAGAGGGGAGCTTGGGCCTCGGGCGGCAAACTCGACGACTTAGTAGGAGTAGGTAGGGATTAGTTAGCTCCTATTTTTTCTTCTTCACATGTTCCACTCCTACACATTTACATTGATCTAATAGTTTTAGTAATACTATTTTAATATTTCTTTGAAGTTAAATATATTAATATACCAACTTATTAATTTTATAATTTGCAGATTGCAATTAAAATGGACGGAAGTATAGAAGGTAGGTTATGCCCAAAACAATACATAATTTTTAGAGTTTGTTTTGTGCAGATCTTCTTTGACAAGTACCATCTTAGTTACAGAAAATGACCCAAGCAACATGGAATTTGCTCTAAAGAAAAGTCTCTTATCAAGAAATAAATTAGCTATAATTGTAAAGGGGTCTAATGGGAAAATGCAATATTGTTGTGTTGAATGTTCTGCTCGATACGAAGAAAAAAAGAGTTTAGAACAACATCTTTATACACACAATAAGGAATATAGATATTTATGTGGCATTTGTGGAACTGGGTACAATTTCTTATTTTTTACATTGTCATTTAATTAATATAATCAGTCTAAAGTATCAGCACATTTCCATTAACTATTTTGACATAAGTTAGTGTGCATTGTCATTTAATACTAAAACATTGAAAATTCAACAGATTGAAACGGAAAGAACATTTAGATCGGCATACAATGGAGCATCTACAAGTAAGACCTCATGTATGCCAAGTTTGTGGTAAAGGTTTTAAGCGTAAAGAGCATCTAAATATTCATCGGTCCACTCACAATGGAGACAAATCACAAGTCTGCGCACTGTGTAACCGATGTATGTCATTATCATTCAAATAGCTCTTTGCTTAAGAAATCAATTATAATTTCTTTTTTAACAACTTATAATTTCTTTCAGCATTCCATAGAAAAGATCATTTACAGAAACACTTACAAACTCATAGTAAATTCTTCACAGAACATAATTTCAATTCAAATGGTGATGAAGGTTTGATGGATGTCAAACATGAACTGTTTGATGGCGAAGAAACTCAAGAAGGTGGAAGTGATATTGATTATGATAATGAGGTATATTCTTTGCTTTTTTTATTTATTATATTCTTAGTTTTCATGCTGTAAAATCCTTCATCATTATCAGAGAATTGAAGCATATGTAAATTTTTTTGCATGAATTACTTTTTTTTTATAATAATATTTGAAATAAAATTATGTACTATTTGTTCATAAGCAACAAAAAGTATTTTATTTTAATTTATAGGAAGCAGCATAAAATAAAATTACGATTTTAACTCATCAAAATTCACTAGGTATACATTTTCTCAATTTATTTGAAGTCAGAGCAGTATATCTTTTTCATTCACTTAGTTTCTAATCTGTCACCCTATCATCCACTCCCATATCACTTTTAATGTGATCCATCCATTGTTTCTAGTCTTGCTTTATACATACATGTTCCATTCATATTTATGCTCATCACCTTTGTTATTTCTCTTGGTGCATTAAATGTCTTTTTTCTTTTCATCTTGTACAGTTGACATTCATCTAACATTCATACCATTTAACCATTGTAATTTTCTTGTATGCTGAGTGGAGACAGCTCTCAACATTTGCCCTCTATTTTGACAGTACAACAATAAAAAAGATTAACACTTATCTATATTTCAATTATAGATTTTTAACAAATACAGTAATAAATGGTATCATAGAATTATCTGACTATTAAAAAGTTTTATATGAATATATAGTGTTGTTTTTAGGATTCAGAATCTCAAGAGCATAGTGATTGCAATGGTGACTCACAAAGCTCAGACCATGCCGATGTGAAGACACCCATGACCAGCGACAGACCTTACATCTGTGCAGTCTGTTTCAAATCCTACAAGAGGAAGGATCACCTGAAGATCCACAGCTGGACGCATATGAAGAAAGATAAGGTGTGCTCCGAGTGTGGTGAGGGTAAGTAGGCACAGAAATAATAAACCTTCAGAAAGACTTGTCTGTTCTCAACAAAGCTCCCCCGATTTTTGAACAGGTGTAGAGTATTTTTTTTTTATCTTTGTTCATATGCATACACAAAGAAAGTAAGTCTCTACATGCCAATGTTGAATAAAGAGTAATTTGATTTTGAATGGTAAACTAATCGCACTATGTCTGGAGACAATTGTTTTTCAATGTCAAAGTCTCGTTTAGTATTTGTATAGTATTCTCTTAAAAATTTACCATATAAAAATGACAACATGATATGGAATGATAAGTGTTCGCCTGTTTTTTTTAGTAGTTGCTTGCTCTGTGTAAGATGAATAGAGATATGATATAATAGTGATGTTTGGCTTTAGTTTCTAATGGGCCTAGGTAGTTTATGGATTAGGTAATGTGGGGAGATTTTTATAATAAAATCGCGACCAAACCAATAATACTTAAAAGTGAATTGAGTAAAAGCAAAAACGCTCTGCAACATTATTTTTTAAATACAAACATAAATCGTTTTAAAGAACAGTTATGTATAAAGTGATCAACATTTCTTATAATTGCCAATGCTAAATCGTATAACGGATGTTTATCTAGTGGCAGTCCTGCGCTTAGTGCACCGCGAACTGTCTTAGCGGTCGAACGTGTTTGTTTTACATTCTTTAATTTCACAGTCAATTCATGTATTACATAGGAGTGTCAGTATCGTGTAATTTCACAATTCCTCATATTATGTTGTTGACCTCCCAAACTATTAATTTAAGTATCTGTTCTTTCGACGATGTATCCAGAATATCTTTTCTGTCTTTTTTCCTCTTTCACCAACGTAAAGCTTTATGTCTAGTAAGAGTAATTTAACACAAATCATTTTTATGTGTAACTAAACCGAAATCATAGAATGATTTAAAAATGTTTGTATTAATACACATATTGAGAACGTTATAAAAGCGGTATCGCCAAGATTTAACGCAACGTTTTTTCAACAGTCGTGTCAATTAGGCCTTTATAATTATAAATTAACATACAAATTCAGATTGTCAGTGACCATTTCATATGATGACCTTTAGATTTGAACAGTTCTGGATATTATACATAACTAACATACGAAGAACTCGAAGCAAATGTAAACGTCGCGAATTGTAGGTTACTTTGTGGAGTCCTTTATTGTCCATCGCCAGTTGATTCCCGCATCCGGCTGTAAAGTTGCGTAGCACAATGCTCTTCTTTGTGGTGCTCAAAGTCACCTTTTCTCGCTTATTGAAGAAACTGACGGTCAATCCTGTCTTCTCACGGGTACACATTTTTTTATGTTAACTCGAATACGAGAATTATGATGTGTCGATTTGTTAAAAGAGTGAGCATTTTCGAAAATGTTATACATGAGTGCTTGGAGCCTGGCAATTGTCTACAGTGCTAATAAAAATATTGAGGTTTTTAACGAGTGCTTATGAGGCAAAGCAGTAAGACACACGAGTTGTGTGTGTTACAACCTATCAAATGAGACAATTTTGCTATTCTGAGATTTATCTTGTCTCATTACCACAACCTTAATGTCTGAGTATCTCGACACGAATGAAGTCGCCCCCAACATTCAAAGTGAGCACGATTCTAAGAATGGTAACTAGACACCCATTGAAGTTAGGTATAAGAATGATGCGGTGGTTCGTAGCATTGGCCACACAAAAGTTAATCGTGGAATTTATTTACCACATTTTTAACCCAGTTTTTTGTTGAGGCAATGTTGTATAAATGTCAAAGGCTGGAAAGAGATTGACAGTCACTATATTATCAGCATTTTTAAAATGTTGTTGATTTTCGGCGAAAGTTTTGCGAAAATTTAAAAATGGTTTATCATATATTTTTGTGGATAACGTTTAGTCTTATTTAATGAGCGTCAAATAGAACATTTCTGAATAGTCTGTCAATAAATAATCTTGTGCTATGTCGTATTTATTATTCTTGTATAATCCTGTAACGCCAAATTAAAACAAAATATATCTCGATCCCCTAATCTCTTTTGATGTTTTACCTAAAATTATAAACGAAAGGTTCAAATAGTATATTAATATAAATATATTAATATAATAGTATGTTAATATTTTATATTTCAAAATCATCAAATCAAAAATCTTTTTTATTTATCAACAAATAGTATTTCAATTAGAAAAAAAAAATTAAAAAACTTTTTAAAAAAACACGATTTTATTAAAAAGACTAAAAAACCGATCTAAAAACTTGAAAATAAAAATAAAGTCACGCTTTTAGAAAATTTGGGTACATATCAAGAAAAATTTCTGATGACAAAAAGAAATGTAACTCAAAAATTTGTCTATAAAATTTAGCAAATTAGTCCAAGAACTCAATGACTATAAAAGCGTGGGGTTTCAAAATTAAACATTACTCATTTAATGGTCTTAACATTTACACCCCTTTTAATAAAAGCGTGTTTTTTTTAAAGTTTTTTTTATTTTTTTTTTATTTACTACTTTTTAGATCAAATGTTTTTTAGTCTTTCTAACAAACAAAAGTTTTTTCAAACGTTTTTTAGTCTTTGCGTAAAAAGCGTGTTTTTTAAAAAGTTTTTTTTAATTTTTTTTTATTTACTACTTTTTAGTCTCGTGATTATTATAACAAACATAAAGAAATGTACATAATTGTTCAGAAAATGTAGTATTAGAATTAAACATATGCATTATATCAAATTTCTATTCTGTTTGCTTCATTGAACCAATTCTCATATTAAAAAGTTTTTAATTTATTACAACATAATTATGTATTTTTATGATTCGAAAATGATTGAATATTGTATTGTCATCTAGAATACACATGTAAAAAAAATTTGAGCTCGATTTGAGCAGTAGAAGTGGTCGAAAAATCGATTACAAGATTTGATCATGACAAACAAACAAACAAAACAAAACGGACAGAGTAAGTCAATAAAAAGCGTGTAAAAAGCGTGTAAAAAATAGCACTACTTTACTTAGGAAATATATTTGTTTTTTATTTGTGCGTAGTTTCGTGTGC
Organism: Scirpophaga incertulas; assembly: GCA_036419045.1. Lineage (NCBI taxonomy): Eukaryota > Metazoa > Arthropoda > Insecta > Lepidoptera > Crambidae > Scirpophaga > Scirpophaga incertulas. Next base: position 28,191,583 of record CM071632.1, on the reverse strand, counting down.
TAAACTCTAGTTCAGAGGTTTTTAATTTTAAACTGATTTAAACCTAATGCTACTAATGAAAAATAAGTTTTTTTTTTGCAGTGTACTCGTATACGTAACTTAATTTATAATAAGTATTTTATTAAAGTTTGTCTATCTCTTTCAATTCCATAATAATAGTAAAAGACGACAAGTCATTTACTGAGATTTTAGATCTCTACTCAGGTGCTATAGTTTCCATTACATAATAACACCTTTACTGATTCTACTTTTGACAAAGAATCAAGGTGGTCAGAATATTTAATTTCGCCAAATGCCACCTTAGATTATCAAGTTTATTTATAACGAAACCTTAATTCATGTGTCTTTAAATGAAGCTTAACGAACGTAGGCGTACACGTGTATGTTCCCCCGCTACCCCTTGAGGAGTGACGATATTTATATGTGTTATGAATATAAAAATCTCCAACGAATATTATTCATTCTTCAAAATCACGGGCTTCTAAATATATTTACGGGTACGAGCGCCGAACTGACATTTTTTTATAGAAAATTAAAAACGAAGCTAATTATATTATTAGTTATATCCGTGAGATTAGAGCGGCCATATTTGAACTCATTAAACCAGCTGTAAAAAGTTTCAGATGGTGCTTCATTATCGTATCAAATTCTATCATATTTAAATCATTCATTGCACGAAAATTGTTTTGAAATTTTATGCACGGCAATTTTAAATATGTCGCCAAATGACAAATGAACGCACTACACATTTAATAACACAGACGAAGAGCTCCATTTTCAAAATTTACTCTGATATGTGCTAAAAACTTTTAGTGTCGTCCTCGAGCTATCGTCATCTGATTGACAGAGTAATCGATGGTTAGTTCATTGATGGTCAACCTATTCGGCTGCTTAGGCCAAATTTCGAAAATATAATTTTTATCCGGCGTCTGATGGTTGTGTTCTCGTTCAAGTGTTGTTTTTGAAGTGTCCCCGTGAGACTCGTTTGATAGCGAGAGTCCGAAACTTGCAGAGATAAGTTTTATTTAGGCATGTAAGCTACCGCATTATATTGAAAATATAATCCACAGACGTTGTTCTATCTTGAATAAAATATAGTACAGCCAAATATCATTAACTGTACTATTGCATGGTGGATTTTGATGACATTAAAGAGGTTGCATTAAAAATAAGAATCAGATTATTATGTTGATTCCAGCTAGTTTTCATTTGTTTTGCATTCTGTAAAATCGAACGAAAAATATAAGGAAAAAACATCTCATAACTCATTGTCACATGATTATGGCATTCTCCGGCGTTTGTTTGTTTTTACATTATATATACAATTTTAATACATTAAATGGTAAAATTATGAACAATATATAAGATACTATTATGTTAAATATAATATTGACGTTTTGTTATGGTTATTATTGTGTAATATAAGATGTACACAATATCTCTGATATTACGCAGTAGTAGGTAAGTACGCACACACGAGAGACACCAAAACTTGACGCAGGTACGTCCGTCCGTCCTCGGTATTCCCGCGCGGCGGCGGCTTACCCCCTACCCGAAAGTAAATTAGATCCTAGCCGGCCCCAATCTAGTATCCCTTGGTGATGTAAGCCCTCCCCCCTCCGGCGGCCCCCTCATATTGCCCATGGGGGAACGCCCGCGAGGGTCTGAGAGGTCGAGCGCGCTCCTGGTACAAACTACACCGCCGAACCGAGAATGCGGGCGGCCGTTCCAAATTTAAACGAACTTCGAATATTCGAATATTCTCAAGTTCTCCGCCTGAGAACTTTTACTCCTTTTTCTGTTCAAAAATAATATACCTCCCTTATTTGTGTTGTTAAAGTGATTGTATTTTGCAATGATATTACTAAAGGAAATGTACGGCGACCAATGATGTCCACTATTCCAGATTGAAATTCAATTAATTATCATAAAAAGGACTTTTTTTTTTGTATTTTGTCATAGTGTCGCATTGGTTAACCTTGAACATCTCTCAATCAGGATTACTATTTGTAAAAAATAAATTATAAAACTGTCCGCCGAAAACTAGCCACTTGCACAATAACCATCTCATTAACGTTTTATTCGAACAATATATTAATTATAATCTTGCGAATATGGCGTTCCGCGAAAAGTACATTGTGAGAGATTTACCAATTTATTACTTGCAATATTTTTGATTTAGCCAAATTTTTACACGTGAAAAAAGATTTTCCTTATCTAAAATTAATGTACGCTCACAGATACAGTAAAAATAATATTGATAATCACTACCCACTGTTTTTCGGTTCAGTATTGATTATTAAGAATGTGGTCAACATTCTTAATAATCAATACTGAACAGAAAAAACTCTTGCGGATGACTCAGTCAGGATGCGTCTGTTAAGTTGCGGTATAACATTTCTGTATGTAATGGGGCGACCCCATCATCCCATTCCGTGATGTCATTGCCCGTGATGTCATGATGGCGGGAGGGCCTGCGCTGCCGCCATGCTGCGTACGTGCGGCAATGATGCCCCGTCAGCGTGTATGTTTTTCGAATTTCATATATACATTTATCTGATTCTCTAACAATGACGGAAAATATCGTGATACACGTGATACCTTCATTCACCTGTGATGAAATTAAAATATGTATGTAGTCACCCAAACCGCACTGGGCCAGCGTGTTTGACTAAATCCCAATCGCTTTAGCATAGTAAGTAGACTGTAGCTCCTCGGTGGGGACATATTTGAGCTGTGATGATAAAAAAATAGGTTAACCGAAAACTGGTACAAATTCCTCTCAAACAGCTAATTCAAAAAAGCTTTGCGTCATTTTTGTCCAATACTGGATATAACTAGATTCAGATAACACGTTCGTAGCACTTGTCCCACGAAAATAACCGCTATTAGCTATTATCATAAGTACTTAATTCGAGGAGCTTTCGAGAGGTAGGGCGTTTCTGCTTTGTGAGTCAACCAGCCAAACAAATTCCGAGCTGTGTTCTTTCGAGTGACTGAGGATTTTAGAGCTTATCTGGGAGTCGCGTAATCTTCTCAAATGGTACCTACTGACAGCATGATGTATAATGTACCACTGGTGTTGCAAGCACAATAAATCAAAATAAATTTTATTTAAAATGGGCCTTTACAGTTATTGGCGTCAAAACAAAAACTTTAAGTAAGAATACATGAAAAGCTACTTGTACGAGCACACATAAAATAAAGAGTTTTTATTCGTTTATTTATAGGAACAGTGCACAGTACAAAATGTTTTATTTGCATAGTACAAAATTAAATCACTACCACTGTCTGTTCGCTTAAATCTTTTTAACTGCTCAACGGATTTTAATACAATTTTCAGCAATGCAACAGGAATAAACCTGTTACAGTAGAGAAAAGTGTATTGCAAGCGTGCGAAGCCGGGCCAGGTCGCTAGTCAATTTATATTACAAGTTTGAATGTCGGCAATGTTTCTTCGTATGTTGGTATTATTGGTGGCGAACGAGTCTAAATATTAAAACGAATAACTATTCGCGTTTAGTTTTAGCCTCAGACATTAACGACATTGATTGTGACAGTTCCAATAACCAATGTGTTCCCCGCCGCCTACAAGATCTTCTTTCCAACCCAAATTATTTTCTGCCTCTATTTAAGTATATAGTAAACACTGTAGGAAAAATCTAAAATTATTCTAGGATAATTATCACATATTATTATAAGTTGTTAACTTACGTTTTGTTAATTAATATCTTTTGTTAAAGAAGAAGGACTCTCTATCCAAGGTTAAGAATAAAAAATATAAAAAAAAAACTAACAACAATAGTTGTCAAACATTTAGAAAGCTATGTCGAATAGAATAATTACTTATCGCTTTTTTTGTAGTATTTATTTTATACAATTACGTTTTTATGTCAATTATAAGATTTATTTCTTACTAGCAGACCCGACTGACTTCGTCCTGTCAAAAAGTTTTGTAAAGTGGCAGTTTTTTGTTCCTACTTAAAATGACATATGATGACATTAAATTTATTTGACAGAACTAACGTCACTTTTTTTGTCTTCGATTGTTTTGCCAAAGGTTCAAATTGGCTTTTAAGTATTTATACAAATTGTTTGTATATGGGAGTATAAAAAGATGTGGATTTTATATATATAGATTAGTAAACTCAGTTTACTTTTTAGAATACATATATGATTTTTGTACTAAACTGACAGTTGAGTAGAATGTCCAATTGGCACTGAAAAATGGCCGGCTGTCATTTAACCATTTTCCTCAAGTATATTTTGAAGATTCGAAATAGTTTCAAATACCACCTTTATAATTTCGGCGCATTTTTCGTGCGCATGTCCCAACTTCACGTTCGTGTCGAATAAGGAGGGGTGGCTGAAGCTGACATAAAGGGGGTATAAGAAATAGGGTTTCGAAGCTCTAAGGCACAGTGATCTTATCTTTCCTTCTATGCTTTCAATAGTATTACAGCCGAAGCGACTTACTTATAATTTTCGGCGTGATGTCAATTTTATACTGTTAATCGTTTAATACTTACGATTTTAGTCTATTTCTATTTTTCTCTATCTGTTTTTCTTTTTTTATGTTTTACGATTTAATAATAATTTATTATAATGTTATTATTATAAAGTCTGTGGATCAAAATAATTAATATTAATAACAATTTAATTAACTATCTGTGGATCTACGTTACGCGCAGATGATAATTTAGATTATCGTTTTGTTAAATACATATAGAAATATACTTAAGTGATATTAATGATTACGAATCACAATTAAAATTTTATTTCGCGAAATCACCTAAAAATAAACGTAATTTTGACAGTTAATAATTGCTTTATTTATGATTGTACATGTATGATTTCTTAAATCGACACGATCGAATCATGAGACGAACACGAAAGTAAAATTTTACGGAACTGATTTTTTGGCAGCGTGTATATTATTTAGTATATTAATTTATTTCGTCTGTTCTTAAAACAACTACAGGAATCATGTTACTAGAATACATTTTATGAAGCTAAACTCCCATTCTCAAGGGTTCTTTAGCGGGAATATGAAATAAGAAGGGCTGAGCTATGAAATTTGTCGAACATAAACAAAGAAATAAATACAAACAAAACTTTCCGAAAGTACACGAATAAGACAATATTAATTTAAAAAAAATTGACAAAGTTTATTCACAAAGAAAGGGGATGAGATATACACACTTATAAATAAAATACTAGATACCCGCCCCGGCTTCACACGGGTGCAATGAAAAAATGGTTATGGTGGGTTATCCCTAAGAGATAGACATATACTATCGGGGAGTTTTCTGTTGAACTTTTTAAGGTGGACAATACTGTAGTACATTATTTTGGTCTATCTCGTAGGGTTCAGCCAGCGTTCGTGCAATATAAGCGCAAAAAGCGTGCTTATTTACGACATCACATTAGTAACCTCTAAATGTATCAGTGTTTCTCTACTATATTATGCATGTATTATACATATAAACCTTCCTTAAAAATCACTCTATCTATTTAAAAACGCATTTCACGCATCAAAATCCATTGCGTAGTTTTAAAGATCTAAGCATACATAGGGACAGACAAACGGCGGATAGCGACTTTGTTTTAGTAATGTTGTGATATAGGCTGTGTTGTGTTTCGGTGAGTATCTGTGTCGAATAGGACGGGAGGGATCGATACATTGCCACCACTGCGCATCCGACCTCGACTCGGCCCAGCACACGCTGGCGGAGTGCCCTGCGTGGGCCTCCGAGCGCCGAGTCTTGGTCGCAGAGATCGGGCGAGATCTGTCTCCGCTGGCATTGATTGCGGCAATGCTGGCGGACGAGGGAGGTTGGAGGGCTGTGGCCTCCTTTTGTGAAGCAGTGATGCTTCAGAAGATGACCGCCGAGCGGGGTCGGGAGATGGCTGATCCCGCTCGAAGGAAGCGGCGCCGGGCTCGGTAGCACAGCTGCGGCGCGGATACGGCGACCCGGGACGGACCACGCCCCTTCCGTAGCCGGGGGCGTCGTCGGTGGTGGAGATCGGGGGAGGTATTGTAGCCTCCCCCGAGGAGGGCTCCCCTGCAGCGGGGAGCGGCGGCTGGGGCTCCCGGATGTCGCTTGGCGTTCCCGGTGTTTCCTACATGCCTGAGGAAGGCTATCCCTGAGGTTTTTAGTGCCTCCCCCTTCTGGGGAGGAGAGCCCCACATAACCGCCGGCTCGCCACAGCCGGGGTATGTAATGGATTTTCCTCAGGGGAACAAAAAAAAAAGCTGTGGTGTGTAGTGTATGTCAGAGAAAATGTCATGTGTGTGTGTGTACGTAGTACTAGCAATATGTGCTAAATGGCTCATTCATTTTTAAAAATAATTAATAAAAGCCAATAACTTACTATATGTATAATTAAGTTTTGCCGTGTGTATTTGTTTTGTCAATAAACCTCTTTTGTACTTATTTTTAAAACAGTCTACACTCATCGTTATTATGTCATATGCACAAGTATACAGCACTGTGCTTTATAGACATGTTATTAAGGTGCAATATGCTGTGTCAGGATGCAAATGTGATTTCTAATCAAAATAAAAAGTTCTTCTAATTATTCAACACACCTTCTTATTAAGACTAGAGCGATAAGTGCGTTCCATAGCTTGCATGTATACTTTGAGCCAACGCTAATGACGACTTTAATTAATATATAATAAAATCCTAATTCTAAACCGACGTATAAGAGGAGCTAATAATTTCATATAATTACTTATTCTTTTTCATATAACTCTGTTAGGCATGTTACGTACGTATCAATTTGGATCTGGTTATGGATAAGAATGTACATAAGACTAATACTATATCGGTTTCGGATACTGTTAAAGACCTGAAATTCTTTTATCTGTTAGTTTAGAATACAGTTGGTCACGTGTTTTACATTTTTCAATTTAGAAATAATGAATACAAAATGTGGGATTTTAATGCCTAATGTGTCAGCTTTGACAACAAAACTCTGTCAATGTGTATTACCATGGCTATTTGACACATTTATGTCGAATATGACACTTTGTTGAATCGGATATCCGATAGTTCTTGTTAAGGAGCTCCCCTATCTCCCTTTCTGACTGAACGAATAAGCGGAAATTACAGTTTAAAACAGAGATTCCCAAACTTTTTTGTGTCGTAGACCCTTTGCTATGTTTTTCGTTTTTGGGTAGACCTTATATTGAATGCCTATATCCTATAACTTACAAAATTTTATAAACATATATAATATACATCTTAAATTAAATGATAAATCTTTATTTTTCAACGGTACTTTATAAATATAATGTATTTGTTTTTATATTAGAATATAGTATAATGTAAGTAAATATGTACTATCAGTGTATGTTGAAATCCATTATCGTAGACCCCCATTTTCATTTCATGGACCCCAAATTTTCTTTTTCGCTCACGTAGACCTCTTGCAGGTTTTCATAGACCTCTAGGGGTCGATATAAACCACATTGCGAATCACTGGTTTAAAACTTGTATCAAAATAATGTTCTAATTTTGGGTTAATGCTGCCATTTGTATTCAAATTCTTGATTCATTCTTACTATTTCACTTTGTATGCCAACCGGGAACCGCTATTTCGAAATACTTTTAATTCCATTAATGATTTTGTGAGTGCTCATATTTTAGCGGCATTCACTATAGTAGTAATGAACATGGAGTGTATTTTGAATTTATTTTTTTGATTTGCTTCCGAAGGTAGCGATTACAGAGCCAGATCATATACGAATCACTTAGTGAGGTTCATGCCAACCTTTGAGTTTCTTCGCATGCAGGTTGCTTTCCAATTTTCCCTTTAACATAGGAGATCGGGATGTGAATTATTGTAAAGTTTAAACAATTAAAAAAAAATTATGATACATACATTAATTGACTTCAGATTTCTCCTGCTTGAAGGCCAGTGCCGAGTAGAAATCATTGCGTTTTTTATCTATGGTATGGTATGGCATTTTGACAGTTATTTTGTATTTGTCACATCGCTACATTTATAAAAAACTAGCTGGCCCGACAGACGTCCTGTCAAATGTCTCAAATGTCATGTTGTCCCAAATGTTATTAAATAAATAGTTTAGCTAAAAAATCAATATCTAGATGACTGTATTGTAAATCTAAACCATCCTCGAACCCCATGGAATATACACAAAAAAATTCATCAAAATCGCTTCGTGCTATCTGGACTTATAGCGTCAGGAAGGAAAACCAAAAAAATAACTGGCGGTTAACTCAAGTCGAGTGTTAATATAATAAGTCGATAAGAACACCAAATCTTAAAGATTGCTTAAAGCAGTCTATGTCAAAGATACGGCCCGCGAGCCGCATCCGGCCCCCGGGCCCTATCAATAAGGTCAGCGATCGCAATGTGTCACAGAAAGAAAAATCGTGTTTTTAGAGCCTTTAGACTTCACTCAATTCCTCTACAGAAGTTTTAAAATGGGTACACAACATTTACAAGTAGTTTCAAAGGCAGCGCGTGCCTAGACAAGCGAGAGAGATAGACAGTATCGCCATCTCTTAGCAACAAGTGGAATATTCCACGCGCTTCCAGCCTGGACTAGAACTTTCGTTAGCGATATAAAAGGAATGCGTCGGCGCGACGTAAGTCAAACCACGTAGCCTCGTCCTCTCAGAGAGCGACTACTAGAAGAGGTCAACACAGCTCCCACGGAGCAATGAAGCCAAGACGGAGGACCATCCCCGTCACCCCAACGACCCGGCAGTAGTAATTGCGGGCGCGGAGACCACTGCAGGGGGCCAACAGAGCCCCGAACAGTTTCCTTCGCTCACATAGCGAAGATGGATGTCCCGACGACGACGTAAGTCAATTGAGTCGAGGAATCGATACGGAGAAGGATTTTCGTTGTATTGTGAAATAGTGATCGTGAAGATATTGGGCATTTTTTTTTGTCGTGCGTATGCAATATCAATATCTCGAAATTTGGTTCTTCAACCGAAGGAGAAAATTAAGAAATTTACTAACTTTTCACTGGCTGTTGAGGAGAGCACTGATACTGTTGATACAGCTCAACTTGCTGTTTTTATACGAGGTATTAACAGTAACTTTGAAATAACTGAAGAACTATTATGTGCCGACACAAATTATCATAATAATAATAGTAACAGGCCCCACAGAATACCCGTGGTCGTGGCGTAGATGTCGCGACCGTTTGCGGAGTGGGGAACTTTTTGGTACCCATATATATTGTATCTATATATTAAGTATTATAAATATTGTTAGTGTACCAAATAAACATTTTTCTTTCTTCTTTCTTTCTTTCTAAAGTGCTTTCCACTGACAGGTACTACAACAGCAAATGATATATATTCTGCGATTGAGCATTTGATAGCAGAATATGAACTCGACTGGAATATACTTAGCAGCAATACAACGGATGGCGCTCCTGCCATGACTGGCAAACATTCGGGTGTTGTAACTAAATTAAAACAGAAAACATCAGGGAATTTTGTGAGATTTCACTGTATAATTCATCAGAAATCATTGGCATCCAAACATTTAAAAATGGACCATGTCATGCAACCTATAATTAAAATAGTAAATTTTATAAGGAGCAGAGGACTAAATCACCGACAGTTCAGGCAGTTTTTACAAGATGTGAACGAACATTTTTCTGATGTCCCTTATTTCACCGAAGTTCGTTGGCTCAGTCGAGGAGTAGTTTTAGAAAGATATTTTGCGTTACGTGACCCTATTCAAGATTTCTTGTTAGAAAATGGCAACCCAATTGATTATGATTGTCATAATCGACTGGTGGGTTGATTGTGCCTATTTGGTAGATATAAATAAACACTTGACTGATCTGAATGTAAAGTTACAGGGTAAAAATCTGATTGTCACTCAAATGTATTCATGTATTCAAGCCTTTGAAACAAAGCTGAGGCTGTGGGAAAATCAGGTAAAAAATCAAACTTTGGATCATTTCCCTCATTTAAAATCATTTGGCACAGTGAACCAAAAAAAAAAGGATCAATATTCTCAACTTTTGCAAAATCTGATAATGGAACTCAACAACAATCGTTTTGAAGACTTCCATAAAATGAATGAAATGGAATTCCCAATTTTCAACAATCTATTTAATTTTGTAGCTTCACAGGCACCAGTTCATTTGCAAATAGAGTTGATAGATCTTCAATCGGACAGCATTTTGAAAGAAACATTTAAGGAGGTTAACGCTCTTACGTTTTATACACAATATTTCAAGAGTTTGGATAACTACCCGGAATTAAAAAAGCATGCAGCACGCATTCTGTGCATGTTTGGTAGCACCTATTTATGTGAGCAGATGTTTTCCGTCATGAAAATAAATAAGAACAAACATCGCACAAGACTTACCAATGAACATCTCCAATCTGTTCTTGAAATAATTACAACAAATATGATACCTGACATTAATGAGCTTGTCAAACACAAGAGTATCTGGATCCTCCAGCTCAAAATAATTACCCTCTTTTATAACTTTAATATGATTTTTGACAACTGTATATTTCATATACTATATAGTTACATGTATAAATAAAATAATTAAGTATTTTTTTTTTCATTTGTATCTGGCCCGCTTACACTTTCTATATTTAATATGTGGCCCTCTGCAAAATTGAGTTTGACACCTCTGGCTTAAAGTATAGTGTATTATAAATTTTCCTACGTTACAGTACAAAGAAAAAAATCAAGCTTCCTATTAATTACTGCAATGGTTGGTTTATTTATAATGTTACATTCTCCGTCGACATGGATGATTATATTATATCCAATTTTAATTTACAGTTATAACAATCTTAGTTATTTATAACTACCGTCTCTTTTGATACGTCTATATTTTTACACTCATTGCAAAGCTGAACATAACCATCTGCGGCTTCAGCATAGGTCCGTCCAAAAAAAATCTTTTGATACGATTAGGTACAGTATTTTCGAGCAACGTGAATATTAGCACTACTTCCACGTAGAGCCAAGGACAGCAAGAGGAGAGGAAATGGGGATGCGAGACTATTTGATTGCTTTACAATGCGGTAGGGGGGTTAAATTTTTCTCAGCAGCGGCAGTTTCGGTAATTTAGGAGAACGAGGTGATCAAACGAGAGTCGTAATTTTAACAATTTATTTTCTACCATAAAACGAGGGAAGGACGCTTCCAAGTCTATTACATCAATATATGATTTAGAATATATGGGAATATAAGAAGAACCTCTGTTTTCTCAGTAATGTCGTTATTGGAGACACTCCCACATACAGGCGTGGGAATGTCGCATGATAACCTACGTTTATTACAGTTTGTTGCATTTTCTTAGACCTCCTTGGTATGTATATATGTCAGTAGAATTCTCTTGATTAAGACTACCGAGTCACCTAATCGGTAGCATTCACTGAATTCTCCCACGGCGTCTAAGATACACACACACACACACACACACACACACACACACACATAAAATCCTATAAAAAGAAAAACCAACACTTTAAATTATAAAAAGGATTAAATGAACATATAAATTTCGGTTTTACTAGGGCTTAATTAAGCAATAACCGGCAACTCCAAATAACCTCCATCCACTATTGTTTTATAACAGACTGTTGGCACAAGTCCTTGTTTAGACTCTGCAATGACTTACTTTTTTTTAGTCAATAAACCCCTTGAGCTTTGACATCGCTCCAAATGGAACGTTTCCCTTTAATTTAACATATAGCCATTATTTCATTCCGTATATTTCACGCTGACGGTTATCCTTCGTCGGATAAATATCGGATTTTCAATTTTCACGTTTCAATTTTATCCACATACCTTCACTTAACCGATGCAAAATTGACACACGCAATACTTTTTATAAACTCGCGCGTAATTGGAAGTTGGGTGTTATTGATCGATATTGACGGTTGCTGCTGTATTTATATAATAGGTTTAAAATCTTCAATGATAAAAATGATAAATAGTGGTAAGGTGAAATAAAAGGTATCCGAATAAATTATACTAGAAACTCTAAAAGGGTATGGCGTTGGACGCGTTTTTTTTTAGAACGGATAAAGTCTTGAGAGATTCTATAATACTTGTAAATATAAAAACTGTCTAGGCGTCAAATTATTTTTAGTCTTAATTAGGCGTTGCATTATTATAGAAAAATACGACATACCACAAAATCAATCAACTATGGATCACGGGCTCTTTTTATTTATTAAATTGTCGAAAACAATCCATAGGAGTCTATAAATAAAACTTGTAAAATTAAAATGTAATAAATTAGAATAAAATGTAATAAATAATCAGCCAAATAGCCTCATTATCAATTCCGAAATGGCAAAAGAAACATCGACTGCTCCATCTTTTTTGATCAAATAGAATTTGTGTTTAGCTTATTAGAAATGCTCACGTAACGAATAGTTACATATTTTGGGCGACATGTAACAGTATGAACCCGTAAACTTATCTCTTTAGTGCAGACTACCATCAAATGTTAGGGCTAATCCCGGGCCGTGCAGCGGGGGGCAGTGAGATGTCATTACTCTGCCTATTTTGTCGGCTGGGTGAACATGAGCTTACCCCGGTTACAGGGAGAGCGGGCTTGCCCCCCACACGACCCGATGCGGTTTCTACGTAACTAGGTTTCCCAACTTTAACAACAGATATCGGGACATTTATTAAAATTTACATATGGATAGACACGTGCGTTTTAAATTATATAACAACAATAATAAATCCGATTTCACGACTGAAAATTGAGAAGGCTTTCGCAATTTTGCGAACAGGTATAAAGTAAATTATTTTTCCTTGATCGAATGCATATACAGGGTTTTTTTTTAAACCTTACATTTATTTTCCCATCAAGAAGTGCTTATGAAATCCTAAAGATTAGTTTTATTTATAAAATAACTTTAATCACCTTACTTTACATGACATATAAATTTCGGTCTCACTCTTACAAGTGATGTAATAGAATCGGAGGGAGACTATCAGGGTAGTTTTATTGGATACCTCCGTTTTTTTTTCCCATGGGGGATGGTAGTGAATCCTCATAGGGGGCGCGCCACCACAGTGGTCGCTATGACAACCCCCTGGTGCTTGGACGACCTCGCACCGGATACCACCCGCAACCGGTCTAAGGCGGGTGGTTATGTTGGACTCTAGCAGAAGGCCAGCTAAACACTACCTACAGCCTTTGGTCGGGCGGAAGGCCTGGGACCCTATCGGCTTGAACTAACGCTCCCGCCCTCCAGAACGGGGGCGGTGCATAAAGGATACCTCCGTCTTTCCTGCTTCTACTGCATAACATTACTGTTGGCATTATAGGTGTTCCAGCTTGAAGGATAAGGTAGGTAGTGAAGTTATCGGGTAACGTGGCATTAAATATTATGTCACAAGTTGGCAACGGATACAGTGCTTTGTGGGGCTTGCAGATATTTTGTGAATCTCACAGGAACCACGTGTTATAAGCCACTATGACCATCTACAATCAGGGCAATTTGCTTGTTTGTCAATGTACAGCAAGAAAGAAAGAAATAGAGTTGTTCGGTTAAATCAGCATTTGTTCAACTGATTGTAACGTATTCTGACAACCTAAGGTGTTGAATGAGGCGGTTGTTTATTCCAAACGTTATGCACCAAAAGTAAAGTATTCAAGGAGGTTGGAGCGATAAGTTGTATCTAGCGCGAAGGCTCTGAACACGCTATTGTGTTCTCCAACTAGCTAGTATGACTTGCAATCTAACGCTAGGAATATTGTTGCCTTTTGTATTGATTAGCACCTGCGTTTGAAGTGTCACTGCGACTATGTTAATTTTATCAGCTGTCAGCTTCATAGTGTATCTGTCAATGCGACAGTTGTCATAATTTACATAAAAAAATTGGCGAACTATCATTCACTCGTGAACGTATTATGCTAAAAAATACAATAGGAGGGCATGTATCGTTAGATGACGCAGTAATCAGGAGTTTTGATTGGTTAAACGCAACGGGTCGGTTGCGTTTCAGCTGCGTTGTAGTATCTATTTATTTATATAGAGACAAAGCTCTAAAAATGGGGCGTCTCTTGCCTCGTGTGACGCTTGGCAATACTAGTCGTAGGGTGTGTTAGCCTGAGCTTGTCCTCGTTGCTACAAGGTCGTAGGTACAAGTCGGCTTACCTTAGCTGGAAACCGGAATTTTATTAGTGTCTCTATCGCCAGGTTTAGCAGTTATCGCTATCAACCGCGATGAATATTTTTAATGTACGCACATACGCTGTGTAACCTTATGAGGCAGTTTAGTTTTGTTTGTCCCATATCAAGTATTGGTGTCGTACTTATATCTAGATATTTATTTGGAAGAGTTCATTAGTTACGTAATATTTTGTAAGCGTATCATTAAGGTCTAGAAATGTCAATAGTAGTTAGTGCATCGAGAAAGTCCGAGGGTGTTGTTGATATTTACCTAGTTATAAGTCAAGGGCATCACTAGCCCGCATACTGATACATATTATTATCTACATGTTAAAATCAAATAAAAATTTCAAATTAATAAAGAATGTCTTATATTAGAATACCTTCCCAGAAATTGTTTTTTTTTATTATGGATTTTACGTAGCATTTAAAGTTATTCTATTTTTCACAACAAAACATTGTTTGTTATTTCGTTTGCCACGCTTGTCACTTCTTCCGTCAAATTCATTCGCTATCGCTAAAAACTCATATATAAAGTATTGAATCTTTGAGAAGAAAAAACCTTTATGTGCGCGAATATTGTGGTGCGCCTGCCTATGTAGTAATGTTTCTTTTGCGCATATGTAGTATTTTTTTTGTGATAAAGGTCTTTCATCTTATACAACAATTTAAACCTTTTCGGATAAATGCCTTTTTGTCTGAATCTACTTGGAAAAATTAGAAAAAAAAACATGAAACCAACGTTTTAACGAATGAACGTTAAGTGTATTTTTATACAATCCCTTTTGAGTTGCTTAGGGAATAATGTATTAAGTACTTAGTATTGCCGGTTTTATTTAATCAATGAGTAGTTGGAATAAGAGAAATTTCGTAGCACTTACCTTTATGATATATTTTTTCGAAATAGAGATGTAAAAATTTTTACCCTAAAGGATTAAATATAGTTCGCCGAACTCCTCAGAACATAAAAATATGGATGAAAACTAAAAGTACATAGAATAAAATTCCGATATAACTCTGGCGAAGCCGCGGTCAGAAAGATAATTAATATATTCCTAAGTCTTTTGTTAATGTTAAGTAACGGTGAACAGTCACCGTCGGTCGTAAGATGGATGGACCAATCAAAGTTGGTAAATATGTTAAGGTCCTCTGTGTGTCAGAAGGCACGTTAATTATTGAGTCCGGTTACTGTCTTGTCGATTTGATTGCATGTGATGGAACCAGAATGTGAGCTAACGTAATCTAATTTCTGATGAGATCGGACAAAGAGTTTAGTTTATTGTGTACTCATCGCTTCATCAGTATTTAGTTTAGGACCTGGAGTAGAATCGGTAATCTGTACCATGATGTTATGGTCCCCTCTTGGGAATACAAGCGTCCCGCTAGACTTCTTTGACCCTATTCGGTTTGAACTGTCCTTTCCGCGGTGATTCCTGCCTGATAGCACATGAGTAAAGAAACGATATTTAAATACAAAAAATAATACAAAAAAAATTGTTTATACAAAAATTGTTGGCCTTTTTGTAAGGAACAACTTTTCCATTTAAAGTTTTCCATTAAAATGATATTTTCAGAGTAAAAAGGGAAAAAACACTTTTTTGAGACTTCAGCGCCACCTACAATACGCATTATTTGTTGTATGACATTACAACAATGACATAAATTGTAGTACTCAACGCCCTCTACAATTTTTATTCGGAAAAAAATGGGGTCTTGCCTTGAGAGGTTATTGTTGCTTGGGAAAATTTTGTAGTCGCATGGTGTCCGAATTCCCGCTTCGTAGCATATATTTTGTCCGCCCCCATTTCAGGAGTTTCGATGGAACTAGCGAAATGTATGACTACACTGCCGCCGCCGACCCCTCGGAGAACAGGAGTGACGCAATTTATCAAATTAAAGCTGCGAAGCAAGAAGCAAATGTAACTTTTTTTCTACGAAATTTACTAGCATCACTAATCATTTCTACTTAAGAGACAAGTTCTTTCTTTTCTAGTTGTCTTTTAGTATTACGGAACTCGACGAACGCATTTTGCCCCCGTACCGTGATCATCGAAATGTGTGATAGAGCGATCTATAGTTATTTACTGTCATAATGCGAAATACATTGGTGGTCATGTTAAAGTGCCTGGGCTGGTGGTACTCGTAAAAATGTAGTCGATATCGGAATACATCGAATTTTTCTCGTCAGTGTGTAGGTTTTTAGGTAGGTAATTCAATTTTAATATTACACTCCAGTATTCCCGTCACTAATTTGAATCTGACCTTCTGGTCTAATCTGAATGGCGTAAAGGGTCTGTCCCAGGGTTTAGTTTAAACATAGTGTGGAAACGCAAGTGGGGGACGGTGGGAGGCCCCACCCCCCACATGATGGGCCCTGGCGGCATCATCGCGCGGATCGATAGCAGTCATTGACCACAGCTGCCAGCTACAGGCTTCACTATTTCAATTTGATATCACTCATCCGTCATACCGTCGAACGGCAGTTTAATGATAATTCAAAGGCAGTCAGCAATTTGCATTTCAATGTGTTAAGATCACTTACTTTGTCGTTTTCTACTCGTCACGCCATTTTTTTGATACCCTATTGAATGTGGGTAGTACACGAAAGGCCAAATATTACAGCACTTGGGCCGCTCTTAAGTCGGTGGAAATAGCACTGGGCTAATAAGGAGTGAAGTCCGAGTAGAGTTCATTTTCATATGAAATACTGCTCGTAGCGAATTTTTTTTACTATCCTAACCTTGTACGGTTTTCTATTAAAATGGTAGTTGTATATATAATCAAGTTGTATATATTTGATCAAGACCCTTAGAGCTTTGGTGTCCGAACATACGAGTGTTTGCCAGTTTTCGAACCCGAAAATAATTTGACACACAGGTACACAGGAATAAAACGATACTGATTAAGTTTAACGCAAAATTGCATTTATTTTTGATATTATACCTAATATACTTATTACTTTTTAATCAGTATATTATCTAAGTACAAAGTTTTATTTAATATATTTATTTTGAAGTATTATAGTACACCCAGCAACACATTAGACTACATTTTGAGCTTGAGATAGTTATTTAGATGCTCCAGTAACTAGTGCTTCTTACAACCTTCAAATAGAGCTTCACAATTTCTTCCCTGTTCTTCTGGAGAAGGCTCTCCCAACTTTTGGTTGGGTGTAGTAATATTTTTTTACCTTTTTTTTGCTCGTACAAATTTTTTGCTCTCATAAACTTGTAGTTGTTTGGATGTCAATAAGTTCTTGTCCAGGTAAATTTCATAAAGATTATATTGATTTTATTTAACACAATCAATATAAATAAAATAAAACGATACTGATTAAGTTTAACGCAAAATTGCATTTATTTCTGATATTATACCTATACTTATTACTTTTTAATCAGTATATTATCTAAGTACAAAGTTTTATTTAATATATTTATTTTGAAGTATTATAGTACACCCAGCAACACATTAGACTACATTTTGAGCTTGAGATAGTTATTTAGATGCTCCAGTAACTAGTGCTTCTTACAACCTTCAAATAGAGCTTCACAATTTCTTCCCTGTTCTTCTGGAGAAGGCTCTCCCAACTTTTGGTTGGGTGTAGTAATATTTTTTTACCTTTTTTTTGCTCGTACAAATTTTTTGCTCTCATAAGCTTGTAGTTGTTTGGGTGTCAATAAGTTCTTGTCCAGGTAAATTTCATACAGATTATATTGATTTTATTTAACACAATCAATATAAATAAAATAATTTTCGTTCGCAGTTTTGCTTGCGATTTTCCAAAGTGGTTTATATAGGCCCCTAGAGGTCTGTGACAACCTCCAAGAGGTCTACGTGAACGAAAAAAAAATTGGGGTCCATGAAATGAAAATGGGGGTCCACGATAATGGATCTCAACATACACTAATGGTACCTATTTACTTACATTATATTATATTCTAATATAAAAACATATACATTAATTTTAAAAGTACCTATGAAGAAAAAATATTTAATTTTAAGATTTATAATATATATTTTTACTAGCTTTCCGCCCGCGGCTTCGCCCGCGTTATATTCGAATTTCCCACAGGAAGGATATGTTTTAACAATACTGCCATACAACCTTTCACCCCCTCCTTTCAACCTTTTACAACCCTTTTCTGCTTTAAAAGGTAGCCTCTGTCCTTTCTCAGGCTCCAGACTATCTGTGTACCAAATTTCATTTAAATCGGTTCAGTAGTTTTAACAATATTTCCATACAACCAATAATCCCTCCTTTCAACCTTTTACAACCCTTTTCAACCTTTTTTGCATGAAAAAGTAGCCTATGTCCTTTCTCAGGCTCCAGACTATCTGTGTACCAAATTTCATTTAAATCGGTTCAGTAGTTTTGGTGTGAAAGCGGAACAGACAGACAGACAGACAGAGTTACTTTCGCATTTATAATATTAGTATGTATGTATGTATAGTATGGCACAAAACAATGAGCTTTTCCACAAATACTATTTTCACAGTACTTTTGATTAAAATTTCACCGTCTTCAATTTTCACAGATGACACTCCAGTTTTATTTATTTGAGTTCATTAAAATGACGATAACTTTTTTTTTAATGAACCGATTTTGATGAAACAAAGTTTAGATATTATTCTGAGTTAAAACAAAGCAAATAGTGAAAGTTTCAAGCAAATCGGTTCAGTACTTTCGGAGATAAACGTGAACATACATACAGACAGACAGACAAAAAATTCCAAAAATTTTTTTTTGCTTTCTAATAATCTATTTAAGTGCCCCTCTATCCATTTCAGTCAAAAATACTAAATGTACAGACAAAATATTTTTACTGTCTTATTATATGTATAGATATTTTTATAAAAATTTTTAACTTGTAGGATATAGGCATTCAATATAAGTAGATGGTCTACCCAAAAACAGAAATATAGCAAAGGGTCTACGACACAAAAAGTTTGGGAACCTATGCATTAGATGATAATCCTCGTTTCACCGTTCTTAGTGTAGTAGTACGTAGGTGTAGTATAAGGGCAGAATTTTCATAATAACTGTTAGTATTCCAAATATGAATGAATGAAATGGATTTCATGAGACACGTATATACATTAAAGTAGCACAAAAAAAAACAGCTTAAAATCAAAAGCACACAAATATCAGCTCGGATTTATCCAGCAGCCTTAGCTGCACGCTTCTCTTGTAACTGATTAGATAAGTTTATCCAGCATGTATGAAGAGGCGGCCGTGAATCACAAAGTGAGTCAGTGATTCAGGGTATGTTATTTAACATACATGTGTATACATACCCGTGCCGATTCATATCGAAGCGTTACCTCGTGGCAGTGATGGTGTAAGTTTAGTTTAATTGAACATTAAAAACTAAAACTAATGTAATTGGCTAGCGATTGGTAGCTTATTTAGTTTCAATTGCGATTAAAATATTAGTGTCAAAATACACGTAGAAAACAAACAAATCTAATCAATGAATAAACCAAAAAAAAAAAATTTTTAAATACACAATTAGTTTTTTTCTTTTTCAATTCGAAACATTTAATTGATAAAGTAAGAGTTAAGGGATAATTTATGCAAGTCATTTTGGTACTATAGTAAGTACAGTCTGTATTCAGTCGCCTAACGTAAAATGGAATTGTGTAGTCGTCATTTTGTCATGCGTTCATTCATATACCTCAAACGTACACATCTCGTAATATAAATAAATAAAGTACAAAAGGCGGAATTACGTCACGAAAATTCTGTTTGGTGCAGACTATTATTAAAATTATTATTAACTTACTATCTAATGCATTCATTTATTAGATACTGAAAAATAGTTCTTCATATATGTAGATTGATGTGCGGTATGAAAGAAGATTTAGTAATAAAAATCGAGAAAAGAATGCTTAGATGGTTTTGACACGTAGAAAAAATGGATGAAATACGACTTACGAGAGAAATCCATAAGGCCAATATGGATGGGCCAGTACATTTACAATAAATTATGTCGTTATCATACATGTGTTTACAATTTATACGGGAAAACAAATATTTACACTTTAGAATGTAATGTCTTCAAATCAACACCAAGCATTGGCATCATTTAAATAATCATTGACTTTGTAATAGCCCTTACTCATTAGCGTCTTTTTAACATGTACCTTGAACTTATGAAAAGTCAATTCAGCTACTCTATGTGGAATCTTGTTATAAAAATTTATAAATTTTCCCACAAACGAACCTCTTGTTTTTTGTAGCCTGTACGTTGGAACGGCAAGTTTATTTTTATTTCTTGTGTTTAAATTATGCATTTAAAAATTAGTATGAAATTTAAGTTCGTTCGAACATTCGGTGGAATGCTTTAAACGACAGCAGCGGCGGCCTTAGTAGGCCAGTCATTAAAGCCTGAAACCCGAAAGAAATTAGTAACTCGCTAAAATGTTGAGGGGTCATTAAGGAAGGTGAAATACCTTACCGTGTGATTTTGCAGCGCTCTGGGGTGTACGGAAAGGGTAGAAAGGGATGAAAAGTGATTTTTGTTAATAACATTGTCAAAAAAATTAGTAACACGCTGCAAACTTAGAATTAGGTTGTTCTCATTGTTTTGTAACGTGTATTAATTTTGCAGCGTTTTGCAATGTACGGAACATTGTTATTATTAAAAAGCAGTAAAATTTGTTAATAACAAGGGTTAAAAAATTAGTAACACGCTGCAAATTTGGAATTAGGTTGTTTTCATTGTTTTGTAACGTGTATTAATTTTGCAGCGTTTTGCAATGTACGGAACATTGTTTATTATTAAAAAACAGTAAAATTTGTTAATAACAAGGGTAAAAAAATTAGTAACACGCTGCAAATTTGGAATTAGCTTGTTCTCATTGTTTTGTAACATGTATTCATTTTGCAGCGTTCTGCAAAGTACGGAACATTGTTTATTAATAAAAAACAGTAAAATTTGTTAATAACAAGGGTTAAAAAATTAGTAACACGCTGCAAATTTGGAATTAGGTTGTTTTCATTGTTTTGTAACGTGTATTAATTTTGCAGCGTTTTGCAATGTACGAAACATTGTTTATTATTAAAAAACAGTAAAATTTGTTAATAACAAGGGTAAAAAAAAATAGTAACACGCTGCAAATTTGGAATTAGCTTGTTCTCATTGTTTTGTAACGTGTATTCATTTTGCAGCGTTTTGCAATGTACGAAACATTGTTTATTATTAAAAAACAGTAAAATTTGTTAATAACAAGGGTAAAAAAATTAGTAACACGCTGCAAATTTGGAATTAGCTTGTTCTCATTGTTTTGTAACGTGTATTCATTTTGCAGCGTTCTGTAAAGTACGGAACATTGTTTATTATTAAACAACAGTAAAATTTGTTAATAACAAGGGTAAAAAAATTTGTAACACGCTGCAAATTTGGAATTAGCTTGTTCTCATTGTTTTGTAACGTGTATTCATTTTGCAACGTTCTGCAACTAACGGAATATTTTTTATAATTAAAAAACAATGAAATTTGTTAATAACAAGGGTAAAAAAATTAGTAACTCGCTGTAAATTTGTAATTAGCTTGTTCTCATTGTTTTGTAACGTGTATTAATTTTGCAGCGTTTTGCAATGTACGAAACATTGTTTATTATTAAAAAACAGTAAAATTTGTTAATAACAAGGGTAAAAAAATTTGTAACACGCTGCAAATTCGGAATTAGCTTGTTCTCATTGTTTTGTAACGTGTATTCATTTTGCAGCGTTTTGCAACTAATGGAATATTGTTTATAATTAAACAATGAAATTTGTTAATAACAAGGGTAAAAAAAATAGTAACTCGCTGTAAATTTGTAATTACCTACCTCGTGTACAGCATTTTATAGTAACTATCAAATTTGCAGTGTTTTGTAACAAACGGAATATTGTTTAATAGTTACTATATAAACAATTTTTTTACCGTGGGAGAGCCATTCTTCGCCACGAATTGGGCCGGCTCGACCGGAGTGATATTACGGCCTCACAGAAAACCGGCGTAAAATAGCGCTTGCGCTGTGTTTCGCCGAGTGAGTGAGGGTACCGGAGGCCCAACCCCCCTTATTCCCCTCTATTCCCCTTATTCCCTTTTAAAAGGCCGGCAACGCATCTGTGACTCCTCTGGTGTTGCTGGTGTCCATGGGTAACGGTTATCGCTTACCATCAGGTGATCCGTTTGCTCGTTTGCAGCCCTATGCTATAAAAAAAAAAAAATTATTTCAGTTAGTAACAATGGTCAAAGAGTCGGCTAAGAGTTGCAATGTAGAGAAAATGTTGCCAACGCTATTTAGAAACACTTGTGGCGGCATATCAAAGCGCCGCACACAAATTAAAAACACGGTCGGTGTCCTTTGTAACGCCGCCAAAGAACGCCGCGTCCCCTGTGCGCCTCCGAGCCAGCGCGGCTCCCTTTGTCGGCGCGGTATTACAAAGGGGAATTACCTTGGCGGCAAAACCAAAAGAGATTTCAGCAGCAAGGAATCGATTGATGTCGGAAGAACAACCTATGTTCTTACCAATTCGTAATGTCTATTTATGTTGCAGCGTTTTACAACATACGGAACATTGTTTATAATTAAAAAACAATGAAATTTGTTAATAACAAGGGTGAAGAAAGTAGTAGAACGTTGCTAATTTATAATTAAGTTGTTTTTACCGTTTTGAAATGTCTATTAAATTTGCAAAGTTTTGCAACAAATTGAATGTTTATTATTAAAAAGCAATGAATTTTTTTAATAACAAGGGTAAAATAATTAATAATACGCTACAAATTTAGATTCAAGTTGTTTTAATCTTTTTGAAATGGCTATTACATTTGCAGCGCTTTGCAACAAATGGAACATTGTTTAACACTATATAAACAAATATTTCTGTTAGTGACAATGGTAAAAAATATAACAATTTTTATATGAAATATAAAATTTTATTATGAATTAAATTTTAATTATATGTTATAATTTTGGATAAAATTACCAAATTATAGAAATGAAATTATAATTATTTACAACAGATAATTACATCAAAAATTAGTAATTTAAACTAATAAAAAATAAATGTGGTAAGAAATTTAGAATAACTTCTTTGGTGTTTCGCTTGTCATGTTCAGGTCCACCAGGAACAAATGCAATTAAAGAAAATAATATAAGTATAACAAATTTAGCAACACTTTGATAAGATTCAATTTCAATAAGCTGATTTGAAGAATATGAACCTCACGCAAATTATTCGTCCTCTAATAGTCTCCTTCTTTTTATAGTCGTTGGTCCAGACGGGCTGTCGTTTGTAGATAATTCGAACTCGCCTACATTTTCCTCGGGTGAGTTTATTTTGGTTGCCTCAAGCTGATCAAGATCCATTTCATTTATTTATTTATTTTATACTTCGTGTACAATGTGTACAGTGGCGGACTTAATGCCTGAGGCATTCTCTAATTTTCATCGGAATTGTTATCAGAAAGAAATACATCTTGCGGCTCTCCAAAGTAATAATATAAGTTCGGCATTTAACTGACTGTTCGTAACTGCGTGTGTTTCATTATCGTCCATGTCATCAAGTTCAATTTCCTTGACGTTAGAGCAAGTTTTACCATGACAAGATAAGCAAAACAGTGTGCATTTAAGTCCACTTTTACTGCAGCTGCATGCTGCGGTTAAACAACCTTTCTCACATCTACATGAGACAAGTTTCAGGACTTCTGGTGGTGCAGCTTCAAGGGTCGTCAAAGTTGGAGTCAACCCGTGCGATCCTCTCATCCATCCTCATGATGTTGCAGGTAAATCGTTACCTATAACAGAAAAATCAAAAGAAAATGTTTCAGAAATTCATAAAACTTTCACGAAAAATATTAATCAAATTAATGTTCTGTATCAGAGGATTTTTCAACTCATCTAACCATTGCTGAACTTGATGATACACCCGAAAAGAATGTTGACGTGCTGCAGCTTTCGTGGGTGGTAAACTGCAGAGGTTGTACTTGCTCTTGGTTATAGACCGAGCAAATCCTTCGTAGCGCAAGTCATTCAAAGATTTTGGCAACTTTCCTCCGTACATCTTGACTAAGATTTTTTCTCCTGCATCATCAAGGTCGTCTGGCTGCGCATTTGGAACTTTGAAACATTCACTTTTCCGTCGTTCCTCTGCACACTACATTTTCGTAGCTTTTCAGTTCCTTTTTCTTTCACTACGTTAAACACGTCGGTGGACAATAATTTATCACAAACAAAACACACTTCTTCGATCGACATTTTGTCTACAACTGACCCCTTAGTAATACCGCGCCGACATCAATCGATTCCTTGCTGCCGAAATCTCTTTTGGTTTTGCCGCAAAGGTAATTCCCCTTTGTAATACCGCGCCGACAAATGGAGCCGCGCTGGCTCGGAGGCGCAAACAGGGGACGCGGCGTTCTTTGGCGGCGTTACGAAGGACACCGACCGTGTTTTTAATTTGTGTGCGGCGCTTTGATATGCCGCCACAAGTGTTTCTAAATAGCGTTGGCAACATTTTCTCTACATTGCAACTCTTAGCCGACTCTTTGACCATTGTTACTGACTGAAATAATTGTTTATATAGTAACTATTAAACAATGTTCCGTTTGTTACAAAACACTGCAAATTTGATAGTTACTATACTATAATTACAAATTTACAGCGAGTTACTAATTTTTTTACCCTTGTTATTAACAAATTTCATTGTTTTTTAATTATAAAAAATATTCCGTTAGTTGCAGAACGTTGCAAAATGAATACACGTTACAAAACAATGAGAACAAGCTAATTCCAAATTTGCAGCGTGTTACAAATTTTTTTACCCTTGTTATTAACAAATTTTACTGTTGTTTAATAATAAACAATGTTCCGTACTTTACAGAACGCTGCAAAATGAATACATGTTACAAAACAATGAGAACAAGCTAATTCCAAATTTGCAGCGTGTTACTAATTTTTTTACCCTTGTTATTAACAAATTTTACTGTTTTTTAATAATAAACAATGTTTCGTACATTGCAAAACGCTGCAAAATTAATACACGTTACAAAACAATGAAAACAACCTAATTCCAAATTTGCAGCGTGTTACTAATTTTTTAACCCTTGTTATTAACAAATTTTACTGTTCTTTAATAATAAACAATGTTCCGTACATTGCAAAACGCTGCAAAATTAATACACGTTACAAAACAATGAGAACAACCTAATTCTAAGTTTGCAGCGTGTTACTAATTTTTTTGACAATGTTATTAACAAAAATCACTTTTCATCCCTTTCAACCCTTTCCGTACACCCCAGAGCGCTGCAAAATCACACGGTAAGGTATTTCACCTTCCTTAATGACCCCTCAACATTTTAGCGAGTTACTAATTTCTTTCGGGTTTCAGGCTTTAATGACTGGCCTATAGGGGGTGGCGAACTGTGCAATCGCCCAGGGCCTCGCTCTTGGGGGGGCCTCGCGTAACAACCCAAGCTACATAATATTTAAAAAAAAATTAAAAATATGTATGTATCTAATCTAAATTAAAATTTTCAACTTTAATTCTTATTTATTAAGAAAATAAAATTAGTTTCATTCAATTATTCAAAACATCATTGAATATCGCGCCTTGAAACACTTCTCGCATATGAGAATCGCTAGTGTCAATGGACCTTATGTTCTGCTCCTCTCCTCTATCGCTGCTCGGGGAATCCCCTTGTTGCATTTCGTTAGTCAACTCTTGGCATTGGCACCTTGAAATTATTTTGTTTGCAGTAGTGACAACAGATTTTGTAATGTATAAAAATTAATCTTCACTGTTTGTATGAAACAAAACAGATTTAAGAAATGAGTTCGCGCGTTCGTGATGCCGGTAGAAAATTTGAGTCAGGTAGTTCAAAAAGAAAACGAGCTATCAAAAAAAAGCAAGTAGAAGAAAATTTCCTTGGATCTTTATATAAATATATAAACTGATGATCAAGAAACTTCCTTAAATCCCGATCCAGCCGAAAACATTCCTTTCACATCATTGTGGGTACCGCCGTTGCCGCCGCTGTTATTAAGTAAAAACAGCGAGGGTGATGTTGAAGTAACTACATCATTGCCACTTAGGTCACTGGTGCCGCCGTCAACGCTATCCAGTAAGATCACGAATCTGAGCCCGAGTCTATGTTAACATCCATGACTGCTGAAATAGAAAATCTGAATCCTCAAAATGACTCCGGTTTGTGGCCCATAACAATTACTAATGTAGACCGAACTGAGATTGTATTAAAAGGTCCAATCCGGGCTAAAGTTGATTTATTTCCCATAAATGATAATGGACGGCGATTCAGCGAATATCATTATAATAAGATATTAGTTAACGGTGAAAAGCTAGACAGGCACTGGATGATTTATTCACAAACAAAGGATGCCGTTTACTGCTTTCCGTGTCGAATATTCGGACTACAAAATACCAAGATTGGATCAAGTGAAGGAGTGTGTGATTGGAGACATTTGGATGATTATTACCGTCAAACGTGGCAACTTTGCCCTTCAGGTATAACTTTGCCCGACAGGGTATTTTTCAGTTTATTTAAAAAATAACGCCAACGTTGTTTATTCTCTGTAATTTATAGTCTATTCTGAAAACATGGTTATATTTCTGGCATCATCGACAATCTCATGGTCTGCTACGTCACTTCAGTAATATGGCAGCAGTGATTGTATTAGGACGTGTTTTTAGCGGGCAAATCGGAGTTCAAAAAGTTTTGTCGAAAATCATACTTCCAGTTATAGCAGGTATGTAATTTTTTAAAATATCTTTATTTACCATTAATAAACGTGTTTAGTTGATAATTTGACGTAAAAGCTTTAGCGGAATAGATTTTATGGAGGTGGGCAATGTTACCTGGCTTAGACTGACACTGATTGGCAAAATTGCCCATCAAAATTCTAACGTTAGGGTTGTTATATAAAGATATTTTAATTTAATAATATATGAACACTTACAAAAAGCCAAATAAAACTTAATATTAATACAAATTTATGCAAAAACACTAATTTCACCTGTCATTATTATTCGATTGATAAAATCATTAGTGGGGTTAACTATGTAAAATAGTTTTCTTTTCTTTTACATTTACTACCTATCTATCTATTTATCAACTAGTACCATTTTAATTAAATCGATTGGAAGTATTTGCATTCACCCCGATTATCTCTATGCGTTCACTGATGCTTTTGCTTTTTAAAAAATGTTAAGTCTTAATGTTTTATATTATAATTATTATAATGTGTGTAATATATAGTTGGCTAAGATAATAAGTTTAATTGCAGTGGTAAAGTCTGCGCGCAATTGCTGGTCATCGCCTGAGATCTATGTCGCCACGCTGTGATGTGACTGTCTTGCGCGCAGACACTTAGTAATTTTAATGTAAGAAATCACCTGATTTTCAAAGATTTATTTTTATTTGATTTATGATCTCGCATTATATTCCTTTCGCATAACATATTCAATTAAGTACTTACGTCTATTTTTATAATTATTTACAATATAATTTTCTTTGCGATTATTCTTTAATAAAGCGTATTTTTAAATACATATTTGTTTTAATTTTCAAGAGCAGTGTATAAATATAGCGACAACCCTAGATCACTTTAACGGTTGTATGGAGAATGCTCTAGAAAAGTAGACAACTTTGCCCACTCGCTTTTGTTGCCATTTATTTATTCCACTCGTTTTAAATCGTATACTTTGTGGAGCTTAATTAAGTTTTTATTTCAAAATCTCAGAGCTTATTTTATACTGGATTTGTAGACATGAAATGTCATATGGGCAATGTTGTCATTTTTTTTTATTTTTGGCCCACTTTTTAAAATGCCTTATAACTTTATATGTTTACTATATAATGTGTTTATTTATTGAATTTTATTTGAAAATATATATATATATGATTGACTAGTCAAAAGATATCACGTCCATCGTTGACCATTTCGAAAATAAATTCGCCTAAACTGGCCTAAAGTAACAAAAGCGGGCAAAGTTGGCATGTTTTACGGTACCTAAAGTCTCATGAATCTAGTCGACAGCACAAAGATTTTATGTTAAAATGGATTAATTTAGAGAATAGTTTGAAAAGCTGTTCCACTATTGACTCTTTGACGCAGTCGCAAATTGAACAAGAAAGGCAACGGTGGAGAAAGAACGATTGCTCGCAATTGTCAATTTCTTAGCATCTCACAATTTGGCCTTCAGGGGTCATAGAGAGAAGTTAACATCAGACTTAGATTCGAGTGAGACAAGCGGCAACTTTATAGATTTAGAAAAGTTAATAGCCCGATTTGATCCTGTGCTGAGACTTCACCTTAAACAAGTAAAGGATAAGACGATAAATGACCATTGTATCGGTAAAAATATTCAAAATGAGCTTATACAATTAATGGCAAATCACGTGAAGACAAAAATAGTTGACGAAAGTTAAAAATAATATATATTACTAGATTATTCTTGATTGTACTCGCGACGTTTCTCGTATTGAGCAACTTTCAATTGTTATAAGGTTTTTTAATACAAATACAGCCGAAATAGAAGAACATTTTATAGGTTTTCTAGCTACCGAAAAAACCACGGCTGAGAATTTAACTCATTATATAATCACAGAATTAAAACAGTTAGGTATATCATTGCAAAACTGCAGAGGCCAAGGATATGATAATGGTGCCAATATGTGTGGTGAAAAAAGTGGTGTCCAAAAACGTATTCTTGAAATTAATCCACTTGCTTATTTTTTACCTTGTGGGTATCATAGCTGGAATCCATTCATCCTAGGAGATGCAGCATCGTCCTGTGTCTAAGCAAAATCTTTTTTTGGTTTGCTACAAAGGTTGTACACTCTGTTTGCCGGCTCAAGTCAGAGGTGGGCTATTTTAAAAGCTCATGTAAAATCGTTATCGCTGAAACCACTTTCTGAAACTAGATGGGAGTGCAGGGAATCCTCGGTGAAGGCCGTTAAATACGAACTAAGCAATATATGTGATGCTTTCTTGCTATATTTGTTAATTTTGTTATTCTTTCAATACAAAATATTTTAAAATTCAAATTTTATTAATTTGTATAATTTTGCATTTCTCCTGAAACATAACATTTACCTAAATCAAACAATCAGACTTACTTTCACAACACATACTTTTAACGAAGGACAAGGGCCTCGCAAAGACTTGCCGCTCGCAGCCTCGCAATGAGTAAGGCCGCCGCTGAACGACAGTAACTAAAGAGTAGGATACGACACGACGAAGTCCACGATATATCGAATATCGTTTTTAAGAGTACGCCCCCAACATCTGTAGGTGATATACAGAAGGAAGGTCAGGTCAGAAGTACCCGTAACAAACGAGCGTGCATGAAAGGATTGATGAAAGTCGAGGAAGATAAGGAAGTATGTTTGGATCGTAGCAACTGGAATACTGTGCCTTTTTTTTGTTCCGCTGAGGAAAATGCATTGAATTGCATACCCCGGCTGCGGAGAGCCGGTGGTTATGTAGATTCAACTCTACCTACCCCC
Organism: Scirpophaga incertulas; assembly: GCA_036419045.1. NCBI lineage: Eukaryota > Metazoa > Arthropoda > Insecta > Lepidoptera > Crambidae > Scirpophaga > Scirpophaga incertulas. Next base: position 28,161,897 of record CM071632.1, on the reverse strand, counting down.
TCTACCACCATGGGGAAGAGTTGTAATTATCTGGACATAGTATAACGATTATGAACATGCGTTCATATTAACAAAATCGCTCTAAATTACTCACCAACAATAATATTATTATTCAATTATGCACTTTTAAGCGATTTCAGATTAATCTAAAGACTGCGGAAATTACAAAAACTGGCTAAGTACTCGGAATCACACACGAAAGGTTCCATATTATAATCTATAAAAATGGTAAATAAATCAAATCTGTGGTATAGGAGTTACACTTAAATATTTGTTTCATTTTAAATTATTTATTTTTTATTTATTTATGTATTCGTTCTCTTACACTATCTTCTCCGGTTTATACCTAATGCGACAGTGTAGTATTTTGTAGCTAACTTAAATATCTATGAATCATACATAAACTTAAAAATTATTTATTGACTATCTAATCTATTTAAAACTTAATTATTGATTAATAACATGACAGATACATAGACATATATATATATATATATATATATACATACACACACACACACACATACATACACTAATATATACACATTACGTGTAGAAAAAAATTGTTGTTGTTTTAAAACAAACAATAAACACAGATGTTTCAGCAGTCATAAAAAAGTGTATTTATTTGTAGATTTGAACTACTAATGACTGAAATATTCCGGACATAAACCTGAGGGTGAAAAGAATAACATTGTCTCTTAATATGTAAAAAGACAAACTGAATGACATATTAACTCACAGCCAACACTGTTGAATTAGAAACTCGATATTTCGCACTAAGAAACGACGAAGAGGGGAGTAAGAGTGATAAAGTTATTATTTGGCTAATTGGTTAGAAATTAAGAAAGACGTGTTACAAGATTCTTGAAAATAACCTCTAAGGGGTGAAAACGGTTGACAAAGTTTGTAAGCTGGCGATATTTGCTAAAATAAAAACTGGTTTAGTGTGGTTGAAGTTGTGTATGTTAGAGCTAGGAGTGATTGAGTCTAGCAAACTCAATCACTCGAAATCAAAATTAAAAGTCCCGCTAAGAACAGGCTCTGTCCCGCTTTTTCGGAATAATTCGACTGTGCTTGCAGCGTACTATTAAAATACATTTTTTATGGATATTTCTGCAATTGTCACGTTAATGTAATTTGAACTCAAATAAGATAAATATTCAAAAATACTTTTTTTTTACTATGTCCCGTTTTTTCACTCAAAAATTACAAAATCCAGACTTGGCAATAAGAAAATCAGGCAACGCTCAACGCGATATCCGTGGTAAATAAAAACTACCTTACTACTTTCAAACAACTAATGCCAAACCCAAAAGCACTCCATTACGCCGCACGGACTCATACTATCCCAGCTGCCATCTATCGCCCCCTTGTGTTTCGATACCGGTTTTTGTGTAGGGTGCGTACTACTGTCACATTTGGTTACTACAAAAAAGGGAGGGAGTGTTCCCAGAAAGGATGTTTAACGGTCGCCCGGCTACGGGGGGCGAGGTCGCCTCTTTTATTTTTAGATAACGAAAAAAAGGGGAGACCTTTCGAACAGTACGGCTTGCCTTGCCGTGATGTTTGAGGTCCCTCGATACCCACGACCCTTCGTGAACGTATCAATATAAATACTTTGGGTGTTCTATTGGAATTGGTATGTCGTATGAGTTACAAAGAAGTCATTTATATTTTAATTTTAATATTTTGTTGTGTATTTTAGATATACTCTTTACTTGTATGTAATTAGCTTTTAATAGTGAAATATAATTGCGATGCTAAGTTCTAGAATGTTAGTTACACCATCAGTGTTGCCAGATCAAAAACCGATTAAACGCTAAGACCATAAAAAACGCTAGATTACAATATTAAAAATCAGTTTAAACAGCGCTATACTTCTTACAACATTCGATATAGATTTTACACGAATTGAATAAACAAAATATACTGAAACTATAACGAATGAAAACTTAAAATGATAAGGGATTCTCCAGATCATAACTAAGCGGTAATATAGACCAACTGTTAGGACATGATATAAAGAAAATAATGCTGGAAACTCACACTCGAAACTCGCACCGCAGCAGGTTTCGTAATCGTGATCTTTAGGGGAGATCTATGCCTGTTATAAATTTAGTCTAGTTTGTATTGGCATCATTTTCATGTGATAAAAATCCCATGTCCCGGATCTCATTATTCCAATTATACATACTCAATCAAAATCTGATCATTAGTGTTAATAAACTCATAAACTAATTGTTTATAAATATATAGAATTATAGATGTAGTCAGCCAAAGTAATCGCTTCTACAGGTTAGGTACAAATTTAACGCATGGTTATGTCAAAATTGCGGTCCAAAATTGCCTGTCATAGCTTTTTTTGTATTCGCTCGTGTGCGTGTGCTGGGGTTTATAATTGACAATTCCGGAGACAATCTTTAACAATGCACTACATACTAGTAGCAAGTAAACTCGTAATATATTTCCGATGTCTTTATCGCTTACGTACATGAACTAAGATAGCAAATTTCAGATCGCATCCATATGTCAGTTTTCTTAAAGTAAAAAAAAAAATACAAAGTATCGTACCATGCATTCAATATTTTATACCTGTGTTGGTAGATATGACAAGCGCTGATTAGTTGCAAGGTTGTTCCTATTAGGATCCACTAACGCAGTCGGATACCGATTTAATTGAATTCTATTATTCGCATACACGATAGATACATTGTATGGCCAGAATGAAATGTATGGATGCTTTGTATGTTTTATTTTTGTATTAAAAACAATGTAGTGTTAGAGTTATATCGAAGCACAAGGAGTTCAAATAATATAATAGCACTTTTGTGCAAAGCTCCATGTGTGCAAAAGTTATTCGTACGGAATAAATCACAATGCGGTCACATAGTAATATTAACTTTTTAGTCTTGTAAATAGAATCTTATGTCTGTCAAACTTTAGAACGATTCGTCTGTTGATGGATAGGTCAAATGTAGACGAAAGTCAACAAAAATATTATTTCCACATTTTAATTAAACTTTGCTTTAAATTTACTTAAATCAATTAAAGGTCACATTTAATTTTAAAATTGAATCCTTCTACAACTTCTTTTTAGTTATAAAAAAAGCAACCTCGAAATATATAAACTAAAATAAGTACAGTCAGACATTGTATATGTTTCCGCAACAATTCATAACTAATATGAGACACAGTATTGAAATTTAAATCACGGGTTTGAAAAGTCATTTATTTGACAACTCGAATTTATAATAATGCAATATTATCAATAACAATTATTGACACACTACGCGAAATCAAATATACACTCCATTCCACACCATAATTGAAATGGTGTTTAATACAACAGCCTTAACCTTGGTGTACAACTACAGTCTGCCATTTTGAACGACACTTAACATCTATTGCTAGTTCATTGCGAAGTTTTATCTAGGTAGTATGTATTAAAACAGCAGCAGATATGACGTGTATATGAAAACGAAAACTTGGTGGTAGTAATCGATGTATTATGTACATAATAGACTGGAAATTGGAAGAAGTGTCTCAAGAAGAACACACAAAAATACGAAGCGTTTTAAAAATAGCTAACTCAATGAAAGGGGGTCATCAAATTTGAACGATGCCCAATGAATTTGTAAAATATTATCTCTGATCAATAGACCTTACAAGCGTCGTTCGCCAACACATCATACACCTTCCGCTTCTGAACGGCGCATTGCTACCTGCTCCTATTAAAAAAAAGCGTTAGGGCCGTGTATGGGTTGAAGTGGGATTTCAACGAAGGGGGGAGGGCGGCTACCTGGTGCTATGTGGGAGGTGCCGCCCGGTCCTCATTGCGGCAGGGTTCCGCAAACCGCCTGGCTGACCCCGATACGTTGTGTAAGGCCGTTCGTACCTCGTTCTAGTTTACATAGGTATGATATTGTTACAGTTACTTGGAGAGAAATCACGAAATAATACAAATATTAATAAAATATGCTAGTAGACTTATGCTATTACTAGCTGGCGCCCGCGACATCGTCTGCGCAGGATTAGTATTTCGATTAGCATATATTAGTGTGGCGTATATCTTTGTAAACTGTAATCTATTTATTATGCTGATGTGTAAGGCTTATATTATTGTAAAGTTACATCAAAATCCATTCATAAGTTTTTACGTGAAAGAGTATCATACAAACTTTTGCGTTTGTAATATTTTCTGGATTTCTGGGAAATTTCTATTTTTCCTTTTTAATAAGAAATTGAAGTCTACGTGGGTTTAAATAAGATTGTGTGTCGTTGTTTGTACCAACATTGAATAAGTGTTTCTCAGAAGATTTTCGTATTGTTTGTAGTATTAAGTATTGCCAATATAATTTCTGAGATTTAACAAATGTTGTGTTCGAGTGCCTCCATATAGCTAGAAACTGGATTATAAAGATACCCAGAAGTAAAGTTACCAGGAACCTGCGCGTCCTAAGTTAGTGGCGTTTGGAATTGGCAGGCGCGTTCTCATGACTTGTATTTTCTCCCTAGTGGTTTCTTTAGAAAAAGACTTTACTCAACGCTTGACGTGTGAGGGTCTTCATTTGACTAATGCCTTGTTCAAAACCAGGAAACTTCCTAAGCTAAGCAAATCGGGAAAAATATGTTTCATATTTATAAGTCTGCTTTCTTTTTATTTTTAATATCCGTGGGTTTGCGGTGCATAATTCCAAATGTTATGTTTGAAATTAGTATTACCTATAAATCTTAATAAATATATGTCGTATTTTAAAACATTTCGTAGTTTGTAAACTATTTCGACGACCTCCGTAGCTGAGTGGTTAGCACACCCGATTCAAGGTGTCTCTATCTTTGAGGTCACGGGTTCGAGTCCCGGTAGAAGTAGATGCTTGTGTGAAAATATTTATACATATATGTGTACCCGTTACCCTAGGTTCCTTAAGCAACGCTTATTTGTGTAAGAAATATTATAAAAAAACTACAAACCGAATATCTGCTTAATTGCTCGAGGAAATGTTATTATAACTAGATTTGGTCGACCACGTTGTGTTTGTTTACAAGGCGCAAGCTCTAAAAATAATAATTTACCCATGTTTTGACACATTTTTAATGAATACTCCTCTCTTATTGGTGATGCGTGATAGCGTGATGGTTTATATAGGCATTCTTGATAAAAGGGCTATTTAACGCTGAATTTTCCAATAAAACCAGAGATTTAAGCGTTCAACTAAAAAGAAATAAACTTTATAACATTAGTATAAATAAAAAATAGTAATTTTTATTGCGGTATAACAAGATCTTATATTTCACAACCGTAGTACGGAACCAAAACGAGCTTGCCGTGTATTTTTTTGAACAAGTTTTTTTTTATGCAGGCTGTAGAAACTTGCACATTAATCTCTCGAAAAAGGAGGTTAGAATTTAAGGCGCCTAACAATAAGTCAACGTTTTGAGTGGCACAATTTTTTTTTTATGAACAAAAATATTTTCTCGAGATACTGCACATTTTAATGATTAAAATAATTATTAAAAACATATACGCCTCTATCCCATTTGTCCAGTTATTAAAGCCTCAAACCCGAAAGAAATTAGTAATTCGCTAAAATTTTGAAGGTTTTTTAAAGAAGGTAAAATAACTTACCGTGTGATTGTGCAGCGCTCTGGGGTGTACGGAAAGGGTTGAAAAGGGGTGAAAAGTGTTTTTTGTTAATAACAAGGGTAAAACAATTATTAACAGGCTGCAAATTTGGAATTAGGATCTTTTTACTGTTTTGAAACGTCTATTAAATTTGCAGCGTTTTGCAACATACGGAACATTGTTTATTATTCAAAACAATGAAATTTGTTGATAACAGAGAATTACTAATTTCTTTCGGGTTTCAGGCTTTAATGACTGGACTACATGGGGTAGGCAGAGATCAGTGTTCTTTGGATCGAGAAAGTAAAAAGTGACGAACGCATTTGAAGTTTTCGATTGGGCGACTCCTTTCTTTTAATGTATATAAATAAATACACTACAGTGTAATGGTGGAAAAAACGTATCTTTGTTGAGATTGGATGATTTGTATCCGGATCAGTACAAAGATTCGGATCAGTAAAGTGTTTTATTTGTATCAGTGACTCTGAACCGATTTTCAGAGTTCAGAGTCACTGATACAAATAATCAGATATATGATACAAATACACTGATATAAACATTGATATTGATTCATTTGTATCAGTGACTCTGAGTCAATCTTGTAAGCGTCGCGTATGGAATGAAACCGAGATGCAATTGATCGACGTGATCTGAAGTAGTGAGTCTGAACTATTTACTTATCTGAATCGTGCGAGCGCCGCGTGCCGATTGAAACCGAGATGTAATTGAGCGAATGATTCATTTGAAGCGCTGTTAGAGATATTAATCAGTGAATCACTTGCAAGATACAAATTCAAATTCAAATTCAAAATCATTTATTCAGTCTGGGCTGTTACAAGCACTTGTGAATGTCGAAAAGCTACGCCATCGGTTCGCAAATCTACGCGGGAGACCTTGTACTGAGAAGAACCGGCAAGAAACTCAGCAAGGGCTGTCTTTTTTTCCCTGTATTAAATAGATACAGAGTCGTCAATTTGGAAAATGACTTCAATATTGATAATTCATGAAGTCACTTTCCATTACATAGTATATCATACGACTCACTGAGTCGTTTCTGTAAAGATTGACACATCTCTACTACAGTGTCGCCGACAGCGGTGCAAGCCCCGGGTGCTTAGATCTGTAGAGAGAAGAATCTCCGGACAATACATGCCTAGTCGAGAATCACAGCTCGAATTCGACCTTTTTAGTATATTTTTCCTCCACGGACTCGTAGAGCGTGCTTTTTTTTGATTGTCCGCATTTAAATCGTTTTCTAGTTATGTTCTAGTTATGTTGTAATGTATTTATATCTATGTAATAAGCTTCGCCACTACTCCTTACCAATTTAACTTAATACTATAACGAGTTGCGGAGCACTTTTACTTCACTACATAGTATAAATCAAAGTCGCTTTATCTGTCCCTATATGCCTATGTATGCTTAAATATTTAAACCTACGCAACGTATTTGATGCGGCGTTTGAAGAGGCGAAGTTTATACGAGTATGTATAATACCATCTATTAAATAGTGGGGAAATGGTTATTTTTGAGATTTCTAATGTGATGTCGTAAATAATTACACTTTTTCCGCTTACATTGCAAACGCTTATTATCACAAGCACCACACGTGTTTTATTTAATAATATCAATTTTTCGATTGATTACTACAGTTTTATTTTAATTTTTTTAATGCAATCAATTTTAAAAGCGTAATATATTCGTTTTTTAAACAATAATTTATTACATGCATTACACCCGTGCGAAGCCGGAGCGGGTCGCTAGTACATAAATAAATTGAACTAAACTGCGTGTCTCTGGCTATGAAATCGCTGTTTTGTCTAGTCTAGCTCTAACACAATACCACAACCAAACCCCTTACAATTCAAACAATAAAATTACAATTAATAAGTTCCTTAATTCTACCTTCCCTTACCTTAGGTATACAACATACAGGCTTCAAAAAATTAGAGGTTCGTTCTTAGGTAAATGTGTAACTTTTTATAACACACTTCCACAAAATATTACTGCTTTACCGTTTCATGAATTTAAAGCACGTATTAAAAATACTCTAATATAAAAATGGTATTACAAGGTCAATGATTTCTTGAATGATAAAAATGCTTGGATGTAATTTTTACGATATTTAATTTCCTGAATGATTAAACATGCTTGGATGTAAATTTTGAGATATATAATTTTAATGATTCTATAATAAATAATATTTTTGTTTTGTACCGGACAATCAGATTTGTTTAATGCGATATGGCTCTTGTGACGGAAATATATATTTGTTAGTTGTTTTAACATGTATCGGAGGTTGGGTTCAGACTGTGTATCTGAAGCCGGCTTCCAACTGACGACTCTGTAATGATACAGAGAGAAAAAAAAAATTGCCCTTGCTGGTTTTCCTGCTGGTTCTTTCCAGTACAAGGTCTCCCGACCGGGATGGACCACGCCCCTTCCGTGGCCGGGGGGCGTCGTCGGTGGAGGGGACCGGGGGAGGTGGTAGCTTCCCCCGAGGAGGGCTCCCCTCTAGAGAGGGGAGCGGAGGCTGGGGGTTCCTGGAAGTGGCCTTTGTGTTCCGGGGGCTCCCTACATGCCTGAGGAAGGCCATCCCTGAGGTTTTTAGTGGGTAGGCCTCCCCCTTCTGGGGAGGAGAGCCCCACATAACCCCGGCTCGCCACAGCCGGGGTATGCAATTTAATGCATTTTCCTCAGGGGACAAAAAAAAAAAAAAAAAAGTACAAGGTCTCCCGCCGTAGACTTGTGAACCAATGGCGTAGCATCTTTGTCATTCAAAAGTGATAGTAAAATCCTATTTGAAGAATACATTTTTGATTTGATTTGTTACCGATCAGTATGATCTTTCCGTATGTTGTGTCTAGATAGGTAGATATTTGCTTTACAGACACACACACTCAACAATTATTCTCAATCACAAGAAAAATTGAAAATAAAAACAAATTGATGAACTTATGAACAGGGAAACAGCCCTGTCCTCCATACAGAATAAATGATGTTCATGTATGCTGCAGCAGCACAAAAAGTCCATAGCTTAGCGCCAATATTTGCATAAGAGCAAAAATCGCTGATTTTCAACTATAGCCCTGGGGCCATCACTTCGATAGTTAGCTGTCGCGCTTTACAGACACACACACATAGATATATATTTAGATGACTACGAGATTCTAGTCTTTAATCACCATTTTTTATGGAATCCTCTACGGATCTACTGAAAGGTATTTGACATTTGTTCCAACCAGGAATAAGATACTTTTAAATTGTTAATCGAGACTTTGTATCAAACCGTTCACCGAATTGTTATTACATAAAAATATAGTAAGGTTCTTTAGTCTCGTGACCGCAAAAAGTATGAGACACTTTAACCTGAGGAGTTCGAACGATTGTCAGCATTTGCGGTTACCGTATGACGTCAGTTGTAAGGTCATTGTCGCTTCGTTTCTTAATGCAAATGTAAAAGATGACGCGTTGTCGATTATACGATTAATGATACACGCAACGCCATAAACTTGTGGTCCGGCGACCAAAACGGGATACACTGTTAAATTCAATATTCCAGTGACTTAGAATGGCGGGTAAATGGAATCGATTCATGCACCGATCATTTAGCTGCGCGATCATTACGTAAATTAAATTAAATAGTAAACTGCAAGAATCTGTTAAGCATTATGAAAATGTCGGCAAATCAAAGACGTTCCAGTATCGGCAAAATTTTAAGAACACAACAAGAACAAAGAACACACTATGAAAAAACGTAACTTAAAATATAAGAGAAATAAACACCACAGTATAATTTTTAATCTCGATCTTTGTAAAGATTTTTAAGATGGATGCTGATACTTATTAACAGTTGATTGAGTCTACTTTAGCTTAATAAAATAAAAGGCGACTTGTAAAGAATGTAGATGAAATATTCCACGTACGAGTGATACCCCTGGTGTGTGTGATATGGAGTACTGCTGTCACCTGTGGGCGGGAGCACCTCGATACCAACTTGATCCTTTTGATTCGGTCCAAAGACGCGCTGAGCGTATCGTTGACGATCCCACACTCACATGCGGTATTGAGCCCTTAAATCTGAGAAGAGACTGTGCCTCTTTGTGTGTTTTCTATCGCTTATACAACGGGTTGTGTTCCAAAGAATTGTTCGACATGATGCCCACGGCCACATTCTACCATCGCACCGCTCGCCATCGGCAGGGTGTTCATCCTCACATGCTGGAGCCTAAATGGTCACGCACAGTGCGGTTTCAACGAAATTTCCTTCCGCGCACGCTCCGATTGTGGAACGAGCTCCCTGCTGATGCTTTCCGGGGATTACAGTATGGGGTTCTTCAAAAAGGGAGTAAATAGGTTTTTAAAAAGGTCGGCAAAGCGTTTGTGATGCCCCTAGTGTTGCAAGCGTCCATAGGCGACGGTGACTGCTTACCATCAGGCAGGCCGTAAGCCTTTTTACTACCGTTGTAGTATAAAAAAAAGACGAGTCGTAGGCCTGATGCCACTATCGTGGGATTAAAATAAATACTTGCGAAGAAATTCAAACGTGTTTTCAGTTTAGCAATCTGCACTGGACTAACGTAGTTGACTAAGACTGAATGGTCCTGGAATAGTTAGCGTGCCCTTTGTTAGGGTCGTATGATTTGTAATGATAATAAGGAATTAACACGGGTATTCACTTTCATAAAATACATACTTTTAATATGAATAAGTCCCCAACTATCTTTAGTTAGTCCGTGGGCGTGTGACGGTAGAATCGCGAAAGCGCAACTTGCCATGCGCCCCGTTATGGGCTCAGAGGACACCGGGGGTTTTAGTAGGTGGGCCAGTCCTTGAGATCAGAGAACCCCACACACGGCCGCGCCTTGCCAATGTGGCGTCATGGTGCATAAGGAGCATTTCCCCTCGCAAGAAAAACTGTCTGGGCATACGTCACAGTCAGTGTTATTGTATGTGTCACATGTCGTAAAATATTAGCTGTAATAACCTTTTAAAATAGTATATAATATACGAAATAAAAGTATGTGGTTTTATCAAATTGAGATATATTAGAATGGCAAATGCAAAAGTGTAGGTATAAAGAATAGACACAAATTATTGAAAGGAGTTCCCAATAGTCAGCTCGGTGATTCAGAAATGCATTGCGACCGGCGTGCAGCTCACAGGCAGGTAAGTGGTCAAACGCGACAGCGCGAGCAAAGGGTGACGCGAGCATATGTGGTGATTCATAATGATGAGGGTACAACAGAGATTTGGTACACTACTTGTCCGAATCCCCCTTTGTCGCTGCATTACAAGGTCAATACTGTAAATTAAAAAAATGCTTATTTACAATATTTTCTATTATTATTATTTTATCCTCAAGTCTAAGATATTCCGTGTCATGACTATCTCACCGTACATGAGCTTATAAATGTTACTTCTGTTACACAATCACATACTATAATACGATTGTTAGAAACTATAAGCTATTAATATTATAATGTAACTGATTGAATATTTGTAATGTGTCTTCAGGGCTTAAATAAATACATTATTATTATTGTCGCTTATATGACAAGGTTCTTTATAAGGCGTTCGCAGTGATATAGATCCAACGCGTAGAGGCCATTTAAGCAAAATTTAATGAAAGTGTGCGTGGAGTGTACCAACTGGGTTTAATCCTTATCTTCACTATTAAATACTAACCCAGTTAGATGCACAGAAACTATTGTCATTACTGGTCGAAACGTTTGTGGACTATTACGTTTCGATTTTGGTGGACCGGAATGGGAACTGGGCTGTGGAAGAGACTCCGGTCATCTTCTCAAAGTCTCCTAATTGTTTTAAATATGGCAGATGGTGACTCTCCACTCACTAAATGGGCCTCCCAATAAAGCTGACCAATATTGGTGCGAAGAGAGCAACATTGGTGTGAACGGCTAAGGGTGTAGGGAGTTGTGTCTGCAACAGCGATCGAGACACCGTCGGCGTTATGACATGTTTACATTTTCGAGCATCAGCTCTTGCGACTCTACTTTGTCCAGCCGGTTAAAGCAAGACAGAGGCGGGTGGCATACGCCCCCCTGAATCACATCGGTACCCTCGGTGACGCAACTCACCGATAGCTTGCCACAAGCTGCACTGATGGGGCATTTATGGTAGTTAAGGGGCATTAAATGCCCCACCAACAGGTGCCGGAGTCGCCACCTCATTGTACGCGCGCTACGCTCTTATTGTTATTATTATTAATAGAGTTGCTAAGAAGACGAATGATTCAATTTTTTTATTCAAAATATTTTATATTATCATAGATAGTGTCTTGTCACAAGTAGTTCTTCATTAGTGCCTCGTGAAACTACCTGAATCCCAATAACATTTTTGTGCATTTGCAGGTACACTTTCTATATTTAAAAATATTGTCCAGTTAATGTGGAAGCTTAAAATGAACTATTTTATTCAAACTAAATATAATAACAAAAAAAAATCCATTAAATATTTATTTATTTCTATTAATTTAATTCTGTTATGTACTATGTATTACTCTAATTATCTAGCTTATTTTACGTGTTTTTAGCACGTCACGAGTACACCATATTTTGTGTAGTATTGTACACCTGTGATAATTTACCGATCGACTGAATAATGCTAATAGACTCCCGATTACCTTATAATTACTCCGGCGCATAGGCTATAACACTAATTCCCTGTAGAAGTATTGATAGATTTACCTTAGCCTGGGTATACTACATCCAACTTAATGCTAGCCGGGTTAACTAATGCATACTAGTGAACTAATATCTCCCCAGAACATTTTTACATTACCCCACGCTGCCGACACAAAAGCGTCCCCCCCACTATGAGCTCAGGCGACCTCACTCACGCGCAGAGCATGACAGATGCGTAGTTATTACCAACGAATAAGATCTACTTTAGCTCAATAAGATAGAAGAAGATCAATACAGTTAAAATTTCTCTGGGGTCGGATGAATCCACGCTGTTGTTTAAACGTTAATACCGTTAGTACACTGTGTTTGACGCAGGTTCGAATCCATGTCGCTGAGGTGAGAGTTACTTGTACTATTTTTAATTTTATTTTGTGTTTCTGTAGAGAATGCAATGTCACAATATAATAAAATATAATTTTATCGAAATATTAAGTATAAGTATTTTAATTTATGAATTTAAGTCAATTAAATAGAATTTGGTACCGACTTCTAAAAAGAAATGGTTTACTATTCTATTTAATAATTCGTTTTTTTATGTTTGTTAAGTAATGAATTATATAATTATGAATAGATTTTTATTGTTCTTTTATTATTTGGTAAATCATTTCAGATATGAGCCCGTATAATGTTTATTGAAATTGATTAAGACGATCTTAAGAAATACCACATAAACAAAAATAAATTGTAAATAATATATAAAATATTTTAACAAATATCAAAAACAGATTTGAAGACTGTACATACATTTTTTTTAATTTATTTCTTTAAAGTAAAATTAGCAATTTTTTCCCATCGCCGCGCGCCGTTCTACTCGTGCGTGTACAACTTGCTTTCCGGTGACTGATTGAGAATCTCTTCCAATTGATATTGACCAATACTTAAAATATACCGACGTATTTTATCGCTTTGATTAATAAGTAATATTTTATTCACTTCAGCGGAGGGAGACTATGACAGGTTCATTTGCTCCGCTTTGTCTATTTCTACTGCAAAATAGCAGTCGCTTTGTCGTGCCGGTGTGGATGATAAGATGGACAGAGAATTACTGGATACTGTGACTATATCATAATAATATGTCATATGTTGGCAATGTACTCTGTTGATTTTGTGGGTAGTTTGCATGTTTGTCAATATATCACATTAAACTAAAATATTGTGTGAAATTATCAAGTATGAAGCATGACATATTAAAAATTTTAACTATATGTAATTTAATTTGTCTATGCTGACTGAAACCAAATATGAGAATTTTCCAACATAAGTCATATTTTATCAATATCTATGTAATGCCATATATAATAACGAACATATTTATTTTATATAGGCTGGTCATTATTATAAAATTACACTTTTCCGTACCGTTTAAAAGCAGAGATTTAACGAAAGCGGTTTTTGTGTTAAATCGGGTGATGATCCTCTCTGTAGCCGACAAAACGTTCGTTTCATAATTATTTTTCCTTCTGGAGAAGAAAAGCTCAGAAAGCTCATGGATACCACTGCAACCAAGTGCCATGGTAATCATGTCGGATTCGAAGCAGTCGAGGCGTCTCAACCGGAATGAGCTACCGACTAAACTCAGCCTGAACCTTGGCCATAGTTGGTCTACGACTTGAATGTACAGGACCATTTTTTTGAACGCAGAAAATTTAGAGCGTGATTGTACATCGACGGAGCCGCGATTAACAGAGATAGCACTCGCGCTAGAACAGGCAATTTCGCTAAATCGTTCCGTTCCGTTCTTAAATAATAAACGATGATTATCGAAAGATTATTTTGTGGTATACAACTTTGACATATTTGTATACCACGATTTGTATACAACAGTTTTATACAACTTTGACATATCTTCTTACCACGTCGCCAACTGGAAGTTATTATGTGAAACATTTCATTGGGGTCGGATGGCCTAACATAGTTCTCGCCTTGCTTTCTGCAAATAAGTCAACATGATGCAAATGCCAGTTTCGGCTAATAGCATATTTCCACATAAACAAATTGGTATGTTTTGCTTGTTATCAAATAATAATTTTCGTAAACATTTTTGTTGGTTACAGAATTTCACATGAACGAGCAACTGCAGGCGCACATGCGAGTCTGTATACAAATTCACCTGAAAATGTACCAGTCGAGCAATCATATGGAGTCTTTGGAGGAAAATGATCCTTTGGTAATATGTTTATTTGGTTTATATTGGCCAGGCCTACGCTATAACTTGTAATTATAACATGTCAAATGAATACCAGGGTTACAACACAGATTTTTTAACATACATCATGAGAACTAAATATAGCGTAAATTTTTGTATGAAAACTTTGTACAGCGTCCTTAGCGGAACATAGCTGTACTATTCATTCATATTAAACTGTCATGACTTTTGTCAAATACCTATAGAAAACGATAGCTAATTCATGGTAGAGCCACTTACTTATAAAATAATAGGGCAACCTTAGTTTTCTGAATATTTCCGTTGACTTTTTGCCGTGTATACCGCAATATTAACAAATGCTGCGATTTAATCTTTATTTTAGGTAAATTATTTAGTAACTCTGTCAGCGCGCTTTCAGGCCAAAACTGAGCCGAATTAAATGAAGTTTGGTAAAGCCTAATCTAGAGTCCGAGAAAGGACATGGCTACTTTTTAATATTTAAAAAGGGCTGTAGGAGTTGAAAGAGAGGATGAAAGATCCTACTAAAACTATTGATTAGGTATAAAGTTGCTAAAAATTTTATCGTTACTAATTGTGATGAAAGTTGATACATATATACATACATACATATATTTCCCTTTCCCATGGGAATAGGCTGTGATCACAGTTTTTCACCATGCCCCAAACATACTTCCGTGACTTCCACGACTTTTATTAATATTTTCATCACGGTCATCGGTTACGGGTACTTTTGGGTTTATGTAACCTATTTATGAGGGCTTATCTAGGAAGAGGTTAACGAATGCTCTGACTAACGATTTGAATGATTGTCGCTGTAAGGCGTTGCTCATGGAGCGGCCGAGCAAGACGACGGACTCAGAGCAGCGACCGCACGTGTGCGTGGTGTGCGGTAGGCGCTTCAAGCGCAAGCAACACCTCAAGGTGCATGCCAACGTACACCTGAAGCAAACGCCGCGCCAGTGGTGCGTCGCCTGCAACGAGGGTGAGTCGAACACGTACGGGGATCTGCAAATGGTACCTATATAACACAAAAGAATTTGGGTACCTCTGATTTAAACAAACAAAACACAGGGATACAGCAAAAACTGTTCTTCATTTCTTATTTAATCAGATTTATAGGACTAAATAAACAGGCAAGTACGAAACGTTGATTTTGTCCTCTATATAGATAGAGCATAGCAGCATTAAAATTTATGAGTGCCTGTTTTTCTCATTCCCAGACATAATTGCTGCTCGAAAACAAAGCAGTTGTCCATTAGTTTTGTCATAGAAATTGCAACCTGCTTGTAAAGAAGCACCTCAACGTGATAATATCAAGCAGACATCGCGTCAGTGTAACTGTACTGACGTACTACAAACATCTCTCCAAACACCCCTTGTAAATTATTACCAGGACAAAACGGTCAAAATAAGCACAGTTTTCTATTTGCTATGTAATTGAAATTACATCTTCCATCGAGGAACCACCCAAACTAAAAACCAAAATTCTTAAAATCGTCCAATTTTTTTCTTACAATACCATATTCAGGACGTATTTTTTAGCTAATAATAAGAACGTATTTTTTAGCGCAAGAAACTTATCAGCTTTATCAAAAATAATGACGACATTTACAATAAACTATGTCGTTACCATACAACGTATACATATGTGTTTACAATTATACGGGGAATCAAATATTTATACTTTAGAATGTAATATTTTTAAATCAACACCAATCATTGGCATCATTTAAATAATCATTGACTTTGTAATAACCCTTACTCTTTTTAACACGTACCTTGAACTTATGAAAAGGCAATTCAGCTACACTATGTGGAATCTTGTTATAAAAAATTGTATATTTGCCCATAAACGAACCACTAGTATTTTGTAGCCTGTACGTTGGAATATCGGTACCACATAACTTAGACTCCCTC
Organism: Scirpophaga incertulas; assembly: GCA_036419045.1. Classification (NCBI taxonomy): domain Eukaryota; kingdom Metazoa; phylum Arthropoda; class Insecta; order Lepidoptera; family Crambidae; genus Scirpophaga; species Scirpophaga incertulas. The sequence goes on along the minus strand of CM071632.1, from coordinate 28,145,480 downwards.
CTACTATTATATATCCACGCCTATGTATACCCGAATATTATATGCAAACCAAATTAGGCCGTAAATGTAGTACAATACGTTTGTTCAATTAAAATAACGGTGTTTTGGAGGTATTTATGGATTATTGTTAATAATACATTTATACTTTTGCAGGCTTTGCATCCAACGAACAGTACCAAAATCACCAGTGCATGTCTCAGTACAATGGCGAAAAAAACGACATTCCCATAATCGAGGATGAACACGATGAGATCCCTATAATTGGGGAGGAACACGAAGGCATCCCCATACTTGGGGAAGACGAACCCGGCGGCATCCCCATAATAGCGGACGAACATGTCGAGCACATGGAGGACGAATACATTATCGACGAGACCAAACTACTACCACCCCTCGATGCTAAGAAGGAGAACAGCAACCCCTCGCAGTTTCTGGAACAAAACGTGAGTATTGTCTGTTTTAAAAAGGTAAAATGGTTTTTTGTACTCACATACGACTGAAAATTTTTTAGTCTTCGTCTGGTCTGGATAAGAAGGAATCCGAAAAAACTTCATGACCAATTTTTTACAATGTGAGTTATAGTAAGTTAATTAATATACGCTACTGTACATAATTAAACCTTATATCATTAGTTTTATAGTCTTTTATTACAGGCCTTTTTTTTTGTTCCCCTGAGGAAAATGCATTAAATTGCATACCCCGGCTGTGGCGAGCCGGCGGTTATGTGGGGCTCTCCTCCCCAGAAGGGGGAGGCCTACCTACTAAAAACCTCAGGGATGGCCTTCCTCAGACATCCGGGAACCCCCAGCCTCCGCTCCCCTTCTGGTACAGGAGAGCCCTCCTTGGGGGAGGCTACAATACCTCCCCGATCTCCACCACCGACGACGCCCCCCGGCCACGGAAGGGGCGTGGTCCCTCCCGGGTCGCCGTATCGACGCCGGTGACTTTATTACTTGCCTACATAGTATTTGCTTTCGCAGATGATCGAAGAGGACGTCGTTGTAGATACGCCGTCCACGCTGATATTGCAGGACGAGCAGAACATCCCGGTGCCTCAGCGCGTTTATGTGTGCAAGTACTGCTCCAAGCCTTTCAAGCGCAAGGACCACTACAAGATCCACCTGCACGTCCACACTGGTGTCAAGTCCTTCTTCTGCGTCGACTGCGGCAAAGGTGACACAACAATATATGTAGCACATTCGTAGAACAAGGGTGCGAAGACCGGTTCACACTCTAATAGCGAGTTTTGGACCGCACTGTTTCAAGTCCTTTTTCTGCGTCGACTGTGGCAAAGGTAACGCAACAATATAGCAGATTCGTAGAACAAGGGTGCGAAGACCGGTTCACACTCTAATAGCAAGTTTTGGACCGCACTGTTTCAAGTCCTTCTTCTGCGTCGACTGTGGCAAAGATAATGCAACAATATAGCAGATTCGTAGAACAAGGGTGCGAAAACCGGGTCACACTCTAATACCAAGTTTTGGACCGCACTGTTTCAAGTCCTTCTTCTGCGTCGACTGTGGCAAAGGTAACACAACAATATAGCGGATTCGTAGAACAAGGGTGCGAAGACCGGTTCACACTCTAATAGCAAGTTTTGGACCGCACTGTTAACATTTGCTGTACCATTTTTGTGTCACAGATAAAAACAGATTAATCTATTCTCACCAGTGAATTCGACAGTCGATTTCACAACTTGATTGACGAAAGAACTGTCAAAAATTGAATATAACAAATCGGTACAATTTATGTGGTAATTCGAGTTTCCAACCTGTTCCGATAACACCCGCAATTGTTATATTTATTTATTTTACAGATTATATATATGTTTTTACTTACCAGACAGCTCTTGCACCAAGGCTTGATGTTGTGATTTGTGTGCTAATGTGCCATACCGTATGTTTTTATAAATATATCTATACTAATATAATAAAGCTGAAGAGTTTGTTTGATTGTTTGTTTGAACGCGCTAATCTCCGAAACTACTGGTGCGATTTGAATAATTCTTTTTTTGTTGGATAGTCCATTTATCGAGGAAGGCTATAGGCTAAATAACATTACGCTATGACCAATAGGAGCAAAGACAGAGCGGTAAATGTGTAAAAAACGGGGAAAATTATTCATTTTTGAAGGCTTTCTTTGCGTGCGCTGCGAAAACGGTTCAAGATACACAAAAAATATGTATGAAAGAATTATTCCTCTATACATGATCTAAAAAAAAGTCCGCGACGGCATATGTCTATCTTTTAAGGTTTAGTCACAATGACCGTTTTTATGGTACCAAATTTGGTCGAAATAATTTGTTTAAGTTGTATCAACATAATAATACTAAAAATTCTGCGGAAACTCGACCATTCCGAAAATCCCGCAAGAACGGGAACTATGTGGGAAAAACCAAAAATCTGCCGGAAGTCACTATTCCACGCGGACGAAGTCGCGGGCAAAAGCTAGTATAATATATTATGATACTTTTAGTGTGAGATGAACGCGTGGTCGTCCACTTTCCAATCCCGTCTTCAAGAAACTATATTTTTGGTGCTTGTCCGTAAGTTATATATTCAAATAAACCCATATATAAAGCACTGTGATAAATTTCCGTAAACCGAGTATTAAATTAATAATGCTGGAAAAATGCAATAGAGATAAACATCCGTAGTGACAGTTAAGTATCGAATCTAATGTCAAAACCTTTTTTTTATTGCCCTTCTTTTCCTACGGTCCGAATGTCATAAATCCTAAACACAACCCGTTCAAGCAAGAAACCCAGCAGATCCGATCCACTTGTACGTACATACTGGTGTCAAGTCTTTCTTGGACTGACTGGCGTTGACGGCGGCAAAGATAACAATAATATAGCACCCAGACACTGGACTCGTAGAACAAGTGTGCGAAGATTAATTTACACACAGAGTAGTAATACTACGCTTCTCATAACACCTCCATCCACCAGGGCTGGGGCTCAAGGAATACAGTTCGGCCCAGAGCCTATCTGTGGTATCTCAAAGAACCAGGCCATGCAATACCTAAAAACTCGCCTTCATAACGAGGCGAAAGCAGACTGGCACAGTATGTCCGGGATGACCGAACCATACTCTCGCAAACGCACTGACGAGCTATTAAAGCTTAACAGGAGTAACTTGAGCGTGATGGTTAGGGCTTTGACCGGTCACTGCAAGTTGAATAGACACCTTCACAACATGAAACTTAAGGACACTGACACATGCAGAGTCTGCGAACAAGAGCGTGAAACACCAATACACCTCTTGTGCTACTGTGAACCGCTGATTCACAAAAGAAACAGACACCTGGGGAAACACATCCTTGACCCAGATGAAATAAAAACAATCCGAACTGGGAACATCCTATCTTTCTTGGTCAGTGCCCAGTTAAGGGAGCTACTGTAGGGCCTACATAGAACCTACATAGGAGGCTGGTCACAATAGATCTTAATAGGTCGCAGTGATGCATATCAGCCCCGACTTACACACGAAATAGAACACCTCCATCCCCTCTACTACCCAATGAACTCGTCCAAGCTTCTAACGACCCGTTTAAGTAGGGTTGGCTGCACTCGACTCGAACCATCTGGTGTACTGGAGACTCTTCGAGGTGATGCCGTAGCTCTAGAAATCCACCTTGTGTGCTCCCTACCAAAGTTCTCGCTTTCCCCAAACTAGCAGCCACCAATGTAGATCATACAAAAAAAAACATAACAGATATATTTACACTTTGGCCGCTTTAAATTTCTATATGAAACAACGATACATAAAATACTATCGTTTTGTAAAGATATTTTTTTATCGGTCAAGTGCGAGTCGGCATCGCATATCTCGGATTACGTTCAAATTTACTTGGATTCATGGAATAAGTACAGATATCCAATGACACCGATATTCATATTTATAATTATAAATTGCTTCATAACTTTACTGGTGAAGACTTGTCAACGAAACGTTAACTCTACCGATGAAGACCTGTAATTTATTTTCAATTATTATTTTAGATATCTCTTATAATAACATTCTTTTAGATTTTCCGGAAATATCTACTGGTGCAGACATGTTGTTTGTGTTCAGCTATGAAATTAATTAATTCACCTATTGACGACCTCCATAGACGAGTGGATAGTATACCGGTTCTCTCAGGTCCCGGGTTCGAATCCCGGTGGGGGCAGATGTTTGCGTGATGAATGCGGGCATTTGTACCTTAGTACTGGTTGTTATATATTTCTATAAAAATATTTATATATGTTTAACTAGCTTTTGCCCGCGACTTCGTCCGCGTGGAATAGTGACTTCCGGCAGATTTTTGGTTAACCAACAACATATTTATATTTATACTAGCTGGCCCAACAGACGTTGTCCTGTCAAATGTCTCAAATGTCAAATGTCTCAAATGTCACGTTGTCTCACGTTGTCTCAAATGTTTTTAAATAAATAATTTCGCTGAAAAACAATATCTATATGACCGTATTGTGAATCTAAACCATTCTCAAGCCCCCTGGAATACACACAAAAAATTTCATCAAAATTGGTCCAGTCGTTTAGGAGGAGTTCAGTCACATACACACGCACACAAGAAATATATATATTAAGATTTGAATAAAGATTAATATTATTATGTTGATACAACTTAAACAAATTATTTCGACCAAATTTGGTACCATAAAAACGGTCATTGTGACTAAACCTTAAAAGATAGACATATGCCGTCGCGGACTTTTTTTTAGATCATGTATAGAGGAATAATTCTTTCATACATATTTTTTGTGTATCTTGAACCGTTTTCGCAGCGCACGCAAAGAAAGCCTTCAAAAATGAATAATTTTCCCCGTTTTTTACACATTTACCGCTCTGTCTTTGCTCCTATTGGTCATAGCGTAATGTTATTTAGCCTATAGCCTTCCTCGATAAATGGACTATCCAACAAAAAAAGAATTATTCAAATCGCACCAGTAGTTTCGGAGATTAGCGCGTTCAAACAAACAAACTCTTCAGCTTTATATATTAGTATAGATATATGTATATCTATCTGTTCTGTAACGGATAGATATATATAAAACTCTGATAAGTTGCCTCCTTGTTTGCCATTTTTCGGAGCAACAAATCGTTTCATTTTTAAAATACACGATAGATATGAATTTACACGTATATTTATTTGGCCGCTATAACACGACAGATATGGATTTTCGTTAGTAATGGTCGTTATTTGAATAACAGATAATATAATAAATTATTTTCCCGTACTGAATAACACGTTATTTAACAACGACTTATACTGTTATCCTGCTATTGCTATTGACAAAATTATCGCCTAGTCACATTGTTGTTGTTGCCACTTGCGGGTGTGCGGCACGGAGCGAGCGAGTACGATTGTGCTACAAGCTACAAGTATGAGCGAGAGAAAGCAAACCGTTGTGTAGGCGTAGGCGCTCGCTCTGTTGCCTGACTTATTCTTATAATATTAACCTTTCTCATAAGGAAATAAAGTTCCTATTTGTTTATTTCTTATAGTAATTTTACTAATACCAAATTCACAATTTTGTACCTTCGCGCGTATGACAATTAGACTCATTTTGATTTCCAGTGTGATTTGAAATAACAATTAGGTAAACTGTTGCTGGCTTGCTGGTGCCTAAGCTGTTGTTATTTTATTAGTCACGCATTATTTGCAGTTGTGCGATCGCACGTATGCACATTAAATTATTTGTTGCAATAAGTAAATAATGTAAATATTGAATGTAGAATGTAGTAATATTGAACAAGTTTTGTACAGATCAATGAACTTTTAAATACGCCAGAAAATTATATTGATTAGGTAATTAGTTTTAAATTATTTAAATTACTGCCTAATATTCTGACAGTTCTAAGCCATATCATTGTTAAGAATAACTGAGCTAGCTATAATAACAATAACAATCGCACTCAACAACATTTGTCAAAACAGCAATATAACAGGATAACAGACAACAGTTTACAATAACAGTTATAGGAAAATAACATAACAGTGTTATTCATTATTACAAAACAGACGTTATTGGCATCACTGATTTTCATACATTTTTTGCCGGCCGCTGCTCGCATGTATTTGGCCAGTGCAGCAATTTCGATTTATCTCGAAGAAGCTTGTCAAAATAATGCTCAAATTTCCAAGTATGTTTGAGAAAATATTTATTTGGTGTGTACTACAGGTTTTTACCGGAAGGACCACCTGCAGAAGCACTGGCAGGTGCACACGAAGCCGCGCGACCGGCCCAAGCCCAAGAAGCAGCTGCCGGACCTGTTCCCCATCAGCATGTTGCCCACGACCAAGAAGAACGAGGTCAAGCCCGAAATCACCATCCACGTGAGTGCACACTCAATACGAACTAGTCATTGCGATCCGGTGTCATTTTCTGTCTGGTCGGATCCGGTCAATCCGGCCGGATTGATTAAATCAAGATGGTTTTCGCTTTTTAGTACAAAATAAGTGTCACTGCACTTATGTGTAGGTAGTTAGTACTTTTTGTAGAAACATTGTGTCTCAATGATTTTCTTACCAAAAATAAAACAATAACATTTTAAGTATTTTGTCTTTTCTGCTTATTTAACATTCCTTTCGGGAATAAGTTTCTGAAGTAAATCAGTAATAAACTTCCGTTTTACAGCAAATTGACATAATCTGCCATGTTTATAGGGTTGGGACAAATTATAGAAATCAATCGATTATTGATTATAACATACATATCGATTATAACTTGCTGTGCCGGTTATTGTTATAGTTATTCGTGTTTTAAATGATTTTTTTGAAAAATGCCGGGTTCTAACAGAAAATCTTATAGAAGAATATTGATTTTGTTAAAACTTACAAGAAGTTTGTTTTAGTTACTTACATAAAATTTTTATATATTTTTGTTAATCACTAATTGGTTAACCAATTAGTGATTAACAAAAATATATTGACACGAAAATACTTTTGTTTTGTTTTCCTTTATATAAATAGTTAAATACAATACAATTAAAATATCAATATATAATTTAACTACTGCACTAACTATAGTAATTAGTTAATTATCTTGTTCTTGAAAATATTGTGATTATAAATTAATTTATAATCAAAATACAATCATGAGCCTATGTTATGTACATAATGCACCATAATGTTAATTTAATTTTATTTTGAAAGACTGCTGTATAACTACATAGTTTTATTAATAATAAATATAAATAATTTTAAAAAAATTTAATACAGACCAAAAATACATAAATAAATGATTCGATTTCAAAAAATTATTTCCTTCTTATAACTTTCAATACATTATAAACAAATAATATAAAAAATGAAAGAATTGAAACAGATAAAAATATTATTTTTCTGTTCATTTTTTTTACTATTAATGCGAAGGTGGAGAATAAATTGGCAAAAATTAAAAAAAAAAAACATTTACTCTTCCATCTTGTTAACTCGAGTTCAACCCGAGTTATGTGAATTTTACCTCGCGTTAAATCGAGTTTTGTTTTTCCGTATTGGCACATCACTACTATCTTCGGCGTTTGACAACTTTGACATTTCTTTATTTTAGTACAATGGACGTCACAGACATGGCGGTCGGCATTTTGGCGCCTTTATTTTACGATAATATTTTGATCTTTTTTTTCTGCTTGCAGGATAAATATTTTGCGAAAATAAAAATAACACTTGACTATCGCATGTAAACGAACTAATAAATATTTGAAAAAAATGTAGAATAGCCTATTAGCCATACAGGATTGTTTCTGATTGGTCTTCGCGTGCGATCAATGCGTTGTGAACATAGATGAACACGAGATAAAGAAACAAAGGCCCTGTCTAAGTTTTGTCTCATACTGTCAAGCGTCATTTCTAATTCAACAGAAAGGGATAAAATACGGTGTAAATATTCCAAGGCATCTTTGTATAAAATAAAATAGTGATTTCTTTCACCATTAGCTAACACTGGTAGCGTAGATTGATATTATTAATAAGTTTTTCACCATAAACACAAATTCGTGCTAATTTCAAAATTCCGGAACATATATCACAATAAATATGAAGTTCCGGTATTGTAAAGGTATATTCATATTATCCCCCTTTTTTTTGTTTCACTGAGGAAAATGCATTAAATTGCATACCCCGGCTGTGGCGAGCCGGCGGTTATGTAGGGCCCTCCTCCCCAGAAGGGGGAGGCCTACCCACTAAAAACCTCAGGGACAGCCTTCCTCAGGCATCTAGGAAGCCCCCGAGAACGCGAAGCGACTTCCGGGAACCCCCAGCCTCCACTCCCCTGCCTACAGTGGAGCCCTCCTCGGGGAGGCTACACTACCTCCCCGATCTCCTCCACCGACGACGCCCCCGGCCACGGAAGGGGCGTGGTCCATCCCGGGTCGCCGTGTCCATATTATCCCCTACGTTTGACGTCAACGACCTTAAATCAATCTGCCTACTCCGACCTCTGGTTATAACGCACTAATATCGTAATGTACTATTAGGTTATTCAATGTAACCGTGTATGGTATATAGTATAAAAAAAATTGCTTATAACGATTGAAAAATGAGCTCCAACCTAGAAATTATTTCATGTTTTCAGGCCCCGTCGAACGCGAAGCTTCGCGTTCCCCTACAGATCAAGGTTCCGTACCAAATGGTGACAGCGGACGGCTCGGTCACCATCAATCCGCACCAGGGGGACACGCAGCACGAGATATTCACATGAGTACTCTTCTCATATGTCCCAGAATCATTTACATCCAGTTGGGAAGTTAATATGTATGATACAAATCTAGCTCGCTCTAGTTTCATTGTACCTAAGTTGGTAAATCATGTTATTTTAATTTACAAAATATTAAGGTGTACAGTGAAATTGCTTCGTTAGACCACAGAACAGAAAGAAGTAAGATTATTTGCCAATAATGAATATTTCGACTAGATTTGTCGTATGTATATTTAATTGTCTCCCAGTATTGATAAAATTCTTCACCAATATTCTATACATGTAAATATGTACAGCTCGGATAATGTATTTTTTTTCCACGGAAAAATAGAGTATCCTTATTACTTTGTATTGTATACTTTGTACGCCGTATAAGTTATGTAAGACTTCCTACTACTAAACTGTGTGATGATTTAGCCCTGTGGCAGTTCAGCAGGGTTGCCAGTAGATAAATAGTATTATTTATTTATAATTTTCTTTTGTTTTTATGATTATATGACCTGTACGTAGACATTACTAGTTCGTACTGGTCACATTCAAACAATCTTATATTTATATTTCTATATATGCTGTGTTGGCAAAATTTAATTTGCAGAAAATGTCCCAATTTATGCTGTTTTTTGTATCCAATTATATGCGATGGTAAATTATATGTTATGGATACAATACACCGTCCGATTATACATACATATTTTGTATCCGGCAGCCCTGCTGTTCGGGCTTCATCGAATTACGATCGAACTAAATCGTTACAGCGCTGTTTTAATTAAGACATGCGCTTGATAGTGTATCTGATAGGGTTTATAAAAGTTTGCTTGGTATTTTTTTCTATCTTTGTCACATTATCGATAAATAATCGATTAATTAAAATCGATTGTACACAAGTTTTAGTACCCACCCAGTATCCCATCAATGTTAATATTAAAACATATATTTTGTATTATTAATTTAATAATAGTACATTATAATACACGTGAGTAATTTTTAACTGCTCACGACTGTTATACGACGTTTTTCAACACCATTGCGAGTAATTAATACAAACTTTATAGGTCAATAAAAAATTATTTTTAAAAACAATTTGTGAAAAAAAAGAAAAAAAAAATATATATATGAATAAATATAAATCTATACTAATATAATAAAGCTGAAGAGTTTGTTTGTTTGTTTGTTTGTTTGAACGCGCTAATCTCCGAAACTACTGGTGCGATTTGAATAATTCTTTTTTTGTTGGATAGTCCATTTATCGAGGAAGGCTATAGGCTAAATAACATTACGCTATGACCAATAGGAGCAAAGACAGAGCGGTAAATGTGTAAAAAACGGGGAAAATTATTCATTTTTGAAGGCTTTCTTTGCGTGCGCTGCGAAAACGGTTCAAGATACACAAAAAATATGTATGAAAGAATTATTCCTCTATACATGATCTAAAAAAAAGTCCGCGACGGCATATGTCTATCTTTTAAGGTTTAGTCACAATGACCGTTTTTATGGTACCAAATTTGGTCGAAATAATTTGTTTAAGTTGTATCAACATAATAATACTAAAAATTCTGCGGAAATTCGACCATTCCGAAAATCCCGCAAGAACGGGAACTATGTGGGAAAAACCAAAAATCTGCCGGAAGTCACTATTCCACGCGGACGAAGTCGCGGGCAAAAGCTAGTATAAATATATATATATATATATATATGAAATATAGTAATAATTATAAAAATTATACGTTGGATTTCTACCTTCACCGCCAGTCATTTCTGAAATATTCGTTATTATTTCATTCGTACAATCAATTTCATCGCTTGATGATATTTTTGATATAAAAATCTTAACAAAAGAAACAATGCAAAATATCTACTAGTAAAATAGTACTGAAAATTGAAAAATGGCGCGTTTACTTTTTCATTGACGGCTTTGTGTGCGAAAGACTAAGGTACCGACGCAGCCAAAACAGCAAATAAATATGATTTGATTTGATTTCTTTTAATATTTATGTATGACTTTGATAGTTAGAATTTGATAGTTGTAATTTTAAATAAGGTTTTTATAAGTGTATATCTTTAAACAGAGTGTTTCTAAACGCCAAACTTATTTAGTTTATAAAAATGTTTTAGCATTTTGCATATAAATTCTCTTTGGTTCCTATTTTTTTTTTCTTATAAATAAAAGCGTGACTTTTATTTACGAAACTATTAACTTTTGATTACCAAACTGTGTGGTAATCGAATTTGAAATTCGAAAGATATTATAAGTTGGTAACATGATACATTGTGAAACTAAAATTGGTGTAGTTACATACCAATTACGAGCAATGGTGTTGAAATAACAATTTAAAACATGTATTTAGCTTATACATCTTTTATCTTAATAATTTATTGATAATAATTAAAGCATGTATTTAGCTTATACAGTCTTATCTTATTAATTTAATAATATTATTATCCTTGAATATGTATATTTGATTATTAGAAAACTCATTAAAAATGCATTCCTATTATAATATACGTACCACATTGATATTCGTGTATATTTTTGGATATTAAATACTCGTTTTGATATTTTTAAAAGTCTAAATTGTCTTTTGTAATAATTTAAGTAATATGTATATATTTTTTCAATATTTTATTTGAACATATTATAGTGTGTACATATATTTTGAGCATAATGTATCTGTGTTATATATAATGTATAACATTCCTCTCATAACGTATTTTATCTGTGTTAGTTGTAAGGTTTTGTATTACTATTTATGAATAAAGACATTACAGTTAGTGTTGTAAACATCAATTTTAAGGTTTTTGCTATGTGAAGACCACGAAGAATGTATTTCAAATATAGTTTTATATTTAAAATAACGACATTATATGATAGATATAATAATGGTATCATATCATTGTGCTAATTCGTGATGTCTCTGGGAGTACTTATCACAACTTTTGAGACTCATTGCGGAGTTCTAATAATGTTTTCATTTAGAAATGAAATTCTACAAGTTCTTTGAACATTAAGTTGATGTAAAGATTTTTTTTTTAATGAACAAACAGACTTATAATGTCTCCCGTCACCCCTACCTATCTATAATAACAATAATTAATAAATAATACGAAATAACTTTTCACAATTCAAATAGACACACAAATTTAGTTATAGTTATTTGGAACTTTGTCGGTAATGAGTTTGCCTTCGTTTTCGATAGATATTTGACGTATAAACTACAGCAGTAATGTCATTTTAATATTAAAATATAGTACAATCGCTTTACCGCTAGGGGAGCGTTCAAGTATTATGTAACGCAATTTTTGAAGATTTTTGACCCCCCCCCCCTCCCCCCTTTGTAACGCACCGTAACGTTTTCTGTACCCTGTACACGTTACGTAACACTCAAGTGATCATTTTTACCCTAAAGTCGCAAAAAGTTATGTTATAATTTTTATCCTTGGTATACATAAACACTAACGAATACTGACAACGAAAACAACATTAACGGCCGTTTTCAATAACCTATCTATCCTTTGTTTTTGCTACTAAAGATAGTAAAATCTATCCTTATGCCCTAACTTGCGTTTCAATAACCTACTGATGGATAGCGTCGCCTACCGAAGTTACCTATCCATCGTCGGGAGGACGGATAGCTTACTAGAGATAGGCACGCTCATACAAATCTGACGTAACTGCATTTCAAAAAAGTTTCAACTTACTCTCCGATAGGCGGAGCTATCTCTAGTGACGACATTTGGCTATCTGTCAATATCGGTGGATTAAAACACAGATAGGCTTCGAAAAAATTAACTATAATAACATTGTAACTTAAATTACAAAAGTATCGTAAATCCAGATACTTACAGAACCCATTTTTTCCACTTTTGCTTATATTTTATATCAAAAACATGTAATACACACAAATTGGAGGCAATAAATTATCTGTCAGTAATGTTCGAATGACATCACTTGTCATTTATAAACGTTTCGTTCTATGATTTTTATAAAAAACACCAGCAAATAAAGTGAAAATGACGATCTAAGATTTTTTTTCAATTATAGTATCATTGTATGCACTTTTTACAACATAATATTTAAATATAAAATACATCAATAAATTGTACATATGTTTTAAACGTACTAAAGCTTTATGGTTAGCAACGAACAAAACGTTCTACAGGGCTTGGATAGACGAGAGGGCATAAAGCTATCCTTAGTTAGACAAAGATAGATAGCTCGTATCTTTGATTGTGAAACGCAGACTACAGATAGATAACAGCTTACTGCTAATCGGAGATAGCAATTTATCTTTGATCTTAGATAGGTTATTGAAAACGGCCGTAAATGACGTATCATACAATCTAAGGATACCCCGTGAAAAATAAACGAAAAGATTTGCCAACTTGCGGGAACAAATTAAAAATGACGAAAAGGGTTGCCAATTTGGGAGTTATAAATCCCTAATTATTTATTTGAAAAAAAGCAATGTTGCGTAATAATGTGTTGTTAGAAAGACCCTCTCCCGCCACTGTAACGCATCGTAACGTTTAACGAGACCCCCCCCCCTCCCCCAAATTGCGTTACGTAATACTTGAACGCCCCCTAGGGGCGCTGTACCAAGTATTACACAAATATATACGTTGTTCTGGTTACGGGTCGCGGTCAATTCTCATACTCCCGAGTCAGTTATCATAGTAATGTCTGGGATAGTAATTGCTCTCCATTGTAAATAACGGTCTGCATGAAAACCGGAGTTATTTAATTTTCATCATACTTGATATCCTTACTAATATTATAAATCGGAAAGTGAGTTTGTTGGTTTGTTCCGCTTTCACGCCGTAACTACTGAACCGATTGCTTTGAAATTTTTATCCTGGAAAAATCGACAGATCCCACGGGATGGGCAATAAAGTACTGCAAAAACTACTGCACAGATTTTCATGCGGTTTTCATCAATAGATAGAGTGATTTTTGAGCAAGGCTTTGCGTATTTTTTATCGCGGAAAAACGGATAGTCCCACCGGAAGCGCGATAAAACCTTCGCGCCATAAACCGACTTCCGCGCATATGTAGCTGCGGGCAAAAGCTATGACCCTTAACCCTCTATAGACCCAATCCCGGAATCCACGCGGTCTAGTTAACTTATAAACGTAAGTCATGGCTTGACAACAAACCCTTAATTATATCACTTGCTATCAAAGATTGTTGATGACAGATACTGCAAGTATATTGCTGCTTTATTGAGATTCAATGTCGTAATAATCTTTGTAAAGCGGCAATGTGATTGCACTGTTTGATTGAATAACTGTCATTGCACTTACTGTCAATTTAAATAACTCTCTGTTGCACTAACTGTCGATTTCAATAACTGTCAGTTACACTAACTGTAAATTTTAGTGACTATCAGTTGCACGTACTGTCAATTTCAATAACTGTCAGTTGCACTAGCTGTCAGTTTCAATAACTGTCAGTTGCACTAGCTGTCAGTTTCAATCAAAATATGATACAATCATACAACAAAGTTAAATTATCAGATTAGTGGAGGCATTTATACATATTTTTAATTGATTTCATGTTTATTGACTGCCTAGGTTAATTTTATTTTTAATAAAATAGTTAACAAAGAACTGTATATTTTTTTTATAATATCGGAAATTGTTATTAATAATATTAAAAATGTCATTCAATATTTAACTTTCCAGATGCTTGTTTTTAAGAACTATATTATTAGTTTTCGTTTCTATTTAAACTTTTTACCAAAGCGGGAAAAATATTAGTGAAACGCAATTTATGCATCATATGGAATTGTTTTGATGTTCAAATTATCCTTCGTTCAATAGACTAGAAGCAAAGATAATAATATTCTTTTTTTATTGGAAAGCTCCGTAGAGCAAACTTACACACAATTGAAAAAATACAGTCATTCTTTATGTGTTTTGCAGTATAAATCTTAACGAATGCAGAAATTTGAGGTATGGTCATAGAAGTACATTTTATTTTTGGACCAAAATTATATCACACTCGTGGCCAGGGTCCAAGTATTTATGCGTACAAAAAATGATCTCCAATAGGTCAATAAATTTTTGAGATGTACATATCTTTATTTAGATGCTAAGGCTTTTTTACTATTACTTTTTAAGTTATTGAAAAAGATATGACTACTAAATATACGTAACGTTAAATATAAACAATAAAATCAGTAAGAATATATTATACAAGTATATTAAGGTATATCTTTCATCCGTACTTTTCTCCATAATAGATAAAGTTACTAAGGATAAGTTTTAAGATTTAATTTTATTATTCATAGTGTAAGAGTATTTTATTGGTCTCGCGACGAGATCCAGGCTTAAGTATTTTTGAAGAGATTCACTTTTTTCTAGATTTATTAAGATTCGACACATCGTGCCATGTACCAAAAACTTTGTCTAATTATATAAAAACATTTTATTGTGAAGTTCCTTGAAGTCGTCTGTAATTAAATAATTTGTGATTTATCCCCTAAGTTTAGTTTGGATATTATGATACGGTGTGAGTACATTTTTAAAATATTAAAGAATTTGCACTGATATTTTTTTTTTATTATGTTATCCTACTGAAATTTCCTTGCTTTTAACAGACTTCAAATGAAAATCAAATATTCTTCAAATGGGATTTTTACATTCGCTTTTGCACGTCAAGCTTCGTCATTGGTTCACAAGTCTACAACGGGAGACCTTATACTGGAAAAAACCAGCAAAGGCAATTTTTTTATATCCCTGTATTTTTACAGTCTTCAATTACAAGCTAAATTCAGATACAGACTCAGATAAATTTTGAAGAATCTTTATTGAAAGTTGGTTCTCGTGTGGTTCCAGTTTAATTTGGTGTAGTTCTAACAATGACATTCATGAGAAAATTATAGAAGTTGTAAATTTGCATTAAATACGTGCGCGACGTATGTATCATTAAAAAATAATGCAAACTCATTTGAATTTGAACAATTGCAATGGTGCAAAGTTGGTGGATTGTTTTTAATTTAATATAGATCGATTTGACAATTGTCAATTACCTCAAAACTCGATCAAATTATGAACAAGGTTAGATAGGTATTTTTTTTTTAATATTTGTAATGAATAAAATGTTTTAAATGCGGGGGGAAAATGAGGGGGATGTGGTACGGTTTCCCAACCGAGTTCCTCTAATTTTATTTGAGTCTTTTTGGCGATGTGTGGTCGTGCGTTGTCTTGGCGGATTGTTTGATTCTCCATAACTACGGAAAAAACGCACCGGGCGCAATATATATTCGAGATTGTTCCAGGAAAGAAAAGAATCTTCGAATTTTTTTCGACGAACTTTTCCTACAACCTAATAAAATATAAAATCTTAGTATCCAATAATTTCACAGACTAACTTCACATTGGAATACAACAATGCTAAAACTGCTATTTTGCGGCAGACGACCCTGGTATAGAGTTTCTCCAATTATTTTTTTATTATTGGTTAAAAATCCTCTTAAATACCACCGCAACTAAAGTGCCGCAGTGATTGTCGGTTTCCAAACCGATCGGAACGAGTCGACTGGAACGACTTAATTCAGCCTCAGCCGTTGGTCCCAATGAACCTATGGCTTGGTGTGGTAAGGAAGATCGCACTCGGGAGAAGGCACGGTCAGTGCTTCCCTATAAAGAAGCATATGCGCTAGAAGTGGCGCTTTACACTCAAATGGCTCCTACTTATATGGGACCTACACGAGGGTATGTTAAAGGCTGCCGAAAAGAGAGCTGCATGGGATGCGGCGACTCTGACGTCGCCGCAAGTAAGTCTTCAGGCGTTAATTTATTAGGGGGATCGCTTAGGAAGTGTCGCGATCTGCGAAGTTTCCCGATTTTGATTAACTAAAAGTAGAGTTCAACTATTGTTAGATAACTTTGACTAGGAGGATGAGATGCTCATCTGTGGGTCAGAAGAACCGTTCTGATCAGAAATGGAAATGCTGCTGGATGGTGGGGTTCTTCGGTGAGTATAGAACTCTATACACATATATTAGTTACTCTGTGTATAAAGTATCTGACAGAAGCGCCATTTTGAAAGTGGAATCCAAGTGAACTTAAATTCGTTAGGTTGTCTGCTTTAACGCTTTGACAGTTCAACATTGGTAATTGGAATTTGTTTGTTATTGCATTAGAATGAATGAGGAATTTCGTGAGCAAGATGTACATTTAATATATGAATAAAATGTGTGCTTTTATAGCACATTGAATATGATAATGAAAATACGATAGTTATGATTCTGAATTTAAAAAGCGGCATCTGAACTTTATTTTAAAAGTAAGTCGGAAAACTTTATCGCAGTTTTATTTACATTGGTAGTTGAATGGAATTAAAACAAAATCGTATACATTCTTGTGTATTTATTTATAATAATATTTTCATTATAAGCAGTTATGGGATAACGGAAGCACTTGTCACTTTATCTATATCGACAACATATATGTAGGTAGTACAAAAATTCTATTACATATTTTCGCCGACGCATTTTTGGTCTCATAAGTTGTTGAATATAAGAACAGTATTAAGTCTAGTAAGACTCATAAATCATATATTAATTAATTAAAACAAAAAAAAATACAATTACTTATATACCCAATTCAAATAGGAATGTTGTGCAACGTTCTTTTCGTCTCGTATGTTCTGTATAATAAATCACGTGAAGCAAAAGTTAAATATAGCGGAACCATCATTAAAGAGTCATCTTTATTGATGACCATATTAATCAGTAGCCTTAAAAAGGTTAACACCGAAAATTCCTTCAAAAAATTAATATTTAATAAAAAAAAATTGTGCAGCATAAACATTACAAATATCTAGCAAATATGCGCAGATATCGTGTCTATATTTTATGACTATCTATATGTCTGGAAGGATTTTTAACTTATTTTTTACAATTGTTTTGTCATGTATACTAGAAAGCACATTTGTCTAATATATAAGTGAAAGATTCAGTTCTAAAATTTTTTACTGAACATTGCCTATTCCAGTTCATAAGCTTCGAGTGTAAGATAATGATCAGTCATGTTTAGTTATAAGTACATCTTCAGTGGTATAAATTAACAAAATTGTGGCTATATATAAATTGAACTTTATGTCAATTAAGTACATTACATTCAAAATGGAAGATCGGTTTCGTGGATGTACAAATGCAAACCTACGTTTCTAATGTTTCATTATAAAAACATTGACTTACACTCGTGCTCTGTATAGGGCTGCCATCATGAAATCGTGCAAATAAATAAAGTACCGACAATAATAGTAAAATATTCTAACACTTTAACCAAAGATTGAATCAGTGAAAATGTTTTTAAACAAAACTTTTATTTTATGAACCAAAAATTTTCTATAACTGACGCGCGAAACGAATAAGGTTCGAGAACGAGCCGAAGTGCAGAGAGCATGACAATTCGTCTAAGAGTCCCAACCCACGTAGCATGATAACTAAAACGCGATATGATAGAGCCGTGTATCATTTTGAACTGTCAAACCTTATCCTTTATAAATGTCGATATCGCAGTTCTAACCGAATTATTTGCATTTTTCTTTCATTTGCTTTTTTTAATTACGCGTCATTGAAAGTATTAAAGTTTTGAAGCGTAGGTTGGCAGCCCAAGCTCTGCAGGACCTGCAAATTTGTACTTTTTACAATATTCCTTTACATACCTACTATTTAGAACTAATGTTCGGCTATCAATACGGTTATTATAAAAATATCTTTGTAACTATATAAACTTGTATGAATATTAATTTTAATCAATTGTTGCCTATACAATTTAACGCCTAATCTTATACAAGCACATAATAGTATGTATATTTACAACGCTGTGATATACTTAATTATAAAAAATTAACACAATCTTTTAGATTAACAAACAAACAATAATAGCAAATTGTATACCTGCCAAAAAAACTTAGTTCAAAAGTTTGCCAACATGTAAATATAAATAACAATTAATATTTGATTATTTTTTTTCATCACAGTAAATCATATAGAACGATCGTCGAAACCTAACTAATTATAGATATCACAATCACATTACATCATAATATTATCAAACTATTTTGAGGAATAAATATTTTAGAGTACCTAATTTTTACTTAGCGTTCTTTTTAAGAGAAAATGTTTTTAATAATTTTGAAAACAAATGTGTTTTTAACTACTTAAAATTAATAAATAGGATTAAACAATTATTAAAAGATTATAATTTAAAAAAAATTGGTTGTCTGTAGAACTCCGTCTACTGCCGATATTTGAACGTGACAACGTCTATTACATGGTAATTTTTTCTGGGTGCAATGAAATTATTTAAAATAAAGTAATGTATAACATTTATATTTTTATTACGTTGCCGTGTGGCGTCAGATCGGCCGTTACGCCGTTCGTGGACTCCGTGTGGCGTCAGATTCGGCCGTTACGGTGTTTTCGAGAATGACTCCACGCCGTACCAATTTAATAGACGTTGTCACGTCAAAACAACTATGATTTTTTTATTTATGAACTTGAAATAATTTATAGGAATTAAACCACAACATTTGAATAGCGACGCACTAAAGGTCGCATGCATGTGTGACCTTGTCGCCACTCAGGTGACGCTCGCATCACCAGTACCACAACCGCTTCATCTTTGTGTTTAGTTTACTGTTTAGTCGCTTACGAATCGTGTTTTTCATATTCTGTATTTTTTTTTGTATTTTCATCAAAACATTACGTATTTCCTTTTACTAATGTCGTTCTTCGAAAATTTCATAAAATCTATACAAATGCAATAGCATTATTACCGTTGCTTCTTTTTATTATCACAATTTGAATGTAGTGCATTACTAAAAGCTTTGCAGTTGCCTCCTAGTACTACGTACGCCACAGTAACCGGTCTCGAGCTGTCATATACATATAACAGACACATACGTAAAATTATATTAACGTTGCCAACGTATAATTCTCTTACGACCCGTATTCGTAGAAGTGGTTGTATCAGATCAACTGATACATTTCGTTTTTTCTTTCATACTGGCTATGGAGATAATAAAAGTGTGTTAGTGTACTTAGATTTATATAACGACAATCATATAATTAAATTAACAAAGGCAGTGACTTGATTATTAACTATATTTATCCGCGATGCAAATATAGTATGGAAATTATATGGTTTCCTATTGTTACCGTTCTATTCGTTTGAATGCGACGAGTATATGAAAAGAAGTGATTTTGACACGACGGTTAGTATTAAAAGGCGTCTTTAGCCGCTTCAATGAGAGTGATTAAGTCGGTCTTGTCATGAACGGAAGCGGACTCGGAAGCGAGAGCGGGCGCGGGGGCGACGGGAGCTAGCGGTCAGGATTGCGCCGCCGCGGAGGACTGCTGTGACAGCTCCGCCTTGACGCGACGCGCGATGTGCGATCGCGTGTGCTTGCGCAGGTGATCCTTGCGGTAGAACCCTGTCAATGAAACATTAAAAATAGCTATAATAAAATAAATTGATCAATACACAAACGTTGTGAATGAAACATATTTAATAATAAGAGAGTAGAATTTTAAATAAGGAACAAATTATGATTTTTTCTTTCAACAGTTAGTATTTGTGGTTCTTCTGAGAATCGCAACAAATCCACAGCTCCTACAACAACCATAGTAATAGTAATCATGCGTAAGCTTATGCCATTGGCTGTATGGATGTGTTACCTTTGTCGGACTCGTTGTACGTGTGGCTTTTTTAATATGTTTATTATATACTGACATTAGAATTGAAATGCAAATAAGGATTAAAGACAGCTCCCTATGTGAGTGTGGTTTGGACGAAGGTTCGACTGATCATATATTTTTCGATTGTACAAAATATTCATATTCTTTGTATGATGTCATTCCCCCTTATATCCCTAAGCCGTGTCAATTTAACTCTCTTCTTTCTTATGTTAATTCACCCTTCATCAATATTCTTTGTCATTATTTATTCTACAATCGTATTAAACTTTAATTGGTATCTTTTTATTCTCTGATTTGGTTTCCGCTCTTTAACTTTTTTATATATTTCTTTATAGACAGCGAACAGGGTATATTGTATTTTATTTGTCTTGTTTAATTTTAATTTTGCATTCACTTGTACTTTCACGGCCTGGATAATAACATGAGTCGCGCATACTTTAATTAAAAAAAGTATTCTAAGCAAAAAAACTCGAGGTTGGCGAAATCCTATGGGCACCGCCATCAAACCCAAAAGAAGAAGAAGAAGAAGAATTGAAATGCATCGGACACGATGACACGCAAATCAAATTCTACCAATGCGTGTAATGTGTATTTGCCTAGTATAAATATGCTATGCTCTATATATTAGATAAATTACCAAAGTCTTTATTCAAAATATTAAATATGCTTAAATAGTACGAATTTAACCGAGCAAGATCCAAACAAACCCAACATACAAAAATTATTAAATTACATGACAATAGTTTAGTGCATTTTTGTCATTCTAGAAGAATGATCTAGGATATAAATGTCTGTGTTAGAGCTGCTAACATAGATACTGATAATAAATCTCATTTCACATACTACGCCAATTTGGATATTCTTTCAATTTAACGTACAAAATATGCTTGATTAAATCAGTGTTGGTTGATGGGTTGATATATGACTAACGTCTTTAAAGCATAAAAACAATCAGTGGTGCTGATTATCTTGACAGTTGTACTTATATTTAGTTATTATATGAGTAGAGTTAGAAAGAGATGGTGTTATTGAGCCCACAGCGGTATCACATCGGTTATTGTTTGGTTCGTTTTTTATGTGATATTTCTCCACATCATATATGTATTTGACGTTGGCTATATGGGCTCATTACCTTTGCCGCATTCGTTGCATACGTGCCGCTTCTCGCCCGAGTGGATGACGAAATGCAGCGTCAGTTGTTCCTTGCGTTTGAAGGCTTTGAGACACACGGAGCAGGCGTGCGGCCGCTCGGGATTGTGCGACTGCTTGTGCCGCGTCAGATGATCCTTCCGCTTCAGCGCTGCGTTGCAAATGTCGCAGATGAACCTACACATATGCACAAAAATGCAATTAGATTTATATATTTTATAATTCACTACATTTCATTTTATAAAAAGGTGAAATTAACGTGTTTAAGTAATTTTCTTAAAATACAAATCATAATAGTTGAAGATGTAGTGACAAAGATAGAGAAAGGGATGATTAGATGGTTCGGCCATGTTGAAAGAATGAATGAAGGAAGATTAAATAAAGAGACACACAAGGTAAGAATGATAGGACGAATCGGTGCAGGTCGACCTAGGCGGACATATTTCGATCAAATCGAAGATGTCCTAAAGAACGGCCGGGTCAAGAGTACTCGCAACCGACGAGCATGCATGAAGACGCTCATGAAAGTGGAGGAAGCAAGAGAAATGTGCCAGGATCGTAGCAAATGGAGAGAGGTGGTCTCTGCCTACCCCATTGGGAACAAGGCGTGACATATATGTATGTATGTATGTAATATGCTAAGTCTAAACAATAAACTTTAAAGATTTTCGCAAGCTAGTCAGAATAACACGTATTTGGAATTGTGACACGCACCTCCTTTCCATCGTGTGGCCAACCAAATGCTGCTCGAGCAATCCGCGTTCGGGGTACGCCATGTGGCACTCTGGGCAGCAGTACAACGTGCTGCCATCTATAATACCACTTAAATATTAACAAGAGTACAGGAGACCTATTTTTGAATTACGAATGCGATTTCGAAATCACCGCTGACTAAATAGTCAGCGGTGACTTTGAGGTCACGGATTCCTAAACATCCAATTTTTGAAAGTCGATCGCAGAGCTGCCAACATAGATAAAGTACACACATAAATATAAGAGTTCGGTTCCACGCAGAATGTAGCCGCTGCCGATTATTGTCGGCTTAACCATTATGGTTATTATATATATAATATATGCTACATTCATATATATATATATGTATTTATTATAGGTATATATATGAATGTAATCGCTGCCGGTTATTGCCGGCTTAACCATTGCGGTTATTATATACACATATATATATGCATATATATAATATATGCTACATTCATATATATCTATGTATATATTATAAGTATATAAAGGTTATATATATATGTAAGTAAACCTTTATATACCTATAATATATACATACATGTATATATGAATATAGCTTATATATATATATATATATATATATATATATATATATATATATATATATATATATATATATATATATATATATATATATATATATATATATATATATATATATATATATATATATATATATGCTACATTCATATATGTATTTGTGATTTGTTTGATTTTTCAGTCTATATATATATATAGACTGAAAAATCAAACAAAACACAGATAACATTTCCACAAGTATGACTTGATTACGAGTGGGTGAGGGCACTCGTAATGAAATCACATCCGTGACTAAGGTAGTCACATCAGTGATAATCAAAATAAGAATTATTGAAAATCGGTGATTATTAGTCACATCGGTGATTTCGAAGTTGCATTCGTAATTCAAAAATAGGTCTCCTGGTGTGAATTGAAATAGCTCTTACACTGTTTAATTATTAGGTTAAATATCGATTACACATACATATTATTATGGTATTTTGTATACAATATACATTTACAGAACAACACCACATGCAGTTATAAATACAAATATTTACATTAGTATAAATTACAAATTATAAAAATATTTTTTTATTTATCAATGGAACTTTACAAATAAAAATATAATTTGATTTGTGATCATTAAAAAAAAATAATTACAATTCATAATATTGAAACTGAAATTAAATATTGCGATGAAAATTTAATTCCAGTTAAATTACAATTTGAAATCAATAATAAATATAGGTAATTTAGAATTAATTGTATTAAAAGTAAATCAATGTTTTAGTTATTTATTAATATTTGCATGCACTATCTACGAAATGACTGTGTTTTTTTAATACATCCTTTATATTAATTATTACCTTAATACCTTACAAGTTTCTTAATTTAATAAAAAAATTATAGAAACTATTTATAAATGTATTTCATTTTAACACTGCACTGCTATTTATTATTACTCTTGAATCGCACAATTTGACAACGCACACATCGGTGTGCGTATATCGATATAGGAAAAGAAAAATTGAATACTTTCTAGTTCCATTACTACGCGTGTTTTTCCGGATAAATTCGTAATCAGGAGACCTATTTTTGAATTACGAACGCGATTTCGAAATCACCGCTGACTAAATAGTCAGCGGTGACTTTGAGGTCACGGATTCCTAAACATCCAATTTTCGAAAGTCGATCGCAGAGCTGCCTACATAGATAAAGTACACACATAAATGTAAGAGTTCGGTTCCACGCAGATTGTACCGCTGCCGGTTATTGCCGGCTTAACCATTATGGTTTATATATATATCTATATATATATATATATATATATAATATACTACATATATAGTAAATAATATATTTATATATGGATGTAGCCGCTGCCGGTTATTGCCGGCTTAACCATTATGGTATATATATATGCTACATTCATATATATTATAGACTGAAAAATCAAACAAAACACAGATAACATTTCCACAAGTATGTCTTGATTACTAGTGGGTGAGGGCACTCGTAATGAAATCACATCCGTGACTAAGGTAGTCACACCAGTGATATTCAAAAATAAGAATTATTGTAAATCGGTGATTATTAGTCACATCGGTGATTTCTAAGTCGCATTCGTAATTCAAAAATAGGTCTCCAGGCCTCAGCATCACAGCCTATACACGTCCCCACCTAGGGGTACGACGAGCCTACCCAAACTATGTTACGGCGATTAGACCTTAGTCTACCATACATAAATCCATGAATTTCTTCGCAGATGTATTGTATGCAGATTGTCTCACGATGTAGATGTAAGTATGAAATTCTAAAAACGAAAAACACATTGGTACGTCGCAGGATCGACGCCGGCCCCCTTGAATTGGCCCCCTATCTATACTTATAATAAATCTGTAGAGAAGTCAATTCTGTACATTAAATATATTTAAAAAATTACTAGCAAAGGGTGATAAGGGATCGTTAGTGATCCCAAAAATGCAATCAGTAAAATTTTTGTCTGTCTGTCTGTCTGTCTGTATGTTCAGGCATCACGTAAAAACTAACGGTTCGATTTCGATGAAACTTGGTATAATTATACCTTATTATCCTGGGCATAAAATAGGATACTTTTCATCCTGGAAAAATACGTAGAAAAAAAAAAATCTTAATTTTTCAGTTTTATTCATTGACGTTATTCTGTAGAACCGCGAACACACAGTGGATTCAGCGCCGTAGCCTGTAGCGCCGAAAGTCGGATTTGGCTTGAACCGTTTGCGACACAAGCGGGCTGCACGACGTCCCGCCTCCCCGACTCCTATATAATCTATACTAATATTATAAAGCTGAAGAGTTGTTTGTTTGATTGTTTGTTTGAACGCGCTGATCTCTGGAACTCCTGGTTCGAATTGAAAAATTCTTTTCTTTATTGAATAGCCCCTTTATTGAGGAAGGCTTTAGGCTACATAACATCACGCTGCGACTAATAGGAGTGAAGAAATAATAGAAAATGTGGAAAAAACGGGGAAAATTATTCATCTTTGAGGGCTTCCGTTGCGTGCGCTGCGAAAACGGTTCTCGATACCAAAAAAATATGTATGAAAGAATTATTCCTCTTAAAATGATCTAAAAAAATATCCGCGGCAGTATGTCTATATGTTAACTCACTAGAATCGTTTTTATGGTAATCAAATTTGGATATGTCGCATTGTGAAGATCAGGTAACAACTGAGGTGGTTTGCAAAAATAAATATGATGCTCAAAATAACTATTCCACGCGGATGAAGTCGCTGGCACAGCTAGTTATGAATATAAAACAAATTATTCATTTATGTAACTAAATATAGCATATAGTATAAATCATGTAACTCATATAATGAAAAATGGTTGTCACCGTTAGCGATTTAAAATATAATGCTGGTTGATGTCGAAATTCTGATATTTTCTGAACTAAAAATGAATCAAAGAATTTTAGGTTGTTTACGGCTATAATCATTTACAAAAGTAACTTGAGTTCCGCATTAGGCATGGATAAAACTCGTTCTGAAATAAATAACTCGGAACTATTCGCTTTCACTGAACATACACGAGAGTTAAACTGATAAATATTGGTGTCTATCTCCTATCACCTAGCGGTTACTTCTAGATCGCGATGTATATATTGAAAAAAATTCGAAAATAACTCCGAGTTTTCTACCACATATTTGTACTTAATTGCATAGTATTAATTATTAATATTATGATATTAGTCTAATGATGCAACTAAGATTACCGTACCTACAACATTAGACAATATATTCCAGCCTTTTTTTACAGTACGGAAAGCGCCTAAAAATAATTTTTCTCTGTGATGTTTTTATTAACGCACGCAATTTAAATTTCATTGAATGATTTTAAGTCGGGAAAATGGCAAAATTTCGATACAAACCTGCAATGTGTTTTGAAACACTTACGGCTATAATCATTTTCGCTTGTCATTTAACTTACTCAATAGGTCTGCTGATCTCAGCAGATGTCGGTTCTTAGGGATTCCATAGAGTAATGTGAGAAACTCACCAAGGGCTGTGGTAAGCCTAATCTCTCCCGGCTTCGGTCTTGGCTTCTTTTCTCTGTTGCTCTTCTTCTTTTTCTTCTTCTTCGGCGGTACCACAACAACGCTTTGTTGCTGTGCGTTGGTGTTCACTGTCTGGTTGACTATTGTGGCTGTCTGCACCACCACGCTGTTCACGTTGGTCGGCACTTGTTGTATAATGTTCGTTTCCTTGACATAACAATAATTATTTCTTCGACATATAATTAAAGTTATTTTTTGCTACCAGTGCTGACTTAAATAACTAACTAGCGAAATAGTCCATAATTGAACCACGTGCGTAGCGAGTGATTCTAATCTATCTATACATATAAATAAAATTGGAGTGTCGTCTGTCTGACAATATAACTTCGGAATTAAAGGCTTCGTTAACTGTCTTTTTATGTAGTTGTAGTTTTTATAAAAAAAAACATTTGGATATACTCGCTTAATATAAACGTCGCGCTGAATGACCTCGGGAGAGGTCTTTGTATGACAATAGGAATTTCTGGGCTGAAATGATCATGATTCTTCTTAACAAACATTCCATAGCCGAGCAGTTAGTACACCGGTTTAAGGTGTCGCTATCTCTGAGATTCCGGGTTCGAATCCCGGTGGCGGCTGAAATTATCATGATTATTCTTATTAACATTCCATAGCCGAGCAGTTGGTACACCGGTTTAAGGTGTCGCTATCTCTGAGATTCCGGGTTCGAATCCCGGTGCGGGCAGATGTTTGTATGATGAATGCGAGTATTTGTACTTTAGACATGGTTGTTAATATACATTTCTATTATAGGGTATATATGTATATATACCCTAGATCCCATAACACAAGCCTTACAAAGTTTACTTTGGGCTAGGCTAATGTAAGTGTAAGAATTATTTATTATTACCCTACCATTCCGTTCAAGCCATAAGGCCACTAGGGCCAAGGCTAGGCTGAGTTTAGTCGGTAGGTCTGCTGGATCGAGCCGCCTCGATTCACCAGGAGTCCGACATAATCAACGCATCCCTGCTTGCCTGTTGCGTTGGTATCCATGAGTATTCTTAAGGTACGATTAAACGACGCGGGCTAGCCCGATCCTTCGCGAGCCGAGCCGTCCGTGGAGATGCGGCTCGGCTAAATACGGACGCAAGCCTGCTCGTTTAAATGACGCGGGGTAGCACGATCCTACGCCAGCCGAGCCGTCTGTGGCAACGCCGCACAGAGAGGTATTTGACCCAAAAAGCTGGCCAAAAATATTTTACACTTTTAATGGCTGCCTAACAATGTTTTATTTAAGGTTTTGCTTGAATAAGGTAAAAAAAGGCATACGTAATATATATAATCATTTATTCTTCATTTTCATCTTCAAAACTTACATTTGAAATGTCACTTTCTACTAATAAATTTACAAGATCAGCTGAAAATTGTATTTTTTTTTATTCTTCCTCTTCCTCATGCCCGTCAGGACAGGGTCAGAGGTTAAGAGGAGCCTACCCGGGAAAACTTTCTGGTGTAGTTGTGTCTGAACATTCTAATATGTTTGTTGCGTGCTTCTGCAGCTTCTTCAGACAATTGTCCTATTGGAAGAATGGCTTCCGTTATTACTTCAGCCCCATGGCGCAATATTTTATGCAAGGTCGGAGACATAGGGTAAAAGTTATATAAAGAAACGTACAATTTAGCCGTTTCTTGACAATAATTTTCAAATTTCTCTATGTTTATCTTTAAACCACAGCACAATGTGTCTAAAATAATTTTAAATATGTAAATTAAATTTAAGTCTATTCCGGTAATTGCTGCAGATATGTTATAGTTAACAAAAAAGCGTCTACTCGTGTTTCCATCATTGGTGTTGCCAAATTTTGCTTTTAGTATATCCACAAATAGACCAAGTTGCTCGCGGAACTTATCTTGGATTACTTTATTTCTGTTCTCGACTATTTGTTTCTCCTCAACAGTAAGGCGCATATTCCATTTTTTTACAGGCAGTCTATAAGCCACGTGTAAAATGCTTTCAAAAAATCTTATGCGAGCATGCAACAAAGACAAGCCGAATTCCATGTTTTACTTTTTGCATGGCATTACCTTCTCCAAATCATTAAATTGTGATGACGTGGCGCTACATAAGTAACATCTCATTGTCGATTTGGTAGCGATATGTATCCTTTGAGCCACTCCGCATTGGTTTCAAGGAATCTGGCCTTTGTTTTTCGAGCAGCTGTCCATTTTTGTTTAAATTGATGTTTTATAACTGACAATTTTTGCTTAATATTAGCAATATTTTGATCATTTTCATCATACTGATTGATCAGTTCTTTTTCCATAAAATTCAACTTTTCGTTAAAAATTGAGGTGTTTGAGCGTTCCATTATATCGAACAAGTCATTTCGAGACAAAAACTTCACTCCAGACGAGCCTATAACAAAAATACATAAAATATAAGTAAAATTTCGTTAAGTAAAAGTTTATATGTTTACAGAAAAAAAATCACGAAAAATAGGCGGGCGTATTCGGGCGGCTGTTTTGTTTTTAATTACATCCTATAACGTCTACTTTACAACATACAATAGAAATTTTGACTTAGAAATGATGAGAAACTTATTAAAAAGTCCTTTGATTTCTCAAAATGTGTTTTCATACGAGTTATTTTTCGTGGTTACATCTTATGGATATAATTAAAATAATATAATAAATTAGCTGTTGAAATTATGTACTAAATATAATACATACCTGGTTGTTCAGAATCCATAGTGAAAACCAACACAAAATCGTTCAATCACGAGATAGGAGATATTTTAGAACACTAAAATCTGAGCGCATCGAACAATCACACGTACACTTTAACAGAACGGTAACTTCCGACTGAGCTTACGTCGTGTTGGGCGGCGCTAGAGCTTTGTCTTTATTGTTATTGTATGGAGGGGTTATACTAATTTAAAAAAAAAATTGCTTTGAAGGGGTAGCACTAATTTGAAAAAAAGTGATTTTGGCCAGCTTTTTGGGTCAAATACCTCTCTGTGCGCCGCTACACATCGCGCTGTTGAACCGAGCTGTCCGCTTGTTCGTTCTTCAATATGGATAAAAGAAAACGCCTTGCTGCAGCAGCTGCTATTATTTTGCTCTGTGGTGAATATTTGAAAACAAAAGAAAGATGAAAAAGACGGTGGTGGTCTTTTGGGTTCCATATGGCCGGTTCCTCTTCGTACAATTCAATGAAGAGTTGAATCTTCTCGTTGCTCCACTCCATCTCGTACAAAATCAATCCCCAATTAAAAACTTCGCTAAAAAAACAAAATAGGTCTTCCTTCGTCGCGCGCTCTGTGTTATCTGTTTAGACGGCGCGTATTAACACAAGCCGAGCCGCAGATGGCGCGCGCGCCTTTGATCTGTGTCGAAAAAACCGACAAGTGATGGATCGTGCGAACTTTGCCGAGCCGCGCCGAGCGCAGTTGTTTACACAGCGCGTGGCGCAGCGAACCACGAGCGGAGCCAGGCTCGGCTCGCGTGTTTGCGCGCCGTTTAAACGGTGCTTTAGCCTCCTCTCCTGAGGAAAAAAAAAAATTATTACCGTGCCGATGGCAGGCATGGACGGCAGTGCGTTGGTGACCGTCACGATGGTAGGCTCGTCCCGCTTGCCATCTGCGGAGTACTTGAGGAGGTGGTGCAGCGGTAGCGGCAGCGCCGACAGGTAGTCGGCCACACCGCCGCCCAGCGTCTGCCACGTCGCCGTGTCGCTCACGTCGCCTATACCTGGATGTTATAAACGGATTGTTTTTTTTTTATTCTTTATCATACGGCTTACTAACCTATTAACACTAAGTAATTAAATAAAACCGGTTGTAATTTTGAGAAAAATTGTATATATTTTTCTCAAAATTACAATCGGTTTTATTAATGTAGACTACTTTATATATTTTATTGTCTATCTTTACTAATTCGTACTAATATTATAAATACGAAAGTAAATCTGTCTGTCTGTCGAGTAGACATGCCAAAACTACTAATCTCATTTAAATAAAATTCTTTTTACAGATAGTCTAGGGCAGGAGAAAGGATATACGCTACTTTTTAATGCAAAAAAGGGGTAAGGGATTGATATTTCAGCTTTTGATTACTTATAAATAAAAACAACATTAAAAGTTTGTAAAAATTTTCCCTAAAAGTAGGTGACGAATTTTGTTTGAATAGGCTCAGAAATCACTGGTCAACTCAAGTTTTTTTTCTGTTATTGGATATTTCTAATTTCTATGACCCTGACTAAAAAAAAATACTCGGAGAGTGCTAACAGCTTTACTTTTATAAACATTCTTTTTTATTATTTTCACCAAAAAATACAAAAATAATTACACATACATTAACAAAATTTAGATTAAACACTTTCAATTGATCTTTTATAAGATTTCCTTGGATGGACAACTTTAGGTAGACCTCGTTGCAGACTCCAGCAGTAGTTGGTCATCATATGTGAGTCAAACCGCCCCTGATAACGCTCTTTCATTGTCCGAAGATCTTGATGAAATCTTTCAGCCTGCTTCTCACTATAATTTCCAAGATTTTGTGGAAATCGGTCTAAATGCGGGTGCAAGAAGTGGAGTTTTATGCTCATATTGCAGCCTAGCTTTTGCAAGTTCGATAACATGCACTCAACAAGCTCGACATGGTCATTAGATTTGTTTTTGCCTAGGAAATTACTTATGACTAAAACTAATGAATTCCAAGTTTTAGATTCGAGAAGTAGAAGTTCAGATCTCTTACTTAGTCATTTAGTTCTTTGCTGCTTTAGGCTGATGTTCTGGAAGGTTACATTTGAAGTCGCATCAAAGTCGTCACTTGATGAGTTTTGTTCGGGTTCACCGAGATTTCGATCACTACAAGATTTAGATGTTGCTAGGCTGTACCTCTTGTTATTTTAGTTGGGGTCGTTGAGTGGAAGCCAAGTTAGGATATGACCACTATACTTCGATTTCCAGGGTTAATTCGGTTTATTTTCACATCGCTGAAGTAGCGGTCGTCATGATGGTTTCGAGGTTCTCGCCAAATCATGGGTGTTACAAACATTAACAGCATCTCTTTATCCGCTGGACCATAACCGTAGACATACAGTGTGAGGCACCCATGGCTTGTCCTGATTACACAGTTCCATTTTAAAATATCTATGATACGTAGTTTTCACAAAGTTCGATATAGGTTTTCGATATTTTGAAAATATATATTCGCCATAAATATAGTAAAAACAATTAGTATTACACACAACATCTTCTTGATGAAGTCATATCAAGAACAACAACAAAATATATTTTGGTATCCAATAAAAGATACAGCGTTTAGCAAGCTTCGTCGGGTCTTCTCTTTGCCTATACCGCAATGCCTAAAGACGAAAGTCTTCAACCAGTGCGTCCTACCGGTTATGACTTACGGCGCCGAAACGTGGACATTAACGGTCGGGTTAGTCCACAAATTTAAAGTCGCGCAGCGGGCTATGGAGCGAGCTATGCTCGGAGTTTCTTTGAAGGATCGAATTCGTAATGAGGTCATTCGACAAAGAACCAGAGTAACCGACATAGCTCGCAAAATAAGCTCGCTGAAGTGGCAATGGGCTGGCCACGTTTGCCGAAGGACTGATAGCCGATGGAGCAGACGAGTCCTTGAATGGAGACCGCGACTCGGCAACCGTAAGGTAGGACGCCCCTCCGCCAGGTGGACTGACGACCTGAAGAAGGTCGCTGGAGGGGACTGGATGCGGAAGGCGGAGGACCGTGTGTTGTGGCGCAAATTGGGAGAGGCCTATGTCCAGCAGTGGACTATGATTGGCTAAGTGATTGATCCAATAAAACGGGAAGAATTTAGTAAAAATGTTAAATGAGGGTAGTTAGCTATAAATCAAAAACAAAAGCGGTTGCAGAAAATTTGTGTCAATGTAGAGATAGTTTGAGACCCAGAGAACGACATAGCAAAAAATATATTTGTTTTATAGGGAAGTATATATTATGTTATGAATACGTACTGCTACGTTGTTGTAAATAACAGAACATTCTGAGTGCGTGGAGTTACCCAGAATCTATTGTTATTTACTATCATATGTATCATTGGTAATTGACTACGAGTTACCGATGATATAATGGCAGGGTCCAAATATAGCTAGTGTGCGCTACCAGCTGCTACAGCTATTAACAACTGAGACTTACTGATGAACTCTGCTGGTGCAGCGATGGCTCGTTCCTGACGTGTCTCCTGCTTAATGGCGCGCGCGAGGGCCGCCGCTTCCTTGGGCTCGTGCAGTACCACCAGCAGCTGCTGCGTGCCCTGCTGCAGTGGCGCCGCCTGCGTCACTACGCATTACAATCTATTATAGCTTGTAATTACTTAAATTAAAATATAAATAAATAAAATTAGCCTTTATTGCTGTTTAACTTAAACATAATATTACATATTGCGTTCTTGTAATCTAATTATTATTTTTTTTGTTTTATTCTAAAGCTTCAGGTCTTTTTTTTTTAAATAGCTTATGTCTCGACATAGGCCTCCTCTAAAGATTTTGCAACTCTGATCCATTCTGGACCAGCCACCTTTTTCAGATCATCTTCCCATCTTTTCTTTTGTCCACCTATGTTTCTTTTACCGTCCCTTGGATACCACTCTGTTATCATTCTAGTCCATTTACTCTTGCCTTTCTCTCAACATATGTCCAGTCCATCGCCATTTTAGTGTTTGATATACGGAATTAGAATTGAGTTTTGTTTTTTATTTCTGTTAATTTTATTTTAACTCCTTTATTAACACCAATGACACAGACGTTTAGTTTATTTGTTAAGGTTTTCGTTAGTGTCCATGTTTGACTACCATATGTTAAGCAGGGCAGAATACAAGTGTTATAGACTTTTCTTTTAGCTTTTATTGGCATATCTCTATTCTCCATAATTTCACTGAGCGACCAGTATCTCTTCCAAGTATTGGCTATCCTCCTATCTATTTCTTTGTTCATGGTTTTGTTGGGCGATATAAGTTGTCCTAAGTAGATGTACTCGGTTACGTATTCTATTTTTTGTGTGTTTACTACCATATCATGTGTCTTTGAGGAATTAGTCATGATTTTCTCTCGCACTTGAAATGTATAGTCGTATAGTTGAGTCGTCAACACGAGTCTAAAAGCCAATTAAAAACCATCAAACGACGTTGGGGATGATTGACTCTGTTTAGAATTAGACCCGCGTTATAAAATAAATGTGGTAAGCAGACAACAGACATATTAGTTGCTTGATGGCAAGCGCGTTTACGGAACTAGCAACATTAGAATTATTGGCACCAAATAAACTGTGGAAATCTAACTCATTTGTAGGAACACAATTTACGTTGTCTTTCTAAGAAGTGGAGATACTCCCCCAGACAAACTATTCCCAGGAGACCTAAGAATACTGCAGCAAAGATATCTTAGAAAATGTAATAAATGAGCATCAAAGAGCTTACACCGAATGTCTTGCTGCTGCATCATAGTGGCCATGAGGTCGTGGTGGAGCTCCTCGCGGTACTCGCGCTTGTCGACGCGCTGCTCCGCCTTGAGGTGTTGCACGGTCTCCGCCTGCACGTAGCCCGTCTGCGCGCCGTAGCAGATGTTGCCCAGGTTGACCGACGAACTCGACGCTGATATGGTCTGGTACTTTACACCCGTGTTCACTACGGCATAGATGTACTTCAAATATTTTTATACACTACAAGGAATTTGATTACAGCAAGTTAAAAACAATATAAAATAGTAGAAGTGGTGTATTTTATCCAAAGATGTCATAATTCTGTTGTGTTGTCACCTCAGGTTGTCACGAAATAAATGGTAAACCAAAATGAAAACATTCTTTATTGACTCAAAGTAACCAAGACTCTGAGTTTATTGAACATAGTCTTTTACAGGCACTTATTGAAGTCAAACAAATGCAACATATAAGGACACAGAGCTACATAACCTTGGACGTGTAACGACGAAGAAAATGTTTAACACGGGAAAATATAATTTTCCTGCGAGAAAATCTGGCAAAATCAGCTTGCCGGGCTTTGATTTAATTTGGTGTGAAAAAAGCTGGAGACACGGGGAAGAACATAAGATGATTTTTACTACGGGAATATATGTTTTTTTTTTAATCTTTGATAACGCAGGGTAAGCCACGGGCGTAAGCGTTATGCAATAAAATCATCAGGTAACTATTTTGACAAGCAATATATAAATGTAATTAAAACCAGCTCAAGTGTTGCCTCACCCGTATGTATCGGTGCGATGCCAGTAAGCGTGACAGTGGGCTGGGCGCTGCTGACGACCACGACGCTCTCGGCCTGCCGGAACTTGACGCCCTCCACGGGCACGAAGTGCACCGCGCTGGCGGGCTGGTAGCGCGCCTCCTGCACCACGCCGCCGCCGCCGCCCTCGTATCCGAACTTGGCCGCAAACTGCTGGATAGAAGGCATCGCCGCGGCGCTCGGAATGTGGCCGGTGAACGGCGCGAAATTCATCACGAATTATCACTGGAAAAATGTGAACGTTAGTTGTTTTGGAGCGGCAAAATAAAGTATTGTGATGGATTTTATATAATAAATATGTTGTCCTCTGATAAACTAAATAAATTATTTTTGATCCTAAGTAGCGAAAACCCTATATCAACATACAAAAATAGTACGCAGAATTATATTGAGCGACATTACGTCAACCTTGAGCCAGCTAGCATTATCTTTAACAGCTGTTAGAGTTGTCATTTCAAAGTTTTATCTTTCATTTTGAATTCATTTAACACGAAAGTTATAGGTTATCAGGTGTAAGACAAGCACGTAAAGTCCATTCAATATGTAATGTACATGCCGCATAAATATTATTTTACTAGGTGTGAAAAAATAAACTGAGAGCGAATATTCACTACATGCCATAGTTACAAATATTGGAATTGTTGTTTTTATAGCGGGTTATTATAGCAGCTAAGCTACTGTCCTGATGCAACAGACGGTGAGTAATTGCAAATCTACAATAGCGGTTCTTATAGCTTAGGCATAAGGTTGATTTTAGTCGGTAGGCCAATCAGGACCAGCCGCCTCGGTCTGTTTGGAGTCTGACATAATCACGGGGACGCTTGGTCGTGGTGATGTCCATCAGGATTCTCAGTCTCTTCTCTCCAGAGAAGAAAAAAAGAAATACTGCAACAGGGAGTTCATTCAAGTAGTACTTTCGTAGATCAGAGGCCGTAGGTACTACCATAGCCGCTAAAAGTACCTAAGGTTAAAACAATATTGACACAGAGACACTCCTCTTGGAGCGTATAGCGCCAGTGCAGTTTTCCGTAGTCAATTGGTTAGTACACCGGTTTCAAAATGTCGCCATTTCTAAGGTCCCGGGTTCGAATCCCGTCGGGGGCAGCAGTGAAGGGAAATGTTGGGAAAACGAGAGAAGTTACTCCATTTTTTAAGCTTCCGTCGCGTGTGCTACATCAATGGTAACACATAAATCATGTGTGACGGAAATATTCTTCTTAAAATTATATAAAAAATATCCCAAAACAGCTTCTAACCAGCAGCATTTATCTTTTATGGTTGACTCACAATAACACGTGTAACTCCCGATAGCTTAGCAGTTCGAAGCTTTCTGGTTATATTTGTTTTCTCTTACGTTTATAATACTCATCATCATCATCATCATCATCATCATCAGCCCCTCTTCGTCCACTGCTGGACATAGGCCTCTTCGAGTGTACGCCACTGAGATCTATTTTCGGCTTCTCGCATCCAGCTCCTGCCAGCCGTCCTGCGCAAATCATCACTCCACCTTGCCTGAGGACGTCCTACACTACGTTTGCCGTTTCGCGGTATCCACTCTAGAACACGTTTGCCCCAACGGCCATCGGTTCTACGGCTGACATGGCCAGCCCACTGCCACTTCAGTTTGCTAATCCTGTGGACTATGCCGATGACTTTGGTTCTCTGACGTATCACCTCATTTCTGATGCGATCCTCAGAGAAACGCCGAGCATAGCCCTTTCCATAGCCCGCTGAGCGACTCTGAACTTGTGGACTAGTCGTGCCGTCAGTGTCCACGTTTCGGCTCCGTAAGTCATTACGGGTAGGACGCACTGATTGAAGACTTTCGACTTTAGGCACTGTGGGATCGACGACGTAAAGACTCGACGTAGTTTCCCAAATGCCGCCCAACCCAACTGAATCCTCCTATTCACCTCGTTCTCAAAGTTGTTTTTATAATACTCTCTGTCATTAAAAATGCTACCTGAAATTCGGATTCCACGCAGACAAAGTCCCTGAGCACAGCTAGTATAATATATATATATGTCTATCCTTTACCCTAGAACCCATAATAATACAAGTCTCACAGAGCTTACTTTGGCGAGGCTAATCGGTGTAAGTTTAAGAAATATTTCTTTATTTATTATGATAGAGCATGGTAGGCCTGCAGGTCAAAGACTGAGGGATTAGACAAAATAGCACTCGCGTTCGTTTCGATATTGTCATTTTTTTATATTAAACAACAATCTACGTGAATTAATTCTACTTTACGTTCCTTTATTTATCGTTCCGATACATTCCGTTTTAATGAAACGAATTCATATGTTACAAAAGCTGCTTTGTCTACACGCCCCGAGGTAGACGATGCGAAAGTAAAAAGATGACAGATTTTATGCCGTCCTAGCATTTATACGTCCCATTGCTATACGGCTTCTCTTTCTACATTTCTGCAGAAGTTTCCTTAAGGTTAAATACCTTATCGGCTATTTAGGACATCCTCCGTTATGAATTAATACCCACGATATCGCGGCAGGGACGATTTAAGTAAGAGTGGGTTGCTAGACTGCTTTAAACGACGTATGTAGGTTTATTAGGAACCTACCTCCTAAATAAGCCCTTCAGTAGAATTGCGATTAACCCACTTATTGTAGACCGTCACCATGCAGACACACACATATATATCTACCCTAACTATTGCGATAATGCGTATTGGTGTAAGTGTAACAAATATTTATTTATTTAATATAATGTTGATATACAACTTGCAAAATAATGTTAAGAAAAAAGTAATGTTAAGAAAGCTTAGGGTGGTATAAATTGTTTTTAAGTTTTGCTTTATTTAATCTATTGTCGTATTGCGTATTTAAAATAATTCGTAAGTCCAACTTACGAAAGAGAGAAAAAAACATATTAAATCGGCCAGCCTTAAAAAAAACTTATCGATTTTTTTTTTGCAATTTCCTAATTACTTACATAACAGTTTCATAAATAGGTAGTCGTGTATTAGACGTCACGTACAAACATCATACTATTATTTAGGTTGGGTAATAATTAGATAGTAATTATATACATATGTAAAATACTAGCGCAGTAGCATCATCAACAAATGCAATTAAATTTCATTTTTAAATATTCACTTGAAACTAATTGTTGAATGTCTTTAGCGCAAATATATATTTATATTACTACTAAATTGGATACGTGCAAAGCGAAATAGTTGGCATGCATAGAATATCACCGTTATCCATCAATGGCCCGCCTGCCCCCAGGTGGAATGGGGCGGGCGGCCCACGGTGCGACGCTGCAACAGATGGTGTGGGAGTGGGGCTCGCCACCATTTAACCCTGAGTTCTATTGATATAACCTTCTTCAAATCAGCATGAAAGCAAATTCTAAGAACCTTTTACAAAATAGTTCATAACTTAAAAAAATATTTTGACTTAATATACAAGTGTATATTCGCGCTCTTTGACATTAAAATAGGTCATCCTTTGCCAAATGTCCAATGGCGGCTACCGCCAGTTCACAGCAAGTCGCAGCGGCAGTGCATGACAACATGCACGCATAAACAAGAAGGCATGCAGGCGGACAGGTGTGCGGCCGCCGACCCCAACAAAATGAATCAAGGGTGCGCCTGGCGGGGCAAACTCAACCCCCGCCATTGCCTCACCCCAACGACATATTTCTATCACTCTATTTTTGCCGGCCCACTCTCACACCATCGTCCCGAAATTACGCGTTTTCACTACGGGTTCGGGGAGGATTGATTCGGAATGGGTTTCGAGGGATGTGTTACCTGTTTTCCGATGTGCAGAGGAGTTTTCATCGCGTTTAAGTGGTCTGTCGCAGGTGAAATAAAATAGGCAACGTATGGCGGCGTGCGCGGAATGGGTGCGCGCGGTAGGGCGGATGCGCGCGCCGCGAAGGCGGGCGGTCGCAGCGCTCCCGTGACTCGAACCAAGAAAACTTATTAGCCCCTCGCCCTTATAAAGTGAACTTATAACAACAAAGTCCATCGCAACTTGTTTCTCATTTAAGCAAGTAATAGGTAACTATTTCAATAAATAGGTTATGTTGTAATTTTTAGTTATTGTCGGTTTTTATTGTAACCATATTTATGTTATTGTAAGTAATTTATTTTGCAGAGCAACTCACCGTAGAATAAATAAATAAACAATATTATATGAATTCAATAAATTAAAAAAAAACCTATTTCATTCGGAAACGTGTAAAATCATCACAGTCCATATAAGAGGGACCAAGACGCACGAGCCTATCCTAATTATGTTAGAGCGATTAGGCCTTCACGCTGCAGTGTCGATTAGACGTGTAGAAATATATAATATCTTGATTATTTTGAATATAGCATAACCACACACAAAAATACGTATACTTACCTCGTTTAAATCTTAGTTTCATTTGTGTGTCTGTTAAATTGAATAAAAATCATTTAATTGCAAGAATTTTGAGAATCATAAATACTTAGTAAATATTACATAAAAAATCAGTCATACACCGCGCCCATACAAATATTTAAAAATATATTATAAACTAGCTTTCCGCCCGCGGCTTCGCCCGCGTTATATTCGAATTTCCCACAGGGAGGATATGTTTTAACAATACTGCCATACAACCTTTCACCCCCTCCTTTCAACCTTTTACAATTGTAGGGACACAGTATATATGTAATTTGCTGAATTCACATTTCATGGCTGCGTCGGAGCACAACGACGAACGCACGCCAGTCGTCTTCCGTCGCGCCCCACGTTAACACGCTAACACGCTTTTTGTAACTTAGTGAAAATACACAAATTAGTGACCAACAGAACTTTTATTTTGCAACCTTCTGCGAGTCAAGTGCGGCGTTGTAGCACACTCAGATAAGGACTCAACAGTGTACAACGATCCCGCACATTGGTGACCCCGACGTGATCTATAACATTACGTGTCATAGTGATTAATTTTTTATTGGAGACGACTCATAGCGAAGATTAGCGTGGTGGCAAAAACAAACTTAACGGTCCGTTTTTTTAACGAAGTATTTTTTATTTTTTTTTGTTTTTCATCAATTGAATAACGATGGCACAACAAGGCCAAGGAACAAGCAGCAGAGATACGAAGGAAAACACACAGATGGATTTAGCCGCTGTATCAGTTTCCTCCAGACTGCCAGATTTTTGGCATGACCAGCCGAGACATTGGTTTATACAAATCGAAGCAATTCTGAACCCACAAAAACTGAGCGATCAAACCAAGTATGATCTCGTCATCGGCAAGCTCAGCAAAGAAGCCATTGGACAGGTAACAGACCTATTACTCCAACCTCCGGAAAGCGGTAAATATCACGTTTTAAAAGAAAGATTACTTTCAATATATGAAGAATCTGCAACTAGACAGTTACAAAAGTTACTAAGTGAAATGGAACTCGGCGATCAAAAGCCTTCGCAGTTACTCAGACGCATGCGTGACCTGGCACGCGGCAAAATACCGGATCACACCCTATGTATTTTGTGGCAAAATCATCTACCGGCAGCAGCAAGAGCGGTTTTGGCAGTGACGGATAGCACAAACTTGGACAGCTTAGCAACGACAGCTGACACAGTACTAGAAGCCACCAGACCAATGCAATTGGCGGAAATAAACACACAAAGCAGGAGCGACGAAACGAAACTAACTTGATTCTAGCAGAGATAGCAAAGCTAAATACAAGATTAGCCAGTATCGAAACTAGGCAGAGAGAGCAAAACAGGAACAAATATGATTGTAGGCGGAGAGATAGAAGCACGTCCAGAAACCGCAATTTCTCAAGACGGCGTTCATCATCCCAAGGCGCAAACAGACGCACACCAGACAGCCCGAACTGGCTATGTTTCTATCACTTCCGGTACAAGGAAAAAGCTCGTAAATGCATACAGCCCTGCGCTTGGAAGGAACATCCGGAAAACTAGGTGAAGTGCAAGTTGTGGCGGAAACTCGCACCATCCAGCCAACACACCGCCTCTGCGTCACTGACTCGAACACAGGACTACGTTTCCTCATAGACACAGGTGCCAATATTTCCGTATTACCGGTAAAAAATAAACATAGCAATAGCGAAATTTCTAATTATAAATTATATGCTGCCAACGGAACAGAAATTAAAACTTATGGCGTAAAAAGTTTAGAACTAAATTTAGGCTTGCGGCGAGCTTTCCGTTGGACTTTTGTTATAGCCGACATACGGCAACCTATTCTAGGTGCCGATTTTTTAAGCAAATTCGGTTTATTAGTAGATTTAAAGTCAAGGAAACTTATAGATAATATTACGAACTTAAAGGTTAATGCATCAATTGTAAATTCCAGGGAACCTGCAATAAAAACTGTGGATGAAGGTCATCCTTATCATTCGATTGTAAGCAAATATCCTGATATCACCAAACCGATTAATTTTAAAGAACCAGCTAAGCATAATGTATACCATCATATAGAGACTAGAGGACCTCCTATATTCGCTAGAGCACGACCTTTGCCACCTGAGAGATTCAAAAAGGCTAAGGAGGAATTTAAAATAATGCAGGAGATGGGAATCTGTCGACCTTCAAAAAGTCCTTGGGCCAGTCCATTACATATCGTACCCAAGAAAAACGGGGAGATAAGACCGTGTGGAGACTATAGACGGTTAAATTCAGTTACAAAACCCGACAGATACCCAATTCCTAGAATTCAAGATTTTACTTATATGTTGTCTGGAAGAAAATTTTTTTCAAGGTTAGATGTCAACAGAGCCTATCACTTTATTCCCGTTGCTGAGGAGGATATTGAGAAAACAGCAATTATAACACCTTTTGGCCTTTTCGAATTTCCCAGGATGACATTTGGTATGCGAAACGCAGCACAGACCTTCCAAAGATTCATGGCTACCGTATTTCAAGGTCTAGATTTTGTATATAATTTTGTTGATGACGTTTTAATCAGCAGTTTCACAGAGGAAGAGCATCAAAAGCACCTCGACATAGTTTTTCGAGAGATTAAACAGGTACGGGATCACAATCAACATATCAAAATGCAGTTTCGGTAAGTCTAAAATAGATTTCTTAGGTTTTGAGGTAACAGAAGAAGGCATTAGACCGCTACCAGACAAAATTGAAGCAAAATTGGCTAAAAAAGCAAGCAATCATCAATACCGGACAGGAATATCCTGTAATTAAGGTACAGTCCCGTACCAACAACAGCCGGCACAGCAACAACAGCCGATTTATTAAATTCATTAAAGTGCTGAGTGCACAATTTCAATAACACAGTCCAGTACCTTGTATTGTAAACTGAACGTCTAGGGTTATCACCTACTGTATTATTTAGGGTTGTACTTTTGAAATTGTAATTAAAATTTTTTTGTAATAAAAATTTTGGGAAGGATGTTATGTAGGGACACAGTATATATGTAATTTGCTGAATTCACATTTCATGGCTGCGTCGGAGCACAACGACGAACGCACGCCAGTCGTCTTCCGTCGCGCCCCACATTAACACGCTAACACGCTTTTTGTAACTTAGTGAAAATACACAAATTAGTGACCAACAGAACTTTTATTTTGCAACCTTCTGCGAGTCAAGTGCGGCGTTGT
This sequence comes from Scirpophaga incertulas, assembly GCA_036419045.1. Taxonomy (NCBI): domain Eukaryota; kingdom Metazoa; phylum Arthropoda; class Insecta; order Lepidoptera; family Crambidae; genus Scirpophaga; species Scirpophaga incertulas. Next base: position 28,103,225 of record CM071632.1, on the reverse strand, counting down.
AGCACACTCAGATAAGGACTCAACAGTGTACAACGATCCTGCACACAATCCTTTTCTGCTTTAAAAGGTAGCCTCTGTCCTTTCTCAGCCTCTGGACTATCTGTGTACCAAATTTCAATTAAATCGGTTCAGTGGTTTTAACAATATTTTCATACGACCTATTATCCCTCCTTTCAACCTTTTACAACTCTTTACAACCTTTTTTGTATAAAAAAGTAGCTTGTGTCCTTTCTCGGGCTCTAGACTATCTGTGTACCAAATTTCATTTAAATCGGTCAGTAGTTTTAACAATATTTCCATACAACCTATTATAGATAGATAGATAGATAGATAACACTTTATTGTACATACACCACAAAACAGAGAGAAAAAAATAACATAATACACTTAAAATTACTAGTACAATTGGCGGTCTTATCGCTCAAACAGCGATCTCTTCCAGACAACCTACGGACGGAGAGATATAAAAAACTGGAAAGACGGGGGTGTAAGATACTTACATATTAACAAATAATTTTTTTAAAAATATACTGACAAAACATACTTAAAATCAAATAATAATGAGCTAACTGACTTACAGAATTACTTTATGTTAATATATAATTTTTATTTATAAATAAATGTATGTATCAAGATGAAACGCGCTATGAAATCTAAAATTGATAAATATTTTTTTTTTTTTTTTTTTTTTTTTTTTTTTTTTTTTTTTTTTTTTTACACTTACACCAATTAGCCTAGCCCAAACTAAGCTCTGTAAGGCTTGTGCTATGGGATCTAGGGTAACGGATAGACATACATATATTACACATATATAAATAATTTTTATTGAAATATATATCAACAACCATGACTAAGGTACAAATGCTCGCATTCATCACACAAACATCTGCCCCCACCGGGACTCGAACCCGGGACCTCAGAGATGGCGACACCTTGAAACCGGTGTACTATCCACTCGACTATGGAGGTCGTCTAAATATAATACGTAATACAAGCTGATAATAAGTAGCGCAACGATCGTATAAGCTAAAGATTATCCCTCCTTTTATCCCTCCTTTCAACCTTTTACAACCCTTTACAACTTTACTTTCGCATTTATAATATTAGTATGGATTTCATACAATGTCAAGTTCTTATTTATAATTAATATAATCAGATGGTAGTGTAATTATTTGCAAAGTTTTGAGAGAAAGTAAAAATTACTAAAATTAATAATGCCGTTACCTCTGCCAAGTATAGGTATTAAAGTATTAGGCGCAGTTAAGTATGGAATTGCTGTTTAGTAAAGATTTCAAAGAATTTGGCTTATTCCATGCAAACGTTTTCCTTATTTATTTAATAACCTAGAGATCAAATTTTACACTCACGTGAATTGAGATTAAACTAATAAGTTATATATTAGTTAGTTTAATGTCTATTGATGTGAGTTTAAAAAAAAATACTTTATTTTAAATAAAAAGGGAAACGATAGTATCGTAACGGCAATGTTCTTATAAATCTCATCTTCAAAAATATACAATAGAAAAAATTTGTATATAAATTTTATGAATTTGTACGTCTATAAAATTCATACAGAAAATATTCAGTTATTTAAAATGAAATTCAATTTTCTTTTTCATAGCGATTTTTACAGGTTTTATATGGGCACCGATATAGTCATAGCCCAGGGAGGTAATGGCTATTCCGTTGGCGATAGAACACATTCAGAATGAAACGTAAGAATTCATCATCTCGGCTCCCCTAGAGGAGTCGGCACTTGGCATCCGTCGCCTCCTGTTTAGATGAATTCTTGTACTGGCCGATGCTTGCAGGTACAATCGTGAGAGAATTTGTTTCTGATTGTACGGTTTCTAACTGCAAGAGCAATATGAACTAATTGATAGTGTGTTTTGCAGGTACGGTTGCGTTACGGCTGCCATCGTTAGCACATACAATGGACACTTGCTTTCCTGGAGAACTATTTTTGAATTACGAATGCGATTTCGAAATCACCGCTGACTAAATAGTCAGCGATGAGTTTGAGGTCACGGATTCCTAAACATCCAATTTTTGAAAGTCGATCGCAGAGCTGCCGTCATAGATAAAGTACACACAAATGTAAGAGTTCGGTTCCACGCAGAATGTAGCCGCTGCCGGTTATTGCCGGCTTAACCATTATGGTTATTATATATATATAGGTATTTAAATATATATATGAATGTAGTCGCTGCCGGTTTGGGTTGGCCGGTTGGTTGCGGTAACCACTCGTAATGAAATCACACCTGTGACTAAGGTAGTCACATCAGTGATATTCAAAAATAAGAATTATTGAAAATCGGTGATTATTAGTCACATCGGTGATTTCGAAGTCGCATTCGTAATTCAAAAATAGGTCTCCTGATATAAACATAGGCTTGTCGTTCCAAAACTTCGACTTCATAAAACAAGTAATTCTTTTGTAGGACTTTGTATAAAAATGTTCAATAAGTTATATACCAGTAGGTCTGATTGAATTACCATTGTACAAATTCAAAAAGTACATCAAATCTTGCTTAATGAAAAAAGTCTATTACAAAATTGAAGTATTTTTAAATGATAATAATTGTTTTTTATAATATATCTTTTTTGTTATGCTTGCCTGCACATACGCTTCTGAGCAAGAAGTTTAGCTCTAAGTCGCTTGACAATGTACGACAACGTACAGGCTACAAAAACTAGAGGTTCGTTTGTGGGTAAATGTATAAATTTTTATAACAAGATTCCACATAGGTAGTGTAGCTGAATTGCCTTTTCTAAATTGTAAATATTTGTTTTCCCGTATAAATTGTAAACACATATGTACATTGTATGATAACGACATAATTTATTGTAAATGTTGTTATTGCTTTTGATAAAGCTGGAGACCTATTTTTGAATTACGAATGCGATTTCGACTAAATAGTCAGCGGTGACTTTGAGGTCACGGATTCCTAAACATCCAATTTTTGAAAGTCGATCGCAGAGCTGCCAACATAGATAAAGTACACACATAAATATAAGAGTTCGGTTCCATGCAGAATGTAGCCGCTGCCGATTATAGACTGAAAAATCAAACAAAACACAGATAACATTTCCACAAGTATGACTTGATTACGAGTGGGTGAGGGCACTCGTAATGAAATCACACCTGTGACTAAGGTAGCCACATCAGTGATATTCAGAAATAAGAATTATTGAAAATCGGTGATTATTAGTCACATCTGTGATTTCGAAGTCGCATTCGTTATTCAAAAATAGGTCTCCTGATAAGTTTCTTGCGCCCATTGTGGTAGGGGAAAAAAATTTGGACGATTCAAAAGAGCTTTCTATAAAGTCATATTTGAATAAAGTTAATTTTGATTTGATTGGATTTACTTTATTTTTGGTAGGTTAAAAATTTTCGAATTAAAATAAGTTAAAGATAGCATTTCGGAAGAGCATATGCCATTTTATAACAACTTTTTAGTTGGCCAACTGCAATTGTAGAAGATAATCCGGATGAAAATGATGGAGAATATGACTATGTACCATAAATATATTAAAACATGACAAATTAATAAATGTAAAATGTTAATAAGATTATTTTTAAGTGTAATTCTTAATTATAAGCAATAAAAAATATGATTACGATCGTTTTGGTTAAACTATATACTGCTAAACCTATTTCTCGCTAAAGCAACATAAGAAATATTTTTCAGGTTTTTTTTAATTATTTCTAATAATAAACTGTAAAGATTACCCGCTCTTTTCATTGTTTACCACTTAAATACTAAATTAAATATAAAAAAGTCGTTTAAAATTCATTTGATTGTGTATGAAACAGGTTTTATTGATTTCTGAAAAATTATAATTTTGTGACTTATGAGGTTTTTGAAATGACCGATTCAATTAATGATGGGTTTTCTGAGTAACAAATTAACAAGTTTTCCAAGTCTTTCATAGATGGCGTTACGTTTCTAATTAAATTCAAGCTTCACTTCCTAGATTAATAACGGTGTTTATAAATTTCCATAGATTATGTACAAAACACTTATTATGTATTATTTAAAAATTCTGCTTAAATATCTATTTTACGGATGACAAAGATATTGCTTTACGAATAAAATGCATGCCTTTAAACATTCAATGGAATTACGCATCTTACGCATCTTAGGACAAAAGTGCCATCTGTATTCTATTATGCCAACATTTTATTTTTCAAATGGCTGTCAGAAAATCCGTCATTACTTAATCACGCCAGTTCTAATCAGCAGATGTATAACTATAGATTTAATATATACTGATTAATATTATAAGTATATACATATATATATACTCACGTATTTTTCCCGTAGGGGTAGGCAGAGATCGCAGTTTTCTACTTACTACGATAACTCCACGCTCGTCAGTTACAGGTACTCTTGACCTGATCTTCCTTCAGATAATCACCTATTTGACCTAAGTGTGTTCGTCTAGGTTGTTCCCATTTATCTTAACTTTCGTCAGTGATCTTTTATTCATCTTTTCTACGTGTCTCATCCATCCAAACATTTCTTTTTCGATTTTTGTCACATCTTTCACACCGCACATTTTCCTTATCACACTATTTCGCGATTTTTCCTTCATCGTCACTCCATAATAAGTCTATGGGTGCAAATATAATAAATCTATTCATATTTATTTATTTATTGAGAGATAACAAACCGTTACAATATATATAGTATGATTTAGTTTACAACATCCAAGCGTGCTAATACTGCAACCAACGTTATCCACAAATTAAAAAAGCATAAATAGTGCGCTACATTTGACCTCGGCTTCACACTGTTGAAATGTAAAAGTTTTATTACAATGGCAACTCTTACTGTTATTCGTTTTGACTTTGACATAATGATGTTTTATCTGTTAATTAGAGATGGGTCGTCGACGTCTTTACAGTCGACGAAACTAGACCGTTAAATTTTATTAATGGACGGGTCGATCTACTAGTTAAATTCGTCGACTAGTTAACGGGTCGTCTAGGCGGCTATTATCGTTGTATTAAACGATAGACTTAACGATCAACTTACGAGTAGATGACACGTTGCGGTTGTTGGTGTGCTCTCACGCACACTAACACGGCCTTTCGCATCCGCTTCTATTATTCTATCCGTATTTCTCATTAACGCGGGCCTAAAAGGCGTAACATCTTAGAGCGTTTATTTTAATAATTAAGATCTTACTCATCTATATTTAGAGCTTACTTTAGATTGTGTCAACTGTTTGTTCCGTTGACCTGACCCATCGCGACGACCCATTTTGAGATAATAAAACGAACCTATTGCTTTAAAGTTAGAGTTTATTTTAATTTGATTCAACGTAAAGTAACGTAAGTAGCGGCCACGTCATGAAATCGACGTTGCATTACATTGCGCGTTGATAAGAACGTGGGACTCGTCTCCTACGAGTACGAGAACTAGTAGTTTACGAATTTAACTAGTAGATCAGAGAACGGTAGACCGTCGAAGCGTTGAATGCACGTCGACGGTTGATTTAACTAGTCCGTCTATTTAACGCTCATGTCTACTGTTAATCTCACTTCCTGTGTTCTCGTTTTAAGACTCGTGATGTCCACTAAGTTTAATCCTAATTTAGTTTGTGAATCCTTGAATAAGTGACGATTATTGTACTCATTTATTGTGAGTAATAAATGCTGCTGCAATATAGAGTGCATATGTTATTATTTCACAACCATCATACGATTTGCATTCTGAGACCTCATTCCGCTTCGCCATCTGCTACTCGCTGCTCATCAATCACTATCATCATTTTACAACACACACAGCACACACATATATATATACACACACCATGAACAGTAACTGAATTTGTTTTATTTTTTATGTTTAAAACAAAACAAACAAACAACACAAAACACACATACATAGACCACATTGTGCAAATTTTAATAATTGCGAGTACTTCGCGTGGGGGAGTTACGATACAAAATCAATCGCTCGACATGAATTTATCCATGTTAATTTGACTGAGTTGGTACGTACCAACATTAATATCAAGCGTATATTCTTGTTGATTTTTCATATTAAAATGTAGCACAAAGCTATGTTTACATAAAGCGATGTGCTATCTTGAAATTTCAATAAATATTCGTATTGCTTCTATGCATATTCTGCAAAAAGCCGCATTTTCCAATCTATAGTTTGATTTTGATTTGATTATAGTTTGATGAAATATGGTACGGATATAGTTAGGAGACAGGCAAAAAATAATTTTTAAGAACACGTAAAAAATATATCCTGTGGGAAACTTCGACAAACAGATGAACCGATGTTGATGGCACCCGCAGAGAACACCCTAGAAATCTAGGAGGAATCAACTAAATCTACGAAATGAAATAAGCCATTTAAGAAATCAGTGTTTTTATTTCTCTTACTTTAGTGTCATCTTAACATCGTAACTATTTCGTACAAAACTTAGAACAACAACTTCCGAGGAAGACCGCGTGTGTAGTAAACATTATTCCTTAAAAATTATAATACTCGCTACTAACAATGATACAAAGTAATAAATAATTCACAGGTTACTAAATCGTATTTTAAAGGCTCATCTACATAGCGTCATATCCGACGGACATCGTAAGGCAGTATAGCATTTCTTTCATAAAATCCATTCGTTAAGACCAGTAATTCTCAGAATAGTCCAGGTAAACGTTGGGCACGACAAAAAATTGATGGGTGTAAACCCATCAATTTTTCGTAAGCAAGAGTGCAAGAAAATTTATTTGGTTTCGATAGTGAAGAACTAAAATGTTGGCTTGACGGCAAATAATATTTTAAGACGCTCAACGACTGTCACATGTAAACTCGCATATTTCATATTCAGCATAACGCGTCGAGACTCTGTGGACCTTTTTTTAATTATATCCAATTCTCACTTTTTTTCGAGTAATGATCGAGTTTCGAATTGATAGATGTAGCTGTAAGGTCTACTTGATCTAGGAGTGGCATGAAAAAAGAGTTCGGCAAAATCTGATTTAAACAGCGTTTGGTGTACAAACGGACTTGTAATTGTTGTAACAATACATAATTAATAACATACTGATTTTTTAAAGCAAAAACAATTTTAACAAATACAAAGTATTATTTAATCAGGTAAATAGAAGACGAATAGTGCAAGGCTGCGACATATTTTTTCCAAGGAATTTGGAAATTCATTAGTAACTGTAAACTATAACACATAAATATCTTGATCTATAATGATCATTTCGATTTTTGACTCATTTGCAAATAATCATTGCCAAACGATTTGTAGGATAGAATGTTATATTTTGAGGTTTCCTAATGGGTAAATTACAAAATGTATAAGTAGAAATAATATTTTAGGCCATCTTCTCTGCAATCATAGTTTAGGATGTTTTATAAAACATCCGTCATAGTGGAATATACAAAATGCTACATTTACTATCAGGTGTACTTTGATAATGAGATACAGGCGTAAAAGGGATCAAAACGAATGGACTTTATGACATTTTAATTTTAAGAAAGATTAGAAACATACATATTTACACAGTTCTGGTTTACATGTCATAGAGAACGCATATGTAAACAGAGTAAGATAGTTAAGTAAAATGTACGTACGAACATGTATGACAGATATGGTTAGTTCACAATTTAAAAAAATCATTAAACACTGTTCAAATATTTCCAAGTCACAATTTTAAATTAAGAAAAACCCAAAACTCTGTAATCATATCCCAAGTGTATGAAAAAATGAGTTTCAAGTCAAACCATAAAAAAAAAGCATAGCGACTGGCAATTTCAATTTTAAACCTTTTTCAACTTTATCTTACTCAAGCTTAACTCAAAATTTTTGAATTTACTTTTTACAAAAAAAAAACATGATCTTTTTGTTATAATAGTATATTTGATTAAATGCAATGATATTATAATGTAAAAGAGTGTAAAAAAGCTAGAAACCCCATGATCACGTCACGTTTAAGTAAACCATTTGACTCACGTTGACTATTCTTGTCTCTCTCGCTCTGATAGCATACGTGTTTGTGTATTAAAAACAGATTATAAAACTTTATAATTCTCGATGCTTTTTGCAATATTTTTTTTACACAAACATCATGGTATTGATAAAATACAGAAATATCATCAAATCAATAATCTCAAAGGGCATACATTACTTATCAACACACTTTATTATAATAACATTGGAATAAATTTGGTGTGTTCATGAAATGACTCCAGTTGTATCAAAACCTTTTTGCTTAACTGTAAATGACTCGACAGAAAATATGCAAAGACACTTTACGTGTTAATTTAATATCTAGCCTAAAGTACTCGCTTATTAGTATAAAAATGAGAAATGATTTAGGAATACATTTAGAGCACCTTGATTTATCAATTACATATAACATACTGAGATATAATATATATTTTTTGGATTTATGTTAAAGCTTATTAAAATGTGTAAGAACTTTTATACCCCTGTATTGATTGGAGTATCAATGCGTGGGGTTTCCAGAATCTCATTGAGAAAAATCTTGACGCAAGAATAAACTGATTTTAATGAATGACACGACTTGTTTAATGAAAATCTGTGTATGTAATTATTATTCGAGATATCAGATACCGGTACGCCTAGATTCAATACGTTTCGTCCAGGCTAACCAAACTCGTTTGCGGCAGGTATTCGTTGTGTTAAGTATTCTTATATACTCTGTGAACATGTGCAAAGATTATCCTTGTATTTTCAAGTGTTTCAAAAGAAATTTGATACATATGTATAGTGAAACTCGCGTCAAGTATTGCATTGCAATATCAAAAAAAGCCGCTATTACAAATGGCATAGCTGCCCCATGGTGAATATGTAAAGTCCGAATGTTCAAGACAAAATAATGGACGCAACTGTATAATATTTAAGACGACGAGTCTCCGGATTCGATAGCATTAAACTAATTTACAAAAAAAAAAAAATAATAATAAACGAAAACATTTCATAACTTTAAACATTAGTACTTATGTTTAATTAATTACTATATCTTTTACACAATTATTACTATTCAACAAATGTCTTAGCCACTAAAATCTCTCGTCTTCTCCCGTTCTGGTACACAATACCAGCAACGGTTGCACAATATTACATTCCTGCACATCGCAGCCACGTTTTAAGCTAAGTATAAAAATATATTTCGACATAATTTAGACCTACATTAAAGCTGACAGAATGAAGGTAGGAACACACTGAATGCACGTATCCAATGCATTATCTTATCATTTCGGAACTATTGTATTTATCTAAACTAATATTATAAAGAGGAAAGATTTGTATTTTTGTATGTAACGAATAAACTCAAAAAGTACTGGACCGATTTGAATAATTCTTTTTTCATTATAAACTACATTATCACTAGAGATCGGATAATCGGATGCATATTTACCTAAAGTTAGTTTAAGACAAAGTATGGAAACGGCTTTTTATTGTTTTGTTAAATAAAAATCCCGGGATTGCGGAATTGGATAGCCGGATGTTTATTTATTTACCTAATTTAGTTTTTGACAAAGTATGGAACTGTCTTTTTATTTTATTTCCATAAATAAAAATCCCGGAATTCCGGTACTGTAGAACATTTTGGTAATGCAAAACTAGTTGTATAAATGAACCCGGAGTCTCGGTCTTTTGAAAATAAATACCACGTGCTAATTTAGTAATTTTCAAACAATATCACTACGTTAAATTTGCAGTCCCGTATTTTCCCGAGATTTTTATTTAACAAAATGTATTTTAAAAAGCCGCTTCCATAATTTGTGAGCCAAAAATTAACTTTAGGTAAATATGCATCCGATTATCCGATCTCTAATTATCACTGAGTAACATAGGCTATATTTAGTACTAGATTATTATAGAAATCTTTAGAAATACTTATTAAAACAACCGAAGGTGGAAAAAAATTAGTCATAAATAAAGCCTTTCATCGCAAACGCTGCGAAGAGTATTAATGATAGTCGTGAATAATTGCATTTTTCCGCGTACATTGCCAAGGGTTATACAACGTTCACAGTTTTTGACGTGAAACGTCTTTAAATCGCACCGCAACATACGGTACCAGTTTTAAAAAGTGGACCGTAAGAAAGGTTATTATCATCGTACCTTAATAATTAAACAATATTAGCTTAGAAACAAAAATGTGGTGTGAATATTTCACTATTAGTCAGCTCCTGTTATACATTGAGTTTTTTAATAAAATACTTAAACACCATCAATCTTGTTTTTATTTCAATCTTTTACTTTAAAGCGATTCCCTAACATAGACGTTCACGTTAACAGTTTGAGTGCCCATACGCCATGGGCGTGAAAGGGAAGCGGGCGGACGCCCGTCACGCCGCAGGCGTGATGGGCCATACGGCAGTTTATGAATTCCTTCCTAGGTGCCCGTCACGCCTCTAGGCATAATTTTTTTTTAATCAATTTTTACCCTTTTAACATTAATAAAGATTATATTCTCTTTTTTAACATAAGTCATATAAAGAGGCTAAATAACTCGGAATTGAAATGGCCCCTGGCTGATATTTCGCCGTTATATGGGCAGTCAAGCTGTTAAACCCAACGGCCGTGTGCCCCGGCACAGCCCCACCCGCTTTTTTGTAGTGTATTTAGTATCAGCGTTGCTCAAAGCCGTAGTCTTGTTGTGAACGTTGTAGCAATTAGGCATTTCTCGGCGATTTCTTTTCCGTTTTTATTGATCTAATACGTACCTATTAACAATAAAACAAGCAATAAGATGTCCTCAAATTAACTCTCTGAATCAAAACAAAATTCGCCGAATCTGACGTTAATACACGTTTGCGTACGTGGGACGAGTAAAACTGTAACAAACCGTATGTATTCGTTACCGAGTAACGGGTACGCCGTCTAGTACCGAGTAACAAACCGTTACTCACGAATACATTTCGTTACTCGCATATTTCGTATGCAACAACATGGCAACATACACAATTCCGCAGTCACTTAGATGACAAGGTCAAGTTGGCTTCTAAAAAACTAGGTGTGCTTAACAGAGCTAAGCGGTACTTCCTTCCGAGGCAACGACTGCTATTATACAAATCGCAAGTCAGGCCCCATATGGAGTACTGCTGTCACCTGTGGGCGGGAGCACCTCGATACCAACTTGATCCTTTTGATTCGGTCCAAAGACGCGCTGAGCGTATCGTTGACGATCCCATACTCACATGCGGTATTGAGCCCAAGTCTGTGAAGAGACTGTGCCTCTTTGTGAGGTTTCTATCGCTTATACAACGGGTTGTGTTCCAAAGAATTGTTCGACATGATGCCCACGGCCACATTCTACCATCGCACCGCTCGTCATCGGCAGGGTGTTCATCCTCACATGCTGGAGCCTAAATGGTCACGCACAGTGCGGTTTCAACGTAATTTCCTTCCGCGCACGCTCCGATTGTGGAACGAACTCCCTGCTGAGGCTTTCCCGGGGGATTACAGTATGGGGTTCTTCAAAAAGGGAGTAAATAGGTTTTTAAAAAGGTCGGCAAAGCGTTTGTGATGCCCCTAGTCCATAGCGTCCATAGGCGACGCAAGCGTCCATAGGCGACGGTGACTGCTTACCATCAGGCAGGCCGTAAGCCTTTTTGCTACCGTTGTAGTATAAAAAAAAAATAATACACTGTTTCAGTCGCGCAATGTGCCATTGATGCGTGTATTGAAACGTTTCTTGTTACGTAAATAATACGTCGATTACGATTCATTTCTCTAGCATGTTATGAGATATTACAAGTAACGAGTAACGATACGACAGTAACGAGTACTGATTGTTATAGTAACGAATACATACGGGTACGTGTTTTCCCGTTACTTTTACACCTCTAGGGACGAGTGTGCACGCCGCCTTATGTACGGTACAAAGTATACGTTGCATACGTGCGCTCGGTCTGTCGCTACCCTCACTGTGGAAGGTTGCCTAGGCTGCTATAATAAATACTAAAAATAGAGAGATGTGATGCACTCGTATATTATTAAATTATTAATCAGTTACATATTTCTAATAAGGCAACATGCAAAGTATCAAATCTCAGTTGTGTTCATTGTTATTGTAGTTTGATTTCTAAAAAAAAAAGGCTAAAAGGTAAAAGAATTCACACAAATAAAAAAAAACATTTAAAAAATAAATTAAGACTACAAAAAACATTACAACCAAGTAGTGGAACAATCGTGTTAATCAGTGTAAAAATATAGTCACCTAAACTAACGTCCAAGTGTTTCGAAGTCCAAGAAATATACAAATATTGACGTTATCAGTTATCACAATATTAACATAATAATATATTAAACAAAATGTTGCAAGTATTACATTTACGCTCAATTTTCACCGCCGGGGAATGGAATGGAAGCGGCATATTGCAGCAAAACTGTACACAGCATAATGAACTTTATAGCAAACGGTATAAGACACAAATTAAATACGAGCCAAACAATTGGACGCGCGTTTTCCGCGGAATCCTCGCGCATTCTTGAGAATTGTCCGGTGTCGTCTACGGAATCGACGGGAAGTGTCGCGAACGTGTTTTTTCCATAAATCATGCACCCACATACGTTTGGACATAATTCCATCCGTACTCGGGAATGTTCGACCCTTGCAGTGAATTCCCGCGTTATGGGGCGCAATTGTCAGTTCCATTCCGTTCCGCGGTGTAAATTGAGCCTTAAGCGACTATTACGCAAATATACGTACACTACGTGCTAACAAGGTTTCAAACAACGTCAAAAAAACGAATGTCGTGTAAAGCGAAAGTTGTCACATAAATATTTACAATTCATCGTGACAAGGCGAAGCATATAAATAATTGTTAATGGTTTAAATATCACAGAGCGAATGATATTTTCACATTGCGCTGAAAATTCGCCACAGTTTTCACCCAAATGATATGTTACAATATGAAGAACGCCAAACACAGAGTAAACTCATATCAAATCTAAAGTCATACAATTAATTATGCCTTGGCCGTTCAATGAGGGACTTTCCGAGTAACAGATTAAAATTCTACAGATTATACATATTTTAGATAAATAATTTTTTTTATTGTTTACTATACGATTATAAAGAGATTGCTTTACGAATGAAATGGGTTACACAATTTTTAATATCAATTAACCTCCAACTTCGTTCAACGCTAAATCATTGATTTCATTCATGCATTCGTTAAACGTTGCTTTTTGAATTAACTAAAGGCACTCAACATTAATCGTTATTCATTTAAAACTTTAACAAAATGGGATTCAATTTTATTTATTTAGTTCAATGTTACTTTTTGAAACAGCTAACGGCCAGTAAACGTAACTCGTTAATCCTTTTAAGACTTTATCAAAATTACATTTAAGTAATTGTTACTACAGTAATATAGTTATGTTAGCATTACATTGGGTATGGCAGCAAGGACAAACAAAACGATGATGTTTCATACAAATTTGTAATTTTTAAACACCTCATACGTATAGACAGATCGTAGTAAAAATGTATAGATAAATTGTAAATTAATTGTAGCTGATTATGTTAAACTATAAATAACTATGTTAACATGGTTACGTTAGTATGATAGGATATTGACCAAACATCTGTATAAAGCTTTGGTTTGGTTGTTCTAGAACTCGTTAAACTATTTTAAATATTTGTGTTGTCGACCAACCCAAATGTACAAGTCAGAAATGTGTCTTTTGGCTAATAGTACGTGCTGTATTAACAGTTAACGGAAATAAATTAATTTTGTTCAATAACAATTGCTTCGTGGCAAATCTAATAAGTTTTGAATTATCTTTGACAAAAGCACCATCTATAGTCTAAAAAGCTCTACCGAGTATTATTAAGTAAACAATTTTTTTTATTTTCATTTTTGGAAAACCCCTCATTGGTAGAACATGATCTAAGCACACAGCGACACTTATCTTCATACACACAATAAAACAGACAGACTTTTCATTTGTGCTACTGAAATACATTCAAGCGTTTTATAAGACACTAATTCATCCGATTCATTGCGAAACAGCTTCGCCATTTCGTAGATTCATATTACAAAATTGACAAGTCAATCACGATTATTCAGTAATATCTCTAATTTTAATATATACACAATCCAGCTGCTTTGGATAGTTGAGAAATATTGTAAATCTTGTCTAAATTATACAATTTTACAATAAAAGGAAAGATATTTTTAGTAATTTGTCAAATAGTAAATTGAAAGTAAAAAAGATATGAAGAGGGTCAAGGTGTTCTATTCGTTGACTATTTGGAGAAAAATTGTAGTAGAATCTTATGATATTCAACATCTTAAGACAAAATTATTGTCATTTACATACCTCCTATTGGTTCCTTTTATTGCTTTAATACATTTTAAGTACTTGTTCGTACATCTCTCTCCATTCGAACCATCTATCAACATTGGGAATCTTCAAATTATTTACTTAATTTTAAGGTTAATTAATTAAAGGTAATTTTACATCATATAAATATCAAAACGATAAAGTTAATTCTCGAAAAATAAATTCTGCCATACAATAATAATTTTAAATAATTACATCAAATTTGTCTAAAATCATAGTACATGCAATAATGCATAAGCAAATTAAAAACTATCCATTCAACATTTAAATTATGATAGGTTAGTACCAATATTCGGTACACAATTCTTTATAGGCAACTAACAACAGGTTTATTTATATTTAAAAATTGTCTGAACTTTAACAAGTCAACAATAACACTATATTGACTTACTATACAAAATACATGAAATAAATCTGGCTTTCATCGCCAAATATTTAATCCTTAACTTAAGCACATTATGAAATCTATATGATGTTGTAATTGTAAAATCCAGAATCCAAATATTTCTTAGTCTTTGTAGATAAAAAGACATCATATAGTCTTTACAGAATTATATGTTTTGCATAAGAACACAATACAATAATAAGGCAACATTTTTTGAGCATGTCATAATATGACATTTATTGTGGTCAAGTCGGGCAGAAAAAATTCACTTGATAACGTGTCATTATCACAAAAGATTTTGACTATGGTTGCATATATATTATCCAGAATGGAAGTATAGTCGTTCGACCAAGCACGAAACAACTGACAGTCTTGAGACATTGCATAGCTGTCAAGCAGTTTACGGGCAAAGTACTGAACTGAAGCATCAAATTAGCTAAATAGTTTGATCAAATAAAGTTACAGTCTATAAATGAATCGTTGACAAGTTTTCAATCTGTTAATATAGAGTTCTGTGGATAATTTCCACGGACCTGTTTATTAACAATCTATTATGACTAGAGATCGGATAATCGGATGCATATTTACCTAAAGTAAGTTTAAGACAAAGTATGGAAACGGCTTTTTATTGTTTTGTTAAATAAAAATCCCGGGATTGCGGAATTGGATAGCCGGATGTTTATTTATTTACCTTATTTAGTTTTTGATAAAGTATGGAACTGTCTTTTCATTTCCATAAATAAAAATCCTGGAATTCCGGTACTGTAGAACATTTTGGTAAATACGTATGCATAGTTGTATAAATGAACCGGAGTCTCGGTCTTTTGAAAATAAATACCACGTGCTAATTTAGTAATTTTGAAACAATATCACTACGTTAAATTTGCAGTCCCGTATTTTCCCGGGATTTTTATTTAACAAAATGTATTTTAAAAAGCCGCTTCCATAATTTGTGAACCAAAAATTAACTTTAGGTAAATATGCATCCGATTATCCGATCTCTAATTATGACAAATCGCAAGCATTCGTTTATTTGTTCAAATTTATTATATGTGCAAAACGTTCGCAGTCTTTATGAAATAATCTGAATAGAGCGCAGTATAAACTTGTCAAATTAATAAGCTCGTGTGTGGGAAACGTGACAAATTTATACAACAATAAAAAATGACATGGAAATCAATTCTTATGTGTCGGTGCAGTGTGGTTACGTTGACGACGAAGCATTCGTTCGTTGGCCGTTGGTTGACCTGTCATGTGTATGATCGCGTTACGGAACGAGCGGCGACGTTACGGCGACGTTGGCGCGTTACCTGGTGCGCTCACTGCGCATGCGCGTTGGCGTTGGCGGCGTGCCTGGCCAGCAGCGCGTCCAGTTGCGCTTGCGCATTAGCGTCGTGCGCCAGGGACGTGACCATGTGCGGCGGGATGTTGATCTGCACGGGCGGCTGCGTGCTACCGCTCGTCGGCACCTACCGAAAACGACATGCTTCATTTTTTTTTTAAACTTACTACATTGTAATTTATATATCGCACCTTTAGAATTGAAGTCACCTAATCCAAAATTCTTGTGTTTATGGTAAACGCTAAAAATGTGATTGAAGAGTTGAGGGAAAATTTGTAAAACAATACAAAACCAATTCGCATTCGAAATCGTGAGATTCGTATACGAATTACCGAATTCACTATTTCTGAACTTTCATTTCGTGCGTTGTGCAACGAGTGGTTCAACCCACTCGTTTTTGATTTCTACTAGTAGAATATCCAACGCTGAAGCGACCTTGACAATGATCCGTTTCACTTGTGGGTCATCGCCGGTTGTTTCTTTTTGTTGTTGTGATTTTGGATTTTTCTGCGTGGAACGGAATTTAATTAAGATTTTTTTATAATGACAACACTGAATTCGAGTGATTCAAAAATCTAAAAAATTGTGAGCAGTAGAAATCAATTTCGCGCACGATTTGTATTGGTATTCGAATTCCAAATTCAGGTCTAATGATTCAAAAATACGTCTCTTGGTCATAATGCTATAAGTTGTACGTTAATTGTCATATTTTTTATTGTTAATGGTAGTATATGAATTGTTTTCATGATTGTATACTAAACTAGTCTGTATAACTAATTTTGGATTAGGTCACTTCAATTCTAAAGGTGCAGTATATGTAAAATATCAAAGGTCATCAATCAAACGTGACATGACAAATAGATGAAGTTTGAGCTATGGGAGAAGATAACCTATACGCTTATGCATCTCGTAATTGTTATTGAGAGAAGAATTTATTAATTCTTCTGTTAAAGTGTTTTAGTTGTGGTTTAGGAACAGACATTGTTAGTAATAGCATTAAATGTCATTTCTTTTTCTTACAGGTATGTAAGTTTATTTAACAAAATAATCATTAAAATCTTTTTCTTACAGAGAGACTCAATTGTGTTTTACTAATTGTGTCGTCCTAATCACAATATTATATATATATATACACATGTTATATATATAAATGTTCGTATTTCATTGAATTTAAACCTTCGAGTTAACGACAATAACATCAACCGCTTATAATCTTATAAGGAGGTTCGAAGTTACCTAAAGGGTTGTACTCGTAGTTTCCTTCATGTCATAAATACCCAGTATCGCTACATTATAACCCTTAATTAAGAATGCAGCAATAAAAGCACTGATGGTTTACAGTCAGACAGGTAAGACGGAGGTATCCAGACGACCTGGATAGATTTTAGACATTTGTATGGCACATTTTATGGATTTGCCTAGTTTTCGTATTTATCTTGATAGAATTATAAAAACAGTAGTGTTTTCTTTCCCCATTGCTTGCTCTTAAACTTGACTTCGATAGGAAGTGCTGATGATTATAATGAAGTCTTTGCGATTGCGCTGAATTACACTTAGTTCCAGTTGCATTTTTGCTGACTGTGCTAATATGCATGTTGTTGCGCCTTGGTCGGTTTTGTTTATATTTTCGTTTACAGCTGATACCTCGGTAATATATGTAAGTTTTGAATTGTTGTAGTTTTGTCAGCGATCTGGCTTATCTTGTTATCCATGTTTTTGTGACAGATAAAACTTTGGTACCTAATGGTGATAAAAAGGTTCGTAATCAATTTTTCCTTTTTCAAAAACTTGTATCTTACGTAAACATTGTGATGACTTTTGATCGTGGAGGCAAGTGGTGGTGGTGGAGGTCACTAACTTATAGTTCTTCCTTAAGTCTATTGTAGAGTGAGAGCCGTATTGTAGTTGAGAGTCCACTTTGCCATAGTTTTGTTTCCGCCGGGACCGTTGTTAAAGAGTTGGGTTACCACTTTGCCATATCTTCTGTTCGTCGGTTTTTTCTTGTTCACGTCATTTTTTATCATGTCTTCTGTTTGTCGGGTCCATTGTTCTAGTCGGGTTCTGAAATGTCTTCTGTGCGTTGGGTCCTCTGGTCGGGTTTGCCATTACCTTCTGTGCGATGGGTCCTCTGGTCGAGTTTGCTATTATCTTCTGTGCGTTGGGTCCTCTGGTCGGGTTTGCCATTATCTTCGGTGCGTTGGGTACTCTGATCGGGTTTGCCATTATCTTCTGTGCGTTGGGTCCTCTGGTCGGGTTTGCTATTATCTTCTGTACGTCGGGTCCTCTGGTCGGGTTTGCCATTATCTTCTGTGCGTTGGGTCCTCTGGTCGGGTTTGCCATTATCTTCTGTGCGTTAGGTCCTCTGGTCGGGATTGCCATTATCTTCTGTGCGACGGGTCCACTGGTCGGGTTTGCCATTATCTTCTGTGCGTCGGGTCCTCTGGTCGGGTTTGCCATTATCTTCTGTGCGTTGGGTCCTCTGGTCGGGTTTGCCATTATCTTCTGTGCGTTGGGTCCTCTGGTCGGGTTTGCTATTATCTTCTGTGCGTCGGGTCCTCTGGTCGGGTTTGCCATTATCTTCTGTGCGTTGGGTCCTCTGGTCGGTTTGCCATTATCTTCTGTGCGTTGGGTCCTCTGGTCGGGTTTGCCATTATCTTCTGTGCGTTGGGTCCTCTGGTCGGGTTTGCCATATCTTCTGTGCGTCGGAGTCCTTGTAGTCCGAGTCACCAATTTGCCATTGTTTTCTTCGTGTCGCGTTTGTAGGGGTCACCAATTTGCCAGTGTTTAGGCAATGGACATACTGAGACTCAGGTTATAGTCTGATATCGTCTATTATGATCTCCGTTATAATAACTAATTTATTAAACTAAAACTAAGGCTTATATACTAATATATGGTACATGCGTATTCCTAGCTTACTCAGCACCTTTGAGATGATTATCTCAAGGAATGTTTAACCACAATATGTGCACGTTCTCATGACCGGCACAGATTTCTTTCTCCCTATCTGGCTTAAATGGTCTGGTGATTCCGAAGATTTGATCGCCTTCCACCGAGACGGTATCAGGGTGTTTCTAGCCAGGTGACAGATGTGCCAGTGTCCGATGTTGTGACTTACATGTATGGTGATCTCAGGCAGGAGGTGTGGCGTGGCGCTGGTGGCAGTCTGTGTTTGTGTCTGCGTCTGGGCGGTGGCTTCGTCTCGTCGCTTGTTTTCGTGCAAACGTTTATTCTCGTGAGAGCGCGTGTGCTTGCGTAAGTGATCCTTACGACGGAATCCTGACAAAAAAAAAATCACCACTCAACGTAAGAAAACAATGTAGAACTCACGAGTGGAAACATCACAGTTTAATGTGACTTTTTATTTGTTTGCACTGGACTATTAGACTATATTTCAACTACCGCATAGGATGTATTATTTACTAGTGCTCGCAATAGGTAGTTTAATTTTATGTACTTGCGAATCTGTAACATCAATAGTATGGCTAAGCCTGTGAACTTACTATTTTCAGAGATTGTAAAAATATTATATTGAACTGTCAATATTAGCTTATTGTTGTAATTATAAGTTGTAAACATAAAATTTTACGATAAAAGCGTAAAGAAACGAATAGCAAATAAAAACAGAAAATTTTAGGTTTATCCATGTGACGCTTACATTGACTTTTTTTCTGCAAGTACATAAAATTAAACTACCTATTCCGAGCACTAATTATTAATTAAAAAAAAATATATTATATTTCATTTTTTAAATACGATTAATTTTACATACAAACTAAACAGTACGTTTCATTTTATGGCAATTTTTTGGTAGACTAAGACCTAATTTCACCAAACTTAAACTAATCGTCTGTTGTGTAATGGCTTGTTAAAATTAACAGAGTTGTTAACTTATTCTAGATCCTACATTATAAAATTAACAAAGCCATTACTAAATCACCGTTAACTGAATGAATTGCGAAACGTTCATTCAATTTGTAATACAACCAAATAATAGTGTCGTCGTGCATCACTCTTACTATACGGAAATGCGTCTAATTTCTACTGGTCGTATAATGTGTCAAGTAGCAATACAATGTGAACAAATTAAATTGTGGTTCTCTCTATAAGTTTCTAAAGCAAGCGCATAATATTTCGTTTTGCCAGGTTATTTCTCTATTGTTTGTGTAGGTCATGGAATTATAATATTATTTTATTATTATAAAAAATTATTATTATTATTATTAAATAAATTCCATGGTGTAGGTATTTGATTGACGTTTCGTGGTGTTTTCGTTCGTGGTAGGTATTTTCTTTGATTTGTGAAAATACCCTAGGTAGTGATTTTACTTAGCTTTTTATCTTTCTTTTTAAAATAAAAAAATGTCGAAAAACGAGAGGTCCAAATTTTTCAAACAATGAGAAGGAAATCTTAATAACTCTAATTAAACAATACAAGGATCTCGTTGAAAATAAAAAACGATGCTGTGACGACGGCTATAAAAAATGAGGGGTGGAAGAAGTTGACAGAAGAGTATCTAAATTTGTTAAAAAATCTTCGTCATCCAAATAAAAATTGTACGCCGCGTCCATCTTGACAGTAAAATAATCGTCTGTTACAGATTAACGAACCACTAGAGCAGTCATTAAATTTAACAGTCATCAGCTAACTAATCTTCTGTTTTGCACATGGTGGGACACTTGCTAACTCTAACAAGCTGTTAACGGTTTAACAAACGTTATTTTCAACAAACAGAGTATGGTGGAAATTAGGTCTAAGATCCATATTATACAGAATCTCATGTATTATTGTTCCGTCTTCGATATCCGGAATCCATATTGAGTTTAGCCTTGCGTTTTTCGTGTGTTTCCGTCTAACGTCTCCCTCTCTTCCGCTAGGGGCGCCACCTATGTCCGCTCTAACGTTTGCTACTTCCGGCGTATAGACGCCATGCTTGCAATCTTTTATTTCGTCATTATAGCGTCGTTTTTCGTTGTGTTGTGTTCGAACGTCTATATCACGGGAAAATTCCGTTGTAGAATATTACAAAAGTTCCTTATAAAGTAATTTGCCCTCTCTTTCGCGATGGAAAACGATAAAGAAAATTCACCGAATAAAAGAAGATTAAGTGAAAGCAATACGTCGGCGGAATCGTCAAATTCTAGCGATGAGGAAAGCGGTGGGTCTGTTAAATCGGGGTTGCCCCAAAAAGCGGGCACGTCATGTAAGTGATTTGAAATTAGAATTTTTTTTCAACAAGTAAATTTTTTAACATCCCTTATTACACAATCGCAAGTAAATCACCATAACGTTTGTGATAAAAGTAAGCCTTCTTCGGCTGTTACATCAGAAGTAAAAAATACCGATTCTGTCGACGGGTTAATTTTGCAACCACCACCGGCACGTGTACAGAGAAGGCTCTGCTTAATATACCAAATAGCACTGTAGTTGTGAAAGATCCTTTATATCCTATATCAAATGACAAACGATTAAAGGCGTTAGGAGAACTTCAACGTTTTAATACTGGCGAGTGGCTTTCAATACGATTTGCAGAAGCACAAAAGAAATATTTGTCTACCCCTGGTTTCGTTGAGCTTAACATTAACGAAGAAATAAAAAGATTTGAGTCTCCTAATAATGAAGATTATCGTTTATACCTGTTGGAACGTTCTTTTGCCGCGATGACTAATGCTATGCTTATTCAAAAAGAAGAATTACGTAACAATTTGCAAGACTTAATTAACTGGTCGGGTGATAAGGAAACCGAACTAACGCCGTCATCCCTTTTTAAAAAAGTTGAACAGTTGTTTGATAAACACTCAAATTTTACGAAAGTTAGTGATGATCTTTTGCAAATAGTGTGCGGCCGAAGATCAGACTTTATTCGTTTACGTAGAGATTCCTTGCTTAAACAAATCCCTGACGAATATATAAGTGCTAGTTTAGAAAAAATACCTCCGAGTACAGAGGATTTATTTGATAGCAGCTCACTCTGCAGTTACATACAGAAAATAGGGGGGGCTGATAAATTAGTTTTCAGGCAAAGCTCTTCGAAGGGATCATCGATTCTCAACTCATATCCTGAAGATAATCGAGGTGGTCCCAGCTCTAGTGGTGGTCACAGAGGGATGGTACCGGCATATAACCAAACAAAAGAAAAGACATTTCGATCTCGTGGCTCTCAGAGAAAAGGTAAGCCCAACCAATCTAATAAAAACAAAAACAAATGTGGTCGTCAGAAACCCAAGCAAACCAAGGACAAGCCGACCCGCTCCCGTTCTCCACCGAAGTATAGAAACAGTCGCTTATGACTTAGCGACCTTTCAAGGCGGATGTCTTTCGCAATATCGACTTACGTGGCAACAGCTGGGTGCACCCAAAGAAATATGCAAACTTTTAGAGGGTATTCACATCCCATTTATTTTAAAACCACCTCTAGTATACCCGACCGAGCTGGTTATATCCAATTTTGCGACAAAACGATCATCTCAAATGACTCGAGAGATAAATCAGATGATCAAAAATCAGGTTCTCGAGGAAGCAGATATAACACCCAGCTACCTATCAACATTTTTTCTAATTCCGAAGCCGGACGGATCCTTCCGTCCAATTTTCAATTTGAAAAGACTAAACGAATTTGTACATACCAGGGACTTTCGTCTCTTCAGCCATTTTCGAGTACCTTCTTTTCTTCAGGCCAACGATTGGATGGTAAAGTTGGATTTAAGCCAAGCTTACTTTCATCTGCCAATAGCCCAACAGCACCGCAGATTTCTGAGGGCGAGTTACAACGGCAAACTTTACCAGATGACATGTCTACCTTTTGGCCTATCTGCGGCACCAGGAATTTTCGCTTCAGTCACCAATTGGATAGCGGAATACCTCAGAAACCTCAAGATCCGCTGTGTGGTGTACTTGGACGATTTCCTACTGGCAAATCAGTCCTACGAGCAGTTGAAAGAACAAGTCAGTACTACAATCAGTTTACTTCAACTCCTGGGTTGGACTATGAATTTTCAGAAATCTGTTCTCATTCCGACACAACGCCTAGAGTTTCTAGGTGTTACTTGGAACACACTACAACTCCAAGTGCCTGTCGGAATTAAAGTGCAAAACGCTCCGCAGTGCACTACGAGAACACAGAGGCAGTTGGTCCCTCAGACAGGCCCAGTCCCTAATGGGGAGACTAAACTTTGCCTCTTTCGTCGTCCCGAGAGGAAGGCTTCACTGTCGGACGCTGCAATACCACAGCCGACAGTTGCCGAAATTCAAACCCCACAAGAAATTCATGATTCCAGAACCAGTCCTAGTAGAAATGAATTGGTGGGCAAAGATGGCTTCCAGTTCAACACCTCTTCATACGAAAGCCATCACACATCTACTTACTACCGACGCATCCGAAATAGGATGGGGAGCACAACTTGGGCAGACAACTTTATCAGGTCAGTGGACGACGGAACAACAGAGCTGGCATGTCAACTGCAAAGAACTGTTTGCGGTTTATCTAGCAGTTCAACAAGAGCAGCAACATCTGAGGAACGCCCACGTACTCCTTCAGACAGACAATCGTACTGTCGTAGCTTACATAAACAAGGAGGGCGGCACGAAGTCCAGGAAACTTTTAAAACTGACAAAACAGTTGTTGGCCCTGCTCGATTATCAAAACATAAGTTTGACGGCTCAGTACTTCCCCGGGCGATACAATATAGAAGTCGATGCATTGTCACGCAGGAAGACGAGCCCCGAATGGCACTTGTTACCCCCGGCGACGACTCTCCTGTTTCAGCGGTGGGGGACACCGGAGGTAGATCTATTTGCTTCGAGGACTGCTCACGTGGTCCCACAATACGTAGCGATAGACCCACGAGACGAGGAAGCATTATTTCACAACGCATTTCTCCATCTTTGGGACTTCAACCTCGCTTGGCTATTTCCTCCGCCCAACCTAATGCCACAGGTGTTGTGCCACCTCAACATGGCTCGAGGCACGTTTATACTAATAGCGCCAAGGTGGGAAAAAGTTTTTTGGTTGGTAGATCTGCAGCAGAGATCCATTCAAAACCCCTTCAGATACAGAACCTGCCCCATGTATTGATAGACACGAAGACAGAACGGCACCCGCCAGAAGTTCACAATATGATCTTGGATGCTTGGCTGATACGCGGTGGGCGGATATGATTCAAACCTGGACAGAGCAAGAACGATCACTACTGTTGGCAAGTTGGCGAGAGTCTACAATGCGAACTTACGTACCCGCCTGGAATAAGTGGAAAAATTGGTGTATATCAAAATCATTAGATTATAAATTTCCAAATCCTTCGGAAGTCGCTAGATATTTGGCTCACCTCCATATCAGCGAAGGTTTAGCATACGCGACGATATTAGTACATAAGTCAGTAATAGCTAGTTTTACCAAAATGAATGAGCAAGACATTTCTTCAAATTGTTTAGTAAAACGGATCTTGCGATCTATATCAGTTGCAAAAATTAAGTCGTCAACTCCACCAATTTGGGATCCAAGGATGGTCTTACAATATTTATCTAATAATAATCCCGATGAAAGTAGCTTTTATCAGGTCTCGCAACGAGTTGCAGTTTTACTTTTGTTTGCATCTGGCCGGCGAGTGCACGACCTTACGCTATTAAGAATTGGACCAAGTCAGCTAATAGACGAAGGGAATTCTATTAAACTGTGGCCTGCTTTCGGGTCGAAATCAGATAACGCTGAACGAAGACAGTCAGGTTGGAAGTTATTTGAACATCCCGATAAAAATTTGAATATTGTTTACTGGATCCGTCGATTACTGATAGTTTCGCAACAACGGCGAAACGAAGGAAATTGGTTGGAGTTGTTTATTACTATAAGAGGTCCGTGTAAGCCTGCCACTAGAACAATTATAGGTGGTTGGATAAAGGCTGTGCTGCGGGAAGCTGGAATTGAGGCGTCACCTGGATCTGTGCGGTCCGCGGTCTCCTCTTTAAATTGGTTAGAAAATTTTCCTATAGAAAAAATTCTGGCCACAGGAAATTGGAGACGAGAACATACTTTTAAAAAACATTATTTTAAGCCTATTGAAGATAATACAACAGTTATGGGTAATGTTTCTTTATCAAAATATTTCGAAGCTTGTCGATGATTGAAATATGAAATTTGTAAATTGTTTGAAATAACTAAATTCTCCAAATTACTTAGTTTCAAATAAATTCGTTCTTTTAATTGAAATTCTATTCTCTTAATATATTACCAACACATTATAGCATCAAAATTTATGTACCAGGAGAAATCAAACACATCACTCAATATGGATTCCGGATATCGAAGACGGAACAATAATAGAGAGTTTTACCTACCAATAAAACTTACCTATTATTTTTCCTGAGATATCCGGAATCCAAATAATTCCTACCTGGTACAAGACGTATAATGACGAAATAAAAGATTGCAAGCATGGCGTCTATACGCCGGAAGTAGCAAACGTTAGAGCGGACATAGGTGGCGCCCCTAGCGGAAGAGAGGGAGACGTTAGACGGAAACACACGAAAAACGCAAGGCTAAACTCAATATGGATTCCGGATATCTCAGGAAAAATAATAGGTAAGTAAGTTTCTATTGGTAGGTAAAACTCTCTATTATTAAAGCACGTACTGCTGCTGTCCTAATAAATAAATGCAAAGAGAGAGACCCACACAACATTATCAAAGTAAGTGACTTGGTATAGGAGTCTCCCTCTGGTATATGTTGACGCCAAGCATACAAATAAATGTGTAAAAATTAAGATATCCATTTGCAATGTTCATCTTTTACAAACTCTTCTTATATAAAGTGTACAGTGACGGATTTAATGCCTAAGGCATTTTCTGAGAGCCAACCATCAGGTGTTGTAGAAAGCAAAGTGGTAGATGCATCCATTACACAAAAATAAAGGAACCGAAACTATTTTTAAATCCTAACATAATTACATACTGTACCAAATAAGTTATAATGAAATAACAAATAAGATCTTCAAATATACTTCTGTAATTTATTCACTCAGCTTTGCCACATTCGCAGCGCAAATAAGTATTGATATCGAAGTGTGAAGATTGATTTTTTGACATAATTCGTTCATTCATTCAATATTCACTCACCTTTGCCACACTCTCCACACAATTCAGCCTTGACGTCTGAGTGTATGACTGTGTGAAGGTTGAGATGTTCTCGTCGCTTGAACCCCTTACGACAAACAGGACAAACATAAGGCCGTTCCGGATTATGACCCAATTTGTGCCTCTCAAGGTGCTCCTTGCGCTTCAACCTAAAATATATGTCAGAAAAATAGTTAATTTTACACAATCAATTAACATTCAATGCACAAAAACTGAAACTCAAATAACAATTATAACACTAAAAACTTGTGTTCGGTGTAGGCTTTAACTCTCTACGCTCTCTTACTCACCCAGCTCCGCAGATGCCACATATAAACCGTCGCTCCACTTTGTGTATGACCAGATGCATTTCCAGGTGCCCCTTAAATATAGTAAGAACATTGTTGAATCATAATATTATCCATGTAAGAAAATAAGTCAGGAAGATATTCACTAAGGAAAGTATTCACTGATGTGAAATGATAACAACAACCGATTCATTAACGTTGTATACTAAAGAAATTTAACATTTTTCATTCACTGTGGTGAAAGAAAGTTCATTAATGAATACTTTATTATGTTTTTTATTTCAAAGATGGCTATTAAGAATTAAAAATTAACCTTGTTGATATTAATTCTGATATTAAGCTGATTATAGGTTACTAATAAAAGATTTGAAACGTGAAAGTTTGTGAGTATGGATGGATGTTTGATATTATTTCATGTAAAAACTCCTGTATGAATTTTAATGTAACTTTAGAATAACATAGCTTCTACACCAGAATAACACAAAGGCTACAATTTATAAGATATTCTACACCACAATAACACAAAAGCTACAATTTATAAGATATTCTACACCAGAATAACACAAAAGCTACAATTTATAAGATATTCTACACCAGAATAACACAAAAGCTACAATTTATAAGATATTCTACACCAGAATAACACAAAAGCTACAATTTATAAGATATTCTACACCAGAATAACACAAAAGCTACAATTTATAAGATATTCTACACCAGAATAACACAAAGGCTACAATTTATAAGATATTCTACACCAGGATAACACAAAAGCTACAATTTATAAGATATTCTACACCAGAATAACACAAAAGCTACAATTTATAAGATATTCTACACCAGAATAACACAAAGGCTACAATTTATAAGATATTTTTTTTTTACCTTTTTTTACATATTATACACCAAAATAACACAAAGGCTACAATTTATAAGATATTCTACACCAGAATAATACAAAAGCTACATTTTATAAGATATTCTACACCAGAATAACACAAAGGCTACAATTTATAAGATATTCTACACCAGGATAACACAAAAGCTACAATTTATAAGATATTCTACACCAGAATAACACAAAAGCTACAATTTATAAGATATTCTACACCAGAATAACACAAAAGCTACAATTTATAAGATATTCTACACCAGAATAACACAAAAGCTACAATTTATAATATTCTACACCAGAATAACACAAAGGCTACAATTTATAAGATATTCTACACCAGAATAACACAAAGGCTACAATTTTAAGATATACGCCACGCTAATATAAGCTACTCGAAATACTAATCCTGCGCAGACGAAGTCGCGGGCACCAACTAGTACTTTATATATTTAAGATCGCGACCTTATTAATTTCACTTGTACACCTGTAGATGGCGTTGCTATATTACCGAATTTAATCTACAAGTAGAAAGGTATAAGCGCCATTTATTTGAGTAATACTTTTCTGGGGTTAGGTAGAGCAAATGATCTTTTATAAAAAAAATATTTCAAAGTAATGGATAATGAATGGATAATATGTATCGTATTTCCAATATTTTTAAAAAAAAGTAATAAAATGCAGTTATTTACTAATTTCCTTCAAATATAACGGTTGGTTTAACCATTCCACCTCTCTTTTTATTCATTCATCTATGGTTAGTAGAGGATATCAGATGACAAATTTTTCACTTTTATCCTTTGTTCGTTCAACACCTTTTTCACTAATAACGATTTAATTGTAATATTTATGTATCATTGTATAATTTTATGACTAAGTGGATATTGAATTTAATAATGAATCAACTCAACAGTGTTAGGTCAATAAAAATTTCCATTCAATAGATAGACGTTGAAGAGCTGTTGATTCAAGATTAATAAAAACTAGCTGTGCCAGCGACTCATATTTATTTTTGCAAACAACCACCTCAGCTGTTACCCGATCTTGACAACGCGACATATCCAAATTTGATCACCATAAAAATGATTCTAGTGAGTTAACATTAAAAGATAGACATATACTGTCGCGGACATTTTTTCAGATCATTTTAAGAGGAATAATTCTTTCATATATATTTTTATCGTATCTAGAACCGTTTTCGCAGCGCACGCAACGGAAGCCCTCAAAGATGAATAATTTTCCCCGTTTTTTCCACATTTTCCATTATTTCTTCGCTCCTATTAGTCGCAGCGTGATGTTATGTAGCCTAAAGCCTTCCTCGATTAATGGACTATTCAATAAAAAAATAATTTTTCAATTCGAAGCAGGAGTTCCAGAGATTAGCGCGTTCAAACAAACAAACAAACTCTTCAGCTTTATAATATTAGTATAGATTATAATATTAGTATAGATATCCACTATATCTAAGGAACAGCGTTGTTACCCAGATTGTAATGTACAATATCAGATAAAATAGAAACAGCAACATACTTTTTCTAGAACTAACCTTGTCAGGGTACGCCATATTGCATTCAGGACAGCAGTATATAGGGGAACCATCTGCTGCGGTAGCAATCACCACTTGGCCAGGCCTGGTCTTGGCCGGCCGGGGCGGTTTCTTCTTGTATTTCTTCTTCTTCTTGCTAGGGCTAATGTAGATAGTCCCATCTGAAATAAATAAAGACAATAATAATTTTTTTGCTATGCCAACTTCGGGCTTTAAGGCTTTAGCACTAAGAGCATGATAAAATTCGTTTGACAAATACAGTAACTAACAGGACCCAGAAAGTGAAAAAGATGAGTACGGAACAATTATTGTGCACTGATCCGAGACATCGGTCAAAGTTCTCTTTAATATTTAGAACAACTTGAACCACCTTATTAGCCAGCTTGAGCATATTCGAGCCGATATAGCGAAAATCTAATTCATATCAAAGTTTCCCCCCGCGTTATAATGGATTTTCCAAAAACACATATATTTATTTCTGCACGAATCATCCCCATACAAACTTGAATCAAAACCCGGCCAATTATTTTTATCAGTATCTATTTAATTTTGGTTGTAATAATTTGGCATGTAGCACATAGTCAGTTTCAGTATTTTCCTTATAAACGTGCTGAAAGATGTGTGGCTATCGTTGAAAATTTGCTAGCACCGACTTAAATTTTCGTCTGATTTCAGAAAACGGCGGCAAAAAATGTGCGTTGACCATTACGTATTTAAATCAGGATGCATTGTCATATAAAATATGGGGTATTCTAGAATTAAATTGGTAGCACAGTTTTTCTTGTTAAAGTAGTATAGTAGTTAAGTAATAATGAGGTTTCATAACCATTCCAGGTCTTCCCAGAACATCTGCAGCTTTTTGGGGCCTCTGTATTTCATGAGAACATGACCTATTGCAAATAGGCAAATGGACAAATATTTAGAGCATACAACTAGCATAGTTTAGAGCATAATGTTTACCTTCATCGAGCACTGCCTCTGTGACGGGCTGTTCTTTTTGCTCCTTGATATCACTAATATCAATTTCGATGTGCTCTGTCTTCACCTCGGATGGGTTCAGCCGTAGGAACTGCTGCAGAGACGCTGGCAGCTGCTGGGTTTGCTAGAAATATAGGATTTTATTGCACAATTGTAAGGTTTGTGGTCTTCACCTCACCTGGACTCGTCAACTGATGAGGAACTGGCCACGATGATATTAACATGATTATTATGTCAACAAAGTGGTAAGCTGGTGATACTTGTTCAGAAACTGTACCACTAGCCTTCACCATTACCATTAAAACTAACAATAAAAAAACACTTCCATCAAGTGGCTTAAAATTTTTTTTGAGTTTATGTTCAAAAATAGTAAAAAAAAGAGCAATAGGGCAATATAATTAGGTACTTTACTCACATTAGATCTTATAAAGAGGCTCAAAGTCACCCAAAGAGCAATAGGTATGCTTGGAGTTCTCTGTGCAAACGTATCAGAAATGAAAAATCCACAGATGAATCAACCACGTTTTTTCTAACCACAATTTGAATGACCATATTGATTGAGCCTGAAGAATTGTGAACCTTAAATAGCAGTGGGTAAGACACATTGCTCGCAGGACTGATGACAGCTGCAGCTAAAGGCATTAGTCTCCCACAAGGTGGGCAGACGAGTTGGTGAAGATAAAGAGAAGAACACAGGCCCAACTGGTTTGGAGATCCTTTAGAGAGGACTAAATCCTAGCAGTGGGCGTCTATTGGCTGAAAGATGATGATATACTTTGCAGCCAGTATTTAAATAGGCTTCCTTTTTTCCTCAATTTGCCACAATTAAAAACACTAT
The DNA here is from genome assembly GCA_036419045.1 of Scirpophaga incertulas. NCBI lineage: Eukaryota > Metazoa > Arthropoda > Insecta > Lepidoptera > Crambidae > Scirpophaga > Scirpophaga incertulas. The sequence goes on along the minus strand of CM071632.1, from coordinate 28,072,461 downwards.
TCAAATCAAATCAAAATAATCTTTATTCAACCTTTACAGGCACTTATTGACGTCGAAACAAACAAAACAAAAAATAAAGAAAAGCTTAAAAAAAAACCTTGTGCGTACATACGAACAAGGAAAAAAAAAATATTGACTCTACACCCGTTCGGAAATTGGGAGAGGCCTTCTCGAGAAGAACAGGCAAGAAACTCTAAAGGTCAAGGTATTTAATGATATACCTGGGGTGGTAGAGTATTCAGATACTTGATCAGGTCCTGCTGGCTGCTACTACTCATTTGCCATGTGATTGTCTCGCTGGACTCTGTGCCTTGTGAACTCTCCTGGAAAATATTAATAGGCTAGTTGACAAAATTTGGAAATTCGTTTCAAACTACAGTTTAGTATCTATTTTACCCCTAATAAATATTATTTTTAGAAAAATAGGCCTTTTTCATAAGTATTTTGCTTTTTTAGAAATGAACTTATAATTGACTTCGAAAAAGGCGAAGACTGTCATGGCGTCTTGAATGACGTCACTCCTCGCGAAACAATCGAGTTTGTTTATGTCAGTCGACGAGATCATTATAATAAATAATGAATCCCTCTTATTATAAATACTGTATAGTGCCCCAATGTAAAAGCACAACGATAAAAACGCCAAACAAATTATTTATATACAAAATCTGTAATTGCTGCGAAAAATTTCCCAAGCATAACGGTGTCAATTTTGGGCAAATTACTGTTGTTTGCTTTGGTAAATCCTGATTCCATGGCAAATATCCGTATCTCTTAAGATTAAACTTAAAACAACCTGTATTAATTAAACAATAGTCTCTGAAAACAAAGTGTATCAAAATAACCTGTTCAGTGTTCACTGACAGCACAGATTAGATAGATGATGTACAGCTACACTACAACCGTGTATTTCGCGAGGCGTGACGTCACACTTCTCTGATTGGCGTTTAATGTCACGTGATTAAATAAGTAATTTTGCCGATTTTAATTTCCAAAAATATTAGTAATCTTATATTATTTAATAAAAAAAATGTTTTTTTGTTTACTACATATCATGATTAATCATTAGAAACTCTGAGCCATCCGATTCATTCATAGTGGAAACAAGCCTATTATAATAGTTTTTTTTTTATTCTTAATTTTTAATGAAGCTTTGATCACTTTGGGTGAATATGTCAGCCTCATAGGAATAATCACATTTTTACATAAGATACATACACAATTATTAGTTTGCCTCCTCATTTATTTTATTTGCCTACTCATTTCTTGTGGTTTTTTTTTAATGATGCATTTGAAAATTAGTATGAAATGTGCTACATTTTTTATACACATCAATCAAATTTAGATAACTGGTCATTATATTAATCTCTTTAAATAAATTGTCCCAAACTAAGGAACTTTTAAGGAAACTATAAACAATATAAGCTTGCATATTGTTTTTAGATTATAAAATTTTTATATTAATATAATAATTCATGTAATACAATATTAAAGCAATCGTATATAATATTTAAAGTAAACTTTAAAGACATTGGTTTTGAGTGATGTACTAATGAATTGTACTAACGAACTAACATTATTTAAACTGTTCTAATAAATAGAGAAATTTTGTGTATTAAAGTAAAATTTTGTGTACTAATATTTAGTCCCAATTTTTAAACAGATCTACAAAACCTTTATTTTTGAACATTATAATATGTTTTATGGTGCTATTATTTTCCTAGTCTACTTGATGATGCCATTACACTATTATTTATTTATTTATTGATAAGGATAACCAACAGCATATACATAAAAACAACAATAAAAACAATACATTAAAGGCCTTAATCTTACATATATGCCAATTATAGGTTAACACGGCATTCACAGTAATAAAAATTTACGTTTTACGTTTTATTATTAAACATAGGTACCTAAATGAGAGAAAAATTATGTAGATTTTGTAAAATTTTATGTCATACAAGAATCACAGCACATGTAACCGAGTTGTAATGTATTTATGATCCATTCATTCATTCATTGCAAACTACCGAAAACATGGAATTATTTGCAGTTCTGTATTCCTGTCATATTACAACTTAGGTTTGTGGAAGTTGACAGGCAGGTAGGCTTTTATTAATTATTTACACTGCACTTCTCACTTCATCTATCATCAGGTGAGAAGAGGTTGAGCACATCCAGTGCCTTAATAAAAGTAACTGTTAGTTACTCATACTATACGCTTGGTGGAGGATGGTGTTGCCAAATAGGGATTTTTAAAATAATATCAACTTACTCGTGTTAGTTGGTATTACCAAGTAGGGTTAGAAAATAACAACGACTTACTCTTGTACGTCATCAGTCGTTATCGTCATTAAACGTAAATCATACTTAATCTACCTATACATGGAAGGTACTCACATCGACGTCATCGCACTTACTCTTGTAAGTTGCTATTATCAAGTAGGGTTAGAAAATAACAATGACTTACTCTTGTATGTCATCAGTCGTTATCGTCATTAAACGTAAATCATACTTAATCTACCTATACATGGAAGGTACTCACATCGACGTCATCGCACTTACTCTTGTAAGTTGCTATTATCAAGTAGGGTTAGAAAATAACAACGACTTACTCTTGTACGTCACCAGTCGTTATCGTCATTAAACGTAAATCATACTTAATCTACCTATACATGGAAGGTACTCACATCGACGTCATCGCACTTACTCTTGTAAGTTACTATTATCAGGTAGGGTTAGAAAATAACAACGACTTACTCTTGTATGTCATCAGTCGTTATCGTCATTAAACGTAAATGACATGTAATAATATAGGTACTCACATCGACGTCATCGCACTCCTCCTTGATAACAATTTCAACATTCTCGTTGTTGTTAGTGCTTGTTGTGTTATTGTTTAGCACCTTTCTCTCCGATTGATTGTTGATTATGATGTGCTGGGACGGTGTTATGTACACCTGCTGCGGAATTATATATATATTTAATTACATGACAAACATAACAGTAAAAATACTAAAGGGTACAGATAAAATTATTTCCTAGAGAAATATCTTGAAGCCATGATACACGAAAATTTCAGAATGTGCAGGTAATCTTCAACAAACTACAGGTAGTGTTCCTTTAGATTGTGTTTAAAAGAAGCCATGGGTTGAATATTAGCTCAATCTCGAATATTAGTTGGCACATCTTCAAATACAACTTTCTTTTAAATCCAATGCCAAACCGTAAAACGGTAGGTGTCTGTGATTTCTGGTAACATACAAATTCTAATGGCCATAAAATTGACATTTATGGAATACAGTTTCAATCTTTGGTATGGAACTTCCAAATAGGCTTTCCTACTCCTACTCATGACTTGTATTCTATATAAGCTGTCATTCCAAAATGGTATAAATGTATGAAGTAGTAGTATCTTAATAATAATAATGGTTTGCAGCTATCTTCGTCCTGGTGTAATAGGAGCACGGACTATTGTCACTTTCCAAGCATGAAATTCACAGATTGGATTCAACTCTAACTCCCACGGGTGAAAACGGAACACTGACACATGTATTGTTAATCTTATACGAAATGCCAAATTTTTGGTGACATATAGCAGCATATAAATAAATAAATATAGCAAGTATTTGCTCTAATGCATTAACTATCTACTCATTCGGATCCCATTTTAATTTACCATTGGGTAGAATCCCTACCCGAAATCTGCTAGAAGTTGCTTTAAGGAATGATTGAAGCCGTTCTTACCTGAGTTGGTTGCGCTTGATCTTTTGTGTCTTGAGTCTGTGCCGTCTGTATGATCTGCATTTCTTGAGGCACTTGCGTGACCATTTGTAAACCTAATAATATAAATTGTAATTAATATCAAATCATATTTTTTATTATGAATTATGACTCAGCAAGAAATTGATATTTATTTTATAGTCCATGCCTTATACAAAAAATAAGTTAACGAACAACAAAAGATATTTGCTTTACTATTAAATTATAAACATTCTTCACGTAATGTGAAGAAACATGAATTGCTGTATGAGCTTACTTTCCTTTGCTTTTAATAATAAAGAGATCCAAGCGAATTGCTCAAAAGAACTAAAAGGCAATTAATATATCAGATCCATAAAAGGAAATCTTATTAATAATAATGTGCTTATCTTACGTATTAAAAAAAATGTTCCATAAATTAAGAATTTCATTTTATTGTGATCCCTTTGATACAATTCATTTAGCATTCATTTTATATTTTTAATAAATTAAGATAATAGATAAAAATAATTTTAACTCTGCCTTGAATTTCTGTTCAACAAAATCTGTTACATTTTTTAAACAATATACGAGTATATCATACCTTCTGGCAATCCATTTTGTGTCACTAAATGGATAGCTCCAGCTTCATTGGGATCTTGTGAATAAGCCAAAGTGAGAACAGCACCACCTGAAAAAATATATATATTATAAGCGGATACCCCCATACGTTGCGTAATGTTACCGACCGTTGCCTATAAAAGCCGCTGCGGTTAGCTAGCGACTTACTTATTATCGGGCATTCGGAGCGGGTAGACCGGTCGTACCGTTATTACGTGTTGCGTTGCGTAACGTTGCGTAATTCGTACAGTAGGCGTTAGGCTGATTTTGTTCCTCTGTAAAATTATTTTGTTGCCAAATTTTTGTGTTTATAAGTGATTTGTTAAATTGTTTATTTTTTTAAGGAATTTCTCTTCTGATTCCTAAAATCAGAACTGGGATAAGCAACTCTTAGCCCACAATTACGAGGAACAAAGTCTTCTGCGTACTTTAGTGTTCATGTTTGTAATAATGGCTGGCGGATCCAGTCGGAGTGACCGTAGGTCGCGAAGTCGTTCCCGTGATAAGTCGCGGCACCGTTCACGTAGCCGTCACGAAGTGTCCACTAGGAACCGCCGATCGCGACGTCGGTCATATAGTAGGACGCGTAATGAAAATTTCACACCGTCAGAAAATACGCCTAATCGTGATCGCCATCATCGTCGCTTGAACAGATCGCGGTCTTCAAGCAGGTCACATACCCCGGATTTGGCTATTCATTCCACATTGAATTCGATCGTGGACCGTCTTGCGTCGATCTTAGCAATATAAGTGAAGGTCAGGTTAGGCCGAGTCAGGAGAAGGTTAGAGCTTTGATTTTTTGAATTTCAGCTGAACCTCAAAATGTTAAGCAGGTAAGTCAGTTTATGGGCTTAGCCAGTTATTTTCGGGGGTACATACGACGTTCATAGGATGAACGCGTGAACCGGCAACGACACCCTCCACGGAAATTTAATATAAATGACTGCGTTTTTGTTATAAAGTTTTCGCAGAGCACAGGAAAACTTGATCCTGGCATGCGTGGCCCGTACAAAGTAGTCAGGATCCTGCCGAATGGTCGCTACGAGCTACGCTTGCTGAGCGGAGCCTACGGAAAGACTACGCAAGCTACAGCACAGCATATGGTGCCGTGGCGAGGGGAGTGGAGCCCAGAGACTTGTGCAGCGTTCTTCGAAGGTAAATATGACTGCACATGGGCGTTGTTAAGTGTGTCTTCCGCCCGTAGCGCTAAATAACTTTGGACGTTGTTAAGTGTGTCTTCCGTCCATGGGCGTTGTTAAGTGTGTCTTCCGCCCGTAGCGCTAAATAACTTTGGACGTTGTTAAGTGTGTCTTCCGTCCATGGGCGTTGTTAAGTGTGTCTTCCGCCCGTAGCGCTAAATAAATTTGGACGTTGTTAAGTGTGTCTTCCGTCCATGGGCGTTGTTAAGTGTGTCTTCCGCCCGTAGCGCTAAATAACTTTGGACGTTGTTAAGTGTGTCTTCCGTCCATGGGCGTTGTTAAGTGTGTCTTCCGCCCGTAGCGCTAGATAACGACGACGAGAGATGGAGGCGATGCGATCCCGACTCCATGCCTTGGAGAGGCGGACGCTCGCCATGGACGCCCACCGGTCCGTGAGGGACCAGTCGTCAACATCACCTCGGTGCCCGAGCCGCGGGCACATGCCGCCATCATCTCGCCGCAGCGCCGCGTCGCTGTCAAGGCGATCGGACCGCGCGCACACGCCGCCGACTATGCGGCGCCCGACTACGCGGCGCTCCGTCTGCGCACCCGCTTCATCGGCGCCGTCTGGGCGCGCGACGACTGCGAGGCCGCTGGAGGCTCGCTGTGCGGTTACGACGCCTGCGCAGAGCCAGGGACCGTCGCACACGCCGCCGCGCGTTCCTGTGACGCCGGTCGTGCCGTCGGGGGGCGCGCGCGACGACTGCGAGGCCGCTGGAGGCTCGCTGTGCGGTTACGACGCCTGCGCAGAGCCAGGGACCGTCGCACACGCCGCCGCGCGTTCCTGTGACGCGGTCGTGCCGTCGGGGGGCGCGCGCGACGACTGCGAGGCCGCTGGAGGCTCGCTGTGCGGTTACGACGCCTGCGCAGAGCCAGGGACCGTCGCACACGCCGCCGCGCGTTCCTGTGACGCCGGTCGTGCCGTCGGGGGGCGCGCGCGACGACTGCGAGGCCGCTGGAGGCTCGCTGTGCGGTTACGACGCCTGCGCAGAGCCAGGGACCGTCGCACACGCCGCGCGCGTTCCTGTGACGCCGGTCGTGCCGTCAGAGGGCGCGCGCGACGACTGCGAGGCCGCTGGAGGCTCGCTGTGCGGTTACGACGCCTGCGCAGAGCCAGGGACCGTCGCACACGCCGCGCGCGTTCCTGTGACGCCGGTCGTGCCGTCGGAGGGCGCGCGCGACGACTGCGAGGCCGCTGGAGGCTCGCTGTGCGGTTACGACGCCTGCGCAGAGCCAGGGACCGTCGCACACGCCGCCGCACGTTCCTGTGACGCCGGTCGTGCCGTCAGAGGGCCCGCCCGAGACTGCGCCGGAGGTCGCCAACAGTGACGTTAGCGTCACAGCCACGGTAACCGAGCGTATAGTAGACGCGATACGCTCCATCAACAGCACGGTGAGATCCAACCAAATATTTTATATTTCTAGTTTCGATCCTAATTTGCATAACTTCGAAGATTGGTGTGAAGAAGTCGATCGTGCCAAGTCGATGAATAACTGGAACGGTTACGAATGTCTTTCCAGAATAGGCAACTGTCTAAAGGGGGACGCTTGAATGTGGATGACTGAGTGGGTGACAACCCCGAGGCTCGTGTCGAGGACGACATTATGTCGTAGGAGAGGCCGTATAAGCGGATACCCCCATACGTTGCGTAATGTTACCGACCGTTGCCTATAAAAGCCGCTGCGGTTAGCTAGCGACTTACTTATATCGGGCATTCGGAGCGGGTAGACCGGTCGTACCGTTATTACGTGTTGCGTTGCGTAACGTTGCGTAATTCGTACAGTAGGCGTTAGGCTGATTTTGTTCCTCTGTAAAATTATTTTGTTGCCAAATTTTTGTGTTTATAAGTGATTTGTTAAATTGTTTATTTTTTTAAGGAATTTCTCTTCTGATTCCTAAAAATATAATACTTTATTGTACAATAAAAAAAATAAAAATTGTAGTTATCACAGTGTACAAGGGCGGACTTATCTCTAAAAGCGATCTCTTCCAGCCAACCCAAATAGTGTGCAAGACGTTAAAATTGCAGGGGTAATTAAGTGTTTAACCTATTCAAAAGTACACATCATTAAGCATATATATACAAATACATACTTACACATAAATAAATATATACACACATATATATATATATATATATATATATATATATATATATATCTTAATATATATATTTCTTGTGTGCGTGTGTATGTGACTGAACTCCTCCTAAACGACTGGACAATTTTGATGAAATTTTTTGTGTGTATTCCAGGGGGCTTGAGGATGGTTTAGATTCACAATACGGTCATATAGATATTGTTTTTCAGCTAAATTATTTATTTAAAAACATTTGAGACAACGTGAGACAACGTGACATTTGAGACATTTGACATTTGAGACATTTGACAGGACAACGTCTGTTGGGCCAGCTAGTATCTTAATATATATATTTCTTGTGTGCGTGTGTATGTGACTGAACTCCTCCTAAACGACTGGACCAATTTTGATGAAAATTTTTGTGTGTATTCCAGGGGGCTTGAGAATGGTTTAGATTCACAATACGGTCATATAGATATTGTTTTTCAGCTAAATTATTTATTTAAAAACATTTGAGACAACGTGACATTTGAGACATTTGAGACATTTGACAGGACAACGTCTGTTGGGCCAGCTAGTATATTTATATATTAGATAATAAAGCTGAAGAGTTTGTTTGTTTGTTTGTTTGTTTGAACGCGCTAATCTCCGAAACTACTGGTGCGATTTGAATAATTCTTTTTTTGTTGGATAGTCCATTTATCGAGGAAGGCTATAGGCTAAATAACATTACGCTATGACCAATAGGAGCAAAGACAGAGCGGTAAATGTGTAAAAAACGGGGAAAATTATTCATTTTTGAAGGCTTTCTTTGCGTGCGCTGCGAAAACGGTTCAAGATACACAAAAAATATGTATGAAAGAATTATTCCTCTATACATGATCTAAAAAAAAGTCCGCGACGGCATATGTCTATCTTTTAAGGTTTAGTCACAATGACCGTTTTTATGGTACCAAATTTGGTCGAAATAATTTGTTTAAGTTGTATCAACATAATAATACTAAAAATTCTGCGGAAACTCGACCATTCCGAAAATCCCGCAGAACGGGAACTATATGGGAAAAACCAAAAATCTGCCGGAAGTCACTATTCCACGCGGACGAAGTCGCGGGCAAAAGCTAGTATATATAATATATATATATATATATATATACATAAATACATATATATATAATAATTATATAATTTAATACAATTATTTAGACAGATAGTACTCTTTCAGAAGACATTTGAAAGATGTAAGGGATGGTCTCTCACGAATGGAAGCGGGCAAACTATTCCACAGCTTGGCAGCACGAACGGAAAAGGATTTTTGAAAAAATACGGAATTGGACTTAGGAATTTCAAGGACATTTTTACTAACACAGGATCGCTTGGGGCGGGAGCTTTCGGCACAAAATTTAAAACGGGTTCGAAGGTAAGTTGGAAACTGGGGATAGTGGAGAATTTTGTACACAAGGGAAAGCATGTGTAGATTTCTACGCAAGCGAATAGGTAGCCACCCTAACTGCTTACGATAATCAGACACGTGGTCAAATTTACGCAGACTGAATATAAAGCGAATGGCTAAATTTTGAAGGCGCTCTAGCTTATTAAGTAGCTCTTCGGTTGCGTCTAAGTAACAGACATCAGCGTAGTCGAGAATAGGAAGTAAAAGGGACTGAGCGAGCATAACTTTAGTTTTGAACGGTAGGAAATATTGTAAGCGCTTGAGCAAGTGATATGAAAAATGCAAACGTTGACTCACATTATTAATATGAGCCGACCAAGACAAATTACCCTCAATAATCAACCCCAAATTCTTACATTTATCGGAAAAAGGTATCTTAGTCCCATTGAATAATATTTCAGGAAGCACCTTCATATCAATCTTTTTTATCATACGGTTGCTAGCCAATATAATTGCTTGTGACTTTATAGGGTTTACGAGTAGTCCAAAAGAATCCGCCCAGTTCTTAATAGAAAGAAGATCTTCATTGATCTTTTGGATTGTACAGCAGAGGTCAGACATATTTGCGTGGCGGTAAATTTGCAAAGCATCTGCATACAGATGAAAGGGAGCAGAAATGGTTTTAGTCAACTGGTTAATAAAGATGGAAAATAGTAAAGGGGATAACACACCGCCTTGAGGCACACCAGCAGTAATATGAGACCATTTAGAATAAGTGTCATTCAACTTTATACACTGCTGACGGCCTGTAAGATAGTTAGAGAACCAACCAACCACCAAAGGAGAAACATTGATAGATTGAAGAATTCCTAGGAGGATATCATAATTAACAGAATTAAAGGCACTACTAAAATCTAGAAGAACAGCTACAGTGAACATCCTGTTGTCCATGGCAAGACGTATATCGTCAGACACATTCAACAGAGCTGTGACCGTGCTGTGAAAAGGACGAAAACCAGACTGAAAAGTACTTATTAAATTGTTACGAATTAGAAACGTAGACAGCTGTTTGTGAACAACATTTTCCAGAATTTTTGATAAAAATGGAAGAATTGAGATAGGGCGGTAGTCAGCGTTAGAAGAAGGATTTGAACATTTGGGCAAAGGTATCACATTATATATGTATGCGTTTTAAAAAAATCAAAAAATATTTCGGGTCTGGCGAATATTTTGGGAGCCTAAAAACGGAATACTTTCCGAATCACGAAGGTCACGAAGTGTCAAAAGTGAAACTCCTAGTAGTTATTAACACAAAAGAAACTGATGCGTAGTACGCTGATAGGGCTTTTGATAAGAAAAAATAAACATTTAGAAAAGGAAAAAAGTAACTTGGATTAGTGCAAATATTTTTTCTACAGAATCATCACTTTAATGGATATATTTAATATTATTTTGTGACGTTACGTTCGTAACACTCGGTATAATAAGCTGGCTACATTATAATATGATTTTTGTTTCTTACTGTATATTTATACAGGACTGTGAACATACACGTTGTTGATTGCAAATTAATCTTCACAAATAATTCTTGAAATCAAAATCATTTACCTTGCTGGAACCCTTGTATGGGTATTTGCATCTGGTACTTGGGCTGCTGCTGCGGCTGTAGAGTTATATTTGGGTTAAGTACTTGTATCTGTACTGTTGGTTGTGGGTCACCTGCGGAGAGATTGTGTAAGAATATAAATTAACAGGGAAAACTCAGGGAAACACATCTGAAAGCTTTTGGTCACATAAAGAAATACTCAAAGGCACATATAGCACAAAAGTAAAAAAAATAGTAATGGACACAGGTATGTTACCCTGCTTAACATATGCTAGCCAAACATTGGTATTTACTAACAAAGTGAGAAACAGACTGATCACAACACAACGTGCCATGGAGAGGAGCATTTTAAACATTAAGAGGATACAAAAAATAAAAAACAAAGACATACGATAACAAACTAATTTGACAGATGCTCTTAAGCACGCCTTGAAAATTAAATGGCAATGGGCAGGACACATCTGTCGATACCCTGACAAAAGATGGACTGTGCTAACTACTAAATGGATTGGTCCTCTTGGAAGGAGAAATGTAGGTCGACCCAAAAAAAGTTGGGTAGACAACATAGTCAAAGTAGCGGGCAGAAGCTGGACGACCATAGCAACAGATAGAACAAAATGGAAAAGAATGGAGGAGGCTTTCATCCAGATGGGATCCAAAATTTAAATATATTAATGTAATACTAACATAGACTATACTCTGTCCATTATATTATTTTCTTTTTGACAGTTTAAGATATTTTGAAATCAGTGATGAACTCGCAAGTTACCGAATCGATTAAAACAGAATATCGATTTTATTTAAGAAGAACTTTTAATCGATTTAATGCAGCGATATTATTTTTATTATAAATATTAAATTCGTTTATCTGGTTTTTTCAAATACATGAAATAAATTGTCATATATTGTCTATGGGGTTGTCTAGGCAACGGGAGTTGTGAGGAGTGACGTTAGATTGTATGTGTCATTAAATACGGCTACGCCGTTTGGTTGTCATTTCCTTGGCATGTGTAAAACTTTATTTTTTCGTATATTTCTGATCCATTTAAGAAAGTTTTCCTTTTTCTCTCTTAAATGGATCAGAAATATATGAAAAAATAAAGTTTTACACATGCCAAGTAAATTAGGCAAAATTTTATATTTTTGGCGAATTACCAATTACCTAGCTAGTTTGTTAAAAAAATGGTATGTATGTGATTTTCTAAGTATTCTTGATCATAATTCTTGATTTAAACTTGACGTAGATGTTATTAACTACATATGCGTTTTAATATTAAAATTCACATACCTATAAATAATGTAAGGTAGCTGTCGAGAAGGAAATAAATAAATTTACAAATATTTGATTTGAAGACAATTTATCGATTTATCTGATTTCAAGAACTGCTTATTGTCTGTGGTAGTTTGTTATGCACAGAGCACTTCACTATGTGGGCGTTACCCGTCTAGAAAGTATATTATTACTGTAGTACTATAATTTGAAAATAGAAACAATATTTCATACGCGCGATCTGTCAAAAAGAAAATAACATAATGGACAGAGTATAAGGAAAACTACACATTACTAACAATTAAATATACTGTTCCTTTTTGTCTTTGTCCTTTTTTTTCTATATTAATAAATTTGGAATCAATAAAGCTATATTATTTATTATTACTCAATACATAACCTTGCAGCCAAAGGAGTCTCATGGAGCTACTTTAAAAACACTATTAAATTTCTATTAATATCTATCTCAAACACTAAATTTGGTTTTATTTCAAACTCAAGTCCTACACTGTCTTATACATTTTCCTTATATAAATTAACTTTTGATGTAGAAAATATGGTTATTTATCTAAGTTTCGTTCATAGCTCAAATGGCTTCCGATTCGATTTTTGAATAAAATTCATAATAGTGCTGAATATATACATAATATTATATTGATTGAAAACAGCATAAGATGTACTCTTACCAGGTTTGGCCCCTGGTAGCGATATTGGCACTGAAATGAGCTGTGGTGTGGCGTGCAGGGCTCCACCCTCCAATGCACGCACGTACTGCACGCCTTCACTCACCCCTCCAACCATTCCCACAACCTGAAATCAGAAGAATTGCCACTTATTGCTAGTTTTTTTTTTTTATATATTTTCTAGCACAAAAATACAATCTGTCCGTTAAGTTTTAGAGATATTTATGTATTTGGAATATATAAAAATAAAAATACGCCATACAGAGTTTAGTCTAGATGTTCTTAAAATAACCATGTATTTTAAGAATTATTGAAGTAACCAACCCAAATTTATTTTGTAAGCAGACACTAAAATGGATATGAACCTAGCCTAGAATAATTTATTATTATATTTGCAATCCGTAGCCAAGTAGCTTGACCGCCGATTGGAAGGTGTCGCCATTAGGATTCGGATTCGTGACTAAAGACAAAACCGTTGCATGTCTAGGTGGTGAATATGAGCATATTTATATCGAAATTATTTATACTATAATTAATGATTATTATAATACAATTTCACCAATGCCCTTACTTGATGGAGTTGTGGTCTCAGCACTGATCTATGAATGGATGATTTAAAACGCCCAGGGTCAACCCTGCCATGTACCAATGTGTTTTTTTCATTTTGCATTTATCCGAAGCGCCTACGGTGAAGGTAAACATAATGAGGCAACCTGTATACATCTATTAAGAAATTCAAAGATGTATGTAATCAACCAATCTGCACTTGCCAGGTTCGTTGACTAAGACTTAATTGCCTTTACATAGGGTAGGCTCGAGTCCCTCGGTCTTAGTAGAGACATATATGATCTATTGATGATAATGACAAGACTAAGAACAGATAGATAAAGACATTGCCACTTGCATTCTCCAGTCTAATCGTGACAGTAGTAAAAGCAATCCTGGGGAATCATAGAGATAAATAATATTTTTTGTTTATGTGTTCCATTACACTAAACATTTTACACAGTCACTGTGCCATGGGTAAGCAGAAAATTTTCCACGTGCTGCCGAACATACTTCCTTAACTTCACTTTCATGAATACTTTCATGCATGCTTGTTTTGTTACAAGTACTCTTTATCTGACATAGGTGATGTATTGAATATGTGAAGTAGGTGATAGATATACAGAAGGAAGGTCAGGTCAAGAGTAGTTTACCATATTTTCCTGTATTTTTGTGAAATAAATAAACATATACACATGTATATATATATTTTTTTTATTTGCACTACATTAACATACAAGCAAGCTGCACACTATTTAATGGTGACAGTCATTTAGAGTACATGTCACTTGTGCAATCTGCAGCCTCACACAGAACCACACTATATGTTACAACTCATGTTACAGGATGGAAAGCCATAATATCCAGTAATTTTACTGCTTTCATATCATACACTGCTGCTTTATGGTAAAATTGGTAAGACTGTGGTACCCAACAGATTAGCAACTCATAAAATTAGTTGTTACTGATATTACATCAATTTTAGTAATGGCTCCATATTTTGTAGTAAGTATACAAATAGCTTTATTACCTGAGAAATAGTATTCCCATTATTAGCAACACTCTGTTGTAATTTTGCAACTGGCAATTGGCCACTGGTAGTAACAAAATGGGTGCCCGTAGCACCCATAGTTGAGAATGCTGCAAAATTCATTTCTGATTCTTCGTCGCTGCTGTAAAGAATGTAATGGTAGCTGTTTATTTATTTTTCTGACATATTTCCATGGTTGAATTACACTTGACTAGCTTACATTCTAGATGTCCACGTTTTAATTGTAGTGACAGAAAAACATCAGCTAATTGAATGTAGGATATTTTTGTCCTGACTGGTTAGCATATAGCCATCACATTATATATTTCAGTGTCAGGATATTGTTCTAGGTTTAAAATGTTCATGCTAGTTCTAATTTATTTTGAAGTAAATCAAAAATCTTTATTAAACTCAAAGGACCACTTTCACTTATAATCAGGTGTGTTGAAGATCAAAAATAATCTATAACAACACTGAAAGATGACCTTTGGCAACTGTTCACTATCATAATAAATATTTAATTGCTGTATTGTAATCTGTAATCTTCAAAAATATAGTTAATGCACATTAACATTAATGTTTTAATTGTTTTGCATCTTCCCATATTTATCAATATTATTACCCTATTCTTCCCTTTGATTTACTTGAACCCACAATTATTATGTAATTATTTATGTAATTATAAACTGATACAATAAATAATAATCATCATATCACTAATGAATAAATAATTATTGACATGATTATACACTTTGGTAAGTGTATCTTAATAGTAAAATGAAAAATGTATTAGATAATCAAGTTAGAAAACTCAATTAAAACTCAGAATGTATAATCTTAAGCTCAAGAATAGATGTCATAATATTTGTAGATCATTGAAGCATTTCCATTACATTACTATAATGATCTACTATGATTTATAAATGCATATAGAAATTAATAAATGAGAAGATGATCAACCAAGTTCTCATTGCATAAAAGTGAAAGTGTATTCGACACATGAAGTATGTATCGAATACACAAAACTGCACATTAAACAAAACTTTCTCAGTTTTTAATATTGCTATTTTTATGAATTATATACACATTTATAACTTTAAAGCATTTGGGAAGTAAGGATTATATTACCAAAATATAGTCTTTGTTTAAAAAATAAGCCCCATTATCCCATACCAGTTAGCATCCTCTCTAGTGGGCATTTTCTGCATGTCGCACATTGTTACACCCTCCACTACGCCGCCGAGGCGGGAGAAAAATGAAATAAAAAACACTGTCCCACTTGCGTCATTCACGAAACACCCGCGCGTATCCCCACGTCCTGTCCCACCACCGCCGAAACGAACGGGACTACACTGGGACAGAGATGGTAGGGCACATACCACTACCAGCCACCGAACACACAACACTAAAACACAACGACAGTGAGAGGCGAAAGATGATCGTAAACTACTAATAAGAAAGTGGGTTAAAGAAAGTTTTTTATGCAGAGTCGATAGTCAACCAACAAGTTGCCTATACACGCTGGCAAACAATTGCTGTATGTATGTGCATGTTCGTCTAACATGCTCCTCACTTTCTCTTTGCTGTACTTTCACAAGATATAATGTCTTGTGTAGTATATTATGCTGTGGGTTATGAATGGTTCAGTTACTAGAACATAAGAGGAAATGGATGAACTGATTAATGTGGGATTTGAAATGTTGTAGAAAAATTTTGAATTATCATGTCTAAATAAGTGTAGAGACAGGATTTGAAAGTACACGCATAGGGTCATGGTCGAATTAGAAATCGTTTTAAATACTATAAGCTTCGTTATAAACATACTTGATTTGTATAGTTATAAAAATAATACAATATATTAATGTAAAAATCTTAATGACATTCTTTAAATAAGGAAATCGGTAGTATGGACAATAAGGAATTTATGAAATTATAAATAATGGTTTAGTTACGCAATTACCTTTAGTAACATTTTGAGATTTAAATTCATAACTTTTAGCTGGACGTGGGCGAAACCAGACAGAAAAACAGAAGGTTATTCACCCCTACCAGATCATTTTGCCCTGTTCAGCGTCCATCACGCACGACGCGACGCATCCCCACCAAGGTACGGGATCCCCTCCATGTGCACACCAAATCACTCCCGCTCCCAACTCCTTCCTCCACTAACAGGAAATTTGCGAGAGGAGGGGTTGTATGCGTTCCTCACGGCACTCTCGCAGCAACTCTAGCCGCCACGCGCACGTATAACGGTAAAAGGAATACCGCTTCGAAAAATCGGGTCACGGATATTCCCACACGTAAACAAATTATCTTTTCGTAGACTTACCTTCACTTTAATTTTACACCTTACAGATTTTATGAATATAGCTCATTGTTTATATATATATATAGTCTATATTTACACATATATTTTATTACAAAAATTTAACACACTCAAGTTCCCTTCTCTTTACATTTACAACAAAGTGAGCCGCCATTGCTGTTTCTATGTTGATTACTATAATTTCTCACTAGATGGCGCAAGTTGTATATTTTTTATCTTTGATGACATACTTTATTTTCTTAATCTGTGTAAAAGTTTATAAAAAAATGACTCTCATTTCAAATGATTTAATTAAAAAATTATCAACTAATCAAATAATTTAACATAATAATATACAAACACGCATAACATAAGAAATACTTATAATAAATATTATCTAAAATGGATACTGTTGACCAGATCTTTGAATTCGTTCTAAATGTAATTCAAATAACAATTTATTATCATAATAATAACTACTTTGAGAAGAATTAACACCAGGATCATAACTTGGTCTTCTATCCGAATCGGTGGAGGAACTAGGCGAGGAAAGCTGAGATTCCAAATTGATTCCATTGACTTGACTAGTACTACTATGGCTGTTTGATGCATTTGTAGTCCCAAGGTTATTTATATGTAAATTATTGATTCTTTTCGATAGCGGCATAAATTCACACGCATCATCTTCACGAGAGCGTTTCCTAAAGATAAGATACAATATCAATAAACATTAAAAAACCAAGAATATCGTCCAATCAGAGTAACATACCTGTTTTCTGTCATATTTCTAAAAATATTATTCCCATTGTTACCAAATGAAGCATTCCAATTCAAATTTGTTCCAAAAGTCATCTGTTCCTATTTGTCCTGATATCAATTACTATTTGAAGGATTCAAGTAATTATAAGCTATAAAATTAATAACAATAATGGTACGAATGACAGGACATGTAAGTAAATTGACAAAAGCAAGCAGCTGTTCTTTTTTTTTTACTCTATGCTAGAATCTAAACGCCAAGAAGTGTAGTTAGCTTTATTAAATTGTCTGTGCTGTGAGATCGGTTAAGCAATAAAGCATAGCTTAACGTAAGTGATCTTAAAAATAAAGTACTCAGTATTTTGTAGAATGTTATAAAAAATGTGATTACTATTTAACTTAAATTGAATTGGGTTGGTGATCAGGAGAAAAAATAAAACGTTTTGAGTACGTTGTCGCCCATATCCAGAGATAGATGTCGCTACTAGCACTATAACTAGAGTACGTTGTTTCACGTTTGGAAGATGGAAGCTTTGTGATTGGAAGAGGGCGGTCGTCGAGCCACTCTAAACGTAGGTATAAAGCTGGAGTTATACTGAGATTCACAGCTTTATTACACATACCGTAATTTGAACATACGTTGTTATAGCCTACAATTCTCGCGTACGAAAAATTTTTTCTTAAGAAAACCCTCTACAACAAAGTATAGCATGTAATAAACACTGCGCATTCTTTTAATCATTTGAACACGGAAGCAAAACTGTATTAAATTTAACATTGTCATTTAATTTAACTCGAAACCATACAAAACTAAGTACTAAACTCTTAAGCCTCTTAAGAGTGGCTAAAGCGTGTTATAATATAAATGTGTTATGTCCTCAAGTTTCACGACCAAATGTTCACCGTACGCCATAGAATTATTAGACATCAAACATGTCTTCGAGAGCAAATCAATTAAAACGTTTTTCTATTGGTATGATTTATGCAACTTAGCAATAGTTTTAAAGACTATTTATACATTATTAATAGATAGAGGACAAAAAAACCAGAAGTATCACCAGTAGATGGTAAGGGATTACCGGGATTACAGAGAAGTCACAGATGTATTCCTGGTCTTTTAAATGGGAATGGTCTTTATTGAAGGTCTTTGAGGGGAAATGCCTCAGACGACAATTTAGTTTACAACTTAGCAATGCGAGGCAGAAAATTAACACGGTTTTAATCTATGAAATGTGGCTTGCGTTTATGAGCAAACGTCCCTCTATGAAAAGGGTTGAAAATCTCATTAATCAATCACCCACTCGGAAAATCCTTCATTGGGTTGTCAGTTGGGACGTATTGTGAAATAACTTACTTAATATATCCTTTTTAAGCTGCCTTATTAAGTATAGTTTATGAATACGGTTGTTAATTTGTTGTATACTGGCTAAAAACTATTTAGATTAATCTAAATTCTATCTATGATGTTATATGTCACTTTAAAATGTTTGTTTACTTGGTTACCAAATATAGTCTTGTACACACGTATTTACAAGTTTTCTTTATAAATATTTAAATACTTATAATCAACTTTGTCCGGCTGCTCATCATTAATGAACCCTTCAGGTTGTAATATGTAGACTTCCTCATCCAAGTCTCCGTTGAGGAAAGCCGTATCTACATCCATATGTCGAATTTTGTAGCCTTCTTGAACAGCGAATGCCAACAATGTTCGTAAAGAAGAGTTACGTACAACAGGTGCATAGGTTTCAAAATAATCTATGCCATACACTTGTGTGTATCCTTTCGCTACTAAGCGTGCTTTATATTTTAAAATATTAAAATGAAATGAAATGCAATGAATATTTATTTGTGAATATAGGTATTACAATAATGTTATAAAGATTTGGTGACCGCTATATCCGACCCATTGGGTATACAAATTTTTATTACAAGTATATCAAATGTTCTTAAAATCATGTTAATTATTATCATCATACATTGCAATTACAAAAATTATGTCAAAATTTTAATTCATTAATACACACTCAATGTCAAAAAGTTAATTATTAATATCCCAATTAATAAATTATACTTATTTAAAATTATTGTCAATTACGTGAGCAAATAACAATTTTATTGGGATCTTATAATGATTCATCCATTAAATATTCAGCAATACTGTAATAGGTCTTTTCTTGCAACAACATTAACAACCGCCTCTTAAACAGATGTAGACTCGCTATTTGTATTAAGTCACTAGGTAATTTATTGTAAATTTGAGGACCTTTGCAAAACACACTATTAGTATAAAGCGATGTATTATGTGGTGGTATGCATAATTTATGGCGGTGCCGAATACTACCAAGATTTTTATATAAACCTATATTACTTTTTATGTAAAAAGCAATTTCGTATATGTAGTACATACAAGGTAAAGTTAAGACTTTTAAATCCTTAAAACACGGTCTATGTTGTATCTCACAATATTATGTAAGATGGCAGCACTATCCTCGTAGCATTTAAGTAGGTATCTATGCTGGTAGATTGAAATACTTATATTATCTGTGTGGTAAAAAAATACTTCTTCCTGTCACTGTCTGTTGGTGTTCTGTTCTGTTCTGTCAAGTTGGTTAATAAACGTGTTTGCTCTTACAGTGTATTACATTAGTAAAGTTAAGATCCAACAGTCTACAACTTTCTTTTTATTTTAATTTACAAATTGCTCCAATACATTTTTTCTGCGACTTAAATGCAAATTCCCAGTGAGTTGAATTACCCCAAAATATCAATCCGTATCTCAGAGTGGATGCAACATATGCATGCTAAGCAGTTAGTACTGTAGATATATCAACAACCTTAGTCAGCATATATAGCATATAGGAGCATTTACTTCGTTTTGAACAGACAGACTCAACATGTGATTTCCAATTCATATTGCAATCGACATATAGACCCAGAAATTTTACGGTTTTTGTTTCTTGAATACTGTTTCCATTATAATTAATATCCATTGTAAATGGAATCTTAGACCTATTGCGAAATGTCATAACTTTAGTTTTATTTAAATTAATTAAAAGATTATTGCTTTCTAACCATCTTATTATGTCAGTTAATGCGCTATTGTAAGCGCAAGGAAGTATTATGGTCCCATAATACTTCCTTGTGGTACTCCATAATTAACAATTCTGAAATCCGATATGTAGCTGAGTTCTACTTTAGATTTTGGGCATATCTTTGTGATAATTGTTGTTTGTTTTCTTTGTGTTAGATATGAAGTTAATAGATTAAGAATATTTCCTCTTATGCTGTAAGCGTGGAGTTTATTTTGAAGAATGCTGTGATCTACATAGTCGAATGCCTTAGTAAAGTCCATAAATAGTGCACATACCGGTTTCTTTTTATCAATGTTATTTATAATTTGTTCTAAAAACCCATAAATTGCTTGAATAATCTCTCTTGTTTTTACGAAATCCCATTTGCTGTGGAACAAACATTTCATATCTTTCCAAGAACTTGTACATACTGTCGTAAATTACTTTTTCAATTAATTTTGAAAATATTGGTATAAGGGCAATAGGTCTGTAGTTCGACATATTTTCACTGTCATCCTTTTTAAAAATAGGTTTGACTATAGATCGTTTTAATTTTTCCGGAAAAAACGCCATTAGTAGTTACATAGATTGAATATATGAGACAAAACCGCCGATATCTCAATATCTACAAAGGACATTGTTCCGGCTCCATACATGTTTTGCCTAAGAACCGTTCGAATCGAAAGTAACTTATATAAACTTTTAAAATTATATGGAATCCTATGAAATAAGTTTTCACGAACGGACACTTCAAGAAACTAAAATAATTACGAAAAAAGTTAATATTTTGAGGTTATAAATAAAAAATAACCAACCTTGCGTGAAATATCAGAGTAGTAATATCAAAGTAGTATTAATAATATTATGTACAGCTATATATGTTCTTTTCTAGAACTAGGAAAGGACTACTCTACTAGATACTAGGAAAAGAGAGTACTTAGTCAAGTTTAAGATAATTCTTTGACAATTATCATTTTTCAAAATCCAGTCCCTTACACACAGCCGAGTCTACCAAGTACGCAATGTAATCGGAGTCCGTAATCAAGCCTAAGTTGTTAGAATAAAACCATGAAACGTATAGAAAATCACAAAAGAAACGATAGTCGCAAAGCAATAAAAAATTGAATGAAACGGACACAGATCAGGTATGAAGTACACCAGTGTTGCCAATTACGAAAACTATAATACTCGAATGCCAAGCTAGAAATTCGCGATTTCGCTTAAAAAATATATAATACTAGTATTTTTCTAGCTAGTCAATTTAGATATTTAAATGAATAAAGTGTTATCAACTAATTTTAATAACTGACTTCAAAAAGGAGGAGGTTCTCAATTCGATCCGTATTTACCGAAATCGCGAAAACTTCCGAAACTGGCAGCACTGGCTGACGGAAAACATTTTATACGGCATCAATAATTGTGACCCAACTTTTTATTTGGAATTTATTTATTTGAAGTGTCCGTGGAATACTAAAATATGTTTCAAATAATATAAAAATAAATAAAAATTATAGTATAATTTATATTCACATCGGTTCTTAGGCCAAAATAGAACAATGTCCTTTGATAACTTTAGTCAATATTTCGTCAACCCCCGTGCTATTTGTATTCCTAAGGGATTTTATATTTTTTAGTATGTCAGCTGGAATAATAGGATTTATAAATATGGCATGTAAATTATAATTAGTCACTTTTTTACCAAATATATTACTACATTTATTGTCCTGATTATTACTATTTGACGTCACTTGGTCTATAAAATAATTATTAAATTGATTTGCAATATCCCTCGGATCAAGTGTGTAAATCAGGTACAAAAACAACATCTTTTATTTTAGAAATGTTCGGAATACCCTCTATAGCTATATCCCCTGTTCCGATAGCAGGAAGTTTTTTTCCATTTGCGATAGTGACATAATCAGCATTACGGAGCAATGGTTTATAATTTTCAAAGTATTCCAAGTTAGGGTTCATATGAGTAGTAGCTCCACTATCAATGTACCATCGTTCACTTTTCTTGTCGTTATTATCAGCAACAAACGCAGTGACTAACGTGGAATTTTCTTGAGCGCACAAGGAGGAACTTTTATCCTCCTTACAACCAATATTGGATTTCTTCTTTCCTTTTTTAAATGGACATTGAGGACTCTTATGTCCTGGCTCACGACATTTATAACAAACAATTGGTCTTTTAGAATTACTTTGTGATGTTTTTAAACTTATGGCTAAAACGTCATTCTGAGGGACGTCTTTGGCAATTTCATTCAAAAATTTAGATTTGACCAAATCACATGTTACTTTTATATTAGAGTTTTCAAGTGCCATTATTAGAGGTTCGCATTTGACTGACAGGCCTCCTAATAGAATAGCAGCGACAGACTCGTCGTCTATGACCTTACCAATGTCTGCTAAATCTTGTACAGTACACATAATAGCATTTGACTCAATATTTACTTAATCATTTAAAGCGTACTTGTATAAGCGGCGTTCTAGTGATAGCCTGCGGCCCATGCCTCTGTCTTCATAAGCATTTGCTAGTGCGTCCCAAGCTTCTTTCGCTGATTTTGCTGATCTGATATGAGTTATGGCTGAACCATCTAACGTGAGCGAAATCTTAGCTAAGGTCTTCGGATCCTTTCTAAGCCTCACATCTTCAGAGGTCTTATCATCAGAGCTGATTATTCATTATATTAGAACTTCGTGCTGATAACGAATGTTGTAAATACAGGTATTTAAAACATAATTAATATAATGCTGTTTTCTGTTACTCGACAGCATACCTCAAAAAGTTGAAATTTACATCTAATATCTATAAGAGAATCTTTCTTATATATTTAATACGGCACGACCAGACCTTGGGATGAGGGTGATTTTTAAAGTAATTGTCTTTCACTCGGTCTGACGGTTAGTGCGCCAGTCCCCTGGCCCGCTCAGTGCGGGTAACGGCATGTTTGGTGGACACACGAGGTGGCCTACCGGGTAGAACCCAGCCATCCCACACCTTCGAGAGGAGATTAACGTCAAACCGGTGCAAGCGCACGGCGACAAACTCGCCACCTCTTCGCTACCCAAGTGAGAGTGGCCACCAGATTGCATCTATCCATCCTCTGACTCATACACCTAGAATCATGGAATTTAATAACAAGAAAGTTTTTACACCACAAATAAAAGACAAAATCTCTAATCTGTTGTCCCTTCCTACATGACAAAATCCTCCGCAAAAGTCCGACTCGCACTTGTTTACTTTTCTTCCGAAAAACTGAGTCTACATTCAATTGAGGTTAAATATTACTTTGGTTGTCTTGGTTATAAATATTACTAACCCTCTACATTTTATTCCAAGTAGTGGTCAGAGTAGGTACCAGTAAGTGCACCTGTATTTGCTCATACGCGTACTTGCGAGGATTTGAAAGCGATTAAGATTCACCATAGATTTTATTCTATCTTGCCTATGGTGACTAAAAATGCACTCGCCCAAAAATGGTACTGCGTAAGCCGATCATACACTAAGTCCACGATCGCTTATGGTATCACCTCCGTTTAGTAATTACAACCAAAGAAGGCTTGAAAAGAGACACCTGTGACGGCCTTAATAAGGTAAACGAGAACGCGAATACGCTTGTGATTACACATATAAGTGTTCTGCCAATGTACTGACTAACAAATTAAACGCGATTTCCAGATGCTTTATCGCTTTCTAGAATGATTTAAAAGTTTACTTTATTGATTAATAAATAAAGAAGAAAGGTTAGTATGGAAAAAGTAAAATTCTTAACAATCTCCACCACAGCTCATAACAAGGGAGGACAAGCCTACTCTATGATAATGATAAGATTTTAAATAACTAATTGCAGTTTGAATGATATCACGTATACCGTTGATCTTCGCAAGTATATGCTGGTTGCCTCACGATGAATTCCTTCACCGTAAGAGCGTAAGATAAAGGTACACATGAAATTCGAAAACAATAAACACTGATACATTGCAGCAGCAATCCCAGGCTTCCTGATTCGAAAATCACTGCCGAGACCGCAGCGTCACTGCGTCACTCTCTATACAAATTTGCAATTTCATAGGACCTATTATTAAATAAACACAAAAAATATTTTCGCTGTATTATATTTTTATCACGTACATTTTTGCCACGGCCGATCGATTCTCGGGGGTCTATCTGAACTAGTTTGCGAAATACTGGTCTAATGTGTTCACTCGATTCATAATATAATCCAAATTGAAATCCTTTTGATGAATGCAGAACGTTATACCTGTCGCATATACAATTATATACAAACTAGCTGGTACCCGCGACAAGCGTCCCGGGCGACCTTCAGAGTTTCTTGCCTGTTCTTCTCGAGAAGGCTCTCCCAATTTCCGAACAGGTGTCGAGTCAATTTTTTTATTTTTTTCCTTATTCGTACGTACGGACAAGGTTTTTGTTTTTTTTTGTTTTGTCTGTTGACGTCAATAAGTGCCTGTAAAGGTCTATGTTGATACAGATTATTTTGATTTGATTTGAAGCTCTGGATTAGTGTGTAATCGAGTAGCTTAATGCGTGGCATATATGTTTATAAATTGTAGTAGGATGTGTTATTCTGATGTATAACCTACATTATTGTAAAGTATCATTAAAATCTATTCAGTAGTATTTACGCGAAAGAGTATAGAGCATTGATTCCCAAAATCCTTACTAATATTACTATAATCAGATAATTAATCAGAAAGTGAGTTTGTTTGTTTGTTTGTTCCGCTTTCACGCCGTAACAACTGAACCGATTGCTTTGAAATTTTGCAGACGTAAAGATAAAAGTCCCGATTAAACAATAGGGTACTTTTTATCCCGGAAATATCAACAGATAAAATCGACAGTGCGGTTTTCATGAAGATAGAGTGATTTTTGAGCAAGGTTTTGCGGTATTTTTTATCTCGGAAAAACGGATAGTCCCACGGGAAGCGCGATAAATCCTTCGCGCCATAAACCGACTTCCGCGCATATGTAGCCGTGGGAAAAAGCTATGACCCTTAACCCTCCATAGACCCAATCCCGAAAGTTGTAGGATGTAGACATTCAATATCTGGTAAGTAGTGGGTCTACCCAAAACCGAAAAACATGGCAGAGGGTTTACGACACAAAAACGTTTGGAACCTCTGGTATAGAGTATAGGGACAACAGGATCGTATGCCATAGATAAAACACTGAAAACAAAATAAAAATAGTTAACTAAAAGTCTTCAATGAATAGAATGTGATCACTCAGAGAGAGTCGGTAAATTATGAAATTAAAGAATCCGTTAGCTTGTCTGTGTTAGTTTACGTGCTACTGAGTCTCGTGAGTAATTAATGCAGACTCGCTTATTCTTCTTAATTATGACAAATCTTAATTGCGATCAAGTTTCGAGCGGTCTCTAACTGCTATCCGGTGCCGTAATGGTAACTCCATCGTATCACTATATAATGCGATGGTTTTATAATATCTGTGATATTTAGTACAGTCAATCTGTCGTAAAATAAATCGTTTCAGTGAAATAATTACCCCAAGGATAAATACAAAAATGTTGATTATACAAAAGTTGTTGATAATAATGTAAGGAACAACTTTTCCATTTAAAGTTTTCCATTAAAATGATATTTTCAGGGTGAAAAAGTGAAAAAACACTTTTTTTTAACTTTAGCGCCACCTACAATGCGCATTTTTTGTTGTACGACATTGTAACAATGACATAATGGCCGAACATTTTTTCATTTTTTTTATTTTTTTTTTAATATTGTTTCGGCAATGAGAATCCACGCATACCGAGCTTAATTTATTCCTAAACTTATGTACTATTTATATAAATTAATATTTTTGATTTGCTATGACGGGACATTTTTTTATGGCCAAAGAAAAAGTTTTTTGAAAAATTTCTTTGAGGTTTTTTTGAATTGTTCGAAAACTGCTACGAGTTGAACTTGCTCATCGCCAATATAGCTGCTCAGTGAGGTCATTTTTTTCAGCACTAAACCTACAGATTGACTGTACTATTTACTGTCAATCAAAGTAGAACAGTTCGGATAAGTTATTCTCTTTCAAAATATCATCATAGTTCATATTCATTCCCACCGCGGCACGCGTCTGCCCTAACTATGTTTCGGCGATTGGGCCGTACTCAATCACGCTGGCCCAGTGCGAATTGATTGACTACCTACATAGACTTTCCAATTTCTTCGCGTTATTTTCCTTAACTGTCTCCCTCATGATAAGGCCGGCGCCACTTTGGCTTCTTAATATAATTAAATTTAATTCAATTCAATTTAATCTTAAAAATTAATTTTAATTTAATTTCATTTCATTTAAAGGAAAATTTTCTTTAATTTAATTTTATAAAAATTTAATTTAATTTACTTTAATTCAATTCAATTTAAATAACTTCACTTCTGCTCCGCTCTGCTGCTCTGCTGTTTAATTTAATTTTCCTATTATTGAAGTGCTATTGTATTCATTTAATATTCATATTTAAAATATGAAATGAAATAGTTAAGCATGTAAGTTATCATTTAACATTGCATCAATTGTTTATTGTTTCAATATCATCATATTACTAGCATCAATATTTTGGTTATGTTTTTTCTCTTTACAGCGTAAATCTTTAATCAAACGCACTGAGTATTTTGGCTGGAGGAGGTCTCATTAGGCTGGAGTAGGATAAGGCCAAGGTGTACATGTTTGTTCACTTTATATGTATACTTTTATAAATGACGATAAAGAATGTATATTTCTACGAGCTATCTGCCCGCGGCTTCCCCCGCGTGGATTTCGGGATTGGGTCTATAGAGGGTTAAGGGTTACCTATAGCTTTTGCCCACGACTCCATATGCGCGGTAGTCGGTTTATGGCGCGAAGGTTTTATCGCGCTTCCCGTGGGACTATCCGTTTTTCCGAGATAAAAAATACCGCAAAACCTTGCTCAAGAATCACTCTATCTATTGACGAAAACCGCATGAAAATCTGTGCAGTAGTTTTTAAGCGAAGCCTTTATTGCGCATCCCGTGGGACCTGTCGATTTTATCTGTCGATATTTCCGGGTTAAAAAGTACCCTATTATTTAATCCGGACTTTTATCTTTACGTCTGCAAAATTTCAAAGCAATCGGTTCAGTAGTTACGACGTGAAAGCGGAACAAACATACAAACAAACAAACTCACTTTCCGATTTATAATATTATAAGAATAAAGATAATTAAGTGTTGCGGAGAACAGCAATGTCATAGGCAAAGACTAGGATTTTGTATATGTTGCAGTCAATTTTGAATGAAACTGACAGACTGTGCAGTTACATTGTTGCTTTATGAAAATATTAGTCACGTTGAATCTTAAACCCTTCCATGTCAGCCACAGGGTCTTTATGACCAAAGCTCAGACTGAGAGCAGTCGGTAGGCGGCCGAGCTGCTTCGATCGGTCTGGAGTCCGGCGTAATCACCCTGTCAGTTGGTGGCGGTAGTATCCAAGAAGGGTTTCTATTACTACTATGTATAACTTTACTACTATGTAAAACTAAAACTCATTCCTTTTATCGAAGCGTATGTTGCTCTGATTACGATGTAATAGTTATAAGTGAAACTTGGCTTAACAGCGCATACTCAGATTCAGAACTGTTTGACGGCAGGTATAATATATACCGTCGTGATAGAGAAACAACAATTCATAGGGATAAATTGGACGGAGGAGGCGTTATGATTGCTGTTTCTACCAAATACCAATCGAAACGCATTTTCTCAAAGGAAAATATGTCAGAGGATATTTGGGTTGAATTAGATTTACAATCAGGCGTTGCAAGAAAACTTGCAATATGTGCAACCTACCTAAGACCTCCAGTCTCCAAAGCAACACTTCAAAATTTCATTGATAGTTGTAATATATTCTTGGAAACGTGGGACTTTCCTGTTTGTATAATTGGCGATTTCAACCTAAGAAAGATCTCATTGTTAGACTATAGCAGCAATGAAATTATTTCTGGTCTTTCATCGACTGAAATGTCACTGATTGATTTTATTAATCTCAATAATCTAAAACAGTACAACCTAATAGTTAACAAAGGTAGTAAAATATTAGATTTGGTTCTGTCTGACGTGCCAGAATGTGAAGTATTGGAGTCCCAAGATTTTCTAAGTCCGGCCCACTCCTTTCACCCACCGCTTCATATTAATATTCCACTAGCTCCTAAAAAAACCTTGGCTTTATATTCTATTAATAAATTTGATTTTAATAAAGCTGACTATGAAGTTATAAATAATTACATGGCAAGCTGTAATTGGAGTGAATTATTTGCTGGCACGTCTGACGTGAATGAAATGGTATCCCGCTTTTACACATCTATTAACGACGTTATACGCAGATTTGTCCCGAAAAAAAACTAAGTAAAAGGCATTACCCTGTTTGGTTTAGTAGGTCTTTAATCAGAATTCTAACCGAAAAAGAGAATACTCGGCGCCGGTTCAAGAGATATGGTAACCCAAGAGATGAGATTGAATTAAAATTATTAGCCGCTAGAAGTGAAAAATTGGCCTTATCCTCTTATAATAGTTACATACGAGGATTGGAAGGTAGTATAGCTGCAAACTGTAAACGCTTTTGGTCTTATATAAAACACAAACGTGGAGGTAAGAGTAGGTATCCAGCTGAAATCTCAGATGGCAACACAACTTGCACAGATGGCACAGAGATATGCAATTTGTTTGCCGATTACTTTAAGTCGGTTTATACGACTGACACGGAGATTAATGGTGTGCAGGATATTAACTATCCTGATCCACCTCAGGTCATGGACTCTTTTACCTGTCTCCAAGTTGATTATGAGTTGGTACTTAAAAACTTGAAGTCTCTGGACAAATCGAAGGGAGCTGGTCCTGATGATATTCCACCTACTTTCATTATGGCTTGTGCTGATGTACTAGCACATCCGCTTACATTAATATATAACTCATCTTTAAGATCAGGCGTTTTTCAACTTCATGGAAAGTAGCCAAAGTAATTCCGGTGCATAAATCTGGTGATAATTCATTGGTTACAAACTACAGACCGATTTCAGGCCTATCAACGTTCGCAAAAGTACTCGACTCAATTGTATCCACCGATATTCAATGTTACTTTAAAAAATATCTCTCTGAACATCAACACGGGTTTACGAAAAATAAATCTACAGCAACTAACCTGGTGCCATTTGTGGAAACACTTGCTATCGCTTTAGATCGGAATAAACAAGTTGATGTAGTGTATACTGATTTTAGTAAGGCGTTCGACAAGGTTCCTCGACGCAGGTTAATTGCTAAACTAGAATCATATGGATTCAGTGGCAATATGCTGCATTGGATAAGTTCATATCTCCATGCACGCGAGTTTTTTGTTGTGGTTAACGGTTATAGCTCGAAGCTTAACAACATTACTTCTGGGGTCCCGCAGGGATCGCATTTGGCACCTGTACTGTATAATATATTTGTAAATGACATTCCTAAGTGTTTTGAATCTGCTACACCCTTCTTGTACGCGGATGACTTAAAGATAGTTATGACTATTGACTCTATAGCGGATGTTGCCCTTTTGCAAAAAGATCTTAATAAAATGAGTAGGTGGTGTGAAGTTAACGGCATGTTACTGAATACCAACAAGTGTTGTTTTATGAAATTCACACGAAAGCATGAAAATATCCTGTCTTCTTACTCAATGGGTGGAACACAGTTGAAAGAGGTTGATAATATGAAGGATCTAGGCATACTCTTTGATAAAAAAATTACTTTTATACCTCACCTTGACAATATTATAAAAAAAGCTTCTAAAATGCTGGGATTTATCATAAGAAATTGTAAGATTTTTAGAAACTTCAAAACAAAAATACTTCTTTATAATAGCTACGTAAGAAGCATATTAGAATATGGGAGTACTGTCTGGAGACCTCACTATGCTACCCATTGTTTGCGATTGGAGCGAATCCAAAAGCGTTTTCTGTGGCACCTCTCATATTCAGCGGGGTTGAATAATAAGATAACCTCATACAAGGACAGACTTGGTTACTTCAATTTGAGCACACTATCATTACGCAGGAAATATCTGGACCTTGTTTTCTATTATAAATTATGTCACGGCCTAATAGACTGTCCGCAGTTACTTGGTCAGGTGAATTTCTGGGTACCCATCAAACTCACACGCCACCCCAAGCCCCCATTCCTTCCCCCACTTCGAAGAACAGTCTTGGGTGCTAACTCCCCGCTTGCTCGTATGTCAAAGCTGTACAACAATATCTCTTCCAGGGTTGACATGTTCTCGGAACCTTTGCCAGTATTCAGGAAGCATGTCCTGGAAAGCCTAGCGAGCTAATATCTATGTTAAAATAGTTTAGTAGTTACAAAACTTTCTAAATATCCCTACCGGTCGTTAGCGGTTGTTATAGGTTGTTGTTTGTTTGCTTTTTCTTTTTTTCTCTTTTCAGAACAAATAATGATTAACTCTATATTTAATTGTAAACTTTATAATTTTTTATTGTACGCAGTTATTTAATGTTATGTTGTTAAGTATTATATATCTGTGAATGTTGTACTTACCTTTAACTGGTTATGCATTAAGATTTGTTTCTACCTAATGTATCTATTTAAATGTAATATTGTAATAACTGTTGGTGAGTCATAATAAAAAATAAAAAATAAAAAAATAAAACTTTCGATCCCCCCGCTGCAGAGCTCTGCTACGGAGCCTGCAGCGGATAATGGCCATACGGATCGTACGAGGCTACCGTACAATCTCGTACGAGGCGGCGACGGTTCTGGGACGCTCCCCCCCATTCGACATCCTGGCCGACATGTACGCGGCGACGTATGCGTCGCGGCGTGTCGGCCGGGGGGCGATGGGGGGAGCGCCCTGGAACCCGCGCGCGAAGTGCCTAAGCGGGAGTGGCACCGACGGATTGTGGCGGCCTGGCGTGCGCAGCTCGAATTACGGATCTGCGCGCGCCAGCGGGCCGTCGGTGCCGTACTCCCGCACCTCGAAGCTTGGCTCCACGGGAAGGAGGAGGTCACCTACCGATTGACTCAGATACTCACCGGGCACGGCTGCTTCGGTGAGTATCTGTGTCGAATAGGACGGGAGGGATCGACACATTGTCACCACTGCGCATCCGACCTCGACTCGGCCCAGCACACGCTGGCGGAGTGCCCCGCGTGGGCCTCCGAGCGCCGAGTCTTGGTCGCAGAGATCGGCGAGATCTGTCTCCGCCGGCATTGATTGCGGCAATGCTGGCGGACGAGGGAGGTTGGAGGGCTGTGGTAGGGATGATCGATATTCATCGATGCTGAATAAACATCGATGTTTAACTTTAAAACATCGATGTTTTAACATCGATGGGTTGACTTCGATATCATCGAAACATCGATGTTAAATATCGAAACATCAATTATTATTTTGGTCGCGGTCTAGCGTGCAGTTGGTGTACTAACTTCAAGTATAAATATTGCATCGTCATTACAGTCGAGTCAATTTAATAGACCACATTTGACATTTCATTAAAATTCCTCAACTAACCTTGTAATGGCGGACATAAAATATTCAATATTTTTTTAGTTTTGAAATGCACAAATGACCGTTGTTACAATGTTGCGTTCAGTGAAGTCCAAACGTTAGTGATGTTCCTCTAAAAATCGAATGAACGCAATGATTACTTGTGAAGTGATTTTTCACCATGAATTAAGTCATTTTTTTTTAATAAAACATGTTACTTTTTATTTTATAATTAAATACAATAATAACTTCATAAACAAATTTAAATTAATGTTAAATTTTTTAAGGCAATTAAACTAGTAACATATATTATTACAGTACCTATAAAAAAGAGCGTATTCCCATTTAAAAGGCTGGCAACACGTCTGTTGTTGCGGCAGCGATAATCACTTACCATCAAGTGATCCATTTGCTGCTGCCCCCCTATTTTATAAAAAAAAATTGGTTGTCTGTAGAACTCCGTCTACTGCCGATATTTGAACGTGACAACGTCTATTACATGGTATTTTTTTTCTGGGTGCAATGAAATTATTTAAAATAATGTATAACATTTATATTTTTATTTAATAGTTTGTTTAAATTTTCTGCTTCTGAAGTTATACATAAATTCATTATTATGAGTAATGTGCGTGGCTCCGTGTGGCGTCAGATTCGGCCGTTACGGTGTTTTCGAGAATGACTCCACGCCGTACCAATTTAATAGACGTTGTCACGTCAAAAAGTTCTTTTCCATAATAACTGTATTCGATCCGCATATGTTTGAAGTAAATATCGATTATTTCACCATAATCGGAGTGTTTAAGCAGGTCACCTCACTATGAACAAATGTCAAATGTGGCCTATTAAATTGACCCGACTGTAGTATTAGAAAAAACATGTCAAAGTTTATTTTTTACGAAGTGTCCCTAAAAAATACTGGGAATGTATTTTTATTATTATTTTTATTATTTCTAGTGCATTTATCTAATAATTAAAACTTTTCATAAATATAATAGACAGTTTTATTTGTTTCCAAAAACATCGATGTTTTAAAAATATCGATGTCTTTCGATTGATATTTATCGTACATCGATACTTTTGATTCGATGTTAGCATCGATGTCAACATCGATGTTTTCCTAATATCGATCATCCCTAGGCTGTGGCCTCCTTCTGTGAAGCAGTGATGCTCCAGAAGGAGGCCGCCGAGCAGGGTCGGGAGATGGCCGATCCCGCTCGAAGAAGGCGGCGCCGGGCTCGGTAGCACAGCTGCGGCGCCGCCGCGGGTCGCCGGCGGGCGCGAGGAAGTCGCGATTGCTACTGCGACCCGGGATGGGCCACGCCCCTTCCGTGGCCGGGGGGCGTCGTCGGTGGAGGAGACCGGGGAGGTAGTAGCCTCCCCCGAGGAGGGCTCCCCTCTAGGCAGGGGAGCGGAGGCTGGGGTTCCCGGAAGTTGCTTGATGTTCCCGGGGGCTCCCTACATGCCTGAGGAAGGCCATCCCTGAGGTTTTTAGTGGGTAGGCCTCCCCTTCTGGGAGGAGAGCCCCACATAACCCCGGCTCGTCACAGCCGGGGTATGCAATTTAATGCATTTTCCTCAGGGGAACAAAAAAAAAAAAAATGTATAACTTTCGATAGCAAGAAAGCATTCCCCAAACCCAGATATTGTAATAATTACACTTCACGTGCTCTAAAGCAATTCGGTGGCCATCACTCGTATTCGTCAGTGCCGTGAAGCGTGAAAAGCGTGCTACCTTGCTCTAGTGCTCCTGTGAAATTCGCCATATATGGTCTGCGAACTGCTTCTGCGCCAGCCGCGCCCAGCTGACGACGGCAGTATGAAGGGCGTGGGATGAAGGCATGTCCATACATAAAGTCTACTGGGACGTGACGAATTGCTTTGAACGAATAACTCTGTCCAATGATTTCTATAGTGCTCAAATTAGCTGATGATATCGCCTAAGAGGTACGCCTTAACTGCACCCTATATATGACATACATCCTGATATATACATACCTATATGTATTTACTGTTACGAGGTATTACATAATGTATGGATAGGTACGTGTACTAATGTAGTGTTCCAAGTTGGTGGGAACTCGTTGTCCTATAGTAACCATAGTAGCATAGGCATCAGTTTCACACAAAAACATATATAGTCAAGTAATAGGTCAGTCTCGAAATAACGCCACTGATGCCCTTATGATTTAATCAATAAAGTTGTCCCTGGAGAGAAACTCGGGTAAAAGTAATAGGCCAGTCTTGAAATGACGCCAATGATGCTCTTATGACTTAATCAATAAAATTGTTCCTGGAGAGAAACACAGGTCAAAGTAATAGGCTAGTCAAGACATAACGCCGCTGATGCTCTTATGAGTTAATCAATAAAGTTGACCCTGGATGAAAACGTGGGCCAAAGTAATAGTCCTGTCTCAAAATAACGCTACTGATGCTCTTACCAGGGCCGTTTTATCCATTAGGCACTGTAGGCAACTGCCTAAGGGCCCCGCCACGTACAAGGGCCCTGTGCCACAGAGAAGAAAAATGGACAATGTTTTCTTAAACAGTAAAAATTTAATTCCAAATTTCAATGACGATTCTCTTGCTCTGTACATTTTAGTACATCATTTCGGAAACACATAAGTGGCGGTAAAATCAAACGGGAGTGGCTCATGTATTGTCTACTGGAAAATTACACTGTTTTCCATGTATCCTTTTTGGTGAAGCACAAAACCGTTCACATTTTCAAACTGGATTTTCTGATTGGAAAAATGCGTTGCACCAAATTCATTCGCATGAGAATAATGCAACTCACCGAGTATGTGTACAGACACTGATTAGTAAACTGCGCATTCACGGACGAATCCACACTTCTTTGGAAGTAGTAGAAAAGAAAGACTTTTCCAAACTTTTCCAAATTGAAATTAATTAAAAACTGTCTTCGTTCAAGTATGTCTCAAAACCGTTTGAATTCATTGCCCATTATGGCAATTGATAATGATGTATTGGAAAAGGTTAATTTTCAGGAAATCTTGAACGAATTTATAACAAAAAAAGCTGCAAGAGTTAATATTTAAGCTTATTGTAATTTTTTTTTTAAATGCATATATTAATTACTTTATTCTTTTCGATTGATTCGATATTTTTATTGATTAATGTGATAATATAATATACCTATGTAGAAAAAAACGGCGTAATTATGAATAAAGTGTTGTGTTAGCGAAAAAACATATTAGGAAGTTAGAAGACGGAAGGGGGGGGGGGGGGGAGACGAGCATTGCCTAGGGGCCGCGACATGCATAAGCCGGCCCTGGCTCTTACGACTTAATCAATAAAGTTGTCCCCGGATCGAAACCTGGGCTAAAGTAATCGGTTTATTTTGGGATAACGCCGCTGATGTTCTTATGACTCAATCAAATGTTAATCAAAAAAAGATCAACTCATAATATAAGCCTGGGATATAAATAATACGCGGGACGCTTCAAGCGTTTAATTTTAATTACGTACGCATTTCTTTTAAATATGCAACTCGTGCTCGATCATTCCGCGAGAGTCATCGACACTGCCCTCGATTGTATAAGAACGAGAAATTGATATTCATCTGCTTAAATTCGATATGGAGTGATTTGAAAAATCATCAGCTCGGTAGACAGGATCTGTACACTTTCGTATCGATCATTAAGAATAGGTACTTTCTCTGCTCACTTTCACGAGCAAGGCCCGATCTTCATTAATGTGAACAGTTATTGTTGTTAAACTTGGATAATCATAACGCTCCATTGTTGGTGATTGTGTAAAACTGTAAGAAAAAACGTAACACATTACTGACATGGATTCTGGGAGATTTCATCGAGGAAAGCGTGTACACTGCTGCTCATTGAACGCGGCTGTGACACAATCGCGGCGGCATTGTAGTAAACAGTTGCTTTGCCGCCGCGATTGTAACCACATAAAAAAAAATATTCGATCACTGATTATTTTAATAAAGCAACTGTAACACATTAGACAACTATACGATCACTTTGAAAATTTTAGTTTATCGTTACTAATATGTATTATAAATGCGAAAATAACTCTGTCTGTCGCGATTTCCCGTCAAAATTACTGAAACGATTTAAATGAAATTT
Source organism: Scirpophaga incertulas (assembly GCA_036419045.1). Classification (NCBI taxonomy): domain Eukaryota; kingdom Metazoa; phylum Arthropoda; class Insecta; order Lepidoptera; family Crambidae; genus Scirpophaga; species Scirpophaga incertulas. Next base: position 28,036,536 of record CM071632.1, on the reverse strand, counting down.
GGTATACGAAAAAAGGAATGTAAAGAGTTATATAAATAGGGTATGAATGTTTGTATGGAAAGTACGTAATTTTGAAGATAGAAGTTTGTAAGCTATTTTTTTAGTTAGTTAGTTATAAATAAATACGACTTTCAAAGTATGTTAAAATTTAACCCTAAATAGGATAAATATAAGGGTGAACATTTTTGTTGGAATAGGTTCAGAAACTACTAAACTTATTTTAATGAAAGTTGATAAGGAGATACTTTGAAACCCGGTGAAGGATATAAGGAAAATTTATCACGAAAATATATTTTTCCCTTATGAAATCCACCAATCTGATAAAACAGGTGAAAAGTTGTGGATGCAACTTGGCATGGAGATGGTTGGGAAGAATATAAGATAATTTTTACATAACATAAATCTTTCCCTTTGGAAAATCAGATATAACGCGGGCGACCGCGTGTGAAAAGTTGGATTATATTATATATTATATGTTGTAATGGCCCGTAAAGTAAACTAAAGCAATACTCGTGACATTTGCGTTCGCATATTTAGAATTATATACCTATATGGGAGTAATTCCGTAATTTGGATTCATTACTATACAACGCCGTGCAGCGACTTCCATAACGCATCAAACTCGAATGTTTTCGTCTAATGGCCTAGTTCTTTGTTTTTAAGAGCCGTTATATCTAATATATGTATAAAAAATGAAACACTACTAGAAACAAAATCACACCTCTTTAACAAGTGATCGCAAACATTTATGGTGTGTATACAATGTAATATGAAGCAAACGATTACAGCCGTTTAAAGGATTGACTTAGCTAGGGTTGCGTGCTCGGAACACGCACACGGCTTACACGAGCTCACACGAGCTCAGCAGCCAAAGGTATGGTTTAAAGTCCGAACAACCCTATTTGTAACAACTGACTAACAGTCCATATTGGCAGAGGACACGCAGACCGCGACATGTCTTAAGCGACCCCCCTAATCAATTAACGCAGGACCTCCTAGACCTGTGAGCGGCGGCGTCTGAACCGTCGCCTCCCTTGTCTCCCCTTATTCGGCAGCCTTCTGCTACGCCACGAGTAGGTTCCCAGTCAATACAGGCCGGTCCCACTTTGGAGAACCGCGCCTCTTCTAGCGCTTATGCCCTCACCATGGGGCAGCGCTAACCGTACCTCTCCTGAGGTGCGGCCCCCTTCCATATAAGCCAGTAAGGTCATTAGGACCAAAGGCTCAGGCTGAATTTAGTCGGTAGGTCTGTTGGGTCGAGCCGCCTCGATTCACCAGGAGTCCGACATAATCAACGCATCCCTGCTTGCCTGTTGCGTTGGTATCCATGATGGATTCTCAGCCTCCTCTCCTGAGGAAAAAATAAAAAAAAAAAACAACTGACTTCCTCTAAGTAAAAGTAAACTGTAATTAAACGACAATAGAGTTCAATACGTGACAGAAAATGAAATACGTCAAATTACGATTAGAAAGATTTGACGTGTATCAGTGTAGTAATTCTCATTAAAAAAACTCGTTAAATTATTTCTTCTTTAAAAACAACTTGTAGGGATTCCAAAGGGGTACTCGGTGGCGGAATTTGACATTTAATATTTTTGATTTCAAGCGAATGGCCAAAACCAAAACATCGTCCAAGTTACATATGGCTCCGCGGAAAAAAATCATAGAAAAGACACCTCCCAACCGAGAATTGATATGTTACTTGTAAATAGATAATAAATAAGGACATAAAAAATATTAATATAAACAAAAAGAGTGCGGACAAAAGAGTCCGCAGAAAATCAGACAAACATTAAAACAACATATATATGATTAAAATTACGACAACCAACATTGATCACTAAATGATATTATACAACATATTATTATAGTTTATATGCGACACCTGGTATTTAAATATTTCTTTTATCTTATACTTCTTCGTGACGGTAAATTCTATGTTTGTATGTGATGAAGACGTTTTGTAAATAAAGTTTTTACCTATCTATCTTTATCTTATCTAAATGAATATTTAACAATATTTCTCTTCTTGCAGTTTTGCCGGTATAATTTTGATTTGTGAAATAAGCAGTAGCCTTTGTTCATTTTGTTTAATTTTTGATTTTTTAATGACTAACTCTTCCTAGTGTTATTGTCATTTTTTGCTTTTCGTGTCGTTTACGCTTGTAACAATGTTCAATACATACATAGTTCTAGTAAGTTCTAGAACTCACCAGTTGAAAGAAGCTTAAAAACTAAAATCAATTTCTTGTCGTCGAACAACTTTGTCAGATCGGAATGCAACTGCATTTCCACTTAGCCCAGTTTTATTATAGCCGATGAATTTCCATATGAATCTTAATGAGTTTTACGACGAATAATCTGTTTAAATGAGAATATAACTGTTTGTTTATTTTACAATTTTACACCTAAACAGACAACGACTCAGCAATAAATTTGATATACATTTTAGGGTTCCGTAGGCAAATGGCAAAACATGGACTTGTTGTGTCTATGTGTCGTGTTGTGGAAGTAAGCTTCAACAACGTGCCGTAAAGAATAAAGTAGCCACTATTTCCGCTGTGATTCTATATTCTTCTCGAAATAATTAGTCCCTTTTCATGATCTTACAAAACATAGCGTTGCTAAAACAGCGTTTTATTTTTTCAACTAAATGGTTATTCGTCGTGAATCGTGATAACACATGAGATCACTTGACCCGCCTTGTAAATGAACTATTTATAACAATGATGTTTTTTACCAAAACAATATATACGCCAGATTGCTTAGCGATGATGTAATATCGTGACGTCACGTGAGGACATGTAACGTACGAAATTCAAAAACAAACGGTCGATTCCCACTCTGATGAAGGTCATCTTACAAAATCGTTTTTTATATTTATCGCATTGATTCAACTCAATCAAGGATGTCACCTGGGTAAAAATTGGTTTGAAAAAAGTATTTTAGTTAAGAATTGATCCTGGTTCATCCAGGCATTGGCGATTATTTTTCTAAGATATTTAAGAAGAATATGTACTTATGAAATTAGAAAATTTAAATAGAACGAATTAAAGAACGAACTAAAGTGACACCTAAACTTAATACGCATTAAAATAATTACTAATATATATATTTTTTTTGTTCCCCTGAGGAAAATGCATGAAATTGCATACCCCGGCTGTGGCATGCCGGCGGTTATGTGGGGCTCTCCTCCTCAGAAGGGGGAGGCCTACCCACTAAAAACCTCAGGGATGGCCTTCCTCAGGCATGTAGGGAGCCCCCTGGAACATCAAGCCACTTCCGGGAACCCCCAGCCTCCGCTGCCCTGCCTAGAGGGGAGCCCTCCTCGGGGGAGGCTACTACCTCCCCCGGTCTCCTCCACCGACGACGCCCCCCGGCCACGGAAGGGGCGTGGTCCATCCCGGGTCGCCGTAGCAGTCGCGACTTCCTCGCGCCCGCCGGCGACCCGCGGCGGCGCTGCAGCTGTGCTACCGAGCCCGGCGCCGCCTTCTTCGAGCGGGATCGGACATCTCCCGACCCCGGTCGGCGGCCTCCTTCTGGAGCATCACTGCTTCACAGAAGGAGGCCACAGCCCTCCAACCTCCCTCGTCCGCCAGCATTGCCGCAATCAATGCCGGGGAGACAGATCTCGCCCGATCTCAGCGACCAAGACTCGGCGCTCGGAGGCCCACGCGGGGCACTCCGCCAGCGTGTGCTGGGCCGAGTCAAGGTCGGATCGGTGGTGGCAATGTGTTGATCCCTCCCGTCCTATTCGACACAGATACTCACCGAAGCAGCCGAGCCCGGTGAGTTCTAGCTAGACCTATAGTTCAGTGGTCATTTTACATGAATTTAATTATTTTACTATTCTCTAAATCAGTGTTTTTCAAAGTGTAAGTCGCGATCTCCTTGAGGGTAGCAACGTTGTAATAAAGGATTCCTTCGTGGAGGAGAATCTTGAAGTTTTAGTATTTATTTTTTTTATATTTCGCGAACAGCTTGCCAGCTAGATTTGTACGGACAACTGCATATCAAATTATATAAATCTATTAAATTTCTTTAAACAATACTCAACATTGAGATTGACCTTACGACTTTTATGTTGCTGATATTAGTGGTGATTTTCATAGTGCAAATGTAAAGCTTTACTTGTTACTGGCTGCACATTGACCGAAAAGGTAGTTGTTTGCTGGTTGTACATTACACCTTGTTATTGTTCTATTGTTGGTTATCACATTGCATTTAGCAACATTAGTTATATATAAATATATATTTGTTTTAGCATAGAAACAGCTTTGTGACTGACAAGACTGAAAGAATTAACTTTTTTTTTTCCTCAGGAGAGGAAGGCTGAGAATCCTCACAAGGAGCACGAAACGTGCCCAGGATACCCCCGCAACGGCAAGTGTCACGGAGGTTATGTCGGACTCCACGCGACCGGAACGGTCCAGCCACGTGACCTACCGACTAAACTCAGCCTGGCCCAAGTTCTAAAACCATATAGGCAAATCGTGAGGAGAATTAACTAAAATATCGTCTTTAATATAGCCATCCTTTAGCGTGAGTAATCGGACTTGCTTCACTTCGTTCAGACTTAAAAGTTTTTTTTGTTTATAAAAAAATATGTCATATCGACAACCCTAGGTGTGAACTCGACGTCATGACTCGTTCTTTAGCTTACAAAGTTGAATGTGCTAATAAAACCGTTGTTACAACAAATTGAACTAAATTATTGTAACTACTACCTATAATTATTTAAATACATTGGGTCTTAAATTTGTGAGAATTTAGTTTAGTAGTATTTAGTAGTATTTTGTGCCTCAAACAGTTTGCAAAAACAGTTTAAAAAAATTGTCTTATTGTAAAAAGTATTATCTATGGCTCATTTATGTATTCATTGTTTTCAATGAGAACACATTCTCTATGTCTTTAAATGTAAAACTTTAAAAGATTACGCAAAGAAAAAATAGTAAAAACTTTTAACCCAGATTAGTTATTCTCAATTACACGGAAATTAAATTAACAAAATCTCAGTCATTGTTGGCCTGAGACATAATTAAATTTTATGTACTCACAGACGATTTAAATAATAATTTGAAATTACAGTGTTCCAAATTATATAATCTTGTCGTTGATCGCGTCACACGCATCCGTTGGCGGCCCATTCTGACCGTTGTGCTTCGAATTTTGAATAGCAGCAGGCAACGGTCCGCTTTGACTTTTTGAGCTTTGTTGAAACCTTATTCATAAAGCTATAGGGTGCATAATCGGACCTTAAAATAACAGCGATGCCAGTAGCAAATATGATACGATTTCGGAGCTTAGACACATTTGGTGTGATTTTAGAATTAAATTTTGGAGTGGGAACTTCGTCGCTGCTAGCTACTGAGCGATTGCATTGCATAATAATATGACTTATGAAATAGAACTAACAATAACAAGGAAATAGACAATATTAAGGCAGCCACTTGCCATTGTGGGTTTTGTCAAAGAATGACAAACTAGAAGAGTTCGTTTAATCTCATGCAAAAATTTTTTGAATACAACTTTTTTATAATAAATAAGTAGTAATAGTAGTTTAAACACTAAGTTTTAAGTCACGACCAGTCTACTATGATATAGGTAGGTACTAAAACAATACAAATTGCATCACCTCATTATAGGCCATATGATGGCAAATAAATAAATAAAGTCGACTAGTTGCGGAGCTATATGACCTTGACTTATATATTATATAATGTGATAATGATAATTTTGTGATAGTTTTGTTAATTATTTGTTTGACGTAATTATTTTAATATATATTAGTAATAAATGTTGATAATTCATCATTTATATTTGTATGCTATTATTAGCTAAATGTGCATTGTTCTGTAAAAACCCATAAGATCTAAGTAATGTAACACATTTAAGACAAATAAAGTATTCTAATTTAACTTAATCCTAAGCGTATGAAGGATTCACGAATGCAGCTACTGCAAAATGCATGCATGCATGTAAATAATTTTATAGTGTTGTTGAATGGAGCATAGGAGCTTTAATCGGGCTGTGGTTTAGGTACGTTTAGGTGTTTTCGTATTTTTAACTTTATGAAGAATTTCTGAGCTTCTACTTTTTGAAATATACCTGCTAAGAAATTCAAAGGTATATGTGACATTGTGGTGAACTTTATATATATGTAAAATAGTGGTGAAAATACATTGGCATCTCCATCGCATCTCCATAAAATAAGGCGGCATCGTGCCCCTAATCCGCTGTACTTCACTTTTCTCATCTACTGATGTTCCCTCGATGTAGAAACACTTTAAGCTCCTCGTTTTAGGGCTGTATATCAGCAGCACTCGGATGGCTCCTACAAAACATAGAAAACCAAATTGGCATGCCGCTAATTATGTCAGAAGGTGGTACAATCGACCACATTCCATAGAATCCCGGTAAGCGTAGAGTGCCTCGCCCTGATATGACGGAAGGGAATGGAAGGCTTTAGTCTCTTTCTGTGAGACTGATATTGTCCAGAATGCGGCAGTAAAAACTCTATGCTATCGAAATTTTTCAGGAGAGAGCATCCAAAAACGACTCTTAATGCTCTCGTCCAACGCAGACGGTTGGGAAGGTGAACATTTGCAGTCTCTCCATGACCGCCTAAGGTGTGGCCTACGCGTTAAGGCTCCTTAAGTGGTCATAGAAGTTATTCCCAAGTGCTAGATAACTTCTATGTCCATGGCAATCCCCCACAGGGGTTAAAACTCGAGTGGCCGAGTTTTGCGAATTAATTGAGGACAGGATCTATCCTGTCTACATCGAGGTGAGTATGCATTGCACCTTGTAAAACAAAATGCTTGTAACCCTCAATGAAGACATATACGAGTGTAATGGTTGTAAATGTAATTATTTGATATGATAACAGATTACTCTGTATTATACTTAATTTTAGGTATGTTGTTACATGTGAAGGAGCACGTCGAAGATATTGATTTAGGTAAATAAAAAAGAAAGACCAGAATGATCAGACGATGAGATCATTTCAAACGCGGGTGGAAGAACAAGGAAAAGGAATGTGAGAATTATGGATCGAAATTCAATTTGAACAAGTTTTATAATGTGTGCGTTTGGGATATACCGATGTGTGCGTGATCCAACACAAATAACCCTATTAAATTTGGTACAAATCAGGAATATCGAAAGCTAGACAAGGATACATTAATTGGAAAAAAATATAGCGAAAATATTATACACTTTGAAATTAAATAATAGAATCTAAAAAACATATAGCATTTTAGTAATTTCTCGTGGATAACAAACGATGCAAGCAGGAGCAGGGCCACAGAACACAGAAAGAGATTAGAACGGCTATGTAGGCGTGGCACGCGAGCCACAGTTATGATCAAATGATCATGACTGTGGCCAATAATGCGAACGCGTTGCTTAGTCAGTCACGAGTGATCACGGAGAGTGTCTTACGAAGTGCTGCGCGTTTATTAATGAAAATGCCTACTTGTGCTGTAATTACCTGCAAAGCAAGAAGTCAGGTCTCAAGTGTAGCTAAAGATGGAATATCTTTTCATCGGTAAATAGCAAATTTGATCGTAATAACTAACGTTTTACAAAAAAAATATCAAAGCTTGATCGTAACGATAAGACACATAATATTTTTCTAAAAAATATACATTGCCGGCTATGTATGCGCATGCGTCTAATTACATTACTCAGAGCGCGTAATGTAGTACACTGAATTCGGTAGCGACGCATTTGAATAACAGCAATAAACGTAGTAAAAGGCCATAGTGCTGTGCTTACCAAAAACGTACGCATTATGTTTTATCGATAAATATATTTTTTTAATATTCTGGTAGGAATAAATGATTATGTGATAAACTCGAACATTTGTTGGAAGATTGTTCAAGTATTTATTTAAGTTTTAATTAAATTTAAATTATACTCTTATTAAACGAATTAATCGGTGTGTGCGACCGTGGAAATATTATTAATATGTCCAAATACAAATTAATTTAAAATATGTGTTCGGGATAGAATAGTTAATAAATAAAAATGTATAAAATAATAGAATTAAGATAGTAATAAAACATATTAAACGGCGGAATAATAGTAAGAATAGCACTAAGCATAGTTGATAAATAAAGATAGGGGAAGTCCGGGCATAGCGAATAGCTCAGGCAAAGTGAATACCCTGAATAATTCCAAAAATTTCGCATATGAACATGTCCGTCTCCTGTTGGGAGTTTCGCTCCCCACCCCTCAGTCGAAAACAAAGAGAGATAGCGGAAGGTCACGCGTCGTTTGTGAATAAAACAAAAAAAACAAAAATGTAGTCATTTGTTACGATATTTCAAAGTAAGTAATTTCCTAATTATGTATTTAAATATATCGTTATCGTTTTGAAGTGATAATGTCTGTAAAGTGCATGTTCTTGTGTTGAATTACAGCAAGTTTTGACGAGATATTGTTTGTTGTTTTCACCTCAGTTTAGGTTGAGTTCAAAATGTACCTATTGGGCAAAATGAACACGGGTAAAGTGAATATAGTATCCACTTTGCCCAGTGTATTCGATTTAGCCGGTAGACATTTTGATCATTATTGATTGTTTTTTTTTTATTAGACATTTTTTTATTAGTTTATACTTAGATAAAATTTGATAAAGCAAGCACCAAAGTACTGCAGAACTTTAACAGAGATACAAAAAAAAACCTACGCTATAAAAAAGTACTGGCAAGACCAAAAATGGTAAAACTACCAAAGATATTGAAACTACCAAAAATACTAGGAAGAAATTTAAACATATCGAAAATACTGAAAAATACACATGCAACTTTTGTGGAGAAGACTATATTGAAGTCAATGGGCAACCACTTGATGATTGGATCCAATGTATTTCCTGTAAGCAATGGAGTCACGAAAAATGTACGGCGAAATGCGAAAAATGTACGTTTACTTGCACTGATAACTGACTAGTTCCTATAATTTCTCATTATTTTTATTATAATTTTTTGATTTTTGTCTCTTTTTATGGTAATTGTTCCTTAATTAACCATGTGTTCACTTTGTCCTATGGTGTTGTCCACTTTACCCGGTGTGTTGGGCAAAGTGGATTGTGATACTATTTTTAATATATAGATAATTATTGGTAAAGTATTGATGTTACACTGTTTTTCTTGATTTTATTTGAAACTTTAATAAATGCTAATTCCAAACACTTTTGCCTTTCATTCTATGTCTTTAGACTTTCTTTACATGGGCTGTCAAAGGTTAAGGTGTCCACTTTGCCCGGACTTCCCCTAAGTTTTAGCTTAGGAAATAAATAAAGTATATAGAATAGGTTCCCATAGCAGGAAGAAAACATATAGTATATAATAATAATACATATATTGATTAAAAACCCTTAGACAGAGATAGTAGCGTAAGCAATAAAAGAGATTGAGATTGAGTATAAGATTTTAGGGAAAATACGTTAAATAATATAAAACTATTATTGAATTTGGGCATACTATATGTAAATGTATTAAATGAATGATATTACAGATAGCTAGGGCATAATAAATTATAAAATTGTCAAAAGATAGCCACTGCAAAATCGCAAAATGTATGAACATCTCGGAAAAATGTCCTATCGCACACATATAAAAGTGCCTGTATATGTTTGTTATGGAAACAAGATTTACAGAAATATAGTTTACTTTGCTTCCAACCTACATCTATTTCACTTAATAAGTTTGTTTCATCAATATAGTATAGGTATATACAATTAAATTAATTATTAAATTTTAAATACCTACATGAATGTAATATTTCGTTTTGAGTATTGAAAATATTTGTAATATTAAATTTGCTATCGACATTTTATATCGATAATTTTTCATTTTGTCAATCACTAAGATAATAATATCGTTTTTAGACGGAATTATTTGAATCTGGTGAGTGCAGTGCTGTGATTGGTTCAGTTCGTTATCGCGCGATGCGTACTTCTCCTGATTGGTTATGCGTGACTTTACAGACGCAGCGCTGGCTTCTTAAACTGGCGACAGCGGCTCCCGTACAAACGATGCATGTTCGCCATTCTAACCTCTTTCTGTGTTCTGTGAGCAGGGCCCTTACTCTTAATATAGAACCTTCCCTATGTCTACAAATAAAATTATTTAAAAATTATTTGTTGAAGTTTGAAAATGGTTTGACGTTTGTTATGAATGACATAACAGTGAGACTTATAACACATTGATTTTGTATAAACCACTACCATATATAAATTTTTTGCCACAAACTTAGCATAGGTAAATGTTTATTCCACCATACCTATCTCAAAGTCTATATTTATCTCGAAAATTATGCAAAAAAATAAAACACAATCATTTTTTTCGTGACTAAACCAACAAAATGAAGAAAGAGATTTTAATTAACTCTTTCTTAATGGACATGGATAAGTATAAATATAAGAAGCTACTTACCACATCACAATAAATTCTTCTTTTACTAACCTCAAAAGAAAGCAAAACTTCATGATTATTATAAGAGCTTTTCGATTATTTCAAATTTCGAAATAAAAATATAAAATCGTTCAACAAGTAACAAATCGTGAAAATTTGCGGAAAAATCCGAAAACTGGATTTTGTGGATCAGTTGCATCCATAAAAATATTTTTCTATAGATTTTTTGACATTGACCGTAGACCTAGAATGATGCAATTTAGCACGAAACAAGGTCATATAGCTCAATTAAACAAAAAAAAAAGAATGGAATTTGCCATTAGGCAATGTTATATAATACAAGGAGAGGAAAAAACCAAATACTACAAATTTGTAGTTGTATCATAAAAAAATCTATTTGACATTTCTAAAATAATGAAAATCTGTAGGGTACATATAGTACAAGTTTGCTTATTTGGGGAGTCCGACTCGCACTTGGCCGGATTTATCTAAGATAAAATGGAGAGTGGATGGAACTAATAAAATAACAATTATAAATGTAAATAACTATCTCAGTTCCATACTTACGTTTAAAACAATTTAAACACACTACTCAATCACGAGTTAAGATGCGAGAAGTCTCAAGTAGTGTTATTATTTCCGCTGCGCTGATTAAAGTATCGAACGCTTACCCATAATTTATATTTTGGTTAATTTATTCATTTTAGAAAGGGCAAAGGAAGCTAAGCTCATACTTCTGATATTTTGTACTTTTGCTTGGTTAACATATACTACGACCAGATCGCATCGCTATAATGTATCAAAACAAATAACACGCAAGTGATAATCATAATATTACTAACATGACTCATAAGCATAACAATGATTAAAGCCCTTTAATACCGTTTATATGTAATATATGTATTTGTTTACCTAAACGTACATTGGAAACGTACATTGGAAATATTCGGCATTCGGCATAACGTGTGTCGTCTATTTTAGCACACCTCCTCAAAACTATAATAAAATATATACAATCTTGTGAATTGAGTTTATAATATAGTTATTAAATGAAAAATATTAATTAACTGAATTAAATGCTATTTTTGGTAAATTGCAAAAACACTCATTTGTTCCCAACCCACCCTTCGATAACATTTTAACTATTTATATCATTTATTTAACCTTTATAGAGAGTATAAAAGTGAAATTAGGCATTTTCTGCTAGTCAACCTTAGAGTAGTTGAGGAAGAGAAAGAACCAAAATATATGTATGACTTTAGCCACACGGCATACATAGAAAAACCATTCCTTCCAATGAACGACACCATGCCATCAACGGTATTACTTGAACTTAAACAATATATGGCTGTTTAAACTAAGGACTGTCATAGTTTATCTGTCAAAACTATGACCTTTTTAACAGATAAACTATAGGGTGACACGTGTCAAAACGAACTTCGTTTGTAAAGATAGGTACTTCAAGCAAATAGCATACCAAAATAAGTTTGACCCATATTGAGTATAATGATCAGACTACTTAAATTTACTGTATTCATTTTACACAACATTTCTGTTTTCTTACTCTTCAATTTACTTTTTAAAAACACCTTCAATGGTCTTGTTTACTTGTTGCAGTGGGAATTCAAGATTTGTGCCGGCTGCTTGGCTGGTTAAGCTGTTTACCTTGACACGAGCAAAGTGGGGTGTTTCCTTCCTGCCCCTGACAGATGTTTTGCCTGCCACTATTTTTATTTGCGCTTCCTACTTAATTATATAGCAAAATAAGAGAGCAACTTTACGCACATTAAAAGTTATTAGGTGCTTAGTTATGTTAATATAAATGTTTTAATACAATATTATAATGTGAGAGCAATTAAAAATGCGCAATATGAAATTGGTTAGAAGTTAGTATCGATATTTCTGTCGCTATTACATTATTGACAACACTGTTAGTTCCATACAAGTTTTAATTATAAAATTATTGCATATGTAAATTTATTTCACTTTATTTTTTCAATCTGAAACACTTCTCTGATTCAACAAAAATACTTAAGTTTAATATACTTACTTTACTAATATACTTATCGTATATTAAACTTTCAACAAAAAGGAGCTATTATAACTAGCCTATACCACTTAACCGGGGTATTAAATGGTAACATTTAGTATATTCAGTATATATGGAACCAGTACGTGTGTTAGTCATTGAACTCCTCCCAAACGGCTAAACCGATTTTTATGAAATTTTTTGTGTGTATTCCAGGGGTTTTGCGGATGGTTTAGATTTACAATACGGTCATCTAGGTATTGTTTTTTTCAGCTAAATTATTTATTTAAAAACATTTGAGACAACATGACATTTGAGGCATTTGACAGGACAACGTCTGTCGGGTCAGCTAGTAAACAGTAAAAGCTCATCAATGCTGAAACAAAAGGAAATAACAACTTATTCAAGTCTTCCAAAATTTCGTAGCTAGTCATTATTATTATTGTAGATAATAATGACTTGCTACGAGATTATTATTGTAGTCATCTTGAATGATTTTTGAACTAACATGAAACATTTTCTTTGGTTAACTAAACATATTGTGATCACTCTCGTGTACGAAGTGTAATGTACTGTTTAAATTTTATTTGGAACTTTTACAAATAAAAATCTAAGGTATCCAACCATATATGTCCCTAAACGCACCATGTCTGCAACTTCTACTTGTTACCAACTCGAGAGTTATATTATGGCCTGTTCTGATATGGCGCAGTCCAAGGATGAAATACGCCAGCCCAAAATGGCAAGAAATGGCGCGCGCTCGCAGCACCATTTAAGGCTTCCCAACAGCCTTTGTGGCTAACCTTTTTAAACATTGAAGGTAATCCTGAATAGGATAGAAATATAGCAATGGAACTGACTTTTATATTTCTTTAAAATTGTTGCATATGTATTACAGTAGTCTCTCGTTAATCCGGCATAAGTATATCAGACTAGGGTGGTGCCGGATTAGTATAAACGCCGGACTACTGGAAAATGATAGTACATATATGTACATATATAAAAATACACAAAAAGTACAAAAGAAGTCGAGTTTTATCTTCAAGTTTTAAGTAAAAAGTACATATATATTGAATTACAGACAAAAAGAGTTTAATTGTCTCTTTGATAAAACATGTTTTAAAATACACGATCGTCTTAGGCCTATTGTAAACAGAAACATAAGCATACCAAACTTACAGGTCTGGTGGACTATTCTATTGGAGTAAAGAAACTGTCAATTTTCTTTTGCTTTTTGGTCGATCGGCATTTGTTTGTTTATACAAGTATGTATCTGTATCATGTCTCAACATGATTCCCTCAGCAGCCCATCTGAGAGCGACGGATTACTGGAGTGGCAGATTAGCGCAGTGCCGGATTTAAGAAGATCTACTGTACTTCCTTGGTAACAAGTTACAAAGTACTGTTTAGTCAATAACACTATTGGGTAACCTTACTGGGGTGTCGCTTACATTTTTTTCGCAACCTATATACAACAATATGCTACAATCTTATATATAAAAATGAATCGCAAAATGGGTTGGTAAGCTCATAACTCAACAACGCCTGGACCAATTTGGCCAATTCTTTTTTGTTAATGTTCGTTGAAGTTCAAGGAGGGTTTTTACAATGAGGAAAATTCGAATAATTATCGGAAATACCCTAAAAACAGTCCTTTTATTTTCCCATGCAAACGTTTTCTAACTAAAACGTACAGTCGAATTGAGCTTTATTGTTATTATATAAAGTTCATATTGCAAGCACTCACTGTTGTCTAAGCAATGAAGGTGTGTTCCTAACATCAAAGAGTCAATTTGCGCTTTATTAACGTTACATATAGTTGAAATTCAATCATATCTATCAAAACAGTGTGCGTGCGTGCGTTGGAGCACAGAATACATCGTTGGAGGATTTAATGTCACGTTCCAAAATTGAATAGCCACAAAATGTAATAGGTCATTTAGACTTTTTGCAATTTGGTTGGCTATGCGACATTATCTATAAAATAATTAGGAACAAAAAACTGCCACTGTACAAATCTTTTTGACAGGACGAAGTCTGTCGGGTCCGCTAGTTTCTAATAAAATAACAGCAATAAACCACCTCACTTAGAACTTCAAATTTATTAAAATGGTACAAGTGTGTCAGAAGGTGCTTTGATCTTTAAAATATTAATTGTTACGTTATTTAATGTGTTTCATATGTTTTTATCAAATAGTACCTATTTTAATGAGGTGCTTATTGATAATTGTTGTAAATGTACCCATAGCAGATTGACGAAGTCTTCAAAATTTTTGTCACAAAAATGAAACTTTATTACTCTTAAATAAAGGGAATTCTGTCACTAACCTACAAGATGACAAAATATCACGAACAAAACGGTACATATATTTTTAGTTAAAAGCCCGGATTTACTTGACACTTGAAAGGATTTATTCATTATGAGTTTTTACTGTCAGGAAGAGCCAGTACTTTTAACATACACATCTTTAGAGATTCAGTTAGTTTTAAGCTGGCTAATAATCTTTAAATAATTGTCAGGAAGGTGTCAGGTTAACGTCAAGATAAGATTGTCAAAATCAATTTGTTGCTTGTCATTTGTCAGAAGTCCGAAAATTTGTAGAACAATGATATCATGTTAAAAAGAACAAGTGTTTTTCAGCAATCAATCACCTCATCTAGAACTTAAAGTTTATCAAAATACAAGTGTGTCAGAAGGTACTTTCATCTTTAAAAGAGTAGTTGTTTTTTTCATTGTGGTTCGTATATTATTTATCAAAGAGTACCTATTTCGATGAGATGTTTATTGACAGGTTCTAAATGTACTCAGCATTGTATTTAGAGTTTATTAATGAAATGTGTTCAATCTGTTTTCACAGAAAAGAAACTTTTTGACTTTTTATTAAGGGAATACTGTCACTAACTTACAAGATGGCACAAAGTTAATGAACAAAATGGTATGTAATGTATAAAACAAATGTGGTAATATTAATAAATATTGTTCTGTGTTGATTAGAAGGCGATAAATTTTTTTCTCCGACTGTAAGTAATAATACTACTTATTATACATTCCCTCGAGCACTTTATTTCTAAATCGAAAGCAACAACGATCTATTCTGTAACTAGGTGATTAAGTATACTGCCATTTATGTAAATATAGACATGTTAATACATTTTGTCCGAGCTTCCCATACTTTTGCTTCCCTCCGCTGCAGACGGGTAGAAAACAGACCTACGCGCTAGGGTGGCTCCCGATGCACACAAGTAGAGCCATCTCCGTCTAACGGTTTCCACAATAATCCCACATTGACGCAGCAAGTATTGAGACCCGGCAAGTAGCTGGTCGGAACGTCCGGAAGTGATCTGGAGAAATTGAGTTGTACAAGATTAAAAAGGAAAAAATGGTTCTCCGGGCCTCAACTGCATGGATAAAGCGTGTCCCAGACAGACGCGGCCTGCGGTGGCGGTGGCGGTGGCGGTCAGTTGGATGACCTAAGAGTTCTAGGAACGACATAGACACACGCGGCCTGGACGCGGTCACAGCGCGGCTCACCGCGGCTGCAAGCCCCACCCCCTCCGCCACCGCTTCTGTGTGAATGAGCGCGCGGACTTGAGGCGGCCATTACGCGATCAGTTGCAAATATTTACAAACAGGCCGCGTACCGCGTGAAATTATGCCATTTCGTGCACATTCTGAAATATATATAAAATCTATTTTCGTCTTTTCTTAGAAGAGGATATAATGTCCAGAATTCCCCATGTTGCTGCCGTTCTTTATTAATGTCATGGACCCACAATTCTCTTTTTTCTGAAAAGAATAACCAAAATATTAAATACGTTAGTACATATTTTTTTTCTAAACTGTGCTTTTATTACTTTGAACTTACATACCTTTTTCTTTCATCTTCTTCCAGCGCCAATAAAAGCAATAAAACTTCGTTACGATTGGCCATTACTAACGTCCACTCGCAGGTGAGACTCGAGAGCTAATGTGCCGCCGTAGGTTAGAATGACCGCCACCGCGGCCGCGGCAGTGTATTGTTATCACGGTCAAACAAGAAGGCAACAGCAGATCGCCACCGCAGGCCGCGTCTGTCTGGGACACGCTTAACTCTCGCAGTGCCAGAATATGCAGAGAAAGAAATTTGATAATAGTACCCAATTAATATTGTGAAAGTAACCACAAATAATATGGTAAATAATGCCGTTTATCTGCCGACATCAACATTTATATTAACAGAGAACGGTTAAAAGACCCGAATGAAAAAATTAACGCGTTTAAAACATTCGCTAATTTAAATTTTAAATTAGATCGCTATGTTTATATAAAAAGTTATTAATTCAGTTGAATTGTGATGATACTTACGTATGCAAATTGCCATCTACAATATCAAGGGTTGTAAGTAGTTTGGCCAATAAAGTTATATCATTAGCTAAAATGAAAATTAAGCCCATGCAACTCAATTTTTAACGAGGTGAGAGTAACACATTGTGCACCTTAATGGCATATGATCATAATGCGGTAATTAAACTTAAGTTTTTTCACTAGAGAGTTTAATTTTGTGAACTTCAGTGCATTGGAGGAAGAGTTTTTTTTTTAAATAAAATGCAGTAACTTGATAATAAATAGTGCCAAACATGTTTCTATTATATAGATTTCAGCTTATGGACATATAGACATGATTGTGGATGGGGAAGTAGGAAGAGGAAGACCGAAGAAAAAATTGATGGACTATGTGAATGCTGATATGTCAAAGAAAGGAGTGTCGAAATGGCGAGTGATAAATGAGAATGGAAATGGAAGAAATGATGCGGTGACCCCAAATAAAATTGGGACCAGGACAGGAGAAAGAAGATACGATTTTAGCTTATGCTCATGTGTTTTCTTACTTTCTGTACTTCAAGCAACGTAAGGTATTTGGGACCACTATACATCAAGTGTTTTGTTCTTAAAATGATCTATTGCAGGGGTGGCCAACCGGTCGATCGCGATCGACCGGTCGATCGCGACCATTAGTCCAGTCGATCTCGACTAGGCAAAAAATATAAATACGTAGAACAGACTGCACAATATAATCACAATCACTAACTGCTGCACGCATCATCATGTATTGTATCATTGTATTGTCAATCGCCGCTACGTCAAGTAAATTATATCCTCTATTCTACGCAGTATAGCTAGCTCTTTTGTTTTCGGTAAGCATGTTTATGTTTATAAGCGGAACGGGAAGCGTGTGGGACGCGGGGGCGCATAGTATCAACCAAATGACTAAAATTTGCAGATACATTTCAAATGGACCACATTATACTTCAAAACGAAATTATTACTCTGCGCTGCGACATATTTCTAAAAGCATAGTAATCCTCAGGTCTTGATTTCTGGGCATTGGTTTCCTATGCAAAATATCCAAATTTGAAGAAATGTATTGAACTGTTGAAGTTGAAGAAATGTGTTGCATTCGTGTTTTGGTTCAACATATTAATATGAGTCAGCATTTTTCTACTTAAAACCAACAAAGGTTTGTAGAAAAATGCTGTTTTAAGTAGGAAACAACAACATACCTGATTTTGCTAATCTAGCGGATAAGATACTCAAGCGCAATGCTCACAGTAATATAAATAACAAATTTAAAATAATATTTTTTTTATTTTCGGTATTTTCTTTTTAACAAAATATAAACTACTACATTATTTCTGTAATAAACTATGCAGTTCCATTTAAGTTTTCAATTATGTAATTGGTAGATCGCACAGGGTTTCGCCAGATAACAGTAGATCTCGGGTCTGATCAAGTCGGCCATCCCTGATCTATTGGATACCCAGAAGTAAGTTAGCTGCCCAGTTGTAAAAAATGTAACAGAAGATCTTCGCATTCAAGGTGTCTTAGTGCGATTAAAACATCATCATCATTTCAGGTAGTAGATACCCACTGTAGGTCTCCTCCAAGGATCTCTACACCCGTCGGTGTTGCGCCAATATTGCAGAGTCTGCCACTCGAGTACCTTACAGTCCCAACAGTTGTCAGTCCTTTGACCAATTTGCCCTGCCTATTGCCACCTTTGCGATTCTTCGGACTATGTCGATGACCCTCGTTCTTTTGTAAACTTCATAATTGCTGATTTGATCGCGTAGAGAAACTCCGAGGATAACCTCCTTTTAGTGACTTTGAGCCTCCTTATAAGGCCTATTGTGAGGTTTCGGCTTAAGGTTTCGGTTCTATATGGCAAGACTCTGTGAATAAATCATTATACTTTATTTTAGCCCTAAATTGAAGTCTGAATCGCTATTAAAAGTGTGATGGTAAGTGATAATCATTAATTTGCCGTTAGCTACGAGTTACTGTTGTGTGACTATCATATTTAGGTAATAAATATAACAGAACTTAATATTTAAGTAGCAATTAAGAAAATATGATAAAGCGTTTATTGTGCGATATAACTGCCATTTTGAAAGTACATGATACTGTTTAAATGGCCAAGTGGTTTTCGGGAGCCAGGTCAAAATTTTGGATATATTGTTCTCCTGGTCGAGCTGAGCATAAAATGTTAACGACTCAATTTCCCGGCAGAATCAGCCTATTTTTGAATATGTTGTTCACCTTGACGAGCTGATTCAGAATATATAACTTTTAGAAAAAGTTAACGATGCATTTTTTTATTTATTTATTTATTTATTTAATCTTCATTGCATAACAATAACACAATCGGCGGACTTAACGCAACAAGGCATTCTCAACCAGTCAACCGGAACAAATGTTGTAGACTATAGTGAGGCGATGGAAGGAAAGATTAAGACATAAATAATTATGTAGTATTCCTATAAAATAGATATATGTTAATTATACTAAAGATATAGAATAAATATTAATGAATAAATACATATAAATATATATACATAAAATATATAATAAATAAATAAAATATATACTAATATTATTACAGCTAGACAGAGACAGAAAAGTGATCACGCACTAATCTCTTAAACGTGGTTTTATTATCAGCGCGACGGATATGTATTGGAAGATTATTCCACAGACGTATAGCGGATACAGTAAAGGAATTGGTTACGAAGCCGGAGTGATGGACGGGAAATTGAAGGGTCAGGTTATCACTTGAGCGAAGGTCACCCGTTAGGGGGCTCTGAAGTCTGAACTAGAATATCGTTTATTCGTAGAATATCGGTTTATGGCACATTCTGCTGGGTTGTGTGTTTGGAGCCAAAAGAATGGGTTAAGTGTAATTCAAATTGGACACTTGAAGGTTACTTGTTTACTTCAATTATAACCACATAATAGAAGACAAAAAAAAAGTAAAAATTAGGACCCGATCTTAACTTAGCTGCATTCCAGTCTAAAGATCTAAATGATCCGAGGTAAAAGTAAACTGTGCATATTTTATGTAATCAGTGATCGATCACTGATAAATAATTTTGAATACCGGTGATCATAGCAACCCTGAGTCAGTGTCCAATGAACTCGCCAAGAGTGGATCGCCTCGACCTTGTATGCGCTGCCGGCCGGCCGCCATTTGCATGTGTCAACACATCCGCTCATGTTCTGTTGCTGTAGGTACATACTCAGACTTACACATTCGTACTACATGCCACGTTACGAGGAACAGCCTTGGCGGATACATTACCACGGGCAGGTAAAAATTATAATTATATTTTTACACGGTTAGTGAAACATGCATCAGGAAGCTGCGATTGAGGTTATTTAAACTATTATTTACAGTCTACTACGTTTAATGCGTATTTCTTTTTTAGGTTTTTCTTCTGAAGTTGATTAACTAAATTAGTTTTGAAAGGACTACAGGAAACGATATAGTCTTAGGCACTGCTTGAAAGACGATTCATAAAGTACATGTTAAATTAGGGATGTCGATATTCATCGATGTTGAATAAACATCGATGTTTAACTATAAAACAGATGTTTTGACTTCGATATAATCAAAATATCGATGTTACCTGAATAAAATATCGAAAGGTCAATTATTATTTTGGGCGCGGTTCAAGTATAAATATTGCATAGTCATTAGTATTAGAAAAAACATGTCAAAGTTATTTTTTTTACGAAGTGTCCCTAAAATACTGGGAATGATATTTTTTTTATTATTTTTGTTATTTCTAATGCATTTATCTAATAATTAAAATTGCCAACATCGATGTTTTTCTAATATCGATCATCCCGTAGACTGAGAATGTAACTGTCTACGGATCATCCCTATGTTAAATTACATATAGATGGCTTAAATGATGTAGAAATTAAAAGGAAACCTATTTTATCTGTGGAATATATATAATTAATAAAAAAGATGCGTATTTCATAGCGAGAGCTGGCGTCATATTCGTCCATAGAAAAGCACCCAGATTATATATCTCAGTTGCTATCAAATTTGATTGGGTCTGTCAATCAATACACATAGGTATACAATCTGTCATTATCAAACTGACAGATATTAGAGTTAGTTAATTGCTGCTTTATAAAGCTACATCTTTATAAAGTTACATCTTCTCTTAATCTTAATAAAGCAACAATGTAACTGGACCATCTGCCACTTTTTATCAAAATTTCATAGCAACAGATATCCAGTACATCAGCCTACTGGTGATCGTTAAACAAATAGGTAACTTCGTTAAATATTAAACCCTTATTTAAAAACCTAAACGTTAAACGGTTACTTTTGGTCACATTTAACGCAAATTAACGTCAAAATAACGGGGTCAAAATTTTGGTCACGTGTTTTCAACCGTGTTCTCCAAGGCTTGAAGTATTTATATTAGTAAAAAGTAGATTAATAGGATATGAAGTAGATTAATGAAGGTAAAACATCCATTACTATTTATTAAATTCAAAGGTAATCCGTTAATTGAAATGATAACTTTATTAACGATGAACAGATAAACAAGTTAATGTTTAGTTTCATCCAGACTATTTTACCTTTGTAATGATCAGAAGAGAACCATGTGATTTGCTTAGTGTATGTCAGCCCCTGACTTACACATCGCGACTCGCACAAAATATTACCCAATTACTAAGATCTTATTCGTAAATATTATATTTGCTCATCACAAAATAGTCGCTGGTAGATTAGGAAAATACGTTAATTATATGTCCTTTGATATGATTCAAGGATATAAAAGACGTTTATTTAGAATTAGAATTTGTCAGAGGAATAAATTAGAAGTCATTGGTAAAGTGATATCTTTAAAATAGGGTCTTATACGCTTACTATTTGATTATATAATTTTTAGTTTGCTAAAAAGAAGTGACAAGCAAAAAGTATTTCTTATTACGTCAAGTAAAACTATAGTATTGTGAATTGACAGTGCCAGGGGTACCAATATGTTTTCGAGATATAGTCGATATTGGTAGTAATAGTATATTGGTATTATAAGCTTCCGCCGTCAAATTTCCTGTTGCCACGATAAGCTGGCCAGTTCATCGCACTATCGTCATGGTTCAACATAAATAATGTTGAAGTGTTTATTTATAAATGTGGTCATATTTATTTATAAATATTGCAATACTATCTGACGCTGATAAACTTTGACAAACAAATAATTGAGCAGATTAACTAGTTTTCCAAGCCTGTTCATAGATGGCATTACTACGTTTATCCTCAAATTCATGTCACATTTCATAGATTAAAAATAATATCTATAAATTATCATAGATTATGTACAATATTTTGTATAATGTATTTAAACGTTCTGCTTGAACAAATACTACGCATTATAAAGACATTGCTTTCCGAATGCGTGCTTTAAAACATTAATAATATTATGAAAGAATGTTGACTCCTCTTAAGACAAAAAAGCCATCTGTATTCTATTGTGTCAGGAATTTCATTTTATAAATAGACTGTTAGAAAATTTCTCATTGCTGAAATCACTATTATGACTAAACTTCCGTTCATAGCTAGGCAAGATTTCTGCCGCAATGCAGCAGTAATTGCATTGCAGGGTTCCGGTTTGAAGGGTGCGATAAAAAATCACATGCACGAGTACTATAAGCGACTATAGCCGTTTCCACAAGATCAGTCTATTTGTTGTCAATAAATCAGATTGTTTACGTCTAAAAATTTTAAAATCTTCGTACAACTTTGGGATCCCCGTATCATTCTTTCAGAGGTGTGTGAGAATAATGATATGTTCTAATTTAAAATTGACTGACTTCCATATAATTTTGCAACCCTGTTTAAAACCCTGTCAAAGTAGTACGAGGGCTGCTACTTAAATATCCGGAATCTGGGATTTCAACATTTTTAAACGCAATATATGACCTCCATGGTAAAATTCGTTCTTTTTTTGAAATACTGGCTGCTATTTTTTTTTTCCTTATAGCTAGTGTTTTATTTCTGATGGGTTTAAAATGTCATATCGCTGAAATGATGGAACTCACACGTGAAAATATTCGTGCTATGATTTATTACGATTTTCGACGTGGTTTAACGCAGCAACAGTGCGTAGATCAATTAACTTCAACTTTTGGTGTTGAAGCTCCATCAAAAACCACGTGTATCACTGGTTTAGTGAGTTCAATCGTGGACAGAGTAAGCTCACGGACGAAGTTAAGGAAGGTCGCCCGAAATCAGTCGTGCCTCAAAACATTGAAGCTGTACGAAAACTAATTGTGCAAGACCGTCATGGTACGTATCGCGAGATAGAGGCTACTCTGGGCGTATGACAAACATTAATAAAATATTACATAAACATCTGTTCGTAAAAAAAATTTGTTCGCGTTGGATACAGCTAGGGACACGGTATCGAATAAAAAGTATCGTACTCGTAAAAGAACCGACACAAAAGTATCGATACCTCAAAGTATCGAGTACTTTTCACAGGCAGGGGCCAGCCAGGTCCTACGTCATACGTTAGTTTGTATTGTCAGCTCGTTTGGCGTTGCTACTTTTTTGGTGTTTCGTCCAGATACCGCACAACTTAACTCAGCATCAAAAAGAAGCTCGCGTCAAATGGTGCAAGATATGTTAACAAAATTTAACGGAGGTGACTCAAAATCTGTTTATAACATCTACACAGGTGATGAATCTTGGATCTATGCGTACGATCCCGAAACTAAGCAACAATCTACAGTTTGGGTGTTTCAAAATGAGCCTGACCCTACGAAAATGACTCGTGCAAAAAGCACTTTAAAGCAAATGGTGGCCTGCTTTTTTTATATTAATCATGTGGCTACAATACCACTGGAGAATCGTAAAACGGTCAATTCGGAGTGGTACATGATCATTTGTTTGCCGGAAGTATTTGAAGAAATACGTAAAAACAACAAGCGACGCAGAATCATTCTACACCACGACAATGCCAGCTGTCACACATCACGCGAAACAAATACATTTTTGGAGGGTCAAAAAATAGAATTGATGGGTTATCCACCGTATAGCCTAGACTTGGCACCTAATGTTTTTTATTTATTCCCAAATGTAAAGAATAAATTACGATTTTCGACCCGTGAAGATGCCGTCGACGCGTTCAAACAGCACGTTTCAGAGATACCGCAATCAGAGTGGAAAAAATGCTATAAAAATTGGTTTCAACGTATGCAAAAGTGTATCGATCATCGCGGAGAATACTTTGAAAAACAATAAACCCATATTTAGCCATATACGTTTGTTTAATTTTTCTATTCCGGATACATAAGTAGCAGCCCTCGTATGCCGTTGTCTTAATAACTACTAGTTTGTAATGTTAAGTAACCGTTATTTAATACGTATATTAAACAGTATGTTCAGTAAGTAATTTAAATTATTTTATCTATAACTTTGTGAATCGTTTCAGTATTTTCTTAATCATTGATTTTCAATCACAAGATAGGTAATTATTGTAATTTTCTTAATCATTTGCTATGTATTGTTCTGAAATTTTGTACTATAAAATGAATACAGCTCCAAAGCTAGAACTGATTAAGGATACAAAAAGTAGTTAAGACTAATTGTTTTATTACATCGTGTATTGAGTAACTTTACTGAAGAATATAGCGCTAGAATCCTTAGTTTAATCAAAAGTATATGTGGCGATCATCACTGGCACATTAGACGTCATTGACAGGATCTCCGTAGAGCCGATCTGGTCAGTCACACTCGATGACATATGTCGTGTCTATTAATTTATGTTGAAAAAAGAAATGATGACACTTGGATGACAGCTGCCGGTTTTCTTGTAGATTATATATACTCGTAGTTTACTGATGTCATCAAATTATATTTCTGTACATAGTTTTTGCCAATATAATTGTATATAGTAATGCTACGTGTAGTGCTTTACGTTCCTGTATATAATATTTTCCGATAATAAATATTGATGTAGTATAATTCAACATAGGCATATATACTATACACATATACTACATATACAATACTTTTGATTATATATATTATTGATAATTGTCAATATTAAATAGAGTTTATAGAATTCAAATACAGTAACTACTTTTTTCGAAAGTGCCGCCACTGAGTCGATCAATATAATTAAATCAATCCCTACTACGAGTTGTATGGATGGATGTTTGTCATTCTTTCACGTAAAAACTACTGAATGGATTTTAATGAAACTTTACAATAATAAGGCTTACACATCAGAGTAATACATACGTTACAATTTAAAAAGATATACTCCACGATAATATAAGCTACTCGAAATACTAATCCTGCATAAACGAAGTCGCGGGCACCAGCTTGTACTACATAATAACGTACCTACCTAATGTCTCGATCAGTTGCGCTCCAATGGGCCGACCAATTAACCCTAAATCATCCTTTTATAAAGTTAATTTCAGGTCACCTACTTCAAAGCAATGCCCAGATATGCACAGTTTAAGATG
The DNA here is from genome assembly GCA_036419045.1 of Scirpophaga incertulas. NCBI lineage: Eukaryota > Metazoa > Arthropoda > Insecta > Lepidoptera > Crambidae > Scirpophaga > Scirpophaga incertulas. The sequence goes on along the minus strand of CM071632.1, from coordinate 28,011,272 downwards.
GTTGGCATAAGTGCTTTCAAAAGCTTCACATTATTAATAATTATTTACATATTCTATAGTATGTTCTCACCCTAATTTACGACGTCGTACTATATGATCCTTAGTAATATTATAAATGCGAAGAGGTCTGAGAAGGGCTGAATAGGTGACGAAAGCTCGAAAGTTCAACTAAACTGCGGCAGCTTGTATAGAAGACCAAAGAGTTTAACCTACTATGAAATGAACAATGAAAAGCCTTGGATTCCGCCGAGACTTGGTCTGTTGGTCAATCTCTCTGGAATTACTACATTGACTATGGCTATATCAAAACGTTAAGGTCACTGTACGAAAACGTCACTTCGTCAGTCCTTCCAGAAGGTTAAAACTTGAGACCGATAAGGCTTTAGTAGGTTGAGACAGGACGAAGTCTGTGGTATCTGTTCACAGCTGGAAGACTGTGTTTAATCGTTTAGACTGGTGTCAACATCTCCGTCGAGAACATGACTCACTAATGTTTTGCTCATAATATCGTAAGCATGGTTGAGATCATTAAAGTACTCAATACAATGCTCGAGGATCTTAATAAAGTTCGCTAACTAGTGGTACTTAAATGAACATGGATAAAGCAATAGTTCTGTCGAATTCCCATGTGGCACCTACTCTTGTGAACTTTCACAAGCTCTACTCTGTAGTCGGCGGCTCTAAACTGTAGATTGTATGTTTGCTTAAAACAAATAGTCCAACTAGGTCTAACTAGGCTGGACAGTTTTCAGGAAGTTACGCTGCATGTTTTGGGTCCATCTACTACAGTGTCTCAAGACAAAAATCTTTAATTCGTGCGTGTTGTCGCTGATGACATCCGACCAGAGGCGGCGTAAGGCGTGGGCGGTGTGGGCCACCGCCCACGGCCTCGCGGTGCAAAAGGCGGTAAAAGGCCTCGCGCCTCACAGCCGAAAATATATTTGAAAAAGTATGGAAAATCTTATTTTCTATTCCCTTCTTGCACCAACAGAGAGCCTCGCAAAATGTACCATGCCCACATTAAGTTTAGGTCTTGCGCCGCCACCGCATCCGACACCAAACAATTGCTATTTAAATGGGACTGTGAAAATAAGGAAGGCTTGGAGATTTTCTGTGCGATTAGGTAAATGAGAAATAATATCTGCAGAACCGTCACAACCTATACAATTGCGAAATTTAAGTCGAAATAATCAGGACATATTGCTCGTAGGACACATGAGCGTTGGGGCGGAGAAAATACCTCTAAAGGTATACTCTGGGAAACACGGTTAAATTGGAAGGTCTCTCCCAAAGTGACAACAAGAGTGAAACAATTTAGTGAAGATCGCAGGAAAGTACTGGACCTCTGTTCAACATTAGGTGTAACCCATTATCAATAATAAAAGTAAAATATGTCCTTAAGGAGAGCATACTATAAAGAGTAAGCATGAGTTAATAACTTGAATTAGACTAAATAGCATGATTTCCATTAATTGCTACATACTGCTGATAATTTTCCATACGGTGCTTGGCGCAATAATGAACAACTGTCATCATTTCATTTGAAGTATGACTCATATCATATATGTATAATACGGAGTCTATATTGTGTGAATCATCGCCTACTTTGTATTCGTTAATGACAAATTTATCTCATAACTCGTTTCAGATTTCACTTTGGTATACCTTAGATCTCACGTTTTTTTATTCCCTCTGGAGAGGAAAGGCTGAGAATCCTCACCGCAATAAGTGCCACGATGATTATGTTGGATTCCAAACCAAGTCTAAACTCAACCTGAAGGTCGAGTGAAGAAATATGAAATATCAAATCTACTTGTTAAATTTTAAGACGTTTTAGTAATTAAACCGCGGATACAGACGTGAAAATCAATATGCGCTACAAATCAGACCCTGGCTGCGTTCCATTTAGATGTGAAGTCTCCCATTTTGTATTAGCGTTTAAATGCCCATTCTGTGTTATTTGTGCATTTTTATGTATAAGATAAATGCAATTTTTTAATTTACTTTAATTTAATCATAAAAATATAAATATTCAGTAGATAAATATTGAGTTGATTAACTGATAATATTCAATTTATATTATTCTCCTCTTGTTACCACGCGTCTTTACACTATAAAGGCTTTCGCGGCAATATAGCTCATACGCGTATAGACCAGAATTTAATAAAAATGTGCTTCGAGTATACCAACTGAGTCTAATTTCTAATTGCAAAATGACTAATACTTACAGCAAAATAATGAATGCAGATTATTTGTTTTTTTTCTATTTAATTTTCTATTTATTTTTATTAAAGGCACTCAACAGTTATGTTTTTTTAACTCCACAGCATAAGTCTTACTAGCATATACAAACTCTTTTTTAAATACAAATACAGATTAAAAAGTTTCTTCAAAGGCGGATTTATCTTTTAGAGAGATTTCTTCCAGCCAACCCTAAAACATAATAATATTATTTGCAAAGATTGTAAGATGAGTTCCGCTAGAGAACAATCCACACATTAACAGTTATCTTTACATCACATTCTAGTGTAATCTAGCGCGATAATTTTTGTTTGAATTATTTGACGATGTGATATGATAATAATCTTGATGACTTGGTATGGTGTAAGGGTTTCAAGGGTATAATGTGAATAGTACCGAACTTTAATTTAATTTAATAAGTAAAAAGTCGCTACGAACTAATGAACCGTGCCCAGGATACACCTGCAGCCACGTGCCGCGGAGATTATGTTGGACTCCATGTAAGCCAGAACCAACCGACTAAACTCAACCTTAAGCCTTGGTCCTATTGACTTTATGGCTGGGAATGACAGCGACCGCTCCTTGGTAAAGGACGCAGTGCAGAGCATATCGCTCCTAGCCAAGGGCGGATCCAGCTTTGGCGCCAGGGGGGGTCACATAGTCGTGGTCAAGTCAAGAACTTATAACATAATTTTGATAACAATAGATACAAATAAAAAGTATGTATTTTATTCATGTACGTGTAAGTACTGTACTTAAAAATATTTCTTCTTTATTGTACACTTGAAAAACTTAACACATGATAACTTGTACATATACACGTACATATTGCCATCTTCTCTTGAAGACATCACGTACATTTTTTTTATTCCTCAGGAGAGGAGGCTGAGAATCCATCATGGATACCAACGCAACAGGCAAGCAGGATGCGTTGATTATGTCGCACTCCTGGTGCTGTCGAGGCAGCTCGACCACTCAGAGCTACCGACTAAACTCAGCCTAGCCTTTGGTCCTATTGACCCTACTGGCTTTATTGACGAGGAGGCCGCACCTCAGGAGAGGCACGGTTAGCGCTGCCCCATGGTGAGGGCATAAGCGCTAGAAGAAGGCACGAATCACCAAAGTGGGACCGGCCTGTATTGACGGGAACCTACACGTGGCTAAGCAGAAGGCTGCCGGTTAGGGGGTGACAAGGGAGGCGACGGCTCAGACGCCGCCGCTTGCAGGTCTAGAAGTTCCTGCGTGAGTTGGTTAGGGGAGTCGCTAAGGACATGTTGCGTTCTACGTATCCTCTGCCGGTAGTGACTAGTGTTACCTTGAGATAGGCTCGCTGTTGGCGGTGTTGACGGGTTATCACGTACGCAATGAGGCATCCTATTTATATTTCATAGCCGTGGTGAATGATTTACACATTCGCTGTCAAGATCGCCCCGAGTGCGCACGTCCTTCCGACTCTGTATCGACTTACGATATTTTTACTCACTGTGCTTTTGACAGCGGATACTTCTGTGTTGCACGAGCTTCGCTTCGCAGACGCCAGTGTTGCGGTCATTTGATCGTTGTTGGTGCCCTCGGGTACCTTTAACGGTTGAAGGACAGCGGTGCTGCTTGGGTTGTCGGATACCTAACGGTGGCAACGAAGACAACCGACGCCGATCCTAGAGCGTCGTCGTATCTCCTGATACGACAAATCTAGAAGACCGGAACCCATTGCACTAGGGCATTGCGTCCCTAGGGTGAAGGTACGCGGTCATTCCCCGGGAGTGGCCGTTAACGGTTCGTCCCCCCTCCCCCCTGCCTCCTAAGGCAGGGGAGTAAAGGCGCCCCGCGCCCCTCGCGTTTCTTTGTTAGGCCGCGCCCTCCGCGCCCTCCGCGCCCCGCACCGCACGTTTCGTGCATTTGGCGGGCTTCCCCGCGCCTTCTGCGCTTAAACTTCTTTCTGTCCCCAATTTAAAAATTTGCGATGGACAACGTTGCATGTAACGTGCCCTCTGCCAACACCCCTGAATCCGACTTGCCCATAGTTGAAACTGACCCTCTTTCAGAGGTCGTTTCAAATAGCCAGGCTCAACTTTTGAGCCAACTAGGCTTTGCCCGCGACCCCCGTGTAGCCGATATCATAACCGCGTCTAATGACCACCTTACCGGTCAGATTCGCATTATCATTAGCTCTTTGACTTCCCAAATAGAGGCTCTTAAAGCCCAAGTCTCCCAACTTGTGGGAGGATTCACAGTCCCCGCCACTTGTGAGCAGCCGGCTGCTCACACTCCCAGTTCCATCCCAACCGCGCCTTCGACGTCTGATGACGTCGAAAAGCGCTCCGCCCCAAAGCGCCCTCTGCGCTCGCCATCCCCACAGGGGGATGACACCCCCGCCACCCTCCCTACCACCTCGGAGCTTCTCTCCGAGGAGGGTCTATTCCTCCGGTTGTTCGACGCAAGTCGAACAAAAAGAAGCGTCGCAACACGCAGGCTGTTGCGACGCCTGCCCCAACCCCTTCGGAACCGCTCCCGTCCCCCATGGACGTGTAGCGGATCCTCCCACCACCCCAGTCACCCCCCCAACTCCCAAATCGCCGTCGAAGACCAAAAGGTTTTCGACGTGCAAAGCGTACCCAGTCCGCCCCGACAAGGTCCCGCCGGTCCATCTGACCGACAAGGCCTGTTGGGCTACCCTCCGAAATCAACTCGCTTCCGCCAATATCCATTGGTGGAAGATCCAAAACCGGGAGGATAGTTTCGTCCTCCACACCCAAACTCCCGAGATGTACCGTGCTCTCACGGCTCACCTCCGATCCCGATCCATCCCATATTTCACCTATGCGCTCGAAAGCGAGCGCAAAATCAAATTTGTCCTCCGCGGGGTCCCTGTGGAGTTCAGCGAAGAGGACATCCAGACTAGCCTTGTCGAACAAGGCTATCCCGTCACCGGTGTGCACCGCCTGCACCACCGCGACGGTAAACCCATCCCCTTCGTGCAAATTATTCTGAGCCCGACTGACAAGGCTCGCACCCTCCCTCAGGACACAACCCTTACGGTTGTGGACATCCCCGGCATTCGTGTCGAGCTCCCTTACGCCAAAGGCCCCGCCCAGTGCAACCGCTGTCAGCGGTACGGGCACGCGGTGCCAACTGTCAGGCCCACCCCCGCTGCGTGAAGTGCTTAGGCGATCACGCAACGGCGGACTGCTCACGGAAACGTGAGAATCCCGCGTCCATGACAGCCCCACCAGCTTGTGTGCTGTGTGGCCAGGTCGGCCACACAGCCAACTGGAAAGGCTGCCCAAAAGCCCCTCGGTTTAAACCGACCGTCCCCACCCGAGCTGTCAAAGCTCCCCGCCCCCCCGCCCCACAAAGGACAGCAGCCAACTTCCCGGCTCTGCCCAAATCTGCCCCCCCAACCCTGACACCTGCTCAGGTTTGGGGCCCAATCCCTTCCACGGCCCCTCAGGCCACACCCCTGCCTCCCATCCGGGGCCAGTGCAACTTCGCGGCTGCACTCGCCTCTCACACCCAGCTGCGCGATAAGGCTTATCGCGAGTACCAGCTGGCAATGACTAAGGCCATTGTTCGAGGCCTTCCCAGACCTCACCCCTCTTTGTTAAGTTATCTTAACACATCCCATCTCCCTTGTTCTTAGTTAGGTAGGATGTCTAGCCAACCGGCAAGGCAACCTAATACCCACGGCCGAATCAAACCCGAGGGCTGTACGCTTGTATCCTATAACGCTCGTTCTCTCCGACCCAACATGCCTGAGCTTAGGGAATTTATTCAAGACCACCCAGCGGACTTAGTGCTGATCCAGGAGTCCTGGTTGACGCCTAACATCCAAAGGGGTCTTACCCTCCGGAATTATAGTTTAGTCAGGAATGACAGACCCACCCCCGAACGCGGCCGCGCGTCCGGCGGGACTGCCATTTACTTCAGGAAGCAGCTTCACTGCTATCCTATCCCCACTCCCCAACTCGAAAATATGCAAGCTACGGTGTGTAAACTGGCGCTGACTGGACATCCGTCCATAGTAGTAGCGTCAGTGTACATACCGAGCGGAAGCATGCCGCTCCGGAGCGATTTCGAGTCCATACTCTCATTAGGCAGCTCGGTCGTTATGTTCGGCGACTTCAACGCCAAGCATACCGACTGGCACTGTAGGTCCACCAATAGTAGTGGCCGCGGACTTCTAGATATCATGACCGCTCTGGATCTAGATATTCTGTCGCCCTACATGCCCACCCACTATCCGGATTCGCACACCTGTGCACCGGATATATTAGACGTTGCCCTCACTAAGAACGTGGCCCTAGTGCTAAGATCCCTGGACGTCTTAGACGAACTAGGATCCGATCACAGGCCCGTTAAACTTGTATTAGGGACCCCACACCCCCCGCAGGCCACCACCAAGCGCATCACTGATTGGGACGCCTTCCACGACTCCCTGCAGTCCACTCTGGACGTGCCGGAACCCCCACTCACTATCTCCGCGGACTGCCTCGACAGTACCGCGAAGATAGATGAAGCCATAAATACCCTAACTCTCTCTGATCCAGACAACGGTCGAGAGTAGCGTGCGAGAGGTCACTGTGCCTAGGCGCAAGCTTCCGCGCGCTATTCGCGAACTGATCAAAGAGAAGCGCTCTGCCTTCCGCAGAGCGGCCCAATGTCCTTCCCCCGAATACAGATCGATAGCCAACCGCCTTCAGCGGGAGGTACGATCCCAGTTAGCGGACTATAGGAACGCCCAGTGGCGTGACCTATTGTCCACAATTACCCCCTCTCACAAGGCGTACTACAGAGTGGCCCGTGCCCTCCGTAGTGACGCTATCACTCACATCCCACCCCTTCATCGTCCCGATGGCTCGGTCGCCTTCGAAGACGATGAGAAAGCGGAGTGTTTCGCTGACAGCATTGCTTCACAATGCTCACTCAGCACACAACCGCACGACCCCATACATGTCGCTCGGGTAGAGGAGGAGGTCCGTTCCAGGGCCTCCGTCCCTCTCCCAGATGAGCCTGTCCCTGACCCTATTTCCCAAGATGAGGTTTTCAACGTCATCAAGGGTCTCCATAAGCGCAAGGCCCCAGGTCCTGACGGGATCTCAAACCAAGCGCTTAAGTCCCTCCCTCAGCTGGTTCTTACCATGCTGACCGTCCTTCTCAATGCCTGTTACGAACAGTGCCACTTCCCGAATGCGTGGAAGGCGGCCACCGTAATAGGCATCCCCAAACCCGGCAAACCCCTCCACATGCCCAGTAGTCACCGCCCCATTAGCTTACTCAGCTCATTGGGAAAGGTGTACGAAAGGCTTATCCTCGCCCGACTCAAAGCTCATCTCTTTGACAAGGGCAAAATCATCCCCCACCAGTTTGGCTTTAGAGCCAAACATTCCTGCCCACAACAAGTGCATCGCATTGTCGAATATGCACTTAGTGGGTTCCACCCCCGTAGAGACAAGACTGTAGCCGTATTCTTTGACGTCGCCAAGGCCTTTGATAAGGTCTGGCACGCAGGCTTGGTCTATAAGCTCTACCAAACAGGTATGCCCGATCGCTTGGTGCGCGTGGTGGAGGCCTATCTCAGAGATAGGTCTTTCCGTTTCCGGCACGAAAAGTGCCTGTCCTCCCCCCGACCTTTAACAGCCGGAGTCCCTCAGGGCTCCGCGCTCTCCCCACTGTTGTTCGCGTCTTACACGAACGACATCCCAATTCCGGAAGGTCCCCAGTTAGCCCTTTTTGCCGACGACACGGCCCTTTACTATAAGGGCCGTGTCAACTCCCACATAGTGTCGTCATTGCAACGTGCAATTGACGACTTGTCCGACTGGTTCGGCCAGTGGAGGATCGAAGTGAATCCGGAGAAAAGCTCCGCGGTTCTCTTCGAACTAAACCGCAGGCTCGATCCAGTCCCCACCGGGTTCCCCTCTCTCCATTTCCGGGAGAAAATCATCCCTTGGCAGCGTACTGCAAAGTACTTAGGCGTCACCCTAGACAGGCAGCTCAATTTTCGGGCTCATGTCAACAGGGTGTCGCGTAATGCCAACAGCTACATATCCCGTCTTAACTCCATGTTAGGTAGACTCAGTCCCATGTCCCTCAGGAACAAGCGTACCCTCTATAAGGTATGTATTCGGCCCGTCTTCTCATACGCGAGCTCGGTATTTGCACATGCCGAGCCGCAAGTCCTCCAACAAATTCAGGTCATTCAGAGCAAGCTCTTGCACAGAATGGCCAACGCCCCCTGGTATGTCCGAAACGCTGATCTCCATAGGGACTTCGAACTTCCCACCATCCAACAACATTTTAGGGAGTGCTCTAAGCGGTTCTTTAGAGCTGCGGACGAGCACGTCAACCCGTTGATTCGCGAATCAGTAAATTACCCTTCAACACCGCCTTCAGCGGATCCATTCCAGGATATCAGTCCATATTGGCAGAGGACACGTAGACCGCGACATGTCCTAAGCGACCCCCCCAATCAATTAACGCAGGACCTTCTAGACCTGCAAGCGGCGGCGTCTGAGCCGTCGCCTCCTTTGTCTCCCCTTATTCGGCAGCCTTCTGCTTAGCCACGTGTAGGTTCCCGTCAATACTGGCCGGTCCCACTTTGGTGAACCGTGCCTACTTCTAGCGCTTATGCCCTCTCCATGGGGCAGTGCTAACCGTACCTCTCCTGAGGTGCGGCCCTCGTCAATAAAGCCAGTAGGGTCATTAGGACCAAAGGCTTAGGCTGAGTTTAGTCGGTAGGTCTGGTGGGTCGAGCCGCCTCGATTCACCAGGAGTCCGACATAATCAACGCATCCCTGCTTGCCTGTTGCGTTGGTATCCATGATGGATTCTCAGCCTCCTCTCCTGAGGAAAAAAAAAAAAAAAAAAAAAAAAAGGTGAATGATTTGTCATAACAACTAGGAGTGTGTCCAGGGTATATGCGAGGTACATAAAATCTGTATGATGATGACAAAATATATAAATAAAATCATTATATTAAATTAGTGCTTCACCTAAGTCCTATTAAAAGTTTGTGCCAAAATGTTCTTAGAATTTCGGAATCTAATAATCATGATTCATGAATCTAATGAGGTGATAAGTATAATACAAAATTACTCATAACTAAACTGGCATGCATTCTATAACATCATACATGCAGACATAATCATACTAGGGGCGTAGAAAGCTGAATCACATGTACCCTTCGCCGACGGCACGCCCGTGCACAAGGGATGCGAAATCAATACGACCAGACAAGTGTAATGCTATAAATGTTGAAGTAGGTAGCGACCCCGGCTGCGCCGAGCGAATGCTCCGCGCATTTGCAAATGATAATGAATAACAGAAATGTATTGGCTATTAAAAGGCAAATCTGTAGACTAGACAATATCTGTCACAAAAAAAAATTATAACTGTTTATTTTTTTATTACAAAGGAGAATGCCGAAAATGGCCTAAATTGGGTTGTGTTGCGTCTTGACTACACATAGCTAGAAAATATTGTTTTGAATTATAAGTTTGAATCTCTTTTTCCTAGCCAAAACTAATGTGGGGTTTTAAAATTAAAATATAATAATCATAAGAAAAAACGCTGACCACTTCCGCTGAATACTCTACAAAAGCAAAATTCGTTCTACAGACTATATAGGGCCCTTATTAATAAACTAAAGTTAAACCTGATTTAGTTAATCTACGGATTGCTCTCTTTCTAATTTATGATATTTATTGAAAGTTGAAGTGAGAAAACGACATGGATTAACTTAAACCACATTTAAAAACTTTTATTAATACGGGCCTAAAACGTAAGTATTTTTACATTAATCGATAAATAACGAAACTCGATAACATAAATAAATAGTTGTTTTTGTTGTAAAATCAAAAATAATGTGGTTCCATTATGTAAAAAATGCCACCTATAGCCAATAAGAAAAAAAAATGGATAATATTAATTAATATTCTTTAAGGAGTTTTAATTAATATTCTTTAAGGAGTCTTTAAACAGTAGGTGCATTACTAGTGCATAACATAACCTAAAACTACCACCAATAAAAGGCTATTACTTCGGACTCCCACATTATATTATGATGAGACATTTTTTTATTATTTATAGGACGCATTTACTGTAATTTTAAGTAGGATTTACCAAAGTGCATGACAAATAAATTTAGGCGAAATCTCTTAGGCAACTTGGCATTCTCCTTTACAACGTAAAAACAAACAAGCACAAAGGGTTTACATTGTTAAATAACAATATAATGATAACAAAAGTACAAAATTAATTTAGGTAGTATATAATCGGTAGGATAAAAAATTCCTTCAGGGTATCTTGCCTGTTCTTCTCGAGAAGACACTCCTAATTTCCGAGTAGGTATAGAATAACATTTTTATTCGTGTAGTTCGTATCCCGGTATAATTCGGTTATGTACTTCTTTCTGTCTTTTACATTTGTTTGACGTCAATAAATGCAATAAAAGCAAATAAATATTATTTAAATTTTAATATAATATGCACAGATATTTTAACTACAAATAATATAAACTCATCGACTCAAATAAATATGAACATGTAACATATTCTAATGTTACAATATACGTAAAGCAATAATTTAAGTTACGTTAGAAATGAAAAGAAATGCATAAAAGTTTAATAAGAATAATGATTTTAATATGTTTATTATTCATTGTTTTTATTTAATCTAGTTAGCAAGCTATTATAGTAAGTATACAGTAAGATAAGCTCAAAGTTTGATCATTAAAAACTTATTCGAATTAGAACACACTCAATATTCAATTATATATTTTATTATCAAATCATTTTTTTTTATCCTCATAATGAAACAATTCCTTTGAAATCGCTGACGATTGTGAATGCATGGATAATTTTTTTGTAATGTCGTCGCCCATTTTTTTTTATAAAAGTATTTCCAGGGAAAACGTTTATCGTTTTACAACGAACTGAAACGCGGTAAATGATAATATAATGTAATAAAATATTTTGTACGTTTATCTTATATTATCATTCTGATCTTATCGTATTTTAAAATTCTTTAAAAACAGTTAATTATCAACGCACAAAAATAATTGATAATCGTTGACGCCGAATGTTATATTTTGTCGGAAAGGTAAATAAAGTTCAAAATCATCACCAACTTGGAATGTACATATTTCTAAACAGAAGAATGATTTCAGAATTCGCCTTTTTAATGACATTAATATTTTAATAGCACGTTTGTTTTTTTTTCCTATCGAGAGGAGGCTGAGAATCCTCACTGCGAGCCCAGAATACCCTCGCAGCCAAGTGCCGCGGAGGTTATACTCTCTCGTCAATAAAGCCAGTAGGGTCAATAGGACCAAAGGTTAGGCTGAGTTTAGTCGGTAGGTCTGTGTAGTCGAGCCGTCTCGACAGTACCAGGAGTCCGACATAATCAACGCATCCCTGCTTGCCTGTTGCGTTGGTATCCATGATGGATTCTCAGCCTCCTCTCCTGAGGAAAAAAAAAAAAAAAGGTTATACTCGATTTGAGCCGAGGTGATTTAAGCAGCATCCCCTACCAATGAAACTCAGCCCAAAGCATTGTTTCTAGTGACTTGAGGCTTGAAATAGATAGCGACCGTTGAACATAGCGGAAAGGCGGTGAATGCCAGTAGCCAGCAGCGCACGATTGATCGGTGTGACCATAATGTCTACGTCTATTATGAGTCTACGTTCATCTGCCGACATTTCTCGAATAAAATAAAAATGTCATTTAAATGTTGTATTTCAAATATTTTAATAAGTCCTAAATACTTTTTTCAAATGCTTCCATGTAAATTTATGGCTAAACTAAAAGCACCTAAATCGGTTACACTATTAAATTGCTTATGGGTCAAAGCAAATACCTTGATATAGCGAATATCCTAGGCCAATGCCTAATAAAAATACTTAAAAACGATGAAGATCTAATAATAATAAAGATATACATATTTCTAAATGAAACACTATCAGATTCTATGGCGAACAATATACTTTAGTGGTGACTGAAGATGTCACTTTTGAGAAAATAACAGATCACATGAATCTTATAGAATATAGCAGGTTAAATAGTTTGGAATCACTGTGAGCTCGTGGACAGCATCCAAACTGTTTTTTTTTTTGTGAGGAGAAATGCTCCTTCTGCACCGTGACACCTTGCTGGCAAGGCGCGGCCGTGTGTGGGGTTCTCTGGTCTGAGAAGACCGGCCTACCCACTAAAATCCCCTGGTGTTCTCTGAGCCCATATCGGGGTGCACGTGGCGGGGTGCGCACTGACAGCATCCAACCTGCGTTTTTGACGGATAATGAAAATAATATAGGAAGGCCTTTCCGTCAATACATATGAAGTGGAAAGAGAAAGAGGTTAGTTTGTTTTGTGGTAATACATTTGGCGTTATGGTAAGACATATCGTGTGATAGTGAATGTCAACGTTGTCTCCAACCGCGTAAAGAACTGTACAACTAGCATTCTGAATGAATAACTGACACTTGTCATTTTTACCGCGATATTGCATTCGGAATAGCTTTGAGCGTGACCGCTGTATAATTTATTCTGTACTTGATTCTACAATGTACGCTGTACTCCGAAGATACCTCATAAAGATCTCAAAAGTAGCTGCATTTTATTAGAGATACTATTCTCCAGCAAACTTTTGATGAAGCTCAGTAGCCGCATGTGTAATTACATTATCATAAGTAACACATTAAAGATATAATGTATCATTGAATTGAATTACTTATTCAAATTGAAAAGGCATGCCGTTTTAGGTGTGTGAGAGTTCTTCCTAGTATAATTTTTGGTTTCATTTTTCATACGCTGTTACTTGATATGAACGGCCTGTTGTGTAAGAACTCTTTTATTTTTGTAACGTATTTATGTAAACCGTACGTCGGACTTCGGATCTGTTTTGAAGAATGCAAAATGAATACACGGGTAAATAATTTTGAAGTACAACATAACAAATTTATCAAAACAGAATCACATTATTTGTAACAAATGAGTTCAATTAATGGCGGATGAATTTGTTAATGGGGATTGTGCTGTCAAATTGAAACTAAGAGTATCCAGAAAGTATTATAAATACAATTGCGGAAATGAATTTGTTGGCTGTAAAGTTCGCTGGATATTTATTTAAATAACGTAACGTGTAAGTTTAAAATTTTCAGAAATAGAATTAAGCTTTGTATTTATTACTTGAGTTTTTAAGTAGATATATTTTCTCACTATAGGTAAATTGATAGTTGAAGGAAAAGTAGATTACGCATCTGACTAACGTGAGGAATTAATGTAGGTACTCGTGTTAATTTAGTGCCCTGACATGGGCACTCTGGGCACATGGGTTATTACTCTTGATTGTTGATCGAAAGCTGATAAGTTTCTTGCGCCCATTCTTCTTAGCAGCTAAAAATACTTCCTGAATGGGTGGTAGGAAAAAAATTTTGACGATTCAAAAGAGCTTTCTATAAAATTATATTTGAATAAAGTTAATTTTGTTTCTCAAATAATTATGGGATCACAAATATTTCACAAAAGGTCTAAAAATAATACTTTTGTGACTCAATTTGTAATTTTTCTCTCTTAATATGATAATTATCCAATGTATTATGGTTATTTTTAATGTAAGTCTTTTATCATTATAACTTAAATCCATACATTACTACACAGCAATTTAAGTTTATCTTTAAAAAGGTTTTTAATCTAACACTTGATAAAACTTCCATTATAAGTATTTTTTTTTATAAAACCGAATTTAGATCGCTGTTAATTGGGTAAAGGGATCATGATTTAAATAAACCTTTATCAACACAGAAGATAATTGTTCCCCGTGTCCATTAACCTACAAAATATTTCCTTGGATTTTGTATTAAATCGACGTCCATTTGTAGCTAGGTCAATATCGGTCGTTTTTACGATTTATTACCTGTCGCTATTAATAAAGGCATAGTCCTAGAAATAAAGTATATAACAGGCTAATGCTACAATTTTCCTTTATAGTTTATTAGTAAAATATACTGACTAGTTATACATATTACAGGAAATGTTTATTTATAAATATTGAATCGTCCATTTTCCTGTAATTAATGTGTTTCTACATTTTGTACATTGTTAGTGATGAATTGTTTTAAGTAAGAAAATCTGTTGAAACGAAGTGAAGAATTTCAATTTAAGGGAAGCAGGTATTCGACCTGCTTAAAAATTCAGTTACCTATCCTAAATGGTTCAGCACCTAAATGTAGTTACTAATTAAATGAATACAAGAAATAAAAGTAGAGTGTACCGTCCAAACAAAACAAAAGGCTGAAAGGAGGCGCTATCTCAAATCTATACTAATTTAATAAACCCGTTTTGAAAGGTTTTTTATTGAGACTAGTTCAAGAACTACTTATTTCGAATGAAAACTCAAAGTTTATAGCTATCTAGCTCAGATTTTGTATTTATCGATAAAGTAAATATCAGTGAAAAATATTTTCACCGCAGGCGGTTGATTTTGATATTTGTACAAACGCTGGCACGTGAAGCTACCATAACCCGGCTTTTTCTTTGATATTAAGTTGAGAATCGGTTAAAGAAATTGGACAGATACTTTCAGATATCTCCATTTACACGAAACACATTTACACTCATTCAATGTTTGCACTTTACGTAACCCATATTAAGTTTAGAATCTTTCTAACATCGTAAAAGGTTGAATAACTGTTATGAACTCAAAGATAGTTTCTCTAATAAAGTACATGGCACAGTTTATATAGCAATTTGGCAAGCGGAAATCGACTCCAAATTTTCGATAGTATTGTTCTCCTTGACGAGCTGATTACGAAAATTGTGTAAAAAATACTTTTTTATTCGTGATTAGCTTGTCAAGGAGAACAACATATTATCCGAGTTTCAGCTGATTCTGCCGTAAATCAGGATTTTTTACCCAAAACTTCAGAGCCCCTAGCGGCGATTTTTGTCGTAAACTTTTTCTAAAACTTGTATTATGCGTGATCAGCTCGTCAAGGAGAACAATACTATCGAAAATTTGGAGTCGATTGCCGCTCGCCAAACTGCCATATAAACTGGGCCATGTACTTTAGATAAATCATTCTCATCTTTAACAGTTACATTGTCGAAACCAACAAGGATAAAGCAGCGGACTACCATTCGAATTTCGTGTAATTAAATCAAATGTAGGTTAATGTAAGACGTCTACGTAATCAGAGTAAAACTGCAGACTCACAGAGAAAGCACCGGTACGGTGAAACGTTAGAAAATTTAGACGAACATATCTCTCGAGCGTCTCGATGTCGCGAGTATGTTTTTCAGGTTTTGAATAAAGGCCACGTGTAATCTTTCATTATGTTTATCGCCACCTCATGCGATACCGACAGTTATCGCGTGTTGTCACTGTTATCAAATGTGATACCAGGTGTAATATTTTCGGCTCAAATTTCTGAAAAAAAATCGCCGGTTTTCGCTCTTTTTTTAACTTTTAGCCACAGACTAGTGCGAAAGCATAGATATAGCACGTTCTCTCTAGTCTTAACGACCGGGTCGTATTATGCGATTAGAAATATAAAGTATAATCATACATTCTAAACATGCAAAATTGTTTATACAGACTTAGAGATAAATTCATCACCCAAAGTAAAATCTAAACTGACTTAAATAAGATAGCCTTTATTATAACATTCTTAAAGTCCACGCACACGATAGAACCACCGTCTATAAATGAAATGTATTGAAATGGCCTTCGATAGAAATGTTTTCCAAGTCAGCTGCCTCACAAACGAGTATAAGGCAGTGACTGGCAGTGAAGCTTTGACATCCATACGAGCTACACACTACAAAACAAGGCTCCACCGCTGTTCAGTATGCGTCAGAAAATAGGAATCAACGTATTAATAACTCTACAGAGGTTTTCCTGGACAAGGCTTATAAAGGTCATAAATAGCCCAACCTAAGTACTTAGTGCAGATATGTTTACTGTACTCTGGTAACCCCGTCTATATGAGTACATTTACCGCATCTCCATATATGGTGACAAAAATGGTGGGAGCTCGCGATTGGTGGAAAATGAATTGTTGCCGATAGTGTGTACGCTGATAAGACCTGTTTTATATAGTTTATTCTCACGTACCGGCGCTCATTTAGTAGTGACCAGCGTAGCGGCGCGGTGTACTCTTAACTTAGACATAACTTTATTTTAAAAGTAAGTTGAATTTGTTTATTCACTTTTCATTATCAGTAAATTTAATTAATAATGTAACGGTATAATGTGTAATACGGAATAAATAAACATTGATGGAAAATCTTAAGCCAATATGGTGTTTCATTAATGCAGTGTACAAGTGAAGCCGTTATGCAATGGTACTTACGTAACTTTGGAACCAGTGAAGTGAATCCCGTGACCGAAGTGTTTCTTAGCTGCATTTATTTAATTGTTTATAAATTTGATGTTTCTAATTTAACATGATAAACCAAATAAGCAACTTTATCGTTTAAGCCAAACTATTGTTATAGCACTTAATTAAACATTTCTTTTTTCAGACTCAATATGTGTGACGACGAAGTTGCCGCACTCGTAGTAGACAATGGCTCCGGCATGTGCAAAGCCGGGTTCGCTGGCGACGACGCACCGCGCGCCGTGTTCCCGTCCATCGTGGGCCGCCCACGCCACCAGGGCGTCATGGTCGGCATGGGTCAGAAGGACTCCTACGTAGGAGACGAGGCCCAGAGCAAGAGGGGTATCCTCACCCTCAAGTACCCAATAGAACACGGAATCGTCACCAACTGGGACGACATGGAGAAGATCTGGCATCACACCTTTTACAATGAGCTCCGAGTCGCTCCTGAGGAGCACCCAGTTCTGCTCACAGAGGCTCCCCTCAACCCTAAAGCGAACAGGTGTGTATACTAACATTGAATATTAAGTTTTTAATTTTGAGATTTTTTCGTATTCTGGTGATTTAAAAAAAAAATAATTAGACGTACAAAGTCATTTAATACAGAGTAAACATTTCTGCGCAAAGATGTAACGGAAATATAAATTCCGACATATTGAACATGTAAAATTGAAATGCAACAATAATATACTATATTGTATTATTTCAAACCCTTGAAATATAAAACTTTATATTTTATGATTTTTGTAATCAATGAATTCTTGTAATAAATTGACGATTTGCGAAGTTTATACATATGCGAACCAGTGTCTTATATAGCCTTCCTTTTTCAGAGAGAAGATGACCCAGATCATGTTCGAAACATTCAACACCCCTGCCATGTATGTGGCTATCCAAGCCGTGCTGTCGCTGTACGCTTCCGGTCGTACCACCGGTATCGTGCTGGACTCCGGCGACGGCGTCTCCCACACGGTCCCCATCTACGAGGGCTACGCCCTGCCGCACGCCATCCTCCGGCTGGACCTGGCTGGCCGCGACCTCACAGACTACCTCATGAAGATCCTTACCGAGCGCGGCTACTCATTCACCACCACAGCTGAGCGTGAGATCGTACGCGACATCAAGGAGAAGCTGTGCTACGTCGCGCTCGACTTCGAGCAGGAGATGGCCACCGCTGCCTCTAGCAGCTCCCTCGAGAAATCCTACGAACTGCCCGACGGTCAGGTCATCACCATCGGCAATGAACGTTTCCGCTGCCCAGAGGCTCTGTTCCAGCCCTCGTTCTTGGGTATGGAAGCTAACGGCATCCACGAGACCACATACAACTCCATCATGAAGTGCGACGTCGACATCCGTAAGGACTTGTACGCCAACACAGTATTGTCAGGCGGTACCACCATGTACCCCGGCATCGCCGACCGCATGCAGAAGGAGATCACCGCCCTCGCGCCATCGACAATGAAGATCAAAATCATCGCGCCTCCAGAGAGGAAATACTCCGTATGGATCGGTGGATCGATCCTCGCGTCCCTCTCTACCTTCCAACAGATGTGGATCTCAAAACAGGAGTACGACGAGTCCGGCCCCTCGATCGTGCACAGGAAGTGCTTCTAAATTCCAACAAATGACTGTTCCTAATGTATGATGCCCTACACCAGTCCCCGATAAGGGCGGCTCAAATTACGCTTGTGATTTATTATTTAAGTACAGTATTTAAATAGGTTGTAAGGTATCGTAATATGCATATTACGTAAAATGAAACGTTGACAAAGATTTTTGATTAATTTATGAGAGTCACTAACATTTATAATAAATTAATTTATACCGGTATAAATGAGCTGTTTACTTAATCCTAGCTTTCTCACGAACGCATTTCTGTATGACCAATGTGAAAAAAGTGAAAGACGAGAATGCCGTTTACGATCTCTTTGACACAAATCTCTTAAGGCGAGCGGTAATAGCGCATTTCTGGCCTCACAAAGCGATGGTATCAAAATATTTTTTTTATGTAAGATCAATAATATATCATTCATAAATTTTCATCACAGTTCAAAATTTGTATTCGTTCTTTCAACCCAATATTAGTAAATAAAAAATCACTATGACATAATTATGATTAATGTTCTCTTGGAATGGGAGTAGTTACTACGAGGACAGGTTGTCACTATTTTACATTGTATGTTATTAAGCCACATCTTTCATTAGCTAGATAGCCAAGAACATCAACGGGACTAAGCAGGCATTAATATTTCTTTGGTAATTCTTCACTGACATACCAATATAACTACGGACGGTTTATCTTCCAAACTTATGTGATTACTTCAATTTTATCTGCTTTATAAGTCACACGGCCTTATTATTATGGTAACACTAGTAACTTTGACAAGTGATGCAAATGTCACCGCAAGACAATGAAAGACGCCGAAGATATGCCATCAGGTATGTTGTGTGAAATACTTTCTGTTGCCGTGCGACCTCAAACTTGAACTCAGATTCAAAATAGTAAATAGATCTTAGTTTACTGACCTACTGAATGTTATAAATATATACGGTTATAATTATCCCAGACACACTCGCGTGCCAGACACTGCGCGATTACGTCACGCATACGATGCACCTATTTCAGGATATTTTGACGACTGCGAAATAGTTTTACCACCTTATAGATGATTGTGATTACACCTTACGTGATTTAGTAACAGGTGACGAAAGCCGAAAACTAGCGAGTCTTATTGATATGCCGGTTAGCGGGAGTAAGTAACATAGAAAGTCTTGTTAGAAGTCATTGGAAATTTCACCTGATAACATCCAAGACATATTCGTACTAATAAGCAAATCCGGACTTGGGAGTAGTTCTCGTTCTAGGTGTGGGTAGATGTTATGACTGATTGAATAGACAGACACTTTACGAAGTATGTAAATAATTTTCTTTTGCTTGAAAAATATGATGACTAAACCACAGTTAGCAAGTTAAACTATTGGATAGTACATTTTAGTTTTGAAATCGAGTTTAACACAAAAATAGACTCATACGAGGATGTTTGTTCATATATTAGTCATCAAGTTACTCACACGTTGAGGGTTTGTGATATATTTGGCAAGAAGGGGAAAGGGTTTGTAAAAATAGACGGCTATATGCACGAAGTTATATGTAATGCATTTCATGTTAATGATTTTAGAATGTATGTGGGAAATAATCGGCACGTTAATATTTGGCAGATTAGCCTCGATTTCCTTTCATATAGTTCATATAAAAACGAACGAGGGGAACCATTTTAGTCCCTTAATTATGTAATTCTTTTGGTGTGAAATTCTATTGAAACAGACAGATGGTGCGATTACATTGCTGTTTTATTAAAAATCAGTGTGAAAATTTAGCTTAATAATTCCGTAATGTAACTTAGCGCAATGTAACACACTATACGCACGTAATGTAAACACACATCTTCTTCTTCTTTATATATATACTCGTATTACTAAATAAATCAAAATTTTCTGGGATATGAGTGCCTGAATATATTAATGAAATGCCAATGCAAGACAGGTGCAATGCCTTCAAAGCAATACTTTCTACAGTTCCTCCTCTCTTGTCAAAAGAGACTTGTTCGTTATGGAACAGAGTGTTCCAACGAGAAGAGTCGTTCATATTAGACGTGTTGCATCTTTAAATATATTGAAAACTAAGTTAAGGAACATTTACGGCAGATTAAATTAGTTTTACATACATATACTCACACCTCGTTCCCGTGGGAGCAGATAGAGATCACAGTTTTCCACATGCTACGATCTAAACATACTTCCCTAGTTTCCTCGATGTTCATTAATACATTCAGGCACTCATGCCGGTTATGGGTACTCTTGACCTAAGTTTCCTTCAGTATATCACCTATTTACTCTGAGTATGTTCGTCTAGTTCGTCCCCTATCAATTGGCTCATTTATATTTGCCTTACATTCTTTCGTTAGTCATCTTTTGTCTATCATTTCTACGTGTCCAAACCATCTTCCCTTCTCAATGTTTGCCATTACAATCCTTTCTTCTTCATTATTTTACTAAAATTAAATATACATTTATCTATATTATAAGGAAGTAAAGTTTGTGTGTTTGTATATTTCTTAAATTGTAAGGGGTAATCTAGGGATCTACTGAACCGATTTTATACATTCTTTCACCAACAGAAAGCCACATTATTGCTGAGTGTCATAGGTTACATAAAAAACCGAAAAATAAAAATGCTTTCACGTGGTAGTCCATTTTGCAAATTGAATCGGAGAAAAAATGGTCGAATGAAAGCGTTTCTCACGAACGCTGTCTTAACTATGAAAGGGGCCGTTCATTAATCACGTGATCTTTTTTAGCATTTTTAAGCCCCCCCCCCCCCTCCCCTTGGTGATACGTAGTGAGGTTAAGACTACCCCCCCCTTCCCAACACATCACGTATTTTAGTAGCGACAAAGAATTTTAATTTTTTTTAAATATTACCTTTAAATACAGGTAAATAAACTATAGTTTTGTTCTGAAATTAAGGACCATGATAATAGGCGAGTAGCGAATCAATAATATTTATTTAAATAAATAGTACATAAGTATAGGAATAAATTAAGCTCGTTATGCGCCAATTCCTATTATGGAAACAATGCCAAAAAAAAAAATTTAAAATGAAAAAAATGTTTTACCGTCATCGTGGCAAGTCAAGATATAGCACTATACGCAGCGCTGCTCATCTTTTTAAAAATCACGCGTTTGACGAAAACATAAATACACGTGATATCTTACTACACACCCCCTCCCCCTTGTGTTATTTTCGTGATTTTTATCAACCCCCCCCCCGCCCTTTCAAGCCTCACGTGATTAATGGACAACCCCAAAGATATATTTTTGAGTTATAGAGAAAAGATGTGGAGCTTGAAAATGCCTACAAAAAAGTTAACAACAGTATATTTAAGTTACAAAAAGTAGCTTTTTTAATATTAGTATAGATAATTTAATTTTTAATATTAAGAAAATAATTTAAATCATTAGGTCATATTTATCTATACTAATATTATAAAGAGGAAAGATTTGTTTGTTTGTTTGTTTGTAATGAATAGGCTCCGAAACTACTGGACCGATTTCAAAAATTCTTTCACCTTTGGAAAGCTACATTATCCCCGAGTAACATAAGCTACTTTTTATCCCGGAAAAATCGACAGATCCCACGGGATGCGCAATAAAGGCTTCGCTCAAAAACTACTGCACAGATTTTCATGCGGTTTTCATTAATAGATAGTGATTCTTGAGCAAGGTTTTGCGGTATTTTTTATCTCGGAAAAATGGATAGTCCCACGGGAAGCGCGATAAAACCTTCGCGGCATAAACCGACTTCCGCGCATATGTAGCCGTGGGCAAAAGCTATGACCCTTAACCCTCTATAGACCCAATCCCGAAATCCACGCAGGCGAAGCCGCGGGCAGAAAGCTAGTTAGTCATATATTACCAAAAATTATGAATCTTTATGAAAATAAGTAGAGCAGCGGACGGTGCGCGATAGCTTCGGGTTTAATTCGGTGCTCGCTTGGGGGATTATTAATATTATGCCCAACGAAGTGGGCACGGGTCAGCTAGTTTTAATATCTACAGCTAAGTACGTATTCTTAAGTTTATTATTATATTTAATTAAATTTTTGACTTTATTTAATGTGTTCAGGTCCCACGTATATACCACTTTTTTCCTCAGGAGAGGAGGCTGAGAATTCATCATGGAAACCAACGCAACAGGCAAGCAGGGATGCGTTGATTATGTCGGACTCTACAGAGAGAGAACAGACCTACCCACTAAACTCAGCCTAAGCCTTTGGTCCTAATGACCCTACTGGTTTGAAGTGATAAGGAGCCGCACCTCAGGAGAGGTACGGTTAGCGCTGCCCCATGGAGAGGGCATAAGCGCTAGAAGAGGCACGGTTTACCAAAGTGGGACCAGCCTGTGTTGACGGGGAACCTACGCGTGGCTGACCAGAAGGCTGCCGAATAAGGGGTGACAAGGGACGCGACGGCTCAGACGCTGCCGCTTGCAGGTCTTGAAGGTCCTGCGTGAGTCGGTTGGGGGGGTCGCTTAGGACATGTCGCGGTCTACGTGTCCTCTGCCAATATGGACTGTTGTTAGGGGATAGGCCCGCGGCCCGCTGAAGGCGGTATTGACGGGTAGCTGACTGACTCTCGAATTAGCGGGTGCGGTTATGTGCTCGTCCGCGGCTCTGAAAAATCGCTTAGAGCACTCCCTAAAATGTTGTTGAATTGTGGGGAGTTCGAAATCCCTGTGGAGATCAGCATTATGGACGTAATAGGGGGCATTGGCCATTCTGTGCAAAAGTTTGCTTTGAATGACCTGGATTGGTTGGAGGACTTGCGGCTCGGCATGTGCAAATACCGAGCTCGCGTAGGAAAAGACGGGCCGTATACAGACCTTGTATAGGGTACGCTTGTTCCTAAGGTACATGGGACTGTGTCTACTTAGCATGGAGTTGAGGCGGGATATGGCATTACGCGTCACCCTATTGACATGAGTTCGGAAATCGAGTTGCCTGTCTAAGGTGACGCCTAAGTACTTTGCAGTATGCTGCCAGGGGATGGGCTTCTCCTGGAAGTGGAGAGAAGGGAACCCAGTAGGGACTGGATCAAGCCTGCGGGTGGGTTGTGGGTTCGAATAGAACCGCGAAGCTTTTCTCCGGGTTCACTTCGATCCTCCACTGGGCGAACCAGTCGGACAGGTCGTTTATTGCATGTTGCAAGCCGACACTATATGGGAATTGATGCGGCCCTTGTAGGAAAGAGCCCTATCGTCTGCGAATAGGGCTTACTGGGCACCTACGAGGACCGGGATATCGTTCGTGTAGGACGCGAAAAATAGAGGGGATAGCGCAGAGCCCTGACGGACTCCGGCTGTTAAGGGTCGAGGGGAGGATAGTGCACTTTTCGTGCCGGAAGCGAAAAGACCTATATCTAAGATAGGCCTCCACCACGCGCACTAGGCGATCGGGCATACCGGTTTGGTAGAGTTTATAGACTAAGCCTGCGTGTCAAACCTCGTCAAAGGCTTTGGCGACGTCAAAGAAGACTGCTACAGTCTTGTCTCTACGGGGGTGGAACCCACTAAGTGCGAATTCGACAATGCGATGCACTTGTTGTGGGCAGGAGTGTTTGGCTCTAAAGCCGAACTGGTGGGGGATGATTTTGCCTTTATCAATGAGCTGAGCAAGCTTATGGGGCGGTGACTACTGGGCATGTGGAGGGGTTTGCCGGGTTTGGGGATGCCTATTACGGTAGCCGCCTTCCACGCATTCGGGAAGTGGCACTGTTCGTAACAGGCATTGAATAGGACGGTCAGCATGGTAAGAACCAGCCGAGGGAGGGACTTGAGCGCTTGGTTTGAGATCCCGTCGGGACCTGGGGCCTTGCGCTTTTTGAAACCCTTGATGACGTTAAAAACCTCATCATTGGTGATCGGGTCAGGGACAGGTTCGTCAGTAAAGGCGGCGCCGGGCTCAGTAGCACAGCTGCGGCGCTGCCGTGGGTCGCCACCGGGCGCGAGGAAATCACGCCAGCGAATGCGGCGACCCGGGAGGGACCACGCCCCTTCCGTGGCCGGGGGGCGTTGTCGGTGGTGGAGATCGGGGGAAGTATTGTAGCCTCCCCCGAGGAGGACTCCCCTGTATCGGCGGGGGAGTGGAGGCTGGGGGTTCCCGGAAGTAGCTTGGTGTTCCCGGGGGCTCCCTACATGCCTGAGGAAGGCCATCCCTGAGGTTTTTAGTGGGTAGGCCTCCCCCTTCTGGTGAGGAGAGCCCCACATAACCGCCGGCTCGCCACAGCCGGGGTATGCAACTTAATGCATTTTCCTCAGGGGAACAAAAAAAAAGCCGGAGTGTGCGTATACGTCCGGGGCGATATTTGCTGTCGCCGCCTTCGGGGCCTCGAGCTTCGGGATCTGTCGTTACTCTGGCTACGCGTCGACCATGGGGGTCTTACCCGAATCTACGCGTGCCTTTACAGATCCCATGCCAGTGAACTAGGGTCAGTTCAGCTTTTTGAGCACGTCCAAGAGGGGATTGACCGAGCCTTGGAGCAGTATCCATCTGCGGAGGTGGTGGTTCTTGGTGACTTTAATGCTCATCATAAAGAGTGGTTGAAGTCCAGAACCACTGACCTCCCGGGTAGAACTGTCTTCAACATGGCTTCGGCCTATAGTCTCTCTCAACTGGTTGTACAGCCCACCCGTATACCAGACATAGAGAGCCATCAAGCTTCCCTGCTGGATCTACTGCTGACTACACGACCTAGCGGTTACAAGGTTGTGGTCGAGGCTCCTCTCGGATCATACGATCACTGCCTTGTTTGTAGCTCCGCCAGACTTGCGCAACCCAATCGCGTATCTACGACTAACAGTCGTAGAGTCTGGCGGTATAAGTCAGCAGACTGGGATGGGACTCCGGGAATTCTCCGGATCCTATCCCTGGAAGCGGCTATGCTTTTCATCCGCAGATCCCGACATTTGCGCAGATTGCGTCACGGAGACGGTGTTGATGGGAATGAAACAATTCATTCCCAGCGCCACTGCTTCTGTTGGGAGTTGCAGTCGTCCCTGTTATAATAATGCCTGCAGGAGGACTGCATACCGCAAGCAATCTGCTTTCAACGCCTGGGACTACGCCAGAAAAAGTCGGGATCCAGACTTGCCGGAGAAAAAGCGACAGTACAATGCCGCATCCAGATCCAACAGGAAAGCTATTGCTGAAGCCAAGGCGGAACACGTGGATAGGATTGGCGAGCGATTAGGAAGCTATCCCAGTGGGAGCCGTGCTTTCTGGTCACTCGCCAAAGCTGCGCAACAGAACTTCTGCCAGTCCAGTCTCCCACCACTGCGAGTCCGCCGATAACAGTCTTGCCCACAGCGCAAGAGAGAAGGCCAATCTCTTGGTCGAACTCTTTGCCTCTAACTCGACTATGGACGATGAAGAAGCCACACCACCTACCATCCCTCGGTGTGAAAGTTCATTGCCGGAAATCCGCATTACACAGCGCGCGGTCAGGCGGGAACTCAAGCTCCTGAATGTACATAAGTCGAGTGGGCCAGATGGCATCCCTGCAGTGGTGCTAAAGACCTGCTGCAATGTGCCCCTAAATTGACCCCCGTATTAACGCGACTTTACCATCTTTCTTATCAGCAGAAAAGGGTTCCATCTTCGTGGAAGATCGCCCACGTCCACCCAATCCCCAAAAAGGGTGACCGATCCGACCCGTCAAATTACAGGCCAATCGCGATAACGTCCTTACTCTCCAAAATTATGGAGAAGGTCATCAACACCTGCCTTCTACGGTACCTAGAAGAGCACCAGCTGATTAGCGACCGGCAATACGGCTTCCGCCACGGGCGCTCAGCTGGTGATCTTTTAGTTTACCTAACGCACCATTGGGCAGAAACTTTGGAGGGCAAAGGCGAGGCTCTCGCCGTTGGACTGGATATCGCGAAGGCGTTTGATAGGGTCTGGCATAGAGGTCTTCTGGCGAAGTTACCATCATATGGAATTCCCGAGGGACTTTGCAAATGGATAGCCAGCTTCCTGGATGGTAGGAGCATTAAAGTCGTCGTTGATGGCTGCTGCTCGAAAACCATGCCCATAAACGCTGGCGTTCCACAAGGTTCGGTGCTCTCCCCGACACTGTTCATTCTGCACATCAACGATATGTTGTCCATTGAGAACATACATTGTTATGCAGATGACAGCACGGGTTATGTGCGGTATACCAACCACCAGAACGTCCCCCGGATGTCGCTACATGAAAGACGGTTGCAACTTGTGCCTAAAGTCGAGGACTCTCTAGGGCGAGTCTCGGAATGGGATGCAAAGAACTTCGTCAAGTTCAACCCCACGAAGACACAAGTGTGCGCGTTCACTGCGAAGAAAGACCCATTCATCGTAGTGCCTCAGTTTCAGGGAATCGCTCTTCGTATGTCCGAGTCTATTGGGATTCTAGGTGTGGAAATTTCAGCCACAGTGCAGTTCGGAAGTCAAAACCAAAATGGCATGTAAAAAATTGGGTGTTCTTTGCCCAGTTCATGCCCAGTCAACGTCTGATGCTTTATAAGGCTCAAATACGGCCGCATATGGAGTACTGCTCACATCTCTGGGCTGGAGCCCCCAAATATCAACTCGACCCTTTTTACTCCCTGCGAAAGCGTGCTTTCCGTATCATTGGTGATCCCAATATTACAGCCTCAACAGAGACCTTGGAGCAGCGGAGATACTTTGGCTCTCTGTGTGTTCTTTATAGGCTCTTTAACGGAGAGTGCTCTGAGGAACTATTTGCAATGGTGCCTTCGTCACCTTTTACCATCGCACCACCCGCCACCGCAGTAGAGTACATCCATATCACCTGGAACCGATCTTGTCTAGTACAGTTCGGGTTCAGCGTTCACTCCTTCCACGTATATGCAAACTCTAGAATGAGCTCCCAGCTGCGATGTTTCCTGAGCGCTACGATATGTCTAATTTCAAACGAGGCTTAAAAAGAGTATTTCTCTCCAGGTAGGCAGCGGCTCAGCTGTGCCCCTGTCACTGCAGATGTCCATGAGCGATGGTTACCACTAGCCATCAGGTGGGCCATTTGCGCGTCTGCCACCGTATGGAATAAAAAAAAAGCCAAAGTGGCCTTAGTCATCGCCAGCTGGTATTCGCGATAGGCGTTATCGCGCAGCTGGCTGTGGGAGGCAAGCGCGGCCGCAGGGCTGCGACAGGCTGTTCGATGTCCATCGCGAGCGACTTTAATGGAGGAGCGACAAAAATTTGTGCGTTGAAGGCGCGGGGAAGCCCGCTAAAGCGCGAAACGTGCGGTGCGAGGCGCAGAAGGACCTAACAAAGAGACGCGGATTACTCCCCTGCCTGAAGAGGTAGGGTGGGGGGAGGGGGACGAACCGAAACGGTCACTCCCGGGGAATGACCGTGTACCTTCACCCTAGGGACGCAATGCCCTAGTGCAAAGGGTTCCGGTCTTCTAGTTTTATCGTATCTCGACGACGCACTAGGATAGGCGTCGGTTGTTTTCGTTGCCACCGTTAGGTAACCCAAGCAATGCCACTGTCTTTCGACCGTTAAAGGTACCCGAGGGCACCAAACACGATCGAACGACCGCAACACTGGCGTCTGCGAAGCGAAGATCGTGCAACGGAGAAGTATCCGCTGTCAGGAGCACAGTGAGTATGTGACTATCGTAAGTCGATACGAGAGGTCTGAAGGACGTGCGCACTCGGGGCGATCTTGACAGCGAATGTGTGAAGAACACAACGGGCTACTGTTCTAATAAGGCTGACTACCATCCTATATAGCTGGCGACCATTATTGCTCAAGAGTTGGATGTTCAAGAGTCTAAGAGGGAGAGAGTCTATGTCTAAGAGTTGGATTTCTATCTAGTTAAATATTTGAACATCATGAAGCACAGTTCCGATTTAGATGGGACTATCTATGGAAAGGACAAATGTGTTTGTACGAGTAGTGTTACACAAGCCGTAAAAGCCGAAAGCCATAAATAATTACACGAGCAGCAATATTGTCCAATATTACACAAGCCACAGGACACTGGTACACGCCTGTTAGTAGGTATATTGACCTCTCTAAGGCTTTTGATTGTGCGTCATATGACATACTTTGGGGAAAGCTGTCATATAGTACTCCTATCCGGGGGAAAAATTTCATATCTTGCGATTTTGGTATGCTAACCAAACAAATTTAGTAAAGTAGGCTGATAGTTTCTCTGAGGCTTATAAGTTGGAGATAGAGGTGAGACAGTTCGGCCCAGAGCCTATCTGTGGTATCTCAAAGAACCAGGCCATGCAATACCTGAAAACTCGCCTTTTAACGAGGCGAAAGCAGACTGGCACAGTACGTCCGGATGACACACTCAAAAGCACTAATCGAACCATACTCTCGCAAACGCACTGACGAGCTATTAAAGCTTAACAGGAGTAACTTGAGCGTGATGGTTAGGGCTTTGACCGGTCACTGCATGTTGAATAGACACCTTCACAACATGAAACTTAAGGACACTGACACATGCAGAGTCTGCGAACAAGAGCGTGAAACACCAATACACCTCTTGTGCTACTGTGAACCGCTGATTCACAAAAGAAACAGACACCTGGGAAACACATCCTTGACCCAGATGAAATAAAAACAATCCGAACTGGGAACATCCTATCTTTCTTGGTCAGTGCCCAGTTAAGGAGCTACTGTAGGGCCTACATGGAACCTACACAGGAGGCTGGTCACATAGATCTTAATAGGTCGCAGTGATGCACATCAGCCCCGACTTACATGAAATAATAATAATAGAGGTGAGACAAGGAGGATCTTTCACAATCTTCAATATTTACATAAATTATCGTATCGAGAGGCTGAGTAACATGCGTTTCGGCTGCGGAGTACATCTTGGTGCTCAGTCCATTGGTCCTTGAAGCAATGTCGAAGTTCTGTGCTACTGAGCACGGGCTATGTTTTAAAGACTAAAAGGATGGTCTTTTGGGGTCAGGTTGGCGTTGTCAAGGCATTTACCAGCGGGAAAATGGTCGGGCAATAATGTCAATATTACTCTCAATGGCATCAAAGTTAAAAAAAAACACCAAATTTAAATATCTGGGGCATATTATTACAGATAGACATTGAAAGATAACGTTGGACTCTGGTGATTAAAGGGAATATGCCGGCTCGTAGATGTTCTCGTACTGAAAGTTTGTACATTCCCTTACGTCGTTCGTCATCGTCGTCGGTGGTACGACTTGGTCAGAAGGATCAAGGCGGGTCTTTGGTTGCACAGTGCACTCTGCACAACGTGACCGCTCGTATCAGCATGCAGCAGCATACGTCATAAGTAAGTGCCGCAGTATAGGAGAGTCAGGGATAATCACAATACGATTCTGAAAATAATAGCCGACAGATATTTTTGCCCAATCTGGAGGTGTTTGTTGCGGATGATGATTGAAGAAAGGCTGATATCTCTATAGTCAGCCTTAGTACCACACAAACTTCGCATACATTCAAAATCTTATTAGTCCTATAAGAACTAACCTCTCATTTGACGACCTCCATAGTCGAGTGGTTGTACACCAGTCGAGTGGTTGTGTTTCAAGGGTTCAAGTCCCGGTGGAGGCAGATGTTTGTGTGATAAATGCGATCATTTGTACCTTAGTCACGGTTGTTGATCTATAAAAAATATTAATTAAATTAATATATGTATGTCTATTCGTTACCCTAGATCCCATAGCACATATTACAGAGTTTTGTTTCGGTTAGGCTAATTGGTGTAAGTGGAAGATATTCTTATTTATTTATTTTCTTTCATTATTCATGAACTCCCAAGTCCAAACATGGAGTTAGTTAATAATGAAGGCAATGAAATCTCATGAACAACACATTTGCCTAAGAAGCAGTAATTAAGGTTTATAAATGGTCTTGTGCATGACATAAAGTTGCGTGTGGTGACTGCAGCCCGGCTGCAAGGCGAGGGTCAAGGGCGCGGCCAGCCGTCGCCTGATCGATAAACTGTTCGCCCCCCGCCTCAGCAATGCGCCCACCCGGCTACGTTAAGGTCTGCATTTGCAACAGATTAACGTCTCTAACTTAAGGGCAATAGCGAGGGTAATCGTTTGCACGCGAACGTCGTACAAAGACAGGACCATATTTGGGTAGGTCCCGACAAGAAGGCAGCAATTTCTCGTTCTATGGATACACCAATGCAGATATGTACAATAATCATGTACAATTTATAAAAGTATAAACTTATATATTCTGTATCTTGAACATTACAGTAACATAATGTTTGAACTTCCGAGTATTAAAATTATATTTGATTTTTTTATTTAAAAAATATTGTAGTTTATACATTGTTGACATAAAGACTTAATAAACACATTAGTACAAGGGTATCAAAAGGGTTTTCCAACTGCACTCAGACAAAATCACTAACAGGTTGAATACAAATGAACCAGATCCCTTTGTTGCTAAACACATAGAACCCTCCTTTTCTAGTAAACCTTATAAATTTAAACGATTCTCATTTCTATTTATATTGAGATAGATACGTAGATGCTGCGTTAATTTACAAATTGTGTATTATAAGTAATAAGTTTATGACTATTTGCAGTAAATGAAGTGATATATATCAGGTGGCACCGTACCGTTACGATCAGAAAGTTGCTTCAACCAGAGTCCCTACCATAACCGATTACAGTAGGGTTAAAACAATATTGAAAGATAGAGACGCCGCTCTTGCAGCGTAGGTATAGCGCTATCTCGCTTGCATTGCGGAGTTATTCCTGTTTTAAGCGAACTTGGTACTTTTTTATCGTTAGAATGTAGGAAAATTTTGAGTTAAGTGACTTTTCTTTTTTAATAGATAATGTAAACATTATTAAGTTTGTGTTTTTATTTATTTGGCATTTTTGCTTTTATTCCTTTTTAATTCAATTTTTCACATTACGCGGAATTTTCTTACAAATTCCTCTCATGGGCTAGAGCAGTCGCTTTGTATGTGTATAAAAAATATAACTGTAGTTCATTTAAAGATGTTGAAAGTTATGTATTTCATATTACAGTAATTTGTTATTCAAAGCTTACATTTCCATTACATTTTATATTTACAATCGCTTTGATATATATTTTAATAATGTTACAACTTTCACATTCTGTTCATAAATTGGTTACACTCGACCTATAATATAGCTAGTCACCCGTTTTAATTACATAATACAATTTTCTTCTGTTTTCTACTTTCTTTGGAAACTCATCAGCTTATGTATTGATTTCATCATTAACATAACTGCTTCCTAATACACAACCTTAAGTATGAATCTCATCAATACAATTGGTCTCCTTTTTAAAATTCTTTTTCCAAACCCGACACCATCAAATCATTTGAGACTTTTGCTTTAGTGTATCACAACAATTCATTAGACGACTTTTTATTGTAAGCATGTCTGCCGTTCCCTCGGTATTTGTCACCAGTCACAATCCAAGATGTGAGTCACTCCCGCGGACATTGCCGTAAAATATTCCTTCGACGTGCGTATTTTCAATACAATGCTTCTACGAAAATTAAAATTCTGTGTGCTTCATAAGGTTTCCTTTATTGAGTCATTTTATATGTATTAGATATTAAAAGTTTTTCTCATGATCCAGCTATAAAGCATTACGAGACTCGGAGCTACTCGTATATCTAATTTAAAGCAAGGAAGATTTTTCTTTTGATTAGGCAACGGTGAATTTTTATAACAGCATTTTAGAGGGCTCTTACAGATAAGTTGACCAATATTCCGAGACAAAGGCATCTTTGTCCTCTCTTATATAGCGCCTCCAACCTCTTTGATCACCAAAGAGGTCATTGAGGTCAGAGCTCAATGGCTCCGCTGTCATCTGTCACGTCACGTCTTTTAACATCTTTTAGTGTCGGCGGATAAGTTAGCGATATTTGCTACAGTCCATTTAACTTTCTATGATGCTACAGTTTATTAAATAATTTTAATATTAGTAAGAATTTAACGATACTATTGTAAACTGTTATTCATGTTACGTTATCGATTGTCTGACTCAGACTTGAAATATTTAACAAGATGTGTCACCTAGTAAAATACAGCCAAGGTTATTGTTTATTGATCCTTGTAATATTACAAATGACCACAATTATATCAAATGTTTAACGTAGATAAGTAAAGAAAATTTAATTTTCATTAAGTACCTACTTACTGGTACACTGGTAATTATCTTCATTTTCTTTCTGTCAAAAAAAATTCTTCGAATGATATATCCGTTATACACAATACTTAATTAACACACCGTTGTGAGGTGCCTCAATTTGTCTGAATCATATCTTATAGTATACGCATCCGACACAATGGTGACTCAGAATCACAATTCAAAACATTCTTCCAACATGCTGATAACGATGGATGACCAATAGGTACTGTCGGAATAGATAAATAAACTTTAGACGATTTATAAGAAAAATATAATATATACCTATACCTAGTAAGCTTACAGTTTCTTTTCATTGCTGTTTACTTATTCATTTCCTATTAAAATAGGTATGTATTTATATCAATAACCTTAGGATATTGGATTGTAGGTTAGTTTCGGGCTAAATTCCAGGATTTCATTTACTTCGAAAATAATAATACATATATTTCTTTATTTCTAATAAGTAGATAAGGTCAATATCAAAAATCTTTCAATTATACATTATTAACATGAAGTACCCCAATTTACTAAAATTGTTGTAAATATTTGGATACTAGGCATATACATATTTGATGACTAGATAGAAATATAATTATATAGGTAGTGAGTTGTTAATATTTGCTAGTAACAGTTTGGGTTCTAGATGTGTAATAACAAATTCCCATAAAATAAATAGACTTAAATAAGTATATAATTGTTCTTTAATACGAACGATCATCTATTCTCATAATTCTGTTACAAATGAATAATAGTAAGCGTGAATGAAACTGTTTTTTGTTACCAGACTCGAACACAAACAAATCTTAGCGAAAACTCGTTTGTGTGCGCAACATCTGTATTCTCTATTACGGGCTTCCACCAATCACAGGCCATGATTTTACAGATTGCCTTATATGGAAAGCCATCGGTTGCGGCAAGTAGAGGGACGTTTGGGCGAGTCCAATTTGGAGCGAAAAAAGTTTTAATGCCAAATACAAATTCAGAATAATGTTTTTTTAGTTGACATCTATCAATTTGAAAAGACGGTTGTCATCTTTTATAAATGTTATTTCGGCGTAAATAATTCAAAATATTAATATAATTGAGGCACCGGCAGAGGTCCGTTGGGAGAGTCGATCGCGTGGCGCCGGCGTAGTGAAGCATAGCGACCTCACCTCGCTCGTGTTGAGTTCCACTAGGCGAGCGACTACGGAGAAAGATACCGGCCGGCGATTCTCTGGTTCATTCAAATTATCGAATCGCTGTGGTGTCTTCAAAGTTCACGCTATACTTTGCTGATTTTTAAACAGGTAAGCAAACAAATTATTATGGTTGATTTACATTAGATTGGTATTTTATTATCGCATAACCTCGGAAAAGTATTGAAAGAACATTCGAATTTAAAATATAACCGTAGCGATTTCATTAGATAAATGAATGCTATAGGACCTCAATTGGGTATTTTTATATGTAATCATATAATTAAATAATCATCTACCCAAAATACATTAAAGCACAATAATAAGAGATATAATGATAAGAATTACCTAATTGGCTAACCTTGTAACATTTTGAATCAGTGCCTTTGTAGTTGCAATATTTTTAAATGTAATTTCATTGTAAACTAGTTAACTACTGCATTTTTGTCTAAGCTGTATGGTATCTGTACTATCGTGATGGCAACTATAATGATATGTATGATGAATGAAATGACAAAATTTTCGGTCCGGTCGTTGCTCGTTATCAGCGAACTTCAGCTCGCTCCACTCGGCACAAATCTTGTTGCGTTGCCTTGCTATTGCTAGCTAATGAAACCAGGGGTTGCGCGGAGGGAGGGGGGACGCGCAGGCTCCATGCAGCGGAATACCATATATGGGCAGGAAACCTCACGAAGCCTACGATTGGCGGAGACTTGCTGAAGCGGGGAAGGGGCGCCCCGATAATCAGTCTCATTTATATACTCAGTTCGCTTCGTTCGCCGACATTCCACGAAGAGAGCTCGAGTTGAGGTCTTGTGCAGCGGTTACCGAGGCTGTGCAATAGAAGAATAATTTATTTATAATAGGATATAATTAATTAAAAGTAAGTTAATAGTGATTATTGTGATATAAGTGACAGTGATCGGAGGATTTGTGCAAAATTCTAGTGAGTGCGCGGTCAGTGACACTGGGGTCACGCCGGGAGTCTGGAATCGCCGGTTGCGGTAGGGTGTGGTCGGGATCTTGTTGGGTCTATACTTAAAAAGATTTTTTTTTTCAATAATTATTTAACATTATAGTCTCGAGTAAGCCGTGAGTGTCGCAACAGTTTCAATACTTTCTCCACGAGTGGGTAGTTAAGTGAAATGTCCCACGTCAACGCATTTATCGCATCTCGATTCTCGTGAGACCTTATTAGGTATCCATTGCGAACTCCACCCACTGAATTAAATTGCGCTAGTGTGTAGGCATACTACCTACTACAGGATTACCATATAAGGGTCAATCGGATTGTCTTGTTAGTTTTTTTTGTACCTTACTTAATTTCAAACGAATGGCTATTCCTTCATGCGGTGGTAACCTGATTTTGGTAATTAACGTATCTATATATATTTTTAATTGCATTTTCAGACTAATTCACAATGTGTGACGAAGAAGTTGCCGCACTCGTAGTGGACAATGGTTCCGGTATGTGCAAAGCCGGCTTCGCCGGTGACGACGCACCGCGCGCCGTATTCCCGTCCATCGTGGGCCGCCCACGCCACCAGGGCGTCATGGTCGGCATGGGTCAGAAGGACTCTTACGTAGGAGACGAGGCCCAGAGCAAGAGGGGTATCCTCACCCTCAAATACCCCATCGAGCACGGCATCGTCACCAATTGGGATGACATGGAGAAGATCTGGCATCATACTTTCTACAACGAGCTCAGAGTCGCTCCCGAGGAGCACCCAGTTTTGCTCACAGAGGCTCCCCTCAACCCTAAAGCAAACAGGTGCGTACTATGACTTAAAGAATCAAGTTGACATTAATTTAAAATAATATTCTCATTTGTCGTCAAATCTAGAAAATACGTGTACTATCAGTAGTACACGTATTTTCTTTACTACTTTATTTTTTTTTATATTACTACTTTATTCTCAGGAATAAAATAGTAATATAAAATGCAAATGTGTATAAAATATAGGATGGTTATTTCTTTGAATTGAAAGTTCCTTAAAAATTATTGTTATTGAATCTAAACCGATCGAAGTTTGCCACCTGAAACTCTTTACTTGAAAGTGTTACAATACTTGTCCAGCAGCTTATGATAATATTTCTGTTGCAGAGAGAAGATGACTCAAATCATGTTCGAAACATTCAACACCCCTGCCATGTATGTGGCTATCCAAGCCGTGCTGTCGCTGTACGCTTCCGGTCGTACCACCGGTATCGTGCTGGACTCCGGCGACGGCGTCTCCCACACGGTCCCCATCTACGAGGGCTACGCCCTGCCGCACGCCATCCTCCGGCTGGACCTGGCTGGCCGCGACCTCACAGACTACCTCATGAAGATCCTTACCGAGCGCGGCTATTCATTCACCACCACAGCTGAGCGTGAGATCGTACGCGACATTAAGGAGAAGCTGTGCTACGTCGCGCTCGACTTCGAGCAGGAGATGGCCACCGCTGCCTCTAGCAGCTCCCTCGAGAAATCCTACGAACTGCCCGACGGTCAGGTCATCACCATCGGCAATGAACGTTTCCGTTGCCCAGAGGCTCTGTTCCAGCCCTCTTTCTTAGGTATGGAGGCTTGTGGTATCCATGAGACCACTTACAACTCAATCATGAAGTGCGATGTGGACATCCGTAAGGACTTGTATGCCAACACAGTATTGTCAGGCGGTACCACCATGTACCCTGGCATTGCCGACCGTATGCAGAAGGAGATCACCGCCCTTGCGCCATCCACTATGAAGATCAAGATCATCGCGCCCCCAGAGAGGAAGTACTCCGTATGGATCGGTGGGTCGATCCTCGCCTCCCTCTCTACCTTCCAGCAGATGTGGATCTCGAAACAGGAGTACGACGAGTCTGGCCCCTCGATCGTTCACAGGAAGTGCTTCTAAGCGGCGCAGAGCGTTGCGCGGTAGCCGGCCGCGGCCGGCTGCTCAATTTGGGCTTGTAATCTCAGTTAATTTAATTGTACGTAAGATATTATTGTAATTAAATCGTAATAGTAACGGCAGGACGGAGCGCGGCGCCGCGGGCGCGCCTCGACCGCCGGCCTCGGTACTGCACTCGCCAAAGGATCTTTTTGTAATCTGATGAATGATGATTGTATGTGCTGAAACGGATAAGACTACTTTCTTACTAGGTCATTTATAAATTATAAAAAATAATGAAAATACAAAAAAAAATCCGAAAAATAAAGCTGTCTTTTTCTGGTTCCTTCTCTAACCTTTTCTTAAATTAGATTGTCACCTGATAAAATATATTAGTAGTTAATTTCAAGTTTAATTGCTACATATAGCCATATGTATAAAAAAATGTTCTAGGATTTGCTGTCATTACCCAGATTAAAAATTATTGATACTTGAGAAATTGAACTATATAGTATATGTACCTCTGTTAATATAGTAGTCTGCTAAGTATATTTCTATACTTCTGCGAGTCTGATTAAAATAGTATTGTATTATGCTGGGGCCACACTAACGGCACATGAGTAAAGAAACAGACTAAGCTTATAGAGCTAGAAAAATTTATACCTATTATGGTAGGGTTGGCACAATTGAATAAATAAAAAATATTTGTTCTTTTTTTCAAATTTTTATTAAAATAGGTTGTTTTTTAACACGCTTATTTTAGCTTCATTCACTTGTAGTTAACTATGTATGTAACTAACTTGAAGATGTCTCAAATATAGGTATAACCTGAATGTCCTGATTTAGTACTTTAGTCGACACATTGGCTCGAATTCAAACATGCACCGTCATTTGACGGCAAATTGAGTTTTGGAATCTCATTGTTGAGTAACTATTTTATAGTTCTGTTTTTAGAAAGCTTAATACAGGTTATTTCGAAGTGATCCTTATAGATTTTGTATTGTCATGTTTTATCATCCAGCCCCGGATCTTGCAATTTTTTATAGGTGGGGCGAAAACTGAAAAATGCCGCCCCCGCCCCTTATATTTGTTTTTACGTTTATCATAAATATAATTTCAGCTATCAGATGTCCACTAATTGATTGACATTTGGACATATACCTTCCGGAAATAATGCATCCATTCGTGTTTTATCTGCACGTAAAAAGAAAACGGGAACTTTTATAGTTTGAAATAGTAACGTGGCGCTTCAAACGCAAAAGTAGAAATATTACTATTATTAATTAATATTACTAATAGTAAAGTTGACAAATTTTGTAAATTTGATAGTTTAAACTCTAAATGTTACATTTTGAAACTGTAAGTTTTACAGAAATGTAAAATTTGCTATTTTCAAAGTAATGTTTCCACTTTTGAGTTCGAAGCGCCACGTTACTATTTTCAAACTATAAAAGCTCCTGTTTTTTTTCTCCGTGTGTTAAGCCCATTTATATATATATATATACAGATATATAGACAGACATAAACGTGTAGGATATATATTTTATATACAGCACAGGATAAGATTATTAATAAAAATATGTATAATAAAAATCAAATATATTATTGCGCTTGTGAATTGAAATTACAATTTTACTCTTCGAGCTATGTGTTCAGCCAATAAATCTATGACCTTGTCATAATTTAACTCATGTGCAATTCGATTTTCTATCGCTAAGATTGCAAGACCCGATATGCGTTCCTGGCTCATAGAAGATCGCAAATAAATTTTAATTAGTTTTAGTTTGCTGAAACTTCGCTCACAGCTTGCGGATGTAGTAGGAAGCATAGATTCGCAGGGCAATACAAATATTAGGAAAAGCATCATGCGTATAGATCTGTTTTCAAATTCAGCATGGTAGCACAATCAAACCTCTTTTTAATTTCTGATAGGTTTCGATCAAATATCATCATTATTTCTTTAGAAAATAGTTGAACAGGTTGGAGTGTTTGTAATTCGTCTTCACACATCTCATCGAAATGTTTTTTTCGTTTTCGAATTCGTTTGTTATGCAACATTGGGTCAACACCACTTTTTCAGCAACTTCTCCAGCTTCTTTTATCCTATATTCCATTGGATTTTGTCTCATTTTTTGCAATGTTTTGAGCAGACCATCCATTTGGCGTGCGCAGCTCGAATTACGGATCTGCACGCGCCAGCGGGCCGTCGGTGCCGTACTCCCGCACCTCGAAGCTTGGCTCCACGAGAAGGAGGAGGTCACCTACCGATTGACTCAGATACTCACCGGGCACGGCTACTTCGGTGAGTATCTGTGTCGAATAGGACGGGAGGGATCGACACATTGTCACCACTGCGCATCCGACCTTGACTCGGCCTAGCACACGCTGGCGGAGTGCCCCGCGTAGGCCTCCGAGCGCCGAGTCTTGGTCGGAGAGATCAGGCGAGATCTGTCTCCGCCGGCATTGATTGCGGCAATGCTGGCGGACGAGGGAGGTTGGAGGGCTGTGGCCTCCTTCTGTGAAGCAGTGATGCTCCAGAAGGAGGCCGCCGAGCGGGTCGGAGATGGCCGATCCCGCTCGAAGAAGGCGGCGCCAGGCTCGGTAGCACAGCTGCGGCGCCGCCGCGGGTCGCCGGCGGGCGCGAGGAAGTCGCGACTGCTACGGCGACCCGGGATGGACCACGCCCCTTCCGTGGCCGGGGGGCGTCGTCGGTGGAGGAGACCGGGGGAGGTAGTAGCCTCCCCCGAGGAGGGCTCCCCTCTAGGCAGGGGAGCGGAGGCTGGGGTTCCCGGAGGTGGCTTGGTGTTCCTGGGGCTCCCTACATGCCTGAGGAAGGCCATCCCTGAGGTTTTTAGTGGGTAGGCCTCCCCCTTCTGGGAGGAGAGCCCCACATAACGCCGGCTCGCCACAGCCGGGGTATGCAATTTAATGCATTTTCCTCAGGGAAAAAAAAAAAAAAAAAAAAAAAAAGACCATCCATTTAGTGCGACGGAACAGGCAAGGATAATATCTTCTTTCTGAATGTCCATATTTACTCGATTGATTTCGCGGAGAATATTCGCCCAAATAGTTAAATTAAGAATGAACTTAAAATCCTTTATAGCAAGAGATGCATCCTTTAAGAGATGGCCTACCTCGTACTTAGCTTCTGGAGCATGAGAAATCTGCGTAACTTCTAAGGCTTCCGCTATTTCTGGCAAATTATTTAATAGGGCATTCACAGCAACATGTTTCGCCGATCATCTCGTCTGACTACTTCCTTTTAAATTTGTTTCAACATATTTTTTCATAATGTCCCACCTAGTAGTGGAGCCAACAAAAAAGC
Organism: Scirpophaga incertulas; assembly: GCA_036419045.1. NCBI lineage: Eukaryota > Metazoa > Arthropoda > Insecta > Lepidoptera > Crambidae > Scirpophaga > Scirpophaga incertulas. The sequence continues at coordinate 27,971,537 of CM071632.1, read as the reverse complement.
AATATGCTTTTTGTATCAGTCCAAATACGTTAATAGCTTCCTGGCATGCTGAGCCAGAATGAACACCTACAAGATTTAATGAGTGAGCTAAACACGGTGCGAACTTGGCCAGCTCATTCCTTTCTGCAATCCTGGCTTGTACTCCTTTATGTACTGGCCATATTGGACCCATTATCATAAGATTGGCCACGACATTGTCCAATATCTAAATCATCAACTGCCAATTCTAAAATCTGTTGACAAATGTCCTCTCCTGTCTTTCCAGTAACTTCTATGAAATCAATGAAACTTTCTTTTATTTCACACACATCGCCAGTTCTTTTTACATATCGAATTACCTGGCTCATTCATTCTGTATGGAATACACCACTGGAGTGCAGTCGAACATTATCGTATAGTATTTGGCTTCTTTGATGTTATTTAAAATGCTATTTCTAACTGTTTTTGCCATTATATCAATTATTTCATTCTGTATTGTCTTTGATAAATATTAAACTTGTCCCTTTTTTAAGTGTTCTAATTGAAACTCAAGAGATGAATTATGTTTGGCGAGCAGAGACATTAAGTTCAAGAAGTTACCTTGACTAGGTTGAGAATATTGCGTGATGAGATCGCTAGGAGTTTCGTGGGACCCACGAAAAGAAAGGCAGATAGATAGATACAATATTTAGCCATTTATATTTCTCTGAGTGAATTACTCTATCAATGTCTTGATCTATTGATGTTGTTGATGATAGAGTAATTCACGGTCGTATCTAAAACGCAATATTTCGGAGTAATTAATTTTATTAAAGTTTTTTCTTAATTCTGTTTTTAAATTCATGTTTGTTGCTAGTTGAGCGGTCCCCCAACGCGAATTTTTTATTTACCTAATATTAATACATACTTATACATATAGGTACTTTAGGATTAATTTTCTTTTATTATTTTTTACTATTTAAGGCCTGAACACACACAGGCGAAGTAAGTCGAAGGCACGGGGCAGCCGCAGCGCAGGTTTGGGACAGATACAGCGCAGATACGATTTGAATTATATTAGAAGAGGCGTGGAACAGGCAAGAAACGTTCAGATGCGGCATTATATAGGGCCCAAAACACACACAAGCGACGTAAGGCCCAAAACACACAAGCGACGTAAGGCGAAGGCACGGGGCAGACGCAGCGCAGGTTTGGGACAGATACAGCGCAGATACGATTTGAATTATATTAGAAGAGGCGTGGCACAGGCAAGAAACGTTCAGACGCGGCATTATATAGGGCCCATAACACACACAAGCGACGTAAGGCCCAAAACACAAGCGACGTAAGGCGAAGGCACGGGGCAGACGTAGCGCAGGTTTGGGACAGATACGGCGCAGATACGATTTGAATTATATTAGATGAGGCGTGGAACAGGCAAGAAACGTTCAGATGCAGCATTATATAGGCTGGTGCGATAAGATGTCTTCGTCGTCAGAAGACGAAGATGCGCTAGCTTTGCTGCAATTAATTAATGTGCAAAGGCCCAGAAGATATTGGGTGCACCCGGTGTGGAAATTGTCACAAGAGCACAGATATTTTAAAATAATGGAACCATTACATGAATTCCCTGATCGTTATCCCGACGTATATAAATGTCACCAGAATGTTACGATTTTAGTGTTACGATTAACTAAATTTAAATAAACAGAAAGACTTACAGTTTACGATTCCTGTGCATTTGTATCATCCACCATCTTCTTTTTCTTTGTTTCCGTTTTCTCTTTATTCGGTAATGATTCAATAAAGTCAAATAATATAAATTTACACTCATGAGTGTAAATTTCATGAAATATAGAGCTCTGTCGACGTCCATCTTGCTTGAATTAAAGTAAATTTAAGGCGGTTTTATCGCCAATAATGAGCATTCACGTTGACCGTTGAAGTATAGCCACCCACTTTAATTCGATAAAAATTATTGCAATAATTATCGCGATAATGGGCATAGACGTTAAACGTTAGTGTGGCCCCAGCATTACAGATGTATCTCTTTTAGTTTGCAACCACGTTCTTATTTTACATAATAATCGTTTTAAATCTAATATCTACCCCCAAGGTGGTTTAATTTAACAGTATTTATAATCCATCGATTTAAGCCTGTCGTTAATTCCCGTTTATTACCTTTTTAGTTCAATGGTTTAGTCATGACATGAATTAAATTTGTAAGTCGCATTTATTAAAAGCTTTTTAAGAACTTGTACATAAAAGATGACATCATAATGTTTATACAATATATTTATGTTTAGAAGCTACGAGATACTTTTTTTAACCGAATTTGGGTGAATCAAAAAGGTTGATTTTTTTTTCCTCAGGAGAGGAGGCTGAGAATCCGTCATGGATACCAACGCAACAGGCAGGCAGGGATGCGTTGATTATGTCGGACTCCTGGTGAATCGAGGCGGCTCGACCCACCAGACCTACCGACTAAACTCAGCCTAAGCCTTTGGTCCTAATGACCCTACTGGCTTTATTGATGAGGGCCGCACCTCAGGAGAGGCACGGTTAGCACTGCCCCATGGGGAGGGCATAAGCGCTAGAAGTAGGCACGGTTCGCCAAAGTGGGACCGGCCTGTATTGACGGGAACCTACACGTGGCTAAGCAGAAGGCTGCCGAATAGGGGGAGACAAGGGGGGCGACGGCTCAGACGCCGCCGCTTGCAGGTCTAGAAGGTCCTGCGTTAATTGATTGGGGCAAAAAGGTTGAAGGCTTTATCACTTTTTTATAGCTAACACCCCACCAAACTATCACTGAAGTCGGATAATATCAACGTTGTGCTCTGTTGATTAATCCGGAACCTTCTAAAGAAACTTTGAGTATAAAACACAGTCATTCTGCTTGTTTAAATATTGCTCCATTGTAAAAAATGTTGGTCTTCACTTTCCTGTAGCCACGTTTTGCGTACTGTTTATGTAGTATTTTTCATTTTCTCACTCTATTCTTTTTTTAATTATAACAGTCTATATGAAGTGCACTTCTTACAATATATACTGTTATATACTGTTAGTCCTAAGTCATTTTTTAAAATACGTGACACGGTGCTAGATGCTATCTTCATCTCGCAAGATGAAATCTTTTGCTTTTCGACAGGATTTCGAATATTGCGCAGACGGCCTAGTATTTTACACAAACAGTAGAGGGTTCATTGTACTGTGGATGGACAATTTCAAAAAATATTTATTTTCTAAAGGTGAATTTTTTAAATCGGTCCTGTAGTTATTTTATCGCGGTAAAAATTATGATATAGCCTATAACAATTAAGGATAATATAGCATTCAATTACTAAAATATTTTTTGTAATCGGTTTAGTAATTTTTGAGTTTATTTGTTACATACCTACATACAATAATTCCTCTATAATATTACGGAAGGGACTCTTGGCAGATTGGATTGACAGTATTCAAGTATGGACTGTCCGAAGCAATCTTGGAAATGGGTAAAAAGCTGGACGTATTGATTGACCCTAGTAATTTACTAATTTGACAAAACGAAAATAGGGACATACATTGTGTAAAATAAACAACCGGATTGAAGTTGTACACATTATCACATAACACACACATACGAAGATTCGTGTCACGTAGTGCGATAAAATATTCGTGGTAAATACCTACGACGGTGTTGCTACGGTCCCATTATCGTCAGGCCGAGCAATTCGTCATATCGCGAAATCAGGCGAACGAGCACGAATACCCTTCCCCTTTGCCCGCGCGGCTGTGTGTTACCGCACACCGAGGGGCTTTGTCGCGACAAACTTTGTGTTGCTAGCTACACTTCGCGTTCGTCGTTTACAGTGAAAAGTCGATTTGTTTGCATTTTGACACGTATTTGTATTACAATATTGTTAGTCTGTTGTGCAGTTAAGTCTGGATTATGGACTGGAGTAACGAGAAGATTTTGGAATTTATATCTAAATATGAATTAGAACCAGTTATATGGAACCCACAGGAGACAAATTATAAGAAAAAACACGTAAAATATGAGGCATGGGCTAGAATTAGAAACAGTTTAAGCTGGCCTGTTACTGTGGATGAATTAAAGAATAAAATGAAATCCCTTATGGCTTACTACAGAGCGCATTTAAATAAATATAAGAAATCATTGAAGTCTGATGAATGCAAAGACGATGTTTACCAAACTAACTGGTTTGCCTTTTCAGCGATGAATAGTTTTCTTGGTCCTGTATACGAATGCCAAAACTTAACTTTACCGGTAAGTTTTTTATGAGATAAAAAGCGTTAATTAAAGCGTGAGATTCACACCACCCGCGTAGTCTGAACTGAAGGCAGCGGTCGCTCTCTCGTGAACCAGACACATTATTAGGCACCTTTTACATTCACAAGATTGACTGTTTCTATCCTTATCAGTAATAATGAGTTGACTATGTAACTGTTGCTATCAAATTTTTATTGAAACTGACAGATAGGTACAGACTGTAGTTACATTGTTGCTTTATCAAGATAATTAAATAATAAATATATATTTCTTACACTTATACCAATTACCTAAACCCCAAATTATGCACTGTAGGCTTGTGTTATAGGTTCTAGGAAAACGAATCTTAATAAAGAAGCAATACTATCAGACAGGTCGATTTAAAATTTAATAGCAACATAGTATCATTATTTAATTAACAAGATATTATTATTTTCGGTCGTACAAATATCTTTTTTGTTTTATATAAACTATAATTTTTGCTTTTATTTTAAACCCACAGTTTTTTTTTTCCTCAGGAGAGGAAGGCTGAGAATCCTCACAAGGAGCACGAAACGTACCCAGGATACCCCCGCAACGGCAAGTGTCACGGAGGTTATGTCGGACTCCACGCGGCCAGAGCGGTCCAGCCACGTGACCTACCGACTAAACTCAGCCTGGCCCAGGTTCTAAAACCATATAGGCAAATCGTGAGGGCGACCGCCCCTCAGGAGAGGGGCGATGCAGAAACCCACAGTAAAATTTTCATTACTCTTGAATCTCACAATTCCTTTATTTAAATAGAAAAAAAAGAACGTCGAACAATAGCTTCTATATTTTACGTTAGTATTTTGAACCTTTTTGGCTCAGACTAATAAAAAAAAAATTATTGGTCTGAGCTTTTTGATTAAAACTTGCACAAAAAATTTATTTATCATAATTTAAAAAAATCAAATAGTTGATTATTTATTTATCACATGAATAACAATAACGTTAAATATATACAAATAAGACGAAGATATTGCATAAGCGCGTCGAAAATGAAGCTTTCAAAGTCGGGTAATTGGTGTAATCGACTCATTTTTTCCCTCTGAAGAGGAGAGGTTGAGAATCTGTCGTAAGGAGTACGATTCGTGGCCAAGGGTCGCGGAAATTATGTTGTACTCCATGCCGGCTGGGGCGGCTAAATAAACTCGGCCTAAAGCAACCAAAGACCTTATAGCTTGATGGAAAGAGAATAAGAACATCTTCCTTCGCTCCCATTCATGTTTGGCTGGCGCAAAGAGACAGGCTACAACCATCTTACTTTTTGTTTAGACTGTTTCATTAACTTAAAATTTATAAGATGAGCCCGTATGCATGCATAGCGTAACAGTTTTCAAACGTCGCATAAGTATCATCTACAGTAAAATTATATTATTAGTTATTACTATTACATAAATTAAAAAAAATGTAAGTGAGAACACAGGGATTGTATTTTAAATTAATTTGTGCGAATTAAATATTTTACAGATTATTAGCTATGTAGTTTCTTTCAAGTCGTCATGGAAAGAAATCCTTTCTGGAAAAGGTTATTATTTCTGCAACGTGTTGTGAGAATATGTAAATTCTCAGCATACCTAATCTATTAAATCTCAGATCTTGAATAAATGTAGATACAACAAAGAGTAAATACGTAACTTTTCAAAGTACCGTTACTTATGACTAATATAATAATTTGTAAGTTTAAAAGTACGTATTGATAAAATTAGTTTTAGATAATTTGAGACCAGGGACATTTATTTTTAACTTTTAATTTATAACTTAATTAATAAGAAAAGGACGTCGGGTTGTCCATGAAGGTACGCTGGTCGTGGTATGTGAGTGAATGCAGTGTGGCAAATGAAGAATAAAAGTGATATTAACTCGAGAGGCTACGAGAGCTTTGAAAGGAGGCTCGAGTGAGGATGAAAGGTAAGTTGCGAAATGTTTTGATAGTAACAATGTGCGGTGTGAAATATATAGAGGCAAACATCAAAAAAAGGAATGTTTACATGATCTGGACAGAAAGGATAGACGAAAGCCCACTGACGAAATAAAGAAGATTGGCAGGAAACTATACATTGTTGGTACCATAGTTAGGCTAAGTGTACGGCGATAAAAATACCATATATTTCTTCGTTTTTAATAATATAACAAAAAAGGTAATCGCACCATATGTCTGCAACTGCTAAATAAAAAGATAAACTCATTTAAAAAATAGAGCATAGAGGTAACGAAACGTTATAAATCACTTATGTTTTGACTATTGCGACGCTTTGTCGATAACTATGTGTTATCAAAACGTTGTATATGTCAAAATATGTGATTGATTTAATATTGACATAATCTATGCACGACACGACCATAAATGATATTGCATGTGACCACAGACAAAGTAGTAGAAGCTACGTACGTTAACATAATATACTAATCTGTGATGTTAACTTGACTTTGCCAGTTGACATAATGGTGACAGATTTTTCATTTATATCTAAAAATACAGGACTCAGCTAGGAATAGTAATATTACATTCATAAATTCTAGTGATATTATCGGTATTCTTACTGACATTAATCAATTATCAGAATATGTATTAATCTCTAATCGATATATCTGTAACGAATGAAATAGTTATTTTTCTTATGCATATTGCGTTTTAATATTGCTGGGCACATAAATACGTTTTGTTATCAATATTCCCTGAAATTGTAACTTCAATTTTTCTTTATTTACAAAAGTTACAGATTTTTCTCAGTTAAAGAAAAATAGGTAACCAGTTACCGTTTACAAAATATAAAAAAATCAGAATCGTACATTTGACAATGTAATGGGTACCAGGCTTGCCAAGCTTCTTTATAAGGTGAATTGGAAAAGGCAAGTTGGGAGGGGACGGCCTACACATACTTTTGGACCAAGTATTGAAGATATTCTTAAAGAAAGCCAGTGCATGAAAGTCAAGGAAACAAGGGAAATATATTTGGATCGTAGGAAGTTTCTGCCAACCCCCATGGGAGACTTAACTATATATATGTGTATGTATATATAATCTAGTAGAATTGAATTATGTAGAGTTCAGGTACGATAGGAAAAATCTCTTTCTGTGGGACAATTTCATATACAGAGAACTTTATAAAATATACAAAAATGATAAATATACAAAAATATTGTATAAGCGATCGTTCGTTGATTTTCCTCATTTGTAGCAATTATCTTCGTGTACTTTGTTAACTTTAATAGATTACTTAATGTAGGTATTGATAATTTGTATCGGTGTTTGTTTTAACGACTGCTGGAAGTAATCACAAAGGCATCAGCTTATCTTTTCATTTGATGTTCATGTAAACTATTTCCAGAATGTTTGGGGAAATTTCCATACATTAGATAATATGCCTTTATCTTCTAAGGTCAATAAATAATCTGAGTCATTATTATATGCAATGCACTGGTTTTATTCAAAACTATTGTAGAATTATTTGTTTCTATATTAACCTATTCACTTTAGCTACTATTATTCCGTGATTGAGACAAATACAATTACTTATTTACTAATAGTGGTCCACCGCGGCTTCGCACGGATGGAAAGTAGAGATTTTGCCGCGGCAAAAATTATTATAGCGTGTGTTAAATAAGAGATAATCACACTTTTAATGGTGAAAGAACTGTACGGAAATGTCATCATTTTAAAAGAATTAGAAGTTTAAAACTTATTTTTAGACTGTTGATTAAATATATAAATGCGACATTTAAAATTTGTAAAAATTTTACTCTTAACAGGGTAAAAGTTAGTATGGAAATTCGTAATTTTTGAAGCTAGAAGGATGGATTTTTTTTCTCTTTTCATTAGATATAAATAAAAGTGGTAAAATAACAATAGACTAGGTGATAAAAGTTTGGTCACTACTTTACGCGGACGAAGTCGCGGACACAGCTAGTATTCTTAATTAATTATAATATAATAGAAAACGATTCCTCTACATTTTTTAAATTTTAGATCAACGAAGAAAATGAAACACAGAACGGAGATTCTGAAGATGGCGAATTGATTGATGTGGGTCACTTTTTAGAGCAAAGAGCAAAAAGTGTCGGGAAGAAACGAAGTGAGGATCCCCTAGATATTACAGACGCTGCGCAACAACCTTCCCAAACCGCGTCTCATCAAATAAAAAGAGGCATCGACGACGAATATGACATGTTCGGAAAACTCATTGCGATGAAAATAAGAAAACTGAACAATCCTAGTACGCGAGAAATTGTTATGAATGATATGTTCAATTTGGCATTTCGAGCAGCTATGTGTGACAGTCGTCGTCATTCCACGCCTTCCGGGCTGACCACATTTTTAACACAAACATGATGGTAAATAAATATGAACAAAGACAAATCATTCACGAAATAATGGTGTCGATTCTGGCGTGATTCTCTAAGCTTAAAACTAAATTTGACAACAGTCTATTCTTGTCCTACTCTATACAGAATGACAAGGAGAGACTGTTATCAAATTTAGTTTTAGGTTTAGAGAATCACGCCAGAATCGACACCAATATATAAATAAGATAGTGAATTAAAGTTATTAGAAAACATAATAACTATAATGCAACCGCAATTTTAAATTGGAAGGAAACTAATGGCCCACTTAGTGTTAAGTTAAATCGTGGTACGTTTTTGTGTTGCCAGTTTTTTGGTACCTCATAAGTTTTTGCATTTATGTTATTTTTATTTTAGAAATTGTGTTATTGAGCCGGCTTAACCTTTATGGTGTAATAAGATTTAAAAAAATGTGTTATTGTAAACCTGATATATTTCATTTAAATAACGTTTTAATACGATAATTTTATTGAATCAATTTATTATTCCGGTTTTAATTTTTCTATTACATTTATGACATAATTATAGTATTGGCAATAGTCCGCCATTTTGTTTTTTAAAAACACTTTGGATTTGAGACGAATCATTTGTTAATACATAATAACAAGTCTTTTTTGCTTTGACGTAATTAGTGATGTGCCAGATATCCGAAGCAGAAGAAAGATTCGTATCCGTCACTTTTTGGCGGATCTTTTACGGATCTATTTAGCAGAGTCTTCTTTAAAGAATAATTCATATTCTGGAGGATGTTTTCTTTGTAAAGGATTTTTTAAGGAAGTTGAGCCTTTACTCTTACAAGAATACTTTCCATCACAAGTTTTACACTATCCACATTCATAATTTATTATCACAAAATAATTCCATATTACACAATTAAACTTCTTTGTAGATTTTTTTTTTAAATCACGTACCAATACCAAACACAAGCGTTATCTATGCTGCTATGTCACATTAAAGTAAAACAAAAAAAAGACCCAATAAAACACCGATTGTGTAAGAAAGTTAAGTGGGCGTACTCTTAAAAACGATATTCGATATACGAGTATCGTGGACTTCGTCGTGTCCTACTCTTAGTTACTATCGTTTAAAACATTTCAACGGACGATCGAACGATCGATATTAATTAGCAAAATAAAAGTCAAATTTACGATGATTACAACGACACCCCAAACCGTATCGTATTACTTTTCGCAAATTTGACGTAAATTTTGCGATATTCGTCTCTCAAATTCAATTCATCGTTGTCATTTGAGGCTTTCTTATGTCAAAATTAATATCGTTCGTTTGATCGTTCGGTGGAATGCTTTAAAGGATAGTAACTAAGAGTAGGATACGACACGACGAAGTCTACGATATATCGAATATCGTTTTTAAGAGTACGCCCCAAGATCCCTATTCGCATCTGCGGATCTTGACACTAAATATCCGTATCCGCGGATCTAGATTTTTGACGATCCGGTACATCACTAGGCGTAATTATGTATCGTGAGCTTCTTTTCACTAGAAAACATGAGAAAGGTGTCACTTTGGCTTCTCGCGCCTCTTCAAATACATATGGGCCCTTTATGGGCCAGCACTGTATCGCTTCTCTTCTGAGAGGGCGGTTGCCCTAAATAGTTCTTCGAACTTAGGCATAAGGTGAGGTTAGCCGGTCCGACATAACCACATGGCACTGGCTGTCACAATCCTGTTAACCTTGGTACATTTCGTACTCCTTGTGAGGATTTTCAGTCTCTCTGTCCTGAGAGAAAATAAAAATACATTCTACTTTATGGGAAACATATCAAATAATAAAAATTAAGTAAAATAGCATAAAATTTTATTTTGAACATCACAATTCGGTCTATTGATATTTAAAAAAGAAGCAGCATTCAGTTAAAATTACTTATTTATACAACATAATAATAAATAGGTATGACAAAGACGATCATGAATGAATCCTAAACAGAATTTCTTATATATTTAACAGCTAATTAAGAAAATATATTTAAATTGGTGCAACACTATGACTACAACAGCGTCCTTAGTTTATTAAAAAAATGATATGTTTCAATAACCTTCACATTGCTTGTGCTGTTGAAAAATGAAAGAAAAAAGTACTGAGATGTTGCATTTATCCTTTTGTAATTTGATCTTTCATAGAAACCTGATAGACATATTTTTTTAACATGAGTATAATTTTATTGGCAGAACAAACAATTTTTTTTTATAGTTGCATGTATTATTAAAATACCTATAATAGTCACAATCATTCAATAAAATACTTAAATGTTTAATAGGCCATACAAATAAATATTCAGTTTTATCATTTTTGGTACATAATTGCATACTTATCTCAATTATTCATACAAAAAATCTTATTAAATTTTTGTAATATAGGCAGCTTCATAATCAGCTTTTCTTAAAATAATTGATAACAATCACATACTGGAGGTATGTATGACTGTAGTGTTATTTTATCTGAAAGTGCTGTTTGAAATTACCAGTTTACAGATTTTAATGTTTCTTATTTAAATTGATGTCTTGGATTAAAATATATGAAAACGAGACTCCTTTTGTATTATAAAGAGATACCTACTAAATCATTTAAAATAATGTAATAATCTAAATAGCAAATACTTGTATCAAAATCTTGAGGGTACAATGTGGACAGCTGCGATACTATGAGTTTCTCAGTTTTAAAATTGAATAATATTACAGTACATATAACAATATAAAAATTATCAATATCAAAAGTACTTTATTTGTATTTTGTCAGCGTTTCGCATTACGTTGGTAAAATTGATTCTTTGACTTGACGACTTCATACCGTAATACAGACTTAGTCATGCCGCAAGTGTGTGTTACTATTATAATTAATGTGTGTTGTACATATTTTTTTGCATACCCACTATCAAAATAGGGTGTATGTTCCAAAATTTGACTTATGTCATAATTTTTAACACCTTGATTAACTCTTAATTCCTATTGCCTTTGTTAAATTAAATGTGATGAGTATGTAAGTACATTAAATGGAAAGTAGAGTTCAAGACACTAAATGATATCTAGCTTCGTCTGTGAATGATGATGCTCTATGAGATTCTGTTTGGTACTATTCTGCATATGGGTATAAATTCACTGAATTTATATCACGTGGTTAGATAACCATATTTTAGGACTCCCTGTGTGACAAAATTACATATTATTATCTCCTGGCAATTCCACAAAATTACATAACCAAGTAAGTCATTATAATTAGTTATTCACATAAAACTTAAATCCACAAGATATTAGTAAGGACGTTGGGTTTATAATAACAAGACGAGACTACCTAAATATTAGTTCTTTGAGACACAAAACTTACAAGGAAATTGGACATAGAATTTATTAACTTTTAACGCGACTAGCTCCTCACTAAGCCTACATCTACACATTATTTTAACAAGTAACTTAACCGTATGGACCACTGTATATTTGTACAAACAGATTGAATAGTATAATTATATGACAGTGTAAAAAAATAAACTATTTTGGCATACAAAGCTGCCACATGATTTAAGACGACAAGTGATAAAATGTTTACAATTATATTATTTTATTTTAGATCCACATATAAATTACTAAAATCAAATTCCTTACATGATAGAAACCTTACACATTAAAGACTTAAGTATAATATATCAGTTAAAGAATTCAGAGGTAAGCGTATTCAGAATATTGTGCGGTCATCAGAGATTTTCAGTTTATACAATGAAAATAAATTACAACAATTCATGTGTACTACACACAAATACTTAGTACTTAATCTGTAAGTCACATTTGTAAGCGAACATAAAATTTGTACTTTCAACAATTATTCTATATTAATTTGAACAGTTAAGGCCACAGTTCTTATTGCTACGTATAGGAATGAAATTTCCCATTACGTCTATTGAACACAGTGATTACTTACATATCCTTTGGGCAGCCAGATTTGTGGACACTACACAGTATAGTCAAACACTTCCTCTCCTGACCTCTACTCCAAAACGTGGGCTCGAGTTAGCTATAATTTAAATCTCACTTTACACATTATTGAGGAATTTTTCTATTAATTTAATTTCACTCCGAGTTATTTATTAGCACTAGCTCCTTCATTGCAATGCTGAGATTTTTACCATTTATAAGCAATGTAAGTTTTCTCAAGACTCACTGTAGCTCACATTTCGTAACAAGGCATCTATCACTTCACAATATTTTCACTTCACACTGTTTCACTATCTTTAATACTGTCATCAGTCGCACGCCGTATGTCAGCCAACGGGTTACCGTGTACCCTGAACCTGTAGACGCACGTATACGTTGGGTTGCCATGGTTACTCTCGACTCTTAGCTCGACAATATCAAACGCGACCGGGTACTCCACCCCACCGATGTTCGTCGTCTTGGGGTATTTGACTGGGAAATACTGTATGGAGGTCCCGTTGGCATCATATATGTAGTCACCGAAGAGATGGGGTTCAGGGTCCATTTCACCATGCAGACCCTGAAAGACAACATTTTAATTATTATTAGAGTTTGTTTAATAAGCGGAGGCCACGAGTGTGCGAATTACTACGGATTGGGATTTAAGACAATATATAAAAATATAAGGTTGAAAAGTATGTTCAATGATTTACAAACAATTCCAAGATATCTGAGGACTCTAATCGATAACTGTAAAACGGTAGAGTGAGACGTGATCGAATTTTCGAAGCCCTAAATGAATCTAAAGCCATTATTTCTGAGACAGCCTTATATCAATCAAGACCTTAAAACCTTTTAAGGTCTTGATTGATATTAGTGAGACAAACACTGGTATAATTAAGTGCTGGAAATAATAGGGCTTGGATTAACTAATACAGTTAAAAAAATAATAAAAGAATATACAATCGAAATTCGTTGCGAACGGGTAGCATCAGCGAACCATTGTTAGAGAGATATGTGAAATTCACGAGTTGTTAGAAAATTCCCACGTAAATCGAATAAAAATCTCGTTACTACTTGTTTAATAACAATAGGATGCCCCAAAAAATATGAATGTTAATTGTATGTAAATTTTTTAAATACAATTCTCGCGCGTAATTTTGTGATTGTTTCTCACTTCCTTCTTACACACATAAGGTTATGTAGGAAGTGAAAGGTATTTTGATAAGTTACGCGTTTGAGACCACACGATTCAGATCTAAGCTTCAGCATTTATATTGTCAGCGGGAGTTTTTGTTTTTCCTTTCATCTCGCTCTTATATCCAAGGTTCAAGCTGAATTTAATCGGTAGGTGATTCTGGTCGAGCCGCCTCGATCCGTTTGGTGTCGACATAATCACCGTGACCTCACCATGAGGATTCTCGGCCTCTCCTACAAAGGCAAAAAGAGTTTTTTCTTCTTAGCTTGTTTGGTAGTAGGATTTCTTCAGTTGGCTACAAGCTATCATTGTTTTTCTCTTCTCTCAGGATAGAGGCTGAGAATTAGTAGTGGTCGTTATTTCAATAACAGATAATATAATGAATTATTTTCCAGAAATGAATAACACGTTATTTAACAACGGCTTATACTGTTATCCTGCTGTTGTTAGTGACAAAATTATCGCCTAGTCATATTGTTGTTGTTGACACTTGCGTGTGTCTGGCACGAAGCGAACGAGTACGACTGTGGTACAAGCTACAAGTATGAGCGAGAGAAAGCAAACCGTTGTGTAGGCGTAGGCGCTCGCTCTGTTGCCTGACTTATTCTTATAATATTAACCTTTCTCATAAGGCAATAAAGTTCCTATTTGTTTATTTCTTATAGTAATTTTACTAATCCCAAATTCACAATTTTGTACCTTCGCTCGTATGACAATTAGACTCTAACTCTAAATAACAATTAGGTAAACTGTTGGCTTGCTGGTGCTGTTGTCCTTTTTTTAGTCACGCATTATTTGCTGTTGTGCAATCGCACATATGCAAATTAAATATAATATTATATTGATTAGGTAATTAGTTTTAAATTATTTAAATTACTGCCTAATATACTGACAGTCCTAAGCCATATCATTGTTAAGAATAACTAAGCTAGCTATAATAACAATCGTACTCAACAACATTTGTTAAAACAGCAATATAACAGGATAACAGACAACAGTTTACAATAACAGTAATAGGAAAATAACATAACAGTGTTATTCATTATTACAAAACAGTCGTTATTGCCATCACTGCTGAGAATCCTGACTACGTAGGACTAACCATGTCCAGAATACCTCCATAGCAAAGTGCCGCGGGGATAATGTGGGACTCAATGCTGACCGAGGCAGCAACCAACAGCAACTAAACCCAGCCTAAGAGCTTTAGTCCTAGTGACCTTATTTATGGCTGGGAAAGACAGCGACCGCTCGGCAGCAAAGGCCGCGGTGCAAACAATTTACGCCGTTAAAAGTTCCCACGTTAGAGGACAGGACATTATTTACTGTTAAAGAATCCGATTAACGGTACTTAAACATTCTTTTGTGTTTTTTTTTCCGCATTTTAGTCGGTATTCGAAACGTTTGTAATTTCATACTCATTTTTAAATGCATAATTTAAATACAAGAAATAAATATAAACTTGCCGTTCCAACGTACAGGCTGCAAAAAACTAGAGGTTCGTTTATGGGCAATTGTATAAATTTTTATAACAAGTTCCACATAGTGTAGCTGAATTGCCTTTGGCTAATACGGTTCATTATTAAAAAGTTATGAGCAATGGGGTTTGAAAATATTAATTTCGATCGACAAAAGTAGCGATCTTTTTCACTCGGTGATAATGTCTGTTTAATTTACAGACATTTTGTTTCTCGAGAGTTTCGTGATAGCACTGCACATGGGTATGTCTCTGTAAAACGGCCCTCTGTGGGTTATAAAAAGGCGAAGAGTTCTTACTCTTTTTTTACAACAGTTTGTAAGTATGGATGTATGTTTGTTACTCTTTCAGGTAAAAACTACTAGATAATTTTTATTGCAACTTTACAATAATATAGCTTATACATCAGAATAGGACATAGGCTACACTTTTGTGTGAAATATCCAAAGTATGACGATAAGTGTCAAGTAAGTAAGAAAAAATCTACCGTCTGTGCAGACGAAGTCGCGGGCACCGGCTTGTATCTTTATAAATTGTAGCCTTTTTTTGTTGCGCTGAGCAAAAATGCTTTAACTTGCATACCCCGGCTGCGGAGAGCCGGCGGTTATGTGAGGCTCTCCTCCCG
The DNA here is from genome assembly GCA_036419045.1 of Scirpophaga incertulas. Lineage (NCBI taxonomy): Eukaryota > Metazoa > Arthropoda > Insecta > Lepidoptera > Crambidae > Scirpophaga > Scirpophaga incertulas. Next base: position 27,955,720 of record CM071632.1, on the reverse strand, counting down.
AGTCCCTGACTCCTGACCTGTGACTCGGGAGAAGGGCTACCCACTAAAAACCTCAGCGTTGGCCGTCCTCAGGCGTTGTAGGATCGAGTGTCGCATTTGGGTGCGCTAGGGGAGCCCTTCTCGGGGAGAAGTGATCTTGCCCCCCTCCCCCCCCCTCCAACTACCTATATTTATTAACCTATATTATTGTAAAGTTTCATTAAAATCCATTCAAAAGTTTTTAAATGAAAGAATAACAAACATCTATCTATACAAAAGGGGTCCTCAGGATCGAGTGTCTCATTTGGGAGCCAAACTCCTACGACGTCACTCTCGGCTTTCCGGGGCTAGCTAGCTATATTATTGTAAAGTTTCATTAAAATCCATTCAACCATCATCATCATCATCATCACATAACAAACATCTATCCGTACAAACTATCGCGATTATAATATTAGCGGTAGGCGTACTGAAAATCGAGTGAATACAGACGCAGTGTAATAATTGAACGAATAACTCACGTATACGGAGAAGTTTTTGGGCGCCGATTCTATCTTGCCGTCGGCGGCCAACAGCCGCGACATGTGCTCCAAAGAGAAGCCGGTCACTTCGATGATGGCGTACGTGCGCACCACTGTACACAGTAATAAAGCAAATTATAAAAGCAAAAAGCCCGTAAACAGTAAATTCGTGCTATTTGTTTATGCTAAATGTATATCTATGTTTAACAAGCTTCCGCAAAGTGTCATTGATTTGCCTTTATATAAATTTAAAATCCATATCAAAAAGACACTCATGAGTAAAGGTTATTATAAAGTAAGTGACTATCAAAATGATCACACTATTTGGGAATAGGGACACTATTCATAGATAAGTTTGGTAACAACATCATTTATAATATTGTATTATTTTTATATGTGTATACATACGAAGTAATCGTATTAGGTATGATTGTATCTCAATTTTGTATTATTTTCAATATTATATTATTATAATTATTAAAATTGAAAAAAGGAGATAAAAAATAGACCTTCAGAGTTTCTTGCCTGTTCTTCTCGAGAAGGCTCTCCGAACAGGTGTAGAGTCAATATTATTATTTTTTTCCTTGTTCGTACGTACGGACAAGTTTTTTTTAAAGATTTTTTTTTGTTTTGTTTGTTTTGACGTCAATAAGTGCCTGTAAAGGTCTATGTTGAATAAAGATTATTTTGATTTTATTTGAATTCTTTAACGCGGCCAAAAGTACCCGTAACCGACGACCGTGCATGATAGTATTAATGAAACTCGAGAAAGAACTGTGATCTCTGCCTACCCCATGGGAGAGGCCTGAGTATACATATTTGTGATGCAACGAACTCTTTCTCGTTTCTGTTTCCGCAAATGCGGAAGTTCACAAACATCCGTTTCTGCTTCTGTTTCAGCAACTTTTACAACGGGGATGTAAACGGAAGTTTACAACCGACGGCTATTATTTATGACTGATTACTTTTTTTATAAAATATAACTTGCCACTACAAAATTTTGAATATTAACAAAATGTTCAGTTGCAATATTGTTTTCTATAGTACATTTCTAATATTTACATTTCTAATCTAGATTTGGTGTATTTGATACTTAATAAAGAATTATATTTGTAAAGGAGACGTTTCTTTTTGGGCCCCATTTTTTATTATTTTCCTACACTTGCTGTGTGATGTTTTTCTGATAGATCTCCCCTCTAAGACAAAGTTTCTAAAAAGAAAAAAAATATAACCTGTGACCTTAAAAAAAAATTAATGTCTCGAATATTGGTTTCTTTTATAAAGCTTTTTTTATATTTATAGGTTTTAATGAAGGCGTCAAGCTATTTATATTATTTTTCCGAAACTATTAATAAATTCTAATAGTAATTCATATATGCTCTTACTGCAGATTTATTCCTGAAAATGAAACTGTAGATACTAGCTGTATTGGGTAGTTCCTTTGTATTTTTATTAAATAATGAGAGTTACCTCCTATCTTCGTAATGTCATTGTCAGTGTGACAGTGACATCCTTCTGTTTTGCTAGTGGCGGTGAAGCTTTTGACATCGGTCATGTCACTCATTGTGACAATCAAAATCGAAGTTGCCAATATAAAAAAGCTTTGGGTTGCTGTTTTATTGATCTTAACTTCAAAACCTTTTCTTTTTTTACAATGTTTTGCAGGTTTTAAAAAAATATCTTCTTACGGGTAAAGGTTCCTTATTTTTTTTTCTTACCATAAAATATTATTTTATTACTGTAGGCTGAGAGGGGCCCAGCCTCCATACAAAAATGGAACATCTCCTTTGTTTATTTTTTCATATTATTGACACTTCCGCTTCTGTATCCGTTTTCGTTTCTGCTAAAATTTACTTTTGACTTCTGTTTCCGTTTCTGGTTCCGCTAAGACAGTTCCGTTGCATCACTAATACATATGTATATTTAACCTAGCGAGTCTGAGTTCAGAATGTGTAACATGGAGCGTCGGTGACGTTATGGTCATAGCACTGATGTACAAGTTGGTTGATTCTGGAGGCCCGGGGTCGATCCTGCCATGTACTAATGTGTTTTACGAATTTGAAATGTACATTTATCAAATATTCGAACGGTGAAGGAAAACATTGTGAGGCAACTTTGGCCTAATAGCATAGTTGAAGTAGGCTCATAACTAGGGATGCAAGGAACGAGACAAGGAAATATGACTACTTACTCGATACTTTTCTTCCGATACCAAATCCTTATTACTGGATTCTTTTAAAACAAGTATCGAGTAGGTATCGGTTAATAGTACTCATAATAGTATATACCAAAGTCAATATTTCACTTTTAGCGTTGATTATGAAAATATTTACCTTTAATGAAAGTTTTTGAACGCATCCATTTTTGGCTTTCGCCTAACAGGTAAACATCACAAAAAGCGTTACCTTAGCATTTGTATATATTTCATTTTGCATATTCTATGGACCCAGCCCAGTCGCGCTTTTATGTCAACTTTCTTAGGTATATAATGACGAACTTTATGCTGTTATTATAGACATGATTTATGAAGTTATTGTGTATTTGGGGATTTTGGTGTTTGTTTATTTGTATTCGGATTATTTGGTTAATCACCATTGTACAGTCAAACTTTCATTTAATCAATTTTTTATTTATATATTAAAATAAAATTATATGTATATTAATATCAAATTATATATTTATAAAATTACTCATAGAAAATATGGTTAGTTTAGTGTTTATTATTAGTGTTTTTTGTTTTATGTTATTTCATCATTTTTTTATTTTTAATTTTGTAAATGGCGTCCGCGGAAGATCAGCGTCGTGGTGTACGCCCGACATATGCTGAGCGGAGACCATTTTGGTAACAAAATGAGTAGTATGCATTTTTGTTTTTGTATTTTCCGGACCGTTATTTTGCTTACCAAATAAACGTTTTTCTTTCTTTCTTTCATTTAGAAAAACTGATATTTTTAGGAAGTGCTACAAAAACAAAATTAAAGAAGATACATAATTTTAACACATTTCAAATATTCCAAAAATTATTCGATATGAGTAACTATCGACATTTTTCATCCGATACCGAGTAATATCGATGCTTTACAGCCGATACTGTATCGAAACCTCAGCGGTATCGATTCATCCCTACTCGTAAGCCACGGTGGGGACGTATATGAGCTGTGATTAACTACATATGGGGTACTTGTATCGGGGTATTCAACAAGGAAATAATTAAGTTATCAAAAGTCTGTCCATAAGTCTTCATCTTATTAAATAACTAGCTTTCTGCCGGCGGCTTCGCCTGCGTGGATTTCGGGATTGGGTTTATAGAGGGTTAAGGGTCATAGCTTTTGCCCACGGCTACATATGCGCGGAAGTCGATTTATGGCGCGAAGGTTTTATCGCGCTTCCCGTGGGACTATCCGTTTTTCCGAGATAAAAAATACCGCGAAACCTTGCTCAAGAACCATTCTATCTATTGATGAAAACCGTATGAAAATCTGTGCAGTAGTTTTTGAGCGATTATTGCGATAGCCTTTATTGCGCATCCCGTGGGATCTGTCGATTTTTCCGGGATAAAAAGTAGCCTATGTTACTCGGGGATAATGTAGCTTTCCAAAGGTGAAAGAATTTTTGAAATCGGTCCAGTAGTTTCGGGGCCTATTCATAACAAACAAACAAATCTTTCCTCTTTATAATATTAGTATAGAAAACAAATGTAATGTGTCGTATACGTGCCCAGGTAGCCCGGGAACCCCTGGAAAGCCCAGCATTCAGCGGGCATCGCGCCCGGCGCCAGCGCGTACCGCGGCGACGTGTACACCCACCACACGGGCAGCCCCAGCACCGAGTACTGCTTCGTCTTGATCTGGTACAGCTCGGTGCAGCGGGTCGATATCACTTGACCACCTGGAACAGTACATTACTGCAGCGGCCAGCAATAGAGGCATAGGGTAGACGACTACAACTGATTATGGCCGTTTTTATACTATAATTATCTGATTTGAGCAATTTATATCTAATGAAAGTATGTCAATATAGAAATTTCAGTTTAATTACTAAGTTATATTGTTTTTAGATTTCTAAAAAATGAGCAATTATTATTTACTTAATTCTAATGAAACGAACACATTTCTAGCATTCTCGCATTAAATGTAACATTTTTTTTATATAGAAAGTATACCTATAAACGTACAAATAACAAAGTTATTTTAAAATTTGTTTATACGCTCATACAAATTAGGCGAGTTTACTGAGTTATGACGTCACAATTGCAGTGTTTTTAGTATGGAGCGTTTTTGAGCGACCCGCGACAGCGCCGCAAACATGGCGATGTATCTTCAAAAGTAATAGGTGCAGGTGTACTGTTGGTTCTACAATATTTCTCACTTAAAAGAGTACTCTTATTATATACAGAATTTAAAAAATTGTCATCTACCCAATTGATGGACGAACGTGTACATGTGGGCCGAGCCGAAGCCGAGCCACACATACGTAACTCCATCAGTGCCTAGTTGTGGCCAAGGCTTGTATAGTATTTTCTCAAATAATGCGCGGAAATTAAAACTAAGTAGTACCAAGCAGAACTTTTATTTGAAAATACAGTTATTGAATGTACAATTATTGAAATGTAAAGTGGACTTTTCAAACTCAATGACCAAGAATGAACAAAACTTTTCACGCACCAAAGGATTCGTTTGTTTTTTTTTTTTCATTATAAAACAGGTCTTTTTTGCAAGCCAGTTCGCTATTTAAATAAAACTCTGATAAGTTGCCTCCTTGGTTTGCCATTTTTCGGAGCAACAAATCGTTCCATTTTTAAAATACACGATAGATATGAATTTACATGTATATTTATTTGGCCGCTAAAACACGACAGATATGGATTTTCATACATTTTTTGCCGGCCGCTGCTAGCATGTATTTGGCCAGTACAGCAATTTCGATTTATCTCGAAGAAGCTTGTCAAAATAATGCTCAAATTTCCAAGCATGTTTGAGAAAAAGTTATTTCATTATATCAATAACGTTTCACAGTGTGTCTGAGGTTGCATACATGCACCGCACGCTTTACAGAAGGATAAAATAAGATTAATGCAGTGAAAATCAGAGCTCTTTCGAAGAAGCCATAAACGGAAAAGAAACATACATAATCATATAGAACTAACGTATTCACTTATGGATTTTTTTTTAACTAATTTTGTAATATGTATTTATATTATTTTAGCAAAAAAACAAAACTTTTATGTTCTTTAATAATAAACGGAATTTTAATTTACAGTATTAGTTTTATATGAAACATCTAGTTTCTAGATTTTTAGGGCTCCGTAGCCGAATGGCAAAAAAAGGAACCCTTAAATTTATAGATTCGTCATGTCTGTCTCTCCGTGTGTCACAGCCTTTAAATATGACAGACGAACATTCGCAGAATTTACGTCAAATTTGCGAAAAGTAATACGATACGGTTTGAGGTGTCGTTGTAATCATCGTAAATTTGACGTTTATTTTGCGAATGTTCGTCTGTCAAATTCAAATCATCGTTGTCATTTGAGGCTTTGTCATGTCAAAATTAATATCGTTCGTTCGATCGTCCATTGAAATGTTTTAAACGATAGTAACTAAGAGTAGGATATGACACGATATTATTGAACATACGTTTTTAAGAGTACACCTCAAGCAACTGAATAAGAATGTACAAATACCTGCAGATTCCAACGCGTAGTCCACGAGGCCGGTTTTGTCAGCGTCGTACACTTGCAGCATGCTGGCTACAATCTTCCTCACTGCTTCAGCGTCAAAGGACGCGCCTTCGCGGCGAACCTCCACTTCTTTCACGTACAACCTAACTTGCTCCGATATCAACTCAAGCTGCCTTCGCTCAAACACGCCCAGATACTCCTGGATCATCCTCCGAATTTTATCCTCGTCCATCTCCGGTTTCCAAGAACTCATCAACCGCTCATGTATCTCCTGACTCAGATTCTGCATCTCTTCCTTCGACATATAGTGCTTGTCGAAGTACGCCTTCAATCTCCCCGCCAACACTTCACTTCGATCGTCCACAGATAAAATATTAATGACATTCTGCTGCAGATACCTCAAGGAGTACTGCTCTATTTGGGCTTCGAAATTGTCGAACTTGGCCAGTTTTTTATCAAAGCCTCTCAGTTTCGTGTCAACGTTCAACGCCCAGTCTTCTAAAGCAGACATTCTCCGAGACAGATCAGGGTCGTTTACTATCTGAGGCGATTTATACGAGTCCATGACTTGCTTCTCTTGGGGTAAAATTTGGTCGGCATAACTATAACCTGAAAACAGAGACAGCCTTTATAATAAATGTCTACTTGTACCTCTGTCCTTCCCACATAATCACCTATTGACTTTACAATTGATTTGCAACTAATGAAATTAAACAGGGAAGGACAGAGTAAAGATAGAGAAAGAGCATATAAATAATGTCAACTCACCTGAAAGTGTGTCCCCACTGGTTGGCCACTTTCTATAGGTGATAAGACCTCTATCCTTCCCCGAATTTCAAAAGCATATCGAACAACTATTCACAGGGAAGAAATATGTGGGGGATTAAATTGTGAAAAGAAACACGTTTATGCATACAAAAAAATATATTTAAAGAGTAGCGTAAAGCGATACAAATTAATAGTATTGAAATCATATTAATTTCTTAATCAATATATTACTAAAACGGCACCCACACCTTGGAACATATGACAAAAAAAAAAAAACAGTTTAATACTATGTTAGCTTATTGTGACGACAATTTTGTCTTACCAAAAATTATATTGTAAAAATTTGCCAATCACTTCTGTATTTAATTTTTTTAGACTGCGTTTAAGTATTTACATTCTACTTTAGACAATAAAAGCACTTCACACAATAGTATGATATAAAAAAACTAGGAGATTAAAATATATTTTAGACTTATTTCGTTACTTCCTATATTTATAAAGACTGTATTTATATATAAGGAAAATTGTGCAGTACTTGTCCATAAAAATAATACTTTTCATTGTAAAATGTTATATATTCCTGTTATAACAAAAACCATTATGAAAAAACCACAAACTGTCTGTTCATTGTTCAGTCTTGGTAATCAATATTTCTTGTATCTACAATAAGTTATAAAATTTTGGTTTTCCTTTTTTATATATTCACAAGGACAGGTACATTTGTTTTCGATTACTTAATAAAAAAAACTTTATGACTAGTAGGTTAGTCTTATTTTTATGTGATAAAAATCATAATTTAAAACTTTAAAGCTAACAACAATTAGAAAATAATTTGTACCAAAGACAATATGTAAACAATCCCAATAAAACCTTTTATTATGGCCACATTGTAATAAAACATAATCATCAATTTATATATTTTAGTATTATTAAAATAAAATAATAATCATCAAATAAAAATAAATAAGAAAATTAATATTTGACGGTGGAATGGAAATTATTACTATTATTAAATATATTTAATCATAATTGCACATAATTAAAATTCAATTATCATTGCTTAGTTTCAAACACCACGTAAACATACGAACAATTGGATCATTTATATAGCATTTCTATATGCGAGAAAATGTTCATAGTTACTTAACGTCCGTACCATAGCCATCGAAACATAATATGATAAAGCGATTTATGACTTTGAACTGTCAAAATACGAAGGAAAATTTTCAAAATGACGGTTTCATCACACAATAACTTTATCATTTCTTATTGTTGGTACGAAGGCCGGCTTTTATTACTTAGATACTTATTAGAATTCAAGGAATATAACATAAACTTATATTCGTAAGTATGAAGCATTACACTTCCATTAAGTATTGTCATGTCTATTTAAAGTTACATGGTGTTAGAATATCAGCCAAATTAAATAAATTAATTCTCATTGTATTATATATACAATTAAATCAACAAAGCAAACCGGGAAGATTATTTTTGTTTAACAAAAATATAAAAACTACATTTTTCTTGAGAAAAAGGATAGTTGAAATTTTAAAAAATCATTTTGTTTTAGAAAGCTTATTAATATTTTTGCTTCTTTCGGTATCAAATCAAAGTTACTGGATTTGACATTGGAACAGTTCTAACCTTAATTAGTATAAAAAAAAACATATATGTCTTAATTATGTCAATTCTATTTTAAGTACATAATACATTTCGAATGTTTGCACAGAGAAAATTAAATATCAATAGATTTTAAATTATGTTTAGTTTTTTCTAACTGATGTTATTATCGTCACTAAATGGCGATTTGACGAATTTAGGCAAGAAAAAATGCACATTAACATAATGACATTAGAACATCAAAGAACTAGATCAGTAGGTAAATTAGCGACGTTTTTGTGAAACTTTTGATTGATTATACAACTCGTCTGCAAAATTTATGTAATGCAAGTGATTTTAATTTATTTATAATTAATTATATTTGCAACAAATACAATTTTCATCGGAAACTTTATTGTAATTTCAAAATAATTAAACGCATAGTAAATTGGTGTAAATTGCAAAGGAAACGTACACCAGACTACAGAGAAATATATTACAACTGTACGTAGAACGTACGAAATGAGAATAGTTTTTCTTCATTTTGTGCATATGTAGAAACATATTTAACTTTCCAGATGCAAACATGTGGAAGTAGTTGCAAGTTGTCATCCTATAATGCCGCGCCAAAACCTACGCATCTCCTCGAAACAGCTTTCCGCAACAACTTTCATATATTCAGACGCGTCCGACACTCGATTCTCGACAATGTCTTTGTACTCTCTGTACGTCTTCACCATCTCTGGCATATTGTCGCTTATGTCTGGCAACGTTATGTTGATGTCTGGCATCGATATGTCGATTCTGGGCAGAGAAATACTGGGCAGCTGGATTGCGGAGAACTCAGATAAATCTAGTTGGAAATCGGTAAAGTTCGGTATAGCTAGGTGATCCCAGTTTTCATATGTATAGTGCGCTGGAAGAAATATTTTTATTTACGAAGTATTCTTTAAACGCTATAATATTGCTACGCGCACATAATTATGACTTTTAATAGATGAATTAAAATGACAGCTTCTTATTGTACAATGACAGTTGGGCATTGTTCACTGACAGCTGGTCATTGTTCACTGACAGTTGGTCATTGTTCACTAACAGCTGGTCATTGTTTACTGAAAAATCGTCTAAAATCTATAAATCTTATCCATCAAATTAAAATTTTATAATTGACAATCAAGAAACAAATACATACATGATTAGTAGACAAACTTACATATGACTTCTACCTGGGATATTAACAGCCAGTTGTCATTAAAATGTAAGATTTTACGTTAATCTTTTATTTATTCTGTATTTTGACAATAACCTATTACAAATTCCTTTTCTCTATGTTCGAGATTTATCTTGGCGCCAAAAAGGCATAAGTAACTGAGGCTAATAATCATGTAATGGCATTATTTGTTCATTGTTATCCGTTACTACCAACTTTTCTTATATTTTATTTAGGGGTTTCTTACATAGTTAGCATTGTGAATAAATTGGTCCATATATAAATTTGTACAAAGTAAATTTAATAACTGTGATTAAAAATGGATAATAAATTTAAAAATTCAAGAAATATCCGGCCTTATTTTTTAAATAAAACGGCAGATGAAACCTTTTTCTTTGTATCTTCTTACCTGGCGCAATTTTGATTCAGCGTTTTTTAGCGTCGGTTGGTGAGTTTAGATTAGATAGAAACACTATTTTATGAATTAATAGTAACATACACTATATCGTTGCATACGAGTCATTCTCGAGAAATTAATTTCTTTACAAATATTTGAAGAAAGATTACAGAAATTTGAAAGATCACCAAGGTAATTTACTGACGAATATTTTGCGTGACTTGAGTGACACGAGTAATAATAGTTATTTACACTATCAATGTGGGTTTGAAATTAATTTTATTAATGAAATTAGTTTCAATAATTAAATAAATAAAGTTGTAGATAATAGTTTATCTTAGAGGTTTCTAAACTATTTTGATTTCATAGACCACTTTCAAAATTTTGCTGGGTTTGCTGGGACACCCTGCAGTAACATAACTACAAATTCCTAAATCTCGAAAAAAAGTGGAGATTAGATCTATCCACAACAAAAAGTCGACAAGACTTGAAGACAAGAGTATGCATGTTTTTGGATGATTTGTAGCACAGCTTGGATAATATAATTTATTTACTTTCTTGTTCTTATTCAATACAACTTGAATATCCATTGCATGCAAGCAGTCGCCTTAGTGAAATGTAGAGGCATGGTTAGATGGCGTTGTTCAAGAAAAGGGTTAGTTGTTTCATTAAACAGATTCATTATCACACTCAGTTAACTGAGACATGTAGGCCAAGCTTGGGTACAGTGCGACAAGCCTTTTATTGAATGTCGAACACCGTACATTTTTTAATTATGAATTAAAGTATTCAGGAGTTCTGTTTTACTTCTTAATATAGTTCCAATAGGGAAGATGCAATATTTTTATTTTTATGCTCATTTTAAAGAACTCCACGTAGAATAGACCACGAGTATATAAAAAAATGAAAAGACTGTATATTACTAAAAAAAAAAAAGCGGTTTAAAATAGTCAATTTAAATTTTCGCGCGGAAACGGAGCTATAGTTCGTATGACGTCACTCCTGTCTGTCATTGTCACTGGCTCACTGATTGTAATGCACGTGTCATTGCTGCTTTATACTCTGTCCATTATATTATTTTCTTTGACAGTTTAAGATATTTTGAAATCAGTGATGAACTCGCAAGTTACCGATTCGATTAAAACAGAATATCGATTATTTTAAGAAGAACTTTTATCGATTTAATGCAGCGATATTATTTTTATATAAATATTAAATTCGTTTATCTGGTTTTTTCAAATACATAAAATAAATTGTCATATATTGTCTATGGGGCTGTTAGGCAACGGAGTTGTGAGGAGTGACGTTAGATGTGTTCATTAAATACGGCTACGCCGTTTTGTTTGTCATTTGCCATACAACGCTTGTACACATTCATTGCTCATTGTGTATGTTTTACAATATAATAAGTTGGTGAGTATTTATATTCCTCCTTATCAATACGTACAGTCTACAGTAGAGCTTAATTAAGTTCTCAATGTGCCGAAAGGAACTGTGTTATAAAAGTTGCAATCGATGGGCACAAATTAAAGGGAAGCAGCAAGAAATAACACAACGCGCGTTTACAGCAAATAAAATGTTGCAGTTATTAACTAGCGCGTGTGGTGATGTGACGCCTGAAAACTGGGCGAGTGTTGTACAGAGGACAAAAAAATTAATAATGTCTGATTGGGATCGAGATGTTGCAATTGATAACATGATGGCACAAGAATTGTTATTTATGTAACAGAGGACTCAACTGACGAGTCTAGTGTAATTTACGAAGAAGAATCTGATGAATCTATGTAATAAATAATGTAAATAAATTACTTGTTTAATTTTATATTATATATTTGGCGAATTACCCAATTGGGGTAATTCGCCAAATATATAAAATTTTGCCTAACTTCCTTGGCATGTGTAAAACTTTATTTTTTCGTATATTTCTGATCCATTTAAGAAAGATTTCCTTTTTCTCTCTTAAATGGATCAGAAATATATGAAAAAATAAAGTTTTACACATGCCAAGTAAATTAGGCAAATTTTATATTTTTGGCGAATTACCAATTACCTAGCTAGTTTGTTAAAAAATGGTATGTATGTGATTTTCTAAGTATTCTTGATTATAATTCTTGATTTAAACTTGACGTAGATGTTATTAACTACATATGCGTTTTAATATTAAAATTCACATACCTATAAATAATGTAAGGTAGCTGTCGAGAAGGAAATAAATAAATTTACAAATATTTGATTTGAGACATTTATCGATTTATCTGATTTCAAGAACTGCTTATTGTCTGTGGTAGTTTGTTATGCACAGAGCACTTCACTATGTGGGCGTTACCCGTCTAGAAAGTATATTATTACTGTAGTACTATAATTTGAAAATAGAAACAATATTTCATACGCGCGATCTGTCAAAAAGAAAATAACATAATGGACAGAGTATAGTTGTTTTTGCATTTATCTCGACTTTCAAGGTATTATTATGTAAAAATTTACAATGGACTATCCATCAACATCAGGTGATCATAACTGTGCCATTGATACTCCGAAAAAAAAGCCGTGTGGACGTATGTTTTGTGCCAATGTGTCCATCTTCATTTTCATTTATTTCCCAAAGACTATCATTCGATGCTGTGATGACCACTTTGACGCAAGTCGGCGGATATAATTATTGTAAACTTAGTTAATCTGCTTGTACACAAAAGAAACAGTTACCTACCTAACACTTACCCAAACTATTCAATGTCTTTTTGTTTAGTCCCTTTCATTTCTACACTTAACTCTGCACTTTCGACAAAAAATGTCACTACCATGTCAACATTAACTTTTGGCAGAGTCCTAGGATCTGCTTTGGCAAACCCAACTTCCAATTATATTCATAAAACGCAATTAATTTTGGTTTAATTGTTCCCCTTTACTACAACTTATAACCTCAAATAAGTTGTCAGGAGTGACATCACTGAACGCTGATTGATGTTTTAAATCCGTTCCATTTCACATTACTTTTGTTGCGTAATAATTGTTAAAAAACAACATTATTTTAAATATAAACCTTGCAGTGTACTTTTATATTTTTTTAGCATTTTAATAACATTTTCATAAATATTATAATTGCATGTTCCCCATTTAGACCACAAGCAAAAAGATTTTATATCGAGTTGAGACTTACAGCAGTATCCGAATAGAGGCAGCAGCAGCAGCAAAAACCAGGGCCAGAGACGCTTACGTTCACGAACTTTCTCCTTCACACCTTGGTAGGCGTATACGTCCGTCTGACCAACGTGATTTGGTGTTATCTGTGGATAGAAAGTAGTAATATACGATTAAGAGAGAAATTCTTCAGCTTTCATTACATACTGGTCCGTGATAAGTTTGCAACCAAGTTACTTAGGGTTTAGTTTATTTGGCTGGGCTCCACCGCACTTAGCCCAGATTGGGCCATTGTGCGTCCTTCTCCTGCGTCTGCCTCTTTCCTATTCCATCCATCCCAGTTACTCCCAGAACACCAGCAGCTTCCGTGGGCTGCTGCATGCTTCTGGCAGGGACGCCGAGGAATGGAGAAGTTTCTCCCGTTAGTCGGCCACACTTGCACAATCCATAAGAACATGCTGTGGCGTTTCGTCAGCCTCCATGCACCCTCTGCACAAGGGGCTGTCTGTTATACCAATTGTGTACAGGTGTTTGTAGTGATGTGCCGAGTCGCTGTTTTGGTGGATCGAGTCGATTCGAGTCAGGGTATACGGTATTCGAATCAGGACTCGATTCCTTGATTCGAGTCCAGTACTAGAATTCTATGTTTGGTATTCGAATATTTCTAGCCTCGAGTCTGATTCCTAGACTCGAGTCTAGGAATTCGAGCCTGGAAATTCTAGTCCAGTCCAGAACTAGAGTCTGATCGTTTCCATTCCAAAGTGCAGGTGGTTTCTATTTATGGTTGGAATTATATCCTCAGGAAAACAGACTTCGATTACTCACCGTTTCAGTGACAGTAGTGACAGTTGTGGTGATGATTGTTTTCACCATAGTGTAAATCCAGTAGAATGGAGCAGCAGACGCTGATGCTGCCTGAGATAATAAACTCGCTGTAACAAAATCAATTAATGGTTAATATAATGAAAAATAACTGTTGATTTCCTTATTTTCTCTTTGTTAATTCACTGTTATTTAATAATTATTCGACTAGAGGAAGATTCTATATCAGGGATGTGTGCTTGGGACTTTAGTCTTTTCCGTTTCCACTACAAAACTGCAGTGTTTGCATTAAGGGTTGGATAGGTTCGTTACCTAACTGCAAATGAGCAAATTATAAAAAAAAATATAATAATAAAAAATAGAATGTTTATATTACTAATGGCTAGTATTATTGTAATTAAGCACATTGACGGAAAGAAAATTCCGGCGTGAGTCGCAATGCTGAATGTTTACATAGTCAATAGAAAAAAAAATATATTAACTATAAACATTCGTGCATGCATTGTTTTTTGTAAAGTTTTTCAAATCAGAAGTGACACAGTATGATAGTGACCGCATGACGCCTCTTTACAACAATAACGTGGTATTGTTTAAAGTACAATTTCACAGGAAAGCAATTTCAAATAATTTTGTGTAGGCAAATTCTAAAATATTCATAATATTTCCATAGGAAAACAATTAAATTGCTGCAGTAATTAATTGTTCTCTAAAAATAAGACCCCAGTTCAATTTAAAATAAGTAATAAAACTGGTTTAAAAAAACACAGAAGCTTTGATGAGATATCATTCTTGTACACAGGCGAAGAAGTCCTTGGGTCGGCTACTATCAATTAAAAAATTAGATAGATTTGACAATATTTTTCATAAAAAGATACTTCACATTTTATTCAGTTTAATTTTTTATTTTTGTAGCTGATGATGATCATTATACTACTTTTTGAAATATACGTGATATTATTTTTGAAATATGTATATTATACGGGAGATACTTGCCTCTCGCAGGTGCTCGGTCGGTGTAGGGATACTTGTGCGGCCGCCCGAAGATCCTGGTTCGAATCCTGCTCGCCGCCGAGGCGATCGAAGAATACACGGATATAAGTAGGCGAGTTATCCACCAGCGCTGCTCCGCCATGCGCACGCCACCGTTACCTTGGAGGTACGTGCTTTCATCGTCCGAGCTTTCTACCGTCTGAAATACAAAAGATTTTCATCTAATAAAAATCTAGTAAATAATTTAATGGGTCACCTGAAGCTGCTTTTCAAAAATTCACAATTACAAAAGATCTGTAGCATATTAGTTATTTATGCAACTGTTGTATAATCAGGGGTATTAAAACACGAATGTGGGTTTATCACACGAGGCGTAGCCGATTGTGATAATAGTATCACACGAGTGTTTTAATACCTAATTATAATAGTTGCATACAAGACTTTGTCTACAATCATGACGTGAATCCTCTATAAAAGATTCTCATACCATAGTGTGTTACTGTGTTGTAAGAACTATGTGAATTCAAGAAAAGTCTAATTGCGAAGCATGTAAAATAAACAAACCTTAATAAGTAAAAGAATTATTTATTGTAATAATTATATACATTTTGGATCATACAATTATTGAAATGCACTTGAACATTTGCACCTTCTTGAATGTTGGCAGATCCTGATGTACATACTTGGAATATTTATATTCACCACTTCATTATTTCTATTTTCTATAGAACTTAAAATTTGATTTGACACGTGGATTTTGTTGGATATGTCATTGCATGAGAATGTTCTTTTTTTGAAATTCATAATATCACTCGTTTGGATGATATAATGATCATAATATCATTGAGTGTTTTAATGTTGGCAATAAGCTAATTGTTATAGGTTCTTTTATAGAGGATTAATAGCATGATAGTAGATAAAAGAATATGAGAGGGTTCAAATTAGTCTGCAAGCTGTGATAAATTAGCAGCATCCAATATAAAAAACAGTGAAATCTTGATAAATCACAGCTTCTATACATCCACACCGAGGGTCATCATATTAATCAAATTAGAGCGAATAGCCTCAGTCAATCATTCTAGTGCCAGTTCTTTTATATTCTTCACAGATGCTTGTGGGATGCTATACCGTTTTCGCGATGAACAAATATCCTTACTCAGTACTATAAACAAGACATTCGTACATGGCGGGATTAATGCTTTCCAATTAGAGAAAGAGTGCCGAAACAACAGCGTCATTGAGTGACATTGGGACCACTGCAATATGATTGTATGAAATTATATCACAATGACAACGCTACCATATGACTATGTGGGGCCAAATCGCAGTGATATATTAGCACTACTATATGGGACCCAGTCTTAGTAACATGTTGGCACTGCAATAATAATAACTGTGGGGCCAAATCATACTAACATATTGACACTGCTACCATAAGACTGTGTGAGACAAACCATGCCGCATTGATATTTTGTATACAGTTACATTAATATTGCAACTACGAACGGGCCAGCCAGTTTACTAGGTAGATGTTCAGTTAAAAACTGTAAAATTCTTGCTTCAAACATACTCGTGTACCTATTGTTTGATACTACCTCGACCCCTCCTCTGACAGGGCGAGTGCTATCAGTTAAAAGCCGATAGGCGTTTTGCCCGGCCAAAGGCATTAGGCAGTGTGTAGTTGGTAGACTGGCTGCCAGAGTCCAACATAACCACCCGCCATTGACCGGGTGCGGGTGGTATCTGGTGGTCGTCCGAGCACCAAGGGGTTATTAAGACAACTACAAGAGTATCGAGTAATAAAAAATATTGTGTGATATGTTGGCAATGCTGCAACATAGTTAGAAATTATCTGACAGCGACATTTTGGTACCACTGTATATATAATAGAGTGGCATCTCACCGTAAACCGCTTCCTGGTGGCGCTGGTTTTCCAGGTGGTGCGCACGTCCACCTCGTCGACACTGGTGTTGGGCCCGAGCAGCCGGAATTGAGACAGCGAACGGCGCGACATATTCGGAACCGCCACCAGCCCTGGAGCTAGCTCCACGCGGTCTTTAGACAACGGCGAGTATGTGTAGTCCGTCTTGGGATATTTGCTGGGGAGATGGACAGATATACATATGGTTATACATCTTAATAACACATAGGCTGCAATTAATAAAAATATACGCCACGATAATATAAGCTACTCCATCCTTGTCGCCCTATTGTATAAGTTCCGCAATGGAAATCATAAAATTTATAAATAAACTCCATATAGTGAACCTATTTAATGAAAAACTTTTTAAAACGTAGAATTTGCTAACATTTTTATTAACATATTTAGTTATCCTAGTATTGGAACATTCTTTATAGCGTAGCAACCACTCTCAATAGAGAAACAATGCATCGCTATTTTGATCGCAATAAACTTTTTTACTTCATGGACCTTTAAACACGTTACTGATAGAGAGTCGTAAATATTTCATGCAATAGGATTCTTAGAGATATGATCATTTATTGCTTAGCACGTGTTTATTTACTGGACTTCTTACTATCGTCTTATTGCTATGGGTTAGGTTAGGTTAGGTTTTTGTTTTGTATTCTTAGTTGCGTTTGAATTTTCGAATTGTAAAGACAGATCGATCTATAGTCTGGTGTCAATCTAATGCACAACGAAATGACCGGGGCCAATCTTAAGCGGTAGATTTAATCAGTGCATACAAAAATGTTTTACATGTAGTTTACACATTTGGCGGCTACTGCTCAACGGACCGCAGGTTCGATTCCCGCACGGTACAGATATCTATGACCCACAAAAATCTGGTGGATATGTATGGGATAGATTTTATATTTGTGACTGCATCCACGACACAGACTAAAAATCTTAGTGTGGGGCAACGGTTTAAAAAATCTTTTTTACATTATTATTTTATCGATTGTGAACCCGCAAATAAACACAAAACATTAGTATGACATCCGTATTCTGTATACTACGGTGTTTGTGTGTAAGGAATGTCCAAGTGTGGTGTAATAATTTTTATATACTTTCATTGTATTGTAATGATAATATAATGAGAATAATGCGTATACTTAAAGGTTTAGTTTCGTAAAATTAATAAAATATATATTTCTTTTAATATTATGCTGGTGGATTGATGTAGCCATTAAGGTAAGCTGATAATAGAAATAAAATATGTCTATTATATGTAAATGGCACAACGAAGGTAACTATTATTCCATTGTAAAGCCAAAGTATAATTTACCTTAAAAGCGTCGTATAGCTGAGGCCTTCACACATGATCGGACACGATCAATATAAATGTAGACACAACAGTAAAAATATACGTATACGAAACAGAAATTAACACAAGCCGTTATTAACTTAAAAATATACACTTAGCACAGACATTGAAAACACTTTCGACTTCTGTAAAAATGTTTACAATCAAACACTTTGTTCGATCATCGGCGATGCGCCGACGCCACTAGACGCCACTGTTTGACATTTGCGTGCACGCGTGTTTCAAATATAGCACTTTATATTCGTTTCGAGATGTGGTCTCGTCTACTTCGTTTTGGGAAGAAGCAATGCGGCGTCACTGCGATCGTAATACAGCAGAATTAAAGTACCTACTTAAACATTGCAGTTAAGTTGTGGTTGATCATAATTGTTGATGGAGACCTCAAGTTATTTTGTTAATTAATCGTTGTCACGTTGACAACGTAGTTTTATTAAATATTAATCGTAAATGTGATAATGACACAAATACAATTTCCAAGTCAAAAAGTATATATTTTATTACGATTCGTTGAATAGTATATGTTTGGTATTCTGAATTTATTTATAATTTATATAAAGGAAAATTATCCACAAAAAAAACCGATAATAAAATACCGCCTTCTAATATGTACTGTCATCAACAAATCAAGTTTTATATTTGTCCGCCAAAAACAGTCGCTATTACAGAACCAAACAGGTCAAAACCGTCACGTTGCTATGTGTACGATTGTACATACTTAAAAGTAAAGAAATAATATTTTAATTACTTACTTTGAGTAATTTTAATTGCTCAATTATTGATACATATTTATTTAATATTTATAAACAGTTATATATACAACTTTTTTGAAGTCAGTTAAAAAGGAATATAACAGGAATAGTCATTCAAGTATTATTTAGTAAACTTTATTCAAAATTAATTTGATGACTCAAGTTTTGAATATAACAGTTTATCACTTACGTTTTAAGTGGGTATCTAATTTCGAGATTAGAAATCCAAACCTTCTGATGAAATAACGTACTCGATATTTTTACACAAATCCAACGGTTTAAATAACTTCTACACTACAAATACCTGTCTCACTGCGAAGTAACATTTCCAATAGTTTAAACTTGAACCAATTTGCATAGATAAATGAGATAAGTGAACGACAAAGTTATCGGTAAAGTCAAGAGTATGAATCAATTTACTATCTTTAAACAAGAAGTGTAGCAATGTTACAGTCAACATTGTGATAAGAAATGAATAAATTAATTATTTAATTTTCGAGAGGCAAGATAGCTTGGTCATTGACAAGTTGCGGCTGATATGACTCCAGGCTCCATTGTTCGGAGTTAATTGCTAAATTCTAAAAACTTCTGTGTAATAATTTTATATACAAGACATCATATGAAATACTAGCTGTGCCAGTGACTTCGTCCGCATGGAATAATTATTTTGAGCATCATATTTATTTTTGCAAACAACTACCTCGGCTGTTACCCGATCTTGACAACGTGACATATCCAAATTTGATTATCATAAAAACGATTCTAGTGGGTTAACATTAAAAGATAGACATATACTGTCGCGGACATTTTTTTAGATCATTTTAAGAGGAATAATTCTTTCATACATATTTTTTTGGTATCTAGAACCGTTGTCGCAGCGTATGCAACGGAAGTCCTCAAAGATGAAAAATTTTCCCCGTTTTCTCCACATTTTCCATTATTTCTTCGCTCCTATTAGTCGCAGCATGATATTATGTAGCTTAAAGCCTTCCTCGTTAAATGGGCTATTCAATAAAAAGAATTTTTCAATTCGAATCAGGAGTTCCAGAGATTAGCGCGTTCAAACAAACAAACAAACTCTTCAGCTTTATAATATTAATATATATTAATCCCGACTAATATTATAAACGCGAAAGTTTGTATGTATGGATGTTTGTTTCTCTTTCACGAAAAAACCTCTGAATGCATTTTAATGAAACTTTACAATAAAATAGCTTATACGTCAGTACAACATATAAAGATATAGTTCTGTGAGCTGTTTAAAATATTAAGACAAGTGTCAAATGAGTAGTAAAAATCTACATTCTGTGCAGACAAGTCGCGAGCACGAATTAATGTTTATATACGGCTGGACCGATTTTGATGAAATTTGTTGTGTGTATTCCGAGGGGTTTGAGGATGGTTTAGATTCACAATACTATTATTATTCTCATCATCACTATGGGCAATCGCACTAACAAATCGCAGCTGAAACCAAACCAAATCGTTCCACTCAACCAATCCGAGGGCTAGAATATCACGTCATCAAACAGATGACGTGATATTGTGGCGTTCGGATTGGTTAAGCCGAACGGTTCGGTTGCGATTTATTAGTGCGATAGCCCCTCAGGTCATCTAGATATTGTTTTTTGACATTTGAGATGTGGAACAGGACAACGTCTGTCGGGTCAGCTAGTATCTTTGTGTGTGATGTGTACCTATATTGTTGTAAAATGCGTTCACTGGTTTTTACGTGTAAGAGTAACAAATATCTATAACTAATAGATAATAGTATAACTTTACTAGGGATATTAATTTGTCGTCGGCAATTTAAATGGTTAAGATTAATTCAAATGAATAGGACAATTAATAGTACATTACTGCAGCGGCCAGCAATAGAGGCATTGATGGACGAACGTGTACATGTGGGCCGACGCGAAGCCGAGCCGCACATACGTAACTCCATCAGTGCCGAGTTGTGGCAAAGGCTTGTATAGTATTTTCTCAAATAATGCGAGGAAATTAAAACTAAGTAGTACCAAGCAGAACTCTTATTTGAAAATACAGTATTGAATGTACATTATTGAAATGTAAAGTGGACTTTTCAAACTCATTGACCAACAATGAACAAAATTTTTCACGCGCCAAAGGATTCGTTTGTTTTTTTTTTTCATTATAAAACAGGTTTTTTTTTCAAGCCAGTTCGCTATTTAAATAAAACTCTGATAAGTTCTTGATTTGCCATTTTTTGGAGCAACAAATCGTTCCATTTTTAAAATACACGATAGATATGAATTTACATGTATATTTATTTGACCGCTAAAACACAACAGATATGGATTTTCATACATTTTTTTTCCGGCCGCTGCTTGCATGTATTTGGCCAGTACAATTTCGATTTATCTCGAAGAAGGTTGTCAAAATAATGCTCAAATTTCTATGAGTGTTTGAGAAAAAGTAAATTTTTCACTAAGAACTATATGTACGAAGAAAACCTAGAATTAGGTTACTATAAAATAATATAGCAGTGACTCATAAAACTTCTATATATATAAATCTGGCACATAACTATATGGGATTTATTTAGCAGTTATTGCAAAGAATATTTAACAAACAGTTACATTAAATTAATAAGTAAATATGTTATTCTGTCTAAATAGTAATAAGTTATCCTGTTTAATTTTATTTAATCAAAATTAAAATAAAAAAATCGTTCAAGTACAAACCAAAATGTCATCACTTCCTCGATCGTTTCCACGTCAGTTACAGTAAGAAAATTAGTCATCTTGTGAGTTTATGTCAAATATGCAGTCAAATAAGATAATATTATTAATATTTTTCGTTTAGATTAAATAAAAATTATGTCAACGTATCTCCAGCCAGCTGGAAAGTAACTCTCGAATCGTAATAACCAATTTGTCAATTTTATTTGTTTACCCTCAAATTAAATTGATAGTTTCGCAGCGCATTTGATATTCATTGTAGATTTACCTTCAATAAAGGATTAGTATATGTGGTGTCTTTTTATTATTTTTGTTTAGTATTAACATTTTAAGGAATAAATCTACTTTAACACAAGTGTAATGGTTAATTTTATGATGTTAATACATTCTGATGTATATGACGACGTTCTTAGTCGAGTGTTTGGTGTAGTGGTTTCAAGGAGTCGCTATTTCTGAGGTCCCGGGTTCGAGTCCCGGTGGGGGCAGATTTTTGCGAGATGAGTGCGAGCTAACCATGGTTGTTATAATATATTTCTACCAAATTTATTTAAATATGCATACATAACACAAGCCTTACAGAGCTTACTTTTGGGCTAGGCTAATTGGGTAGACGTATTTTTATTTAAATTCTATATTTAATAATAGTACAATTTTAAGTGAGAAATATTGTAGAACCGACAGTACTCCTGCACCTATTACTTTTGAAGATACATCGACATGTTTGTGGAGCTGTCACGGGTCGCTCAAAAACGCTCCATACTAAAAACACTGCAATCGTGATGTCATAACTCAGTAAACTCGCCCAATTTTGTATGAGCGTATAAACAAATTTTTTAAAAAATTTCTTTATTTGTACGTTTATAGGTATACTTTCTATATAAAAAAATGATACATTTAATGTGAGAATGCTAGAAATGTGTTCGTTTCATTATTATAATTAGGTAAATAATAATTGATCATTTTTTAGAAATATAAAAACAATATAAATTAATAATTAAACTGAAATTTCTATATTGCCATACTTTCATTACATATAAATTGCTCAAATCAGATAATTATAGTATAAAAACGGCCATAATCAGTTGTAGTCGTCTACCCTATTGGGTATAAGTGTAAGTAATAATTATTACTATAAACAGCACTGGTCAGTCTAATGCTAATGCAAATTTGCAACCCCCACAAAAAAACAGTTCGCTAATATGTGACATGAGGTGTAAAGTCGCAGTAATTTCATTGCTAATCTTACCCTTCACGCCCATCGATTCTTTTGTTTCTTAGGGCCTTTTTTGTATAATAAACTTCAAAAGGAACTTAATATAATTAATAATAACCTTAGTAGGTAATAAGTATCACTGTAAACGCTTAGTGTCTTCTTTTTTACAAAATGTAAACTATGATGACTCCCAATCAGATAATTGTAACTTGTCTCAATGATAATGGTAGAAGTTCAGTGCTTCTGCATGGCTAGAGTAACTAAAATGTCCTTTCCTGCAATTGCTTCAATTTGCAATTGTGTATTTGTATTTAATGTAATTGTTTGGCGTGGACAAGTGAAGTCATGATAGAAGAAAGTTTTTAATCTAGATTTTGCATATGTATGGTTTATGTGAATTGTGTTTTGCTGTCTCGTCATCTCCCTACATGTATTTATTTATAAGCAGAAACTTACTTCGCTAACATGTTACGGTCGGCTTACGAAGAGGAGAGTACTGGTGACTGAGATACAAGCTTCTGCTTAGTTCAGGCCACCAGTCTCTCACATTCTAAATAAAAACTTAAGCATCGCTTATATAGGTATTTATAAGATTGTGAAAGATAAATAAATAAAATTATTATTATTATATAGGAACATAGCAATGCGAACGCTGCTATTTTCCAGTAAGACCAAAACGATAACACGGAGATATCCAACCAGACGTATACTTTGGTATTGAGTAATATATTTGAATCAAACAAACTATCATTTATAACCATCATTTATATTGATTTGTTCAAAACAAAATGATAAGTGACTCGCTGGCATAGGAAGTCCATCAGTAACATTAAAAGTAAAAGTGAAAAATGTAATCGTCAATTTCTGAAACCGCCTAAGCGTCCATGTGTCGGCATATGTTCTATTGATTTAGTTTAGACCAGGCGTGGCCGATCGCGATCGACCGGTCGATCGCGACCATTAGTCCAGTCGTTCTTGACTAGGCAAAAAATATTAATACGTAGAACAGACTGCACAATATAATCATAATCACCAACTGCTGCACGCATCATCTTGTATTGTCAATCGCCGTTCCGTCAAGTATTATATCCTCTATTCTACCCAGCATAGCTAGCTCTTTTGTTTTCGGCAAGCATGAACAATAAGCGGGACGGGAAGCGTGTGGGACGCGGGGGCGCATAGTAGTATCAACGAAATGGTTCTAAAATTTGCAGATACATTTCAAATGGACCACATTATACTTCAACACGAAATTATTACTCTGCGCTGCGACATATTTCTAAAAGCAAGGTCATCCTCAGGTCTTGGTTTCCTATGAGAAATATCCAAATTTGAAGAAATGTGTTGAACACCTGCATTCGTGTTTTGGTTCAACATATTTATGTGAGTCGGCATTTTCCTACTTAAAACAAACAAAAAAAATGGGTTGTCCTGTAGAGCTCCGTCTACTGCCGATATTTGAACGTGACAATGTCTATTACATGGTAATTTTTTCTGGGTGCAATGAAATTATTTAAAATAAAGTAATGTATAACATTTATATTTTTTATTACTTGCCGTGTGGCGTCAGATCGGCCGTTACGCCGTTTCCGAGTATGCCTTCGGGCGCTCTAGGGGTGGGGGTAAAGTAGGCGTAGACTCCGTGTGGCGTCAGATTCGGCCGTTACGGGTGTTTTCGAGAATGACTCCACGCCGTACCAATTTAATAGACGTTGTCACGTTAAAATAAACACCGTTTATTTTTTGTTTGTTTTAAGTAGGAAACACTACATACCTGATTTTGCTAATCTAGCGGAAGTTACTCAAGCGCAATGCTCACACTAATATAAACAACTAATCAAAAATAATTATTTTTTAATTTTATGTATCTTCTTTCAATAAAATATAAACTACTACATTATTTTTTGTAATAAACTATGCAGTTCCATTTAAGTTTTCAATTATGTAATTGGTAGATCGCACAGGGTTTCGCCAGATAACAGTAGATCTCGGGTCTGATCAAGTCGGCCACCACTCGTTTAGACGATTCAAATTGTTTTTTAAAAATACGTAATCGATACTCACTTCCAATATTCGCCGGCCATCTTGTAGAGGCGGTACGGCAGGTGGTCGATGGTGGGGTCCTTGTCGAGCAGCACGCTGGTGTCCGCCAGCGCCTGCTCTGCGAACGAGCTGTCCGTGGAGCACGCGCTGTGCGTGGGACTGCCGAAGCGGAACGATCTGCCAAAAGTTTACACTTCAACACTAACAATGTGGATGTTAATTACTATGGCAATAGTAATGCAGGTGTTGAGAACAAAGTAGATACGAGTAGATAGATAAAACGTTTATTAAATTCTGTAAAATACACAAATATCTAATAAAACAAATGGCAAAAACAAAAGTACAATCAAACACTATAAATATATGTATGCTGCAGAAAGCAAAAGGTCAAGGTTCAGCTAAATATTTGCCTAATTTAGGCAAATAACTGATTTTCAGCCATCACCTTTTTTGAGTGAGTGGAGTTTTTAAATGAGCAGATAAAATTAATGAGCCAGAAAAATAAAAATAATGGTAAGAAAAGAGCCGCATGAGGATATAACTATCGTTGTCACGATAGAATACACAAAGTCTTAGGGATGCCTAACTTTTGTTTGTCTAAATAATATTTTTTACGTGTTTCTTAAAGGTAACCTTGGAAGACAATATTCTAATAGGTGGAGGTAAATCGTTCCAACATTTGGTAGCCTGGAAAGCTGCCACAGTTCTATAGTACTCACCAGAGGCAGTAATAAGTCGACGATCAAATTCAAAACCAAAAAATTATACTTCGAATAGGATTTTGCTAGTCAAAGACGCTACTTCATATATAGGTTCACAATCTACGGCGGGAGCCCTTATACTGGAAAGAACCAGCAAGGGCAAATTTTTTGTTCGGGTATTTCTTTACAAGCTTAAACAAGTTCACATTATATCTATAAAAGCTATAGTTTCATTGTATTTACTATAGTCGAAATATTTGGCAAAGTAACTATTGAGTCATTACAATCAAACTCAAGCATTGCATTGCATTATCATTTAAGAAATCCTCAACAGTATTTTTTTTCAAAAGAGACAATTTTTGATAATTGATTTTAATCTGTGAAACGGCAAATAGGTATCACTTTGTAGAACTTGGTCAAAAAACTAAACCCTCAATTTCAGCACGGGACTTTTTAATATTGCTAGCAACGGCCGCAGATGGTATTTAGAGCATGACCTTGATTCATTTGGAGAAGACAACTGTCATATTTCCTTTAACTTTGCCCACAAGCGATAAGTAAAGATGTTAAGCGCGAGGCTGTCATATAGTCACCAGGCCATTGAAAAGGGATAAAGGCTTTTACGTTCATGTTCACTATATAGTGGAGGATCAAGTAGGGGAAGACACTATGATACAGGTATTGACTAGAGGTATTGGCACTGTCTCTACACGATCACTTGTCGAGAGGAAACAATACCCGAGTGTCACACTTATACCGTTGCGACATTCTTGATGACATAGTTACTCATACTTTACTGAAGTAATTGGCCTGTTGATTCCAATGTTGGGAGCTGCAGTAACTCCACTCAGTCAGTCATTGTCAATAAAATATTGAATTGTACATGCTTTGGCATGCCTTTGGGAAGGCATTGCCTCCTGCTAGGACTTGACATTTAAGGTATTGGCAGCTGAAAAGGAACGATAGTCAAACGATGGTGGTTTCCACAGTAGGCAGTTCGGCTGGAAAGAATGTTGGCAGCTGGATGCGTTAGCAGCTCACGTTCCATCACTGTGAGTTCGGGTTACTCTTAATACAAATGATTATGTTATAGACCTCCATCCCAGAATTACTCCTATGTTTCCAGTAATGATACATTCCTCGCATCACAAGGGTTTTCCGCCTGTGATTTGGTAGAAGGCGAGAAGGAAGCTTGAAGAGAGAAGGCGCAAAGGATTGTTTTACCCGAATATCGATTCGCGTAAAAACAATTCTAAGAACAGCTGAAATGTCACGTGCTGAATATAAACAAACACATATGCCAACAATGAATTAATTATGTAAATTAGCATAGTTAACTTTTATTATTGTGTGCGAGGTAAGGTAAAGATATTTCTTTTGTGAATGACATCTAACTGTCTCAAGGTCGAGGCAAGTCTACAGTACTCAGCGATCAAGGTCAGTCGTGTATATTACTCATGCATTATTTGGAACAATATAAATTTACTTTATCAGTAGCTGCAAAGGTTAGTCCACGATTTTAGCTGTGTTCATTTACGTCTCATTCATAATCGTGTGGATTTCTCAAAACGTCATTGCCTAGTTTATATGGTAGAAAAGCTTCAGTATGGAATAAGGCAAATTCCTTAAAATCTCCATACAAACAACAATTTCATACTCACATAACCCCCTATAGTAAGGGAGCCCAAGATTTTTGAAGTGACTCGAGCGTGTCAGAAAATTATATAGGGAGAATCCTTGCACCCTTTAATGTACTTCTACCAAGTATGAACCCTCCATATGGTGGGTTGTGTTGAGGGGAACCCGTCCGATTAGTAAAAAAAACCTATTCTTAGAAAAATTCGAGCGCACTCGTGGGACCATTACAACATTTAGCTACTGTGGTTTTGGTTTCTATTTTGATTATTAAATCTATTATCCCATTGGCATTAGAAACAACAACTAACAACTTTCCTTTTTCACTGATGAACGGAATTCAGCCGAATGTAAAGGATGTTCAAATGACTTTTAGTCATAAAAATTTATGATATTGTGCAAGCGGAAGGTATAGTAGCATGCCGTGTTTTTAACATAGCAATCACAGCGTACGTCAACAGACTATACGTTTACATTGCGTGCAAAAGTATTTTGGCAGTTCTCCAAACAAATTATAATAAGGAAATTGTATAATATATAAGACACCGTGTCTGCTGCGTCAAAGCAGGTGATGTAGTTAAATGAACAAATATTAACTACATACTTATTACCTAAGATGACATAAACTTATAACAGTATGAAAGTATTAATTTATTGGCGCGAGACACGTTATTTTTATTAGAAATTGACAAATAAAATCTTTCAGTGATTCTTCAGGGAGAGCTGCCATAATTGGGTATTATTATATTTACACTGGTTTTTAGGGTTCCGTAGCCAAATGGCAAAAAACGGAACCCTTATAAATTCGTCATGTCTGTCTGTTCGTCCGTATGTCACAGCCATTTTTTTCCGAAACTAATAAGAGCTATACTGTTGAAACTCGGTAGGTAGATGTATTCTGTGAATAGCATTAAGATTTTGATGCAAAAATAAAAAAATAAAAATAAATATCGGGGGCTCTCCATACTTAATAGAACTGACTCAAAATTTTTTTTTCATCAAACACACACGTGTGGGGTATCTATGGATAGATCTTCAAAAATGATACCGAGGTTTCTAAAATATTTTTTTTTCTAAACCGAATAGTTTGCGTGAAAGTGGAAAATAGTTGGTAATAAATCGTAAACCGCTTCCTTTAATTTCATAAATCTAGTTTTAACGCCAGAATGATCGAGATTATGAATTTTCTCAAATATTGCTTTCCGGAATTGCGGTGGTATATATGGCCTGATTATGTCAGTAGATACATCACACCATAAGCTTTGTTTTGAAGGTAATGTAAACTTTTTAAATTTAAGATTACGTACGGAATCCTTTGTGCGTGAGTCCCGTCACTCACTTAGCCGGTTTTTACTTTCTACTATTGTGACACTGCAGCAATGTTCTGCTGGAATAGTATTCAAATAAAATGGATGACTTTTCGACTCTCCATGTGTTAGTGAACAATTTTTATCCAGACCATAATTAATTTTAAATGTTTTCGTTACCTTAGTTTTCACTCATATTTATTGTTTTTTTTATAAAGTTTACAAACACATTTAACGTTAATAACTACATTAGAAGACT
Source organism: Scirpophaga incertulas (assembly GCA_036419045.1). NCBI lineage: Eukaryota > Metazoa > Arthropoda > Insecta > Lepidoptera > Crambidae > Scirpophaga > Scirpophaga incertulas. Next base: position 27,926,723 of record CM071632.1, on the reverse strand, counting down.
GTGCCACAGTTATTAGTGCCCACCTCAAACAGCTTTTTAAGAAATGAAAACTTTAAACGAACTAATAATTTTTATTCTACGAGTATAAGACTAATTCTTGAATCGTGAATTTTTCGAGGACTATGACATCTAATAACAAGTAATCGAAGTTTGTCGAATAGTTAATAAATTTTGGATGTATTACTGATGAACTCAATGACTCACTGTAGATTGTGTCTAAAAGATGAGAACCATACCAAGATTCCCGACTGGCAATATAATGATATTGCCAATAATGGCGTATGGTAGTATTGAACTAACAATGGTGAATGAACTATAACAGGACCTGGAACCCAACCCTATTTCGAAGTGCGGAGACTACAAACCATCTCATATCTAGATCATCATCATTGCAACCTTCCCCAAGGATCTCCACACAAATCTGTTTGGAGTCGCCTTGCGATCTTCGCCAAGTTGTTGGTCCTCTTTTTGGGGACGCCTTCCAACGTTGTGTTTTCCGCCATACGAGAACTTTCCCGCACGAGGTCGCCAGAGCGATATGTTGTGCTCGCCGCCACGTCAGGTTCACAATTCTTTGAACTATGACGGTAATCCTAATTATTCTGTGTATTTGATTATTTCTAATTCAATTACACTGGGAAACTTTGAGCATAGTCGTTGCTCTTTAAGTGACTTTGAACCTTCTTATCAATCAATAAGTCACGGATGGAATGTGACGAAATTGGAACAGACGAACGTGACTCTTCAAAATTTCTAAGAGAAACTAAACGTAAATTGAACGAAAATAGGTAATACTCGTAGTTACTGCACACTTTTTTGTTATATTTTTAGAATATTAGCGAACAACACTGAAATATTTTGGAATATATGTATAAGTCCAAAGTTACAAAAAGGTTCGATATGTACCGCGACATCACTATGCAAGGCCGTCATTTTGCAAGAAAGACAACGTGCAATTTTTAATAGATTAATGACTTTTGCATTTCCATCGTAATTGAGTAGATACTAGATTAGGTTTTATATATATCAAAATTGCACGTATAGCTGAGACTAGAAGCAACAGCCTCTATAACATTACTTTTGAAGATACAGCAAGCAACATGTTTATGGGTTCTGGGGATCGCTCAAACACGCTCCATATTAAATTAAATAACACTGCAATAGTAACGTTATAATTCGATAGTCTAATGTGTAACTTTCTAATTTTTACCTTATATTTAATATGAAAAAGATTAAAATATGTTTGTGTTATTAGAATAACGTACCCAATAACGTAACGTTATTGGGTTACGTTATGAAACGATGAGACAATTAAGAGATTAAAATTTTATAAATTAGATAACACGATAAATCATAAATTAAACAGTTATAGACATCTTTTTTTTTATTATTTTGTTCCCCTGAGAAAAATGCATTAAATTGCATACCCTGGCTGTGGCGAGCCGGCGCCGGCGGTTATGTGGGGCACTCCTCCCCAGAAGGGGGAGGTCTACCCACAAAAAACCTCAGGGATGGCCTTCTTCAGGCATGTAGGGAGCCCCCGGGAACGCGAAGCGACTTCCGGGAACAGTTATAGACATCTAGCCTTAATATACAGTTTTCATTGATTTATTTAAAAAATCATGTATAATTCCCTATTAATGAAATTTTGGTGAGCGCTCCGACTCACCTATCTCGTGTCACGGTTTGCGACGCGTGGTACGTGATGGGGCTGAGCTGGACGTCGGCGAGCGTGCTGTACCCGCGGGAGCTCGTCGACACCTGTTCATACTGGCTGTTGATCTCGTTCTGAAGACAATCAAAGCAAACGCAATTACATTTCGAACTTAATGGTTCTACTATAACCGCAGGAAACTTCTCTACTCCTGTAACATCTGCAAAGAAACAACATAATAGCTCTTTAACCTATGAAATTTGCTGTTTATTTCTTTCGTACTTACCAGGTCAATAACTTAAATATTACATGACTTACGGTAGTTATTTTATATTGTATAAAATTTTGACCAAATCTCGCAATATTTTGTTAGACTTTGTTTGAAACGTTTAATGTAATTTATCGTTTCAATACTTTACTGTCTATGACTTCCTCAATACAAATTTTCTTGCGTTTAAATTACAGGTTTAAGTAGTTTAATGTCTGTTGAGAAACGTGTAAAAATTTCATTTATTTTGTACTCGGTTTATAAATAATAAAATCTCTCGTAATCTCTGCCTACCCCCATGGGAAAAAGGCGTGAGTGTATGTATGTATGTATGTATAAATAATTAATAAAGAGAAGAACGTTAGATCGGAAATGCAAACTGTTGATAGTTTATCGTTCTATCGTGCCATCTTAAAAAAAATCTATCTATTTTGACATTTCAAACTGATAAATCCCTCTATATGTTAGCGTTACGTAAAAAATGGGAAGTTAAGCGTTTTAACGTAATCAATATGAACAGTACGATCTGCCGAGTATAAATAAACTAAGCACACTGTTAGTAGGTACACATTAGTTGAATACTAATAACAACACAAGCTTATTCAACTGCGGATATACTCGTAAAGTCATAATTATTTTATTAGCATAAGTTCGTCGATAGTATAGATATTATCTGTGATTTCCGATATCGGAAACTATAGTTTCTTACATACTAAAAAAAAGTCCGAATATTTATGCTTTTGCTGTATTAAATTAAGGTTCAATTTACGTTGAGCGTTTACGTTACATGTGTATTTATTAATTATTACACATTAATTTTAAAACCAGACTCGACTGAGCCGTGATATTTGTTTTTAGTAGACCAAGATCGAGGGAATATATTTAAATCTCAACCGAGAGTTGAGACCAGAAATATCAATAGATAATTATCTAATGTAATTTTTTGTAAATACTTTATTTACATTATATATATGTATATTACTTTTTGTGAGTTTGGATGAAATCTGCTGGTCCTATATTAATATTTTTTTATAGGGATATTTTGAGCTTAGGAGAAGGATATGGGATAATTTTTACCAGGGGATAATATCTTTTCCTTATGGGGAAAAAGATATAAAGCGTGTTTTAATAAAATCACCTTAACAATCGACGTATTGGCGTCTGCGCGTTTTGAGCAATTGCCCAAATCTTCTTTGAGGTTGACAAGGTGAAATTCGACTCGACCATATCATACATTTATTGATAATCCCAAGCTCTCTATAATTCACGAGTGTTACTACTTAATAAGAGATTCGTCACTTTCTTTCTAAATGTCAAAGTTTTAACCATTTTTCTAACTTTCGTAGTTTTTAACACTTTTGATAACATTGGCAACAAAAACCACACAATGGCTGCGAAATTCTTCCGACAAGGTACGTCGAATGAAGCCGCAACGTACTGGTGTGAGGAGCTTACAATACCGCTCTTCAATAACAAATCATTCTCAACTACTTGCTATCCAACCACCAACTAACTGCTTTCTATTTATTTTAGTAATATTTTGAAGAAACATACATAATATTTACAAAATCTATTGCTGCCACGCTGTCGTGCTGTAGAGCAGCAGTTCTCATAGAAAACACCTACCAATAAAATGAAATTTCTATAGGTTTTTGAATATTTATATGTCAATTACTAAATGATTTATGTAAGAAAAAGAAATATATATGGACATGATAGAATAGAAACTTAGATTTAAAGGTTTCCTCTTAAGAGGCCTATTACAATTCTTCATTCTGCGAGATTAGGTATTTCGAAGCGTCCCGACAACTCATTGAAGGTCACACGTCCAAAATACTGTGTTGACGCTACGACTAAGCGATTTTGATACTTTTTCCAAAATTTTTATATTTATATTTTTATGGAATAATTTGTTATTACTATATATATCGTATATGAAGAAACACATTACATGACGATGATATTATAAATAGGACAGATGATATTGTTAAAAATAATGTTTATTAAATATTACTTATTTAGCAAAAGACGGTTTTAGTTTTAAATTAAAAATAGGTCAGATTAGAAAAAATCTAGATACCAATTATATAGGAGTACAAATCATCATAAAACAGAATGACCTAATTGCCGAATTTCCATCAAATCGATCCAATGGTTTTGGCGTGAAAAAGCTTTAGAAATAATAGATAAAATAATATATAGAATAGAATAACTTTAGAAAAAATATGAAATTAAAAAAAAATAGTTAAAAGTCGCAAAAAAATAATTTTAGTTACGTGATCAAAACTAATAATCGCGCTATACACTGAGGATCAACGGCACGATCACTGGATTCGATCGATGTTGGCGCGAAGAAATTCGACATAGGTCCGACTCTGAGGAGCGCTCAAGCTAATGAATTCGGACGGACGGCCTGTGCATCGCATTTTGTAGTAATTTTGCAGTATGATTTATCGTTTTTATTAAAATAAAATAATAAATTCATGGTTAAAAAATATAACATATTTATTGCTCATAAAGTTACATTTATTCTGGTATAAATTTTATTAATAAATACTATCGTAGATAGAAGATATTCACAGTCAATTTAAAGCGATTTTCGTAGTTTTTTCGTTTAGAATAAGATTTTTTTTCTATATTAAATCAATAATATATCGAAATTCCGAGGCCGCTACGAACTATATGACTATACAAGAGATAAAATTATCATTTTTTACTTTCATTTATGTAGAACAGTAGTTCAATCCAAGAGCTCAAAAAAGTGCCTTCGCGCATTTTATGAAAATCTTTCTCTACAATTTTGGGTTTTGTTAAAAAGTTAAGCAAAATTTACAAAAAGCGAGGCCGCTACGAACTATGTCAATAGCTATTCTGCAATATTCATTAAATCAAAATTGTTAATGTATCTTTGTTTCTGAGATCGAGAACGCCAAAATTGACCTTTTTCCGCAAAAATCGCGTTCGAGATGTAATATGGCTCTTAACAGAAGTAGTTTGGACGTTGGAAATTGTTACTTCCCCAATAAGGTAAGGCTAATTGTCGTCGTCTTTATGATCTGTTATTCAAATTCAAATTCAAATTCAAAATCATTTATTCAGTCTGGGCTGTTACAAGCACTTGTGAATGTCGAAAAGCTACGCCATCATTATGTATGTTCATACAATCAGCAACATGTCAAGATATACAAATAAATTACCAAAATATATTCTATTACATAGAGATTAAAGTCGTTCTGAAGGTTACCATAAATAGTCGGATTTGCAGCCGTGTGTACTATGTGTTAATTAATTCCAATACTGGATTTCGAAAAATGGACGTCGAGAACGAGCGCGCCACGATGCCCCGAATGCTTTTTGAACAAAGTTGTTTTTAATGAAACACTTTTTGGATTAAACGTAGTACGTTCTATAATGATTATAATTGACTAGCTAGTGCCCGCGACTTCTGCTCATAGGAGTAGTATTAGACTTTGGCAGCGCACGTCAGAATAGCTCGCAGATGGTAGATTATCTACTTACTTGACATTTATCTTCAAATTTTGGAGAGTTCACACAATATCTTTATAAATTGTAGCTTATATGTTATTCTGATGTATGAGCTATATTATTGTAAAGTTTAATTAAAATCCATACTTACAAACTATCGTGTTTATAATATTAGTAAAGCATTTTAAATTTATTAGTACGCAAACGTTTATAACGACTTCAGTATTCGTAGTCACCGCGATGTATAATTATGGAGCTATCTATAAGTCATGCAGCATCATCACCTCGTCATCCGTTAGATCCAAGAAGTGTTAGGCAAAATGCAGAAAAATTAATCTCGTATATATATATTATATATATATTTGTTACACTTACACCAATTAATCTAGCCCAAACTAAGCTCTGTAAGGCTTGTGCTATGGGATCTAGGGTAACGGATAGATATACATATATTATACATATATAAATATTTTTTTTATAGAAATATATATCTACAACCATGACTAAGGTACAAATGCTCGCATTCATCACACAAACGTTTGCCCCTACCGGGATTCGAACCGGGACCTCAGAGATGGCGACACTTTGAAATCGGTGTACTATCCACTCGACTATGGAGGTCGTGAAATATATAAATATATATAAGCTGTACGGGCATAACTTCGTTTACTTGGCTTGTCTGTTTTACCCTCCAAACCCGAAAACAGCACTACCGCTATTTTAAGACATAAACAAAAACCTTCTTGTAATGAAACGAGCTCTGAACTATTAAAACGTTTCCCAAATTAAACGAAAACAAGTGTAACATAGTACTATGCAAAGCAAATAAAATAGTGAAACCGTAGCATGAAGTATAAAGCAATATCAAAGTTTGCAATACAATAAATTGTTATCGTCGCAGATTATTATTATGATAGCGATAAGTTATCTGTTGACAACACAACTAGAGAGTACCAACGAAAACAATGTACCGGTGCTGACTCTGGCATTGTGTTAGTGTCAAGGACTTTGTTGTTTACATCACGTTGTTTCAGTGGGTTTCTGATTAAAATATTTCACGTATAGGTACGTTTCATGCCACTATTGTGTAAATAAACCCAATCTCTTTCTATACGAAAATCAAATGTAATAACTATATTACAGATATACCGAACGTCACATTTGGTATCGTATTCTATATTCAATTGTTAAACAATATTGTTCTAGTTTTGCTTTTCAAAAAAAAATGTTAACGTATCGAATACTAAAAGGATAGATGCCATAGAAACAATATGGTAATGCAGAATTTCTTTTAAATGTTCATTGTTGAAATCTATGCAATACCCGCTTGGTTAATGGATATAAAGTATTTGATTCACTGGATTTGGATGGATGGTGGTACGTCCACATGTCAGTATCAGGAGCTCAACCATATTAGATCACTTTGATTACATATCCTATTAAATAAACATAGAAACGCAATGTCAAATAACTAGTCTATTTAAATGCAAAGTGCAATATATAATTACAAATGATCTTTAAAATATCAATTATAAGTCATTTATTATGAACAGGATAACAAATTTAACTTATAAAATTTTTCGAACTAAATTTCGTGAATAGCGGCTTCTTATGCAGCAATCCACGGTGATGTAGCATCGATGAACTATTGAACTATTCCCGGGCCTATTCTGTTGTCAATATTTACTTTTTTATTTTGTTTCATTTGATATTTACTATTATACTCTGATTTTAACAATAAATGGTGAAAGGTTACGGCAGAATAACAGAGATTGTCGCTAAGTAGTATATTATAGCGGCGTAAAAACAATGACAGCGATATAATAAATAAGTATATAATTATTTATAATATCGCTGTCATATCGAAAGAAAACAATACATAAAAAAATAGAATAAAATGAAACCACGCTACAAAACCTGTCACTACAGAACGTATTAGCAGAATAGTATTTCTATATACTTATTAAATATGATAATTAAATAACTCAATCAACGAGATGGTGTTAAGGAAGGCTGTAGATAAATAAAACCGCGCACTATTTATCTACGAACTTTAAAATAATAATACTCTAACATTAAACTAAGATTCGAGGTCGAAACGCCAATAAAACCGGACCAAACGTGTGCTATTTGCGACTTCAGGTATGCAAATTGGTGCATTATTCTACAGGAAGTATACAGCCGTTCTAATAAGTCTTTAAGAGACAGTATACGAGCGTCACTCGTGAATGAGAGCAAAAGAAATATAGAATTAGTGCGAATTTATTGAATCACAATTCAAATTTAGAACTGGGTGTGACGTCAAGAATATAGAAAAATTTCAAATCTTTCCACTTTTTCAACTCGTTTGCTTACACAGGTTTGAGTAAAGTTAAGAGATACGTCACAAGTCACCAATACGTCGACAACTGACCTTCAGCGTCCAAGAGAACATCGAGCACGCTCTCTCACCTCACTATCGATTGCACAATTGGACTCACGCATCACTATAGCAACGTTTTGGAACGTACCTTACACCGACCGCTCCTGAAACGGTCTATAAAAAGCGCCAAATAATTGGGTCAAGAGCTCTTAAGCCAAACGCCAAACTACTACACGCACTAAAAGTACAGTCGCAGCAACGCACCCTCTGACCGAGACTGGTCGCTCCATATGGCTTACAACAATATTAGCCAGATGTGGAGTGTTGTTCCTAAAATAAACGGACGACGCGGGGGAAGTCGGATTTTGACTGTACTGACTATATATGGATTCAATTTTCCTAATTGATTACGGATAATTATAACGCATGACGTGATTCAAGGATAAAATTTTAACGATATGCTATGTAAAATGTCAAATTAGTCTGAATGTTTTACCTAAATTAGTAACGAGAATCCGGAAAAGTATTAATTGAAAATGTTATTTATTATTTAACTAGCGACCCGCCCCGGCTTCGCACGGGTGCAGTGAAAAAATGGTTATGGTGGGTTATCCCTAAGAGATAGACATATACCATCGCGGACTTTTTTGTGGATTTTTGTAAGTTGTACAATACTGTAGTACATTATTTTGGTCTATCTCGTAGGGTTCAGCCAGCGTTTGCAATATAAGCGCAAAAAAACGTGCTTATTTACGACATCACATTAGAAACCTTTAAATTTATCAGTGTTTCTCTACTATATTATGCATTTATTATACATACAAACCTTCCTTAAGAATCACTCTATCTATTAAAAAAACCGCGTCAAAATCCGTTGCGTAGTTTTAAAGATCTAAGCATACATACGGACATACAGCGAAAGCGACTTTGTTTTATACTATGTATTGATTGGCAATAAATAAACACATTAGATAGTGGCAATCTTAATATATATATTTCTTGTGTGCGTGTGTATGTGACTGAACTCCTCCTAAACGACTGGACCAATTTTGATGAAATTTTTTGTGTGTATTCCAGGGGGCTTGAGAATGGTTTAGATTCACAATACGGTCATATAGATATTGTTTTTCAGCTAAATTATTTATTTAAAAACATTTGAGACAACGTGAGACAACGTGACATTTGAGACATTTGACATTTGAGACATTTGACAGGACAACGTCTGTTGGGCCAGCTAGTAATATTATAAATATGAAAGTTTCTTTCTATGTGTAATGTATTCACGTCAATACGATAATCTATTGTAAAATGCTTTCGTATGAGATTAGTTTACGACTCGGAGATGGATATAGTACAAATGTTACTATGGGAAATTTGTATCTTTCCTATGGGAAAGCAGAACATCACAATACGTTCAGGTACAGTACAGGAGCATACAAAAGCGTTGCACGAAAAAACGTACTCTACGACAAGCAATTAGAATCGAGATTCCCGCGGACACTGCACGTCTATATACATCGAGCAAAATTATTAGTTTTTAAGCAATCCTATGTTCTTATTCAAATCTAAATAGTTTCAAAATGAATTTGACGATGACTTTTACTGACGCTTTAGTTATGAATCTACATAGGAGGGTGTGTACGGTTGTCGTGACAAAAGATGGGGGTCCACAATCGTAAGCTGGGGTGCATAAAAATCAATTTGGTTGCGGTAGTGAGGAACTAAAATGTTGGTTTGACTTCTCCAATCAATAGGGAGATAATATTTTAAGAAACTCCGCGACTGTTACCATTAACAACTTGTATATTCGATATTTTGTACAACGCGTCGAGTTACATTTCTTTTTCTGCTGCAGGGGTTCTAAGGGTACATTTTATAAAACAGTATGACGCACCTACAAGTTTCCTCGAAAATTAACCAACGAAGCCGCGTTCGCCCATTTAGATAAAAAATAATATTAATACAATAATTAAATTTGTGAGCCACGTGCTCTCCCAGCAAGGTCAGATGTGTTTCCGGCCGGGGTTAAGTGGAAGCCTGTTAAATTCAATTATCCGATCGAAACATGTCCGTTTGTAATCCCGTTTCAATTAAGATTAACGGCTACTGACTACCCTGTGTGAGCTCGTGGTCTGCATTACCGACAACTATTATTAGTAGATAGGAAAAATCATTTAAGCATCCAGATAGCTACTGTATCTCAATAAAAGAATAAAGGGATTAAGCCACAATTATACCGCAGAAAGTGCCTGGTCAGTGCCATTAGAGCTGCATCTTATGATAAGCGTGAAATATAAGTATATGTGTAACTTTCTGCCCGCATATTATAGGATTTGAAAAAATAAGAGAATATAAAAACATTTTTTTTGTTCGTCTTGGTTGACAAATATTCAAAAGAGGAGTAAATAGGTTTTTAAAGGGTCGGCAACGTGCGAGTGACGCTTGCTTCCCATCAGGCGGACGGTAGGCTTGTTTGCCACAATCTTGGTATAAAAAAAATATGTTTAATTTTTTTATAGCAACGGTTTGAATTTTTTAATAAAACGCAGTGTAATATTCAAAAGGCAATTTTCATGATTTACTTTTGATAAATTTTCAAGAAATCTGTAAAGATCGATAAGTATGTGTGTCGGTACGTAGTATTAACAGTATTAAAAGATGAACAATGTTTTAGAATTTTGGATTGGGTCGGACAAATCCTCGGTGATTTGGTCAATTGTGACACACATAATATGATGAAGGCGCGGGTTCTCCGCCCTGGTGGAAGTTTCCAGAGTTGTTTGATATTTAAAGGTTACCTGATAAATCTCCTTCCTGTGTTCTGTTAACCGCTCGGAGCCGTCAGCCGTCGAGTGTTCGACTGTGTTCTCCGCAAGTCTCGTCGAGTGGCGAGTGCGGTGCGCCGGGGGCGAGTCCTCTGGCTCCACCTCCGCTATCGTCTCCGGAGCTGCTACGCTTGTTGGTTGCTGAACTTGCCTGTAATCGACTTTTGCTTTTTAGTCGGCAAATAAGCAAACAAGTTAATTGTTTCATAGAGGCAATTTTCTAATACTCTTTACGTCTCGTACGTCGGCCAGAATAAGCAAGCCAACTATATTAAGGAGGAGGAGAAAGGAGTCTATATTAGTTATATATTTATTTCTGCTTAATGATTTATACTTTTAGTTTAACCATTGACATGAGCTATAATATTGTTTTCCAATGCAAAAAATACAAGATGATTATGATGATGAGATGTTAGGTTAGAGCAGTGATTCCCAAAGTGGTCTAAATCGACCCCTGTTTTTTTAAGAGGGGAAATGCACCTTTTGCACCGTGACACCGCGCTGGCTAGGCGCGGCCGTGTGTGGGGCTCTCCGGTTGACAGGACTGGTCTACCCACTAAAACCCCCCTGAGTTCTCTAGGCCCATGCGGGGCACATGGCGGGGTGCGCTTTCGTGATTCTACCGCCATGTGCTCCGGGGCCGGCTCGATCTAGGTCTTAGCCGACGCCAAGGGAGGGACTGTCCGAGAACCCCTGGACAGTCCCCCAGACGGAGCGACATCACCAAGGCGTGCGCGGTAGCCAGACGCGCACGCAGTCTCGCGGGACTATATCGACCCCTAGGGTTCTATAACCTGCAAGAGGTCTTGTCAGCGAAACAAAAATTTGGTCCATGAAATGAAAATGGGGGTTTACGATAATGTATCTCAACATACACTGATAGTACCCATTTACTTATATTATATTATCTTCTAATATAAAGACATAAAATTATTTATAAAACTACCTACTTACGAAGTAAAAAAATATTATAAATGTTTATAGAATTTTGTAAGTTGTAGGATGTAGGCATTCAATATCAGGTAAGTAGGGAGTCTACCCAAAACCGAAAAATATGGCAAAGGGTCTACGTCACAAAAAAGTTTGGGAACCTCTGGGTTAGGGGTCATCCATAAATTACGTCACACGGATTTCGTGATGTTTTGCCCCTCCCCCCGTTCTTGTCACAGCTAGTCACATTTGTGAGACTCCCCCCCTCCTAGTGTGACATCACAAATTTCGAAATTATAGAAATTATTGAATGATAAAAGCGGTTTAGAAATCAGTTTTATTTCATTTTAATAAAATTAACATCAAATCAATGAACAAAACAAAAACGATTACTTATATTAAATAAGTATATGGTCATTTCATGATTTTCTTTTTATATTTTTCAAAATCACCTACTAAAATCAATTAGAAAAATAGTACGTTTCGGGAGTACCCCTATTAATAGATAGAAGAAAATACTATTCCTTTATTTATTTATGAGAGTATACAGACTACAATAAAAGTTAATAATTACAGCACTTTTCATACTTATAGTAATAATTTAAAGATTGTGTTTTAACAGTTAGCTTATAGGTAATAGATTTTGATTTTTTTTTTTTTTCCTCAGGAGAGGAGGCTGAGAATCCATTATGGATACCAACGCAACAGGCAAGCAGGGATGCGTTGATTATGCCGGACTCCTGGTACTGTCGAGACGGCTCGACTACACAGACCTACCGACTAAACTCAGCCTAGCTTTGGGTCCTATTGACCCTACTGGCTTTTATTGACGAGAGGGCCGCACCTCAGGAGAGGCACGGTTAGCGCTACCCCATGGTGAGGGTATATGCGCTAGAAGAAGGCATGAATCTCCAAAGTGGGACCGGCCAGTATTGACAAGAACCTATTCAGGCTAAGCAGAAGGCTGCCGTTTAGGGGTTGACAAGGGAGAGCGACGGCTCAGACGCCGCCGCTTGCAGGTCTAGAAGTTCCTGCGTGAGTTGGTTAGGGGGGTCGCTAAGGACATGTCGCGGTCTACGAATCCTCTGCCGGTATTGACTAGTGTTGCCTTGAGACTGGCTCACAGTTGGTGGTATTGACGGGAGAGATTTTGAAATGTGACGTCACGAAATTTAAGATCCCTCCCACCCCCTTGTCACACAATGTCACACTTCGTCAACCCCCTCCCTACCCCTAACCGTGTGACGTAATTTATGGATGGCCCCTTAGAGCGAAGTTGGCTTGGCGATGTTTTTGTGTTGGCACCACAGAATCACAATATACTCAATGTATATTTTCTCTTTATTATTAGGTTACGGGATGAATGATGAATCGGCACTGGTCTATGAATCGGAAGATTCGGGAGGCCCGGGGTCGATCCTGTCTGTACCGATGTGTTTATCGTTTTTCGAATTTCAAATGTACATTTATTTTACGCTCCTACGGTGCAGGAAAATATCGTATGGCAACCATACATTTGCTAAGAGATTCAAAGCTGTATGTAGTCGATCAATACGTACTAGGTTAATGTGGTTGACTTAGGTCTAATCGTCTTATCATAGTTTGGGTAAGCTCGTACCCATCGCTGGGGACGTATATGCGCTGTGATGATTAGGCTGTGCCTTCACTTGACCTAAGCTACATCGTGTTTGACTTTCTCAAATACGATAGCTTTAATATGAAAGATTATTTTAGTAAGGATTTAATCTTATACATTGTTTCTATAACAATTTAGATATATTTTTGACTGAAATCTTACAGAGAGTTCCTTGACAGAAAGTACGATAGCTCGCCTGTGTTTGGTCACGATAGATTTTATGAAGTTAAAAATGGTTTGACTTTAAAAATGCTAGTCGTTACTACCTTTTCGGTATGAATTGGCCGTAAAGGTGTCCTAAATCACTGGTACTAACGAATGGTGCATGAAGTTTAATTGAAAATCTTACTATGGACATAGGATCGCATTGTCACATGGATGCATAGGACATATAAAGCCTCAAGGCCAAGTGATGTATTTCATACATAGCTGTGCTAGCCATGCAGAGATCGATTTATCGTTAGATAGTCTGTTCATTTATTAAAACGCTACGACGTCTTAACATTTAAACCTGTCCCGGCGTATGCAATGAAATCTTGCGAATTAAATTTGACGTATTTCCTGGTTTCTGATTAAGCCGAAAATTTGCCGCTCTGATGCTGTACCTAGAACGTATCCATAGGAACACCGTAATAAATTAACGTAACCCCATTTGAGATGCGTTTGATTAGTATTGATTAACTTTTTAGTTGGTTTTATTAACAATAATAAAAGATCAAATATCAAAAAATTGTTTATGAAATTAGAATTATAAGTTAATTGTTAACTTGAATTTCCTATTATAACAAAACCTTTTATGTACAGTCTCCAATATGTCAAGATATATATTTGAACTACGAAAATAACTTTTATTGCGAAGGGAATAAAGGCGATCTCAGGTCGATAAGTGTAGTGGTATGTCCCGGAAGGAGACTTTGTTGTTTTGGTTTGACGGGTATCTGACATAGGATAAGGATATGACAGTAAAATATTCCCTGGCTGCGAGAGCTAGCGGTTATGTGGAGCTCTCTTCCCCAGAAGGGGGAAGCCTACCCACTAAACACCTCAGCCAAGGGCTTTCTCAGGCATGTAGGGAGCTCCCGGGAACCCCCAGCTTCCGTTACCCTGCCGATGCAGGGAAGCCGAGGGGCCACGGGAGAGGCGTGGTCCCTCCCGGGTCGCCGTATCCGCGAGCGCGACTTACTCGCGCCCGCCGGCGGCGCCGCAGCCGTGCTACCGAGCCTGGCGCCGCCTCCTTCTGGAGGATGCTCCAGAAGGAGAAGAAAGAGCAGAGATGACTGCTTCACAGAAGGAGGCCACAACCCTCCAACCTCCCTCGTCTGCCAGCATTGCCGCAATCAATGATCACTGCGCACCCTGTCATTACACTTTTATATTTTTGGTCTGCCAATAGGACTGCGACTGCGAATAGCAGTAACCTACTATAAGTGACTACAACCTCTTTCTACTTACTTATTACAACTGGAATTCTATTTCATGTGTTTTCATGAGTGAGATATTTCAGTGGTCGACCGAGTGCGGTAATGTTGCGCCCGCCGATAGTGTGGTATACAATAATCTATAAAAAGGTTGGTTATGCTTTTTGCCAATCACAGACCAGATAAGATAATAGCGAAATTATCAATGCGAATATTGTGAACTCACCTTAATAAACTCAAATAATGTTTCCTACATTGGACGTCGAGAAAGCCAAGCTAACAAAGTAACAAGTGAAACATCAGACATATGCCCCGTCAAACATATACCCGATACAGTCATGTACAATTTGCGTCGACTTCCTTTTGTTAGACCGTAATGGCCCGGAATCGAGCGAATGGTTGGTAACCCCTGGTTCAGATTATCCTAGGTCCTAAATTAAGAATTTCATAATTTTAAATAAATATTTCGTCATTACCTTACATTTTGTTACGAAATAACCTGTATGCCCATAATGAGATCACTATTGTTTATATTTTACCTGACCATGATGGCATACTTAGTGACGCAACAACTGTGATGTTTTATGACACAACGCACCTTGGTTTTCGTGTTTGTAGCCTTGTTGCATGTTTATCAGATTCACAAACAAAATGATTTCCTTCTCTATACGAGATCTAATTAACATAAGTTGTAAAGCTACCTTAATAAGGGGTCATCCATAAATTACGTCACACGAATTTCTTGATTTTTTGCCCCTCCCCCGTCCTTGTCACAGTTAGTCACATTTGTGAGACTCCCCCCCCCCCTAGTATGACGTCACAAATTTTGAAATTATAGAAATTATTTAATGATAAAAGCGGTTTCGAAATCAGTCTTATTTTCATTTTATTAAAATTAACATCAAATCAATTAACAAAACAAAAAAACGATTACTTATATTAAATAAGTATATGGTCATTTCATGATTTTCTTATTATATTTTTCAAAATCACCTACTATAATCAATTAGAAAAATAGCACGTTTCGGGAGTACCCCTATTAATAGATACAAGAAGATACTATTACTTTATTTATTTATGAGAGTATACAGACTTTACAATAAAAGTTAATATTTACAGCACTTTTCATACTAATAGTAATAATTTAAAGTTTGTGTTTTAACATTTTGCTTATTTAATTTAATAGATTTTGTAATGTGACGTCACGAAATTTAAGATCCCTCCCACCCCCTTGTCACACAATGTCACACTTCGTCAACCCCCTCCCTCCCCCTAACCGTGTGACGTAATTTATGGATCGCCCCTAAGAATGGAGACGGCTTGAAATGAAGTTTAAAAACTTTGTGTTTAAGGGTGATACGGTGCAAGAAACACTATAGATTTTGGCTTGGTTGGCTTGCGCATCGTTAGTGAAATGGAGCATAAAATAATAGTAGTTACAGTTATCAGTGTTTTTCAATGTTATCTGTACGTAGACGAATAGAACCTACTAATGGTTGTCAGTTTTTTTACAAGTGCTAATCTAATTTATAACAAAAAATAAAATTATGTTCCAATTTTATTTTTACAAATTTCTTTGAACGGGCTTATGCGAGATTCGATATTTGAAT
Organism: Scirpophaga incertulas; assembly: GCA_036419045.1. Classification (NCBI taxonomy): domain Eukaryota; kingdom Metazoa; phylum Arthropoda; class Insecta; order Lepidoptera; family Crambidae; genus Scirpophaga; species Scirpophaga incertulas. Next base: position 27,910,534 of record CM071632.1, on the reverse strand, counting down.
GTTCATGATCTTTGTTTTCATATTAATTTAATTTAATCAAGGGTCTACTCATGAGATTTTAATAGTTAATTAATTTGTATACATTATAAGACTTTATTCGTTGTTACTGATAAACTATGAATGACATGGAATTATTAAATTACTAGCGACCCGCCCGGCTTCGCACGGGTGCAATGGTGGTACTAAATACATTACAGAAAAACTGTGAACTTTGTATATAATCGTTTGCAATGTAGACGGAAAAAATGTAACTATTTGCGATATCACATTAGAAACCTCTAAATTTATCAGTGTTTCTCTACTATATTATGCATGTATTATACCTACATATAAACCTTGCTTAAGAATCACTCTATCTATTTAAAAAAACGCATCAAAATCCGTTGCGTAGTTCTAAAGATCTATGCATAGATTGGGACAGACAGACGGCGGATAGCGACTTTGTTTTATACTATTTAGTGATCATTCTATAATTAATTGCAGGGAAAAAGCAAATAAATATTTACAAAGAACATTATCAGCTTTCGAAAAAGAATGCATTTTGAACAGTAGTTGTCAGTTACTTATCTGTTATCTCTAATATTATAAAAGAGGTTTAGTTTGTAATGTGTTTGTTTGTATTCAATGTTCGACACATTCTTGCTATTAATGATTCCACTTTGACAAACTCAATTTTTGTACTGTGTATACAAAATTTTATCAAAGTGTTATGAGACCCGGGCCACGGCATAAGATATCTTTTTGCTATGAGAACATCCGATATAACGGAGGCGAAGCAGCAGACGGAATGGTGGTATCTAATATAAAATAAACTTGTCTTGACAAATAAAATAAAAATTGAAACTAAAATTAAAATAAAATTGTTGTGTTACTATTAAACTTGTCTAGGAATCGAGATATTTTTGATGTTAATTAGCGTTGCGGGATTATGTAGAAATGGATTTTAAATTTCTTCTTTTCGAGAATCATAAGATTCGAATAAGAATCCAAATGCACTATTGTACAATATTTATTCAGTGAATTATACAAATAGTGGTCCTATCCACTCATTTTTTTTTTGACTACTAGATATTTTATACTACAAATATATTTGTTTCATGTTATCATACCTTATTTAGTACAGTAGTATACCGTAGTTTGAGTACCTTATTAAATTGGAAACAATTAAATTTTACTGTTTTTGCTTTTATATTGCTTATTAGGTCTATCTAGATATGATGTGTCTTTAATGAAAGTTTGACTAAAATTTCGGTTACAAATCCAGCCGAGAAATATCTCAGGTCCCCGTCTGCGTGATTCTCGGCTGAGACTGCTACTTTGAATGAAATGGAGTTTAAATTTATATGATTAAAAGAATTAGTTATTATAAAATACTAGTTTACAATCACGATTACACTGATGCAGGGTTGATTAGGTACCTAACAGATAGTGGCCGCACCAATCTTTTGCATACCGCACAGTGGCGAAAAGACGGCTTGTCTGACGGTAAGCAGTTGCCGTAACCTATGGATGGTTGGAATACCATTATTATTGGAATAATAAGGCACTGATAGGCACTGAAAGAAATAGTGACAGGTGTTGAAACTTCTGAAAATAAGGTTCAGAATAAGTTTCACTTAATTTAGTCCATTTTATTTTAAATCAAACTTCCGTTCGTCTTATCACCTTGTTTTGAGATCACTAAACCCATAACTGCCGCAGGCGATTACGAAATTCTTGGCTCACATTTCGAGTGAAGACCTGTAACGTGCCTATTTAGAGGATTATTCTAAGCTCCGTGTGGATAACAGATTAAAACAGTATTTGACTGCAGTCTTCAGTTTTACATCAAGACGCAGTTTTGTCCACATATTCAAAACTGTTGTAACTAGTGCTCCAATATATTAGCTTTGTCCCTCTGTATTGTATTTAAGAGCAGGTCGGTTGAACTCAATGGCGCTGCTTAAAGTGCCACCGTTCTACACTACTCCAACCTTACCACTTATATCTTTGGCAGTCCACAAATGTGCATTCTTCAATAAATTGGAATTACTCATACTTGCCCTCATGCTTATGAAATTAATTGACGACTAAGGTATTAAGGTTGCCTTTGTTTGTCTTGTCTTAATAATGATAATTTATTTTTGAGAACCATGTTTTGAATAATACAAAAATGTGCCTTTTTCATGCAAATTGAAAACTAACAATACCTATTTAAAAACTTTCTCCTTTCAGTGGCTTAACATGGATATCCAGCCTATTTTATGATTTAACCTTTGTACAAATTAAAAAGGCATATTTATAGTCGATTTCAAATTTAGCCATAGATATCATTAGTCGAAAACAGTCGGTGAATATATTTGAATTTTAATGTTTTACTTTTTATGTACATTGTATATTAAATTCAGTGCATTTTTACCTTCATTTTGAATAACTGTTTCTGATCAATAAACATAAAGACGTATGGGGAAGTAAATAGAAAAGTATTACAGTATCATGAATGAACAGTATGGATATAGACAGATGATGTTTCAAACGTCACTTATTTTAAGTGTAAAGTAAGGTAAGGGTATCTTTGCTCAACGCATAATGACACAATAAAAATAAAATTAAACATTTACTGGTTTTTAACCCTGTAAATTTGTTACACTAAGAGATATAAATAATATTCCAGAGTAATCCAATCAGTCATTTGCAATCATAATAGGCAAAGTTTTTCCATCAGTGTCATGATCCAAAATTTCATTTTATTATTTGAATCAAAGGGAAGAGTGCCATACATTCTGTTGTTTTTTTGGGTCTTAGTTATTTTAAACTGACTTGAAATAAGTTCGTAACTTTATTTCATTTGTAATCTAATTATATACCATGAAAAATGCAGCTAAAGACTATGCCAGTCTTTCTTTATGGTACAGATAGAGATTAGACCCATTTGGTACACTCCATGCACACTTTTATTAAATTTCACTTAAATGGTCTTTACTCGTTGGATCTATATTCCCACACATGCCTTATATAGGGCTGTCTTAAAAGACTCGTGATATAAACGACAATAATAATAATAACAGCAATATTATTTGCATAGAATAAATGCAGTTCTTATATTACATAAGTATATTAGCTGTATTATACAATATTATTACATCAAACAATGTGATTTTGTTGTAAATTGACTGCATTTTTATTGTGGTGTGCCAAATTATTAAAAATGAATCACTTATTATTATTATCTGATAAATATCTACATAATAGAAAAAGGAGGAAATGTTTCCAAACAACATTTAAATATTATTTTTCTGAATGTCTTCTATTAGTTATTAAATTTGTAGTATCTATAGGATATGAAAGGTAACCTCAATGTAAATTTATATATTAACTTTTACAATATATTGTAAAACAAGTGAAGAGGAATTTAATGATGTTTTATTGAATTCCTTTTCACTTGTTATGATTATGTGATGTATGAGTTGATATTTCTAAAAACCAGGCTAAGTATCGGACGCTAATCTATTTTGACTATATTAAGTATGGATAAAATTTTGTATACGCAAGTATATTGTTATTGATATATATATACTGGTGAATAACAGTCTGATATCTGGTAGATAAAGCTTAACACCTTTCCAGCAGAGCTTGGGCAGTGTAAAAGTTTACTGTACAATTGTTTCTGAATGGAATAGATAATTTGGGTTCACACAGGTTGGTTTCCTTATGACTTTGGGCAAACACTCATGTTTCATAGCTCACCCAAGAATATTGTAATGAGACTAGCATGAGTACACATGAAACCATATTTGCCACTTATCAATGATTTATGTAGTTAAAATGTGTAGTAACTTTCTGTATTTTGTAGTTTTTAAAAACTTGCATTTAGAATGTGATGTATTGAAGTCGTAACATGTCTTCAGCCACTCTTTCTGTTTACAAATTAAACATATTACAAATCATTACTGATTATGAACAACTTACTTGACAGGAGTGCTGCGTTTCACTGGAGTTTTTCTGCCGGATTTATGGTGTGTATGGTCATCGCCTTCAGCGCACTGTTCCCTATCACAGCTCGATCTCAGGAATGGTGTTTTCGAGCGCGACCTTGACCTCAATCCAGTAACCGTTGGGTTTTCCATTGCTTCTATTTTTTCTCTTGTGATACTTCACTCAAATCATTTTCATTCAGTTGAGTATAACTGTTTAGTTTATTTTAGGGCCATAGAAAAAAAATGATTTATTAATCTTATTACATTCGTAAATTGCACAAGGAAATCTATTTCTGTGGCTTCATGCACTGCCGCCAAAAGTACGTAACGTTCAATTCTTCAACACTTTTGTAAACAACGAAGGCCTAAAATAACTGTTTGACTCGATAACACAATAAGAACAATCAATTTAAATTATAAAAAAGCATATGTACTAATTAGTACAATATAAAATACCAAACTTTTACAAAATTTGTAAAATTTCGTAACTTCTCACCAATTACTAAACATTAATGTTGGTTGATGACGTCATTTCACACAGGCCTTTACAGATTATAAATCGTTTTAAATGATTAGAAGCGATGGGAATCTATCATCCACCCGTAATACTTTTTGTTGTAGATTTTTATATGGAAGGAGTATATCATTTCTGAATATTTCGCATTTGCTATTATCGAAAAAGGGATGATCGTTGAAAAAAAAGTGTTTAATATGAATGCATTATCATTTATTCCGTGCACGCGTCACGGATTAAATGTTGGTTGTTTCGTATATGTTTGCAAAATGCTTTTAAATTTTAACGCAGCATGTAATTTATTTTTATTATAAATTTTATTTGAATTCGTCTTATCATACAAAGCTCAGAACTTTTCTCCCCAATGAAATAATACCAGTGAAATATTATTGCTTTTTCTTTGTTTCGAATTAGCTGTAGGGTTAAAATACCACTGTATCAGGGACAAAATTTGAAAAAAAATCAATGACATTGACATGCACAGTTTTCAGTTTTAGCGGGCATTTCATTTTGTTTGAGACTTAATCGGTATTCATAATAACATAGATTACCCAAAGTTATAATATATTATTGAACGGAAAGGATAACACAGAACAAGTTAAATTTGCATTCCATTGAAAAGCAATATTTAATATGACGGATCCTAAGAAATTGTTTACTAAAGTAAAAGAGTTAGGTCATGTAAACAGTAAAAGAAATGAGTTACAGGAGCTATGCAGTAGTAGAATGGATCAGGTTTTTAGTTTGTTATATTTATGAGGCGCTATATTTGAAACCTACTTTTATAAATTATTTATGTAAATTCAGTTCTATATTTCATAATCTTATTTTAGATTTGTAAGTTTCTTCCTCGGCGCATTCTGGACGGTGACGGGGGTGACTTATTTAATTGTTTGTTAAATGGCTTACCTGATAACCCAGAGACGTCAAGTAAGCAAGCAGCGAAAGTAAGTGGGAATGCAATTGATTTTCTAATTGATTGCTTTTTATAAATATTTCATGATAATTTATCATGTAACATTGCTAGTTTATAGATATAGTTCTTGGGTCTATGAGAAAAGAATCAACTTCTATTACTCACTGCAGCGATGTTGTAAGTCGGCTTTGCTTGGAACTGTCTCAACAGAAACCAGATGATTTAGTTAGATGGAGTAATGATAGTGTACAATCTATTATACAAGATACTGATGTAAACATGATGTAAGTTGTTTAAGTAAATAGATTACTTTGCTTTTGTTATTTGCTGGCATGTAACAAGTCTAACTTATATTGAAAATTACAGAGAAAAGTAATCACTTTATACAGTTGATAATAGTTGATAATCATCAACTTATCAACTGTATACTTATAATTTGTCAGCTACAAACACCTATAAATTGTTTTTTAGTTGGCGTGATGTTCTCCCAGAATGTATAAATGCATTAATGGCACATAATGAAATCAAACATTGTGGTACCACAATGTCCAGTGAGGAATACAAACAGCAATGTGTAAGGACATTATGCCAGTGCAATTGGAATGAGAAGCAACTGGTGCAGTTAGCAGCAATGTTTAGGTGAATGTCAAACTTGTAGTTAATCAAGTTATGATTAGACATAACACTACTTCACATAGATTGCAATAAAATGAACCTACTGTTTATTCATAGGCAACTATTTATTTATGCTGTGAAATAATGTGGTAACTGTGTTGTTACATTTGTCACATTTAATTCTCTGATACCTTCGTTCAGCTAATCTGATGTATATGATGATTAGATCAATTTAGGAACTTCATCTGCACTTGTTAACAAATGAGGAACTGAATGGTAAATTAAATTATAAGAACACTACAATGTTACAATAGGGACTACAACTGGTTATGGCCGTTTTTATACTATAATTATCTGATTTGAGCAATTTATATCTCATGAAAGTATGTCAATATAGAAATTTCAGTTTAATTATTAATTTATATTGTTTTTATATTTCAAAAAAATGAGCAATTATTATTTACGTAATTCTAATGAAACATTTCTAGCATTCTCACATTAAATGTAACATTTTTTAATATAGAAAGTATACCTATAAACGTACAAATAAAGAAGTATTTTAAAATTTGTTTATACGCTCATACAAAATTGGGCGAGTTTACTGAGTTATGACGTCACGATTGCAGTGTTTTTAGTATGGAGCGTTTTTGAGCGACCCGTGACAGCGCCACAAACATGTTGATGTATCTTCAAAAGTAATAGGCATAGGTGTAGGTGTACTGTTGGTTCTACTATATTTCTCACTTAAAAGAGTACTCTTATTATATATTAAATTTTAAAAATTGTTGTCTACCCAATTATTAATGTTATTGTAGCAAACTTAAATATGACATTGGGTGGCTTGCATACTGTGATGTATGGCATCTAAACAAAGCAAAAAAAAACTTTTACTCCCATGGGGAACTGAATTCCGGACCTATCTTACATCACCACCTGATGATATTGGCATAAAAACATTAAGGTGCTGAAAAATAATATGCTATCACTCTTACTGCTATTTTGTGGTTATTTCCAAAAATCTTTTACATATATACACTTCTATTTTCTTTGACCTTTTTTCTATTTATATATTTAATGTAATTCTGGTTTATCAATTTCACATTAAGAGTGGAATAGTGATAATAATGATTACTGATATATATTTTTTTTGTTTTTTTAGAGACATGCATTTGCCAAAGAACGATCACAAGCAAGTTGTAAACAAAATTTGTACCTATATTATTGATATTCCACCAAATGTCTTGCCACCACTTGTCCATCAACTGTTGAAGTAAGTATAAACATTCTTAGATATTTTAATGTAAAGTATCTAGATTCAGCTTAGGAGTGTTGTTCATTGTGGCGATAGCATCGCAGTAATCGTAAAATTACTTTTTAATTTTGTAATTTCTAAAGTGAAAACTTTAGCACAAATGACAGTTATTTTTATGTTTTTTTTTCCTGGGAAGTGCGAGATTAATTGTCATTGTGGATAATATTTTACTATTTTTTGCTTACCCACCCTTAGGGGCCTCTGTAGTCTGAGGGCACTGTATACGCTACTAAAGCAGTAGCTACGTCTTTGGTTCCAACACTAGTGTCAGTCCTACTTCAACATAGTAACACTGATCTAGTATCAAATAAGGAAAGGAATTTCATTTGCACTTTCTTTTATAGACTGTGCAAGTTACATCACATCGAGATTGTTCTAGCTCATTTAAGTCACTACTTTAGTGTTCGACTGTACTGTAAGCTTGAACCCCCACCACAAGACTCCGAATCAACTACTATGGACATTGATGATATTGGTGAGTCTCATTCATGAACTATTCTAATTATTATTCTATTTATGCCAACATAGAGCAAACAGTTGTGGATCTTAAGTTACAGAGGGTATGGAATATTGCAAGGCTCTATGTTAGTAGCTCTATCCTTGGGGAGCTTATGTCCAGAAGTAGGCATCTCTGGACTAAAAATATGATGATGATTTTATTCAAGAACATTTTTGAAATAGTTTTATAATAAAATTACTCTCCTAAATCAAAAGACTTGCTTAAATAGATTATATGACAGCCGTTGACGTACCTGTTGTCTCTTAACCGGTTACAATGGAATAATAACTTTTTTTTACAAATCTATGTGACAATAATTATTCCTCTTTATTAAAATCAAAAATTTATTCTTCTAATAGGATTTTTATGATCACTTATGCACGTCAACGATACTACGCCATTGGTTCACAGGATTACGGCAGGAGATCTTGTACTGGAAAGAATCAGCAAGAAAACCAGCAAGGGCAATTTTTGTCCCTGTATTTTGACGGAGTCGTTAATCAGAATCTTCAGATACATAGTCTGAACTCAACTTCCTTTACAAGTTTAAACAAATTCACATTATATCTATAAAGGATCTATGTGGATGGTTTAGATGTCTATTTAATATCACCACATCAGCGGAAAATCAGGATATTTGTTATTAATAAGACTATTTTTAGTCCCGCACAGCACAGAGGAATTGTCCAGTTGTCTGTCCACTTGCATCTACCACATCGCACAGGGCGTCGCGGAACCGGAGGTGATCCGGAAACATTTAAAGGCGTGGCCAAGAACGCAACTCTTAAGGAACCCCTTTTTGGTGGATATCGCTCTGGCTATATCTGATAAAGGAGCTGATTTCCGGTCTGCATGTTTGGATGTGAGTTTTTCTTGTAGCTTTATATTGATAAAAAACATAAACATACCCATCTGATGGTAAGAGATTACAGTCACTGTCGTATTGCTTCCAATCGCACAGGAACCTTACTGCTACATGAGGGTCCTGTGAGCTTTGCGGTAATCCTCCCACTCCAATAAAAAACACGGTGTATGTTTTAAACTTGTCATATAAATTGTAAAGTCGCGGTATCCAGTAATTTCACAGCTCATCTTATCTTAAATAGAGGTTACCAAACAGACGACTGGTATAGATTCCCTACAGTTTGCTGGTGTATTATTTATGCGTGTTAGAGGTTGATTTTCAATAATAATTATTGAAATTTTGGCAAAGTGTGAAAGTTCTGATCACAGCACACAGTTCTGATCTTTAAGGACCAGCAATTTTAGCGATCACCACCCAATATGTAATTCTGCTGATATTAAATTTTGATTTGGTGTCGTTAACCTTCGTTAAAATATATTTCATTCATGACTTCAGCCAGTATAGCTCAGACTGGTCATCAAGGATCAGACTGGTCGCCGATAGCGTCGACCAGTCTTCTTTAAATCGTCTGCCCTTCTATTGGGAGGCCTATCAACACTGCAGTGTCCGGCATATGATTGCCACTGACGGTCCTTTCAGCCCTAGCGGCCGTTAGTCTTGCGAGCAATGTCCTGCACACTGCTATTTAAGGTTCACATTTCTTCTAGCTATGCCAGTAACTTTGATTCTTCTGCGGCTTTCATCATCTATACTAATATTATAAAGCTGAAGAGTTTGTTTGTTTGTTTGTTTGAACGCGCTAATCTCCGAAACTACTGGTGCGATTTGAATAATTCTTTTTTTGTTGGATAGTCCATTTATCGAGGAAGGCTATAGGCTAAATAACATTACGCTATGACCAATAGGAGCAAAGACAGAGCGGTAAATGTGTAAAAAACGGGGAAAATTATTCATTTTTGAAGGCTTTCTTTGCGTGCGCTGCGAAAACGGTTCAAGATACACAAAAAATATGTATGAAAGAATTATTCCTCTATACATGATCTAAAAAAAAGTCCGCGACGGCATATGTCTATCTTTTAAGGTTTAGTCACAATGACCGTTTTTATGGTACCAAATTTGGTCGAAATAATTTGTTTAAGTTGTATCAACATAATAATACTAAAAATTCTGCGGAAACTCGACCATTCCGAAAATCCCGCAAGAACGGGAACTATGTGGGAAAACCCAAAAATCTGCCGGAAGTCATCTATACTAATATTATAAAGCTGAAGAGTTTGTTTGAACGCGCTAATTTCTGGAACTCCTGGTTCGAATTGAAAAATTCTTTTTTTATTGAATAGCCCATTTATCGAGGAAGGCTTTAGGCTCCATAACATCACGCTGCGACTAATAGGAGCGAAGAAATAATGGAAAATGTGGAAAAAACGGGGAAAATTATTCATCTTTGAAGGCTTCCGTTGCGTGCGCTGCGAAAACGGTTCTAGATATCAAAAAAATATGTATGAAAAAATTATTCCGCTTAAAATGATCTAAAAAAATGTCCGCGACAGTTGACAATGTTTACGGATCCGGATGTATATGTCTATCTTTTAATGTTAACTCACTAGAATCGTTTTTATGGTAATCAAATTTGGATATGTCGCGTTGTCAAGATCAAAAATAAATATGATGCTCAAAGTAACTATTCCACGCGGACGAAGTCGCTGGCACAGCTAGTTTCTAATACGATAACGCAGAGAAACTCAGAGCATATCTCCATTGCCGTTTGGGTAACTTTGAGTTTCCTTATAAGGCTCATTGTGAGTACCCAGGTTTCGGTTGCATAAGTCATCAATGGCAACACGCACGAAATAATGAATCACTGTGGTAGACTAGCCGCGAAAAAGAAAGAAAAATATTTCATTAGTTCAAAGATTCAATTAAAAATATACCTCTGTCTCTACATTAACGATTTGTTTAAATTGTTGATTTAATTTAAATTGTTCATCACCAGATATTTTTACACAATGTTACAGGTAATAAGACTGGCTATCGAACAGCGTGTTATAGATGAAAAGAAGAGGTTGGAATCTGCTTGGGTGCGCTCTGTTCTGCCCCCGGATGTTGACGTGGCAAGCATGCTCAAAGTTCTTACTACAGAGAGGTGAGCACGTACTTAATGGTATAAATATATATTTTTCAACACACGTTCTCATAACGGGGCTATTTCATGCGTGTTTTTAATCTCAAAAACTAGGATATTGCATACTAGTGCGCAATTTCATTACGCACTAGTGTGCAATATTTATAACCCGATAAAATTCGGTTGTTCCCTGTTACAAGACGTTTTTATATACGTACAATGTATTCTTAATTTAGTCTGGTAGCACTTTCTTTTTCTCGAACAAATGTATGTTTAATATGTATTTATCAATGAAGAAAAGTTATAAAAGCGCAATAATGTTCTTGAACGGCAACAACCAACTCTCATTTTAACCGCGCAATCGCGCATGCGCGCGCCGCTCAGCGTAATGGCGGCATCGGCATACAGGCACGAGGCAAATTATCATTCAGCCAAAATTTTATAAATTCAAGAAAACAGCATATGATAATATAATGTATTTAAATAAAATTATAGTGAATCTTTGATTACTATTGCACCTCAATGCAAGTTTGTTGAATGTAAATTTATATCTCAAACCGTAAAAATGCCCGCAAAATCTGTACAGTATCACTTCGCAAATTGTACATTTACTAATTGTTTTAATAAATAAAAATTTGCATTTTATTAGCTTTTTTCCTCAACTTGTGTTAAAAAACGTCGTATGAAACTCGTGAGCATTGTTAATTGCATCCTCGGCTAAATTGTCGCGCTCACCTTACGGCTCGCGCGACCAATACCGTCTCGTATGCAATGAACAACTTTGCACACTAGTATCATAATGTACTATTTTGGTAACTTGTTCTTAAAATAACATTTGTCAATGAAGTTATTGGCTCTGTGATACTGTTTTTATAGCATGCCATACTCTTTAAATTCTTCTGTTCGGATAGATTGCGGTGCCCCTATAGGATTTCGAGTGATTGGATTTAGTTACGATTTTTTTTTAATCCATGGGGTAGTTATTTGTTTATTTAGGTTGTGAAAGTACAAGTGGATAGAAAAAAGAATAAGACAAATAAAGTAATTTACCCCGCTTGCTATATAAATTAAAATACATCTAAAATAAAACTTAATACGCAAAATCTAAAACAGAAAATAAATAGATATAAATTAAAGTTTTATATGGTTGTAACATATATAATGACTAAGAATTTTGATGTAGGTAGGGTGAACTAACATAAGAAAGAAAGGAGTTAAATTTGCAAGGCTTTGGAATAAAAGGTGGAATGAAATAATCCTCTTTAAATCATGAGTGTCCTTACTGAGATATACGATACGATGTGAACTGAATATTTTAATGTTAATTGGGTAGACGACAATTTTTAAAATTATATATAATAAAAAAGTGCTCTTTTAATTGAGAAATATTGTAGAACCAAAAGTACACCTATTACTTTTGAAGATACATCGACGTGTTTGTGGCGCTGTCGCGGATCGCTCAAAAACGCTCCATACTAAAAACACTGCAATTGTGACGTCATAACTACAATAAGTAAACTCGCCTAACTTGTATGAGGTATACTTTATATATATAAAAATGTTACATTTAATGTAAGAATGCTAGAAATGTGTTCGTTTCATTAGAATTACGTAAATAATAATTGCTTATTTTGCAAATTGCTCAAATCAGATAGTTATAGTATAAAAACGTCCATAATCAGTTGTAGTCGTCTACCCTATTACTTGAATGTGTACTGCAGCGCTAACCATCGCCAGCTGACCGTGGTGGGCCTTATGTACTATGACAATGTTAATTGTTTATTTATGTTAGTATATTTATATCCACACACTTATATAGTATATACATCCTTATATAAATTCATGTATTTTCTTTTACATTCTTTAATTTTGTGCGCATGAAACCCTCAGGTTGTAGCAGAATACCAGTGCTTTGCTCACATCCGTATGTGGGCAATCCCAGTCACTGAGCTACGACCTATTTACACTTCTGCAGTACACACAACTTAGTTTATAGTTTGCATTTATTTAGTTATTGTTAAGTTTTAGCTTAGTCTAATTTAAGTTTGTCCGTGTAACTATGTTTGTGTGTGATGAAGATATGTAAATAAAGAGTTTATCTATCTATCTATAAACTTGGCGTTTGCTAATGTTAAGTACTTGAATGTGTACTGCAGCGCTAACCACCGCCAGCTGACCGTGGTGGGCCTGATAAACTTGGCGTTTGCTAATGTTAAGTACTTGAATGTGTACTGCAGCGCTAACCACCGCCAGCTGACCGTGGTGGGCCTGATAAACTTGGCGTTTGCTAATGTTAAGTACTTGAATGTGTACTGCAGCGCTAACCACCGCCAGCTGACCGTGGTGGGCCTGATAAACTTGGCGTTTGCTAATGTTAAGTACTTGAATGTGTACTGCAGCGCTAACCACCGCCAGCTGACCGTGGTGGGCCTGATAAACTTGGCGTTTGCTAATGTTAAGTACTTGAATGTGTACTGCAGCGCTAACCACCGCCAGCTGACCGTGGTGGGCCTGATAAACTTGGCGTTTGCTAATGTTAAGTACTTGAATGTGTACTGCAGCGCTAACCACCGCCAGCTGACCGTGGTGGGCCTGATAAACTTGGCGTTTGCTAATGTTAAGTACTTGAATGTGTACTGCAGCGCTAACCACCGCCAGCTGACCGTGGTGGGCCTGATAAACTTGGCGTTTGCTAATGTTAAGTACTTGAATGTGTACTGCAGCGCTAACCACCGCCAGCTGACCGTGGTGGGCCTGATAAACTTGGCGTTTGCTAATGTTAAGTACTTGAATGTGTACTGCAGCGCTAACCACCGCCAGCTGACCGTGGTGGGCCTGATAAACTTGGCGTTTGCTAATGTTAAGTACTTGAATGTGTACTGCAGCGCTAACCACCGCCAGCTGACCGTGGTGGGCCTGATAAACTTGGCGCTTGCACTGCTCGGAATGCAGCGGGTGAAGCCTGCAGCCTCGGCCTGCTGGTCCTATGGGAAGCTGATTCTGGCGCGCCTGTGCAAGGCCCAGCCGGAAACAGCCCCCACCACGTTGCGACATCTCGCTGATCGGTTGGCGGGGGATGCTGCGAGGCGACAGTGCGCTGGTGAGTTGGTGACCTACACTAAGCTTATGGGTTAATACAATAAACTAGAGGGTCGAGATACGCTTGAGGGGTTGATACAATAAACTGGTGGATGTATATAATAAACTGTTAGGTTGTTATTGTTATTTATGCAACTGTTGTATAATCAGGGGTATTGCCTAATTATAACAGTTGCATACAAGACTTTATCTACAATCATGATGTGAATCCTCTATAAAAGATTTTCATACCATAGGGTGTTGTACTGTGTTGTAAGAACTATGTGAATTCAAGAAAAAGCGAAGCATGTAAAATAAACAAACCTTAATAAGTAAAAGAATTATTTATTGTAATAATTATATACATTTTGGATCATACAATTATTGAAATGCACTTGAACATTTGCACCTTGTTGAATGTTGGCAGATCCTGATTTACATACTTAACTTGGAATATTTATATTCACCACTTCATTTCTATTTTCTATAGAACTTAAAATTTGATTTGACACGTGGATTTTGTTGGATATGTCATTGCATGAGAATGTTTTTTTTTTTTTAAATTCATAATATCACTCGTTTGGATGATATAATGATCATAATATCATTGAGTGTTTTAATGTTGGCAATAAGCTAATTGTTATAGGTTCTTTTATAGAGGATTAATAGCATGATAGTAGATAAAATAAATAATAGTGTGTAACTAAAAAAACCATAAAGAAAACCAGCAAGGGTTTTTATTTCTCTCTAAGGCTGAGTTTAGTCTGTATTTCACGCTGGTCAGACCGCTCTGGTCGGGACGGAGTCCGACATAACCTCCGTGACACTTGCCGTTGTGGGGGTATCCTGGGCACGTTTCGTGTTCCTTGTGAGGATTCATAGCGTCTCTCTCCCGAGAGAAAATAAAAAAAAAGTTTTTATTTCTTCCTTATACATATATTATAGTCTGAACCCAACTTGCTTCACAAGTTTAACAAAGTTAGCATGACATCTACAAAAGCTATTTTTTCATTCTGTTATTTATTATAGTCAAAATATTTGGCAACATAACTATTGAGTCGTTAAAATTCAACTCGAACATTGTTATCATTTACATACATATATGTCGCGCCTTGTTCCCAATGGGGTAGGCAGAGACCACCTCTCTCCACTTGCTACCATCCTGGCACACTTCTCTTGCTTCCTTCACTTTCATGAGTGTCTTCATGCATGCTCATCGGTTGCAAGTACTCCTGAATCGGCCTTTCTTTAGGACATCTCGATTTGATCGAGATATGTTCGCCTAGGTCGACCTGCACCGATTCGTCCTATCATTCTTACCTTGTGTATCTCTTTCGTTAATTTTCCTTCATTCATTCTTTCAACATGGCCGAACCATCTAAGCATCCCTTTCTCTATTTTTGTCACTACATCTTCAACTACGCCGCATCGCTCCCTTATCACACTGTTCCTGACTTTGTCCTTCAGATTCACTCCAATTATACTTCTCAAGCTTCTCATCTCCACAGCATTAATCCTACTTTCATGTTTCTTCTGCCACACCCAACATTCACTAGCATACATCAATGTGGGGATCAACACGCCTCCATGCACAGCCAGTCGTGCTCTTTGTGATACGTTCTGGCTATTCATGAAGTTATGAAGTGCCCCATTTACTTGATTCCCTTTCAAAACTCTTCTTTCAATATCACCATCACACTTGCCATCTCTCGTAAACTGTGAACCCAAATATACAAATTCTTTCACTTGTTCTACTTTTTGTCCCTCAATCATAATATCACAGTTTGTCATACATTCTTCTCTTTCAAAAACCATTACTTTCGTCTTGCTTACATTCACTTTCGTTCCTTTCTTATCATTTAAGTAATTCTTACTATTATAATTTTTCATATGAGTATTTTTTGATAATTTATTTAAATTTGTGAAAAGGCATAAAAATAGAAGTTGTTTGGTTGATATAATACACTGGCTTGATACAAGAATGTGGTTGGTTGATACAAGCAGGTGGCTAATCGATCAAGTTGATACAATAAGTTGGTAGGTTGATGTAATGCAGATTTGGGTTGATTACGAGGTGGAATACTGATATAATATCATACGTGACAGATGATGAACCGGCTGAGTGATGTAAAACTCAAAAGAATAGATGAATCAGTTAGTTAATCAGATGAAAGCACATTTTTCAGTTCGCATTAATCAACCATACCAGTCGCGCTTGGTCAAACCACATAAATTTTAGATAATCAGTTAATTTTAGTTCTTTGTATAATATAGCAATAGGGTCTTGGACTGTTTCAAGAAAACCATCTCAACCTATTGTTTACTTATCTAAAATGCTGCTAAAAATATTTTCCTATTGAAATTCCTGCATTCTTTTGTTTAAAAATTGAAAATTAGTTTTCACATTTGAATTTCGCGCTAAAACACCATTCTTTTATTATGTCTCGATTATGACGTCATTTATCATACAGAGATTATTTTATAAGATGATCTTATAAAATGATTGTTAATCAAGGATTAATTATAATAATACAGCATTATGATATTAAACAATATTTTTTTTTCTTAAATATGAAATACATAAGTTACCAGTACCCGCAATCGTCGAGGATGTATGAGGAATGTTATGAAAGTAGATGAAGCGAAAGAGATATGTAAGGACCGTAGCAAGTGGAAGGACGTAATCTCTGCCTACCCCCGTGGGAAAAAGGCGTGAGTGTATGTATGTATGTATGTATGAAATACATACATTAATTATACAATTTAAGGAATGTTTTAAGTGTATCTTAGAAAACAGCCGTTTTAAAAATTGAACCATTTCCAAAAAAAATGTTCATTTCCAAAACTGAGACAAAAGCCTGGTTGAGTACTTATAATTTACAAATAAAATTTACCATTTTATTGATATTAACTAAACTAATGTAGTGCTTTTATGCAGCAAAGGGTATATCACTGTTTTCCAAAATAATAATACTTTGCCTATTATATCTTGTATATAAACTTTATTATAGTCTGCTTGTAATATGGTCACTTTAGAATTATTCTGAAAGTCAGGATCAGCAACACAAAAAAAAGATTTTGTTGTATTTGTATCTTTTTTTTTTTTTTTTATACTACAACGGTAGCAAAAAGGCTTACGGCCTGCCTGATGGTAAGCAGTCACCGTCGCCTATGGACGCTTGCAACACTAGGGGCATCACAAACGCTTTGCCGACCTTTTTATAAACCTATTTACTCCCTTTTTGAAGAACCCCATACTGTAATCCCCCGGGAAAGCCTCAGCAGGGAGCTCGTTCCACAATCGGAGCGTGCGCGGTAGGATATTTCGTTGAAACCGCACTGTGCGTGACCATTAAGGCTCCAGCATGTGAGGATGAACACCCTGCCGATGGCGAGCGGTGCGATGGTACAATGTGGCCGTGGGCATCATGTCGAACAATTCTTTGGAACACAACCCGTTGTATAAGCGATAGAAAACACACAAAGAGGCACAGTCTCTTCTCAGACTTAAGGGCTCAATACCGCATGTGAGTATGGGATCGTCAACGATACGCTCAGCGCGTCTTTGGACCGAATCAAAAGGATCAAGTTGGTATCGAGGTGCTCCCGCCCACAGGTGACAGCAGTACTCCATATGGGGCCTGACTTGCGATTTATCTGCATTTGACACAGGATTTTTTTTTTATATTTTGCCATCCCTGATATAATTTCAAAAAATCGATACGTGGCAAATTTTAATTATCAGCTCTCACGAATTTCTTTACCATCGTAAATAAACTGAAATTTTACTTCAAGCAAACGACAAACTTTAAATCACAGAGAATATGCAAGAAATAAACGAGGTTTGGAAATTACAAACAACGTAAACAAGTAGAAGGTGACAAGTGGCAATGATAAATGACGTCACGCGTTGTGATTGGCGTTTACAGTCATGTGATTTTCACATAAAAAAGAATAATTCATTATGTTAAAAATAAAGAAAAATTATGATTCGTATCTAATTATTCCTGTTAATAATTAGTTCTAACCCTATAAACTATCCCTGTACAAAACATCATATCATTTTATTAGTACAGTTCAAGACCCTATTACCACAAATTTTATTTCTGCTCCGAACACTTATTCTCGTAATGAGGCTGCAGATGGTCTTGCAAAGGAAGCTGTCTTGGATGGTATTGTGCTGGATTCTGGCTAGTGAATTTATTCCAAAATTAAAGAAAAGATGTTTGGAAAAATGGGAATATCATTTTGGGGAGACCCTGGTCAGAGGCATTGGAGTTTGGTATAGTACAATCCAGGACAAACCTACATGGAGTCCTTGGTTTGATAGTGACTCATTCAACCTTACTAGAAAGCTTTTAGTTTCTGCTTTACGATTACGGTCTGGGCATGTTCCAACAAATAAGTTTTATCATCTTGTTGGTGTGAAATCCCCACCTTTGTGCGATAACCAGCTGTGTTCCAGGATCGATGATGTCACATGTTGTTGGAATGTGCCCGAAACTTTGAGCTACGAGAAAGACTCCTTGTGGGAATGGATTTGACTAATGGCAATATAAATTGTTTGCTGACGAAACCATTGTCCAGCTTAGCCAAAAAATTATACATGTTTGTTTGCTTGTCCTTTGAGGAGGCAAACTAATATTTGTGTAAGTATATAACAATTGTGTATGTTATGTAAATATGTGATTATCCCTATGAGGCTGACATGTTCACCCAAAGTGTTCAAAGCCTCGTTAAAAATTAAGAATTAAAAACAAAAAACACTTATTCTCTTCAGGTTTTAATCGACATATTCACTATAGTATACTTTACTATAGCATAATATTTATTATTTCTTTTTATGTTGAATCTTTGAGTTGTATCGCTATGTTACATTTTCCACAATATTTCTTTTTGTTCCCAGATTGCCTTTATATTTTGTGCAAGTTGACGCCGGTGTCGGTTGAGAGATGCAGCGAACTCAGCACTATTATGGAAAACTGTCAACCAGTGGCAGGAGATTTCAGCGTGCCAGCAGCGGTGTTGGATGCCGTACATCCACTGCTAAATTTCAGCACCAGGACCAGAGACACGCTGGTCATGGTCTGCAGAAAAGGGCTTTACTCAAGGTGAGGAATCGGTGCATTATTCATCATCATTAGTAATGGTCGTTATTTCAATAACAGATAATATAATGAATTATTTTCCCGTAACGAATAACACATTATTTAATAACTGTTGACAAAAGAATGTGCAATTTAATGCATTTATTTTCCTCAGGGGAACAAAAAAAAAAGGCTGCTCACGCTTCACGTCACTGCCGTGTGTTTTTACTGCAGTCTGATGCAGCAATGAGCCATGTTCTCATTGGTCATAGTGTGTGTCATTTGTCAGGGAGTGGTCGCACCGCTGCCTGTCGGTGTCCGGGCTGCTGTCGGTGCTGCGTCACGTCAGGCTGCCGCGAGGGTCCTGCAGCAGTCAGGGCGGCGGCAGCGAGCCGTACTGCAGTCTGATGCAGCAATGAGCCATGTTCTCATTGGTCATAGTGTGTGCCATTTGTCAGGGAGTGGTCGCACCGCTGCCTGTCGGTGTCCGGGCTGCTGTCGGTGCTGCGTCACGTCAGGCTGCCGCGAGGGTCCTGCAGCAGTCAGGGCGGCGGCAGCGAGCCGTACTGCAGTCTGATGCAGCAATGAGCCATGTTCTCATTGGTCATAGTGTGTGTCATTTGTCAGGGAGTGGTCGCACCGCTGCCTGTCGGTGTCCGGGCTGCTGTCGGTGCTGCGTCACGTCAGGCTGCCGCGAGGGCCCTGCAGCAGTCAGGGCGGCGGCAGCGAGCCGTACTGCAGTCTGATGCAGCAATGAGCCATGTTCTCATTGGTCATAGTGTGTGCCATTTGTCAGGGAGTGGTCGCACCGCTGCCTGTCGGTGTCCGGGCTGCTGTCGGTGCTGCGTCACGTCAGGCTGCCGCGAGGGTCCTGCAGCAGTCAGGGCGGCGGCAGCGAGCCGTACTGCAGTCTGATGCAGCAATGAGCCATGTTCTCATTGGTCATAGTGTGTGTCATTTGTCAGGGAGTGATCGCACCGCTGCCTGTCGGTGTCCGGGCTGCTGTCGGTGCTGCGTCACGTCAGGCTGCCGCGAGGGTCCTGCAGCAGTCAGGGCGGCGGCAGCGAGCCGTACTGCAGTCTGATGCAGCAATGAGCCATGTTCTCATTGGTCATAGTGTGTGTCATTTGTCAGGGAGTGGTCGCACCGCTGCCTGTCGGTGTCCGGGCTGCTGTCGGTGCTGCGTCACGTCAGGCTGCCGCGAGGGTCCTGCAGCAGTCAGGGCGGCGGCAGCGAGCCGTACTGCAGTCTGATGCAGCAATGAGCCATGTTCTCATTGGTCATAGTGTGTGCCATTTGTCAGGGAGTGGTCGCACCGCTGCCTGTCGGTGTCCGGGCTGCTGTCGGTGCTGCGTCACGTCAGGCTGCCGCGAGGGTCCTGCAGCAGTCAGGGCGGCGGCAGCGAGCCGTACTGCAGTCTGATGCAGCAATGAGCCATGTTCTCATTGGTCATAGTGTGTGTCATTTGTCAGGGAGTGGTCGCACCGCTGCCTGTCGGTGTCCGGGCTGCTGTCGGTGCTGCGTCACGTCAGGCTGCCGCGAGGGTCCTGCAGCAGTCAGGGCGGCGCAGCGAGCCGTACTGCAGTCTGATGCAGCAATGAGCCATGTTCTCATTGGTCATAGTGTGTGTCATTTGTCAGGGAGTGGTCGCACCGCTGCCTGTCGGTGTCCGGGCTGCTGTCGGTGCTGCGTCACGTCAGGCTGCCGCGAGGGTCCTGCAGCAGTCAGGGCGGCGGCAGCGAGCCGTACAGCGCTCATTCCTACCTCACACAGCTCACCATCGATCTACACGCCACGCAACAGGGCGCCACGTAACGTACCGATTTCTTTGTTTATTTACAGCGTTGATCTTGTACTATATCGTTGTTGAGTCAGTAAAACTATTTCATTCTACCATTGAGGGATCTGTACATACATATTGTTACTTACAAGAAAATAGTAGAATACATATTTGGGAAAGGTAACGAGCGCCCTCTAGCGTCAAGCAGTAGAATCGCCTAGTCGGTCGACAGAGACGGTGTTCGATTACCATACGACGGATAAACATTGAAGCTTCAAGAGATGATGATGATTACGAGAGAAGAGTTTTGAAAGGGAATCAAGTAAATGGGGCACTTCATAACTTCATGAATAGCCAGAACGTATCACAAAGAGCACGTCTGGCTGTGCATGGAGGCGTGTTGATCCCCACATTGATGTATGCTAGTGAATGTGGCTGTGGCAGAAGAAACATGGAAGTAGGATTAATGCTGTGGAGATGAGAAGCTTGAGAAGTATAATTGGAGTGAATCTGAAGGACAAAGTCAGGAACAGTGTGATAAGGGAGCGATGCGGCGTAGTTGAAGATGTAGTGACAAAAATAGAGAAAGGGATGCTTAGATGGTTCGGCCATGTTGATAGAATGAATGAAGGAAGATTAACGAAAGAGATACACAATGTATGAATGATAGGACGAATCGGTACAGGCCGACCTAGGCGGACATATCTTGATCAAATCGAAGATGTCCTAAAGAAAGGCCGGGTCAAGAGTACTCGCAACCGACGAGCATGCATGAAGACGCTCATGAAAGTGGAGGAAGCAAGAGAAGTGTGCCAGGATCGTAGCAAATGGAGAGAGGTGGTCTCTGCCTACCCCATTGGGAACAAGGCGTGACATATATGTATGTATGTATGTTCAAGAGCGTACTACGAAGTGATTAGTCAGTATTAATTAGTGTAAATTAAGTAGGTAAATAAATTTTATTGTATTTACTGAAAAGAACCACAGCTCGTAATAATATGGTCTTTATGTAAAATTTTCTACAGACACAAAGCATGATCCAATATAATCCAAAATGAAATAAAATTGTCGTAATATTAAAATGTCTCTAGGCCCCGTTAGACCGTATTAATCATCGATATATATGTACTACGTACTAGATTCGCCCGCCCGAACACTCACTACGTTCCAGTGAAGTGCAGGGTACACTGCACCTCGCTCAGTGAGTCGTCGCCATTCGCGCAGTGTGCATCGCTCATAGGCCGACAATAAACATAATTGAAACAGTGATTAAATAGTAAACCTGAACAAAAATAATTATTGAAAATTTAAGTGAGTAAAATATATAGTTGTTTAAGTGGAAATAAGGATAATAATATTATAATTATACAACGTAAACAATATTTTGTATTTATTGACGCCGCGCTGGCACGTGCTTGCTAAAATCATAGAGTAAAGCTATACAGATGTTCCTCCATTCCTAAACGTACGCGGCGACTTTAGGTTAATATATGTATTAGACGGGATGATTATAAAATGTTTAGTTCGTAATTTTTTATTGCTTAGTACAAATTTATATAGTAGTAATAATCAAATAATTCCTAATATTTTGTTTTCTTTTATGTTGACATTCCTTCTATTATAAAACATAATAAGTGTATGAGGTATAATGGCCGTATTAAATTTGTATCGCTTCTGCGGCGAAAACTCTTTGATACAAAGCGCTTTAACGTCATGCTTCACTGCGCTCGGCAAAACGTCATAAGTAAGCGGCGGTTACGACGTTTTGGTTGAACGAAATCTATACTTCGACAAGCGATCCAGCAGTTGTCTTTTTTCTATGGTCAGACGAGGTCACATAGATTTAGCGATCTAGCTGATTATAGTTCTAACATTCACCAGTATTTGAACACACTTTTTCCTTTAGTGTTCTTGTCTATCGGTAGAATATATGTCAATGGTATTAATAATGTGATTGAATATAGGGTCGCCTCGCGGGTTCGGAACGAGGCTGTCTGCATGGAAGTGGTGTCGATACTGCGTCGCTGTCTCGTCCAGGACTCGGCAGTCAAACAGTTGCTGTACTCGCGTGAGTACGAATCTTCAAATCGTCAATGGATTCACGAAATATGGAGTATTTTTTTTATGCTAGGCCCGGCAGATGACTTCCTCCCGCCTGATGTTAAGCGGTGAAAGAGGCCCAAATGAGATGACAGATAGAATAGTGACTACTCCACTTTCCTACCTGCCCTATCCCTGCCGGTCCAAAAGATGCTTTTTCACGCCTCTTTTGAAGGAACCCATGTTATAGGATGAAGGAAACACATACGCAGGCAGAGAATTCCAAGTGCGGGAAGTACGGCAGAAGAAGGAATCTTGGAATTTCTTAGTGCGGTGTGGAATGGGGGATATAGTGTACGGATGGCTCCGAAGATCCTTACGTGTGTTTCTATAAAGGAAAGGAGAGGGAGGGATAAGGCTAAAGAGTTCGTTCATATACATCAGTTCCGAATTTTATGTCAAACTAGCAGCTCGCCCCGGCTTTGCACAGGCATTACACAATCATCAATTCAAAAGTTATAATTTTTTACACACACGCACACATTCTCCCATACATACGTTGGATCCTTAACTTTTTGAAAATTTTATATAGCCTGTGTTCACCGGAGATAGTGTAGCTTGCCAGCAGTGAAAGAATTTTTCAAATAAGTCAAGTAGTTTCGGAGCCTATTCAATGCAAACATAGAAACAAAAAATAATCAAATCTATCCTCTTTATATAGAAATGTAAAAAACAAACGAACCCGACTCAACGAAAAATACAAAAGTTATTGTCAATTACACGCTATCATTTCCTTGTAAGGTCTATTTTTGTATGCGAATTGTATGAGTGGCTCGTAAACTGGATTGCATATTGGATCTGTCTGTCTAACCCGCGACTTGAGAGCCTTGGCAACTTTTACAGATATTTAAAAATATATTTGGGTGTGTCCAATAGAAGGGTCCATATCAGAGGTTCCCAAACTTTTTGTGTCGTAGACCCTTTGCCTTGTTTATCGGTTTTGCGTAGACCCCCTACTTACCTGATGTTGAATGTCTTCATCCTACAACTTACAAAATTTTATAAGCATTTTTAATACATTTTTACTTCATAGTTACTTTTATAAAAAAATATATGTCTTAATATTAGAAGATAGTATAATGTAAGTTAATAGGTACTATCAGTGTATGTTGAGATCCATTATCGTGGACCCCCGTTTTCAATTCATGGACCCCAAAATTTTTGTTTCGCTGACGTAGACCCCTTGCAGGTTGTCATAGACCCCTAGGGGCCCATATAGACTGGGAATCACTGGTCCATATTATCTATTATAAACAATACATTGTATGTAGCCAATCTTAATCAATATTATATGTGATAAATTTTGTGGCTTTGGATTTGGGATAGAGCAAGATTTGGGGAAGATCAGGAAAATTATAATGCGCATTTTAATTTGCATATTAAAATACACAATTAATACCCGATGAAATGATACAAAATACGACAAGAAGTTTTGATCAGTTTTTTTTTTTTGTAGGTAACATTATATAATGAATCCCTACTTAATATTATAAACGTGAAAGTTTGTTTGTATGTTTGTTACTCTTTCACAAAAAACTACTGAATGGATTTTAATGACATGATTTTAATGGCTACAATTTATAAAGATATACGCCATGCTAATATAAGCTACTCGAAATATTAATCCTGCGCAGACGAAGTCTTGAAGAACGGTATACCATATTAACAACTTAGTAAATCTTCAACTTATTTTTATCCACTTACAGAATTGTACGACTGCGTTAGAGAGAAACCCGCCTTACATGAACCTATATTGGAGCTAATCTATGAGCATTTAATCAAGTACCTTCCCGAGTCTGACACCGACGAAACTCCGCTTTTGTTAGACAAATGTATTCAGGTCAATGCTACCAATGCTGTTCTAATTGTAAGTAATTAGTTCTTATTACATACTAGGTTACAGCTTGAACGGCGTAATTAAGGAGAGTGTATAATGAACAGAATTCAAGAGTTTTTAGACAGAAACAACAAGACAGTGCAAGGAAAATTTTGTGTGTTCGTACGTGTACTTTTAGGTCACACGCTAGGTTATAAAAGTCTGCTAACGCTAAATCAAGGACCCAAATAGTACGAAAGGAAGGTCTGTTAAGGGATTTTCAAATTTAAGAATACTTCCAATGGAAATATTCCGTCTTATACGGTTCTCACTTTTCGAACGCATGGAGAGATCTTCAGATATTTTCAGAACGGAACAATTTGTATGGGAGCAGTTCGTTAGGGTCTCTGAATCCTGGCTATATGTAATAATTGATAATGATGGTAATATTACCTAAAACAAAGTCGTGTTTGTTACGCCACTTCTAATTGAAGAATTGGTTTAAATTATTACCTAATTTTTGTTGGAAGAAGACTGACCAAAATGATTTATGAAGCTGGAGTGAGTGGAGATACGGGACGAGGAAGACCTAGACGAACATATTTCGAACAAATCGAAAGTGTCCTCAAAAAGGCCAGGTCAGAAGTAACCGCAATCGTCGAGCATGTATGAGGAATGTTATGAAAGTAGATGAAGCGAAAGAGATATGTAAAGACCGTAGCAAGTGGAAAGACGTAATCTCTGCCTACCCCCATGGGAAAAAGGCGTGAGTGTATGTATGTATGTACTCTGCTACTTTCTGCAGTTGACAGGTCATGCCATTGAGTGTTACACTCTTAAAAAGTTCACTCGATTATAACGTATACTCTTATTGTTGTAGGAACCAATCGGCTACCTGTTGTATGCGACCGCTCAGTTCCTTCAGCTGGTTGAAGACGACGACTTGGAGGATATTTTGTCCAGTCAGTGCGCGGACACAGGCTGTGCACATCTTAAAGCCAAACTCTCCTCCATCATGGACAAGCTTTGTAAGAGCAACATTGGGCGGATTGATTTGGTGAGTTTAATGTCGGCGGCTTTTACCGAAATTAGGCTCATGATTGGGCCGTTGTGCGTCTTACACTAGGTTATCTTCTCTCTTACCCCAACCATCCTTTTTTTTTACCAGGTAAAACTTCCGTTTATAGACGTCGCTGCTCTAAGGGCAGCGACACTGAACGGATCTCATACCGAGCGCCCAAGGGACACTATACGCTAAAAACATCCTGGATGGCCTTCCTCAGGCATGTAGGGAGCTCCCGGGCACGATAATCGACTTCAGGGAACCCCAGCCTCTGCTCCCCTGCCGGCGCAGGGGAACCCTCCACGGGGGAGGCTTCAATACCTCCCCCCAATCCCTCCCGGCCTATTCGACACATACTCACCGAAGCATCCGTGCCCGGTGGAGTATCTGAGTCAGTCGGTAGGTGTGCCTCCTTCCCGCTACCCCTACCATCCTGTTTCCTCTCAGAACGCCAAAAATCTCTGCTGCTTCTGTTGCTGGCTGGTGGAGAAATTTGCCCATTAGTCGCCCTCACTTCTGTATACCATAAGGATGTCGAAGGGTTTCTTCTCCATGCGGCCTCTGCTTAAGGGGCTGCCTGTTACCCCTATTGTGATTAGGTATTTATTTAGGACAATAATTCTCAAAGTAATCCAGGTAGACCCCCAAGTCTCCATGGGGGACTACTGTTGGCGGGAAAAAAGGGGGGCCGCAATCTTGAATGAAAATTAATGTGGTTTCTATAGTAAGAAACTAAAATATTGAGTTATATCAATATAGGTAGATAATATTTTAAGAAGCTCACTCTTAAAAATATTTTTACGAACCGACAATTTCATAGGTACCTATCTATATTAATATTATAATGCTGAAGAGTTTGTTTGTTTATTTGTTTGAATGCGCTAATCTCAGGAACTCCGGGTTCGAATTGAAAAAATCTTTTTTTATTGAACAGACCATTTATCGAGGAAGGCTTTAGGCTACATTACATCACGCTGCGGCTAATAGGAGCGCAGAAATAACGGAAAATGTGGAAAATCGGAGAATATTAATCATCTTTTAGGGCTTCCGTTGCGTGCGCTGCGAAAACGGTTCAAGATACCAAAAAAATATATATGAAAGAATTATTCCTCTTGAAATGATCTAAAAAAAATGTCCGCGACAGTATATGTCTATCTTTTAAGGTTAACTCACTGGAATCGTTTTTTATAGTAATCAAATTTGGTCGAAATTAATGCATTATTATTAATTATTTGTCAGAGTTGTATTAACATAATAATATTAATCTTTATCCAAGTAAACATGTTGTTGATTAAGAGTATTTAATTGTGAAAAAAAATTGTCTATGATGCTCAAAATAACTATTCCACGCGGACTAAGTCGCGGGCACAGCTAGTTATAAATACAAATAGACACATGTTTCAGGATGACACCGGTTTGACAGACTTGACAGCGGAATCTAAGGCCAAGTGTCACAAGGTGCAGCAAGCTCTGCAATGCCTGGAGGCCCTAGTGGCGCACGGCGTGATGCAGTGGAGCTCGAACAGCACAGGGGTAGCGGATACAGTATACGACTTGTTCTGTGCGCGTAATCGGCTCGTCGATCAAACCAAAGTGAGTGGTGTCTGGAACAGAGAGATACGTTTGCGTGGGTATATGTCGACAATAGCTTTTACACCTTAGCAGCTCAAACATACTTTGTTCCCTGCTTAAAAAGAGTGAGGGAAATGCGTTTTCCCTCACTGAGTGAAGAAAATTGATTTGAATTTAGAATGCTGCGAATTATCATTATGTACGAAACACATCATTCGAAATTCGATTTATTAAATGTCAAAAAATAAGTCGTTCGGAAACTAATAAACCTTTAAAATGAAAATTATCCCCTAACGTTGTAATTAAATATATAATTAAATTATAAAATGAAATGAATACACTAAAGTAAAGAAAAAAATAAAGAATATATTTTACAAAATAATAATAATAATATTTATAGTTTTAAAAATCTTTATTGGTACAACAGAATACTACGGATACAGTTTCAGAACGTAACTTTAAAAAAATACCGGGAAACAAAAATCAAATTTTAATAGGTACTTAGTTTTTGCAAATATATGTGGTTTCATTTTAATTCATAAGGAACAGAGTTGATTAAAAAGGAACAGAGTTGATCTATTCCGATAAATCCCAAGTAATATTATAAATGCGAAAGTAACTCTGTCTGTTACGCTTTCCCGCTTAAACCTCGCAACCGGTTTTGATGAAATTTGGTACAGACAATCTTTAGACCCTGAGACAGAACACAGGCTACTTTTTATTTCGAAAAAAAGGGATGAAGGAGTTGAAAGAGAGGTTGAAAGTTTGTATGGGATTTCTTAATTTAAAAAGATAAAACCATGACACTTTATATTTAAGCACTTGATAAGAAATCATTAAACATTTGTTCTTATAAATTTCGACCAGCTAGGGGGTGAAATAAGGGTTGAAAGTTAGTATGCAAGTGCGTCAAATATCACGTCATAAGAAACAAAAAATCGTTTGTTCTAGCATTTTGAAATTTTTACCAGTGTGCGGGTGATATAGGGGTTGAATTGAAGATAAGACAATGAATCTTGGTGCCTTAGACATAAGGTACCAGGATTGACAAAAACTAATTTCACGCGGGCGAAGCCGCGGGCGGAAGCTAGTATTCTATAAGTGTGAATGTTTTGAATTTAGAAGCGTAAAAATTCTCTTAAATGCCAATCATAAAGATTGGTATAGATAGATATAAAATTTACATTACTTAATTTCGCTGTAGGTGGCGCCACTGTAGTTCTACCAATCATCCTTATATTGTTAAATACTAGTTACTGTTTTCGATGTACTATATATATTTTATTAATTCAAAATTATTGAGTTATAATTTTGAATTAAATGAACTTGGCTGTAAGGCGTTCTACGTCTTTGTAACCTCTCGGTCGTATGCGCGCGCTTTTCTTTGTTTTTCGTTTAATTACGCCAGACATTTGTTTCTTTATGTTACTAAATTTAAATCTAAAAGTGCGAATGAGATTTATCATCATAAAATATGGTAACTGTCTGTTGTGTCTAAAGTAATAAATAGCTTACTGTCAACAAAAAGTTGTGCAAATAAATGTTACCTTTTATTTTGTAAATAGTATTAGTTCGGTAGGATTACCTCTGGTGATTCTGCCTTACTCTACCTTAGAATCCCTTACTACGTTTTGGGATTGTATTATAAAACACTTCAGGATTCAAAATAGTGCCCTCGCCACAAAATTCAATTTCGATCCATTATATACAATATATTATCCTTTAGCAAAGCTGTATAACTACTTTTTTGGCGCGAGCACTTGTATAAACCTAAGCAAACGTAATCTTTCTGTGCTAGTGAGGTGATAAGATATTTTAAACGAGGGTAATAGTTGGAACTGTACACAATCTCAACATTCATAGATTCTATAATAATGAAAGATTAATGATTTAGTTTTGATTATTGAATTATCAATATGTAAAATAATGTCCATAATATACCGAAATTCTTACTTTTTGGCATTAGGAATTTAAAACATTAATATTTGTCTCTATCTTACAGACTCCTTCCAAAACGGGCAAGAAGGGCAACAAGTCGCTGAATGAAACAAAAGAGACGAATAAATCACAGAAAAGTCAGAAATCTCAGAAGGGGAAGGGGCCCATAAAGATTTCCAATTTGACGAAGGACAGGGCTGGGCCGTTCAAGCCGCTGCCTTGTTTATGGGACCTGAGATTTTGTTTACGGCTTCTGGAACTGTTGTACAGGTAACGATTTCAGAAAGTGATTTTATGTTAATTAGTCATATAACAATGCTTTTCTACATTGGAGTACACGAGACTGAGTCAATGTATTAGAGCTGAAAACAAATAAGTGCTAAATTTCGACTGTATTTGTATATTTCTTGTATTTTGTTTCTCCTTTTTTCAGACATTTTTCATCGCGAATGTGACGACTATTTGTCGACTATTATAAGTTAACGCATATCTCAACAAGTCTCAATGTCAGGTATTGTTAGGCCCAAAGTGTAATTACACTGTACTCTTGTCGTTGTGACCCAAAATGTAAACATACCATAAAATGGGTTGCCATTAATAAAATAAAATTACTTACATAAAATGGGTTTTAAATGGCACGTGGCGCAATGTATTTTATCTTATTTACATATGCATATAATAGATTTTTTATTACTGGTCTATTTATCAAATTTTAGCGTTTTGCTAACACAACGATTTTCTTTGAAATGTTAACTTTTATCATAGTCGGTTTATCCGCCATTTTTACTATCTTTAACTTTGATTGACTTTGATACGACAGTGTTGTATCGATGTAATTTTGTCAATGTCTTATTTTATGTGAATGGATAACCCTCAACATGAGAAAGGAAAATCTAACTCAACATACGTACATAAATACAATAGACTCCTCGTCATCCTGGACTGTTTTACTTTTGGATCACTCATATTTCGCTCGGAATAGCGGTGATTTCTGCAATGCAAGTGCAAAGCTTCACGTCCAGTTTACAACTAAATTTCCTTTAGTATAATTTTATTGACCTAAGGTGGGATAGATCAGTAAAAGCTTAAGCTTTTACTGATTGTTTTTGTTGATTACATTTTGGCTCTTGCTCAATGATCACAGTATAGTAACTCATTTTTAATATATACAAGTTGAGTGATTTATGGTATTCTATGCCTTAGTGAGAAGGTGCAATGGTGTTCGATGGAGGAGCGCAATAAAGTGCGGGGGCGGAAAGATTTCCATCAGTGGACACTTAAGGGAGTCCTCTCCTCCCTCGGCAGCGAGCGAGTGGACAAACGTGCCGTCGTGTACTACGTACCCAAGATGGCCGCCGTTCTGTACGCCAGGTGTTTGTGTAGGTTTGTATAGTATTGTCTACCAACTGTCAATAACATAAATGACATTTAAAAAATAATATATTGTCGTAAAAAAATCGAATAATTATCGGAGAAACCGTGAAAACAGCCCCTTTTCTAACTACACTACAAACGTTTTCTAACTAAAACGTACAGTCAATTTGAGCTTTATTGTTATTGTATAAAGTTCATATTGCAAGCACTCACTGTTGTCTAAGCAATGTAGGCGTGTTCCTACCATCAAAGAGTCAATTTGCGCTTTATTATCACTGTACAAAGTTGAAATTCAATCATATCTATCAAAACGGTGTGCATGTGTGCGTTGGAGCACAAAATACATCGTTGGAGGATTTAATGTCACATTCCATCAATTCACAAAATATTATATGTAGTTCATTTAGACCTTTGTTGCAATTATTTTTTATTCACAACGCCCTACCACCAGGGTGACGGTTCTGTACAGGAGATTTTTTTTTCCTGACTATAAAATAAATAGGAACAAAAACTTTACAAATCTTCTTGACAGGCGAAATCTGTCCGGTCCGCTAGTAATCAAAATAAAATGTACAGATTTCATATGTTATTTGCTGCCTCATTTTTCACAATTTTGCATTTTTCTTTGAATCAGCCTAAGAATTGATTCGGTTTTGTTTGTAAACACCTAGGTGTTATTAAATTCAATTTGATATTTATAATTATTGAAACTACCTACTGTCAATGTGGGCACACCTAATTTGAAATTTAAGAACTGTATGTGTCAATGTCTATATAACATTATTATCTTAAAACTAATGGAACTCATGTAAAACAAGTTACTGTTATTTTACTGCTACAATAACAATAATAATAATTGATTTATATAAAGGCGAATGTCTATCTTCATCAGGATCAGCCATTGTGTGACTCGTCAGTGTAAGTGAAGGTAGCAGCAAAATAATACACCGAAACTCAATTGAAAGGTTATTTAATTAACTAAATATCTCCCTAATTAAATTAACAAAAAATCAAGACACTAGTATATAGTTTAACACTTATTAAATGTTTAATAATCACATACAATATTAAAAGTCACTAAATTACGCGGATCAAAAGCGATTCGTCGCATTCGTGGTGCGCTCGCCATGCACGTCTCACAAAAAGTGAAGTCTAATATGGCCGCGCCAACCATCGACACGACGTTCCGCTAGAGTGACTACAGTCAATCTAGTTCCGACGTAATATAACAGGTGGCGCTAGCAATGCGCCGTCACGGCCGGACTGACCTGCGACCGTCCTCGGACGCTGAAAATTGCAGCCCTTTAACAATCACACAATCAATCAGAACTACTGATTTATTAATGAAATCATCAATCCGCTCGTCCAGCCTGAGTAAATATTTTAGAACAAAGGGGAAAAGTGTGTCCTTTCGACTATTGATAGACCGGACGACACCTTCCTCTTGACAGATAAAAGAGAATAGCAAATCGCAATGTTCAACTTCTCATTTTTCTCAATTACATCATGTTGCCTCTGAACCGGACGAATGTATCCCTTCGACCAGCCACAAGTGCATGGACCGGATGACACTGTCCATACGATCATTTAATAATGTGGTTGAAACAGACGAGTGTATCCCTTCGACCAGCCACAAGTGCATGGACCGGATGACACTGTCCATACGATCATTTAATAATGTGGTTGAAACAGACGAGTGTATCCCTTCGACCAGCCACAAGTGCATGGACCGGATGACACTGTCCATACGATCATTTAATAATGTGGTTGAAACAGACGAGTGTATCCCTTCGACCAGCCACAAGTGCATGGACCGGATGACACTGTCCATACGATCATTTAATAATGTGGTTGAAACAGACGAGTGTATCCCTTCGACCAGCCACAAGTGCATGGACCGGATGATACTGTCCTATCAACCGCTAGCTGCTTAATCACTAGAATCAGACAAGAGTGTCTTTTCGACCGCTTATAGCTTATAGCTACGTGGCCCGGACGACATTGTCCCTCTGACATTGACCATTTCAAATAGACCATTGACATTACTGCTTTTCGATAATTATAGATAGCCTTACAATTTAATCTTATAGAACTAAGAATGCACATCGCTTTACCATGCATACCCTTAAATTACGGAATGTCCTGCTCTAAGTGAATTTGCACTTCATGCTCAATGATTTCATGATCCTCGGTATCACTGTAAGTGTCAGATCTTGCTGTGAGCGTATCTGACTCTGCAGTAAGCGTATCGGAATCTGCAGTTAATGTATCAGAACTATTTCTGTATCCGCTGTTAAGGTGATCACCATTGAGGTCTATTTTATCTAACGCCGTCATGGCCTCCTCCTCCTCACTCATTAAACTACTAGATACTTCGAGTAATCCGTCATGTCCCCGAGGTACAGATCGCAAGTTTTCGTGTGCGTATTTGAAAGTACGATTTGAACCTGATATACTTTTTAACTCGTAACGATCATTATCTAATAGTGCAGTTATTACAAAAGGACCCCTAAACTTCTTATCCAGTTTGATTTGATTACGTTCACTACTTTTAATGAACACGAAATCGCCGACTGAAAATGGTTTAATGTTTGCCCTACCTTGGTTAAATCGTTGAGTATCTAATGCTGCTGCTTTTTGTATATTATTTGACGCATCTCGCCTAACATCGTCTAAATCAATTCGCTGTTCGTTATTTGCACTAGCGGACCTAATTTTTGACATTCCCAATGATTGCGAACGAATACCGAACATAAGTTCCGTTGGTGTGTATTTAGTGACTGTAGATTTGGTACTATTTAACGCTAACTGAACATTTCCTAACTCGTCGCGCCATGTTTTGTTGGGGTCGTTTTCGATAATAGTGAGCAAGGCTTTTAAGGTACGCATCACACGTTCTACCTGGCCGTTTGCCCTACTGGAGCCCGTTGCAATAAAATGTAGGTCAATATTGTGTTCGGAACAAAAGTTCTTAAAATCCTGACTAATGTAACATCTACCTTGATCAGAAATAATGCGTTTGGGGGCTCCAAAAAGACAAACGGCGTTTTTAAGGGCTCGAACAGCACTCGCCGCATCCACCGAAAAAGTATGCTCCAATAACACATACTTAGTGAACGCGTCTATAATTACGGAACAATATTCCTTACGGTCGCTTTTTCCAGTTAGCTTTCCAGTGAAGTCTACATGGATAGTATGCCACGGTACTGGTGCTTTCGGTATAGAGTGCAGCTGCACAGGCTGTGCACCTGAGGGACCTTTTGATGCCTTACAGATAATGCAAGAGTCGATAAAAAACCAGTACTGTTCGTACAGTTTGTCCAGTGTTTTATCATTACCTAAATGCTGTAACTCATTGTGGACGTGGTTGATTAGGGTCCATATTAAAGAACGAGGTACAACCGGAAGCCATGAGGTGATCTTGTTCCTTGTAACTTTTCTGTAGAGAATGCCATTTCTTACATCATAAGTCTGACCAACTGTGTCAGGAAAAGCGTCATTACTGTTCTTTTCGATTAAATCTTGGATCTCTGCATCTCGTTTTTGTTCAACGGAAAGCCAGCCCTGATGAAGCTCAACAAGTTGTACTACTTTGGCCACCTTAGAAGTTTTCGATGTGGAAGCTGTAACATCGGGGTCTGATAAAGGATTTCTAGAAAGGTAGTCGGCGTGCTCCATGCCGCGACCTTGTCTATATATAATATCGAAATCGAATGATTGTAAGAATGCCCACCAACGATGAACGCGAGGAGTTAGATCGACTTTCGATTTTGAGGCCTTTAGCGAGTTACAGTCAGTAAAAACCTTAAAATGTCGGCCATATAAATAATGCCGAAAATGTTCTACCGCTCGTACAACCGCTAATGTTTCCAGTTCGTACGAGTGGTAGTCTAGCTCTACTTCTGATGTACGTCGGCTAAAGTATTCCACGACATGTGGAAGATCGTTCTTTCTTTGTATCAGAATTGCTCCATACCCTTCAGAACTGGCATCACAATGCAACTCAACAGGTAAGTTTGGGTCAAAGATTGTTAGAACTGGTTCGGAAGTAAGTATGCCTATAATGGTATTTCGAATGTTTTCGTGCTTTTCATTCCACTTTATAGGACCCCTTAGTTTGGTCATAGGGTACAACGGACCAACTATATTTGTGAAACCGGGAATAAATTTTCGAAAATATGAGGCAAGACCTAAAAATTGACGGACCTGTGTCGCTGTTTTCGGCTGAGGGGAGTCTATTAGAGCCTGTATTTTACGAATGTTTGGTCTCACTTTACCCGATTGAAGAGAATATCCTAAAAAATCTATTTTCTTTTTCATAAATTTGCACTTTTTAAGGTTGAGAGAGAACCCAGCAGTACAGAGAGCATTTAAAGTTTCGTCAAGGCGTTTAAGCCCTTCATCTATATGAACAGAGTAACAAAGCACGTCGTCCATATAAATTAATGGCTTATCCTTCAGGTTATTAAGAGCTTTCACTATACACCGTTGGTAAACCGAAGGAGCGTTACGCAACCCGAAGGGCATTGCAAGGTATTCATATTGCCCCTCGGGAGTTACAAACGCAGTCTTTTCAACCGAGTCTGAATGAATAGGTATCTGGTGAAACCCCGATGCCATGTCTAGTGACGTAAAATAATGAGCGCCGCTAAGTTGATCTATTTGTTCTTCAATGCGAGGGAGAGGGTAATGTTCAGGTCGAGTATTAGAGTTCAGCTCCCGATAATCGACACACATTCTCTCTGTATCGTCTTTTTTTTTAACCAAGAGAATAGGGCTAGCGAAGGGCGATGAGCTTTCTCGAATGATTCCCGCCTCAAGAAGCTCCCGAACTTTCTCCCTAACAATGTGCTTTTCTATTGGTGCAAGCCTATAAGGACGCCTTTGTACAGTTTTGTATGGATCTATTAATTCGATTTCTAACGCCCCAGTCGTGACTCGTTTATAGGGGACACCTTCTATAAAACAGTTGGCATATCGATTTAATATTTTGACAAGATAGTTCCTTTCATCATCTGTTAAATCAGTGTATCAACATGAGAAAAGTCCGACACAGTAAAACTAGGCTCGCAAACATTTCCTTTAAGATGGAAAGTTAAAACATCAGAATCAATGGTGACACTGACACCTTGCTCTAAAATATCTCTACCTATTATAACTGGATCCACAAGGCAAATATCCGGTATTATGTGAAATGTCAAAGTTTGTTTTATATCTCCTATATTTATCTCACTCGCAATTTGAGACGTGCACCTTATTTCATCACCACCAATCCCCGTAAGAAAAATAAGATTATTGCGTACAGTACCTGGAAATTTACAAGAAAAACTTTCTTTCAACAAAGAGCAAGACGATCCGCTATCAAATAGAAAACCAACTGTCTCACCGGATGACGTCTTCAAGGTACCTCTCGACAATCGCTGCTCACAGAGATTGACCTCTTTTCTTGTGACAGTTCTACCACTATTCTTCTTTTCTTGACAATTGGGTGCCACGTGTCCTGGGTTACCGCAAATGTAGCAGATTATATTTGAAGTGCGTGTCTCTGATGTCCGTGCGGGAATTGACACATCCTGTTGTTTGTTTCTCGTCATCGCAAAAGAATTCTCTTGTCGTTTCTTGCATTCGGTCTGCCGATGTCCAGGTATGCCGCACCAGTGACATTTACCAACAAATCTATCTGTCATTCGAGGTCGCTTAAATCCAAATTCCTGAGTATCAGATGTATCTAATCGCCGCTTAAGTGAAATGCCGCTTAGTATTCTAAATAACTGGGTTTTGGTAGTAATTGCATGTGCACTTAGCTCTCGACGTATCAACCCATCTTTTTGACACAAAACTGATATTACAAATCCCGTGATCACCTCTTCAAGCAAATGAGTCCTAGGTATTCGTTCGATTATATTCCATAAGCGTAGTCCAGCTTCTGACGCAGTTTCCTTGACAGCAATTTGAAAATGTAAAATGTCGTCGAAGTAGTCTTGGAATAGTTTTGGTCTACAAAATCTGGCTATCAAGCTCTGTTTTACAGTTTCCCAAGTCAGATCGTTCAAATTTAACTTGGTCAAACATGAGGCGGCTCGTCCTTTTAGTGCGCCTGTGAGGGCGACGAGCAAATCAACACCCTCCAAACGTTTACTTTTGACAATAAGTTCAGTAACATTGCACCAACCTTCTATATCTGCTTCAGAATCATCCGGATCAAATTGCACTAGTGGTACCGTACTACTTAAGGTACTGTTGTCTCGCGTTGATGATTGTGATGTCGATAACACGCGGGTCAGAAGTGCTTCCATATTACTTAGTAGTTTTAGCGCACCATTTCCATCATGGGCAAAGTTCTCCGCTAATGGCGGTACATGGGATCCCACTTCTGATAAAGGCGAATGTCTATCTTCATCAGGATCAGCCATTGTGTGACTCGTCAGTGTAAGTGAAGGTAGCAGCAAAATAATACACCGAAACTCAATTGAAAGGTTATTTAATTAACTAAATATCTCCCTAATTAAATTAACAAAAAATCAAGACACTAGTATATAGTTTAACACTTATTAAATGTTTAATAATCACATACAATATTAAAAGTCACTAAATTACGCGGATCAAAAGCGATTCGTCGCATTCGTGGTGCGCTCGCCATGCACGTCTCACAAAAAGTGAAGTCTAATATGGCCGCGCCAACCATCGACACGACGTTCCGCTAGAGTGACTACAGTCAATCTAGTTCCGACGTAATATAACAGGTGGCGCTAGCAATGCGCCGTCATATATATTTCTTTTCTCTGTTTTTGTTAATATTTGAGTATAATGCTATTTTTTATGGAATCGAATTCAATAAATAGGCGATCTTTTAAATCGTTTCAGCCGTCCTTGAGTTGTAAGCTACACGACTATATGTATCGCAACTTTAGAATTGAAGTGACTTAATCCAAAATTCTTGTTCTAATTAGTTATACAGACTAGTTTAATATACAGTCATGAAAACAATTCATATACTACCATTAACAATAAAGAATATGACAATTAACGTACAACTTAAAGCATTATAATAGAAAAACAAAAAAATTACCAACTCTTCAATCACATTTTTTGTGTTTACCAAAAAACAAGAATTTTGGATTAGGTCACTTCAATTCTAAAGGTATATTATCATTGCTTATTCTGTTGTGTTCCCTTAGGTTCCAATACATGTGCGACTTTGACGACCAAACTCTCGTCGGTTGTATAGACGTGTTCAAGGCGTGCCTCTCGTTACTCCTGTCTGCGCAGTACTCCCTCAAAGTGGACAACTTCATACCGACCATTAGTGAGTCTAAATATAAACACAACTGTGCCCGACTATGTCAACCTTTTTATAATTGTCTTTTTTTTAATTTGTTTTTTATTATATAACTAGCGACCCGCCCCGGCTTCGCACGGGTGCAGTGAAAAAATGGTTATGGTGGGTTGACTTTTTTGTG
Source organism: Scirpophaga incertulas (assembly GCA_036419045.1). NCBI lineage: Eukaryota > Metazoa > Arthropoda > Insecta > Lepidoptera > Crambidae > Scirpophaga > Scirpophaga incertulas. The sequence goes on along the minus strand of CM071632.1, from coordinate 27,872,467 downwards.
GATTTTTGTAAGTTGTACAATACTGTAGTACATTATTTTGGTCTATCTCGTAGGGTTCAGCCAGCGTTTGCAATATAAGCGCAAAAAAACGTGCTTATTTACGACATCACATTAGAAACCTTTAAATTTATCAGTGTTTCTCTACTATATTATGCATTTATTATACATACAAACCTTCCTTAAGAATCACTCTATCTATTAAAAAAAACCGCGTCAAAATCCGTTGCGTAGTTTTAAAGATCTAAGCATACATACGGACATACAGCGAAAGCGACTTTGTTTTATACTATGTATTGATTGTTATTTTGTTGTTCTGTCTTGTTGTTGTTTTTGACGTTCAATAGCGAAACATATATTTTCCACGAAAAAACGTTTTATTTTATTATATTATCAGGAAAATAGCTAATAGATCCGGCTCGAAGGACCACTACTTTCCGCTATTGAACGTTAAAAAACAACAACAAGACAGAAGAACAACATAAGAGTTATATAATAAAAAACAAATTCGAAAAATAGACAATTATAAAAAGGTTGACATAGTCGGGCACAACAACAAAACTTGTACAATGCCTTATACAAATTTTATATAGTGGCAGTATTCCATATTCCAAGTAATCAAAAGAAGTAAATGTTAATTACACTACAAAGTATGGCGAACGAAAACTAAGCTTAACATAATGGAATATATTAAATTGTAAATTGTTTATCGAGGAAATAAAAAACTATCTTTAAGTCGAGACTATTTTTTGAATCAAAAAAGGATCGAATGGACTCTAAGGTTAATTAGTTTATTCATTTCATTGTCATTACTTGAGCAAGAAACGTTTTTAATAAACTTTCAAATCCCATTTGCTATTTAACCCCATCGAACAAGAACGGGCGTTTTGCTTTTTATGCCACCAGTAACTATTTCATACAATGTTCCCAATAGGTCGATTATCATTATCTATTTTTAACTTTTAGTCGCTGAGGGAAAAGAACCTAGTTTGGTCCCTGTAGGACTCAAGTACCTATTTTCGTATAGGTGTGATAAAAAAGTTACGTGTGATTATGTAAAGTAGGAATAAATTCAATTGAAATTACTCGATAAACATAATTTGACATCTAAAATCAAAATCAAAAATTTATTTTTCAAATAGTATTTTACAATCATTTTTGAATGTCAAAGATGCTACGCCATTGGTTCACAAGTCTACGGCGGGAGACCTTGTACTGGAAAGAACCAGCAAGAAAACCAGCAAGGGCAATTTTTTTTTCTCCCTGTGTCATTACAGAGTCGTCAGTTGGAAGCCGACTTCAAATGCAGTCGGAACCCAACCTCCGATACAAGTTAAAACAACTAACAAATATATATATCCGTCACAAGAGTCATATTGCATTAAACAAATCTGATATATGTCCGGTACAAAACAAAAATATTATTTATTATAGAATCGTTAAAATTATATATCGGAAAATTTACATCCAAGCATGTTTAATCATTCAGGAAATTAAATATCGTAAAAATTACATCCAAGCATTTTATCATTCAAGAAATCATTGACCTTGTAATACCCTTTTTGCATTAGAGTATTTTTAATGTGTTTTAAATTCATGAAACGGTAAAGTAGTTAATATTTTCTGGAAGTGTGTTATAAAAAGTTACACATTTCCCTAAGAACGAACCAAAGATCGACGTACTTGATAATAATCGATAAATTCGACGGATATTTTTACGGAGTAACAAGGATGAATATTTTTTGTCGATCCATATGTCGCAGCCAACTGGTTAAAATAGCCATTCAATTAAACAGCTAGCCCATTGACTAAAACAACGTCATTCAATCACACAGCTATACGTCGTTTAGCCGACGCAACGTTCAACGTTGCAACGTTCAATATTACAGCTAGACGACGCTTAGCCAACTGGTTAAATGGCAAATTAATTAAGGTGACCATTAGTTTAGTACTTAATTTGAGAGAATAGGAAGACTTGGTAATTTATTGGGAGGTTATTCTTGAATTGAGTTTAAGAGGTGACCAAAAGATTTGATTCACTCGTATCACTCGTAGGTGACCTCATAATATCTGCGTTTTAATAACACGTGTAACGTATATTTACTACTTACTTTCCAAAAATATCTTGAAACAATCACAAACCACGGCTAGTTGACACCATATTGAAAACAAAACGCACCTAGCGCTGCGGTGGTGAGCGCTACACTAATTAAATTAGACGGCGACTTTTGAAACAGCTGTAGTGATGAATGTTTTGAGCGACTCAAATATTCAATTAATAATCTAGACGTATGGTTGAATGGCGTTGTTCAGTCAAATGGCTAGCTGTTTGATTGAACGACTATTTTAACCAGTTGGCTGCGACAACATATATTAAAAAAAATAGTAAATTTTTTTACAGAATATTTACTTTGATAACATCAGAGAGAGAGAAACACATGATTAAAATTTTATTTCGACTGTCACATCCGTTAAGTGAATGGTTGTATGCTAGTTGGTGTACCAGACGCCACTGCTTCATTGGGCCTTGGAACGATACTGGAGACATTGCACGCTGCCTTAATCCAAGTGGAAGAAGAAAGCAACACGGAAGAAAGGGATCTCGTGCTAAAAAAACTATTCGCGGCCCTCGCGCAAACTGTGGCGTTACTCCTTGAAATCCCCGTCCTGGATTGCTCGAAAATGAGTGAGGTGAGTTAGTTTTGTGTGTGTTGGCGTATTTATTACTTATAGCTTTCTGCCCGCGGCTTCGCCCGCGTGGATTACGGGATTGGGTCTATAGAGGGTTAAGGGTCATAGCTTTTGCCCACGACTACATATGCGCGGAAGTCGGTTTATGGCGCGAAGGTTTTATCGCGCTTCCCGTGGGACTATCCGTCATTCCGAAATAAAAAATACGCAAAACCTTGCTCAAGAATCACTCTATCTATTGATGAAAACCGCATGAAAATCTGTGCAGTAGTTTTTGAGCGAAGCCTTTATTGCGCATCCCGTGGGATCTGTCAATTTTTCCGGGATAAAAAGTAGCCTGTTGTGTTTAATGTTGTGTTTAATTAAAACCATCGTTTAATTATTTATAGTTTTATAATTGTAAGAATCACAAGTTATTCGGATAAAGAATACAGATCAAAAAAGGCAGAGCCTCGCCATAGGTAAAAAAGAATAACACATAGATTATAAAATACTATAGACATTACTGTTACTACTTATTATAACATCTCCCCATTTAAAATAATTAAACAATTATTACTCCAAATATCTTGAAGGTATTTTAATTACCCTTCCTGACCTTAACACTTTTACATTAGGCATCAACTCAGAACTTTCTTTTTCTTTGACCACCGTTTCACCTAACACTTTACACTTATTTTCATCTACATTAGAATCACTAGAATTAGGCATCAACTCAGAACTTTCTTTTTCTTTGACCACCGTTTCACCTAACACTTTACACTTATTTTCATCTACATTAGAATCACTATCATATACCATTTCAGAGCCATCTTGATTTGGCTCAGCATCCTGACTACCTTGTCTCCTATGTAATAAATAAAACTCATTTCTATTGTACTGTCTGCCATTACTACTTTCTATTTTGAACATTCGTGGAGTATTTCCCTTTTCTAATATGACAGCTGGTTCCCAAACAGACTGTGGCAATTTCTTAAACATTACTTTATCCCCAATTTTAAATTTACAATTCCTAATTGCATGCTGATTATAGTAAGAATTAGATATATCTCTTAGTTTACACATAGTTCTTATGTTTTTATGATAGGTAACTCTAGGTTTTAAATAATGAAAAGTACATGGCACATTAGTTTTTAAATTTCTACTCATCAATATTGATGCTGGTGAATCAACAATTCCTCTAGGAGTATTTCTAAAATTTAAAAGTGCCAAATACAAATCTTCCTTATTGTCTAAAGTTTTCTTAAACAAAGTCTTCATTGACTTAACCGCACTTTCAGCCAAACCATTAGATCTTGGATAGTGCGGACTAGACTTGACATGCAAAAAATTCCAATGGCTACTAAATTGTTTGAATAGTTCTGAAGTAAAATAAAGAGCTCCATCAGTATACAGAATTTTTGGTATGCCATGTCTTGAAAAAATGCTCTTAATTTTCTCAATGACAGTATCACTTCTTAAATTAACTAAATTACAAACTTCTATAAAATTGCTTAAAGCATCCACTAATACTATGTAATATTTTCCATATAGCTCAAATACATCACATGCAACTTCCATCCAAGGTAAAGCTGGAATTGGTTTACTTAACAGCTTAGACCTACAATTATTTCTTTGATACTTTAAACAAACATCACATGACTGTACAAAACTTTTTATGTCTTGATTAATGCCTATCCAAAACAAACTTGAATGAGCTTTGCTTATCATTCTACTGACCCCTGGATGTCCTATGTGAAGTTCTTTTAACATGTTAAGTTTTAGTCTACTAGGAACTATTATCATATTACCTCTAAATAAAATACCGTTAATTACTAATAACTCACTTTTAAAATTGTAATAAGGTTTGACCTAAGTCCTTATAATATCTTGGCCAGCCTGTTAGTACAAAATTCTTGACCTTTTCTAATATTACATCATGTTTATAGCTATCCCTAAAAGTACTTAAATCCCTTTGATTAACAATCATTTGCTTGTTTAATAACGCTACCTGCAACTCTAGATCTTCATCAAAATCCCTTTTTTCAGTATCACAACTCTTATGAGTAAAGTCTCTCGATAAACTATCTGCTATATACATAAATTTTCCAGGAGTATATACCAATTCAAAATTATATGGTTGTAATCTTAACAACATTCTTTGTAATCTTATCGGTACCTTATACAAGGGTTTTTTCATTAATCCTAACAACGGTTTATGATCTGTTTCTACAATTAATTGATTCCTGCCTAAAATATATAGCTTAAATTTTTCAATTCCAAAGCATACTGCTAATAACTCTTTTTCAATTTGTGAGTACCGAGACTGTATTTCTGTAAGTGCCCGCGAAGCATATCCAATGGGTTTACCTTCTTGGATTAACGCAGCTCCTAAACCAGTAGAACTAGCATCTACACTTAACGTCAAATCCTTAGTGCTATCATATATTCTAAGTACCGGCTCATTGGTCACAATTAATTTTAAGTTATCCAAAGCCTTTTCATGTTCTAAATTCCACATAAATTGTACATCTTCTTTCAAGAGATCCCTTAACAAAGCTGTTTTCTCACTATAATTTGGAATAAATTTTGACAAATAATTAAATACTCCTAACAATCTTTGCAATGATTTTTTATTTTTTGGACTATTCATTTCTTTAATGGCCTTTATTTTATCCTGGGTTATGGTCATACCGTTATTATCAAATAAATGGCCTAAAAATTCAATTTTTTCAGTATTAAAGATACATTTATTGGGATTAAATTTTATACCTGCATTTTTTGCTACATCCAGAACTTGCATTACTTTTTCCTTTAACATATTTTGGTCATCAGCCCACAATAAAATATCATCTTGATAAGTGACTACATTTTCAATACCCTCAAACGTTTCCGATATGATTCTATGACACATTTCAGGAGCACAATTCAAACCAAATGGAAGTCTTTGAAAAGAATACCTTCCCCAGTTAGTTTGGAATGTACAAAGCTTACTACTCGGTTTATCTAATGGTAGCATCCAAAAACTAGACTGAGCATCAAGTTTACAAAAGTATTTAGCATTTTTCAATTTGACTGCTATTTCATCTAACTTTGGAATTGATAATGTTCTCTTTTAATGGCTTTATTTAATGGCCTAGGGTCTAAACATATACGCAAAGATTTGTCTTTTTTAACCACAACCACCATTTGACTGACCCAATCAGTAGGTTCAGTAACCTTTTTTATTATACCTTGCAATTCCATTGTATCAAGCTCCTTTTTAACTTGATCTCTTAACGCATATGGCAATCTACGGGCTGGAGAAATAACTGGCTTGATTGATTTATCAACCTGTATCTTAATTAATTGAGAGACTAACCCTACACTACCATTAAAAAGGTCAAAATACTTTTTAGGAACATAATCATGAAATAAACAATTTTCTTTTAATATAACATTAATTATCTTAATTAAATTTAAATCTTCAACAGACCGAAGCCCTAGAATATTATCCAAGTTTTCTTGAGAAACAAAAAATTCTACTTTATAAATTTTTTCTTTATACTTACAATTTATATAGCAACGTCCAACTATGTCAACAACATTTTTAGTAAATGAGCTTACAACAGCATTATTCTTTAAGAGACTCTTCTTATTAAATCCTAATGACAGGTATGACTGCAGACTTAATATATTACAGGCCGCCCCTGTATCCACCTTAAAATTAACACATTGTCCATTAATATTCAATCTCACCTTATACCAATCACAAACTTTCTGTATGTCCTTACCAATCTCTTCTTCGCCCTCACCCAGCTGTACACAGTTCACTGTCCTACAAGCACTGGCAAAATGGTTAAATTTTTTGCATTTGTTGCACTGCTTTCCAAAAGCTGGACACTTTCCATAAAGATGTTCGAAGTTACAATAAAAACACTTTTTTAAAATTTTCTTTTTGTTGGGTACATAATTTTTCTTCAGTATATCAATTTCTACTTCTTTTTTAATGTTGTCTGTTAAATTTTCCTCTTTTATATTGATCATTTCCTCTACTCTTACAGCTATTACTGATGCTGTTCGGCATATATCTAATGCACTTTGCAAATTTAAGTTGTTAGTTGTTAGAAGTTTCTGCTGTAAATTTTTATTATTTATACCACTAACAAAGATGTCTTTTATGAGATCCTCTTTTAAATTCCCAAATTCACACGGCTCTGCTAAATTTTTTAATACTACTGCGTACTGTTCAAAATTTTCATTTTCATATTGTTTTCTGTTTAAAAACTTAAATCTTTCATACGTTAAATTTTTTCTCGGTATGAAGTGGTCATCGAAGCATTGTAAAACACCAGCTAAATCTTCCGGTTTTTCAGAAAACGAATCATAAATACAGTTCAAATCGTCTCCTCCAGCATGCAATAGCATAGCAATTTTTCTATTTTCCGCAATCTCTTCATAGTAAGCGGTTATGAACTGCAAGAACCGTTTTTTGAACTTTTGCCACTGTGTTGCAGATTCAGAGGATTGACAACTATTAAAAGGTTCCATCATTAATTGCATCGGTGTTAAGGCCGCCATTTTTACCAGAATTACCTTTTACAATAAACTTTACAACCTAATCCAAATTTCACAAACTTTACAAACTTCAATAAATCTTTCTATACCAAATTAGTGATTTTACCGCTGTCACCATGTTGTGTTTAATTAAAACCATCGTTTAATTATTTATAGTTTTATAATTGTAAGAATCACAAGTTATTCGGATAAAGAATACAGATCAAAAAAGGCAGAGCCTCGCCATAGGTAAAAAAGAATAACACATAGATTATAAAATACTATAGACATTACTGTTACTACTTATTATAACATAGCCTATTATTTAATCTGGACTTTTATCTTTACGTCTGTAAAATTTCAAAGCAATCGGTTCAGTAGTTACGGCGTGAAAGCGGAACAAACAAACAAACTCACTTTCCGATTTATAGTATTAGTAAGGATTGCAAATGTAAGCTTAACTATTTCTCTTTCTATTCGTTTCTTTACGCATTTATTGTAAAATTGTATGTTTATAACTTATTATTACAACAATAAGCTAAAAGATGAAATACTATTTTGAAAGTTCATAATATTTTTACAATCTCTGAAAATAGTAAGTACTATAGATGTCACAAAATCGCAAGTACATAAAATTAAACAACTTATTCCGAGCACTACTTATTACTTAATAAAAATACAAAGTTAACTAAATATAATTGTGGATATAGGTACAAAAAAGGTCCCCATTCAGTACATAGACGTGACATTTATGTCACGACCAGTGATTCTGTGGGGCCAGACAGGCCAGATAATATTAGTATAAGTTATGATCTTGAACTAAAATAATGTTTATATAAATTCAGTAATCGACTATACATTCTTAAAATTGTGTGTAAAATTCAATAAATTCAGATTTTATTTATATGGGAGCATTCCATTCCAACTATCTTACTTCGGCATTAAATTTCTATTTGCTCCAGGAACTTTTTAAATCCTTTTCGAGTGTTTATTTTTAATACCTTGAACTGCTTATGCGGTTACGCTTCTCAAAACTATTTCAATATGATATTTTTCTACAACAAAAAATCGACGCTTTTACTTGACATATTAGACTAATTAAAGTAATTTTGATTTCATATCTCTATGACAAAATAACAACTTTAGTTAGTTTTTTTAATTAATTGAAACTTTATAAATTAATTTTTATTTTAAACATTATTCGAATAAAACTTAGAATTGAGCTTTCCTAGATTAATAAAAGCAATATTTTTCATTCAATATAGGAAGTGCACATGTATTTGTTATTGGCACTTTTGTATATACGCTCATAAAAATTAGACGACTGTAGCGTATTGTGACGTTACAATACAATATATTTTAGTCTGGAGCGTTTTTCAAACATTCTGTGATAATACCGTATACGTATTGCTGTATCCTCAAAAGAAATAAACATAGAAAACTTCAAAAGCATAGGAAAAAAATTTACAAATTTCCAAATTAAATTATCTATGTTAAAAATATGTGTAAGAACTATAAATAACAATAAAATACTATATTTTTAATTGGAGTTTGTATTAAATTGTTATGATATGGAAACATGACAAATAATTATCTAGTGTTAGAAATTGGTTTAATTTATTATTTGAAAAAAAGAAACAACTATTTGGAGATTTAATAAGTATTGTACGAAATTAATAAAATAAAACAGAGAGAAATCTACTGAGAAAGCTAAGACCGTTCGAGCGCACGCTTGAAAAGCAAGGGAAAAGGACCGAGTCCTTTTTTTTTTCTCTCAAGAGAGGAGGCTGAGAATCCATCATGGATACCAACGCAACAGGCAAGCAGGGATACGTTGATTATGTCGGACTCTTGGTGATAACGAGGCGGCTCGACCACACAGACGTACCGACTAAACTCAGCCTTTGGTCCTAATGACCCTACTGGCTTTATTGACGAGAGAGACGGTCGAGCACCTCAGGAGAGGCACAGTTAGCGCTGACCCATGGAGAGGGCATAAGCGCTAGAAGAAGGCACGGTTCATCAAAGTGGGATCGGCCTGTATTGACGGAAACCTACTCGTGGCTAAGCAGAAGGCTGCCGATTAGGGGGTGACAAGGGAGTCGACGGCTCAGACGCCGCCGCTTGCAGGTCTAGAAGTTCCTGCGTGAGTTGGTTAGGAGGGTCGCTAAGGACATGTCGCGATCTGCGTATCCTCTGCCGGTAATGACTAGCGTTGCCTTGAGATAGGCTCGCTGATGGCGGTATTGACGGGTAGGACCGAGCCACGCAGTCGCTCGCTTATATACTCGTAGACGAGCCCGATGACGTAGGCTGTGGTGTGATGTGTGGGGTAATGCTTGAAAGTGGGGGTGCATCTACCACTAGATTATTACAGTTAAATATATGATATAAAAAGATCAATTACAGTTTCAGAGACATACATTTTCCTTGCTGCGATTCATTTAGACTGTTGATGAAATTGTATTTTTTTTTATACTTTCATTCATTCAACAGGTACTGGTGATGTTAGAGGAATATATCCGTAAGAGCAAGCAGGAATGGTTTGGAATACTGCCTGCTCTGCTGACGGCTACTGCTCGTGGACAGCAGGAGTGTCCGCTGATCGATGACTTGCTGAATAAACTGGTTGTTGCCCTGGGCTTCATTGATGTGAGTTTATTAGATCCTCCCTCACTCACTCAGCGAAACAGCGCAAGCGCTATTTTACGCCGGTTTTCTGTGAGGCCGTGGTATCACTCCAGTCGAGCCGGCCCAATTAAAATGTTATTTTGTGATCGTCGCGACGACCGCCCACGTGCCTGTAAGTGTAATAGAAATTTTTCATTTCATGCGAAAACACACCTCCATAGGAAGTAGACATTGAAAGTTTATGATACATCGCTAGATCGATTTAAATACCGAAATAACGTAATAATAATAATATCTTTATTTGCAAGAATACAGTATTTAAGATGATATAGTCATTATTTCCAATGCATTCTGTCAGCAAGCTGACGTGCAAAGATTTATATTTTGAAATCTAATAACCTATTACAAATTAATATATGCAATTGAAATTATAATCATCACATACATAATGTTAAAGTGTTAACTGTAGTGTACTGATGCGAAATGTACTGCTTCATTGGAAGAAGACAGAACGAATGTTGAGGACAGGTCACGATATCCCATGATCGACTCACAGTCCGACCAAATGGCTTACAACCATGCGTCCGTTTACAATAAACGTTCAAAAAGAAATTAATTCCTTTTTACTACTTTACAAAATGACAACTAATTCTAAAGGAAAAAGCCACAATGGATATTGAGAATAGTCGTCACAGTTTCGCGTGACTATTATGTTCAATTAAAAAACTAAACGTGTACAATTTGTATTGTTTTAAACTAAAAAATGAGATCCCATATTTCATGCGAAATTGCACTCTATTTCATAGGAGGAAGACACATCGACAGTTGACGATACCTCGCTGTTTCCCGCAATCGACGCGAAGACCGGCCACGTGGTTCTGAACCACGTTTGCAACCATATTGTTCAACGAACCGCTGCTGCAGAACATTTGTTGCATCGAGCCAAAGACCTGACTTTAGCTCAGAACACGGCAGTCCATGGTCACCAGCAGAGGATAGACAGAGGTAAATGGAGTGATTTTAATTATAATATACAACTGTGTAGGTAGGGATGAAGCATGCGTTTCCATCAAATTAAAATATATATATACCGGGTGTCTCATTCAAATCGGTCAGTATGGGAAAGACTGAAACTATAAGACATACGAAGATCTGTTCTGAGGAACCATGTCATCGATTTTAATAACAAGAAAAACTGCATTCATACATTTTAAAAATCATCTGTACTCCGTTCGGGAATCGAACCCGATTGTTTTGAAAAAAAAACCTACACTATTTCTATTTAGATATCGATTATGTAGGTCTTAAGCAGTAAATGTCTCTATGAAACATGATGTCTAAAATGAATACCAAATGGCCCACAAGGTCGCCCGCTTTAACGCCTCTGGACTATTTCTTGTGGGGATACGTTAAGGATGAAGTGTACAAAACAAGTTATGATACCGTTGAAGACCTAAAAGTTGCCATAGAGACAATTTTAACGCAAATTCACCACATGAAGATACAAAATGCAATCATAAGATCGTTACCTAAACGTGTTGAATATTGTATTGAAAAAGGCGGCGGTCACTTCGAGCACCTACTAAAATAAAATAAAGTATGTGAAAAAAATGTATTTTATTCATTTTAGACATCATGTTTTATAGAGACATTTACTGCTTAAGACCTACACAATCGATATCTAAATAGAAATAGTGTAGGTTTTTTTTTTTCAAAACAATCGGGTTCGATTCCCTAACGGAGTACAGATGATTTTTAAAATGTATGAATGCAGTTTTTCTTGTTATTAAAATCGATGACATGGTTCCTCAGAACAGATCTTGGTATGTCTTATAGTTTCAGACTTTCCCATACTGACCGATTTGAATGAGACACCCTGTATATACATTTCTTACACTTACACCCAATGAGCCAAGCCCATAAGGCTTGTGTTATGTGATGTAGGATAACAGACAGACATACATATTTTATACATATATAAGTATTTTTGCTAGAAATATATATTGACAACCATAACTAAAGTACAATAGTATACATGTATAAATATGTATGTCTATCCGTTACCCTAGATCCCATAGAAGCCTTACAGAGCTTACTTTGGGTTAGGCTAATTGTAAGTGTAAGGTCTATACCTTACACTTACAATTAGCCTAACCCAAATAACTTAGCGGCAGTAACTATTACTGTGAGAAATATTTTTTTATTAATATTTATTTTCATAGTTATATATTATAACAAACATAATAAATGGTATTTTATTTAGATGCCGATGTTTTTTTTAATAATAATACGAAATAAAATGTCAGTGTTTTCAATCGAAAGCTATCTAGTGTATTTTTAGGTTGGTTATAAAATATTTTTATTATGGTGTTGGCAGAGGAGAACGAGGTGTACAAAAGCGTGGTGATTCAGCTGTGCCAAGTGGGCGCGTGGTGTGGGCGGGCGGCGCGCCTGCGCTGCTGCGTGGGCGCGGGCAGCGAGCGCGTGCTGGCCGCGCTGCAGCGACTGTACGGCGCGCTGCGGGCGTTGGGCACCGCGCTGCCCCCCGCCGCGGCCCCCCGCCACAGGTACCGGCAGCGGGCATGCTGGCCGCGCTGCAGCGACTGTACGGGGCGCTGCGGGCGTTGGGCATCACGCTGCCCCCCGCCGCGGCACCCCGCCACAGGTACCGGTAGCGGGCGTGCTGGCCGCGCTGCAGCGGCTGTACGGCGCGCTGCGGGCGTTGGGCATCACGCTGCCCCCCGCCGCGGCCCCCGCCACAGGTACCGGCAGCGGGCGTGCTGGCCGCGCTGCAGCGGCTGTACGGCGCGCTGCGGGCGTTGGGCATCACGCTGCCCCCCGCCGCGGCACCCCGCCACAGGTACCGGTAGCGGGCGTGCTGGCCGCGCTGCAGCGGCTGTACGGCGCGCTGCGGGCGTTGGGCATCACGCTGCCCCCCGCCGCGGCACCCCGCCACAGGTACCGGCAGCGGGCGTGCTGGCCGCGCTGCAGCGGCTGTACGGCGCGCTGCGGGCGTTGGGCGCCGCGCTGCCCCCGCCACAGGTACCGGCAGCGGGCGTGCTGGCCGCGCTGCAGCGGCTGTACGGCACGCTGCGGGCGTTGGGCACCGCGCTGCCCCGCCACAGGTACCGGCAGCGGGCGTGCTGGCCGCGCTGCAGCGGCTGTACGGCACGCTGCGGGCGTTGGGCACCGCGCTGCCCCGCCACAGGTACCGGCAGCGGGCGTGCTGGCCGCGCTGCAGCGGCTGTACGGCACGCTGCGGGCGTTGGGCACCGCGCTGCCCCGCCACAGGTACCGGCAGCGGGCGTGCTGGCCGCGCTGCAGCGGCTGTACGGCACGCTGCGGGCGTTGGGCACCGCGCTGCCCCGCCACAGGTACGGCAGCGGGCGTGCTGGCCGCGCTGCAGCGGCTGTACGGCACGCTGCGGGCGTTGGGCACCGCGCTGCCCCGCCACAGGTACCGGCAGCGGGCGTGCTGGCCGCGCTGCAGCGGCTGTACGGCACGCTGCGGGCGTTGGGCACCGCGCTGCCCCGCCACAGGTACCGGCAGCGGGCGTGCTGGCCGCGCTGCAGCGGCTGTACGGCACGCTGCGGGCGTTGGGCACCGCGCTGCCCCGCCACAGGTACCGGCAGCGGGCGTGCTGGCCGCGCTGCAGCGGCTGTACGGCACGCTGCGGGCGTTGGGCACCGCGCTGCCCCGCCACAGGTACCGGCAGCGGGCGTGCTGGCCGCGCTGCAGCGGCTGTACGGCACGCTGCGGGCGTTGGGCGCCGCGCTGCCCCCCGCCGCGGCCCCCCGCCACAGGTACCGGCAGCGGGCGTGCTGGCCGCGCTGCAGCGGCTGTACGGCGCGCTGCGGGCGTTGGGCGCCGCGCTGCCCCCCGCCGCGGCCCCCCGCCACAGGTACCGGCAGCGGGCGTGCTGGCCGCGCTGCAGCGGCTGTACGGCGCGCTGCGGGCGTTGGGCGCCGCGCTGCCCCCCGCCGCGGCCCCCCGCCACAGGTACCGGCAGCGGGCGTGCTGGCCGCGCTGCAGCGGCTGTACGGCGCGCTGCGGGCGTTGGGCGCCGCGCTGCCCCGTTGGCCGTTTCTTTCTTACATGTAACTATCTGTATTTGTCAGTGTAGTTTTATCTTGTCTATCTTATCGTAACCATTTATTGTTAAGGTTAAGCTACACATTATTATAAATATAAACTACAGTTATAATTTTCGCAGGCTGGATCGGCTGGCGAAGCTGTGCGGCAAGCGCCTGTCTGTGTCGGTGGACGCTCTGATCGCGTATATAGAGGCAGGGCAGAGCAACTGCTCCCCCGCCGCCATACTGCGGCACACGCGGCCCATCCCGCGGCTGGTGCTGGCTGCGGAGGAGTTCACCAGATGCTTCGTGGTGCTGGCGCAGGCCGCCAACGTACGTAACGCCTTGTCTATAGACTGACCGTTTAATTCAGTCCTCGTCTGCGGGGTATAGGTGCGGCGAGGTAAGGCGAGAACGGGGGGGAGAGGTGCGGGCGGCAAGCGCTCGTAGCTGTTATAACGCCCGTACGAGAGGTACGAGCGTTATAACAGCTACGTGCGCAGTTCTCATTCTCTCACTTCATCCCGAGCCTCAGCAAGAGCAATTCCCCTGGTGGTGCTGTACGTAGCTACATTGATATTACACTCACTTATTCTTTCTACTCCATGCCTAGTGATTGCAATCCGGCGTCATTTTCAGTTGGCCGCATACGACCGGATTCCCATCCATCTGGCCGGTTCCGATCGGATCCGGCCAGATTGATTAAATCAAGGTGATTTTCGCTTTTTAGTACAAAATAAGTGAATTAATCAAGTGTCACTGCACTTATATGTAGGTAGTTTATTACAGCTTCTAATTGACGACTCTGTAAAAATAAAGAGAAAAAGAATGCCCTTGCTGGTTCTTTCCAGTACAAGGTCTCCCGTCGCAGACTTGGAACTAATGGCGTAGCATCTATGACGTGAAAACATCACAGTATAAAAATATAAAAAAAAAACCGACTTCAAAATTGTACGGAACTACTTACCAACGAAAGAATATAAAAGAACTAAAAACTCTAAAAAGTAAAAAATAAATACGATAACTTCTGTCTTAAATAAACTATCTTTGATATACCAACTAGGTATATTTTGAAGTCGGCGCCTGCCCGACTTATAGGAAAGTAAGAGTGATGAAATTAAAGTATACACATTTATCTAACCATACATGTTACAACTCCCCGCGCACCGACTTCAAAAAATACCTAATTGGTATATCAAAGTTAGTTTATTTAGGACAGAAGTTATCTAATCTAATACTTTTTGAAGTCGATTAAAAATCCAATATATAACATTAGCATTACAAAGTTCACGCCTTTGGTTTCACAGCTAAACATACAGCACTATTTTTCGCTCGGCACCGCGCGAGACTTCCGGATCCGGGCCCCCGTACTGCAAGAGGCTTTGCAAGCCGCCGAAAACGAGGCTTCGCCACATCAAGGTACGCCTCTTTCATATCATCATCTGTCATTGAAGCAAACAATAAGTATTCTAATGAAACTGGCTGTACAGTGTCGGACCGTACATAGGAAGGCTCGAAGGACCAGTATGTTCGGTGCCTTGTTGCCCAAACAGATTGATAATAACTTGATAAAATAAAAATAATCTTGCTGTTTACACTTGATTTATTTTGTACTTGATGCGCACTATAAACTTGAACTTGATATGCACACGGCCGCACAACTTATTGCTATGTTTGTGAGTGAACTACTGCAACTACGAACTATACATTGAAAAGTGCAGATTCCGCAAAATGTACGGTGTCGGACCGTACACTGGCGCTTATTTAATGTTAATAGTCCGGTCAAATTAGACCAAAAAATAAGAGTGAAGTTACATCAATTCTCAATAAGTTGAAAATCGATGAAATCGTTCATAATATGATTATAAACAAAATCAGAAAGTTCCCCATCCCTCCCCTTTTTGCAACAAATTTTATTCAAGGTCGAAGGTGGAAAAAAAATAGTTTTTCGCGATTTTCAGCAAAACGGTAAGTTTTATCATAAAAATACCTTAGACAAAAATTGTAGATTAGAAAATTATCTACAAAAAATGTATAAATGCTTTTTTTTTCCTACGAGTTACCGTTTCTGACTAACCTTGTACAGTCAATCTGCAATTTTTCCTCCGAAAAATGACAAACCGGAATTTGATTGGACGAATCGTTAGAGGGGCAGGTAAAAAGCTTAACGTCAGATTTCCGAAGTCCTCCCCCTGCTGTTTTTGAGAAAATCGGAAAAACTAATTTGAAATGCATTTATCTCAGCAACTATCCAACTTAAACTGCAAACGCTAGGTGGCGCTAAAGTTTTGAAAAAGTGTTTTTTTGCTGTTTTCACTATGAAATAACGAATAATTTTTTTGCAATAATGTAAATGAGCAAGTTGTTTGTCATAAAATTAGCTACAACTTTTGTTTAAAACATTTTTTCATAAAACACCGTTTTCATATAGGGGCAGAAGTGCAGTGAACGGAATAACGGTTCTTTCGTCAGTTTCACTGAGTACGTGGGCACCATCGATATAGTATATGTACTACATACTAGATTCGCCCGCTCGAACACTCACTACGTTCCAGTGAAGTGCAGGGTACACTCTGCACCTCGCTCAGTGAGTCGTCGCCATTCGCGCAGTGTGCATCGCTCATAGGCCGACAATAAACATAATTAAAACAGTGATTAAATAGTAAACCTGAACGAAAATAATTATTGAAAATTTAAGTGAGTAAAATATCTAATTGTTTAAGTTTAAATAAGGATAATAATATTATAATTATACAACGTAAACAATATTTTGTATTTATTGACGCCGCTGGCACGTGCTTGCTAAAATCATAGAGTAAAGCCGTACAGATGTTCCTCCATTCCTAAACGTACGCGGCGACTTTAGGTTAATATATGTATTAGACGGGATGATTATAAAATGTTTAGTTCGTAATTTTTTGTTTAGTACAAAATTATATAGTAGTAATATTTAAATAAAGTCCTAATATTTTGTTTTCTTTTATGTTGCCATTCCTTCTATTATAAAACATAATAAGTGTATGAGGTACAATGTGCTTATTAAATTTGGTATCGCTTCTTTTTTTTTTTTTTTTATTTTCTGCGGCGAAAACTCTTTGATACAAACCGCTTTAACGTCATGCTTCACTGTGCTCGGCAAAACGTCATAAGTAAGCGGCGATTACGACGTTTTGGTTGAACGAAATCTATACTTCGACAAGCGATCCAGCAGTTGTCTTTTTTCTATGGTCAGACGAGGTCACATAGAGCATTTAGCTAGCATAGTGTTCTTGTCTATCGGTAGAATATATGTCAATGGTGGGCACAGTTTCGACACAGGACCGGTTTCTAACATATAACGATTCAAAAAGTTGTAATCGTCATAATATGCACACGTTTCCACGCCACCTATGAGGTAGTGTATGTCGGCTCGTCGTTAGGGTTCATCACGAAAACAAATTCAACTATTAACACACCGTATTTTAATTTAAACTTGACAATTTTAACCACTTGAGTATACGGAGAGAAATATCTCCCAAAAGTATTACCGCTATTTATATACATTTGTGAAATACTCATATAATATGAAATTGGCGTTAGAACAAACAAAATGTGTTGCTGAAAATTAAAGATATTATTTTGGTATTATTTTTGTTACAACATACAACACTAAAAAACAAAATGATAACAAAAAATACATACCTGAAAAATTAAAGAAACAACATTTTATGCCTATACATCCGCCAATAAACTTATTCACTTACGACAATATTAAAAATTAAAAAATTAAATCACAATTAAATTATTCTGATAGTTTTCTTTCTTTGACAATTGTCATCTTTCAAATTGCCTCTGTATCTTCTGATCTATTAATGTATTTCATAGACAAACATAAATACTCGCGAAGAAAGAAACCCAAGGGAACAAACGTTTCCTTACACTCACAATTCTTCTTATTTTTCGAGGCTAATTAGGTATAACAAAACAATAACATCCAATCATTGTAAATGAAAACAATTGTAATTTAAATACATTTTGTAGTAGTAATTAACTTACATCAAATTCCTTATATTATTATAAAAAAAACAATCTAATATTAAGCTCTCCACGGAAATTGATGAAAGGCGCCAAAAGCAATAAACATTAAAAAGAGCACAATAAACTATAATAGTGAAACAGAAAATAATTAAATATTTAATATTAATTGTAAATAACGTAATCGAGCTAATTAATTCACTATTGTTATTTTTGATATGTATTAAAACTTCGCATGATTGCTTGTTAGTACCAAAGCAAGGAAGGCAAACATATTAATATAAAAATATATATTTAATATTTTTATATTAATAAATATAACTATTCAATTAATTACAATTTTTAACAAACACATTGTACGAATAGTCATGACTCCAATAATATTAAATAGTTATTTAACGGGAAAACAGGAAATAAAATTTGACCGGACTATAATGAATTTTAGTCAGAAATTAAGTATTATAAATTAATTTCTCTCTGTGAAATGACCAAACTCTATCTTGGTAAGTGAACGATGCTGATAACAGGCCTCATTTCAGATGACGAAGATAATAATATTAATGATGCTGCTACCGAAATTTTGTCTCTGGCTGGTTCGGACCAAGAAGATGGGAGCGATGAGGACAATTCTAGAAAGAGACGACGAGTTTCGTAATTAAAACGGCTGGTCATTAAATTTTATCTTAACAAAAACAAGTGAACGAAGAATATACGTACGAGAGCTTCAACCAGCTCTCTAATTAGCTCTCGAATATGTAAGTATTGCTTACATTCAGAATTATCATAGACAATAAATTGGACTTATTTATGGAAAGAGGAATCAAATTCGACTGCACAAATTATTTCTATAGCAATGTTACCAACCTACTTTTGATGTACTAGTTAATTTATTTTAGCAAAATCGCTTGCTTATCTTTATAAAACCCTCTTTTTTAAACAAATGCGTTTGATTATGTATTTCCAAATATGCATAAATATATCCATGTTTCTAATGACTGCATTTCAATTTGTTATCTATGTCGTGCGTGGAACGAACGGACATGATTAATTTTGTATAGAATGTTGTTGATTGGCTGTGATGAACGATGTAAGGTTTTTTAGTAATCTCATATTTTTAATATAATTAGTAAGGTTACTTTAAAGTAAGGATACATTTTATACTTATTATAAAAATGTTTTGTTTTGCGAATTGGCTATTTGACAAGTTTTTTAAAATCCATTTTATATTATGCAGTAGAGTCTAAGGAAGCCAGTAAAAAGTTGTTATTTTTAATTCTGGTATATATTAGCTGAAAAACATCGAATTAAAAATTCAATATTTAAATAGTGTGCCAAAACGCTACTTTGACAATATGGCGCTGCAGTGAGGTCGGTGACGTCACTTGCCTGTATTCTGATCTGTGACAACTGGCATATATATTTGTTTGTTGTAAACAAAAAACGAAAGTGCGATTGGATTTACTTTTTATCAGTGATTTATGTAACAAAATGAGTTACAAATGGTGTGCAGTTCCAAAATGTACAAATACGTCGTTAAAAACTCCGGAAAAACTATTTGAAAGAATATCGAAGAATATCGAAGTGCGCCGAAAGTGGTTGCAACTTTCTCGGAGGGATCATAATGACATAGCGAATAGTACAAATATTTTCTTTTGTGAAGATCATTTCGATGTAAGTAAAACATTTTATAAACATTTTTTTGTAATAATTAATTACATTCAAAATGGTTATAATACCTCTAATGTTTTTAACAGAATGTCTCTTGCAACTCACTTCGAATATTTCCGCTGTTTTCCATAATATTTGTTAAAATTTGTAGCTACAGAGTCCTATGATTTCAATATGCAGTACACTAAAAGATCCCGATTAAAACTTGTTTGTTCGTTACAGATGGAAAATAACATGGAAAATTACTATCAGTACAAAATGGGTTTCAGTCAAAAAAATTTTAAAAAGATAAAGTTCTGCCTTCTAAATTTCATTGCCAGCCAGATCGCATTTAAAGAATGTGTGATGCTGGTACTTCCCGATCTGCATTTGTCAAACGGCAAAGAATGGAACTTGTTAAACAATGTGAAGACATTCAATAACCGACGTAACGTGAACAAATTATCGTTTATGTTCTCGAAATTGTGCCAAACAAACTTAATTATTTATAACCTATATAAGTTCTTGTGGAAGTTCATATTATTTCACTTTCTTATGATATAGTTTAAGTTACCAGTAAAGTGTAATTATACTTACGAGTACTTTGCTGTTTTTACATTTTTTAGCTCCGAAGCATAAAAGTCAGAATTATTTTTGAAAAAATAATCCGACCATGATTGCGTCGACTTGCGGCAGGTTTCTGCTGTCTGCTTTTACAAAATCGTTGTCCATGGTTGAAAGTACTTGTAAAATAGTGCAAATAAACAAAAAAAAAACAATGCATAATAAAGAAAATCTTAATGTAACGGAGATAATCTACCACAACTAGGCGCAACACAAGTAGGCAAACGAAGTTTACAAGCAAGTGACGTCATGATAAATTCGACCAATCAGGAGCGTTTTGTGTCACGTGACAAACGTTTAAAAAATGCAATTTTTATTTACGGATTTTAAAATAAATTAATCATTATTTTCAACTTACGTTAATAAATAATCATTTTTTAATCTTTTTTTTTTTTTTTTTTTTTTTTTAATTTATTTACATAATATAATACATTAATAAATGTAAAGGCACAACATAAACTCTTGCGAGTTTTTCCGTGCGCCAGTGAGCCGTTAGGTAAACTTATTTAAGAATTAATCCTAGATGTCGACTCCGGCATATCTCCCAAACCCAAAACCAAAACTCGACACACAGTCCTCCCTGTCATTCTGTATAGAGTATGACAGGATAGACCGCCGCCAAGCCTAGTTCCATGCTTAGAGATCACGCCAGAGTCAACAGTTTAACACCAAAATCTAGTAGCCGAACTGTATCTGTAACTACACGTACACACGCTCCACCTCCTCGCTCTTTATCATGCTCAACACAATGTCTTCCTTTTCGCTTACACTAGGAATGTTCATTGACAATCACTGTTCGATATACCCGCACCACTTAACTTATTACTGTTAGTGGTCTTAATTTATACTGTTAACAGTAATTGACACTTTATTTTTCGCATTGTCAAATAGCCCATTATATAATGTATAACATTGTTGACGTCGAATATCGCCTTGTAGAAATTCACCAGCAAATTCAACTTCTTACGTCTCTCCGGTCAACCTTCCGTTATATCAATTTTTATTTTTGCCTGTTACCGCTATACTAATTTTTTATTATAACTGTTATCGCCGTTGAAGACACATCGTTTTATTTGTTCTGCCTAATTTTCCCCCAAACAAACATTCATAATATAAGTCCCATGGCAGTTGCTTCACATTGCATTTTTTTTAGGTTATATTTTGATCCCACTGCAACTCGAAATTTTGTTTATATTAAATTGAAAAAATAACTGTCTAAAGTGACGTCTATGTTTTGTTGTAATATTGTCTATTTGAGTTAATTAAATGTAAAAGTTTCGTGTCTACTGTCTGTCTGTTTGTCTGTTACAAAACACCAGTTTCGTTCATTAATATTTAGAATCAAATGTTTGGTACATAAAGTATGTAATGAGTAGTGCTCGGATTGGTAGTTTAATTTTATGTACTTGCGATTTTGTGACATCAGTAGTATGGATATGCCTGGGCACTTACTATTTTCAGAGATTGTACAAATATTATATTGAACTTTCAAAATAGTATTTCATCTATTCATTATATATTTCATTATAAATGAATTTTGAATATGAAAAGTAATTCCTCGACACCCAGTAATGCCGAGAAAATCATAGTATTATTTTATAATAAACATGACGATGATGATTATGTTGGCGATCTTCAATTCGAAGACGAATAATTACACCATCGGAACAACACTATGTACTTTAATGTTAATATAAAATTTGATTTATATTGTAAACTTAAATATATAAAATATATAATATAAATATCTGTAATATCTGAACATTATTTTTTTCCTTCTACTCACTCCTACAAACCTACAAATAAACAATAAGTGTAAGGATATTGTTCCGGCTCAATACATGTTCTGCCTAAGAACCGTTCGAATCGAAAGTTACTTATATAAACTCTTAAAATTATATGGAATCCTATGAAATAAGTTTTCATAACACGGCGACGGACACTTCAGGAAACTAAAATAGTTACGAAAAAAGTTAATATTTTGAGGTTAAAAATAAAAAAATAATCAACCTTGCGTGAAATAGCAGAGTAGTAATATCAAAGTAATATTAACAATACTATGTACAGCTATATATGTTCTCTTCTAGAACTAGGAAAGGACTACTCTACTAGATACTAAGAAAAGAGATAGTACCTAGTCAAGTTTGAGATAATTCTTTGACAATTATCATTTTACAAAATCCACTCCTTTACACACAGCCGAGTCTACCAAGTACGCAATGTAATCGGAGTCCGTAATCAAGCCAAAGTTGTTAGAATAAAACCATGAAACGCATAGAAAATCACAAAAGAAACGATAGTCGCAAAGCAATCAAAAATTAAATGAAACGGACACAGATAAGGTATGAAGTACACCAGTGTTGCCAATTACGAAAACTATAATACTCGAATGCCAAGCTAGAAATTCGCGATGTCGCTTAAAAAATATATAATACTAGTTTTTTTCTAGCTAGTCAATTTAGGTATTTAAGTGAATAAAGTGTTATCAACTAATTTTAATAACCGACTTCAATTCGATCCGTATTTACCGAAATCGCGAAAACTTCCGAAACTGGCAGTACTGGCTGACAGAAAACATTTTATACGGCATCAATAATTGTGACCCAACTTTTTATTTGGAATTTATTTAATTGAAGTGTCCGTGGAATACTAAAATATGTTTCAAATAATATAAAAATAAATAAAAATTATAGTATAATTTATATTCACATCGGTTCTTAGGCCAAAATTGAACAATGTCCTTTTCATCTATACTAATATTATAAAGAAGTAAAGTTTGTGTGTTTGTAAATTGTAAAGGGTAATCTCGGGGTCTACTGAACCGATTTTAAAATTTTTTTCACCAATAGAAAGACACAATGTTGCTGAGTGTCATAGGCTATATTAAAATCCGAAAAATAAAAAGGCTTTTACGTGGTAGTCCGTTTTGCAAAGTAAATGGGTGAAAAACGGGTAGCGTACGGAGCGCGATGGTTTCGGGTTTAATTCGGTTCGCGTTCGTGCTCGCTTCGGGGATATTAGTATTATGCCCAACGAAGTGGGCACGGGTTAGCTAGTGATTATATAAAATGACATAAGTTCCATTTGCATTGCAATACTCGTATTTAAGGGCCCAGAAATCACGCTGATTTTAGGTAAGTATATCCATGTGACGCTTATATTGACTTTTTTTCTGCAAGTACATAATACCTATTCCGAGCACCAGTAATGAGGGCTGGTACCAATCATTTAAATTTAGCAATTCCATTTAAGAGAGTTTAATCTTTTTTTAATGTACTTTTATAACAGTTTTATATAAGATATACTGTATTTGTATAAAATAAAAACAATATCACATTTTTTATTATTAAGGTATATTTATTGCCTTCCTAAAAAACCCAAGTGTACACTAACCTTTGCTTGACTGACAGTTCATACAAAAGGTATCAACGTGTCAATGCACATTTCAAAATTACAATCAAACATGTTCGTTTGATTTTATCCTACTCGATTCGGAATAAAATATCTGGCTTCTAAGACAGATCATTGTTTAATCTGCAATCGTTATCGCACTGTAGATTATTATAATCGCTAAAGCTTCGTATCGTTTTCGAAAGCAAACTATGAGATAAAGTAACGCTGTACGTCGATTAAAAATATCGTCTGTTTAAAATCTTATTTATCTGTGATATGAATAATTTACATTTTCAAGTTGAACGTGTGTTTATTTATTTTGAACTAGCGACCCGCCCCGGCTTCGCTCGGGTGCAATGGTGATGCTAAATATACAACAGAAAAACTTAACATTGTATATAATCAATTATAGTTAACAAAACATGCTTTTAAATTGATTGATACAATGAAGTTTCTTTAATATACATATAAACCTTCCTCTTCAATCACTCTTATCTATTAAAAAACCGCGTCAAAATCCGTTGCGTAGTTTTAAAGATTTAAACATACATATTCACTCCGCGGGTCGCCGGCGGGCGCGAGGAAGTCGCGACCGCTACGGCGACCCGGGATGGGCCACGCCCCTTCCGTGGCCGGGGGGCGTCGTCGGTGGAGGAGACCGGGGGAGGTAGTGAGCCTCCCCCGAGGAGGGCTCCCCTGTATCGGCGGGGGAGCGGAGGCTGGGGGTTCCCGGAAGTGGCTTGATGTTCCCGGGGGCTCACTACATGCCTGAGGAAGGCCATCCCTGAGGTTTTTAGTGGGTAGGCCTCCCCCTTCTGGGGAGGAGAGCCCCACATAACCGCCGGCTCGCCACAGCCGGGGTATGCAATTTAATGCACTTTCCTGTGTAAAATGTAATCACTATAAAGTCGCTTTCCCTGTCACAACAACGGTACAAACTTAACAATTTGTATAATTTTAAGTCCTTTGTATTTGTGTGTGATGAAGTCAAGTGTAAATAAAGTTTAATCTATCTATCATGGGGATATAGGGACAGGGAAAGCGACTTTATAGTGATTACATTTTATTTTTTGGGATCTACTTATTCATTTTAAACAGGCGTTGTTTCTTTCTTTTAATTGAAATAAATTGGTAAAAATTAGTACGTGTATTACAAGTCCAGTTATAATTAATGGTGGAATGGAATTAATGTGGAATATAATACTTTGTATTTATACTCGTTTTTTTGTTTGCCGTTGTTATATAATTTCTGATAAAATATATGAATGCAAAATAAATTAATGTTGTGAAAACCTGACTTATTGTTTTATTTGTGTCTGATATTCTCCCTTGATTTTATGTCATAGAAAAAACGACGAACCACGATTGCCTGTATACATAAAATTGACGTAATAATACACAGTATTATTATAAAAGCGATACGTACCGATAGTAAAACAAATATATTCATAAAATTCAATGAAACAATAAATAATAGCTCCTTAACTATGAAACTGCGGTATTTTCGCTTTTTCAATTTAAGCGCCTTAGTAAAAATATATTTCCTTATTACTTTTTAATCCTAAACTGCAAGTTACAATTAAATCTCCGAATAAGGTTATTTTAAATTTAAAAAAAAAAAAACAAGTACCTATCTGCTTTACGTCAGAATTTTGTAGATTATTGACTATAACATTATGTAGTTTTAACTAGATTTTTTTGCCTTTAAAAGTATGTTATTCTCTATTTAAATTTGTAAAGATTGCTCAATTGGTTATTAAATAAATATGGAAAACTTTAGTATGGTATAAACCAAATTCTTTGAATTCTCCATACAAAACAGCAAATTTTATACCCTACCATTTTCTTACTCATTAAAATCAAACTTTATATTCGACCGAATTATATTATAGCGTTAAGTTAAACATCAACTAACTTTCGTACATGTTTAAACCTACTTTATCTATGTACTCTATCATATTTCTCGTTAATAATACACATAAGGCATATGTGTGAGTTTTCTTCGTATTGGATAAATTAAATGAGCGTTTTCAATGAAACATTCCCGGTAGCGCGGCAGGCGGCAATGTAACCTACCGGGAAGCGCCCCCAGGCTTCCTTCTCAGAAGACGAATCAGTCGGGAACCAGAACAGAACCGCGATTCATTAAAATTAGCACGCACTATAATGGGCGGTGCTTCTAGAATTGTTTTGACTTTATGTGTGAATTAATTTTAAATTGCATAAGTCTAGTTTGGATATTTATGTTTTTGGTTAATACATACATTTTATAACATACTACCCGCCCACTAAATACACTACAGAAAAACTGAACGTTGTACCGTTTTGAATGCGAAGCCGGGACGGGTCGCTAGTTATACATATAAAGCTTCCTCTTCAATCACTTTGATCAATTAAAAAAAACACATCAAAATCCGTTGCGTAGTTTTAAAGATTTAAACATACACAGGGGTATAGCGACAGAGAAAGCGACTTTGTTTTATACTCGCACTACATATGTACTGACTAGCTGATCCGGCATATAAATGACCGAACGTCTGTTGTCGAGTGGTTAGTACACCGGTTTCAAGGTATCACAATGTCTGAAGTTTGAATTCCGGTGGGGGCAGATATTTGTGAAATGCGTAGTACCTTGGTCATGGTTGTTAATATATATTTCTATCAAAAATATTTATATATGTATAGTATATGTATGTCTATCCGTTGGGAGCGTTCAAGTATTACGTAACGCAATTGTTGAAGATGTTTGACCCCCCCCCCCCTGTAACGCACCGTAATGTTAAACAACTTGCGTGAAAAAATTGAAAATGACGACCATACTAATACAATCGAGGGATTCCCCGTAAAACGTAAACGAAAAGGGTTGCCAATTTGTTATAAAAAAGAAACAATGTTACATACGGTGTTGTAAGAAAGACCCACTCCTGTCCCTATAACGCATCGTAACATTTTACCGAGAACCCCCACCCCCCCAAATTACGTTACGTAATACTTGAACGCCCCCTTACCCTAGATTCAATAACACAAGCCAGAGCTTATTTCGGGCTAGGGTGTATGTGTAAGAAAAATATTTCCAGTGACTTACTAAAATGAATATTAACAAATAGGGTATTGAATCTCCGGAGTGTTACGGTTATGAATTCTGGCTGAAAGCTGATTTTATCAGTACGATTTAGTGGGATAAAAAACTCACGTAAATTTCTTGTATTGAATTTATTTTTATTATTTTAAAAATTTATCAAAATTAGACATCTCTCATTATTTGACCGATAAAACAACAGTCCGGATAGATAGACAACATTTCACATAGGGGTTGGTGATAGAAGGGTTAAAATTCAGGGTTGTTTGTATTTTAATGCCACATTATAGATAAATATAAAATAAAAAAAAAACCAAAAGATGAATCACTTAAAGGTATGAAAAATAGATAGTACCTACTGAATATGCATATAAAATTTCATGGAAATCGGCCAAGTCGTTTCGGAGGAGCCTGGCAACTAACATTGTGGCACGAGAATTTTATAATATAAGATTTGTTTCGACATTATAGTAATTAAATTATTAAGCGTTGGGAAAAAATTGTGTTTCATGAGATATAATCGAATAGCTCAGCATATATTTGTCTCCGATTCATTTGTTAGTACTTAAATGTATATAGAAAGAAAGAAAGAAAAACCTTTATTTTTGGCCACATAAAAGTAAGACACACAAAACAACACAATTAAAACTACTTAATTAAAAAGAAAATTAGTTACATCAGCACAATTAAAAAACAACAAGAATGGGGTGTCTCACAGCTGCGCCAAAAAAGGGAACCAGTTCAGCATATGCCAGACAGGAGTGCCTGGCGCTGGTTTTCAACTAGTCCCTGTTTCTGGTGACTCGCGGATTCGAGCATGAAACCTAAATTAAAATATTTAAAATATGGATACTATTTACAAAAAAAAAAAAACATGAGTGTCCGTAAGTCTAAAATCTAAG
Source organism: Scirpophaga incertulas (assembly GCA_036419045.1). Lineage (NCBI taxonomy): Eukaryota > Metazoa > Arthropoda > Insecta > Lepidoptera > Crambidae > Scirpophaga > Scirpophaga incertulas. The sequence continues at coordinate 27,844,901 of CM071632.1, read as the reverse complement.
ATAATTATAAAAAATAAAACATAACAGGAATTAAAAACATACCTAAGTCAGATTAAAACAACAATACATAGAAAAAAAAATAAGTTTAGCTATTATACATAAATCAAATTAAAAACTACCTTTTATACATAATTTAATTTAAAATTACCTACAGTAAGAACAACACATTTATTTTCTAAGTATAGAAATGGACCACAATGCCTTACTTCAAACTCTACAGCCCAGAGACCACCAAAGTCACCCATATCGGACAGGACGTCATATAAGTGAGTAGTTCAGGTTAATTAGGTTCATGGCACGCTGTCCGTCTAATAGGTACTGCCGCAGGCGATTTCTAAATGTTACAATATTTCTAAATGTTACAATATATGTATATTGCATATACAACTAAGGACGTCACCAGAACAGTCACCAGTCTTATCCAAGTGAATAACAACTCAAATGTCTATTCATTACTATAATAAAAAATAAGTACAAATTTACCGAACTGAAATGAGTGTCCGAAATATGCAGCATAAACGGAGATGTTAGATGTTTTCACTGTTTCAGGGAATCGTCAAACCGAATATAAGATATTAAGTTCAACTTGATATACCCACGCGTTCCCGAGAAAACGGGGCTTGACAGCTGGACAAGGGTTTAGGCTCCATCTTTAGGAACTATGGTTTATAAATGACTGAATAATTGAAACGAAATGATGTAAAGAACCCTAAAATCATTCATTTGTCTTTAAAAATTATAGTTTACAGGTTTTTATTAGTGATTTAACGGATCTCTGCTTCTGTTTCCGCAACTTTTATAACAGAGATTTAAACGGAAGTTTACACCCGACGGCTTGCTTTTATTTATAACGGATTACTTTTTTTAAATATAACTTGCCAATACAACATTTTGAATATTAATAAAATGTTCAGTTGCAAAGTTGCAATATTGTTTTCTATAGTACATTTCTAATATATCTTTTTCTAATCTAGATTTGGTGTATTTGTTTTTTTTTTCATATTATTTACACTTCCGTTTCTGTATCCGTTTCCGTTTCTGCTAGAATTTACTTTTGACATCTGTTTCCGTTTCTGGTTCCGCTAAGTCACTTCCGTTGTATCACTAGTTTTTATGTACTTCTTTAAGTAACATATAAACGTATATAACAACAAACGCAACAGAACGCATATTTTAACATATTTGGCGGGCAATTCAAATAAGTTTTTTTTTATATAATCAAAAAATATTGCTGTAAATATATCTGTGGAATGATACTACGTCTGATTTGAGGTGTCAATAAAATTGATCATCACAAATTACTTGTCATTGAAATCCAATACCTCTGACCTTGTATAATAAACTCCCCTCCGCCTTCCTTTATGTTTATTAATTTTATTATCCTACATAATTATGCTGCACCGTTTCCTCTTGCCATGAAATTTATAAGACCTAAATATTGTAATGAAGTTTCCATTTTTATTATGAAACTAGCTTCCGCCCGCGGCTTCGCCCGCTTGGAATTAATTTTTATCAATCCTGGTCTCAAGGTACCAAGATTTATGGTGTTATCTTCTATTCAACCCCTATTTCAGCCCCACACTGGTAAAAATTTCAAAATGCTAGAACAAACGATTTTTTGTTTCTTGACGTGATATTTGACGAACTTGCATACTAATTTCAACCCTTATTTCAACCCCTAGCTGGTCGAAGTTTAAAAAAAATCCTAGAACAAATGTGTAATGATTTCTTATCAAGTGTTTAAATATAAAGTTTCATGGTTTTATCTTTTATAATCTTTCAACATCTATTTTAACCCCTTCATCCCTTTTATTCGAAATAAAAAGTAGCCTATGTTCTGTCTCAGGGTCTAAAGATTGTCTGTACCAAATTTCATCAAAATCGGTTGCGAGGTTTAAGCGGGAAAGCGTAACAGACAGACAGACAGAGTTACTTTCGCATTTATAATATTAGTTGGGATTGGGCAATGAAATCAATCAATGAAATCTAGGAGACCTAAACATTCTAATGAAGTTTCGATTTGTTTTCTATGAAATCTAAGAGACCTAAAACATTGTAATGAAATTCCCATTTGTTTCTAGAATTAAATTTTCAATTTTAGAAGAGCTTCACGTTTTGTAAAGAAATTGGCGTCAGTACGATGAGTTTGTCGTGTTAAAAAATATTATTATTAAGCAAGATAAACATTGACAGCGACTCCTTAAAAATAATGTCCCAGATAATGGACACTGGTGCGCTAACCCCGACAAAGTTCCAGTGAAACCAATTTATAATAAAATCCTTTGTATAGTGCGTGTTCTACGAAAATGGGCAATTCTACAATGACAGTGTACCGAAGCCGAGGAGCGGTTTTTTGTGCAGCTCCTCTGATGAGGGTAGGTGACCTCGCGACAGCTGTCAGCTGACTATGCGGGTCTTCGGGGAATTTGGAATGTATCGATTTGGAATGACGCGATCTCGTTTCTGCCGAAATATTATTAATGCATTTTATTGCCATTTGCGATACTCGGACGCGTAGGTGTTTAGATACTTGATTGCGAGAGTCCATTTTTGTCGCATCTTGTGTATATGAAGGTGTTTTTATTATTCATTAGATTAACGTTCAGCAGATTTTTTAGAAGGTCGAAGGAAACCGATATTAAATGAAGCCAGCTTCAAATTGACGACTGTAAAATTACGGGAGGAAAAAAAAATCGCCCTTGCTGGTTCTTCCCTCTACGAGGTCTCGCGCCGTAGACTCGAGAACCAATGACGTAGCATCTCTACGTGCAAGAGATTGTAAAAATCCTGAGATTGAATAAATTTTTGATTTTGAAAAATGGCTCACATAAATCTTTTAAATCCTTCCTTCTTATTTCAAATCATAAATCACAGAAATTACTTTGACCTACTACTGTTTCAAACAGTTACATATCTAAACTATTGATTTTGAAGAAGAAAATGTTATCACTATGTTGCGACCAAGTTTTTTTTAAATCAAAATATCGACCCTTTTTCATTAACTTGAGGAATTCAATTTATTGGATAATTAACGGTATATGGCAAAAGTGCATATACAGGGTGTCTCATTCAAATCGGTCAGTATGGGAAAGTCTGAAACTATAAGACATACGAAGATCTGTTCTGAGGAACCATGTCATCGATTTTAATAACAAGAAAAATTGCATTCATACATTTTAAAAATCATCTGTACTCCGTTCGGGAATCGAACCCGATTGTTTTGAAAGAAAAACCTACACTATTTCTATTTAGATATCGATTGTGTAGGTCTTAAGCAGTAAATGTCTCTATGAAACATGATGTCTAAAATGAATAAAATGCATTGTTTTCACATACTTTATTTTATTTTAGTAGGTGGTCAAAGTGACCACGTTTACAATATTCAACAAGTTCAGGTATTTAAAATTGTCTCTATGGTTGTTTGTACCTCTTTGCTGGTGTTGCAACTTGATACACCGCTTTACATACATATGAGGATCGGATGAAAGATATCGTCATCTAAATGATGAATTCTACCTTGGGCCAATTTAATGTTACTAAATAAAAGATCAATGCATGATGAGGCTCTCGTCGGGACATTTATGAAAGACTTCATGTTATAGTTTTTAAATATAGTAACTAGTTCTAGAGACAGATTATTAGATTTATGCAAATCTATGTTCCAGTCTCCACATAAAATATGTTTTTTCTTAGAATACTTGTATTGAGACAGAGTATGCAGTAAGTATTGCAATTTATGTAGGAATACTCGAACATAACTTTTTGGTGTTCTATAATTGCAAATCAACATTAAATTATACCCAGAAATTTCAATACCACAGTATTCGAATATGTTATGAAGGTTACAATAAAGTTAATCAATTTGAAATATTGATGTTAATTCTGCGAAGCGCGTTGTGATGTTATTATCAATACACCGACCATACTTTTTATGAACGTATTCCGCGTATTATGTTTTACACAGAAATTATGGTAGGGTTCGCTTGCTTCACCCTGCTTACTGTAATCGTGAAACAGTGTAACTGACAATTCAGTGAATAGCGCTATTTCGCTCTCACTACGACTTTGATGTTGTAAATGGTGAAATTGGAATGTGGTATGTTTGAATAGGGTAGGTACAAACCTGAAAATGAATGGATTTTGATGAAAATCTTCTTCTTCTTCTTTTGGGTTTGATGGCGGTGCCCATAGGATTTCGCCAACCTCGAGTTTTTTTGCTTAGAATACTTTTTTTAATTAAAGTATGCGCGACTCATGTTATTATCCAGGCGTGAAAGTACAAGTGGATGCAAAATTAAAATTAAACAAGACAAATAAAAAACAATATACCCTGTTCGCTGTCTATAAAGAAATAGATAAGGGGATAGTTTGAAACCCATAGGAATGATATAGATGCTTTTTTATCTGGATTTGATGCTATTTTTATTTATTTGATAATTGAAGTTACGAGGAAGAACATTAGATTACAATTTTTGTTATTTAGGGGTACATTGTTTTTAATTAATAGTACATTACTATATTAGTGCGTTATGATGGTTATAACATGCGAGGCGGAATTTCAGCCCGAGCCGAAGGCGAGAGCGTAATTTAACCGAGCTTGTTATAACCAATACGCACGTATATCGTGCGACGTTTTTTAACACATTTGCGAGGAACAGAAAAAAAAAAACATTTAAATAAACTCAATCTGTGAATGACAGCGAACAGGGTATATTGTTTTTTATTTGTCTTGTTTAATTTTAATTTTGCATCCACTTGTACTTTCACGGCCTGGATAATAACATGGTCGCGCATACTTTATTTTTAAAAAGTATTCTAAGCAAATAAACTCGAGGTTGGCGAAATCCTATGGGCACCGCCATCAAATCCAAAAGAAGAAGAAGAATCTGTGAATGCATACTGTTGCTTTCCCGCCATTTTACTAATGACTGGCGCGCCGCGCGGCGATTAGTTCGACAGAATAGCAACAGCGCGCGAAATGGCAAATAATACTGTTATGAAATTAGTATGGGCTATAAGACTATAACTTAACTATGTATTTGCTTTGGTAACACACTCGTTTTTTAAGACCCGCTTTACATATTTAAAACCGGTGGAATTATATCAGCTTAAGGTGGTAAAAAGATTTTTATAGTTATAGAAATCTGAAGAATTTCAAACAGTACAGTTCATATTAATGCCTACAAAATATATTAATAAACTCATCATGAGATATACGGGACTAGATAGGTAGACAATTTTTATTTGATATACATAAAATATACAAAAAAAATATGTGAATATTACACATGCATGATCATGTATCAAAAAGGCATAAGCGGCGACACATGTAATAAGTGTCATGACACTGATATTCTGTGGAAGCCTTTCCAAACTTTAAGCACAGATTTCATACTATAGTACTCTTAAGGTTCTTAATGAATTGGAATTTCGAGTTGCTTATATTATCGTGTCTAGCCTATGTCCCTAAGACTAACGGGCTAGCGAACCTCTCAATAAAATTAAAAGGCGAAGAACTATTAAATTTCATACATAACGTTTATTTGTGAATTAAATACAGAATTAAGATATATCACTTTGGTAATTTGGCATTCCTGCGAGATAGCCGAGGGCAGCCACGAAGCCCAACGCCATAGTCACAGCTATTGATATTATGAAATGCAGATTTTCGTCAAGAACAAGTTGGTGGAGGTAAACCTGAAAATAAACATTTTAAATATTAAGCCTGGATCAAGTATTTATTGTATAACTAATATACACTACGTTAAATATTATTTTCCTTATGTATACGAGTTGACATAAAGAGATACGCTTGATTACAATACATAAACACTATTTTGAGCAGAAATACGAACGTGTAACCTTTAAGGTGTATGACATAATAAAGAAAAAATAGCAATCACAGGGCCGTTAGCGTGGACTCCATCCATCAAGTCACTCAGACCGCTCTGGCCACGTGGAGCCCAACATAATCACCGGACATTTGTCGTTGCGGTGGATTCTCTCTCCTGAGCTTTCCCAATATCATATATACTTTATCTGAGACTCCTACTGTGAAAGAAAATATCGTGAGACAATCTGCAAAACTATGAATAAATTTAAAGTTGTATGTGGAGTCGACCTATCTGCATTGGGCCAGCGTGGTGGATGAAAGCTTAATCGCCCTGATATAGGGTACACTAGTTCCCTTCAGTTGGGTTGGATATTAGCTAATAAAATTATACATTTTTCTGGGATTTTGCACTTTCTAGCTAAGAAGCGACACAGATACATTATTTTTTCACAACTTTTTATACATAACGGTTTAGGAGAGTAACGATGAACTTAATTACAAAAATCTTTGTTTTGTGTAGGATACTAACAGTTGCAGTTAAAAGTTGCCGTTTATAGTTTTTGATAAATAGCATGGGTGGAGACAGCAACGAAGAAGGGCGGCGCCCATTCAATGGATTCCTATGTCTCATTAGATATAGGAATCCATTGAAGAATTCGAAAGGGAATTTTGATTGCGCTGTGTGTGATCCCAATGAAGACCTATTATGTGTTGGTAGATTGTTCTAGAAACGAGCCCCTGTGTTAGGAAGTTATGATTGAAATTCATTGTAATAAGGAAGAACTTTTCTGCTTCCATAACATTTTCAGTTCTGAATTTACAACCTTCTACAGTTATAGAGCACCTAGTTATATACTACAATCATTAATCCTTAGTGTGATATAGACAACAATGTAAATACATAGCCTCTATAAAGGTTCAAAATTTCATGCAAATTTAACCTTTAAGGCTAAAATTAGAAAATAAATAAGCTATCAATCGCTCTTGGCTGCAGCGGCAGAAGTCGCATTAGCTGTTCCTAGTTAATATACTGAGACAGTACGCTGCGAGTGGGCAGCAACGCGCTTCAACAGCAGCGTTAATAGAGTGAATAACGTTTTTGTCGCAGTCAAACAACAATGGCAATGCAATCGCCGAGCCCTACCTTAGAATAGGATCAGCACGCACTTGTGTACAGTCTGATTGGACAGGGTCAACAGGATGCGGCTCCAGCCACATCCTGCGACAGCATACAATCGCGTACCGAGCAGCAGCAAAGGCAATAGCTTCAACGCACCTGTCCACAGTTAGCATGGGAAGGGACAGCAAGGCGGCGGAGCGCAGCATTGCTGACATCCGCCGATTGTTGGCTCGCAGCTGGTGGCATAGAGGCAGTAGCCGCCGCCCTGGGGCCCCCGTAGAACCCTCCGTAGTACACAGACATTGTTCAACCGAATCACAGTAAATTTTGTATGATTTTTAAAAATTCTTAATTATTATGTACTGTGGTATTTTTTTGTTTCTTTTTGACAATCGTTATAGTGACAGAGTAGAGCAAGGAGTATCCAGCAACTACGTACTAAACTATACAATGATGGAAATATGGATGACAAATCATGGCTATATTAATTAAAAAAGAATGATTACCATATTATAACCTTATATGGAAAAGAAAACATATGTGACAGATATGCAAAGAAACTTAAGACTTTAAATTCCTAATATTATAAACCTATCATTAAATTAAATTTCACTTGAAAGCTCTAAAATCCGCGGAATTTATAGGAAAATTTCAATTGTAATTGTAATATAAATTAAAACCAAATACAATTATAGTGCACCAGTCTACCATGCCTATTCAGTACGGCTGCTACCGGGATTACGTCATCGGAACTTTCGCCCGATGCCCTGGATGCGAGCCGGCGTGCTTCGCACCAGCGGGCTGCGCGCAAGGTTGCTGTGCACCTTTTGGACTTGGCTGCCGTTCAACTGCTGGATGTTGCTACTACTGCCATTGAAGCCCTCGTCCTCTCTTTACTCCGTCGATCATTAGTTCATGTTTTTTCGGTCTAACGCTCCTTGGCTACCAGCGATGTGACGTGACAAACAAACCCCACAAATGTATGTAAAGAGTATCTTGGTATAACCACAGCTCAGAGAAACTAGTATAACTGTACGCCGAATGATAGACCGCAAGTTCTTTTTTAATAGACACATAGAATAAAAACAGAATGGATTCGTGTCTTCATATCACTGTTTCGCGAGATGTTCACAACCAGACTTTTTTTTTGGATACCAGACTTTCGATATTACTCAGCTAGCTCAGGGTGATCAGAACAATCTTAAGAAATAGTGCGATGATTATGTTGGGGTGGGGTTCAGTAGTTCAGTCTGTAAATTTGATCTTTTACAATTGCTCATTCCAATAAGTTATAGATTTTTAAAATAAATGGATATGTAACAGATGTTTAAATTATTTATCTCTGACCAGGCCCAAAAACTCTCATTAGTTTTTGGGCCTGGGGTCAAATTGATCTTACAAAACGTTGGTTCGCGGCTACGAGTACGGGTAGGAAATCCATTGTTAGCCCATCGGCTTTGATCTGGACATATTCCGCTTAATAGCTTCAATTTTTAAATGAAGATAGTTAACGCACCAGAAAGTGAGATATGGTGATGTGGAGAGTTCTTCGCTTTCCGAACATTAATATTAAAGATGTTGGTCTGTGTAATAGTATATTGGCTTGTCCATTGTGACTCATTGTAACTTGACTACGGAGACATTGAGCTTATAATCGGAGCACAGACAAGTCATGCCAACAGTAGCCAGTCTAAGCACGAGGTCACAGAGCGATCAACTCACGCATACCTGATGGTTGCATTCCCAGGTGTTCCTATTTTTAGGACTGAACACGCTTCCCGATCTGTACCTGATCGGATCACCAAATGTCTTCGGTAAATCATTAATCATAGGAAATTTGTTCTGTAAATTAATATACAGCGTCAGTTATTATTAATTGATATTTCTATTAGTCCAAAAGTCTGGATATTTTATTATCGGTGAATAAATATATTTTATTTTTACATCACCTTAATATGTAACTTCGGAAGATGTTGGTTCTAAAACTGGTATTTTCAAATAGTTTTTAGAGTTCCGTACCATAGGGACGACCGTCTGTCTGTCATCAAGATGCAACTGTAGGATTTTTTCCTATATTCCAATACACACACCCAAATGAATGATTATTTATTTGCATATTTATATTTATTTATTTAAATTATAATATATAATTATCTACATTATTTATATTATAAACCGTGTAAAAGCTAGTTTTTAGTTGGAGACACACTTATGATGATAAAAGTTTAATACTTTAAGAAAGTCAAAATCGTTTATTATGCATTAAAATTGCACTACTTTGATAAGATGGTATTAAAACAATAACAGCAAAATTACAAACGAATAATTTATAAGGATTGAAGAATATCTTATATATCAGTTTATACTTTATGTCTAGCAAACTCAATAGTTCGATATGGGCTTAACAGTTATGGGCAAACATTCTTGAGTCACTTTGATCCGACGTTAAAACGTATAGTTCCCACAAACTTATCAAAGTTTAAGAATAACTATTAACAATTATTTAATAATTATAAAATTATGTTGATTATTGAAAATGCAGATTATTCAATAATGTTTTTTTAACTACCTTCCAGATTTATATGGAAAACGCAGTATATGTAATATAACACTGTACCTTATAAATAAACTGCCAGAAGGAAATAAAAACAAAATTAAACCCAATTATATAACATATGAATTAAATTCCTATTAAGTATATAATATAAAACGAATTTCATATCTATGTTCACTTATATATTCACTAAGTAGTGTCATACAAGTGATTGTTATTTTATGTAAGTATATAAAATAAAATACAAGTATCATAATTTCTACTTAAAGACCACTCTGTGAAAAGTCTGTATATGAGCGGTCTCGTAAACACGATTTACATCTCACTTCTTCACACAGCAGAACGAAGCTATCACAATATTTAGTATACCCATTCGTGTACAATGCCAATTATAACTGAGTTCTTGCCACTTTTATGCAGGCACTCAATAGGTAGGTAGTTTATACGTTTATAAAAAACAATGACTACGTTTATGCTTAAAATTTTAAAGAAATAATAATAAAACTTTTTATTCGGCACAGACACAATGTACACAATTAATATAATATAAGGCTACATGTTAATATTAAACAACTGTGTTACGCGTGCCCAAGCCGAAAGGGTCGCCCTCTCAGCGTGTGCAGGATGTCAGACACCTGCGCTGGTTTTCAGCTAGCACCCATAGTTAGCGAGGCACTCCATACTGGGGTAGACTCTGTACCAGGGTCGTCTGCATGGGTACCTCCGTCTTACCTATTTCCGCCGCCAAACAGCAGGGTTCGCTTTGCTGTGTTCCGGCGTGAAGGGTAAGATAGGCAGTGAAATTACTGGTACTGTGACTTTACATCTTATGTCACAAGTTGGCAACGTACAGTGGTTCTTATGAGGTTTGCAGATTTGCTGCGAATCTCGTAGACCACATGTACTATAGCGACTGTTACCACTTACCATCAGGTGGGCAGCCTGCTTGTTTGTCAACTTTAGAATAAAAAAAAAAAAAATAGTGGCTCACGGACGTGAGTAAGGAATAAAATATACATACATATATACAAACACATACATATATATATACATATATACAACACACACATATACATATAAATATAAATAGATATATGTGCAAGTAAATAAATATTTCGCAATTAATATAGATTATATGGCTACTGGCGGCACCGAAACTATGCACTAATCAAGGTGAACTAATATGTTTAAGCGAAAGATAAAATTTGTAGGCGTACGTAGTTTGTCATTAGGCACAATTATATTATATACACATTGATTTCTAATAAATAATAATTTAATGTATTGTATAGAATTAAATAATAGAATTATCTAAATTAATATTATTAACTCGATTTGTGATTCCATAATAAATTTCTTAATTCTAGTCCTAAATGTAATTATATTTTGTAGATTTCTAATGGGCGGGGGGATATTATTCCAACATTTGCAGGCCGCATATCGGAAACTTCCTCGGAATGCTGCTGTGTGATGAAACGGCGGTACAAACTGCTGCACGCAGCGCCCAGCCTGTCGTCTACGATAACTGCTTCCCCAGACTAGCTTAGAGTATAGATATGACGGACATTTATTTTTAATAATGCCGAAAAGAAGACAAGCCAAGTGCAAAGAAGCTTTCCGTTTAGTCAACTTTAATTTAAGGTTAGGTATATCCAAATTCTTGACACATTTCTTGGAATACCAAAAATATATGTCCTTTATTTACATGGTAAATAGTAATCGAAAATATTTATATATTTGAGTAGTATATAAGTAATAATAATAAAAAGTGCGTAGGAAAGTGACGACCCCATCATCTGCTGGTGGGATAATTAATGTCCCAATAACTGCCATAAATGACTCATCAGTGCAGTCAGTTTCCCTCAGGGCAGCTTGTGGTGAGCTGTCAGTGAGTTGCGTTATCGAGGGTTCCGATATCCTTCAGGGCCTATATGTCACCCGCATATGTCTTGCTGGAGTGATAGAGACTTAACGGAGCCAATGGGCTCTTGCGTATTTATGTATTTACAAATCAAATCAAATCAAAAATTTATTCTTCAAATAGGATTTTACAATCACTTTTGAATGTCAAAGACTACTACGACGCGAGACCTTGTACTGGAAAGAACCAGCAAGATCAATTTTTTTTTCTCCTTGTATCATTATAGAGTCGTCAGTTGGAAGCCGGCTTCAGATACACAGTCTGAACTCAACCTCCGATACAAGTTAAAACAACTAACAAATATATTTTCTGTCACAAGAGTCATATCGCATTAAGCAAATCTGATATCTATAAGTCCGTTACAAAATAAAAATAGTATTTATTACTTGTCATTATTATTTGTAGTAAGGTAATAGTCGCAGGAAAACAGTAAAAAAAACTATTCAATGTTAAATAAAACAGTGTACTTCAAAATGTAACTCAAAAGCACTTGTTTACAGGGATAGAAACCGTTCTTGGATTTTGATAGCTAGCCGCAGGCGGGGCCGCAGCAGCAGCTGCACAGCCCGCCAGTGCAGCCGCCGATGCAGCCGTCGCCGCAACTGAAATAGGAACTGGCGACGCCACCCCGAGCACTGAAACAAACAATAACCAGATTGGCGGCTGTTTAGAGAAATAATACACCGAGTATTATTAACTGGTGGAAGATTATACCCGAATCGTCTAAGCACCTCCATCGTACCTATTTCTAAGTCAAAGTAGAATTTTCACACATTGGTAATCCTATTTGTCACATTTGAAACTTAAAAAATCATACCGTGTGTGACGGTTATTAAGTAGGTTTTGACAGGTGTCATCCCAACTATCAAAATGTCAGTTTTGACAAAGAAACTATGAAGTTGATATCTGTCAAAATGAGTTCAGATTGTCAAGACTAAGAATAATTTGCAACCTTGATGTCTTAGTAATTTTTTTCCTCCGTACTACAAAACGAGCATTAAAAAAATAGTCATGATCAGAACCGAAATAAAGCCTTTAATAAATCTGTGACAATAAATCTGACTGAAAGTTTTACAAAATGTTACAAGGTGTATCATCACAGCTCATATAAGTCCCGACCGAGGGGCATGAGCTTTTTTTTAACGTAGGAATATGCAGTTACGCATACCCCGTGCTCGGCAGTACGAGGCTATGTCGGACTAGACCAGATAGTAAATGCGGCCTACCGATGAAAACCTTACGGACCTCACATTTACACTAACAAGTGACGGGGACGGCAACCCTTTAGTAGAAGGGCATGAGCCTACTCCAACTATGTTAGGGCGATTAGGCTTTGGTCAACCATGTTGGTCCAGTGCGGATTGGTTGACTACCTATACCTTTGAATTTTCTTACAGATGTATGCCGGTTCCCTCACCATGTTTTTCGTCAGCGTAGAAACGTCAGGTAAATGTATATAATGAAATTCGAAAAACCTAAAAAACACATTGGTATAGGCATGATGGAACCCAGGCCTCGCGAATTATCTGATTCGTAGAGCAGTGCCGACATCATAGCGCCATTGACGCTCATAGACGTACAGTTGACTATTTATACTGCTTTAACATGCGTTAATATCATCACCACAATAAGCTTCGACACAGTTCAAGCTGTAAAATAAACCTAAAAATGCATTTTAAGGGTAAAGGTATGCTTATGTGTGTCTGAGTTCTTAATAAGCTGATTAATTTGTGTTTTAAAAACATTTTATTGCTGTTCAGTAAGCTTCGAACTCAGATTTTTCTTCTGTTTCAAAAAGACAAGCTGAGCTACACGACCATCACGCTCTAGGGTCCTTATGAACAAGGCTCAGGCTGAGATCATTCGTAGAGTAGGTCATTCTGGTGAAGCCATCGTGATAGGTTTGGAGTGACATAATCACCTTGGCATTTGGTTACAGTGGTATCCATGAGGATTCTCAGGCCTTATTCAGACTCAATGCGGGTGCGGGTACGACTAGATCAAATGTATCTAAACGCCTCTCGATTGCACATTAGTAGCGTTTATGCGCGTCTGCTGAGGCGCGGGCGAGGGTGAAGGTGGCGTGACTATTGCGCGGGTGAATCTAATTGCTCAATCCGCCAGTGTCTTTCACTTTACACTAGCCTCTGTCGCGAACGCGTCTGAATCCAAAACATTTTGATCACGTCAACATGGAAATCGATACAGAAGAATTCCATTAATAAAATGAAATCTTTATCCATGTCCGGACGTAGGTAGCGCAAAGTTTTGAAACCCGCGCATTCAGTCGTTCTACCATGTGAATATGAAGACCCGCTTGCCCGCGCCCGCTCTGGCGCGTGCAGTCTGAATAAGGACTCAGTTTCTTCTCTCGAGAGGGATAAAAAAGTGGCCTTAAGTCATTACCCATGTAGTAGCCCCATGCAGCACGGAGACGGGCATTGAAACATTGAGTGCACGCAGGTCGGCCCCACGTTGCTGCATTCTTTGCGTCCAGACATCGGACCGCACGGCCCGCACATAGGCCCTTGGCAATCCAAACAGCAGTTTCGCACCGGCATTGTGAACACTGGCAATGAAATATTAATTAATTGAAATAGGTATATTATGAATTATGAAAATCGACAAATACAATATACGTATAAATACGTCGGATTTTGATGGTCAGGTACTTTTGGCAGATCTAACAACAACCATATGCCGGCAGCGCATCCTTTCTTACTTCGGCCACACAGTCCGCAGTGGAGACGATAGTCTGGAGAAATTGATTGTGGTTGGGAACACAGCAGGCAAAAGAGCGCGCGGTCGTTCACCAACGAGATGGACCGACCAGATCAAGGACTCATCGACCTCCAAATTTTACACGGTTGCAAGAGACGCGCTGGACCGAAACCAGTGGAGGCAGATCATCCACTGTACATGCAACCCTGATGCTGACCACGATCCTCAGACATGAGGGAACGACTGGAGGGAGAGAGAGAACAACTACCACCAAAATGGCGATCAAAATGGTACATACCCTTGATCATACTCCATTAATACTAAATAGTTACTAGTCCTTATGACAATAGTTTTTTTTAGTTTATGTTCAATTACAGCGGCTGAATTTCATACAGAAATTGCTAGTTCACCTTGACCACAGAATTAGGTAGCATGACAAAATGGCCTTAGTAAGTTGTCCTAATAAGGTCAGCAGTGATGTTGGTAATATTTTTTTTTTCAAAATGAAAATCATAATGAACTTTATTGAAATATGACTTTATAGTAAAAAAAAATTCCTACCACCCATTCAGGACATATTTTTTAGGAAGGCCATCCCTGAGGTTTTTAGTGTAGGGTAGTAGGGTAGGGTAGGTCAGTAGGGTAGGCCCCCCCTTCTGGGGAGGAGAGCCCCACATAACCGCCGGCTCGCCACAGCCTGGTATGCAATTTAATGCACTTTCCTCAGGGGAACAAAAAAAAAAGGGCTACCCATTAAAAACCTCAGCGATGCCCCCCCACAGACGCCTGTGTCCGGCGTAGGTCTATGCAACCTACGTACACAGTGACAAACTGTTTTATTTTTATATTTTCAAAATAGAAGGAATGTTTTAAGTTGTCAAAAAGAAAGTTTTTATTGTGTCATGTAAAGTCAACAGAAATATTTGATTGCGATGTTTTTATAGTTTTGGTTTTGTTGATTTTAAAATATATATATTTTAAAAGCCGTTTATAGTTTATTATCCCTACATAAAATATTACGAAGAAGTGTAGGGCAAGGCATTGTGCCAGTTTTATATTCGGCGTACATAATGGCGACCGTGACAGGACGCTGACAAGAAGGCGTTTCTCAAACTGTGCCAATAAGTTAGAAGGATACATACAGAAAAAGGACACCTCCCAGATACAGGTACAGTTTGAAATTTTATGTAAACTATACGAGCAGCTAGAAACTATACAAAATAGATATTTTGAATTATGGCTTGATAGTGAAAAAACCGAAGAAAATTTTATAGAAAATGATTATGATTGTGCTGATGAATATATGAATAGATGGTATCAGTTAAAACAAAAAGTGAAGGAAATACAGTCTGTAGGAAATAATGTTTGTAGTTCAAAGAACTTTAACGATGTTGTAGTTGGTAGCGAATCACCACAGATGTCTCGTCATTTACGCTTACCAAAATTAGAGCTTCCAAAGTTTAATGGCGAAATAAGCAGATGGGTGACATTCTGGACCCAGTTCAAAAAAATAGATTCTGATGATAAGATCGACAACGAAGACAAATTTCAATATTTAATTCAAAGTATGGAAATAGGTACTAGAGCGCGAGAGTTAGTTGAAAGTTTTCCTCCATCAGCAGAAAACTATCCGAAAGTATTAGAACAATTAAAACAACGATTTGCTCGTGATGATGCTATAATTGAATACTACGTGCGAGAATTACTGCAATTAACACTTGCACAAGCTAAAGGTTCGCCTAGTACATCTATTGGTAGTTTATACGACAAAATTATGACGCAGATTTTAGCTCTCGAGTCGCTAGGAGTAACGCAAGATAAATATGCAGCCTTCCTGTACCCGATGGTAGAATCGGCATTACCGGTAGACATTTTGCGGGCGTGGACCAGATCTCACATGCAATCGGAAAAAGGTAGTCAATTGTCAAAGCTACTGAACTTCATTAAACAAGAAGTAGAAGCTGATGAAAGGATTCAGTTAGCTAAAAATAAATTTACAAAAGAGTATTGTACAGGTCCATCATCATCTTGTTTTACAGCAGCTAGCAAGATTAAAGACTCTAATGGAAATTCATCGTCTGATCATTATTTGGAGAAAGCGCGAGCCTGTATATGGTGTGACAGAGCTTCACATACAAGCTCTGAATGTTTAGTTGGCGCTGAAATGACATTAGACGAACGAAAGAGTTTTTTAGAAGAAAGGATGCTACGTCTGTTTGAAAGTTGGACACATGGCGAACAAATGCAAGAAACGTGTCAATGCATTGCATGTCAAAGAAGACATTATCCCATAATGTGCGAAAATTTGTCGAAATCTGTAGCAAATAAAGAAATGAAAACGGTAGCGGACACGAAAGATCAAGCAATGATGAACCAAGCTACATCCACAAGAGTAAATAGTACTGTACTTTTACAGACGTTGGTAGTAAATATTGTTCAGACAAACGACATTGTTTCTGTGCGAGCATTACTAGACTCCGGCGCTCAACGCTCTTTCATCAAGAAAAATATAGCAGAAAAGTTGAAATTGAAAGTTGTAGGACAGCAAGAGATGAGCCACACACTATTTGGCGGAGTTGTCACTAAAAAACAGGTACATAAGGTATATGAAATTAATGTCGCAAGTCTGGATGGAAAGTACCAGATAAAAATGGACATGCTTGAACAAACTAATATTTGTGGCTATCTACCAAAAATAAGACAAGGTAGTCTGTTATGTAAATTAAAGGAAAAAGGTATTAATATAACTGACTGTGATGATAACATAAATGAAATAGGTTTATTAATAGGATCTGATTTTCTAGGTACCATTTTGACGGGACAATCGGTGCGAGTCGACGATAACTTGTTTGCGATGGAAACTGTACTAGGTTGGACGGTTCAGGGCCCAGCAGTTGGGGTATATTACGTTAATGAGACTCAGGTGAGTACAATGTCGTGTTCCTTTGATATTGAAGACCTATGGAAATTAGAGACCTTAGGAATCACAGATGTCAGTGAGGTAAAGGCAAAAAATCGTATTGATGCTGAAGTAGTAGATTTTTTTGAGAAAACTTTAAAAGTTAATAATGAAGGGCGATATGAAATTAAGTTACCATGGAAAGATATAGTCAATTGCCTCTCCACAAATTACGATTTAGCAAATAAAAGGGTTATTTCAACTACAAAGAAATTAGAAAAACTAGGTATATTAGCAGATTATGATACAGTTTTTAGGGAATGGGTTGATAGTGGAATTATTGAAGAGGTTCCTTATGATGATAATGCGAAAGGCCACTACATGCCGCATCATGCGGTGGTGAAAGAGGAGAGTCTAACCACGAAGATTAGACCAGTTTTCGATGCATCTGCATCTGAGAAAACAGGCCTATCTCTAAATGATTGCCTAGAGAAAGGTGCAAATTTTATTGAAATGATACCGAAATTGTTAATTAATTTCAGAAAAGGTGCTATAGGTATAATTTCTGATGTTAAAAAAGCATTCTTGCAAATATCTATTGACGTAAGGGATCGTGAGTTTCTAAAGTTCCTTTGGTGGAATGATATTCATGATCAAAAGAAGGGCCTAAAAACTTATAGACATTGCCGTGTAGTATTTGGGGTAACAACGAGTCCGTTTTTATTATCGGCTACGATACTTCACCATCTTAATAAATACAATAGCAAAGTAGCCACACAATTAAGAAAAGCGTTTTATGTTGACAATTGTGTCATAAGTGTGGATAATCATGAGGAGATGGAACATTTTATAGAAGAGGCGAAAAAAGTAATGAATGAAGGGAAGTTTGAATTAAGATGTTGGGTGACTGGTCCAGTTATTATTGATAATGAAGATAGTTGTGTATCGGTTTTAGGTATCACGTGGGATCCTGTCAAAGATGAGCTATTTTGTAAAGTACCTAGTAATATAAGTGAGATAGGTAAAATCACAAAAAGAGTATTATTGTCAATTGCGCAAAGTATATTTGACCCTCTAGGTTTTGTGTGTCCAGTAACTTTAGTGCCAAAAATGATAATGCAAGAGTGCTGGACAAGAAATATTGGTTGGGATTCGACATTGCAAGATGATTTATTAGAGCGCATATATAGGTGGTTGAAGCAGATTGATTTTCTAAAAGAATGTAGATTGCCTCGGCGTGTTAGTCTTGCTAACTTAAAAATATGTGACAATTCATTACACATATTTAGCGATGCAAGTCAATCAGCCTATTCGGTTTGTATATTTCTAAGATCAGAATACAATGGTGTTGTATCAGTACAGTTGTTAATTGCTAAGTCACGAGTGACACCAACAAAGCCAATAACGATGCCAAGATTAGAGCTGATTGCAGCCTTGCTTGGGACAAGGTTAGCGACAGAAATAAAGGCAGAGTTAGATGTAAGCTATAAGGAATATTACTGGACAGATTCCAGTATAGTATTAGCTTGGATTAAAAGGAAAGTTAGTTTGAATGTTTTTGTGCATAACAGAGTGACCGAGATTGTGCGAAGAACAAATATTGAAGATTGGCACCATGTGCCAGGTGAGTTAAACCCAGCCGACTTACCATCACGCGGGTGCGATGCACAACATCTATTAAAGGTAAGATGGTGGGAAGGTCCGGTCTGGCTAAGAAGTTCGGTATCAGACTGGCCAAATTCAGTTCCAACGCCGAATGAAGAAGAAATAAGCAAAGAAATAAAAAGGAACGTTCTTTCAGCTCAAACTGAAGAAAAGTTTTCAGATCGGTTACAATTTTTTGGCAAGTATACAAAATTGGTTAGAATGATTGCATGGTGCCTTAGGTTTGTAAGAATGTGTAAGAGAGGTAAACAATGTAAAAAAAAAAACTTAAAAACTTGTGTGTATAAGATCGAATGGCGTTTCATACCTCCGCAAGCGCCATGGTGGGGAGGGTTTTGGGAACGCATGGTTGGGTTGGTAAAAAATATTTTACGTCGTATGTTAGGTAAAGCATCTTTAAATCAGATCGAGCTTTACACTGCTTTGTGTGAGGCAGAGGCAGTAATCAATGCCCGCCCAATGACATATATTTTTGATAATACGGAAAATTTGCAGCCACTCACACCATCCATGTTTTTAGGTAAAAAATATTGTTGTTCTAGTTTATTAGATTATGTAGATTCGGAAAGACTAACAGTACGGTGGCGATACATACAAAAGTTACTTGAAGATTTAAAAATGCGTTTCAGTAAAGAGTATTTGTCAGCCTTGACAGGTTTAATGAAAAATAATAATGTTAAGACTGTGAATGTAGGTGACGTTGTTTTTATAGGGTCTGATAGTTTAAAAAAATTAATTGGCCATTAGGATTAGTTTTAGAAATTTATGCAGGGGTTGATGGTTTATGTCGTGTTGCCAGAATCAAAACTGCGAATGGGGAATTGATAAGACCGTTGCAAAGGTTGTTTCCGTTAGAGGTCTCAGTATCAAAGGAATCCGACCAGACCGTGGAATCCGAAGACGTTGAACCTAGTCAGTCTGATCCATATAGAGATACTTCACCTCGCCCAGACGCGAAGGTCACTCGAACTGGTCGTCTCGTTAAAATTCCACGGAGATTGGATTTGTAATTTTATTATTTAATTATTAATGTTATTGTTTTATGTAGTATAGTTTAAGTGTGCAGATTTTAGAATTTGCACAATCTGCAACGCCGGGAGTATGTCCGGCGTAGGTCTATGCAACCTACGTACACAGTGACAAACTGTTTTATTTTTATATTTTCAAAATAGAAGGAATGTTTTAAGTTGTCAAAAAGAAAGTTTTTATTGTGTCATGTAAAGTCAACAGAAATATTTGATTGCGATGTTTTTATAGTTTTGGTTTTGTTGATTTTAAAATATATATATTTTAAAAGCCGTTTATAGTTTATTATCCCTACATAAAATATTACGAAGAAGTGTAGGGCAAGGCATTGTGCCAGTTTTATATTCGGCGTACAGCCTGCCACGACCGCTCGATCGACGGCGCGTCCGACATCGCCGTCACACGCGCCGTTGAGAACTGCCTGCGGCGTGACAGGGTCCTAGGTACCCGTAATAACGACCCCATCGGCCCCGCTGGTCGCCGTTCGACAAAGTCGGCATGAGCAGTGATGATGATGATGAATTAATTATTAAAAATAATCCTTCCATTACATGGTGGTGAAAAAACTTACATTTACCATGAAGTCAAAGTAACGATTTCTTTAAATATTGACAAAAATGTGAAAATAATGACAAATTAAGTACATAGATAATAAAATTGGTATCGAATATGGCAATGGCAAAAATGGTTTTTAATTATGTGACATTTGATTGTTTAAATAGTTATTACACCAGCAGTGTCTCAATAACATGTATAGTTTAGAATATTTCCAATGAGTAAATGTTTCAATTTAGCATATCAAAGGTAACTTACCAACAAACTTCAATAAATTGTCTCGAAATTTAATGCAGTAATCACGAAGTATTTGTATTCTAAAACAGTATGTAAATCTGGGATCCGTGTATGGAAATTAAGTTTTATTTTAATCGCTGTTTGATTTTGTATGTAACTAGAAAAAATACTACAATTTAATAGTTTTTGAAAAGTAATGTGACACTATAACGTCACATCTATGACAAGAAATTCTTTTCCACGCGTCCGGGGAGATATTTAAAACTTTTTGTGTGAAATAAAAAAAATATACTAAGTAGGTAATATTATAAAAAAAATATATTGTAATATGACGCATATTCTCCGTTTAGGTTAGGAGTAATTAATTATGGGACCTACACCGTCAATTTATAAATAAACCTCGTGTAATTAATAAGTAAAGGCTGGTCTATTGCCACTTTTCAGACACTTCAAGAGATGTGTAGGAAGCGATGATACATTCTTAAAATATTTTTATTCCCCTCTGGAGTGAAGAGACTGAGAATCCTCCCGAATACCACGTGCCGCGGTGATTATGTATATCCAATTCGAAATCAATCGAGGCGGCTCAACCAGAACGACCTAACGACTAAACTCAGTTTGAGCCTTGGTCATAAAACCCTATTTTTTCTCAGGAGACAGAGGCTAAGAATCCTTACAAGGAGCACGAAACGTGCCCAGGATACCACTGCAAAGCAAGTGTCACGGTGATTATATCGGACTCCACGCGGCCAGAGCGGTAAGACCACGTGACCTTTTTTTTTTTTTTGTTCCCCTGAGGAAAATGCATTAAATTGCATACCCCGGCTGTGACGAGCCGGGGTTATGTGGGGCTCTCCTCCCCAGAAGGGGGAGGCCTAACCTCAGGGATGGCCTTCCTCAGGCATGTAGGGAGCCCCCGGGAACAGCAAGCCACCTCCGGGAACCCCCAGCCTCCGCTCCCCTGCCTAGAGGGGAGCCCTCCTCGGGGGAGGCTACTACCTCCCCCGGTCTCCTCCACCGACGACGCCCCCCGGCCACGGAAGGGGCGTGGTCCATCCCGGGTCGCCGTAGCAGTCGCGACTTCCTCGCGCCCGCCGGCGACCCGCGGCGGTGCCGCAGCTGTGCTACCGAGCCCGGCGCCGCCTTCTTCGAGCGGGATCGGCCATCTCCCGACCCCGCTCGGCGGCCTCCTTCTGGAGCATCACTGCTTCACAGAAGGAGGCCACAGCCCTCCAACCTCCCTCGTCCGCCAGCATTGCCGCAATCAATGCCGGAGACCACGTGACCTACCGACTAAACTCAGTCTGTGCCTAAGTTCTAAGAACCATATAGGCAAATCGTGTGATGAACGACCTCGGGAGAGGAGCCGATGCAGCGCAGGCCCGTAAAGGGGGCCTAAAGCGCTTGAAGAGGCGTGGAAAGCCAAAGTGGTGCCGGCCTTATCATGAGGGAAATAAAACTTGGCTTGGATGGTAGGCTACACATATGTAATATGTTTCAATTGATTTTCTGTACTGTAGCGATTTATTCGCTATGGGGTTCGTGCGAGGTGTTTTACATTGGCTCCGCCCAATGAGCGGTGTCATTATGAAACCCATATATCGTTTTTTCGCCGAAATAATAAGTGAAAATTCAAAAGATATTATCACATCCCGACTGGTTCGCATCACTATAGTTATTTGCAAAGACCGGAAGCACGGCCATTTTGCACACTTCCAGTATCTGATAAACGCGAATGGCGGAAGTACTGAAATGACATATTCATCTACTTGATCTCAGTATTTATCGCATCCTGTGCATCTTTAAAATTTAGGACAACTATAAGATATATAAGAGATTTCTAATTTAAACTCTGTGTATCAGATATGTGTGTTGTTCCGCTTTGCACTCACTAATAGATGTATCATGAAATGTTATTTATGTTTTCGAATCATTTGTTTGGTTGGAAAATCGACTATCAACATAGATATGATTTTACAATCTTGATGACTGGTTTTTTTTCTCTTATGCAAAAGAGCGACAGATAACCCTCTCTGGGTTAATATCTCGATATAGGTATATCTATCACCGATAGTGATTATGTCCAGACGTTTCTTGGTTGTAATCTTGTAGGTTTAATTGAGGCGTGTGATTCAAAATTGCGATCCTTAATTAGTAATTTCTATAATATAATAAAAAAACAAGTATGTACTTTACTATTAAAAATAATTACTGATAGACTTAAAAAATGGAAGAATGGGAAAAGGTTACGTCCGCAGCATTTCGATTCCAAAACTGCAAAAATCTCGAGGCTATAACAGGAA
This sequence comes from Scirpophaga incertulas, assembly GCA_036419045.1. NCBI lineage: Eukaryota > Metazoa > Arthropoda > Insecta > Lepidoptera > Crambidae > Scirpophaga > Scirpophaga incertulas. The sequence goes on along the minus strand of CM071632.1, from coordinate 27,822,067 downwards.
CATTTGTTTCCAGCATGATGGCGCTATAAGTCACACTACAAACGACAGCATTGCTGTGGTAAGAAACAAGTTCTTACAGAAGTTAATTTCACGCATGAATGACATATTCTGGTCACCAAGAAATTCGGATATCACTCCAGCAGATTCAACTAAAGCTGAATATTCCATCCATTCCAAGAGAAATTCTAACGGAAGTTTTCCAAAATTTTGATGCCAGATTCGAAGAATGCTGCTACCGTCAAGGACACTATTTGGACGATGTAATTTTAATAAACTAATTTCTTTTGATTATTTTTCACATTGTAATAAATACAAGTTCTAAAAAATACAGATTTTATACAATATAGATTTTTTTCTTAATTAAGTTTTCCATAAGTGCATTTCTGTCTATTTCCAATACGACTAACTGCGTCAAGACTATAATATATGTACTAACAACCAGTTGCACCAAGTTTTATATTTTACTATTTCTATTATACTATCTCTTTCTTGCAAAATAGTTTTTTTGTATGCGAATTGTATATGTGTGAAGCCAATATTTTCTTTAGACTAAATGCCAAAGATTCACGGATTCAGCCTCCGTGGATTCAGCTTTCAACTGATTTACATAGATGGCGTTGTAGCTTGAATTAGTGATTCTAGTCAGTTTAGATCCTAAATTAAACATGAATTGTGATAGATATAGATAACGCTCCATATTAAATGTTTCGTTTATCCAGCGTTATTCGTGTCTTGTCTAAATTTCGAAAGCATACTAATTAGCGCCGGACGCGGAAGAGACTTCCAGCAGAATTTATTACGTGTTACCACAGACTAGGTAGGAGACACGTATGTTACTGTAATAGTATCTGAAATACGTTCGACATCGGAACGGTATCGTACCGGTCTGAAGTTATTATTTAAATAGATTTCACTCGCTGCTGTGACTCTCACAGCTGTGTCTATGACATTCATGTCAGCGAGCGGCAAAGTGCGGTGGCGCCTTGAGTGGTCCATGTTACGTTAATACTTCCGCTGAACTATTAGGCAACTAGTTCCAAAACGTCAATGAATCTTTCCAGCTGCAATCCGCTTTAAGACATGATTGTGCATAAGTTTTTGTCATGACGTGTCTTATAAAACACGTATTAAGTTTAGATATATTCCATTATTAGATCGATTTTTCGCCATTTTAAAATTATTGTTTCTTGCCAAATCTGTTGTTGATGATCATGAAATTACACTCGAGCCTTAATTATAAGCAGAAAATAGGTCCATAATCAGCGGATCTAATGCACGCATGATCTTATACGCTACCGCGGATCTACTTAAACTGGCAGAATTTTACCCAAGGGCTTTATTCCAGGAACGGGGGGAATGCGTGGGATTTCTGTGAAACTCAATTGCAAATGAAACAGGTTTAATTTGTAATCTTTGCGTTATTACTTGTTAATTCCACGCATTATCTTTGACAGGATATTGTCCTCCAGTATCATTGCCGAATAAACAGATATGTTTATTTATAGTGAAGTTGATATTAAGATTTAATTCGTTAGGTTTAACAATTTCTTGCATGTTTTAATAAATTATGTACAATTATGAAAATTTATTTTTACATACATACTTATTTATACTCACGCATTTTTTTCATAACCACGCTCTACTACACGGCGATCTTGAGCGTCCGAGCCACTAGACGGCGCGCTCAAGTTGCGAAGTCGATTATTAAAAGTGTTGTTATTTTAATCTAAATAAGCTTTAATGTAATCCAATAAAGTGCATTTTGATTGTGGTATCCCTTATGAGTGCTTGCAATGTAGTGCATATAGAATTATCGAAAATACAATTGACCAAAAATTTCCAGGCGGAATATGTTAAAGGCGTAAGTTTGCCACTAATGCCTTCATTACGTACCGTGGTATTGTCAGAACGCTCACCATAGTACATCTGATACATCTCGTACAGAGAAATTTTGACTAACCAAATTTACGGTGGGGTCTAGTCAGGGTTCAAATCTGTGAGTGTCCAATTGGCACAGCAGGACAAAGACAAATCACTGTACACTCACGACTAACATAGGAATCTATCGGACAATTGGTAAATCTACATTATAAATGATGAGAGATGAAATTTGTAAAAAATTTATTAGGTATATGATTTTGAAAGAATTTCATCGGAACCAAACCATTTATAACATCACAACACGTACATCTGCTGTCTTCACGAGCGGTTAGCACGGGCGGTAGGGACAACAGCCGAATGGTGCGTAAGACGGACCGCAGCATGGCGAGCACGCAGGACCACACGGAGGGCACGGCCCGCAAGGGCTACAGTAGGATGGCCCGCAGGGTGCGCATGGGCCGTAGGGGCCGCACGGCCTGCATGGACCAGGCGTGCAAGGCCCACATGGCCTACACGGCCCGCAGTTAGGGTAACACGGCATTTTTGATTGTTTCTTTGTTGCACTCGAAACACGAACAGCGAATAATGTGCGTAATTACTTGTAAATTTATCAAAAGAAATGGACGATTTTCTTGCTTAATTAAATGAATTCACAATTTTTTTGGAAATTTCTCAAAAGTTGCAGATGTGTTACGTTTAAAATTTTGTAAGTATATGAACTTTATATTTTGTGTCTTTAATATGACATTATAAGACAATTCCAATTTTGTATATTATAATTTTCTAGCAAATACGTTTTTTTTGGCCAGTTCCTTTATTAAAACAAAACATAGAGCTTCTTTTCAGAGCACTGTCACTGCATATCAATTGGGTAGTCTTCGAGCGAAAAAAAATCTTATTTCTTTGTTTACCAAATACTTATTTCTTTCCTTCTTTAATCATAGTTCTTATAAAATTATGATTTTGATGTATTTTATCCATAACTTCGTTGGTATTTGTGACATTTTTTCTGATTTTATTCAAAATGCTAAAATAAATGTATAGTATAGGTAATAAAAATGCTATTAAAATATTCTACTTTGATGTGGCTCGTACCCGCAGCTTATTACATAATGAGTTGGCTGGTTGTATTTATATGTTATTTATATGTCTGGGAAGGTCCGGGATGGTTAGAGTAAGAGATGGCCAAACTGTGAGGCTAAGTGCAGATAAAACCCAACCAAACTAACTATATCATTTAGAAATCAAGATTAATTATAGCTAATTAAGATTGAAAATGAGTCTTGTTCATAATATGTTATATAATTTGACGTAGTGGTGAGATGTAATTTATGAAATGAAGTTTGACTTTGACTAAACTATTGATTATATAACAAAATAATGTACTACGTCTTTGGAGAACGAATATATATATATATTAAAATCTGCAGCATATGTCTAACTATCATAGTTATATCACAATAAGTGTATTTTCATTTTAAAATATACATATAAATGCCATCGCCATAAAAGCTCTTTTATTTTACAACTAGCTGACCCGGCGAACTTCGTACCGCCTTAGCGTAGCTTTGATGCACTACTTTATTTTGTATAGTTGAAACGATGCTCTTTTAATATAGTCTATGGCTGTGAATGACGTTGACATTCGTATAAAAAAAAATTGACATTCGTAACGCGCGTTTTTTAAAATATGCAAAATTAAATGTATACTTTTCAATATTTCTGAGAGATTTTCTTAATATTTTTTTCCGTAAGAACCATCCTTGGACTTCCACAAACATTTAAAAAAAAGAATTACCTATCGAAATCGGTTCAGCCGTTCACACGTGATGCCGTGACAACGCGAAACGGGTTTCATTTTTATATATATAGATTTTATATTGTATAAGACTTAATCAGAAGTTTACTGATAATTAATATGTATATATATTTCAAAAGAGGAATTTAATGTATTCGTTTTTAATGCAAAGTATTTAATGGGAACTTAAATATAAACTACTTTAAAATAAAATGTTGGTTAGATTGACCATGAGTTTGCTATCGTTGTCGATAGGTATTTGACGTATAGTAAACTACAGCAGTCATGTCAGTTTAATTGAAAGAATAGTACAATTACGTTCCGCTAGGGGCGCTGTACAAAGTTTTCAAACAAAAATTTACGCTATGATTATCGTATGCAAAGGAATGTAAATTCATGGCAGCTACATTGCTCTTTATTTCTTTTTTTTTTGTTACCCTGAGGAAAATGCATTAAATTGCATACAGTCTTTAATCCTTTAGTACCCGAAGCGCCTCTTTAAGAACTAATGCAAAAGTAATAAATCCTGCACGATTAGTAATTAATGTTTATGTCATGACCTCTGCTAATTGATTAGTTAAACCACACGAAGAAAATGACGACCTTTGCTAGGTAAAATGAAAAAACAAAATTCATTTTCTTTTTACTTTTATTATCCAGAGATTTTCTTTTTCACTGATAACAAGTGTGCATTAGGACATCTTTACAGATAATGTGAAATTAATTATCGATTAACATTTCATCGTTACTGGTAAAGAATAAGCATCAGCTTATCGTATCACATTGACGTCAACTGATAAAAAACCGGTCAAGTGCGAGTCAGCAAGTAATATTGACGATTTATACGTATTAAAAATGATACGGGTTTCGTTTTTTGCCCTTTGGCTATGGAACCCAAACAAGCAGTTATCTGTTAGATAACGAATACAGAAACAATACAAATGTTCGTTTCAATGAGTTACATGCATTCTGGTAAATACTTCCTGTTTTTTTCACGCCGTGTTACCACTATGCAGGTGTTCTTGGTACCTGCCTCGACATGGCAAGCGTGCCCACTGGACCGAGTAATGATTTCAACGTAGACACAGTTTTGGGGTCAGATAGGGCTGATCAACGTATCAATGAAGATTACAAAAATGATTTGTATATATAAAGAAGACCTAGATTGTTACTAACGCGTCGAAAATTGAAACGTTCAAATTCGGACAATTACTGTATTTTCATTCAGTCTCTTAGTAATTGCGAGAACATGCTTTTCGTTCAAAAGCGATTCGTCTTGTTCAGGAGACGAATTTTTGAAACAATGGAAAACCAATTCGTATTCGAAATCGTGAGATTCGTATACGAATTACCGAATTCACTATTTCTGAACTTTAATTTCGTGTGTTGTGCAACGAGTGGTTCAACCCACTCGTTTTTGATTTCTACTAGTAGAATATCCAACGTTGAAGTGACCATGACAGTGATTCGTTTCACGTGTGGGTCATCGCCGGTTTTTTGTTTTTGTTGTTGTGATTTTGAATTTTTCTGCGTGAAACGGAATTTAATTAAGAATTTGTTTTTAATGACAACACTGAATTCGAGTGATTCAAAAATCTATAAAATTGTAAGCAGTAGAAAATAATTTCGAGCACGATTTGTATTCGTATTGTGTTTCATTCATCAATAATCTCGTAAGACGTTCAAACTCGTATTCTAAAATTGAATTCAAATTTAGATCTCTGCTATCTGGGTTCAATAAGACCATAAGATTTGAATTTTAGAATGATTTTAGAATCCGAGCTTAGAATCTACACTAATATTATAAAGAGGAAAGATTTGTATTTTTGTATGTAACGAATAAACTCAAAAAGTACAGGGCCGATTTTAATAATTCTTTTTTCTATAGAAATCTTTAGAAATTCTTATTAAAACCAAACGAAGGTGTAAAAAAATTAGCAATAAAATGTCTTTCATCGCATACGAAGAGTATTATGATAGGACAAAAAAATGTTCGATAACATTATCGAATATATCAATATATAATTTTTTATATATAGAAAACATTTTTTTTTCTAATTTAATCGGTACTGGTCGACCCGCCTCGATCGTTTTGGAGTCTGTGACATTGGTTGGGGTGGTATCCATGAGGATTCCTCTCCTCTCCAAAAGGTATAAAATCCTTTTGAGATTCTAAATACTAAAAAGCGGCCTTATTGCCTAGCTGCCAAGAAACCAAGAAACATGTTGTTTTTTTAAATAAATGATGATCGTTTGAAAATACGAATTCTGTATAATTAAATAAACTTGAAGAAAATGTACTTTATGACATGGCGTAATAAAATACATTTTCTTTAGGAGATTACTTAGTAGATACTATTTATATTATATGTCCAACAACAAAAAATAATGACAACAGGTAAATGCATGTAATAATGGCACGCACTTTATTGCTTCTGGTATATCAATTATATAATATAATAGCATTGATATTAATAGCGAAGTAAACCGAGTGACAAGGCATTAGCGGATCGATAGATACGAGTATGATTTATGCCTGATATATTAGGACAAAAAGAGATTTGAGATAATAAGATGTTTTTAAATATATAGTTCTCCAATTTTTTTTTATTACATTTGTACTCCACGGACTTGTAGTTCATGCCCTTTGTAATTCTTAATTAAATATTTTATTACAATTCTCTTAACTAACATGTAAGTACTCAATTTTATTTATTTTACGCAGCTAACAATATATATACAAAATACTCATTTAAACTTACGCTATATTTATTAATAATGATTTTAAATAAAAACAAAATACAAACATTAACTTTATATTACTTTAAGTTCTCCTATTGTATCCATTCGGTTTGGTGAAGCGATTTTTTCCTATTATAAACATGCATAATTTTTACATTTTTGATTTTTTTTTAGTATACACATGATTATGAGTTTACGGATATTTTTAAAATGAATTTATGAATATGTAAAAAAAAATAAGATCGTGTGCTTCGGTCTCTTTTGGCGCTCTCTTTTGTAAGATTGCTGAACCTGAATATGAAAGTCTGATATAATACATGGGTTGTATCAGACTAATAAACTATATAACATTGTGCGGCGAAAATAAAAGTATTCCTTAATAGTATTGGGTATGTGGCAGCCCTATTGCATAACGTTGCCACTTGCGGGTATGGCAGAGGACGGTTGCGTAGATTGCCCGCTTCCTGCGCGCTTCCATGGAACTTGTACGTAGCGAACCCGTCGCCCACACGCCAACACGAGGCTGCTTACAATGTCGCCCTAATATAAATATTACAATGTTACCCCTTTTTTTTCCGCCTGAGGAAAATGCGTTAAATTGCATACCCCGGCTGCGGCGAAGCGGCGGTTATGTGGGGCTCTCCTCCCCAGAAGGGGGAGGCCTACCCACTAAAAACTTCAGGGATGGCCTTCCTCAGGCATGTGGGGAGTACCTTTTTTTTTTGTTCCCCTGAGGAAAATGCATTAAGTTGCATACCCCGGCTGTGGCGAGCCGGCGGTTATGTGGGGCTCTCCTCCCCAGAAGGGGGAGGCCTACCCACTAAAAACCTCAGGGATGGCCTTCCTCAGGCATGTAGGGAGCCCCCGGGAACATCAAGCTACTTCCAGGCTACCTCATGTGTGGGGAGTCCCTGTGGGAACGCCAAGCGACATCCGGGAACTCCCAGCCTCCGCTCCCCGGCCGATACAGGGGAGCCCTCCTCGGGGGAGGCTACAATGCCTCCCCCGATCAGTACTATATGAAGTTTATTTGTTGAGGTCGTCTGCGAGGTAATGGTATTTTTCAATCAGACAGCACCCAGTACTCTACATATACAAATGCCAATATAAATATAAATATAGTGCCACATTCTGCTTTATTTTACATACAAGACCTATTTATTGTTTTATACATTCACATTACAATTAAACTCTAATTTGGTGCGGTGGTGGACGTTTCTGTGTGTATCCTTTCGATCTGCCTCTACTAAGATAGATTAATTAAAGCGTTATAAACTACTTGTGCCCACGACTTCGTCTGCGTGGAATCGTAATTTTAAGTAGCATTGTTAATGACTGAGAGTATTATAAACGTCAGAGTAGACAAATATAATGAGATAGCTTCGAACTGCTAAGCAATCGGGAGTTACACTATTGTGAGCCAACCATAAAAGATAAACATATGCTGTCGTGGGATATCTTTTATATAATCTTAAGGAGAACATTTCCATCATACATAATTTCTGTGTAGCTTTAACCATTAAGGTTGCACACACGACGGAAGCTTAAAAAATGGAGTAACTTCTCTCGTTTTCCCAACATTTCTCTTCACTGCTCTGCTCCTATTGATTGTAGTGCGATGAGAAGTATATTATAATCAGCTCAGAAGTATGCAAAATAATTGTACCAAGTTTCGTTAAAATCCCTTGAGTAGTTTTGACGTGAAACGTCTTTAAAATCGCGCCGATACATACGGGTACCAGGTTTAAAAAGTGGACCGTAACGAAAAGGACTATATCATCGTACCTTAATAATTAAAAATCTATTAGTCTTAGAAACAAAAATGTGGTGTGAATATTTCACTTATATAGTCAGCTCGCTGTTGTGACATTGAGTTTTTTATTAAAATACTCAAAACACCGTCAATCTTGTTTTTATTTCAATCTTTTACTTTAAAAGCGATATCCTAACATAGACGTTTTTTGTTTCTATAACGGTTATACAGACAGACAAAAATTTTACTGATTGTATTTTTGGCATCTGAATCAGCCCCTAATCACCTCCTGATAGTTAATTAGGAAATATATTTCATGTACAGAATTGACCTGTCTACAGATTTATTATTTATAAGTATAGATAAAGAGCTGTCGAAAATAATACAGAATTATTCTGAAAAGTGAATTAATTTTATACATGTCTTTCTTTATTGCAAAATAGTGTCTCCGTGTATCTTCCTCTCCGTCCTTACTGTGCCTCATTAAATACGATTGCTCAACTACTTTCCTTCTCTGCATATTATGTTTTTCCTCTCTCTCTTTTTTTTTCACCAATCTCCCTTTCTTGATCTCTCTTGGTCATTGTGTCTCCGTGCTTGTTCAGCTCCATCTCCTATTTTTTAGGAGAAAATATTTCTATTTTGTAATCCAAGTCATCTTCAGTATAACTGATCATTTTCATAAGATGCCCGCGGCTACTTTTTATCTTCACATTGCTCGTAATCAACAGGAAATTCATGCTTACAAAAGGGGAGTAAATAGGTTTTTAAAGGGTCGGCAATGGGCGAGTGACACCCAGGTACCAGTTACCACGAGCCCTATTTTTGAATTACGAATGCGACTTCGAAATCACCGATGAGACTAATACAGCGATTTTCAATAATTCTTATTTTTGAATATCACTGATGTGACTACCTTAGTCACAGGTGTGTTTCATTACGAGTGCCCTCACCCACTCGTAATCAAGTCATACTTGTGGAAATATTATCTGTGTTTTGTTTGATTTTTCAGTCTATATATACAATATACCATAATGGTTGAGCCGGCAATAACCGGCAGCGGCTACATTCTGCGTGGAACCGAACTCTTACATTTATGTGTGTACTTTATCTATGTTGGCAGCTCTGCGATCGACTTTCAAAAATTGGATGTTTATAGGAATCCGTGACCTCAAAGTCACCGTAGTCAGCGCTGATTTCGAAATCGCATTCGTAATTCAAAAATAGGTCTCCTGGTATCCTTATGAATTGTAGCATTTGTGTTTACTGATGTATAAGCTACTAGCTTTCTGCCCGCGGCTTCGCCCGCGTGGATTTCGGGATTGGGTGTATAGAGGGTTAAGGGTCATAGCTTTTGCCCACGGCTACATATACGCGGAAGTCGGTTTATGGTGCGAAGATTTTATCGCGCTTCCCGTGGGACTATCCGTTTTTCCGAGATAAAAAATGCCGCAAAACTCCTCAAGAATCACTCTATCTATTGATGAAAACCGCATAAAAATCTGTGCAGTAGTTTTTTGAGCGAAGCCTTTATTGCGCATCCCGTGGGATCTGTCGATTTTTCCGGGATAAAAAGTAGCCTATGTTACTCGGGGAGAATGTAGCTTTCCAAAGGTGAAAGAATTTTTGAAATCGGTCCAGTAGTTTAAGCGTGAAGAGGTAACAAACAAACAAACAAACAAACAAACAAACAAATAAACAAACAAACAAACAAACACACTTTCGCATTTATAATATTATAGTTGGGATATTATTGTAGTTTCTTTACAATCCATTCAGAGGATTTTACGTGAAACAGTAAGAAACCTCTAAGTATGAATACTTACATACTTTTGCGTTTATAATATTAGTAGGAATATCCTACTCGTATAGTGAAAAATTAGTTTAACCTCGATTGAAGTTGTTATTTAAATGAGATATCGTTTCGTGTCGATATTGTTTTAATTACAACAGCAATTTACAATTTACTTAACTTTTTATCTCTCTGTGGTATTTAGCATTCAACGTCTGATTATATTCCTTTTTGGGTAGTGAATAAATTGAATTCACCTTATGGTAATTGATAAGAAGCGAATTAGTGCCTATTGTATGCAAACAAATGCCCTATAGCGTATTGTTGATTTTTTATTATTATTTGTTACTAGGTAATTACGTTAAGTAGTAAGAATTAACCCGAGGGTATATTACTGGCTTTTTGTCTCACTGTACTTTTCACATTGAGTACGAAAAATTTAAAATTGAAGACTGATTTACACTCTCCATAAATAGGGAAAAAATTATTGTGAAAGCTTTCATTTTTTTTTAATTTCATGACCTGGTAACATAGACCTTTAAGTCATAACTTATTTGGAAAATGTTCGTTACTTTCGGGTATAGCTTTCTTTGTTTTCAACTAGATACAGATAAACAGAATCAAATAGCGGAGATAGTCTATAGACAAAGTAGAGTAAACGGGGAAAAGCAAAATGTCGACATCTTCTGTAGTAAAATAAAAAAAAGCCTTTGAGGTAAAAGCATAAAACTAAATGGATGGAGAGCTCTCTTGATTCATTTCGTGAGTCTGTGGATTTTACAAAATATCTATAAGCCAATAGCCCCAAAAAACGGATCCCTTATCACTTCGGCAATATAGCTACATACAGCAGTGAAGAATAAAACTTCTATAGACGCAATTAAAGGATATGATTCTCTCTGACTCCTAGTAATTAAATTTGGCATGAAGTTTGCGATTCCAAACTTATTTGCATAACGAGTCTGTATCGAATTTTCCAGATAGAGTGAATATAATGGTTAACTAAAACTACATATATGTATAAAAAAGACTCTAGAAAGCCTAACAGTCCAGCGCCAGTAGGTAATGTGCCCAAAATAGCATTACCATGTTGTAAAGCAAAACTTATTACTTGACCAATGAACTGATGATACAATAAAACTTTAACAAAACAGTTTGACCTAGTATTATGGATCTCTAAACTTGTGAATCGAGAACTTAGTTTGCAATAGTGAGTAAGATCATTTATTCCGGCAAATGTTAGTTAATTAATAACAACAATAGTTACGTCGGTGTGTCACAAAATAAAATTGTTACAATGTTTTCCAGATTCTCTCGTGATAAAAGTATATTGTACCTCAATAAGTCGCTCGTAGCTGATGTGGGGAGACTATTAATAGACATCGGGGTCTGCCCCTCGATGTCGCAGCTGCGCCACCCGAACAAGGAAGTAAAATTACATTTTCAATTTTCGAATACGTCCAAATAGCAATGGCCATAAATAATGTTTTAATGACAACGTTTATTCTTTATTCTATATATATTTTTTTCTTTTTATGTAAAAGGAAGGCAAATGGATCACCGGTGTAGCTGCCATAAGCTAACATTCGTTTGAAAACGATATCGACAGCGTAAATTTTTGTATGAAAACTTTGTAAAGCGCTTCTAGCGGAACATAATTACAGTATTCTTTCATATTAAACTGACACGAGTTCTGTAGTCAAATATCTATCTAAAACGATAGCAAACTTGTGTTGACTTTGAAATAAATTTTATTGATTCAAAATTTGAATAATTATTTTTTTAATTTTAGGTTAAAGTAAACTATTCTCTACTTATTGGTTACAGAGGGCGCCACTGTGACAGCGAAATGTCAATTTCTTTATGTCATTATCTATATAACTAGCATTAGGCATGTATATGGTGCATTTTAATATAATGATTCACTTCGTAATAATTAGGCAAATTAGCTTTATCAAATGCTGCAATAAGAATAATAAAATTCAAAAATAAAATGGGTAAAGCCATCGACTTATACCATACCGCTTAGACCACGGTTAATACGATATTGAAAGAGATAACGCTATTACAATGCATAGCGCCATCTCGCTTATACTATTTTAAGCGATTGTAGTACTCCTATCCAGATTTAACCGTGCGTCGTCGTGCAGTATCACTACTTTCCCGAAATAAGCGTCGACGTTCGTCGCATTGTCACATGTGCCAATTCAAATTAGCACTGATTCACGAAAATGTGTTACGCAAAATTAAATGCGCGCTTGCGTAGGCGCACGGACGCGTCAACAACGTGCGGCGCCAACGCAGCGTCTTACTTCAAGTCCAAGGCTGTCTTTTTTCTTAAACAGCCCATTTGCATTATTCTTATAAATACAAGATCCAATCCACAGGGATTGCTGGAAAACTAAATAATCTCATAATGATTAGCCATACTGATAATTACTAATACATACATATTCTCACGCCTCTCACCCTTGGGGGTAGGCAGCGATCATAGTTTTCCACTTGTTACGATCCAAACCTACTTTTCTAACTTCCTCAACATTCATCAATACTTTCTTGTAGGTATGGGTAATATCAGATTTTCCAGAATATCAGATTTTCAGTACACAATTAAATGATTTGCTTGAAGACTTACCCCTGAATCTTATTAGAAACATGTGGTTTCAACACGACGGTTGCCCGGCACATTATAGCAGATGTGTCCGAGAATGGTTAGACACAAACTATACCAATAGGTGGATCGGGAGAGGTGGACCTATACCGTGGCCAGCGAGAAGCCCAGACCTGACCCCCATGGATTTTTATGTATGGGGGCACATGAAAAGCATAGTATACGACGAAAACCACCCAATTGAGTCTGTAGACGTGTTAAAGGAAAGGATTCTAATGGCAGCAGATCAAATAAGAAGAGGTTTAACAACATCGGTGGTTAAAAGTGGACTTAGAAACAGAATGCGAGTGTGTGTGCGAAACAGAGGTGGACATGTTGAACACGAAAGATAAAATAAAATACATTTGTTTAACCTAATTTAAATTGTTTTATTTTATTTTGTAACATAATTGATAAATTTTACATTAATTTCACTACTCCTTTTAGGACTTTTACCAAAGATTATTCCAAGAAATCTAATAGCAGCCTACCTTGTTATACCTTGTTGAATAGCTAATGAAACGTAGATATTTTTAAAGGTGTTTGCAGCCTACGTGTCATAGATTTTTTTTTACTATTGCTGGTTGAAGTTTGATTTGTACTGATTTTTGTTTGATGCTATAACTATCAATCTTCTATCTACAACCTATTTAGTTGAGGTAACTCTATTTTTAATTTGCATTATGATGAACAAACTAATCTGCTACACAAAAATAGTATAAAACTAAATATTTGAATTATAATAAACAAAAAAAATGGGCCAATTAACAAAAATCGGACATTTTTTTCAAAAAAGTCTTTAAAGCCTTATAACTTGAGGGGGCGGGGTTCCAAGGGGAAATCTGTCAGAAATGGTGGGAACCACGACCCCCTAACGGGGTTCGCACGACTTACCAGGTAACCCTGTATATTGGTTTTGAATATCAGATATTGAAACTATATATTTCAATATCTATATATATCGGTCGGTATCTATGATACTCTGAAATCTAAATATACCACACAACTTCATATCGTATACGTATCTTGAAGCATTTCAGATTTGTGAATATATGTAGTATAAGGTTATTAGATGATATCTGTGATTCTCGACAATCAAAGTCGACTGTGGATATTGTGATTATGGTAAACATTTCGGATTTGTTTGGATTGAGTAATTTACTACGTAGGTGTAATTTGATGAATGACTTGAACTTCCCTTTATACTTTTTCAGGCTTAGGACTGACTGCATTAAAGTTTAGTAATTCCGTCTTTTACATACGATAGTTTTCTAATTTCAAATAAAATATATTTAATATAATAGCTCAATATATTATTTACACAAATTTACACAAAACTTCTTTAACATGACTATAACTACTAATAATGTGATGATGATAAATAAGTACTTTTAGAACACTTGAGTCAAAGTAATTCCATACTGTTTTCGAAATAATACATTTGAGATGAAACCTTATTTTGTTAATAATAACATTCACATTTAAAACTATACATTCTTATTGTTTATGCGTTATCGGTGTGAAGTTGCGCTATATTGGTGTGAAGTTGCGCTATATCCAATATATAGTTTGTGCGCCGAGCAATATATAGATATCAGATATTGTGCCGATATATAGATATTGTGTCTGTATACGATTTGTATCGCCCACTCCTACTTTCTTGCACGCTCGTCTGTTACGGGTGCTCTTGATCTAACTTTCTTTCAGTAGGTTTACCACCTACCACCTCCTTACAACTTATCTGGAGGTGCTGAATCCAGCCATTAAAAAGAAAAAAATTAATCTTATATATAAAAATGAATCGCAAAATGTGTTGGTAAGCGCATAACTCAACAATGCCTTTACCGATTTGGCTAATTTTGGTCTTGAATTATTCGTAGAAGTCCAGAAAAGGTTTGTACGTAGAGAAAATAAAAAAAAAATAAATTTGAAAAAGTGTAAACATTTTTATACAAACAATTTGTATTAAAACTTAACAGCCAATTTGAACCTTTGGCAAGACAAAAAAGTGACGTTAGTTCTGTCAAACAAATAATGTCATCATATGTCATTTCAAGTAGGAACAAAAAACTGCCACTTTACAAATCTTTTTGACAGGACGAAGTCTGTCGGGTCCGCTAGTACTTAAATATTTATTTAATTTTAAAAAAAGTAGGAAAAAAAAATTCTCTCTCCGGCGGGGAATCGAACCCCGGTCTCCCGCGTGACAGGCGGGGATACTGACCACTATACTACCGAAGACTTGTTATCGCAGATGAAATTATCTATCATTCTATATCTTGTTTTTAAAATGAACATTTGTATATTCAATTACATTCGCACTTTGGCAAATTCTCATATGTACTCGTTCTAAAGTTTGGTGTTGTGCAAAATAGATGATAAAATATATTTCTAGTAAAATTTAAATAGTTCTATTTTTTAGAGATTGAAAATATAAAATGGTTGTTAATTTTATATTTAAAATACATATTTCTAAAAAAATTGATTATAATAATACCTCTAGTTTTAAATTGTGTTTATCTTGTTATTTATTTTTATTTCAACAAGTGATGAAAGAACCAACAAAAGGAAAAAGTTCCATCTTGTCTGTTATATATAGCGTATACTTTTTGTTATCTATATGGATAGGGTCATTGCCATATAAGCCGTAGGGCCCTTATGGCCAAGGCTCAGGCTGAGTTTAGTTGGTAGGTCACGCGGTTGGACCACTCTGGTCGCGTGGAGTCCAACATAAACTCCGTGACACTTGCTATCACGGGGGTATCCTGGGCACACTTCGTGCTCCTTAGTGACGGATTCCCTTTCTCTCCTGAGGGGAAAAAATCGGGTGGGGCTGTGCTGCGGCACACGGCCGTTGGCTTTAACGTGAAACGTCTATGTTAGGGAATTGCTTTTAAAGTAAAAGATTGAAAGAAAAAAACAAGATTGACGGTGTTTTAAGTATTTTAATAAAAAACTCAATGTCACAATAGCGAGCTGACTATATAAGTAAAATATTCACACCACATTTTTATTTCTAAGACTAATAGTTTTTTAATTATTAATTAAAAAACGACGACGATTAGTACGATGATATAGACCTTTTCGTTACGGTCCACTTTTTAAACCTGGTACCCGTATGTTTCGGCGCGATTTTAAAGACGTTTCACGTCAAAAATGGATAGGGTCATCAAGCCAATAGTATCTCTCGCTATAGATAAACATGTTGGAGTGCTCGCGATGTATGTCGCGATGTAAGTACCTATGACGCGATGTATGTGTTTGACCGGTACGGCTAGGCACACTTCTAGCAATGGAATTAATTATTTATAAATATGATAATTAGTTTACGTTATTAATTAATAGATATTTATCAAGGTCGAATTTTGACTTACAAATTATAATATAGTTTTATTTTTCGCTAAATATATAATTTGTTGTCCAACTTGATTAATATCATACATAATATGTATTAATATATTATGTTATTTTTTTATCTAAACAAAACTTATGCAGGTTCATATATAGAGTTGATATATACGAATAGAGCTTTCCTTTTAAATATTACTAAGAAATTGGTGTTTTCTTTAAGAAACATGCTAATATTGTTTGTAAGTTTGACAAATATAAATAATCGTCAGTGTCTCTTTTATTTTTCATATCTATATACTAGTTTAGTTTACTTACTTAAACTAGTAAGTAAACTAAACTAGTAGTTTAGATAACTATTGGATGTGGTTGTATAGGTATATTATATACCCTAGGAGGCTTCGATCATATATTTCTGTAGATACACATACACAGTATACCGTCTAAAAAGTGGCACCGGCGAAACAAGGCGCAAACAGTAAATGTGCCTTGTTTCGCTCTCATTCATTCGGTGGCCGCGCGCGATTGATAACGTCAGCGATGCCGAAATGCGTAGTTTATAATTGTAAAAATGACACACGTAAAGTGCAAAAGAAGGATGGAATGTCATACTTCCAGTAAGTATATCTTTATCTTAATTTATTAGCGCATTTTTCACTTTTATTCATATTATGTATTACTAAAATATCAATTTAAAACGCTTGCGTACCATGCCACGATGCGTAACGCATCGCATCTATCTCTTTCTGTCTCGAGTGGCTCACTCATAGGAAAAAATAGCACAGAGCTAATGTTTCAGAAAAAGGTCGTGGAATGATGGAGTCGCCTATACCATTTTTTGTGATTTTCTTTCTTTTTTTTTAGTTTTCCGCAAAATGAACTTCATAGAGACAAGTGGAGGTGCATTATCGCACAAAATAGAGCAGAAGAATTTTATAAACCGAATGCCTCTAGTGTGATTTGTTCCAACCATTTTTGTGAAAATGATATGTACACAACCAAGAAAGGATTTAGGAGACTAAAAAAGACCGCATTACCAACTATACAGGTAGGTACTATATTTACTCAGTATTTTATTGTGATATGAGTGATTTTATTGTGTATTTTATTGTGATGTGATTTACTATAATAACGAGTTGCATAATGCATTATTATTTATTCTTTTAGCTATCAGGATCAAGAACCAAAGAGGTTAGACTCAAGAATCAAGAACCAAACGAGATGGAAAGTCTAGAAACTCAATGTAAATCACAAAGCGCGCTTAATTCAAACATAGAGCTTAAATGTACGACAACGATTCAAAACAGACAGGTATTTCAACTCAATACAAATATTACATATCTTGTATTATCGGAATAGGCTAGTTGACAAAATTTTGAAATTCGTTTAAAACTATAGTTTAGTATCTATTTTACCCCTAATATATATTATTTTAAGAAAACTAGGCCTTTTTCATAAGTATTTTGCTTTTTTTAGAAATGAACTTTTAATTGACTTCGAAAAAGGCCAAGACTGTCATGGCGTCTTGAATGACGTCACTCGCGAAACAATCGACTTTATTTATAGTATAAATACTGTATAGTGCCAAAATGTAAAAGCACAACGATAAAAACGCCAAATAAATTATTTATATATAAAATCTGTGTTTGCTGCGAAAAATTTCCCAAGCATAACGGCGTCAATTTTGGACAAATTACTGCTGTTTGCTTTGGTAAATCCTGATTCCATGGCAAATGTCCGTGTCTTTTAAGATTAAACTTAAAACAAACTGTATTAATTTCATAGTCTCTGAAAACAAAGTGTATCTAAATAACCTGTTCAGTGTTCACTGACAGCACAGATTAGATAGATGATGTATGTACAGCTACACTACAACCAGTCTTTCGCGAGGTGTGACGTCACGCTTCTCTGATTGGTGTTTAATGTCACGTGATTAAATAAGTAATTTTGCCGATTTTAATTTCCAAAAATATTAGTAATCTTATATTAAATTAATAAAAAAAAAGTTGTTTTTTGTTTACTACATATCATGATAAATCATTAGAAACTCTAAGCCATCCGATTCATTCTTAGTGGAAACAGACCGATTGTATTAATATTTAGCACACAAGTTATCTAATCGACTCATAACTTTATTTTTTCCCAGAAGCCGACGAGTTTGCAGACAGATAAATTTCAAATTGATACAGTGCCTATAGCCAATTCTCCGTGTACATCGTTAAGCATTGGCTCAGCTTTAGATACTCCTCAAGAAGCTATTTTAAGAAAAGATCTCAGACTCTGTAAGCGTCGTTTACTTGACAAAAATATTAAAATTAAAAATTTACAAAAAGTTAACAAGAGATTAAGGAAAAAGAATGCTGCACTAAAATCCTTACTCGCAGTTTTAAAAAACAAAAAGATTTAGATATATCCATTTTAGATAACTTGTCAAGACACATATAAGTAAAAGAAACATTTAACGCTTTATTCCTAAAAAATATTAATAGAAAAAAGAGACCCGAATAATTTACTCAGTATTGTTTGTAAGGCTCGGCAAAATAAAGGTTTAGAAACCCTGTCTTAATAAAGTCTGTACTTTCCTTAGCACCTAATTCTACATACTTCTTGGTTTATGTTTAAAATTTTAAAAGTTTCCGTACTGTTAAGATAAGTGTAAAAAAAAACTAAGCATCTCCACTGCTGTCTATGTTCAAGTAGGATGCGATAAGACGCGAGCACAATATTCGGAGTCAAATGGAACGTAGGAGCATTATTATATGAAATGAATTTGTGCTTAATTGCAACAGACTAAGGGCTTATTATCCAATATATTTGTTTTCAAATATGTGTTGTTCATTTCTGATTTCACGGCATCATTATATCATCGAAACCAGAAGATAATATGTAACGACCTTGACAAGGATTTATTTTCATACTTCATTACGTTACTTAAGATTTAAATTGGCTTAAATTATATGACACTTTAGAACTTTTTTCAAAATTGGTACTATAATATACATCTATTCTTCTATGTATAGACGCGGGGTCGATATTTTGTTTGATTTTCTATGGAATTGTGTATCTACAGAAATATATGATCGAAGCTAGGAGGTATCGTTTTATAATCTATTGTATAGTTAGACACTGTTTGTGTTGTACAGTCGCCACTGACTGCTTTAAGCCAGCTATGTAATACCGTTCTTACTTATATATTAAATTCAGGTTCCAATAATTTTTATATACTAGGTATATATGAAAGTATGTAGGTGTGATTATTGATATTTCATTAATCGGAAATAGAGCGGTTTGAGCGCTTCCGTCGCTCTCACTGAACTCTGCCTGTGTGATTGATAACTGCAAAAAGGCAAGCATGCCGCATAGCACATACTGTCAACATAATGCAACACTGTAAAAAAATACTGTATCATTCGTATATTGGGTTTTTCTGCTTACGGCCTCTTCGATCCCATATCAGGAAGAGGCCTTTGCCTCTTAATTTAAAAATAGCTTGTAATTAACTGATCACCATACAAATCCTATTGTTACCTACAAAAGGCTACACAGAATATTCGTGGTCGTGGCGTAGATGTCGCGACCGTTTGCGGAATTGGTATACCTTTTTGGTACCCATATATATTGTATCTAAATACCTATTAAGTATTATAAATATTGTTAGTGTACCAAATAAACATGTTTATTTCTTTCTTTCTTTCAAAAATACTGTTTGCACTTTAAAAACCCTTTAAAAACATGTACTTCAAAGCAGTTTAAAAATGTTCAAGTATTCACTGGAACATTTTGAAACTGCTTCACAAATGTTCTGATTGCTTTTACTTGATACATAACTCACACAAAATTATTAGTTTATTTGCTAAATATCTTCCAATCAGATATTGTGAACCAGTCTCTAAATAATCGGTTCATGGCCGTTCCTTTGTTACAATATAGAATTATTTATCTTGCTTACGATTATAGCCTCAAAATCTAATACATTTTGTATGATAGTAAGGTACAATATACGCTTGTAGCGCTTCAACAAATGTATGTCTATAATATATGAATGATTCCCAGCATAACTAGCACCTAACTTTACGATCGGTTTTGCGGCATTCAATGTATGGAGAAGGGATAATGTCCTTTGTGTTGTTTATTCCTTCTATATCCGTAATAGCGGTGATTTTCGCTGCTTATGTCCAGTTTGACGTGTTGCTGATTGTCTTCTGATTGTGACATATATTTTTGCTCATGAAACTGATTAATTAACCAACGGCCCTACCATCAATTTGCTATCGTTCTTGATGAGAATTTGAAGTGTAGTGAAAAATTAATACTTATTTAGTAATTATGTATCCGCTAGGGGCGCTGTAAGAATTTCCCATACATCAGTCAATTCCGTCAGTCCAATCCGATGGGTTAACAGGAGCTTCAAGGTCTATCGCTCCTTTCTTAGTCCCTTTCTCGGCTTTCTGCGTCGCAACCAGTAGAAGTCTATGCAGACCGGAGCCATTTTGTTGTATCGCGCCCTTTATAGCGCATATACTCACTTTACGCCGTGCCTTCTCCGGAGGGTGCCCTTCCATCCAAGCGTCTGAACCAAGGCTCAGACCGTAGTTAGTAGGTCATTTCTATCGAATCGATTCGATCGGTTTGGAGTCCAACAAAATTATCGTGGCACTAGATGTTGACGGCATCCATGAGGTTCCCAGCCTCTCCTTTCCAGAGGGAGAAAAAAATTCCATACAATGATATCAGGGTGGAAATTTGTAATGCCACCTGGAGGGGAATTACTCTTAATACTGTAGATAGAAGGTTTTACTTAAAGGAAAACTTCCTTTATTTTTGAAAAGAAATAAAACTGCATTCAAAGATTTTTGAAAATTCACTTGCCCCACCCGGTAATCGAACCGACTAAAATCTGCAAAAGTTTCACCCTGTATTTTTATTGCACCGATCGGTAGGGTCAATTATAAGGATCAAATCTCTCTAACAAACTTCATAAATTAAATGAAAGGAAAACATTAATTAAGTATGTACAAAAAATGATACACTAACTAATTAATTGTTCGAAATGTGCCCCATTTTCTTGAATACACAAAGAAGATTGGCAGGCCTGGTACCCTTTACATTGTTAAATGTACGATTCTGATTTTTTAATATTTTGTAAACGGTAACTGGTTACCTATTTTTCTTTCACTGAGAAAAATCTATAACTTTTGTAAATAAAGAAAAATTGAAGTTACAATTTCAGGAAATATTGATAACAAAACGTATTTATGCGCCAAGCAATATTAAAACGCAATATGCATAAGAAAAATAACTATTTCATTCGTTACGGATATATCGATTATAGATTAATACATATTCTGATTATTGATTAATGACAGTTAGAATACCGATAATATCACTAGAATTTATGAATGTAATATTACTATTCCTAGCTGAGTCCTGTATTTTTAGATATAACTGAAAAATCTGTCACTATTATGTCAACTGGCAAAGTCAAGTTAACGTCACAGATTAGTATATTATGTTAACGTACGTAGCTTCTACTACTTCGTCTGTGGTCACATGCAATATCATTTATGGTCGTGTCGTGCATAGATTATGTCAATATTAAATCAATCACACACATATTTTGACATTTACAACGTTTTGATAACACATAGTTATCGACAAAGCGTCGCAAAAGTCAAAACATAAGTGATTTATAACGTTTCGTTACCTCTATGCTCTATTTTTTAAATGAGTTTATCTTTTTATTTAGCAGTTGCAGACATATGGTGCGATTACCTTTTTTGTTATATTATTAAAAACGAAGAAATACATGGTATTTTTATCGCCGTACACTTAGTCTAACTATGGTACCAACAATGTATAGTTTCCTGCCAATCTTCTTTATTCTTCGTACGATTACATTGCTGGTAGCCTTTAAAAGTGTGTTGTGGTGAATATTATTGATAGTATTTTGTACTTCCACTCTCAATTCGTTGACATTAGCATACGATTTAATGTAAATTTGATCTTTTACATAGCCCCACAAAAAAAAATCTAAAGGGGTGAGATCTGGTGATCTTGCAGGCCATCTGATTGTGCCGTTTGTACCAATCCTTGTATTAAAATGGTTATTAATCCAGGCAGTAGTGATTCTGCTGTTATGGGCTGGAGCACCATCTTGCTGTAGAATTATTTGGTTTCGCTCTTCATCGGGGAAACCATTTAACTCATTTCTTAATAAATCCAATATTTCTAAATACTTTACAGTGCTTAGGTGACCTTCGTACACATGGACTAACACAACCATATTTCTCATAATTCCGCACCAAACGTTGAAAGAAAATTTTACTTGACTGTTAGTTTCGTGAACACGAAGAGGATTCACTTGAGACCAATAGTGGTTATTGCGGCGATTGTACATGCCGTTATTACTGAAGTTGGTTTCGTCGGACCATACAATGTTACTCAAAAAATTAGGGTCACCGTCAATTTCTCTCAGCATGTTTTGACAAAATTGTAGTCGTCTCTCACAATCCCCAGGATGCAATTTTTGTACCAACCGACCATCACGATAACATTTATACTTATACTTTTTCATCACCTGAAGTACGCGAGTGTGGGATGTTCCAATTACTACGGCAGCATCTCTGCTTGAAGCCTTCGGAAATTCTTCGAAGTATGTTAAAACATTTAGATCAAAATCGAAGTTGTTCTGCTGAAAAGTTTGCCGTCGCTTTTTGTAACTACCCGTATTCTTTAAATTTTCTACCATTCTTTTCAGTACAAACCGAGTTGGTGCCTGTCGGTCTGGATATCTCTCTCCATACCACCGCAGAGCACGATTCACATCTTTGTTATTTAAAAAATAAGCTTCCAATAAATCAAATTGTTCTTGATAAGCCATTTTTACCGTGAAACAAATGTTAAATGATTTGTAAAAACAATCTTATTATTATGTGAAAGCAAATGAAAATCTATTTTCAAATGTAACATAACATTCCATATTTAAACTACGTCACACACGCAGTTATATAGCATAAGAAAGGAGTCTGCATTACAAGATCGCATAAGAAAGGAGTCTGCATTACAAGAACGTACAAATTACTATGAAACAAATGAAATCAATGAAATCTTAAATTATTAATTCTTTGAATTAAGTTTTCATTGTTTTCCTTTCATTTAATTTATGAAGTTTGTTAGAGAGATTTGATCCTTATAATTGACCCTACCGATCGGTGCAATAAAAATACAGGGTGAAACTTTTGCAGATTTTAGTCGGTTCGATTACCGGGTGGGGCAAGTGAATTTTCAAAAATCTTTGAATGCAGTTTTATTTCTTTTCAAAAATAAAGGAATGTTTCCTTTAAGTAAAACTTTCTATCTACAGTATTAAGAGTACTTCCCCTCCAGGTGGCATTACAAATTTCCACCCGGTATGCTGTTCAAATCGACTGTAGATAAATGTAAGCTCATATTAGCTACAATGAAGTCTTGTTTTGATTTTATTATGTTCGTAATTCTATAGATCTTAATTGTATGCATATAAATTGAAAACAAGAGTTCTCGGAGTTGTATCTAACCAGATTATTAAGTGGACATTGTATATTTTTGTAGCGCGTTTAATAATTTTCCATGTTTAATCACTAAGGTTACTGGAGAATATGTCTGTAATATTTATTTACGGCTTATGTATTCCTAATAGGTATTTCCATAAATGTTCAAAGGTAAACTGTAGATTTAAATAGCTTTGAAGTTCGTGGAAATTGTTTGATGGCGATTTATACTCGGATAGTACCTATTTCGCAAAGTGTCATACAGGTTGATGAGACGTTTGATGGGATGAGACGGTTGATGAGTGGGTGTAGGGCGTTAATATCGGGGGGTTTTCAATTCCGATACCGACGTTACGATATTTGATCTCAATATCGAAATTCCAATATTAATATCGGTGTTACACATCATGTGTGAAACACTTTAAGGGGCAAGGTCTTTACGACCATTAGCTTACGCTGAGTTTAGTCAGTAGGTCATGTCGGTCGAGCCGTCTCGATCGATCTGGAGGCCGACTGATAACCACCGTGACACTTGTTGCGCTGGTAGCTATGAGGGTCTCAGCCTCTCCTCTCCCGAGGAAGAATCCGACAGGGACACTATTCGCCGAGGGATGGAGTTCGCCGCCTGTACGAGGGCGTCGTGCGATCCGTGGCCATGTATGGGGCTCCCGTGTGGTCGCAAGACGGCCGATCCCGCTCGAAGAAGGCGCCACCGGGCTCGGTAGCACAGCTGCGGCGCCGCCGCGGGTCGCCGGCGGGCGCGAGGAAGTCGCTACTGCTACGGCGACCCGGGATGGACCACGCCCCTTCCGTGACCGGGGGGCGTCGTCGGTGGAGGAGACCGGGGGAGGTAGTAGCCTCCCCCGAGGAGGGCTCCCCTCTAGGCAGGGGAGCGGAGGCTGGGGGTTCCCGGAAGTGGCTTGATGTTCCCGGGGGCTCCTTACATGCCTGAGGAAGGCCATCCCTGAGGTTTTTAGTGGGTAGGCCTCCCCCTTCTGGGGAGGAGAGCCCCACATAACCGCCGGCTCGCCACAGCCGGGGTATGCAATTTAATGCATTTTCCTCAGGGGAACAAAAGAAAAAAAAAAAAGAGACACTATTCGATTAAGATACGGCGAATTAACATCGAAGCTACAAAAGTGAACTACGAAGTGATTAATAATTAGTGTTGTCAATTGTGTAAATTTAATAATTAAAAAGTATAATTTATGGTAAAAATATAATTTTTTTATTTATTTATTTAATTATACGTATAAAACAGGTTACAGGCAATTAAAAAAGAAAAACAATCTATATCGTACCTTAAAAGCTAGGTTGATATGCATTCTAACGTGCAGCGAATAACATCCTTCATCTTGGAATAACAAAACTCATGATTGGATTGGATTTCCGAGTATCAAAGTATAAACAAAGCAAAACAAAACATATGTAGATAAAAATTAAAGAGACAAAAAATACATACATTATTTACAATTAAACCACAAGTTATCTTAAATTATTTCACAATAAATTCTTAAAACTATAATGAAAAATATCGCAATCAATTCCTGCGTCTGCGCATCCCTTGACGATCTCATTATACTGGCGATACATTCTAAGGGATTATAATAAGAGATATTGATGATAATAAGAGATTATAATTTAAAAAATAACATTAGTCTTAATACAAAATGTTAATGGGTTTTCTATATTTTGCCTTTCGAATACTAGTAGTCTTATTTCTGAACCAGTGTGGTGCGCTAAAATGCTGTATTTAATAAATAACCTCAGGTAGATTGTTTGATTTCGATATAAAGATATTGGATCTCTGAATATTAGAATTGTAACATTGGAACTTTTGTTTCCTTAAGTGGGTGTAGGTTGCTTATTAAATACCTTCTTTTTATTTGGTCCGAATCCAATACCGCAGGCGACAATTAATTCCTTAGCTTGGTAGTGCGTGGCAGAAAGTTCCTAGATAAATGTCACTACGTTTATCAACTGTTCTGGATTGCCTACCGTCAAGGTAATGAAGGCGAATGTTTTGTCGTGTCGAACGATGGCGGAAACTCTTAATTACTCAGCTCCTCAGATAAATGTAACGATCCCAATGAAACTTCTAAAACGGTAGAGATTTTTATTAATTTTGTTGTTTATAATACCTTTTTAAAAATCGAGCTGTGATGCCTTTTCGCAGAACCCCATACCGTTCTTCTGAGGAATATCTTGGTAGAAAACGCATTCTACAATCGAGTCATGCCCGGGAGAAAATTTCTCTGAAATCGCTCTGCTCGTTGCCGCTTAGGCTCCAGCGTGTGAAGATGAACACCCGTCGATAGTGAGCGGTGTGATAGAATGTGGCCGTTGGCAACATATCAACAATTCTTCGTGACACAACCCATTGTGCAAGTGGTAGAACATACATAAAGGGGCGAGGCAAGATTAAAGAGCAATGTCACTTGACAAAGGGATAGTCAAATATTCGTTCAACTTTTTGAATCAAGTCAAAAGGTCCAAGCTGGTAACAAAAGTAACAAATTTCTTTCTTGCTTTCGTCCATTGACGACAGTAGTATCTACTCCATAAGGGGCTTGTCGACCTTCCATTTTCGGGTAAAACAGGAATAGCAGCGCAAGCTACAAGGTGCCTGAACGAGTTCTGTATTTTAATAATTAACTTTAACCCTACATTAAGAAGTCATGGAAGACCTCTCACCTGCTATATATATTAACAGTCTTCTCTTTAGTGAGAAATACATAAATAAAAAGAATGTTATATATACACAAACAGAATTAGGCTGTAAGTTTAGTACAATACGGTCGATATTACAAAAACAGAATTAAAGTAAATTGAAATTAAATTAATTGAAATTAAAGCGATTAGGTAAGTTATTATATTAACTACTCTAACTTTCATTCACTTTTTTGTTTTGTATAATTAAAATCTTATATTTTATTAATTTCAAACACTATGTTGGCCACGAATTTAGTAATTGATACTTTTTAAGTGTTGTGCACAATTGTAATTGGGCGCAGATACGTATTATGTTAGCATATATGTTTAGTTTAACTATATTGTTTTCTATCTGTTGTCTGTTATTGTGCCTGATGTAAATAAATAAATAAATAAATAAATATTAATTATTTGGATATGTATTAGTGTGATATCAATTCACAGATAGAAAAGAAACGTCTCCTAATAAACTGGAGGTTTCATCCGTTTCTCACATATGGCGGTGGCGGTGATAATATTTGGGATTTCCGAAAATGCTTATAAAAATATATTAAAAAAGCATTTTTAGTAATAGTGGAAAATTATTATTAATAAACCTAGCCTAGTATCTTGTAACAGGAAATTCATTCAAATATTTATTTATTAAAAAAAACTATTTACCTAATACATATAAGTTGTACCGTTTTGTTGGTCATCGACTTGTACTTTAAACAGTAACCTAGAGGTTACACTCTTAGTGGTTAACCTTTAATAACACTGACATTTTTTTATCTGTATACATTATATTTATATCTGTATACAGACTAAGAATTTTTTTAAATGTACATTAAACATATTTATGAGTGCTTTATAAATTACACGACATTCAGCTCACATTTTTACTATTAGTAGGGATTATAATGAAAAAAGGAGCCACCGCTATACCCGTACCTCGTTTTATGCACTAATGGGGAATTTCCAATTTTAATGTTGGTTTACCCTTTAACTATATTTACGTTAAGTGATTCTGTCATTAGGACATATGTACATATATAGGATTATAGGTACGAATATGTAGATTAGACATTTGTTTTACGTCATTACATGTAATCCATTAGAAATTTGAATGAATAACATATGAGTTTATTTCGGTCTCCAGGTCACTTGTGACTCATTTTACTTAGCGTTGAAATTCGCAAAAAATCATCAATAAATGTTCAAGGAAAATCCACTTATGTATAATTATTTATTACATAATATATGTTATTATAATCTGTACCGTTTACTACATTTCACTAATAGTTTCCATGTAATAAGAAGCTAGTTCATAGGTATCTGAGTTATACGGTGTCTGAGCCTCTAAGCTGATTATATTAAAACATTTATTCATACCTAAATGAGTTTATTTGCAGAGCTTATATCTATATTATATGGATAATATATGTATATGAAGACCACTATCATTTTTATTGATATGGCGATAGCGCCACCAAATAATATAAACTTAACAGATTATGAATCTCTGTTGCTATTAAATTTATATTGAAACTGACAGATAGCCCAGTTACATTATGCTTTATTAAGGTTTAATGTGACAGTTATTGTCATAATGCAGCAACGTAACTGAGCTTTCTATCAACTTCAATCAAAATTTGATAACAACCGTTGGCTAGTTATGAAACTTTGTTGTTATTAAATTTATGTTGTCAAAGTAAATTTGATAAAACAACGTTAATGTCATCAACAACGTAAATATAAAACACGTTCGTATTAGGCAAGATCGACACCGGACTTTTCGATTCGAAGACCACAACACAACGCCAGCGACGCGCAATACCAATGTTTGAAAACCAAAATTATTAATGTATTTTGTAACAATATTCATATTTATTCGGATTATATTAGACTTATGTTTGTTAGTTTTAACAAGTACCGGCTACTAATTATTATTCTGTTATAAAAATGTGTGTACCTAGCTTCAATAAAATGGCAAATAACATTCAGGTAAGTTTTAAAATTAACTGTAATCATAATTGGTCAATTATTCTAAATTTTTTACCATAGGTAAAGGTATGTATTATGTATGTTCTGGAATGTTGCAATCAATATTTCACCCATATCTACTAAAGCTTTCAAACTGAAATTTTGCAAACGCGTTTAGTTTTGATGATAGTACAAGATTTTATAAATGCCGCCATTATGGCGGACGGTACAAAATGGCGACTTATCGTTTTCACTAGTACCCTTAAAATATGGGTGTTAAATTATAGGGCTTGGAAAGGTAAAAATAAATTTAATTAAAATTAAAAAAAGCTGTAATTAACAATAGATATAAAATAAAATGTAGTACATTTTTTTACGGTCATACTTATCATATTTATTTACGGTATTTGTGTATAATTATGACTATAAATAGAAGTTTGGGCACTCTTCTTCTTTTTCTATACGGAGCTAAATAAAGGCTTTTTTTTATTTTTATTTATTTTATTGATAAAAAAACCGATCTTGCTTTGTTTTTTCTATTAAATGAATTTGAAGTATCGGGCCATTTTGGTGTGAACAGGAGCATTATCTGCCGACATACTTTTTGATGTGTCAAGTATACATGAGACAAGGAAAATTGTGAGGATTTCCTCATTTGAGAAATGTCCAAAGGATGCGACGATTGTCTGTGACGTGGTAGCTCATTTGTTTTGTTTACCGTACAAACCATTGTCGCTTTCGTTATGGCGTCCTGACGTCAGAGGGAAATTATAGACTCGACATTGATGCTTGTAGCCATGGGAACTGTGGACAATAAACCCACAGACGTGTAATTAAATCTAAGTAATACGTCAATTGGGACGAGTCATCTAATATCAAAACAATCACATTTTTAATTATATGTTAGAAGTTACTTAGGATATTTCGAAATAAACGATAATTAGTCGCTTTGATTTTCATGTTGTTTTCATTACGTTCGTATGTCAAGACAAATTATTATAAAGGCACACCTTTTAACAATTTAATTAATTGATCATTTGAGTTCATTTGAAACATTTGATTTTTAATGATGCTGATATGAATAAATAAACAGTACTTTGATGGTATCTGTCAGTGATGTCACAATCTTCTATTTTCATGAAATATCTATGTGCACTTTCAAATTTGACAGTTGATTAAAGGTACGTCATCGATTAGTGGTGTGAACTTTGCTCTTTGGTGTTTGTTTATATTCATACAAATATATGATCATTTCTGGATATTTCTCTGTGTAGTGCCAGATTGCCTTTCACACGTCGTCACTTCGTCACGTTAATGTCGTAATAGTCGATTAAGGGAATTTGATACAATAGGGTAGACGACTACAATTGATTATGGCCGTTTTTATACTATAATTATCTGATTTGAACAATTTATATCTCATGAAAGTATGTCAAAATAGAAATTTCAGTTTAAATATTAATTTATATTGTTTTTAGATTTTTCAAAAATGAGCAATTGTTATTTACGTAATTCTAATGAAACGAACACATTTCTAGCATTCTCACATTAAATGTAACATTTTTCTATATAGAAAGTATACCTATAAACGTACAAATAACAAAGTTATTTTAAAATTTGTATATACGCTCATACAAATTAGGCGAGTTTACTGAGTTATGACGTCACAATTGCAGTGTTCTTGTATGGAGCGTTTTTGAGCGACCCGCAATAGCGCCGCAAACATGTCGATGTATCTTTAAAAGTAATAGGCGCAGGTATACTGTTGGTTCTACAATATTTCTCACAAAAAGATTACTCTTATTATTATAGTATTAAAAAAATTGTCGTCTACCCATCTTGGCAGTGTTTGTATAGGGCTGTTATTTATTACACTGGGTCTTAATAAAATTTTACCAAGTGCTTTTATTTATTAGAGGTGAGCGATAAAAAACGTTATTCATATAGTGGAATTGACTATTTATTACCCATGTTTACAAAAATAAACATTTATATATATACAAAACTGCGTTTGTTTTGACATGACTTTATGACATATCATTTTCCTACTAAAAATTAGACAAAGGTAAAGTTAAAAAATTGCGGGGTAAACTAGAGGAGGCCTGTACCCATCGTTGGGTTCCAATAATAGAATGATAATAGTTATAACAGAAATTGTAACTTAAGGTTGTTGGAAAAAATGGGCTTTAGTATTATTATTAAATTAAATAGCGAGGTATTTTGTTTTGTGGTATATTCATGAAATATTGTCAATTGAGGCTCACACTGAGGATAACACTTCTAAAATTCTCACGGCTAGGGTTGCCAGGCTATAAAATGCAAAGGCCGGACTGCGCACTATATAAGGACATGTTTTCTTTATTGCCAAACATAATGTTTTGATAGCTGGGTTGTTGAAAAAAGTATTTATACGTGATGTAAAGAGGATGAGATTTTGCCGGAAGACAGTTTGCTCTCTGTTCGCCCTTGTCCGCTCGGGTCGGGCGCTCGTTCGCCCATTGTTGTACGAATCGCCACTCTGACAAAAAGCCTGACAAAAGCCGGACTGGCCGAACACGGTAGATATTTGGCCGGACGAGACTGCAAATAGCCAAACACGTCCGGCTAAAGTCGGAAACCTAGCAAGCCTAATCACAGCGCATAATCCGAAAATAAATTTTATGGCCGTCAACGATATTAATGACAGGAAAGCCAATTAGTTGATAACGGGAAACTCTTAGAAATATACTCATGAACAGAACACTTGCGTCACTTATATCCCTCGTATTACACGGCATCGTGGTCGAGTGCATTTATTTTTCGTAATGTAAGCTGAATAAAACTTAGGTAGCTATATATAAATTAGGTACATTTATGTATATAGAAGTCCCAGTAAAAAAAATCTCTATTCGAAAGTGATTACTTTTTGTTTTCATACTGGTTTTAATCTGTCTGACAAAGCTATGGATTTCATGGTAATTTAATCATTGTTTGCTGCAGAGAATTTTCATGAGACACATGGCTAATTTCAATAGCCTTATGTTAATGATATTAGCTATTAATTCCGGTAGAGTTTAAAACAGGCTATTTCATTCAAAAGTGGTCATAATTTGTGATCTAAATCATTTATATGGGCATGATGAGGCCAGTATTCAGATTTTATAAAGTGTAGAATGTTGCTTTCGAGTTCTGCTACAAAGTCTTCAGTACGTTTTAAAAAAGTCTAGTTTTGTCAAGTTTCACTACATGACTGACAATCTCTTGATATAATATAGGTGAGTCTTCAATCAAAGTAAACAAAAATGAACTTAATACTTTTGCCATTAATAAAATTACTTACTTACTTCTTCGGCGTTCGGCGAAAAGACGCCCCCCAACAAAGAATCACTGACGCAGATTAATGGACACGTTGTATTTTCCCGACTACTGACATTTTGCTTGTTCCAGTATTCTTCAATCGTAAATTCTTTTACCAGTAAAAAAGATGGTGTTATTGATTTCGGATATTGTGCTTTACACCGCAAATGATAAGTGAAAATGTTTATTACGGTAAGCGATTTAAAATTCATTGTTTCATTTTAACTTGAGAAAATTGCAAAATTTCGATATCAACCAGCAATGTATTTTGAATCACTTACGGTGATATTTTCACTAACCATCAAAGTACACAATTGGTCTTTTTTTTCTTCTGGAGAGGAGAGGCTGAAAATCCTCATGGATACCACCTCAACCAAGTGCCACGGTGATTATGTCAGACTCCTGACGAATCGAGGCTCGACCCGAAAGACCTATCGATTTAACTCAGCCTGAGCCGTTGGTCCTAATGACAATATAGCCACTGCCGTCTTATACTAAGCTGGGGTCCTTGGGCATACAAGAATAGAGAAGCCCTTTTGGAAAGTAAAACACGTGATTTATATTAACACTAGCGACCCGCCCCGGCTTCGCACGGGTGCAGTGAAAAAATGGTTATGGTGGGTTATCCCTAAGAGATAGACATATACCATCGCGGACTTTTTTGTGGATTTTTGTAAGTTGTACAATACTGTAGTACATTATTTTGGTCTATCTCGTAGGGTTCAGGCAGCGTTTGCAATATAAGCGCAAAAAACGTGCTTATTTACGACATCACATTAGAAACCTTTAAATTTATCAGTGTTGCGTAGTTTTAAAGATCTAAGCATACATACGGACATACAGCGAAAGCGACTTTGTTTTATACTATGTATTGAAGATTTATAAAATAAGTTTGTTATGCTCGCTAAATAAGTTTGCTCGCGCCATCCCACAGTGGGAATACTGCACTAAAATAACCTTACTGATTAAGCAATATCGACGCTGCTAGCGCTTCAGTTGTTGAAATCCCGAACTACAAATCCATAGGCGTCTCTCGGCCTCAGCTTGCAGATAGAAATGAGCCTTCTTGGACTGTCTGTGTTCGTTGATGTAATGGCGTGGTAATACGCTACGTAAATATATCTTCTTATAAAATTACTAATTTGCGAAAAAGATAATGTCTAATGTGCCCGACAAAAATATTTTGAGAATAAATGTGTGAGAGAAATTGTAGATCCTTCGGAGCCCCCCTGAAAATGGGGCCCTGGGCACCCGTGCCCTTACCCCACCCCAGGGCCCTTATGGTAAAGACGGTATTGCCTATAGCTTGACGTGATAAGGAAGACCGCACCTCAGGAGAGGCGCAGTCAGCGCTGCTATAAAGAGAGCATATGGACTAGATGAGGCACGGCATACCAAAGTGGCTCCAGCCTATATTGAAGGGAATCTACTCGTGGCTTAGCAGAAGGCTGCCGAGAAGGGGATGGCGAGGGGCGCAACGACTCAGACGCCGCCGCTTGCAGGTCTTGAAGGTCCTGTGTTAATTGATTAGGAGGGTCGCTAAGGACGTGTTGCGGTCTGCCAAGTCTTTGCCGATTTTGATTAAGGCAATTGGTCTTCAGGTCTTGTTTTATTATACGTGACAGAGTGTCGAGTACTATACTCGACACTCTGTCACGTATCCTTAATTCTTGTAATAAGATTTCTTACTTTCTGATAGGGTTTGTTCGTAATTTAGTTCTAGCATAATTAATAACCTTTGTAGTTCTAACCAGCCTGTCGACACTTCTATTCTTTGATAATTTATGAAAGAATTTTATACCAACATAACAGCAATTTGGTTGCAAATGTTATATTTGCTTTCAAATATAGACGTATTATAGGTTTGTATTGTATGGTTGGTATGATATTTTTTTTTTTGTAATTTGAACTCTTTCTTGGAAATTTCTTATGATACTGTTTGCAAAAGTAACTTTAGTATTTATATGAGAGTCAAACCTTTAAAAAAACTGTAAAAACAACTGAAATTATAAATTTCGTATGTATTTTTGGTCTGGTTTCAATCAATCTTTTATATTTACTTGTACGTAAGTTCGTAGTAGATTTAATCAAGGATTATAGAAGTGTAATACTTCTAAACTCAAACTCTGGATAAAGTTTTTCTTGAAATTAAAAATATGTAATATAAAATATCATAGTGTGGTAATAACATATCGATAACAAACCGATTATGAGGTTATATTGTATAAGTAACCTTGTTATGACGCGTATTAAACGTTCTATGCAGAAACTTTAGCTACGATTGAATGAAGAAAAATGTCCTGATTAAACAATTTTTATGTGTCTGATTCTGATAAAAAAATCTAAATGGTCATTTCCATCACATGTTAGTATTACTTACAGTCTGATAGACAGCATAAGCTGTCAAACGCGTTATAAGCTATGCACATAACACATCAAAGAAATCATTGAAATACGAGTATCAATCTATTTCTGTGTGTTCGACTGTTGAAGATATAAATCATTCTGAAAAGAACTCTTGAATTTAATATGAAGTAAATGTTTCAATCTCTTTTAGTGGCGAAAATTAATTTAACCTGGTAGACTATAACAACAGCAACTATAAAACATTACAGATATGAAGAAGGATTAACAAACATTACAGATATGCTCGTATTTATATTAATATTAACTGAAAACTACCAACATACATAATAATATTTCATCCACCTTAATACACAATAATACAAACTACCGCCATACATAATAATATTTAATCTACCCTGCAATATATACTCTCATACATTAGAGAACAAAGATATGGAGGTAAACATGGCATATTAGGTATTAAAAGAAATTTCCAAGTAATGAATGTTGACATTATTAAAACGTAATTGCTGCGAATGCTTCTAAGATAAATCTACTGAGAAAATTTGGAAAGTAACATATGCGTGAATACATTATCATATTGTTATAGGTTTCGTACATAATTGTTGGTGCGGTGAAAATGATGAATAAATGTACTGTTACCACATGTAATATAGAAAAGATTAAAATTGCAACATTGAAAGATTGCATATTTCATCGATATCGATAAACATTCGGTAATAACAATGTCAAGCCCTAGTGTTTGATTTTTTTTTTGTATAGGCAGTACTCGTTACGTTATTAGTGGGCTGGTATATAATTCTTTCATAATAAGGAAAAATACACTGAATGAAGGATATTATAACGTAGTAATTAAGTACTCTGTAGTTCTAACAGTATGAGGTCGTCCCTATCTTTTATACTCTTGGACAGAGGAAGTATAAGTATATGAATCGATGCTACGATATACGAACATCATGAGTTAAACTAAAAATATTTTGAATACAACTGACGGCTCCATATTCACTTTGTTCAAGGCGATTATCAAATAAGATTATGAAATGATAATTAAGGAAATCCTATTTTGTTTAATATGTCACTTCTTAATCTTATTTGATAATTAACATGGCGAAAAGTGTGAAATGGCGGGAACCGAAAGAAGTTTTCAATATTTTACCATAATTAAAGAATACACCTTAAATATTTTTTTAATAGTATTTATGGTCTAGCCATAATTAATGCTCGTATTCTAAAATCAAATTTAAACTCAAATCAGCAGCTTGAGTCCATTTAGAAAGGGATCGTGTACTCAAGCAGATATTTGAGTTTAAATTTGATTTTATAACAGAAAACCGCACGTCATGTTTTCCATACAAAAGTATATACTTTGCATTTGCCTTAAAATATATAAGTAATATTAGTATAAAATTACCGATCATGACAATGTAACTATGGTTTAAGTTGGATTTGTTTGTTTTTGAAAATCATATTTGACAGTTAGATAACCTTAAAGTTGATAGTTTCGCTTCAATATTAAGGTAGAAATGGTGACTTTGCTTTTAAAATAGATTTTTATATTCTTGAAGAAATTGATTTTGACGATTTGGTTGACTTAGAATTTATGAGGTCGTCGGGTCAATGAAAATGTATTGGTATTTTTATATTATAGGTGCAAGTTTAATTGAAAAATCGTTCTTATTTTATTACACATACGGTTCAGTGAAATTCATTGGGAAATAACTTGTTTACTACGAAAGTGCAGTGCTTATTAATTTGCGAATTGGATATTTACGAAATAGAAATAAGTATTGAAATTACGGTGAAAACATGGAAGCATTACTATTACAACTTGATGAAATCGCTATATTAATGGAAAAAGCGCAAATTAATTTACGCCAATGTTCGAAAGCACGTTTAGATAGATAGATAGATATATTCTTTATTGTACATTAAATTTACATAACACATAATAAATTTCAAATACATTGTATTATTTGTACAATGGGCGGCCTTATCGCGAAGGGCGATTTCTTCCAGGCAACCTTAGGATGGAAAATGTTATTGAAGCTAAGAATTTGAATAATTAACAAAATAGTTTAACAAAGGGTTATTTACAGGCGAGATTACAGTGTATAGAAGAATACTGGAAAGTTTATACTAAACATCATCATGATCTTATAAAGATTACACCAAGGGATAGGCGTACAGAAATTCCGTATTTTGTCAACGACGAATATAACAAATTTGAGGAGGGCTTCATTTGTATGAAAGGTGACATTCAAGATATGCTTTCGCAACTTCAAGGGTCGAGTACGTCGCAACCATCAGGCACATCCAGCGTGAACGAGACATCCGAAGTATCACCGCAAGTAAGACCACCGCGAATACAAATACCTATATATTCTGAGGCCTACGAAGAGTGGCCTACCTTTCAAGATCTGTTTACCAGTTTGGTCCACAACAACTTGTCTCTGTCTGACGTTCAAAAGTTGCATTATTTGAAGACCAGTTTAGCAGACGAAGCAGAATCACTCCTACGTCATATTCGCGTCACGGAATGTAACTATATACAAGCATGGGAAACTTTGAAGTCACGATACGGAAATAAACGGATTATTGTACATTCTCTTTTAAATAGGTTATTTTCACATAAGAAAATAAATATTCAGTCTGCCAATCTTATTAAAATGTTACTCGATAATACTACCGAATGCATTAATACATTAAATAACTTACAGATAAATACCGATTCCTGGGATCCTGTAATTATATTTCTTATTGTACAGAAATTGGACCAGGAGTCACGCAAAGATTGGGAAAACTTTTCATTCAATGGTAAGTCGGATGAACTTCCTAGTTGGGCGGATTTAAAGCGTTTTTTGGAATCCAAATTTCGTACTCTCGAGTTAGCCCAACAAATGTGTAATTTGTATTAAACACAAGAGTCTTGTCAAGTCGCAACTCTTGGGAGATTTACCAAAATGTCGAACGACACCAGCAAGAGTATTCCAGCATAGCGGTGTCGACTTCGCAGGTCCGCTGTACGTGTTAATGTCAAGGAGTCGTGGGGCAAGGAAATCCAAAGCTTACATCGCTGTATTCATATGTATAGCTACAAAAGCTATTCATCTCGAGCTAGTTGGTGATATGACATCAGAGTCGTTTCTTGGTGCATTTCGTCGATTTGTATCTCGTAGGGGAAAATGTTCTCATATATGGAGTGACCAAGGTCGCATCTTTGTAGGCGCAAATAAACTTTTATCACAAGCATTTTATGAAGCAAAACTAGAACTTCCAGGTCATTTGGCAGAGCAACTTTCTGTCGAGGGTACTCAATGGCACTTCATTCCACCGTATAGCCCTAATTTTGGAGGGTTGTGGGAGGCAGGTGTGAAGTCGGTTAAGCATTATCTAAGGCGAATACTTACAAACAATTTAACCTACGAAGAAATGACGACTAGTTTACACGAAATAGAAGCTTGCCTAAACTTGAGACCTTTAATTCCAAAGGATTCGTCAGACCCAGACGCTTTAGAACCATTGACTCCTGGCCATTTCTTAATTGGGGAAGCACCGGTGAATACTGTTTATCCTAATTCAAAGTTAATTGAGTCCGTTAGATCGTTGGCAGTTTACACAAAAACTAGTTAGAGATTTTTGGCACAGATGGCAGACTGAGTATTTAACCCGTTTACAAAATAGGCCTAAATGGTTGAAACAGCAAACAGAGTTTAATATTGGTGATATAGTGTTAATTAAAGACGAACATTTACCTCCGGGAAAGTGGCAATTGGGCAGAATTGTAGAGAAGCATCCAGGCCCCGATGGTCTTACGAGAGTGTACAGTGTAAAGTATCGTAATGAAATTGTAAAACGTTCAATAAGTAAATTATGTGATTTTGGCATTAATGATATAAATGATTGACCATGTAAATAATATTTTATATTGTATGATTATAATTGTTAATTTTACCCAATTTTGTATTTAACATTAGAGAATGGTTTAAAATTTGTTGATTTTGAAAGTCTTGTCGCACTTTGGTGGGCGGCATGTTGTGTTGTGTTAGAAAATGTTTCACTAAACCTGTATGTTATCAATGTTTAAGAATGTCCGCATTACTTGTACTTGTATTCAGTCAGTACTAATAAAGTTATCGCTCTGAGCACACGGTGTTAACATTATTACCAACCAATTCATACGAATCTCAGCCTTAAATCTATTACCGTAACGCACAAACGAGGAAATGATTTACTTAGATGTTGGGTTGAACTTAAGTTTTGCGAAACTAGAGAAAAAACGCGTTGCGTAATAAAGTCGAGAATATAGATAGACCCGAGTTTAAGCCCCGATTTTCATAGTTCTGGTCTAAGCCACGGTCTAACGTGTTTCACGTGATAAGATAGTTTTTTCAACTTTGTTTGTCTTCGTTCTAAATGCTTTTCGTTTTACTAAAAAAAGCAGTGAAATTACTATGTCTGTGTCTTAAATCTTATGTCACAATTTGGCATCGTACACGAGAACTTGTGGGGGCTTTAAAAAAGTCGTCAACATAAATTTAGGTAATAAATGCTTGTTATGGTAATAAATTCATGTTATTCAAAATAAATTATTTAGTAGGAATGGATTTATAATGGAATAATTAACAACATATTGTTAGCTTTTTCATTATTTCAAGCTACTAGTTCGAATCTACAGATTCTTTGTTTTGGGTTTCCATGACTTATGGCGAGAGAATAGTTTCTTGTCGTATCTAAGATATTAATTACGATTCACAAAGTTTTGTTCCATATTAGACGAAAGGTCTTGGCTTCCAATTTCTCAGAATAATGAATTCAGATCCGTATCGGTTTCATACAAAAAATAATAGGGTATTTTGAAACGCTGTGAAAAGAAGAATACTGGGATCTAAATAAAACAATGTTTTATATACCGGTTCTTTGACGCCGGTTTTCATTTCAACTCAGTGCCTAATTCTTTATTACTAAACTAAACTAAACCCTGGTTTCTTTATTACTATAAAGAAATATGATGAAATCTACACAATTGATAATCAGAAAATGATTCTTGCAGCTCTCAAAATTTGCCAATCGTCAGTTATCTCCTCAGATGAAGTTATCTCTACTCTGTGAAATAAATATGGCGGTTTGATGCTGTCAAAATGATATTTATTCTTTATTTGAATTCAAATATGAAGATTGAAAATTTTATCTACACGCTATATTATGAAATATATTATATGACACTAGCTAATACTTTATAAATTACGAATGAGATAAAAAAATAAAATATCTTATCCTGCAAGTACAGTCGGACTCGCGCATGTAGAGTTCCGCACCACTTGGCGGCGCCGGGCTCGGTAACTCAGCTGCGGCGCCGCCGCGGGTCGCCGGCGGGCGCGAGGAAATCGCGCCTGCGGGTACGGTGACCCGGGAAGGACCACGCCCCTCCCGTGCCAGGGTCTTCGCTGGAGGAGATCGGGGGAGGTATTGTAGCCTCCCCCAAGGAGGTCTCCCCTGTTTTTGAAAACCTATCCACAGATACCCCACACGTATAGGTTAGATGAAAAAAAAATTGAGTTTCAGTTCTACTAGTTCAGGGAACCGAAAACATTTTTTTTATTTTCTATTTTTGTATGAAAATCTTAATGCGGTTCATCGAATACATCTACTTACCAATTTTCCACAGTATAGCTGTTATAGTGACGGAAAAAAGTGGCTGTGACATACGGACGGACAGACATAACGAATCCGTAAGATTTCCGTTTTTTGCCATTCGGCTACGGAGCCCTAATAACTTATCGGTCGAAACAAAACTAATAACAACTTATCAATTGAAGTTGACCTAGACCGCTGGGAAATCGAAGGATTCCTGTAAATGGTTATCTAATCGCCAGTATTAGATAACTAGTGAATTATTGATAGGTAATTCGCTGAAATGTTTGGCGTTCCTCGAGCAGATAACAGAATGAGCCACGAGCTCTCTCGATAATCACTACTAAGAAAAATAGTCGTACCAAGCGTGTACAATCTCGTTCGATAAGCCGATGTTGTGGAAATCACTTGAAGCCACGTGATAAAAAATAACACTTATAAAAAAAACTTTCAAAGCCTTTTATGTTTTGTAGGGAAAAGGACATTGTTCAATTTTGGCCTAAGAACCGATGTGAATATAAATTATACTATAATTTTTATTTATTTTTATATTATTTGAAACATATTTTAGTATTCCACGGACACTTCAAATAAATAAATTCCAAATAAAAAGTTGGGTCACAATTATTGATAAAATGTTTTCCGTTAGCCAGTGCTGCCAGTTTCGGAAGTTTTCGCGATTTCGGTAAATACGCATCGAATTGCAAACCTCCTCCTTTTTGAAGTCGGTTATTAAAATTAGTTGATAACACTTTATTCATTTAAATACCTAATTTAATTACTAGCTAGAAAAAAACTAGTATTATAAATTTTTAAGCGAAATCGCGAATTTCTAGCTTGGCATTTAAGTTTTAGTTTTCGTAATTGGCAACACTGGTGTACTTCATACCTTATCTGTGTCCGTTTCATTTAATTTTTGATTGCTTTGCGACTATCATTTCTTTTGTGATTTTCTATGCGTTTCATGGTTTTATTCTAACAACTTTGGCTTGATTACGGACTCCGATTACATTGCGTACTTGGTAAACTCGGCTGTGTGTAAAGGACTGGATTTTGTAAAATGATAATTGTCAAAGAATTATCTTAAACTTGACTAGGTACTATCTTTTTCCCTAGTATCTAGTAGAGTAGTCCTTTCCTTGTTCTAGAAGAGAACATATATAGCTGTACATAGTATTGTTAATATTACTTTGATATTACTACTCTGATATTTCACGCAAGGTTGGTTATTTTTTATTTATAACCTCAAAATATTAACATTTTTTATTATTTTAGTTTCCTGAAGTGTCCGGTTGTGAAAACTTATTTCATAGGATTTCATATAATTTTAAGAGTTTATATAAGTCACTTTCGATTCGAACGGTTCTTAGGCAGAACATGTATGGAGCCTGAACAATGTCCTTTATGTTTAACAAAATAAATAACACTATTACTCTCACACAATATATTTCAATCCCTCAATTATATAGTTACATTATTCTAAAACTTTATCAAATAACTATCCTATACAACTTAAGCTCTTTAGGAACTCCAAACATCACTTCTTCATCTAATATAATTTAATATAATGACTAGTGCTCGGAATAAGTAGTTTAATTTTATGTGTATGTACTTGCAGAAAGAAAGTCAATGTAAACAAGCGTAACATGGATAAACCTAAAATCAGCGTGATTTCCGGGACCTTAAATAATTCAATGCAATGGAACTTATGTCATTTTATATAATCATGAAAATTACACTTATTGTTTATTTGTAGGTTTATAGGAGTGAGTAATAGAAGGAAAAAAATCATGTTCAGATATTACAGATATTTATTGCAAATTTACAATATAAATCAAATTTAAAAATAAACATATATTAATTTATATTAAGACTAAAGTACACAGTGTTGTTCCG
Organism: Scirpophaga incertulas; assembly: GCA_036419045.1. Taxonomy (NCBI): domain Eukaryota; kingdom Metazoa; phylum Arthropoda; class Insecta; order Lepidoptera; family Crambidae; genus Scirpophaga; species Scirpophaga incertulas. The sequence goes on along the minus strand of CM071632.1, from coordinate 27,780,670 downwards.
ATGGTGTAATTATTCGTCTTCGAATTAAAGATTGCCAACATAATCATCAATACTATTTTGAATGTTCAATATAATATTTTTACAATCTCTGAAAATAGTAAGTGCCCAGGCATATCCATACTATTGATGTCACAAATTCGCAAGTACATAAAATTAAACTACCTATTCCGAGCTCTAATAATCAAAGAACTCTTCTTTCTTAACTCATAAAACTAAATTTGAAGTTTGACAAACAGTTAACCATAAAGACACAATTCCAACCTCTAACATTATGGACTTTTTCTCGCCCTGCTCCCAATTTTATTTGGGGTCCGCTAAACATGTATTCCTCTTCAAATTAAAGCTTATTTATGATATTTTTTTCAATCAAAGCAAATATTGCGCAAAATGAGGACGTAAATTTTCCTAGTGAGAACTAAATTAATTTTTCTCTTTTAAGTCCATAAAAGCACGTGGTTTTGTAATGTTTGTTTATAATGTAAGTATTATTTTTTATTTGTTAGCGCTCACTGATGACGATAAAAAGCGTATTGATTTTTAGGGTTTTACTTTGTTGTCCGTCCGTCTGTGAAGAGCCTTTTTCTCAGAAACGCGTCGAGATATCAAGCTGAAATCAATATCACAGACTCATATCTCCTATCTCTCAAAGCAGTGAAAAAATCAAATTTCTAAATTAACGCAATAAAAAGATATGGCCGTTTATGTTCCATTTATATTGCATATTTTGACATTTGCAATCAACCCCTCCTCCTCCTCCCCTGCAGCTCATCCTTCAGATGCAGGGGAGGACTACAATTATACGAGGCGGACTCAATACGGCAAAACTAGCCCTGCTGCTTTGCGACAGAAAAGGAGACACGCAAGCAGATTTCTCTGGTAGAGTCCCCCTGCAGATTCGACAACCTTTTAAAACTTAATCATTAACAAGAAAACTGTACATACTTGATAAGATATCAAAGTTCAAAATAATCTGTTAATCAATTAGTTCAAAGGAAATGTCAATGCGACATTTTTTTGCATTTAAAATGAAATGTTGGTATGAGTGTGTAAGCCAAGTAAACATTTTTTTCAACGAGGGTAAAAGTATTCATGGTCTAGTTTCTCCGTAATAGTTTCTGTTCAAGTTATGACATTTTGACAGATAAACTATAGGACTGACACCTGTCAAAACGGACTTCTTAGACTTGATGTTATTTAATATGATGTTTGAAAAATGTATCCGCTCCAATTTATAATCGCATAGTTCCTCATTTATTCGCAACAGATGTATCATCTCCTTACGACAGTTGTGTAAGAAGTCTTGAATCCGAGTTGCGAAGTATGTTTTAAATCCAAAAATTGTGTTTTTAACACCTTTGCTCGTAAAGCTGATGTAATTCCACCGGTTTTAAATATGTAAAGCGGGTTATAAAAAACGCGTGTGTTACCAAAGCAAATAGTTAAGTTATAGTTCATACAAATTCCATAACAGTATTATTTGCCATTTCGCGCGCTGTTGCTATTAAAATTTCGAACTAATCGCCGCGCGGCGCCAGTCACTAGGCAGCGCTGCTAAAAAACTTTGGGTAATCTATGAGCGCTGCGCTGCCACTGACGCGCTGTTAAAATGGCGGGAAAGCAACAGTATGCATTCACAGATTGAGTTTATTTAAATGTTTTTGTTTTCTGTTTCCTCGCAAATGTGTTAAAAAACGTCGTACAATATACGCTCTAACATCGTAATATGATAATGTCAGTGTAGTTAATTACAAAACATTGATACATAGCAAGGTCGATGTCGGGCTTCCCGAATCGTCAGATTCGTAGACCAGTGCGACATTTATTTATACCTCACAATGTAGGCCTGAAGTACAAAGAAGCTTCTATATTGTAAGCTTTATTTAAAGAGCAAGCGAGGGAACATTATATTAGATACATTATCTCGAAAAAATGGTACTTAGAAGAGTTAGATTTTGTGAGGTTTTATTATTCGAGGTGGTTCCATTAGATACTTGTTAAAACTATGTTCAATGAAGTCTTACAGTTTCTCAATAGCTGAGAGTTTTCCAGATGAAGTGAATGAATATTAAACGGTGTATTCATCTGAAACGAGTTTTTGAAATTTAAGACAGTTTCTAATAAAGGAGGTTGTTTTATTTATAAAAGAATCGCTTTCAAAGCAGTAATTTCGTGGAATTTTAAGTTCTACTTGGTTCACAAACATGGTTTGCAATGCCTCAAGAAAATAAATTATTGATGTCAGAAAATTCTTCATTATACAGAGTTCATTATACATCTTGACTTTAATATGTGCATGTGACAGTCATGTTTAACGAAGATTATTATGATATTTGTTTTTTATAATTTTTCGTGATTTTAGTAAGTAATAAATACTATTAGGCGTCACCTTTTTACCATTTGCTAGTCTGCCACCGTATGCAATAAAAAAAACCTGAAATGGATCACTGCCAACGTCACTTCAGTGTTGCATATTCTACTAGTAGAAATCAAAAACGAGTGGGTTGAACCACTCGTTGCACAACGCACGAAATGAAAGTTCAGAAATAGTGAATTCGGTAAGTCGTATACAAATCTCACGATTTCAAATGCGAATTGGTTTTTTTATTATTTCAAAAATTCGTCTCTTGGTCTACGAATCGGATGATCGGGCTCAGTAGACGAAAACCATACACTGAACAACAGAAATATGTACTATATTTTTTATCATTATGTAACCGAATTGTTAAGAGTTGTCTCGTTTGTAAAAATTACGTTATGCACCGTTTGCTTGTTTTTTAAATATAAATCTCTGTCAATTTCTATAGCACTTGTATATATATAATTATATTGACAATGTTACAATTACAGAAATTCCAGCAATTAGAGCTACGATTGTTCTTTAATTTCCGGTATTGCGAGCGCGCGGCTGTTCGGCGAACTTTCGGATTGCCGAGCAAGTGATACTGCGAAATATGTTTAATTAGCCGGCCTCGCCGGCTTTACCCAGAACCGCAACCGCCAGTTGCTAAATGGATAAATCCTGTGAATTTCACGTTGACATTTGCAGAGGCAGCATGCTCATTTTAACGTGATTGGTTGATTAAAGCCTTTACTTATAAGAAAATAAAACATTTGGCTCCGCCTAGCACTGAATGAAAAATAGATATTAGATTTGGCAGTATGGCTTAGTACCTTCGCCTGTCCCTATGGACGAAATTTACAACAACGTGATTGGTTGAAAATTGACTTAAAATTTTTAAATTTTTGAATCACTCGAATTTGGTATTGTCATTAAAAACAAATTTTTGATTAAATTCCGTTTCACGCAGAAAAATTCAAAATCACAACAACAAAAACAAAAAACCGGCGATGACCCACACGTGAAACGGATCACTGTCAACGTCACTTCAGCGTTGGATATTCTACTAGTAGAAATCAAAAACAAGTGAGTTGAACCACTCATAGCACAACGTACGAAATGAAAGTTCAGAAATAGTAAATTCGGTAATTCGTATACGAATCTCACGATTTCGAATGCGAATTAGTTTTCTATTGTTTCAAAAATTCGTCTCCTGGATACAATCCGACGAGCCTATTTGCGTTGAAAATTAATTTTTCAGTCGCATTACGATGATCTTTTATTGTATATAAGTTCATCAATGTAAACTCTCTGTTTATTCATTTTCTATTTACCTCATTTAAGTGCCGAGTGGTAGACTCTGAAACCTCAGCCGAGGGTCTGACATGTAAAGTATATAATTATATTACATAAAAAAGGATATACATATAGATCTTGGATGGCCGCCATTTGGAGAACGTGCTTTTTAAAAAATAAAATTCGCTTTAGTTGTGATTTAATTAAAATAAACAAACTTTCCATTAAAGGTGTAGTTTTTTTAAAATCATTTTTCAAACATTGAAATCTGCCACTGGACACCCGTTATTAATGAATTATAATATTAACTAGCTTTCTGCCCGCGACTTCGCCCGCGTAGATTTCGGGATTGGGTCTATAGAGGGTTAAGGGTCATAACTTTTGCCCACGACTACATATGCGCGGAAGTCGGTTTATGGCGCGAAGGTTTTATCGTGCTACCTGTGGGACTATCCGTTTTTCCGAGATAAAAAATACCGCAAAACCTTGCTCAAGAATCACTCTATCTATTGATGAAAACCGCATGAAAATCTTTGCAGTAGTTTTAGAGCGAAGCCTTTATTGCGCATCCCGTGGGATCTGTCGATTTTTTCGGGATAAAAAGTACCCTATTATTTAATTCGAAACTTTATCTATAAAACAAACTCACTTTCCGATTTATAATATTAAGTAAGGATAAAGTGAACGCCTTCAATGAGCGAATTAACGAAACTCGCAAAATAATAGGTCGGAGCAAACGTTTTCAAATATATATTTAAATAAAACAAAAAAAAATGGCTTTTCAGCTAATTTTCAGTTATTTCACTTAAAATATATATCATGGCAAAAGTTTTCGTTTCATGCCTGCTAAAGAAAAATTCTTGGCCATACAAAAACAAATTGGTTCTAGATACAAATTAGGAAAAACGAATAGATTTTAAGGTGACGAGATCTAAATTGTAACGGACCTATTTTTCTAAAACTAAATACTTAAAACTAAATAAAAAAATAAACTAATTAATAAATAAAATCAGCAAGCAAACTGTTACATGCTTCGAACGAACGAGTTTGGTATGCACGGCTGTCGGTCCGGCCGGCCGTTCAGAGACGAGACATTCTGGCAGAAACTAACTTAAGTTGAGCATCTCCTACCTACTTAACGCTATTAAAATAAAATTATACTTATCAAATATCTACAAATTTATCTTATTTTGTGAGTGCATTTTCCCCGTAATCGGGTAAATATTGCATTGTATTGTACTACAACTAAAATCTAAAAATAGCTTTTAGTTGCAGTACCTATTTTCGTATCCTGTGCTTTATTAGATCAACTAATGAAATCTATTCAGTTTATTATAATAGTAAAAATGTTAGATAAAGCATATTGATACCTTTAATTAAAAAATTTTTCAAATTATATACTGATTAAAGTAAATCACTTGTACAAAGTACAGTGAAATTGCAATTATAAGATTTTATATTTTTTGTCAATTAGGCGCGTCAATTGTGCACTTTGATCGCGACCTACAAATATCAGTGCAATGAACTGCGATCTGTTGCCGTAATGGTTAAATTATACATAGTTTTTATTTAGTGTTCAATTAGAAATCGTGACAACAACTCTCGCCTTGCATTTTAATTTATTCTTTTTGGCACTCATTGACATTTGACATTAGTTTAAGTTGACATTTAGATTTAATTGACATCAACCCCTAAACATCACTATTAGATAGTTTGAGGTAGTTTGCCGAACATATAATAATGCATGTTTTCCATTATCAATAGTTAATTTAAGTAATTAATCTATACATATAATCTTTTAGATTTTGTAATAAATAAGCTAGTGGTTTTAATATTCAATTTTATGCAAATAATGTCACGTAGTTATTTACGCCTAATTTGGCTGACGCAATTCATTGTTACCCACATAATTTTTATCATCTCGCTTTTAATAATTGGTTCTTGTACGCCTCACCATTGATCACTATTTTATGTGATTAATCATCATCATCTGTCCGTCATTTTCCGCTTTTCTTCAAACTGCTTATCAAGACTGGATGTCACCGTCAAACTAGGAAATCGGACATAAGTAAAAATGTCAGGTCTATATGATTCCAGGGTCCACCTCTCCGGTACTGGTTATCTTAGTGGCTTCCTATTCTTTACTACATCAATCATCCTGGCAATTTCTCAGAGGCTGCCTGCTACCTACTGCGCTGAAGACTACGGCTGACCGACGAGCTAAGGGCAGTGATGTTGATATTTAGAGAGAATACTACTGACACTACCGGTTGTGAATACTAGCTAGACCCACACCTTTAGTGTTCTATTTTGTTATTATACTAATTGTTACATTCTATCTTGTATTTATTTTATTACATATAAACAAGTAGAAGTGTTACAAAATCAATTGTAGTTGCTTTGAAGAATCTATTGCGTAAAACAAATTTTCGTATTACAACAACGATAGCATGTTAAAAAACGCACACTCGAATTGACAAATAGTTACATCCAAATTATCGAATAACAATTACCGATTAATTGATGCGCTTTACGTTACCACTCGCAGTTCTTTAATACGATATGTAATTTGGTCTATTTGAAGATTTTAGAGTCGTCGCGCACAGCTTTCGGTTGGTCCTTTAGACTGTGTTGTTTGAACCTATTAGACCGAACACATAAGAAGAAAATACAAAACAAACCAAACTACTTATATGTCACTAAAAGTTAAAGGAGAGTTACGCGTTGACACTATTTATCCGTCAATGCTCTAGACTAGACCATAGGTTCGTAAACTTTTTTGTATCGTAGACCCTTTGTGGTGTTTTTTATAAACTATATATTATGTTTATAAAATTTTGTATATTTTGTAATTATTTTTATAATTTTGTATATTATTTTTATTTTATACGTACTTTTATAAATTTATTATTATACACGTTTTAATAACGGAAGATAGTTGAGATCTATTATCGTGGACCCCCTTTTTCATTTCAGGGGTAGATATAGACCACTTTGTTAATCATTGCACTAATGAACTACGCAATACAATTACAACAAAATCTGAAACCGTTTAATAATGACATTTGCCATGTGTACCACAATCGCATCACCTCGTTAGATCGCAACGTTTTAATAAGCAACGATTCGTTCTCGGAATCGCTCGAACGAGCAATATATTTTAACGGCCTCGTTCCGTAATGGCCGCCAACACTAAAATTTGCTTGTAAATACTTAGTTTTTTAGTTCGTGTAGATGTTTTTAACTCTTCTCGGAAGTTCGGGGCGTTTGGCGATGGTCCATGTTTTGCTAACAAGTGTTCTAGGTTTTATTATATTTATCTTGAATGCTCACGAAGACAGGTAGGTATTAGAAGATGAAAGTGAGTATCACATTGCTATTAACGATGTAAACTGTCACTGTCCTGTCAGAAGCTGACGGGTCGAGCGTCTATCTTTTTTAATTAATATTTTAACGGCTTTAGTATAACCCATTTGGCCAAACTTTATATGTAATGCTGTTTTCCACATTCACTAGAAGTTTTCAAACGTATTAATCGCTTGTGGAAAAATGACTGAATAGTAATTCTCGTTTGCAAACGATGCCGATTGTATTATATGAAAAGATTTATTATATACTAGCTGTGCTCACGACTTCGTCCGCGTGGAATCGTAATTTTAGGTAGCATTTTTAATGACTGAGAGTGTTATAAACGTAAGAGTAGACAAATAGAATCAGAAAGCTTCGAACTGCTAATTTATCGGGAGTTCGGGAGTTACACGTGTTATTTGTGAGCCAACCATAAAAGATAGACATATTATGCTGTCGTGGGATATTTTAAATAATTATAAGGAAAACATTTCCGTCATACATGATTTCTGTGCAGCTTTAACCATTAAGGTTGCACACGCGACGGAAGCTTAAAAAATGGAGTAACTTCTCTCGTTTTCCCAACATTTCCCTTCGCTCTGCTCCTATTGATTGTATAGCGTGATGAAAAGTATACTATAACCAGCTCACGAGTATGAAAAATAATTGTGCCAATTTTCGTTAAAATCCGTTGAGTAATTTTTGTTTCTATAACGGTTATACAGACAGTCAAAAATTTTACTGATTGCATTTTTGGCATCAGTATCGATTGTTAATAACCCCCTGATAGTAATGTTGGAAATATATTTCATGTAGAGATTTGCCTACACATTTATTGTAATGTTACTTTCTTTGTAATAAAGGTTTTAGTGGCCTGCATATCGTGTGTTTACTATATGCGATATCGTTTGAACAATACCTCAATACTATGAAAACAGTATAGCGCCCCTACTCGAAATGTTATATGCTATAATAGTACCTACTAATTTGCAATGTCAATCATGGACCATATAATATGCGAAGTTAAGATGTAAACCCAACGAAAACGATAGCAAACTCACAGTACAATCATTGTTTCCAACGAGATTACCGACTGACTCCAACCGCAGTGAAATCGCGATTAAGGGGTTTCAGTGTCAAACATTATATAACTTTCTAAATTAAATCTCTTCTTGCGCTCAGCTGGTGAAAAATTGGTTTATAGGTATAGTGTAAGGCTTTACACATGACCCCGGGAGACCCAATACACTTTTATAATTATCTTAATACATAGCTCTATATAGATAAGATAATATGTCACCGTTTACAAAACTTATTTATGTCCATGTATCTTCTTTTTCGTTCTTTATAATTTTATTAATATATGTTCACATTATATTTCCATTTTCATGTTATTTCGTTATGCCTCATGTATTACGCCAGAGAAATGTACGCACGCCCTTCCATAGGATAATTCTTCACTGTCAATCTTATAGCTTGCTTTAGGGTCTCTAAATTATCATAGTGTTTAACTAGTCATAGTGTAAAACTATCCATAAGTCATAATCCAGTAGATTAAGATCGGGACTAGATAACGTCTTCAGCTCTACGAAACAATCGTTTGCAATCAAGCATAGGGGGATATAGCTTTATGCCTCGGCGCTAAGTTTAGCTGAGGCTTTTATCTGGGTTATGCAATTTGATGTTGATTAAGGGTTTACTTCAAGGTACCATTCTTGATACACTTGTGCCGATATTTTTATATCTTTACTACATAAATAATGCTCAGTGCCTTCTTCATAACTAACACCACATAAAATCATCGTTGAAGTCGAATAATGTCCATGTTGTACTTTCGACTACCGAGTCATTATACTTTTATACTTAAAAAAAAATATTGCACTATTGTAATTTTGTATGTGACCTCCCTTTGTGTAAGTACCACTTATGTCCAGTCAGCGTCTCTTATGTGCTGCAACTCCTAAGACATGGTTTTAGGTGCTATCTTCATCTGGCGAAATAAAATCTTTTGCTTTTTGACAGGATTTTTGTGAATTCTTTCCCTAACAACTTTGATCGTCTTTTTTTGTATGAACACTGCGTGAACGCCAAATCTTTTTCTGTCACAGTTTTAATAGTATCTGTTATTAGCCCGATATATAATCATAAGACCAAGCGGATATAAAGTTTCAATAATTGTATTTAGTTAAATATCTACTTTATGTAATGCAATTACAGTGATTCGTTGCTCTTTAACACGTACCCCATTTTAATATCATAAAAATATTTGACAACTGAAAATGAGAAAACATAATACAAGAGTGACAGATTCCAAATTCAAATTTAATATCTCGTTTCTCTTTAATTGTAACAGTATTTATTGCCAGACTATTCAAAGTGTAGGTAATTTTTTTGTAGCATATTAATGCTACATACAACATGTTGTTACGCGATATAGAATAATAATTGTATGTAAGCTTAGAGATATTACTTATTACACAAACATAATACATACATACATACACTCACGCCTTTTTCCCATGGGGGTAGGCAGAGATTACGTCTTTCTACTTGCTACGGTATTTACATATCTCTTTCGCTTCATCTACTTTCATAACATACAAACATAATTATTTTGTGAAATGGAATAACATGCCACGTTCAAATGTTTTTAGGGATCTTGCCGTTATATTTAATTCTGAACTGTCTTATGAGCCTGACAATGAAATACTAACATAGATAGAATAGTGAAAATGTTGTTCATTCTAATGCTTGCGATTCATATTACAACGCATAGAAACTTCTCTGCTTATAAGCAGGCGATTGTCAGATGTTAAAATTATAAATTAGTGGGTACTTTATGATCGGAATCTCACCTTTTATTAGCACTGTTCTGCTACCTTTTAGATGCTTCGTATTTAATAAAGTTACTGAATAATAAGTGAACGTTCTTTTCTTATATTAACTTTATTTTCCTAAAAATCGAATGTATAGACATCAATATAGATTAAAAATGATGTGCATTTTAACGTAGCTTGTTTTGCTAGTCTTTAGGTACAGGTGGTTGTACGTCATGTTGACCTTGAGATAGTAAGACAATTATAGTCTGGACATCAAAATATTATGCTATTCAAGTTTGTAAATTTCTTTAACTTGATATCATATACACAAAGGTCAGAAATAATGTTTAAAAAAGCATTTTATGGTATCTCATTTTGATGGCATATGTAAATGCACACAGCTTTATGTCATATTGACTTTGAAATAGTAAGACGATTATAGTCTGGACAACAAAATATCAAGCTATCAAAGTTTGTTCCCTAACAGATTTTTAACTTAACATCCAATGCATGTTGAGTATCATTTAGAATTACATTTTATGGAAGCTTATTTTGCTGGTGCCACTATGTAGACAAGGTCGCAAGCAGGGCCCAATCTAAGGGGGGGGGGGAGTCCAACCTACTTCAGGTTGGTTAGTTTGAAAGAAAGAAAGTACCGAAACCTGAGTAGTATTGCTGGAATAACACCAACCTCCTTTGTGTTTGATAGATTTTTATTTATAAAAAATATTGTATGATTTTGTCATCTGTCTGTCTAAAATTTACTTAGCATCTATCTTAGCATTTATTAACTTGGCATCCCCCAACAAAACTAGCTCATGACTTATATGGTTTTCTGTATGTAAAGGGCGGCGAAAATGATCTTTGCCTTGAGTGGCTAAATAGCTAGATCGGACCCTGGTCGCAAGTCACTATACATTTTGATTCTTGACACCGCTTCTATTCCCAATGTAATAGAAACTAATTTCAGAGTTCGTCCACACCTTGATAAGCTACAGACTTTATATAAAGTTCCAAAATTATCGGCAAATAGAGTAAGTCCAGTGCGGATTGATAGCTTCACATGCGTGAATGCTGCTTACTTTACGTTTTCCTCCACCGTAAGAACAGAATAAGGAAATAGGAACTATCACTCACAACAACGCGTCAGGCTTTACGTGTTGACCTTGAGACAGCTCTAATGTCGTTCATAGTTTTCCTAATACAAATGTGAAGTGTGTGCACGGGCGACCGCGGGCCTCCCGAATCAATGTCAAAATCAGAGCGACGCGCCTTTTTATGTTATATGATTGCTTATTAGTAAAAAATCCTTTTGTTTTAAACCTTTTAAGGACCTATGCTGAAGTGGCAGATAGTTATGTTCAGTTTTACCGTGAGTGGGGAAGGCGCGTGAACGGAAAACACCTTACCTGCTAACAATCAAGGCAGGCAGGCTAGTAGGCACCTTGTCCACCTTGCCTGCCAGCCAAGATCCCTTCAGGATCTTGATGGCACGTAATGACGTAATGGATATTTGCGCTTGGCAGCAGTAGCGAATGTCGACAGTGCAAAAACTTTACGGCTTCACTTCGTAAATAAAAAAATACGAATGCTTACATCACCTGCAGATAAGAGGTCAATTTTACATTAAGCAATAGTTCAAGAACTATCGGGTTATTATAATAACAACAATGATGAATATGTTGTTTTTATAAAGATAACAAATTAAAACTCGATCGTCAGCCCATCCGTCGTACTGTAAACGCTGTCAATACAGGTTGTTTCATGGCAGCCAAAATAATCTTTACTAGAGTTTATCCACAAGATTTTTTACATAAGGTTCTCACCAAGACCATATATAGACCAGGAGACCTATTTTTGAATTACGTATGCGACTTCGAAATCACCTCTGACTAAATAGGTCTCCTGGTTATCTATACTAATATTATAAAGAAGTAAAGTTTGTGTGTTTGTAAATTGTAAGGGGTAATCTCGGGATCTACTGAACCGATTTTAAAAATTCTTTCACCAATAGAAAGCCACATTATTACGGAGTGTCATCATCATCATCATCGATTTTAAAAATTCTTTCACCAATAGAAAGCCACATTATTGTTGAGTGTCATCATCATCATCATCATCATCATCATCATCATCATCAGCGGACGGCGCACGATGACTTCGGGTTTAATTCAGTTCGCTTTCGTGCTCGCTTCGGGGATTATTAATATTATGCCCAACGAAATGGGCGCGGGTCAGCTAGTGTTTGTATAATCAAAAAGGTTACATACCTACTACTATGGTAAGAAAGTAGAAAAATTGATAAATAATATATGTTGAACATTAAACATGTTGCTTAGATTTTTTTGATGTGCGTGTATTAAGCGTCACAGCCCAGCTGACTAAAGCGGTTCTTGCTTTCATTTTGAAGGCAGTTTATTTAGAAAGTATTCAGTTTTCAGGATTTAGACAAACCTAGGGATCATTTAATATCTAAGTAATATGTCCCTTGAATATTATTTCGGTGACCATGAAACGTATATAAATGTGTACATATATAGTGACAATATATGGTGAGAATATATAATAAACAATATATCAAGAAACATCTTTTACAGTTGCAGTCAGTATAGATAGCATCCATTCCGACTGTTAGTTTAATCTTATATTTTATTTTAGTCTCATATGACATGAATGAAATTAATTGTTATTTTAATAATTTGTATAAAATTTAAGTCATAAAATATAGGTACCGACAGAATACTAGAATATGGTAGCATAGTGCTGAGTTGGTGTCCGGTTCGACATTGTCAAAAACTAACAATTTAGTGTTGTAATTACGAGTATTATCATTTAATTACAAATATTTTTGTACAATTTTTTTATTACTTATAAACGTTTTTTCTTTCTTATTCTATTTATATCTGAAACGTGGGGTCCTATTTATATTTTCTATAAAAGGTCATCATATAATTTGAGTTTTATTAATAAGTTTAGATCGTATTGAGTAAAAGTAGAATATTCGGTTTTCTTTTTAAATAAATTAATAATTTAATAAAAAATTGCCATTTATATAGTTAAAAAAAATTGCAAATTTTTTAACCTTTCACGTTTAATGTAATATTTTTTTACATAGAAAGTATACCCATAAACGTACAAATAACAAAGTTATTGGTAATTTCTTTTATAAGCCCATACAAATTAGGCAAGTTTACTCAATTACGATCTTATAATTGCAATGTATTTAGTATGGAACGCATATGAGCGATCTGAGACAAAGCCGCAACATGTTGCTGTATCTTCAAAAGTAATAATCGCAGATAAGTACATCGTTACTTCTACAACATTTCTCAAATAAAAGTGTACTCTTATTATAAAAAAAAAAAACTGTCATCTCTCCAATTATCATGTATCAAAGATTTTTATAGTACGCTAAAGTAACCACCGACTTAATTAAATCCTGTGTACGTGATTAATTAAATTTCATAAGGCTTTCACTTCCAGCAAGAGTATTCCTCCGCTATTAGCACTGGTAGCGTGTAGGATTAATTATCATTAAATAATTTAATATCTACCCTTGTTGTAATGACGGGCATTATATTGTTACAAATGGATGCGATTACTCCCAACTTTATTTAGAATTTAATATTTTTCGTACCGCAAGCAAAAGTGTACAAAAGACGAACTTAATGTCTGCGTCATTCTATCATATCATATCATATCCACAATTACTCTTATAGCTAAAAAAATAATAAAAAGAGACAATCATTACCAAAATTATGAATAAATCACAATTATTTACTTTAATAATGTTAAATTGCTTATTTCGCATGCTGGATACTTGTTATAAACAGTGAATAAAGTTGAATTTTAACAAATCAAATCAAAATCAAATTTTATTCATCAAACAGGATTTTTACAATCACATTTAAACGACAAAAATGCTGCGCCATTGGGTTACAAGTCTACGGCGGGAGACCTTGTACTGGAATGAACCAGCAAGGACTACTTTTTTCTTCCTGTATTTTTGCAGATGACTCCATAAAAAATAAAAGATGATGAATGCAGTTGAAATATTCGATTGAGACGGCCTGTGCTCAAAAGTTCTACCATGAATTTGCTATCGTTTGCGTTAAGTATTTAACTAAACTACAAAAGTTATGACAGTTTAATATGAACGTATATTACTATTACTTTCCGCTAGGGGCGCTGTACGAAATTTTCATACAAGTTGCAAACGAATGTAAACTCATGGTAGCTAAATAGTGGTTGAAAGATGTCATCGCGTTTAGACTAAAACGCAATTTCGAGACCCGCCCGAGTCTTTAATTTATGTGTTCTTTGTCGGGATACTCCGAGAACTGTTTTTTGTAGATCAATAAATTGACAAACAAGCGGTTTGCCCACCTGACGGTAAATAATTACATTCTCTTACCTTATAGTAAATGTTTCTGGCAGTTTCGCAGCAAACATGCAACTTTAGAAGAACCTAGTGTACACTGCCAACTTTTCACATCCCAACTAATATTGTGAACACGAAAATGTTTAAGTATGGATGAATGTTTGTTATTCTTTCACGAAAAAATTACTAAATTGATTTTAATGGAACTTTACAATAATATTGTTTATACTTCAAAATAACATATAGACTACAGTTTATAAAGATGAATTGTGTGAATTGTCCAAAATAATGACGATAAGTGTACGAATATTTTTTCTTGTTGGCATTCAATAAAGTGTTTTCAATGTCACTTAAATCTAACAAAACAAAAGAGAAAATTATGGTCTTTGAGGTTACCCTCAAACATTATATGATTTTCTCTAACGTAGCAATCTCATCAGACGCCGTAATGACATTATGCAACCCTTCCATAATGTTATTTTCCGTGAATTGACATCAAGCTGTTTTTGCTCAAGGCGTGTTATAATTGACATGTCAATGGCTTCCACAAAACACTTCAAAGTTTTCGTATCTAACTATTAATTTGTACTTAGTATCCAAGAATTATATATTCTTCTGAATATGTAGATAGGTTAAGAATTATTATTATTGTAGCTTAAATTACGCGTCTTTATAAGACACGGTCCTTTATAGGGCGTACACGGGGATACAGATCCAACGCGTAGAGGCCATTTAAGCGAAATTTAATGAAAGTGTACCAACTGAGTGTAATTTCTATCTGCATCATGAAAAATGCAGCGAAAGACTTTATCCAGTTAGACACACAGAAACTATTGTCATTAGTAATCAAAACGTTTGTGTACTATTGCATTTCGATTTTGTTGGTAATGAAAACCGGGCTATGGTAGAAACTCCGGTCACCTGCCTTCTTAAAGCCTTATTGATTTAAATATGGCAGGTGGTGACTCGCCGCTCACTAAATGGGCCCCCCAAAAAACCAGACCAATATTGGTGCGAAGAGTGCAACATTGGTGTGAACGGCTAAGGGTGTATAGAGGTATATATGTCTGATACAGCGATCGAGACGCCGCCGTCGGCGTTATGACATTATTACACTTCCACTATTCGAGCATCTGCTCTTGCGACTCCACTGTGTCCGGCCGGCTAAGGCAAGACAGAGGCGGGTAGCATACGCCCCTTTGAAGCATATCGGTACCCTCGGTGACGCAACTCACCGACAGCTCGCCACACAGCTTGTGGCGAGCTGTCGGTGAGTGACTGCACAGATGAGGCATTTACGGCAGACAAGAGGCATTAAATGCCCCACCAGCGGGCGATGGGGTCGTCACTTACCTGCGCACAATTTTTTTATTATTATTGACAATTATTATTATTAAATTTTTCTAACACACCAATGAGCCTAAAACAAAATAATAAGCTCTGTAAGACTTGTGTTATAAGAATCTAGTGTGCAGACATACATAGGATACAGAACAGGCATACATATGTTATACATTATAAATATTTTTTATAGAAAAAATATATATTAATGTTTATTACTTTAGGATTAAGCAGGTTAAATTATTGAATAGTTCTAAATTAGTTTTAGTATAGCGATAAATAAGCAGATGTAGAATTCTTTCCTTGTTTAAGTGTGAGAATTTCTTACTTATTCTTTACTGTGAGAATATCACAGTGAATCTGCCTAATTGATGGAAGAGAGAGGTCTACATGGCACAGCTATTTAACTATCCCTAAAAGGTAGCCTCAAAGTGTGCCATTGAATTGATGCCATTGTGAAAAATAGGTCTTGACTAAGGTACAATTGCTCGCATTCATCACACAAACATCTGCGAGTTCGAACCCGGGACCTCAGAGATGGCGACACCTTGAAGCCGGTTTATTAACGACTGGACTACGTAAGTGCTACTATATTTTTTATAATCTGTTCTGTTTTTAATTCTCAATATATTTTTTATAATCTGTATAAAACCATAACATTAAGGACAGAATATTTCGTAATTTTTTCTAAATATATTCAACACTTTTCACAAACCAACGGAATTAATTTTAAAAATATTTTTCTAGTGAAATAACAAAAGTAGGTATAATCAGAAAAGCGGTCAGCAACACTGTAGTACTTAGTAGTCATAATTTTCCCACTTCTATTTACGTTAAGCAAATAAGATTTCGTTTCCGGGTAAATTTACTTTAACAATTTTTAATTTATTTCCTCGAAGTTTGCCAGCTAGAGAAATATAAACGAATTCTAGCAATAAAAATTTTGAAATATCATTTGAAAGATTTTCGGATTAATAATCCGCCAATAGACGATCTCTTATGATGTAAGTATCAAAGTTATTAGTGATAATGAGGCACAATGTAATTAATAAATTAAGAACGGGTGATTTAGAGTCACCGTTTACTAATAATCGACCCCGGGCCCCCGAATTATCTGATTCGCAGACCACAAAGCTATTGACGCTCTTATCTTTTTGTCCTTAAATTGTATTTTTGTTTAACATCAATAAGAGCCTATAAAGCCCGATGTTGAATAAAGATTATCTTGATTTTGATATCGGTGTCGCGATAAGTTTGTGATAGGCTACACGCTACTGCTTCTCTAAACAGGAGATTGGGATGCCGCTCTGCGGCCTTGATAAACCATTCGGAACATTGCGTAACTAGGTACATACATCTTCACAAGTTCGTTAATAATGACCTCCGCCTTACGAGCACTGTTTCCAGCAATTACTAGATTTCCAAGAAACTGTAGGTAATTTGTGTCTTCATGCTTATTACTTACGTGTCCCCAATGACACCGAACACGTCGATTAAATGTGCATTAACGAAATTATCCCTTTGCCGCCATATCTATTAGAGATACACAGATTAAATAACCATTTCAATGTCAAATAAAAATACTGTGTAAGTACCATGAGTTTATGTTCGCTTGCTTCTCGATATCGACTGCGTAAATTTATATTTTTATACAGAAACTTGTCATACAAGTCATAATATGTAGTAAATTAAAAGCAGAGGACGTCTTTTGTCAGAAATTAATACTTTGAAATAATTTCAATTGCGTTCCAATTTGATGCCAACGAAATAGGTTATGCGCACATTTAGTTTTCGAATGTTACGAATCCCAAATTCCTTTGGTGCTATTAAAGTGGAATTTATTTACATCAAACGCAATTCCAAATCTGATTCGAGATAACAATGCAACTAAACTTATTAAAGTTACTCTTGATTCTGGTATGGGAGTAATAGGAGTTCTACGGGTAACATTAAAACAAAAGACAAGAAGCATTTCATACACGTTGCGCTAGTTTCTTGGTACATCCAAAGATCATTGTTATTAATTCCTTTTTACCACAAGTAATTACTATAAAATGAGCATCGCGATTAGTAATATAGTCATTAAGTTTGGCGAGTAAATACTTTTTCACAATGCAAATAGTTTCAACATTATTGTGTTAAATTAATGTTTTAACATGAGCGTTCTCCATTTACTGTAGATGTCGAGTGGTTTCAGAATGCACCTGTCTTCGGCAAGATGTTCGCTTATCAACCCCTCACATTTTAAATGTTTGCACGCATCGACAGAGTTTTGATATTTTAGATTAGAAATTTCAGAACGTAAAAATTTATAAATTATCCATGAATTTATTTTTCAATAACTAAATGGATAATTTTTCCATCTTATTAACTAGATCTTTACGCCATTGTCACTGATCTAAAATATTACAAAAGGTATAAAGAATGATGAAACTCACGGCTTATCATTTTTGCTAAAATGCGCCTCAAAGGGATTTCCATTACTCAGTTTTGTTGTACAATCACTTTCATGAGTCAATCACGTAATTCCCTCGTCAACTGATAGTAAAAAACGTGGTGAAAAAAATAGGTATGTTGTAATCACGTAAAAAATAGTAATTTATGTGTTCTTTGTTGGGGTACTCCGAGAACCGTTTTTTGTATATAAATAATTTGACAAACAAACGGCTTGTCTACCTAATGGTAAATGGTCACAGTCTCTTACCTTATAGTAAATGTTTCTAGCAGATTCGCAGCAAATCTGCAACTCTACAAGAACCTAGTGCACACTGGCAACTATCACGTCCATACTAATATTTATGGATATGTATGGACGATTGTTACTCTTTCACGACTACTGAATGATTTTAATGTAACTTTACAATAATATCGCTTATACACCAGAATAACACATAGATTATAATTTATAAAGATATTGTGTGAATTCTTACATCGTCCTGCGCAGGCGAACTCACAGGAACCAGCTAGTAAAGTCTAAATTAATCTTAAATTAGCCTGTAATTTTGTCGACCAGCGGAATTGCATTGAGGTGCGTAACAACCGAATCAATCAAAAGATTTAGTTTTTTCTTCTGTTCAACTAAGTTACAGAAATAATATCACCGTTACAAAGTTACTAATAGTTTCAAGAGTAAACCAATTATGCTCGCCGCGCTGAAATTAGTCAATTGACTTTTTCACCTCGCGAGGTGAAAATTCTATTTGACATTTGAAATCTGAATTTGCTTTTATAAGCTACTAGCAGACCCGACAGACTTCGTCCTGTCAAAAAGATTTGTAAAGTGACAGTTTTTTGTTTCTACTTATTTTATAGTCAGGGCAAAAAATTCTCATGTACAGAACCGTCACCTCGGTGGTAGGGCGTTGTGATTAAAACAAAAATAATTGCAAAAAGGTCCAAATGAACTATTTACATTTTGTGATTATTCAATTTTGGAACGTGACATTAAAACCTCCAACGATGTATTCTGTGCCCTAACGCACACATGCATACTGTTTTGATAGATATGATTTTATTTTTTTATATAGCGTTAATAAAGCGCAAATTGACATTGGCGTAGGGGTCTACAATACTTAGACAACAGTGAGTGCTTGCAATATGAACTTTATACAATAACAATAAAGCTCAAATTGACTGTACGTTTTAGTTAGAAAACGTTTGTATGGAAAAAAATGGGCTGTTTTTAGGGTTTTTCCGATAATTACTCGAATTTTTCTCGACGTAATCTTGAACTTCAACGAACATTGTGAAAAAAGAATTGGCCAAATTGGTCCAGGCGTTGTTGAATTATGCACTTACCAACACATTTTGCGATTCATTTTTATATATAAGATTATTATATCGTAAAGTTTTTAAAATTGGAACAGATGTACGTACTAAATTGTAATACTGCCAGTATGTACTGAAAGTGCATAAATCTTTAAGTCAGTCCGAAAATTTTAAGTTACACGCTACTGCTACATTAAGAGGCAAAAGTTCCTAGTCTTTATCTAACATACTTTCCATTTTCCTCGCTATATAGTGGACGTAAAAGTAGTGTTAGCTAATCTAATCAATTTAAATCAATATGTCAATAATTTTCTGTTTTCGATATTTCGAATACAACCCGATTAAGGACACGACACGATATCCCCGAACTACGAAAATAATTTACATTAAGAATTTCATCGGACATCTAGGATCACAAATTGTATGCCATATTTGATATCGGGTTCCCTGAAATCTTCAAAATAATTCTAATGTTGATTTATAGCAAAATCGCATTCATCCATCCAGCCATCTTGGATTTCATATTATACAAAACTGCCACCCTACATGGGTCAACGCCACGAAAATTATTCACACAATCATTTTAAAATAAAAATTGCGTTGGCCAGCGCTGATATTTGTTACACTCTACGAGTCTAGCACGCATATTTTCAAAAACGCGTTTATAGAGTGCCTGCGGAATCATCTTGTTGACTTCAGCTCGAATATTTTCTTTGAGTTGTGGCAAAGTGCTGGGGTTTGTTTTGTAAACAAGAGTCCCCATAAGAAAAAGTCACATGGGCTTAAATCCGGTGATCGAGGGGGCCATAGTATGGTACCATTGCGGGATATGTTATTTCTGGAAATAACTGTAGCACCGCATGCATGGACACATTAGCAGTATGAGCTGTGGCCCCATCTTGCTGGAACCATGTATTAATAATTTTGAACATTATTAGGTAGAGAACCAATAGTACTCGACCAATAGTAGCTCAAAGATTTTCAGAAAAATGATCAGAAAAAGTGTACATTTTACGGCATTTGTTCTCAGATTCTAACTAAATTATCACTTTCACAGTTATGCTATTGAGCAAGTGAGTTAATTAAGAAAGTTATATATGTGTTTTAAATCCACCGTTTGAAAAAAACTGCGTGAAATTTGTCATTAATTTCTTTTTTTCTTTTTTTTTTTTCTTTAGTATTCAAATCGTGTACACACACGATACTTGGAAGCAAAGCTTAATCGTCTACAGTCCGCGAGTTAGTTGCGAAAAGTTTTAATTGGAATCTGCAATTTTTTCCGTAATCAATTTGGTTCTGATTTTGCGTGCGATTCTCTTATGTTCGTAGTGTAACTTTACTTTTTCTAAAACAAAAATACGTTTACAACTCTGTCATAGTGTTGGGCTAGACGCTACGAGCATTAATGAACTCAACTGGTAAGGGACGTAGTAATTATTCGTAGAATTAGATATTTGGTTGACAAAATATCTATTAAATATAATAACTTGACGTGGAACAAATCCTAGATCAAAACAAAAGCTTACATTTGTTTATCAAAGATGTATGTGAAGTCACCTCATTAGCCCAGCGTGGTTAATTAAGTCTAAGTCCACCATGTATGAATAGGATTACCGAATATTTTAACGAGTATATTTATCTGCCGCACCTACGGTGAAAAAATATCTTTAGTCAACCTACACCTACTTGTGAAGAAAATCAAAGGTGATGTGAAGTCACCTAACACACATTAAGCCAGCGTGGTTAATATAGGCTAAGTACCTAGTTTAGGCCTCAGCCCTTCATTGATAAGGACATACGAGTATACGGGACCTTGAGCTGCAGATGATTCAATTCGTTACCAAAAAATGACTTCGCATTTCGTTTGTTTACTTCTGAAAATTCTGTAATAGTCATAAAAATAACTTTAGTTTCACATTGTTCTCTTATCGCCATCTGCAATGAAACATCATAAAGCCAATTAAAAATACCCAGGTACTTTTACAAATTACCGTTATTTG
This sequence comes from Scirpophaga incertulas, assembly GCA_036419045.1. Lineage (NCBI taxonomy): Eukaryota > Metazoa > Arthropoda > Insecta > Lepidoptera > Crambidae > Scirpophaga > Scirpophaga incertulas. The sequence continues at coordinate 27,759,379 of CM071632.1, read as the reverse complement.
CCTATTATTTACTTAAATTACATCTCAATTTCTCTCAGTGTAATTGATATTAAAATTAAATAAAAGAAATGGATTCGTTCTCCGAAACCTCTCGTCGGTATTTTTTCTGTAATTCGAAATTTATATTTTTATCGGAAAAAAATTCAATGACACAACAGGTGGTCGATTTAATTCGGAATTAGTATTTGCAAAGTCGTGATTCGTAAGCGAATGAACTGTCAGCGGTCTAGTACCGTTTGCTACGGAATTAAAACAAGTTCTTTCGTTATTATTATTTTGTATGTACCTAGTAAAGAGGGCAAAGTGTTTTAGTTTAATCTAAATTATGTTTATCTCAAACTTCTGCATAAAAGTTAATAGCTTTTTTACTCTGTTCCGGTCAACAAAAGCAGAAGGTTCTAAAGCGACCACTAAAACAACATTTTAGTCTTTAAATGTCTACTGCTGTGCATACGCCAGTCCAAAGAATCACTACACCGATTGACCCTGATCTTAAGTAAAGCGTCGGTTTACCTTATTATAGACTTAGAAATGCTGCGTGTCGTTTTCCTGCAATATGCTTGCTATTTACAGAACACAATTCTTCGAGCAAAGTCGGTGATTCTGGTTCTTTTGCGGAATTGATTAAATGGTTTATTCAATACGACTTACATATTCAATTATTACTCGTATTAGTCGTCATAGAAAATATGGCATTGGTGTAAAGAGGTGAGAAATTTTCTGTGCAATAAAAGAATTAGTTCAGATTGTTAAGAGTTGATTGTATTTTATATTAAACAGTAAAATTAAAAAGTAAATAAGAACATATCTAAATCAGTATTGCAATTAACTTAATATTTGGCATATTTTTAGTATGTTTGATGTATATATTATTAACCAATGTTTGGCTGACTTAACCATGAGGTAAATAAAGAATAAAAAATATATACTTCCTATATTAGAATAGAAAACATTTATTGACTACAAACACATAGGTAATTACAAAACATATATCATAAATTAAGTTATGGCCAATTTGGAACACACATTACCATAATCTGCAACAGACTAATTACAACACAAGTATTCTGGACGGACCTAAGTGGGATGAAATACAAAAGACACAATATTAATAAGATTTACAACAATCATAATGTATAATAAATTAGAAAAAATAATAACAGTACAATAGATTATTGATACAGATCCCTTTGCTTTACACTATTAGAAAATAACACAATAAAAAATACAATTTATAATAATACTTACGTATTTAGTAATTTGGCCGATCGATACTCAGTCCTGTAAATTATTTTTTTATTTTTTTAATATTTTCCCGAATACGTAGAATGAGAAGAGACCGACTCGTGCGGCTGGTTCAATGCCTACTGATTCCGATTACCAAACAATGGCACGGAGTTGTGCAGGCGCATACCAACCATGCTAACTTAATCGGGCGTTTCGATCGGTTCCCGAAAGCAAATTCCTTGAGATCGATTAATTAGATCATTGCATAATGAACTTTACTCCTTATTGACCAAAGGTTTTTTTCTTGTGTCGTTCTATCCGAATTACAACATATGAAACCGCTAACAAGTATGTCGTTGCCTGACGTTAAACCCGGTAACATTAGTCACTCGTCGCTCACCTTATAGGTACCCCACGCTCCATTATAGTCCAGTCAAAATAGACTTATGATTCCAGTTTGCATTAATTCAACAAGCTGGATTTTTGTGCAGGCCTTGAATACGCCATTAGAAATGATATGTCAAAACTCCCCATCGATCCCGCTTGTGCGTTGTTTTTTATTCGAGGTCAAAGGTTACAAATTTGCGTATTTTACGTATATATCTGAAACAACGAGAGCTATCAAAAATGGTTTAGACAAAGTTTGTAGATCGCAAAATTGTCTACAAAAAAGGCCTCAACACTTTTCTTCTACAAAGCATCGCTTTCGAGATATCATGACTTTAAACCGCAGGAAAGTCGTATTTTCGACTTTATGCACACATTTTCACACCTTTTTTTTAACGTGGTTTCCCCAGTAGGTATACTCCACAATATATTTTGAGCGACTGTAGTAAATTATAGTGCAATAACGATAGCAACTCATGGTAAGGCTACAGGAACATAAGCTGTGCTCAGTGTTGTCACATCTACCAACATTTTGGTAGATCTACCTATATATTTATTTAATCAATACTATACTATTTATGTATTTACTATACTATTTAACATTGCAAACGACAAAAGCCTTTCTTAACAAATCAATAAGGAAGGAAGATAAAGTTTTAGTATACCAAGACGATGTAAAATAGAGAAAATGTAAACAAACTAGGTGACCGGGCAAAGGTTATTTTGCCGTATAAATTATTTCTGATGTAAAAAATAACTCACTTCCACAATTATGATATGATAAGATGATGATGAGAAAATTACTATTAAATACTTTTAGACTGTAAATGTAGACTAATAAAAAAACAAAATATAAAAATCATTACCAAAAATAAAATGTTAGGGGTGGACTACATTTATCTCATAGTGGTATACAAATATCTTTATAAGTTGTAGTCTATGTGTTATTCTGATGTATAAGCTATATGATTGTAAAGTTTTATTAAAATCCATTCAGTAGTGAAAGAGTCAAACATCCATCCATACTTACAAACTTTCGTGTTAATATAATTTCGTGTAAATATAATGTTATTTGCGATATTTAAACATTATTTTAAAAATAATATAGGTATATTAATACTACATACATAAAACAAAATAGTGCCAGACAGACTAAATAGTGCTCGCGCACTGTTCTTTAGATTTTGTCTTCATCTAATTTAAAAAAGATAAAAAAGGCAGCATGGTCCCCAAGACCTTAGCCTTAAAAACAAAAAAAAAAAGATAAAAAAGTTGTGTCTTGCTTGTGTGGTAGCAGAATTAGAATAACAATTATATCTCTGCAAAGTGTCCGTACAATACACACGAGCTAAGGAACTACAGCCTACCAATATTAATTTCGTCAGCCAATTAATTCAATGACAAAAAAGACCCTAATTATACTAAGACAATAAAAACGAAATTGAATTGAATAAAAAACGGAGCTATGAAAGGACTGGTTTAAACAGGTTTATTTCAAAAAACTGGCGAAGATAACTTTATACATTTGAAATAATTTAATAAAAAAATATATAAACGTCATCAATAATAATTTTAACGTTTTATAAATAACTATATTTTTAATCATACTAACATAAAGTGATAGATATACCTAATACTATAACTCCAATTTTTGAATTGGTCTTCAATTATGTAAAACTTCCGGCTATTCTTTACTCTTCTTTCGAGAGAATTCTAAACAGCTCTCTATTTTTGTATGCCTAAATTGTTGTCTCATATAATTTGGTTGTATTTATCTGCGAAGTGGTGTTGCTATTAGTTTACTATGGCAAAAAGCTTACTAGCGTAGAGTGGTAAATCTACCTATATTTTATTTCAACTTCTACCAATTTTCACAAATTTTGCGTTCTCTTCTACTATTTTGACAATATTGCTTGTGACAACACAGGCTATGTTACCTGTAACGTGGTATTACTACCTCATTCGAACTGTTTACTATGCCAAAAAACTATTCCGTACTATTTTTAACCTAATGACGTTAACAAATGCTATGTACCTATAATTGGTATCGATCTAGTAGCATAATAATATTTGAAAAGCAATTTAAGCAAGCAAACTTGAACGTTTGCTAAGTGTAAACACAATAAACGTACAGCTTCGAGGACCAATTAGATTTTTTATGGTTATATATTAGTGTTACCACGTCAACACGACGTCCTGATTTAGACGGGACAGCTCTATTTTTAAATAAAAAATTAAATGTCCCGTGTGTGCAGTACTATTAAAATACCTTTTCTATGGATATGTATTTTTGCTGTCTATTGTCACGTAAATCTAATTTGAACTCAAATAAAAAGATAAATTATCAAAAATTTTTGATTATATACGTTTTTTCTACAATTATACTACCGACAAAAGAATCTCTCTTTTTTCTTTCAAAAAGTTCCGAAGTACAGACCTTGCAAAAAAAAATAACAGGCAACGCTGCTATATATTGACAATATATTAACAGTCGCCTATAGTACATATGGTGCCTGTGATATTCATAGCAAATTTGCAACCCGCTCAAAAAGCACAGGGTAAGTTGCCAACATATGGCCGGCTTTTGCCGGACATGTTTGGTTTTTTGGGGTCGCGTCTGGCCAAACATGTACGTGTTCGGCCTGTCCGGCTTTTTGTCAGAGTGGCGATTCATACGACGATGGGCGGACGAGCGCCCGACCCTAGCGGACAAGTACGAGCGGAGAGCAACCTGTCTTCCGGCAAAATCTCATCACTCTTACTCACTCACTTTTTACTTCACGTATAAATACTTTTTTCAACAGCCCAACTGTAAAAACATCACGTAGAAAACATGTCCGGCTTTTAGGGCAAAATATCCGGCCTTATATAGTGCGCAGCCCGGCCTTTTCATTTTATGGCCTGGCGACCCTACATATGACATAAGATGTAGTCACAGTATTCAGTAATTAAACGCTAGAGCAGTGATTCCCAAAGCGGTATATATCGACGCAGTTCGCGCTCGTGGTGACCCGAGGCGACCCGGGAGGGACCCACCCCCGGATGGCCGGGGGGTGACATCGTAGGAGGTTGGAGGGGAGGAGCCGACAAGATCACTCCTCCCCGAGAAGGGCTCCCCTAGCGCACCCAGGGGAGCAAAGGCCGGGGGTCCTCAGATGCGACACTCAATCCTGAGGGCCCTCTGCAACGCCTGAGGATGGCCATCGCTGAGGTTTTTAATGGGTAGGCCTCCCCCTTTCTGGGGAGGAGAGCCCCACATAACCACCGGCTCTCCGCAGCCGGGGTATGCAATTCAATGCATTTTCCTCAGCGGAACAACCTGCAACCTGCAAGGAGTCTACGTCAGTGAAACAAAAATTTGTGGGTATATGAAATGAAAACGGGGGTCCACGATAATGGATCTCAACATACACTGATAGTACCTATTTACTTACATTATACTATCTTCTAATATAAAGACAAAAAATTATTTATAAAAGTACCTAAAAAGTAAATAAAAATATTACAAATGTTTATAAAATTTTGTAAGTTGTAGGATGTAGGCATTCAATATAAGTAGGGGGTCTACCCAAAACCGAAAAACATGGCTAACAAACAAAAAAGTTGGGAACCTCTGCTCTAGAGCCTAAGAAAGAACGTGTTGATGCGAAAAATAATAATTTTTTGATATAGATATAATAAGATAGTTTAGCCCCGGTAAAAGACAAACAAATATTTACCACGGGAAAATAGGTATATATTTCCTGCAGGAAAATCTGACACAACAGCTGATAAAGTTTTGATGCAATTAAAGACCCGGGGAAGAAAATAATATAATTTTTATCACGGGAAAAGATATCTTTTCTTTCGGAAATTCCGATATAAAGCGGGCGGAAAGCTTTGATAAATATTAATTTATTTTGGTCTGTATTTTTCTTACAGAAAACTCAAATATTTAATCACTATACTTATTAAGAAATGAATCAAACAGCTTTTTTAATGAATGTGAAAGCAAATTAATTTCATTCCAACTAATTGGAAGATAATTCGTCTCAGTATTCTTTTGTGCGAAGGTACAGCTATTAATTATAAATTAAGCTATTAATAATAAATAAAAGTAATTAATCCGAGATAAGATATTATAATGTTTAAAATTGCACGTTACTTAAGCTATATTTGGATTATTATTGAGAAGTAAAGTTATGACGATGAATAAGAATGAATGAAGTTTTCGTACAAACTTAAATAATTTAAGTATATATATGCTTGGTACTGTTAAAATCTTATGCCTTATAAAGTGTGGTCTACATGTATCCGTCATTTCTATATAGCTATGATTTTTATCGCGGGTCGCCGGCGGGCGCGAGTAAGTCGCGACTGCTACGGCGACCCGGGATGGACCACGCCCCTTCCGTGGCCGGGGAGCGTCGTCGGTGGAGGAGACCGGGGGAGGTAGTAAGCCTCCCCCGAGGAGGGCTCCCCTGTGTCGACGGGGGAGCGGAGGCTGGGGGTTCCCGGAAGAAGCTTTCTGTTCCCGGGGGCTCCCTACAAGCCTGAGGAAGGCCATCCCTGAGGTTTTTAGTGGGTAGGCCTGGGTGGGTAGGCATGGGTGTCCTCAGGGAAAAAAAAAAAAAAAAAAAAAAGCTATGATTTGTATAATCTTTTTTTGAGCAGTAAATAGGGTAGCGGCATCAACACTATTCCCCCAAAGAATTATGCCATAACTAAGGCATGCATACGCGTATGCGTAGTAGGTTGTGAGCGCGGTCTGTAAGTCCGTGGTTTTCGTCTAATTTTATAAATATGATTTTTCTACGCCGCCTCCAGTTCGTTTTTCACGACAGACGGGTGCTGCAATTTTGTAGCCAGAAAATTTCATTAATTTTAGTTTTGCTGCAGAGAGCCAAGACTCAGAGATACAGATAGCCTGGGTGGGATCTTGATCAATGAAAGATTCCAAAATGTGTTGTTTGTTGTAGATGCTTTGGAAATGCTGGAAGATAATTTTAAAATGTGGATCTACTTCCTCGAAAAGAATAATTGCCTGGTTTACTTTGTATAAGTTTCTTTGAAGCTTCGCGTACTTTAATAACTTAAGGCTCAAACTGAAAAAAATCCTTTCATCCTTAAGAACGAAGATTATTGGATACATTACCAGACATTATTGGACCCGAAAACATTATTGGATATTGTATATTGGTGACATTAGTCGATAATATAATAATTTATATAATCTTTTTAATGTGCCCTTTGCGAACACTAACTATAGACGTAATAGCTATTTCATTAGAGTGATTAATCTTATAAATAGTATAAGTGGCGAAGTCGACATATTTAGTGATAGTTTAAAAAAGATAAAAAATGCACTGATACCGATTCTGTCTGCAATTTCTCAGATACCGAATTGATTCGATTGGTTTAATTTAATTTGTGATTATTTTGTATTGTCCTAGTTGTTGTTGATAGATAGTAAGTAGTTTTACATGTGGTAGCTTATTATTAGCTTGTAGCTTCTTATTTTTATTACTACATTGTTATTGCAAGCTGTTAGCTACCCAAATAAAAAAAAAATAAGGTAAAATCTTTGTCTAAAGCCAAAGCTAGAAGAAGACCAAGTCGACAACGACACTTGTATACACAATAGTTCGCATAAAAGGGACATCATATAGTGGTGCATCTTTTTATAATACGTTTGCACAAATAAAACAGAAAACAATATTATCATCACCTTATTCTTCGCACGGTAAATGTATCGTGACGTGACAAATGACGTGACACAAAAAAATAAATCATATTTCGCATGAACGATATTTCGCGCCAGTGTGTCGTACTCTCACAGTAAACTTCTATAACAGATCATGGAGAGCTAGTATCTAAATATCTGTAATCTGTAAATACAGTGACGTAGTCTTTCAGCTGGTGTAAGGAAATTTATTAAATTATTGATTTTTAAAGAAACATGCATCTGAAATTTTGATACATAAAACTAATAACAACAATTTTTAATTGCCACTTTTAAAAACATTGACAAAAGTCAAAGGCATTTTTTTAAATAATAAAGTACACTTAATAATTTGTGATAGAAAACAAAAGAGATCATATGAACTCTCTTCATTTCTCAATATCATCCTAATAATTATTGTTACCTCGCATAGAACACTTTAGCGAAAACAGGAAACCAGAAATTTTGAAATGGGTTTAATATGTTATAACTCGTTGTTTCTCCGAATTGCCAACATAAGTCAATATTGAAACTCTGGTTCGTACAATAGAAACTGCCTAAGCTTGCCGGGAAGGCTCAAATCATACCCTTTTAGAAAATTGCTTATTACGATTCCGCGAAGAGTCTCTGGTTTGAAATTATCAATTAGCTTTGTGTATTTTGTTTCGTCCGTTTGAGTTGATATCCCTTTGATAATTGGATATTTAGATGCTTATTTATAAATGTTGGTTAGGTGTTAAGGAATATATTATTTGAAAGGATATTACTATTTACGCCTACGCGATAAATATTTCTTGGTTCTACGTTCTAATAAATCTGTCTCTATATTTCTTCTGCCTTGACTTGCAAAATAACACATTAACGAACCTCGCTTTATAAATTGAATTCAATTATTTTTATTTAATGCATCTGCGACTCCTCTGGTGTAGCGGTTATCGCTTACCATCAGGTGATCCGTTTGCTCGTTTGCTTACCTATCCTATAAAAAAAAAGGTATTATTCAACAAATCACTTTCATCATATATTCTTATATATAAAGGATGACTGAATTTGCTGCTAAATTTACTCCCATTAGGTATGTAGAGGGTAGAAAATAACCGATATCTAACATATTAGTTTAGAAATTATCTATCACGTTTCGAATGTAATTTCAGTCAATTTAACATTATATAATCTGTACATTTGGTGTGACAAAAGATGAACGACTTTGATTCGTGAATGTTGTCAGTGACGACTGTGAAAACGAAAGCTGGTCACTTACACTGGACCTTACAAGGATGGTCGAAATTTCCTTGCATGGTCGAATTAGACATTATGAGATCTGCAGAAGAAACATGATCACTGACTTATCTTGAAGAATTGCGAACCTTAAGATGTAATGGGCAGGGCACATTACTCGCTGGATTGACGGCCCGGTTGGTAGACCAACTACGAGGTGGGCCTATGATTTAGTGAAGATCGAAAAGCGCTGGATGTTAGTACGGCAGGAGCAATCGTTATGAAGATCCTTGGGAAAGGCCTGTGTCCAGAAATAGGCGTCTCTGGGCTGAATGAGTTTTTTTTAATTATATCGAAAATTATATCGAATTTTGCTTTTACGGCAAAGATCTAATGGAATCGTAAAAATCAGAACCTATCATCCTCATGATCACAACTCATATACCTCACCATCCTACCTTTTTTGGGCAATTGTCTGGGTGGGTGTATTTACATTTGATACACACAACAACACATCAAACGTTACATATTGATCTTGATAGCTCTTATATAACTTGTAATAGCGGTTGTTTTTGTCAACTGTGAGAAATGACCGACTCGAACAATGAAATAAATAGTGTCATCGTAATTTGATTTGCCTGCTTTTTCTAATATTTGAATAGTGATTCTGGTACTTTTGTTTGAGACCAATCCAACAGATTTGTGATCATTCAAATCGATTCATGTAGCCGTAGCTATGTTTTATGCTATAAAATAATACCTACATTAATAAGACACTCAGCTTCTCCATATATCACTTTCAACGGATTTCGCCTTAGCTACAAGAACAATCCACTTACAAAACGGATTTTGGATTTTGTTGAGAGGTAATATACCAGTATTTAGCTTTAAAAAATAACGGTGCCCACGACTTCGTCTGCGCAGTATTTATATTTCGTGTATCTTATATCTATTATATCTTAATGAATTGTAGCCTATATGTTATTATGGTATATAATATAAGCTATACATTGTAAAGTTTCATTAAAATCCAGGGAATAGTTATTACGTGAAAGATTAACAAACATCCCTCCATATAAACTCTCGCCTTTATAATTTTAGTAGGATGTGCAAAGTTACATACATACATATATCGATTCTTTCACTTATACGCACTTTCATCATTATTATGCTGAGCTCAGAGACATCAACAATTAAGGAAATCCTTAATTGCACTTGGGTAGACGACAATTTTTTAAATTCTATATATGATAAGAGCACTCTTAAAGTGAGAAATATTGTAGAACCAACAGCACACCTCTATTACTTTTTTTACAAATTTACTGTTTTTAACAAATTTTACTGTTTTTTAATAATAAACAATGTTCCGTACATTGCAAAACGCTGCAAAATTAATACATGTTACAAAACAATGAGAACAAGCTAATTCCAAATTTGCAGCGCGTTACAATTTTTTTTACCCTTGTTATTAACAATTTTTACTGTTTTTTAATAATAAACAATGTTCCGTACATTACAAAACAATGAGAACAACCTAATTCTAAGTTTGCAGCGTGTTACTAATTTTTTTGACAATGTTATTAACAAAAATCACTTTTCATCCCTTTCAACCCTTTCCGTACACCCCAGAGCGCTGCAAAATCACACGGTAAGGTATTTCACCTTCCTTAATGACCCCTCAAAATTTTTGCGAGTTACTAATTTCTTTCGGGTGTCAGGCTTTAATGACTGGCCTACTATGCCTTAGGAACATTTGACGCGGAATCGTTAAAATTGTAGCTGTCTCTTTCATTTGTATGCATTTCGCATCTTTTGTTTTACTTATCCGTAAAGGTCGTCAATGTGTGTAGTTTTGGATTGCTCGGAACAGATTTACAAAGTACATTACTATGAACGTAACATATCTATAGTTGTTAAATATCATTGAATAAGTGACATTTCTTAGAAAGGTTCCCCCCCTGGCATCGATTGAAATAGTCCATTCGTCCACGCAATATGTCATTATTATAAACGACGCCATGTTTAACTAGCGGCGCTGGCGCAACAGAGCCGAACCATATTTTTATCATCTAGCCAACGAAACGTGGGCTAGGGTGCGTTGCGGACGCGTGCATATGCGTTACATCTGTCGCATGGCTAGACAGTCACGTACAAACGTTCGATGTTTACGACAACATATTTTTTACATGATAATATTATTTATATAGGAATGTAAATAAAGAGGCTATCACTTTAGATGTCTCTACCAGACAGCACAGTTACACCATGCCCAATGTTTAGGGGTTCTGGCAGATTTCACTCTATACTCTTTCACTATTCACTCTTTCACTTCTATACTAAGAGAGATATATCATAGTATCTAGGTGAAAGACGACCCGTCTTAGGTGTAGCCTAAGTGCTACGCCGGGAACCACCCAGTTCGCCGGGAACCACCCAGCTGCCGGATCCGGGTGGGTGACGCGGTGGTCCCGGTGGGGCCGTACATCAAGTACCTGGGCCTCACCCTGGACCGCCGCTGGAGCTTCGAGGAGCATTTCGTGCGGTTGGTCCCCCGAGCCAAAAGGGTGGCGGGCGCATTGCATCGCCTGCTGCCCAATCTCGGGGGACCGAGGGATGGAGTTCGCCGCCTGTACGAGGGCGTCGTGCGATCCGTGGCCATGTATGGGGCTCCCGTGTGGTCGCAAGACTGCGCGAGGTCCCCCCGCTGCAGAGCTCTGCTACGGAGCCTGCAGCGGATAATGGCCATACGGATCGTACGAGGCTACCGTACAATCTCGTACGAGGCGGCGACGGTTCTGGGACGCTCCCCCCCATTCGACATCCTGGCCGACATGTACGCGGCGACGTATGCGTCGCGGCGTGTCGGCCGGGGGGGCGATGGGGGGAGCACCCTGGAACCCGCGCACGAAGTGCCTAAGCGGGAGTGGCACCGACGGATTGTGGTGGCCTGGCGTGCGCAGCTCGAATTACGGATCTGCGCGCGCCAGCGGGCCGTCGGTGCCGTACTCCCGCACCTCGAAGCTTGGCTCCACGGGAAGGAGGAGGTCACCTACCGATTGACTCAGATACTCACCGGGCACGGCTGCTTCGGTGAGTATCTGTGTCGAATAGGACGGGAGGGATCGACACATTGTCACCACTGCGCATCCGACCTTGACTCGGCCAGCACACGCTGGCGGAGTGCCCCACGTGGGCCTCCGAGCGCCGAGTCTTGGTCGCAGAGATCGGGCGAGATCTGTCTCCGCCGGCATTGATTGCGGCAATGCTGGCGGACGAGGGAGGTTGGAGGGCTGTGGCCTCCTTCTGTGAAGCAGTGATGCTCCAGAAGGAGGCCGCCGAGCGGGGTCGGGAGATGGCCGATCCCGCTCGAAGAAGGCGGCGCCGGGCTCGGTAGCACAGCTGCGGCGCCGCCGCGGGTCGCCGGCGGGCGCGAGTAAGTCGCGACTGCTACGGCGACCCGGGATGGACCACGCCCCTTCCGTGGCCGGGGGGCGTCGTCGGTGGAGGAGACCGGGGAGGTAGTAAGCCTCCCCCGAGGAGGGCTCCCCTGTGTCGACGGGGGAGCGGAGGCTGGGGGTTCCCGGAAGAAGCTTTCTGTTCCCAGGGGCTCCCTACATGCCTGAGGAAGGCCATCCCTGAGGTTTTTAGTGGGTAGGCCTCCCCCTTCTGGGGAGGAGAGCCCCACATAACCCCGGCTCGCCACAGCCGGGGTATGCAATTTAATGCATTTTCCTCAGGGAAACAAAAAAAAAAAAAAAAAAAAAAAAAAGCCTAAGTGCTAAGGTGGCTCCTGATGTGTACATTCATAGATCGTCTGGGGATTACGTCTATGTCCAAAGTGATCCCCCACAGGCGCCAAGTTCGCTGAGTTGTTCCGGGGTGATTCGTAGTAATTGGTTTTCCAGCCCTTGGATCGCCTCGATTAAGGACAAGATAGACGTCGAAGTGGTTTATTGGGTGTACCCCGCTTTAAATAGGGAGAGCTACACACGCCTGCTAACTAGCCATCGACAGATATAGTGCGTAACAGCATTCTACCTTGTAAAGAAAAAAAGGTGGATGACGGCCCATGTTTTGCTGTCGTCGTCCCTCGGCCAAAATGGTGATCTAAGTAACGTAGCGCAATCTATGAAGATGGATGTACTTTGTATTAGTTGAATAAATAATTTCTAAATAGTGTAATAATTCTTTCTGTCGAATAAATTAATTTGACTTTGAAGAATCACTTGTATTAATGCCATCTTTTTATTTATTCTAGAACTTTTATATCATTTTACTTGGTACCTAAACTACTGTTACAAATTAAAGCATAATTGTTCGTAAGCCACCATGACCACAATTCGAAATTGGTTTTTACTCGTGTGACCTACTCATACGCATGGCACACGTATTAGCGATGCAAACACTTTTATCGGCAGCTGTACGTAGCAACAGACGTAGAGAGCCGCTTCGTAGAAGTACAGCAACTATTAGGGATGCTGCCTTTCTGTATTTGAAATAAATAATGTTTATTTATTTATTCACCGCTAGAAACATTTGCATCACCATAGGCTAGTCAGTACAATCTTATCATTACTAGGTATATATTTACAGTTATTAATTGCTAATTAGAATTAAATTTATTATACTTATAATTATACATTAAAATAAACATTTATATATGACTAGGTAAGAACATAAATTCCGTCATTTTGAGTGTCATAAGTTGCTTCAATGAGTACATAGATTCTCCATAAAAAACCGTTAAAATTTTTGTTTGAACTTAATGTTATATAGTTCTTTCGATTTTATTGTAAATTCCTTGTTTTCGAACCTTAGCTAATCGTGCTCTTGGTGGTAATAATTGGTTGTTACATTTGAACTGTAAAAACCCAGTAATATCATATCATGAGTGTAGATATGTAAATTCAACTGAGATTTAATATTCATTTTGATCATAGCAAGGAGATAGGTACATGCAATGACGCTCCAAATTTACTATACGCCACCTTAATTCGATACATAACATAGATTTCGCTGTTGACTATCTAGAATCTAATGAAAACATTAATATTTTATATGTCATTCTTAAAAAGGGACAGTTTAAATTGTTTGCGCAGTTTGACCGCAGGTCTCACTATTAGTATATAAGTATCTTAGTCTATTAGTATCTTTTTAACAATCAAAATGATACAAGCAATATTCGACCATATTTGTATATATTAGTGTCTCTACCAAATACTTTTTAAATAAACATTTAAATCAATTTAATCGTGGTTCCAGTCAGATATTTTCGGGTAAGCTATTTTCAGCATTAGCAGTAGCCGTTATAAACCTAATTATGTTGGTCGTGTCGTACAAATTGTTTATAAGACAACCATATCTGTCGCAGTAAGCTTTTTTAATGTATGGTATATTAATAAGTATGAACTTTTTGGTTAGGAACAGTACTGAGAACTGAAGTATTCTGATAATTGGTTATTGCAAGATACATAAATATTTGCACCGTCTCTCTCTTTCTGCAGTTTTCGGTTTAAGCAAACATGACATTGCTATTGATGACGAGGTATAAAAAACGAGTTATAATTTTTAAATTTAACGAAAGACTTTAAAAGTATTATATTGTCTTGATGAAGCTGGACTAGCTGTTGCGAGTGCGAGTTTTACAAGTTTCAGCCGCCTTCGAGGTAGTTTGCAATATCGGGGTTTGATCGGGAGGTCCAGTATTTGATTCGCTTTCGGAGTAGATGATGGGCAAATTCGTACAACCTATTAATACATTAAAAAACAACTATTTATTATTCCAGTGTCCAAGTAATTCTACTAGCTTTGATTGACTGAATGGTCTAAACCACCGACCCTAAGTTGACAGCCCTAGCGACGACACTTTCGCCGAACTGTTGATTATCTCACTCATATTGATTGCACGCGGAGAGTCGGCCATGTTGGCCTGGTAAAAATAATGTTTCTCGTTCACCATATTCGATGTCCTAGTTCTTTCAATTTTGTCACTGGTGATGTCATTTTAAATGAGTTAAGTAGAGCTGAATAAGTAGTTGTTATCATAACAGCCTTTTGTTTTTGAAAGTCACTGCAATTCTTACAATTTTTTTAAATAGGTGCATTTACAAACTAAGAATCTCACATGCACACCCAAATCAGAACAAATTTTTGGAGGTCATACAAAACATCAGTCCTGTGCGGAAATCGAATTCGCAACCGTTGCATAGTACTCGATCACACAACCGATGCAACTATCAATAATATTATTTATAGAAGTCAGGCTAAATTTAGTGATTCTAGGTCAACGGATACCCTATATGTATTAATTCCCTTGCGAGAGCCAAAATAACGTTTTGGCGTATTCGCCAGTTTCATTTTAAGGTCCCAGATAATTGAGTAATGTAGGTATTTGTGCCTCACGACATGGATGATAATATATATATGTATTTATGTAAAAATATTTATATATGTATGTATGTTAATGCGTCACTTTAGATCCCATAACACAAACCTTACAACGATTACTTTGGGCTAGGCTAATTAAGGCTAAAAATGTAAGAAATATTTTATATATTTTAAAAATAATGAGCTTAAATTTCACGCGTCCGTAAGAAAATAAATCTTGAGAGATGAACAAGGAATATACAAAAGTTTCGTTTGTATCTTACAAAATACATGAACAAGATATAATTTTCTTTTTGAAATCCGCTTTTCCGAGAAAATCGTCTTAGCCCATTGTGAAATAAATACTCCGTGCTCCCTGCTATTGCAATGAAAGGAACGATCTTGTAAGACGCAAATATTGAAATATTCTTAAGAGCTGGCTCACAAAAATTTAAGCGTTATCCCTGCCTATTAACCCCGCTACCCGCATGCTTCTATCGTGAATATCACGATGTGTTTTGTACATATTTCTTTGTCTCTCAGGAGAGAGAGGCTGGGAATCCGTACACCGTAACCAAGTGCCACGGTATCATGTCGGAGTCTCTCCCACTGTTTACTTCTGTCTGTTCGTGGAGTCACTATCAGTGTGCTGTGCAGGGCGTGTGTGACCTCCGCGCAGCGACTATATCGAGGTTCGCACCTATTTCCTTGACTAGTAAGTGAATCACATGAACAGCATTTTCTTTAGGCGACTTCGGAAACCCAGCTATATCGATATTGTTAGTAAGTACGCTCTAATTCCGCTCCGCGTTATCTGTTTTTGGTTTTATATCCGATTCCTCTAGCTCAGATGTATATGCAGTGATAGATGTCTGATTTATAAGTATGGCAATATGCCTTTCAAAAGCTACTGAGTTCTGTGATTCTGTGGTAGCAGTAACGTTTACCATTGTGGAAATATTAAAATAAAATATAAAAGAATAGATATTTCTCGCATGCATTGTCTTCATTTTCACTACTAGTTGCTACCTACCGCTCCATCGGGAAAAATGGATCTATGCCCAACTATTCCTCAGTTCTGGCGTTCCAGAAGTTATGAGACACAACTAAAGGTCTCGGTTGGAAGTATGCGTGGACAAGTGAAGGAAAAGTGTTTGTACGGCAGGAGCATGAAAAATCATGTTTTATAATTCAGTAAGGCTGACCTCGATACAGATTGTGTAGAAAAGACTGTTGGAACTGAAACTTTACAATTAATTTTCAGATTTTTATCCGTCTTTAGGGCTTGCATAATAGAAATAAAACTACTGACACACGTGCTTACTCATTTATCAATAGGAGTATTTCTAATATACAAACTTTAGATCACTGTTTTTCCGTCTCAGGGAATGAGTTTAGAAAAAACCTTTTCATTTCTCATACTCGGAAAGTTATGTTGTTTTGATCTGATTATTGGGTGGAAAATGCTGCTTCCCGACATAGGGAGGGAAAAACTCATACAATTTACTTGCCACCCAAGGGCCGGAATGAACTTTAAAAATAGAACTACGAATACTGTCAGCTGTGAACTATTAAAAAAATGCTGCGGTCATATGAGTTTCTAAACAGCCAGTGTGAACTTAACGCAAACTACTTCGAGCGGAATAAGCCGCAACAAACAATACGCTGTGGGTTCCATATTTAAAATTTAAACAGTCGACATATTATTGGCGAGATATGAATTTATTATATGTATCTGTTACGGAAGATTTTAATTTTAAAAATGAGTTCAAGCAATTCCGAAATATTGACACCAGATTCAATTAAAGACGAGGCAAATTGTGTTATCCAAAAATAGGTACTACTAATATTATCATATATTATCAATAAATAGATTAACTAAACGACCAATTTTTTATTTTCCTCATATATTCGAAGTGAAAAGTAGAGTGTTTAACACGGGTAAAAGAATCAATTCCTACTCGGACTATAGCCTAAATACGGTCTAAATACCTCGGGAATTGATTCTTTCCACCCTCGGTTAACAATCTACTATTCTTAGTGCACCCTTAAACCTCATAAAGAACCTATCGAATTTAGAAGCTCTAGACTCAGCGGTTTGGGCTGCGCGAAGGGATATTAGTCACCAATAAGGTCTTTTCTATAATCAGATGATGCGTCCCTGAATTTCTAATCGGCAGTCGATCAAATGGATGTCTTTAAAATAAGTAGCACGTAAGTAATGTAAATATTCCAATGTCTAACTGTGTACATCTGGATTTTTGTAATAGAATTATGTAATTGTTAAAAAATAAAAATAGGGACGTAAAAGTAATCATTTGCCGTAATCCGTAAATCACTTGAATAGTCCCAAGATATGTTCATGGAAATCGACTCTTCGGATCGGACTCTTAGGTAAGGTAGTATAAACTATGAATTTATTTAAAATAGTGAAACTGGAATGATTGAGAGCCGAACATTCGATATTCGCTTCGCCGCACATCTCGTTCTAAGTTCTGTGTATTAAGTTAGATAAGAATGTGGCGCGACAACGATAACGTTATATCGAATCTGTTTGTTTATAATAGTACAGGGCCTATAGTATGTGTCTTGTATGCTTTGTGGCAACAGAAATAAAATTGATCAATATTAGAGTATGGGAAACGTTTTGCTCTCAGTATTGACCTTATTGTCGGGGGGATTTTGACCGAGGATAATGTGCCACAGTATATTTAGTTTTTTTAATGTTGTATGTGAACGATAACATAACAGAGTAATTATATACAAAGGTACATGTCGATTAATCCACACTGAGTCATGGCTGCGTTCGAAAACGACCTCCGAGTGCACTCCGTTACCTAGTGTTGAAATGGCGAGTGTTGTGAAAATACTGAGTGTTCTTGATCGTGAGAAGTCTAAATTTTGGCGGGATTTTGTGTAGATTGTAATTTTTTTTAGTCATAACCTATTTGGAAGATTGTAATAAGGCTGTTTGTAATTGTAGATAATACAAATATAAGACAGAATTTCGAATTTTCCTATTTTACAGCCACACACGATTTGTGCGCTTCAGACAGCGGGGAGATTCAAAACAATGACAATAAATTAATTTATTAATTTTAGTCGCCAAAGACGTAAGTTCTAAGATTAGCATTCATCTCTGCTGAAGATATGTTATATTTTGATTTAATTGAATCTATTTTCTGTTAGCAAATAAAACAGAACTACAAAGAAGGGGTTTCAGAATGATCTCACTACAAGACATGGATATGGTCCAAGAGCAGGCCGATTCAAGTTACAGTCGAAACTCTACAAGATTAAAGGGTCAAATATTGTTTTGCATTGCTTTTTTACCATTACAGCGAACGATGATGAAGATAGAAATTGAATCAATGAAAAAAGGTACATAATCATAAAGAAGTTCATAAGTATTTGATAATGTTTTTATGATTCTTTCAGTACTCTAAATTGCATATGGCGCCGAGTGACGTACATGCATTTTTAAATAGATTGGAGAATTCTCGTCGACATTTTTTTTATAAGCAGTGCTCAGTCTATGTTTGGGGGATACGGCTGTAACTGCCGTATCAACAATGACAATTAAATGGGGCATAAAGAATAGGCTTGAAGCGTTTGGAAGGGCTCTACGACGGCAGATGTTCCATTTTTTTTAACCCAACTGTTTCTGGTAGAAACAGCTGTCATATTGTTAATAAATACAACCGAGAGCGAGTGGGACTCGCGCACCAAGGGATTCGCAAATAAGTGTATAATCGCATTTGTTTTTCGGATTTTTTCTTTTACTTGTTATATGGCATCACTTCGAGCCAAATTTTATGTTTTTAAGTGAACAGGAAGTGCTCATTAGCTGTAAATTCTCTTCCAAGTACCTATCCCAAATTTACTTCCTACCTTGCACCACCACTGGCTAAATTAGCCTCAAAGCTTGGTCTGCTCTATAGATCTAGGCGGTATTTTACACCGGTTCACTACCTACAACTTTCATAAGCCTCAAGTTTGGCCACATATGAAATATTGTTCTCGTTTTTGGGCAGGGGTTCCCCAATACCAACTTCTCAGCTGTAGCCTGCGGTATTTAGAAACCGATGTGTTATTCAAACCTTCAAAAAGATCGTATTTCCATTTAAAAGGCCGGCAATGCATCTGTGCCTCTTCTGACGTTGCAGGTGTAGTGTCCATAGGCTGCGGTAATCGCTTACCATCAGGTAATCCATTTGTTCGATTGCCTCCCGTTCATATAAAAAAGGTGATGACCCAACTTATGGTAAGTGTTACACTTATCATCAGTTTGGCAGTTTGCTTGTTTTGTCAATATATCACATAAAAAAAATTAAATGACTTAACATATTTGTATTTTGATAAGCGTATCTACTTGAAAATTGCTAGTCATGATTCGAATTACACACAGAAATAACTTTATTTTGTTTTGAGCCCTTATCTGCTACATCAGAATCAGAACGAGGTTTTATATCGAACACATTAGGGCATAAAATATAGCTTTTAATTATGCATATGGCAATGATTAAATTCACTATATATAGTGAATTTAATCATTGCCATATGTCATAATTACAAGCTATATTTTATGCCCTAATTTGTCATTGTTATATTAACAATGATTAAAAATACCAAATCTGCTAAAATAGTTTTGTTCAGTTTATTCTAAAATAATAAAATCACATTTAAAAGGACATATCAATGGTGATATTTAAAGATTTAAAGGTTGATTTACAATGGTATGAATTATAAACGTTGCATAATTTGGAAATGCACACCATATGATAAAATTTTCCGAAATATTTATAGAAAATTTTAATTAAATTTAATGCTTCCGCCATCTATATCTATAGTATCATTGAATGGATCATTTCCATATACATTCATTCATAATTATATCAAAATAAATAATTATCTGCCTGTCATCAGATTTTTGTATAATGTTTATAAATGTTCTCTAATAAACTAATATACAACTGTAATAATATATGTTAGGTATAGCCGCAACTCATCGAAATAATAAGTAGGTACATATATATCGAAATAATAATAATAATAACACTTTAATTCCCACAAACTATCCAAACTCATACATACATACATTATAAAGCAACAAATTCTTGTTGCTGCTGTGAACGAATAGCTAAAATAGGGCATCAAAATTCAAGTTCGATATAATATTTTGATACAAGATTTTTATTAAGGTGAACTGTGGTTTCTGATTGTTGAGTAAGAAATAATGTAGACAAATATTTAACTAGTATAATTGAATTATCATTGAAACTTTATGGTGTTTGTAATTTTATGAAATATTTTCAGTTCAGTTTTCTCACAAATTCAAAACATTTTAAGATTTTAATTTTGCGGTTTCCGATTTGATTAAAGTGAGGACTTGCAGTTATTAAAGCGTAAGCGTTATTAGATATTCTTAACCTTTGATTATATACACGTCATAATCAAAGTTCTTAACTTCATCGTATTTAGGTAAATAGTAGGTATATTGTTTGCAATTTCGAAACAAATGTCTATGCAGAATGTTTTGGAATACAACGTATTCCTTCAGAATCGCATATATAAATGCACTCTAATCCCAAACATGGTTAGATTTATCAACGTTTTCTTTGTTTTTATTTTCACAAAATGATTTTTCTTTCTAATTGATATTCAACTCTTTATATACGATTTTAGGTTTAAGATCGTATCTAGGAAATTCGCTTTTTTGAATAGCTTTATGTGCTATTATTATCTCCTTTGCTGTTTTCAGAATTCATTTGTTTGGTAGGTATCAGTTAGACTGATATTAGTATACTTGTACTTATTAATGATATCAATACCATCATTGATAATTATCGATGGATTTATATCATGGCCTCCTACATCAGAATTTACGCCATTGTCATGAAATGGAACAAAAAGTGAACGACCGCGACCTTTCAAGGAATCCACTATCCACCACGCCTGATGCCCGCCCGCATTTGATTGATGGTAGATAGACTACAAAACGGCCTAATTTTACGCCGTGGTTTTTGAACTAGGGGTCAACACCCTTCGCTCTACCATCAGAGCCTACGAGTTACGACCATGGCGTGCCGGCTGCGTACTCACCAGCCTTGGACGGAAGAACATAAGTTTTATAAATTAGTGACAATGGCTTGAGTTATTTCGTGGAAGTGCCAAGGTTGGCGGTTCTGGGAAGTGGCGGCACGCCGCTCGCCGGCAAGTTGGAGCGGAACAACGCGCGGCGAGTTCTCGGTCGCACCGCACACGCCCGCCCCGCGCGCCGCTGTCCTGTTTACTTCGTACGTAGTGCGCGCCTCACGCCGACTCCAGTCTACTTTTGTACACGAAAGAGGATTGTTAATGCTGCGGCGCCTCCTTGGTCGAACTTTCACCTCCGCAACGATATCGTTATCTGTGATAAACTCGCCAACATTGAGTGAAATTGAATGTGCGCGTTCGTAGAAAACGTTTCTGTTACGACACGCGGACAGCCGTCCGTCGGTGACGTTGATTTCTGCAAATTAATTTCTCCAGTGCATTCGGATTCTACGAAACTGTTTATAAAGAGTTTACTGAGAAACGAAACGGCCGTAAAGTGGATTTGAGGAAATATACCAGTAATTATAAGTGGGCTTGTGTGTTTCCGTGTCCAGTTTTAATTCAAATCGTTTACATTGGATCCCAATAATCCCATCAGACCTCCAATGGTGGTTAAACTACCAGGTAAGGAAATAACTTGCTACAACATGACACAAACATGCACAACTTTTATGAAACAATACAGTACGTAATATAAATTGGTAATATAATTTCATTTAAACCCGTTTGAGTAATGATACCGTCTTGTTTATAATCACGGAACTGAATACAGCTAACAAGTGGCGCCTACTGGATCGTAAAACTGCGGTCAAAAGTTCTTGTAGGTATTCGGGTCAGGACATTTTATTACTGATAACAATCGACATCTTATAAGATATGACGTCAGTCTCAATTCAAAAACAACTGGCTATGTGTGTCGACGTCAGCCACTAGTTTTGTAATGATGCTAATTAATTTATCATGCGAGATAAAATTATAAAATAGTCTATATATTGTGTCTTAACATAAAAAATATGTTTTATTATTAATGCTCATGTTCGTATGTAACTGTATCGTATGTTAATGCAATATATACATCATAACATGATTATTTCTTGTAAAGTTATAATGCGCTTATCTTAGGGTATGTAATACCGATATTTACGTAATAGCGTTCTCAAAAACAGCTGTTCACATGTTTACGAAATTTTTATTTTTTTGTTAATGGTTTATTGGCAATGGATACAGAGTCCTTAAGCCTAACGAAATTTTTATATAATTCAGGGTTGCCAGTAGATAAATCTCAGCTATACGATTTTGTGTCGCTGATTTTACGATAGGTACCTATTTTATCATTACATTATACAACTTCATCGACATTTTTTAAATCCATTTTTCTTTGTTAATTAATACCTAACAGCGTTTTAGTATAGTTTTATACTGGTTTACTTTTACTTTTGGTTGGTTACAATTGGTTTTAGTTTTTAAAACTGATAAGATTTTAGCAAAAAAAGTGTTACACAATAAGTAATCATAGAAATTGTCACATTTGACAGTCATAGATAATTTTAAATAAAAACTTCTTAAACTAACCAAAACCATCAGAAATTATTATCTGTGTTATGATATGTACTTGTATTATTACAAGAACACAACGTTTCATTGCATGTACTAATTTCCAATTATTACGATCTGGGAGCCCTGACTGTGAATACCTAATGGTAAAATAAATTTGTAAAACTCATAACATGTCACTTATTTAAAAACACTGTTGGATTACCTATTTGTGTGGTTATGGTGGCATATGATTATGTCTTGTTATGACATTACAAAAACTACTAAAATTAAACACGCAAAATACGAACTGGTATTTTATATACAAACAAAATATACGTACCTATAAATAATTAAATTTATTAAACTGTCGTGAATCTCAATCATTAGAGCATAGTAGGTGCCATATACTCTTATTTAGCAATGAACAGCTGTAGTGCAATAGCGTTAGTTTTCGTAGTGTGAAAGTAGGTATAACTTGACGTGTTTAATTTGATAAAAATTCATAGCAGCATTTTAATTTCTTTTAAAAAGGCGGTTAAAAACTATTTTGTTGTTTCATAAATTATATCGTACCACTCACAATGCACAAGTAGGTATATTGCATATTTTATTTAAAAAAAATATATGAACTGAACTTTTTATCAGAAATTCACGTTTACCAAACACAATAGCTCTGTCACCAGTTTCGCAGCTACTGGTGGTCACACCCGGCCAATTACAATGGCTCACTCGCCACGGTTATTGACTAGCAATTACACATTGTTCCATTTTTACCAGGAACATCAGAAGTGTGCGTTGTACAGGGAACTTCTATGAAGATAGGGGCCAATGTTAATTTATCGGCCAATAATAACTAAGGACTAATTAACTAATGTTCATTTGGTATACTTTTATAAAGCAATCTCTACTAAATATAGTTTATAAATAATATAAATTCGTATCTATTTGAAACCTCAATTTATCACAAACACCGCGCCATTTGTTTTCGCGGTAGTCATATGCAACATAAGTGTTATGGGAAATAATTGGCGCATGTAGGCGGAAGTGATCGTAATGGACTTCTATTTTGTAAGATACATAATACAGTCATTATGTTCATACCTACCTACTTCGCTAATTGCTCTGAATAGTACTAAACGATTAATAGTTACCATAATATTAAGTCACACTGATTAAGTCCAGAAATATTGAATGCGCTCTCGGGGATAAGGAAAACGAGATTTCGTAATTAGCATTCTCGAAATGATAAATAAATAAATTATCAGGATTGTTCGATACGTTAATGTTCCAAAATATTTTTTTAACAATTGCATTACTTCAAACATCTTGCATAACTCACCAGGAGACATCATATTGAATCAAACATTTCAAATTACATTCTATTCGCCATACTTATGTTTCTAAACTGCGTGAAATTATTTAGTGCCATCGTCTTCTTTTATCTGGATCGTATGTGAAACTTGACTGATCGTATTTGATTCATCCATCCATTAATAATTAAATTAATAATAAGGATGGATGAATTAATCAATTATAAGGATGGAGGCAAGAAAGTTGTCATAAAGTTATAAGTAAAAATTCAGATGAAAAAAATAGCAGGTACTTTTTGAGTTTATTTTTAGTTTGAAATAATCTTTGATAAACTTTAGGGTTAAAAATATAAAAGAATTAATATTTAATGTAAAAATGTATGAAACTTTTAGTACGAGCTATAAAAAGACAACTCCTTAGTTAACACTTTAAAAGTCAGTAAATTTGAGATATTCTTGCGGAATGACAAGGCTTTTGCCGATCGACAAACATATGAATCTCGTAGGTGACGTATAAACTTAGATTTTACTTAATTTAGGTTTTAAACTGAATCATGATTTATGATAATGATAAGGTAATTATGCTTATATCAATATTGAGGTTGTTAACTAAGTATACGCGAGTGTCAAAATAAGTTATATACATATATGTGTACCTTCTTTACTTGGATAATACCACATGTAAATGTCCGTAAACAAAATTCAATAATGCTACATTTTGAGATATAATTTTTATGGAGATTTCAATCGATTTCGCTTATTTCATACTAACGTTTTCCTTATAAAAATAATAAAGAGAGCAAACTTTATGAACTTTTTTATACACGCAACAATAGATATAAGATATAGAAACTAAATAATAACACAGTTTTCAAGGCAAAAAAATAGTCAGTAATGTACAAAATTATGTTTTTTTTTTTCATTTAAAATTAATAAAGCAAAACTTGCAGTTTAGGGTTAAAGAGTAATGCAGAAGTATATTTTTTGCATGGCGTTAAAATTGTTAAAATAAAGTTTTAAATACGAGCAGAATACAGCAATTTCATAGTAATATTATTATTTATAACCTATTATTATGTCAATGGAAAATAATTTTTATACATGATTTGTTCTAGAATGTACGCTTCTTATAGAAGCAACATTGAAACATTTGTTAATGACAGCTGCGGGAGGTACATACATATCATTTACAGTGAAATGAAGTTGAAAGATCGATAGCTCGATTCTTGGAACCTCCATCAATCCAGCGCAATTCTAAATAACGGCTGACTCTCGTGCACGTGAATTTGCGTAGTAGGCAAATATATTAGGTAGGTATATATATTTTTCGTATTTGTAATAAGATAATAAAATTTACGATATAGTGATTATGTACCTTAAATCTAATTGTAGATAACGTTGAAATGGTTATTGATAACGAAACTAGTCCAGTTTCTTTTGAAAGAGGAAACATACACCTTAATATAAGCACAGAAATGCTTACGATGTAAATTGCGTCTAATTTGCAAGTGTAATATCTTTAACAGTCTTATAAATGACAGCGTATTAGCAACGTAAATATCAAAACGAGATAAAATCTTTGTAGATATCTAATGCGTATAGAATTACTTATGCGGATTTCTTCTTATTATTAGACTTGTATGAAATCGTTTTATCCATTATGCGTAGTTAACATAAAGCGTTTGTAAATGAAATTCTTTCCGCAGAACTGACTATTAATATGCCGTTCGGAGATTGTTTAACATACGAAAGCAAAGAACGTACTACTAGGAAAATTGTACATTCACTCGAAACACTAGTCGAACGGAAAAAGGTGGGATGGTTACGCGGGCGCAGGTATACATGTTCTCAGAAAGCCGCGGTCGTTTTTGCTCCTTTTTCGATTCGAGCTTACCGAGAATCCGATGGGCCGTTGGCGGCCCTACTCGGAACTCATAATTAATCCTTGGAAGCCTTCAACCCAAGGGATGTTATGAGAAATCACCAGCTATCTTATGACTATGTTCTTATATTTTTTTCATTGTTCAGTCTTGGAAATTGTATGGATTAATTTGATAAAATTCGAATGAAAATGATTCAATGAAACAATATTAATTGCCAAGTTTTTAATTTGTTCCAATAAAACTCTTACCGAACAGCAGTACAATACTTTAATGATATATAAATCTAGGTTTGAAGAAGCGCTATAAAATAGAAACTATTTCCTTGAGTTACGTTACTGAGCTTCATACTTAGTAGATATACTCGTATTTTCTATTATGTTTAGCACTTCCCGCACTATTATATATATTTTAATGCTTTCTTATTATACATATACATTTTAATTTATACCAGATAACCTTATATGGTAAAAATGCTATCTTATATATGGCTAGCAATAAGGTCGCTTTTTGTGTATTTGTTTCTAGTTTAGTTAACTTAATTGCTCTTCGTGCAATAAAGTATTCATTGAAACAAACACAACATTCCGCAATTAAAATCGAGCGACAGAATCGATTTGACAACCGCATTCCTTTTTAACTGATATTGGTTCAACATTTCAATAATATTCCATAAGTTATTGTTTATTTAAAACGTATGCCAGTCCTCTATGTGACATGAGGATTGGCAATATTAAAACAGTGCAGCAAAATTTGTAATATTTAACGAGCATTTGCGTTTACTGTCCCGACCTATAGCTGCGGTGAGGAAAACAGAACAAAAACTCAACCGTCTGCGTTGCTTTCCCAGAAGAGCCTAGTTTAAATTTCAATGGAAGGCTACTGCGAACCTGCTTGGTGAAACTAACGAACTGATTGAAACACTGCCTTTGATCTGGCGCTACACATTGGAATTCTAACTTTACACACACCGGCCTGAGTTCACAATCCAATGCACACTAAACCATCGAATTTAAGCATATCGATACTTTTTTTATTACTTTTTTAATAGCTGCTGTATATGTGGTCGGGAAAATATGCGCGCTTATTGCACGTACATACTTCTCTTTGTGCAAGGATAATTTATAGTTCACGTTGCACCGGAAAGAGCCAAGCTGCCAAGCGCCAGTTGGCACGAATTCTGTGTACACGAATGCTTTTCAAAATAAGACATTTAGTGCTTGTTTATTCAGAATAATATTTAGTAGGCGAATCCTGCCTGAAGTTAAGTTTGAAGAGAATGCCGGATCTGAATATTTGGAACTACGAGACGACTTATTCAAAGTAAATGACAATAATTGATTAGAACTAGTTATCCATTTGCGTTTGAAATAAACAAAGGTTTTGTCAGAACTAATATTGCTAGTAACATTGAAAACTCATTAGCAAGCCACGACGGTAATCAGTTTTGAGAAATATTTATCTCTCGTTTAACAGAAATGTTAGCAGCGGCTGTTCCAGAAAACGATTGATTGATTTTTGATCCGCTATTGTAATTTGTATTGTGAAATAATAATAATGATATTTATTGTGTAACTGTGGTTTATACAATATTGTGGGTGTAATTATCCTAAAGAAGTCTCACAGTTTATCTAAATATGCATATAATATTTTAAAATCTTAATTACTACATTAGTCAAAAGAACTTTGCTGTAAAATACTATATATATAGCTATTTCATTGGCATTTAACAATTTCTTTTTTTATAAGTATATTATAACGATATTTTATTGTGATATAAATATAATATACATGTAAAGAAAATACATATATCATTTTCTTTAATTTGAAGTTTCCCGCACATCAAACGTCATCGAACGTGGCATGACAAATAGATAAAGTTTGAGCTATGGAAAAAGATAACCTATACGCTTATGCATCTCGTTGTTGTTATTAAGAGAAGAATGTATTAATTCTACTGTTAAAGTGTTTTAGTTGTGGTTTAGGAACAGACATTGTTAGATATAATATTAAAAGATAATATTAAAAATCCGAAATCGTTAGGATTACGGATTTCTCTAATAAATTATTTCTAAGCCTCATAAAAGTTTGCTGTTCTTTTTTTTAAATACATACTACCGGACCCGACAGACTTCGTCCTGTCAAAAAGATTTATAAAGCGGCAGTTTTTTGTTCCTACTTATTTTATAGATAAGAAATTTTTTCCTGAATTTTCTTTGCTATAAACCTCACGGAGCCCGAGACCTTTCCAACGAATGCAAAACCGTGGAAATCGGTTCGTGCGTTCTGGAGTTATAGCGTCAGGAAGGAAAACCCGACTTATTTTTATATAGTAGATTTCAAAGAACACAAACACATTTTATTACATTTCTTTTAATATATGAAGTATTTTATATTAGTATATACGTGTAAATAATATTATTCACAACTTTATTTATACATATTCGCTTATAAATTAAATTAGGTACCTTGACCAAGTTTTGGTAATAGCGTTTCCCAAGTTCAATACTCGTTGCTGTATCGTCAAAAGTTATAATCACATAATAAAAGTACCTACTTCTAGAATATTTTTGGAGCGAATGAATTCATAGAATTCTTAATAAATAGAATAATAAAGTTACCAACATCCGATTCCGTCACCTCATCTTATGCCTAAAGAAAATATTTTCTCGACACATTCTGTTTACGTGAAGCGTCATCACAATTTTTTCGAATGCCTTCACGTTCTCCAAATACCAAATGAAATAAAACCTTCTATCATTAATGTCCACAAGACATCGTGCACATAATAAACACAAAATAATTACAAACCTATATATATAGCTTCTATAATGTAGCTATTCTGAATAGGTTTTCATGTTGCTGAAAATAACAAAGGCTCTGAGGGCTTATAGGATGTTTCTACATCGTAATGATTTTTATTTTACGCCAGTATTATGAAAATGAAGGAATTATTGTCAATACTTAAAAGTAAACGTGCCGTGAAATGAAAAAAATTTGTATTTATAATTTAAATATATTCCGAATTTTTTGTATATTGTCTCGTTTATGATTTAAGCCTACTAAGCTAAGATTATCATCTTAGCTTAATTTTTTGCTTGCAGAGATGAATTGTCCAAAGGATTATGGACTTTTTATATTTTGTAAACTACTCAGCTTTTTCATATGCGCGTACCTACTTCTTCGTTACGATTTTTTCATTGATATATATGTGCTCAATATTTTCACAGTTTCCAAACGTTTTAATAAATTTCATTACTTCAAATTTAATTATAAATCTATTAGGTTATCTATATAGTATTTTCTTCAATTGCTTTATCAATTTAATCAACAATAAAATTATTTGTATTAACTAATGCCATAAGTATACAAAAACCCAGCTCATAAACTATTTGCGGTTATTTTAGGTAGACATGAGTAACTCAGGTCTGAACCGGTTCAATGATTCAGCTCACTCAGATTGACCTGTTGAGCTGCAGATCACCAACAAAACAAACAGCTCACAGATCAGTCGGACGGCTCACGTTATCTATGCGTCGCATACGTCACGAGTATAAGTTGGAGTCTTTAGACATCCATCTTTGTTTTACGCTGTACATCTAAACTTAATAAATAAAATAGAAGCGAAACAAGCATAAACCTGCCTGTTTTGCGCGGAACGGTTCGCGCGAGCTGCGTCGCATTGTGATTGGTTCACGCTCAAACAGGTCTATGAACTGAATCTATTTATGAGCCGCGCGCGTAGCTCGCGGAACCTATGACTCGCGCCCGAACCGTCCATAGAAACGATTCGATTAAGGTACTAAGTGAGCTGATCTGTGAGCCGGTTCACAGCTCCGGCTCAGGTACATGAACCGTGACCTGATCTGCAGCTCAAAAATTTTTGTTGAGTTACCCATGCCTAATTTTAGGACGCACGGGTTGAACCCTGCGTTAGTGAGAACAACGAAGGCGATCTATTAGGTCATCCAGCTTTGCAGGAATGTCCACTTTCGAAGCACTTGTCTTTAGTTTGGCACGTACAAGTCACCTCGCAAGGAAACGGATTTATTAGACACAGATTTTTATTCTTTACTTGATAATGTTAAATATTTCACATTATCAAACCACAAATAAATTGCTTTATGAACCTTGAAGTTCAAACTTGTTCCGATCAGTTTTGGAATTAACATGATCAACTTTGAAAGACTAACTTCGTGTGATCTCATCTGTTACAAACTTATTTGTTGGTATTTCGAGCAATATAACAATTTATAACTTTGTTATCTGTTTATTTGAACATCATTAATATTTTTGTCTCTATATAGATAGGGATTTGTGTCACAAAAATGTATAATGGTTAATATACAATATACTAGCGGACCCGACAGACTTCGCGTCATGTCAAAAAGATTTGTAAAATGGCAATTTTTTGTTGCTACGTATTTTATAGGTAAGGAAATTTTTCCTGAATTTTCTTTGCTATAAACCTCACGGAGCCCGAAACCTTTCCAACGAATGCAAAACCGTGGAAATCGGTTCGTGCGTTCTGGAGTTATAGCGTCAGGAAGGAAAACCAGACTTATTTTACATAGTAGATTATACATTCTGTAAGAAGTCCTTCGTTCTGCCTCTGATGTTCCTCTCACCACTCTGATACGATCATCTTCTTTTTTTCGTTTAATCCTTTCTATTATAGAATTAAGCAGGCTTAGTTTTAAAAATAAATTCCGCAAGCTTTTCTTCGAGGGAAATCTTAGACTGTAAAATCATTTATTAAGTCTCGGCTGTTACAAGCACTTGTGAATGTCGAAAAGCTACGCCATCGGTTCGCAAATCTACGGCGGGAGACCTTGTACTGAGAAGAACCGGCATGAACTCAGCAAGGGCTTTTTTTTCCCTGTATTAAATAGATACAGAGTCGTCAATTTGAAAATGACTTCAATATTGATAATTAATGAAGTCACTTTCCATTACATAATATAATTAATAAAAATATAATTTGAAAACATGCATATATTAGGAATGCCGTGTCATATAATAGTGTATATATATAGGTTTTGTGTGTAAGTATTAACATATGTTTTTAATGTCTTTTGGTATATCTACCTTTTTGTACCTCTGCATCATCTGAATGGTAGAAAATGTCTAAGACATTAAATCCGCCTTGTACACCAATATATATAGCGCATAAAAATTAAGTAAACTAATAAATCGAATGAAAAGAAGATGCGACTATATCAGCGGAAGAAAGTTTTTAACGATAGAACCTGTTTATCTGCACAGAGTTGGAAACCCCTTTCACTCGAAGCAACTGGTTTAAGATAAAAATAGTCACTCTCGTCTACAGATTACACAACGCCGATTGACTGACCATAAATTGGAGCCCTTTATCTGGCAACAAATAACGGGATGCGTCTATTTTAGAAATCGTATCGGGTCGACGTTCCACGAAAGCAGCAAACGTGCGACCGGCCAGAGTTTCTCGGAATGCCCGAAGGTTGCTCAGTTCTACATTGAATCATTGTTGCCAAAGAGTTATGCATGTCATGTTGGTGCGAATGCACTTTATTTATTGATTGCGAAACAAACAACATTATAAAAAGATATAAATAGTTACAAAGATACAATAAATAATACACAAAGCTATACTAACGCCAAATTAGACATTGATCAACATTCATTATTATTTTATGTATGTGGAAGAAGGAAATATTTATAATATTACATATACATTATAATATTTACAATACGAAATATTATATGACCTCCATAGCCAAATGGATAGTACACCGGTTTCTAGGTGTTGCTATCTCTAAGGTCCCGGGTTCGTATCCCGGTGGGGGCAGATGTTTTTGTTGTGAATACCAGCATCTGTACTGTACCTTAGTCATGGTTATTAATATATATTTCTATAAAAAAATATTTATATATGTATAATACATGTATGTTTTACAAAGCTTAGTTTGGGCTAGGCTAATTGGTGTAAGTGTAGTAAATATTAAAAAAAAAATCGGACAGTGTATTGTATCTAGGCATTTAGTTAACAATCGCGTATGATTGATAACAATAACAAAAAAACATCGTAAATTGGACCGTTATCTAGGATTATAATTTTGCCAACACTACAAACATGCATGCAAATATAAATGAATGTTTGAATTTGGAATTTAAAAAGAGAAATAATGCTAACGGGTAAAATAACAGGTCAGTATGTTTGTTTTATAAAGCTATGAAGAAAAATCTCTTTATATAATTTTATATAGTGTTATGTATAATGTGATTAAATTTCGTATAATTACAGACACTAAAACATATACTCAATATTTATCTACAGCCTTGCATTATTCTATGTGTAAACTTGAAACGTAATTATGAGATGTTAATTTACTTTCAAGTTGGATAAATCTCTCGTTATTTACTATAATTATTATTATTTCGCGTTATTTACTATAATTATTAGTGTCCGACCGAAGGTCTATTTTTGGCCGAAACCGAAGCCGATTAATTGGCAATCGCCACAACCTTCGGCCGAAGCCGAAGGTTTATAAGCTCTTAGTAATTTTGTAATTACTACAAATGATGCGGAGGGATGAAAGTCATGTCACAAAGCGAATGTTGAATATGAAAGTGGTGGGATACACGGGCAGAGGAAGGCCGAATAAAAGATGGATCGATTGTGTGAAGAATGATATAAGAATGAAAGGAGTAAGCATGGAAATGACGGCTGATAGAGAGGAATGGAAGGAAAAGATCTACTGCGCCGACCCCAGATAATGGGAAATGGGCAAGAGGATGATGGATGATGATGACTATAAATACGTACTTACGAACTTGTCTTGACGTGCATACAATGTGATATAGATCAACAGTGACTCCCCGTGGCCCCTGCAAACACGACAGGTCCGTCGCGTTTTTTTTTTTTCCTCAGGAGAGGAGGCTGAGAATCCATCATGGATACCAACGCAACAGGCAAGCAGGGATGCGTTGATTATGTCGGACTCCTGGTGAATCGAGGTGGGTCGACCCACCAGACCTACCGACTAAACTCAGCCTAAGCCTTTGGTCCTAATGACCCTACTGGCTTTATTGACGAGGGCCGCACCTCAGGAGAAGTACGGTTAGCACTGCCCCATGGGGAGGGCATAAGCGCTAGAAGTAGGCACGGTTCACCAAAGTGGGACCGGCCAGTATTGACGGAACCTACACGTGGCTAAGCAGAAGGCTGCCGAATAGGGGAGACAAAGGAGGCGACGGCTCAGACGCCGCCGCTTGCAGGTCTAGAAGGTCCTGCGTTAATTGATTGGGGGGGTCGCTTAGGACATGTCGTGGTCTACGTGTCCTCTGCCAATATGGACTGATGGTCCGTCGCGCTCTCACCCAGTCTTTTGTAACAGTCCGTTCAATCTCGACGGTTGTTCGGACCTTCGGCGAAACCTTCTGCTTTGGCCGGGTTTTGGGCCGAAGCCGAAGGTTTCGCCGAAGGTGGTGTTTTTGGCCGAAAGTGGCCGAAGCCGAAGCCGAAGCTTCGGTCGGACACTAATAATTATATATATTATATATTAACTATAATCCTACTAATATTATAAATTATAAATGTGAAAGTTTGTATAGATGGATGTTTGTTACTATTTCACGTAAAAACTACTGAACAGATTTTAATGAAACTTTACAATAATGTAGATTATATACATCAAAATAACACAGGATACAATTTATAAAGATATAAGCCACGCTAATATAAGCTACTCGGAATACTAATTCTCAAAGATCTACGGATAAATATTTTTTTATTGTACATATAATTTATATATAATACTTTATTGTACAATAAAAAAATGAAAATTGTAGTTATTTATAGTGTACAAGGGCGGACTTATCTCTAAAAGCGATCTCTTCCAGCCAACCCAAATAGTGGTGCAAGACGTTAAAATTGCAGTATATATATATATATATATATATATATATATATATATATTTATATAATTTAATACAATTAATTAGACAGATAGTACTCTTTCAGAAGACATTTGAAAGATGTAAGGGATGGTCTCTCACGAATGGAAGCGGGCAAACTATTCCACAGCTTGGCAGCACGAACGGAAAAGGATTTTTGAAAAAATACGGAATTGGACTTAGGAATTTCAAGGACATTTTTAGTAACACAGGATCGCTTGGGGCGGGAGCTTTCGACACAAAATTTAAAACGTAAAATTAATAATAGATGCAAGGTAGTTTCAATAAGATTTTCGTAAGAATTTAACGTTAATAAAAGCTTTCAACATGTGTATTAAGCTCAATTTCCAATATCAAAATATTATCCGGCGCGTCACGATTTTCGAGAAAGCTTATCGCTCATCTTCCGACTTTCCACTCGCCGAGGTCATTAAGGAGCTGCATTTGCTTGTACTGTCATGGAGTGCCAGATGTAAATCAGTCGCTGGCGCCTTTCGCCGTAACAACGATGTCAAAGGCTGAATGGAGATAAGAATAATACGTGGTCAAATTAACAATTTGTGTGCCCATATTCGATGTAGGTACGCTTGAATGAGGCGGAAGAGATGTTTGGACTACAGGTACAAGAACCGTTTCTAACGGTAAATATTCGAAGCGGACATCCACATGTGTTTCGTCAGTTTCATCGCACGATTTATATATTAAGCAGTGCTAAAGATGAAATATTTTGAGCGTATTTCAAAAATAGCCACCGGATCTCTTCTGGGAAACTTACTGCTGTAGCTAAAGTTGCAGCAATAACTTATTAACTTCTCTTAATTTAATACTGTTTGTAATTTACACTTTGACTGATGCCGAGAAATTGGAAACGAAACATTTTCTCTAAAATTAATTACGATGACATTTAGAGTCACTTAAGGAATTTTCCATTAATTTGATACAAATTAATTACATAACGACAGATGAAAAATAATGAAACGAAAACATTTTTATATTTTATATCACCAGTAGACAGATACGTTGTAAAGATGATGAATGATGCACAAGTAAATGTTTTAGTTCCTTGTATAACTAAAAAAAATAACGTAAATTAAAGTAACTCATTATACACGAAGTAATTTTGTTTATATTTGCGGTTATATTATGATCCTTTGCTCCAATGAGATATTTTTGAAAAATCTCTGAACGTATGTAATTACAAATATGAGCTTAATTCTCGATTCTCAATCCTTTCAATATACATATTACAATTAAACATATAAACTAATACTTTTTGATATGTAAATAGATGTAATTGTATTATTTTAAGATTTTGCAGAGGTGTTAAATAATTGCAAGTTTAGATTTTCTTGTCTGTTCTTCTCGAGAAGGCTCTCCCAGTATCCGAACAGGTTATACAGTATTATCTTTTACTAGCTTTCTGCCCGCGGCGGCCCGTGGGTTTCGGGATTGGGTCTATAGAGGGTTAAGGGTCATAGCTTTTGCCCACGACTACATATGCGCGGAAGTCGGTTTATGGCGCGAAGGTTTTATCGCGCTTCCCGTGGGACTATCCGTTTTTCCGAGATAAAAAATACCGCAAAACCTTGCTCAAGAATCACTCTATGTATTGATGAAAACCGCATGAAAATCTGTGCAGTAGCCTTTAATGCGCATCCCGTGGGATCTGTCGATTTTTCCGGGATAAAAAGTAGCCTATGTTACTCGGGGATAATGTGGCTTTCCAAAGGTGAAAGAATTTTTGAAATCGGTCCAGTAGTTTCGGAGCCTATTCATTACAAACAAACAAACAAACAAATCTTTCCTCTTTATAATATTAGTATAGATATATCCACGTCATGTCATTATAATGTTATATTTCTTTGGCATCAATAAGTGCGTGTAAATGCCTAAGTTGAATAAAGATTAATAGATTTGATTAGATTTTGACAAATTTTAATGACTTTGATAGCATAAAACTGCAAAAAATACTTTTTGGGTAAATATGAAACTTTATGTTATTATGGCGTTCTATTTTGTTCCTTAAAATTGAAAACAGTCTACGAAATAATATTGTTTATGCACAGTGATCTATTGCTACAGTATTTATAAAAGTGAAATGAAATATAAAATGGAGAGTGGAGCTTAAATTTCCACAATGTTTATGGAACTTCGAATCATTTAGTCGAAGGTCTGCTCTGCACATTGTTGCAAGATAAACTTTGGGCTAGGCTAGTTGGTTTTTTATGAAGGATCTATGCTGAAGCCGTAGATGGCTATGTTCAGCTTTACCGTGAGTGGAAGGCGCACGAACGGAAGGTTCAGCACCTTGCCTGCTAGCGACTCCGGCGTCGTTCCGGGGTCGTTAGGGTCGGGTCAAAAAGAGTCGACGCAAGTTGAGCGCGCCTCTAGTGGCTGGGAAGCTCAAAATCGCCGTGTAGTTGAGGGTGAGAATCTACCCGGGACGTGACGGTACCGGGTATATGTTTGACGGGCAGGCTAATTGGTGTGAGTGTAAGAAACAATTTATTCATTATTTATTTATACCTTTCATTACAGTATCTTATTTTCAATATACTTATAATGTGGACAAGATACTTTGTATAGCAACATAACAAAGTAAGCGATGTACAACTGTTTGTTCCATGTTTCGTTGTGTGTACAAACAGAATTTTTTTATCATTGATAATAACGATAAACACGCAGAAAACAGAGACGTTTGAACAGATGCAGAAAAATGAATAGGCATTATTTAAAATGAACCAGTTGGCGCTAGTATTTTAATGATTTCGTCAAATTGGGTTATTGCGTTGTATTTTACTTTATAATCTCACCTTTATTACCTCACTAGTTTTCCGCTTGCTACGTAGTCCGCCTTACATTGGATTCCTGGTCTTAAACTATCCCAATTTCGTTTACGGCATTAGGGCTATAATAGCTATTTCTCGCGCCATTATGATTGCTTAGTAAAATTATCCTTATAATGGTAGGGATAATTTAATTTTTATCCCAATCAGTTCAGTATTTTCATGGTTACTTCAATACAAATAAGCAATCAATTTTCTCATTATTGGTATAGATTACATGTTATTTGATCCATTTCGGTTTCTTTCGGAAGATTTTAGGCTTCGTGAGTTTTTTTGAAACGTTATTATTGGTCCAGGAGCCGGTATGTACTAGTGTTGTAACGGAGGCCTTCTTAACGGAGGCGGAGGCGGATGCGAAGGCGATGAGTTTCACTTCCGCGGATGCGGAGGTTAGCGGAGGCGGAGGCGAAGGTGAAAGATCATCGTCTAATTTGAATCTGTTTTCTTTATTATATCCGTCAATTAAAATTTTTCATATCATGAGGTTACTATTGCTGTCGTCATTTTCAGTTTCCTCTTCACTGTCACTGCGATTTGTCAATATGTCAGCCAGATTCGAATGCACGCTTTGTGTTGGTGAAAATATCTGGAAGCTTGTACTGCCTGGTTCATCATGTATTTGGATTTGTTCTACTCCAGCTTTTTTGGCAGCACGATTCGTGACCATTTAGCGCGCTGCGCGCGACGCTCACGCGGTGTTACTCTATGATAAGGTAAATAAAACTCCGTTACAACTCCGCAAAAATTGTGCGGAGGCGGAAGCGGAGGCGAAAGTACGATTTCTTGCGGAACTTCCGCAGTAACGGAGGCGGAGGCGAAGTTCCGTTACAACCCTATATGTACGGTAAACATTTTTTAAATATTTTTTTTTAACATTGTTTTGGCAATAGGAATCCACGCACGAGCTTAATTTATTCCTATACTTATATACTATTTATTTAAATGAATATTTTTTGATTCGCTATGGCGGGACTTTCAGTGTTATAGACTCCCCGCCTTTATTATTTTATGATCACTACTAGCTGGTGCCCGCGACTTCGATTAGTATTTCGAGTAGCTTTATATTAACGTAGCGATACCTTTATAAATTGTCGCCTATGTGTTATTCAGATCTATAAGCTATATTATTGTGAAGTTTAATTTTTTTACGTGGAAGTGAAACAAACATTCATTCATACAAACTTTCGCGTTTGTAATATGTGTAGGGATAATGAAGTTTTGTATTCCCAGTGCGCAACAAAAATTATATATAGATAGATAGATGAAACGTTTATTCGGGCAAAAACACACTAAACACAATGTATACACATAAATAAATAAAAAATTGGTTGTCTGTAGAACTCCGTCTACTGCCGATATTTGAACGTGACAACGTCTATTACAACGTTGCGTGGACTCCGTGTGGCGTCAGATTCGGCCGTGAGGCCGATGGGTTCAGATGGGTAGCACTATTGATTATAATATGAGCACTATTCATAGAGCATGTTTGGTAACAACATTATTTATAATATTGTATTATTTTTATATGTGTATGTAAACATACATACGACTTTAATCGTATTAAGTATGATTGTATCTTAATTTTGTACTATTATATTATATTATTAAAATTGAAAAGAGGAGATAAAAAATAGACCTTTAGAGTTTGTACAGGTGTAGAGACAATATCTTTTTTTTCCTTATTCGTACGTACGCACAAGGTTTTTGTTTCTTTTTTGTTTTGTTTTGCTTTTCTTTTTTTGTTTTGTTTGTTTTGACGTGCCTTTTTTTTTTTTTGTTCCCCTGACGAAAATGCATTAAATTGCATACCCCGGCTGTGACGAGCCGGGGTTATGTGGGGCTCTCCTCCCCAGAAGGGGGAGGCCTACCCACTAAAAACCTCAGGGATGGCCTTCCTCAGGCATGTAGGGAGCCCCCGGGAACAGCAAGCCACCTCCGGGAACCCCCAGCCTCCGCTCCCCTGCCTAGAGGGGAGCCCTCCTCGGGGGAGGCTACTACCTCCCCCGGTCTCCTCCACCGACGACGCCCCCCGGCCACGGAAGGGGCGTGGTCCATCCCGGGTCGCCGTAGCAGTCGCGACTTCCTCGCGCCCGCCGGCGACCCGCGGCGCCGCAGCTGTGCTACCGAGCCCGGCGCCGCCTTCTTCGAGCGGGATCGGCCATCTCCCGACCCCGCTCGGCGGCCTCCTTCTGGAGCATCACTGCTTCACAGAAGGAGGCCACAGCCCTCCAACCTCCCTCGTCCGCCAGCATTGCCGCAATCAATGCCGGCGGAGACAGATCTCGCCCGATCTCTGCGACCAAGACTCGGCGCTCGGAGGCCCACGCGGGGCACTCCGCCAGCGTGTGCTGGGCCGAGTCGAGGTCGGATGCGCAGTGGTGACAATGTGTCGATCCCTCCCGTCCTATTCGACACAGATACTCACCGAAGCAGCCGTGCCCGGTGAGTATCTGAGTCAATCGGTAGGTGACCTCCTCCTTCCCGTGGAGCCAAGCTTCGAGGTGCGGGAGTACGGCACCGACGGCCCGCTGGCGCGCGCAGATCCGTAATTCGAGCTGCGCACGCCAGGCCGCCACAATCCGTCGGTGCCACTCCCGCTTAGGCACTTCGCGCGCGGGTTCCAGGGCGCTCCCCCCATCGCCCCCCCTTGTTTTGACGTGCCTGTAAAGGTCTATGTTGAATAAAGATTATTTTGATTTGATTATTAGCATTTGTGCCTTAGTCATGACTGTTATATATTTTTCATATAAAAAAATATATGTATATTTCATATAAAAAAATATATCCGTTACCTTAGCTCCTCTGACACACACTTTTTCGTGCTTACTTTGAGCATAGTTTATTGGTGTGAGTCTTAAAAAAGTTTTCTCAATACTTATATTTTTATGTAGTTATGTTGTATATATTAATTAATATTTTTCTTATGTGTATATATAGTACTACTTATGTTGGATCAAAATACATTTTACAGTTTACAAAATACAGTTGAGGCAATTCACAGTAATAACTTTGCTTTGATATTTCTGACTACAAACAGATTGCAGAATGCTAGCCCTTAATATTTTAAAATCCTCTAACGTATTTTAAATACTAATAATATAACTGTCATTGCTATTAATATTACTAGAAAAATAGAATTTATGAAAATGAAATTAATCAAGTACTAGATGTATATTTTAGATTTGTACAAATAAAATATTATAAAATACATACATGATTCATAACATAAGTCATAATCACTTTAGAACTTTCGAGAATAGACTGCGTCACGATTCGTCGGTCAGACTCTATGAACTTTTGACAACCGGTTGACAGTAAAAGTGACAATAAAATTTTCGAAAAAAGACCGCGTCGCGATTTGTTTGTCAAACTCTAGATTGTAACAAAAATATTGTACTTATTACGAGAAATAAATGAACTAATCA
This sequence comes from Scirpophaga incertulas, assembly GCA_036419045.1. Taxonomy (NCBI): domain Eukaryota; kingdom Metazoa; phylum Arthropoda; class Insecta; order Lepidoptera; family Crambidae; genus Scirpophaga; species Scirpophaga incertulas. The sequence goes on along the minus strand of CM071632.1, from coordinate 27,719,452 downwards.
CCTGACAATTTGATACTGAATAGTTATTCTCGGAGCAAAATGTCACTATAATTTGAATTCCTGCTAATAAATCTAATATGACTCCTTAATGTCAATGAGTTGTTCACTAAAGGTTACGGAGGATACTGTCACAGCAGACTGGGCAGATTAACCGGGGCCCGGGAACCAGACACGTCATTAAACTCTCCAGTTCGAAAAACGTTTCGTTATGCATAATTGCTGTAAACAAGCACACAGATAATTATGCTTAATTACATTATGTAATTATTTGGAATACGTACAAACAAAGTCGTTTTAGTTACATCACTGGTTACGAGCGATTGAATCGATTTAATTGATCAACTATAATATATGTTAAATTCGTCTTGGTCAAATAGGGTTGCCATATATAAAATTTTTATGATAGACATATTGCTTTAGATGTAGAAATATAAAACCTCCTGTTTACTAAGTTTGTATAAAAAAGGTACTTCTAAAAAAAAACTCGACAATACTGTATGGAATGGAAAATTAGTCTTGGATGATTCTGGCTACTAAAATGTTTTTGTATTTGTATTATTGTTATTTTTAACCCTATCCTTTTGTTTGACGTATTCTGACGTATAGACGACACAGAACGTGTTCGTCCATTCATATCGACCGACGTCATCTCCATACCAACGTCAGAGTCGCAAACGTGTTGTTTGCGAGAGTATACGTTTTTGAAACAAATTGATTGTCAATGTTGACGGCAGCCTCAATTCAATTCAATGTATAATAGTAATTACTTAAGTTAGCTTGTAAGTCTCATTCAATAAACTGTGCGTGATTTGTCTTATTATTTCCCCTAGATATAAGTTATTAAACAGATAATTAGGAATATCAACAAGTCATAGAAATAAGCCTAGAAATGTATTGTAAATGTACATGTCACGAGCCACGATGCGCATTTAGACTCCCCGCCAGTTTAACTACGCAAAAATGTATATAATTCGGGCCGAAATCGCCATTGAGTCAGTCTACCTCGAGACGAAGCACAGCAAGAAGTCAGCAAGTAGTCAGCAAGTAGTCAGCAAGTAATAGTAGTGCTGTGAAAGTGAGTGCTCAACGAGTAATAGTGCTCCAGGTTTCCCGTAGTTCGGAATCCCTGTGAAACAAAGGCCCGGCCGTGACTGTACATACCGGCGTAGAATAAGAATAGTGTAACAGTGTTCAATTGGTGTAGTCAAGAATAAATAGTCTCGTATGTGGGACTTGTATTTCAAAACGACGCTTTCTTATTTCAATCGACTTTGTCTCTTCTGCTGAAGATCAACCCTGCACCTACCACCGTCTTGAACAACTGGTCCTTCGAGCCGGATCTTCAGAAGAGCAAGAAATCGAGGAAAGAAGAATTCAAGATGTCCACATACTCGACAAGAAGCCAGGCTCGTCGGGTTGAAGAGCAATCGCACCAGAATCAGGAAGATCAAGTACACGGCACCAAGAATGAACGATTGCAAGAAGTTCGCCGTGGAGGAATTCCGGGGGGTCTGCCCGTGTCTGAACTACACACGGACTCCGGGGTCGCCGCGTCGTTACTCCAAGCAAATTCGCCGTCTACGTCCAATCGAAGAGGACTCCCTGACTACCGTGTGCCCGAAATACCACTGGCAGGAGGAAGAATTCAGGACTTCACCACACAGACGCCGAGTACCGTACGTCGTGTGCCGGCACCACAAGCACCGGCTAGCGTAACGTCATCAAGAAGCAGTCGCGCTCAACGAGACGCCGCCAGAAGAAGAATCGAATATGAAGCCGAACTGGAACTGTTCAGATCACAACAACGGCTCACAGAAATGAAGAAGAATATGCAACTGGCCGAGCTGGAAGCCGAAGAAGAACAAGAACAAGAAATTCCTGAACAGCAAGTCGAAGAAGTGCAAACCCGCGTCGGGGAATGGGTTGAGAAGTCACCATTCGTCGAACAACCCACGCAGAAGAGGATCGTCAGCCACGCCTCGGATCTGAAACAACATGAAGTAATAAAAGAACTGACGACCGCAATCCGCGATATGTCAAGACCTCGCCCGATGCCGCGCGCCTTCTACGAGCTCCCGCTCTTCAACGGCGACCCGGCAGAATGGATCTTCTTCAAGAGACGCTATGAAGAATCAACGAAGATGTGCGATTTCAAGAGAACAGAAAACCTCGCAAGATTACAAGTGGCAATCCAAGGAAAGGCGAAACAACTAGTGGAAGATTTACTGCGCACAAGTTATGATCCTGATGAGATTATGAAGACGCTCGAACGAGCCTATGGCAACCCAACGCTACTTCTGCAAGCCACAATTTCGAAGATAAGAAGCCTACCAAGAGTCAACGATAACGACTGCAACGGGCTACGAATACTCAGCGCATCAGTCCGGTCCTGCGTTTCCACACTTCGCAACATCCACGCCGACGGATACATCAACAACCCGCAACTTGTGAGAGAACTACTCGACAAGCTTACGCCGACGCAACGCAACGAGTACTGCAAATTCGCACGCCGCGCTCAAGCAGAAGACATCGACTTTCGAGTTTCGCCGACACTCCTGATCTTCGTCGAATTCCTCGAAGAGCTCGCCGACACTGCTGCCTTCATGCTACCCGCTGAACTCGTTGGTAGCACGTCATCGAACATGAAGACTCCAGCAACAAATCTCAAGACAGCGCCCGTGCACGGCAAGACTCCGATGACAACACGCAGGGAAGCTCATCGAATCATGGAAGTCGCTGAAGTCGAACTCAAGTGTGAAGCCTGCGACAAGCCTCATCACCTCTCCAAGTGCGAAGTGTTCAAGAAGATGAACAACGACGAGCGATGGCAACTAGTGAAGAGCAAACGACTGTGCTTCAAGTGCATGTCAGGAAGACACAGCAAGATGTCATGCCGTGCGAAGAAGTGTAAGAAATGCAACAGACCTCATCACGAACTACTACACGCCGACCGCCCGAACAACAGTGAACAAGAGGCCGCGCCAACCGAACGTGTGACGAGCATCGGCGATCAACGAGTCAAGTCGCTACTGAAGATCATCCCTGTCACCGTGGAAGATGGGAAGATTGAACGGCACACATACGCGCTGCTAGACGACGGCGCTACAGTGTCACTGATCGACAGCACATTGGCCAGCAACCTGGAAGGAAGCAAGCAACCGCTACACATCGTCAGCGCTGGGGGTCATTCCATCATCGACGACGAGTCGCGCCGAGTGGTCGTCAAGATTCGAGGTGCAAACGACAAACACCACTCACTCACTATGCGCACCATGAAGAACATAGATCTCCCGCCGCAGACGATAAGTGAAGACCTGATCAAGCGACACAAGCATCTCCGAGGGTTGAACTGCGACAGCATGAACGAAGCTAAGCCACTACTGCTCATCGGCCAAGACCACTGGGAACTGATTGTTGGAGGTGACTTTCGACGTGGAAGATCGGGCCAACCTGCAGCATCGCTCACTCAACTGGGTTGGGTGATACATGGGCCAGTCAGTTGCCGAGAAGAGGGACACGAAAGAGTCAACCAGCTGTCCGACCTTGAAGACATCGTGAAGAAACAGTTCGAACTCGACGCCATTGGAATTAGCAAAGAGTCAAGACAGAACAGTGACCACGCACGCGCCGAGAAGATTCTGCAAGAAACATCCAAACGAACTGCAGATGAATGGGAAGTGGGGCTACTATGGAAGCAGGATGATATCGACCTGCCAGACAACTACAAAGAAGCCGAAAAACGACTGAAGAATATAGAAAGGAAGATGGATCAAGACGAACAATACGCGAATGCCTACTGCCAACAAATGCAAAGGCTGATAGACAAGGGCTACGCGCAGAAGGTCAATGGGTCAACGAGTTCATCGCCTGTATGGTACCTGCCTCATTTCGGTGTTACCAATCCTAACAAGCCGGGGAAGCTGAGACTGGTCTTCGACGCCGCCGCGACCTGCAAAGGGACGTCCCTCAACGACAACCTGTTGAGTGGACCTGACCTGATGAATTCCCTGCTCGGTGTGCTATTTAAGTTCCGGTCGAAACCAATCGCCATGACAGCTGACATCGAAGACATGTTCCTGCGAGTGAAGATCGCCGACAAAGATCGAGGGGCACAGCTATTCCTGTGGAGAGGCAAGGATCGCACCAGAACACCAGACGTCTACGCCATGAATTCCCTGATCTTCGGAGCTACGTGTTCGCCTACATGCGCCATCTACATACTGAATCTCAACGCCAACGAGTTCAAAGAAGAACACCCGGATGCTGTACGTGCGATACAGGAGCGCCACTACATGGACGACTACCTAGACAGCGTAGATGACATCAGCACCGCCGTGAAGCTCGTCGAAGAAGTTACAAAGATACACGCAAGAGGGAACTTCCACATACGAGATTGGAAGACGAACAGCTGTGAACTCAGAAAACAGCTGCCCGATAGCATATCATCATCGGTCGACCTAACGAGACTGATGGGAAAAGTCGAGAGGACCTTGGGCATGATATGGAACACAGAAGAAGACACCATCACATTCGACCTGTCGTTTAAGAAAATCAAGAAAGAAATCGCCGAAGGTCAAGAAATACCCACGAAGAGAGAATTTCTACGATTCATCATGAGCCTGTTCGATCCGTTGGGCTTGATCTGTCCGCTCACCATCGACTCAAGAATATTGATGCAACGAGTATGGAGAACGGGGATACAATGGGACGAGCCACTCACTGAAGACTGTTTCGTCGACTGGAAGAAATGGCTCTGCGACCTGGAAGCAGTAAGAAGCCTGAAGATGCCGAGATGGTACGGGCTGAACAGCTCGACCTTGGAGCTCCACGTGTTCGGCGACGCCAGTGAACAAGCATACGCCGCCGTAGCCTACCTCGTCGATGAACACAGGAACGTCACGCTCGTCGCAGGAAAAGCAAGAGTTGCACCACTGAAAGTTGTCTCCGTGCCACGACTCGAGCTGCAAGCCGCGCTTCTAGCCTGTCGTTTGGCCGAAACCGTCGAGAAAGAACACGCCGTGAAAATAGCATCGAAAACCCTGTGGACCGACTCGAGAGACAGTACTTCAATGGATACGAGCAAATCCACGCGACTTCAAGCCATACGTAGCTCATCGACTCGCCGAAATCGACAGAAAATCGCAAGTAGTAGTGACTGGCGCTGGGTACCTACTGCACACAACCCTGCCGATGAAGCCACAAGAATTGGATGGAACAGCGAGGGCTCTATATGGATGACGGGCCCACCTTTCCTACGTCTACCACCAGAAGAGTGGCCAGAGATGACCAGCTGCGTCGCTACAGAAGAAAGCACGCACGAGATACGTAGCACCGCGCAAGTACATGTAACGACGGAGCAACCCGAACAGCTGATTGACATAAATCGGTTCTCTTCGTGGCAACGCGCCGTGAACACGACAGCACGCGTGATAGCATGGACAAGGACGCTACGAACGAAAACGCATGTACCTGTGACCGGCACGCTGATACAAGAGGCGGAGCTACTGCTAATACGACAAGCGCAAGAAAGCTCGTTCGCCGCCGAAATAAGAAAAATGAAGATCGGACAAATCCTGCCGTCACACAGCAAGATACGAAGTTTGGACCCTATGCTCACAACCGACGGGCTGTTACGAGTTCGAGGCCGCTTGAACGCCGCACAGATGCCATACGAAGCTCGCCACCCGATCGTGCTGGACGGTCGTCACCGCATCACCGAACTGATAGTCGGCCATCATCATCGCCAAGCACAACACGCGAACAACGAAACTGTCGTGAACACGCTGCGAGAAAAATATTGGATCACGAGGATGAGACCTACGGTGAAGAAAATAGCAAACAGCTGTAAAATATGTCAACTGCGTAAGTCCCAGCCGACCTCGCCGAAAATGGGTGACCTACCACCAGCAAGACTCGCGCACCGACGGCGAGCCTTCGCGCACTGCGGGATCGACTACTTCGGACCCCTAGAAGTGACCATCGGGCGACGACACGAGAAGCGCTGGGGGGTGGTGATCACATGCCTCACCACCAGGGCAGTGCACTTGGAGCTCACGTCATCGCTAAGCGCCGACGCAGCCATCATGGTACTAAGAAGGTTCATCGCGAGGAGGGGCCAGCCAGAAGTAATGTACAGCGACAACGGCACCAATTTCGTAGGGGCAAACACCGAAATGAAAAAGGCCCTAACTGCACTGAAAGAGACAGCAACCACCAGGGGAATAGAGTGGAAATTCATCGCACCAGCCGCACCACACATGGGAGGCTGCTGGGAGCGTCTCGTACGCTCGGTGAAGACAGCCCTCAAGGCAGTACTACGCGAACGAGCACCGAAAGAAGAGACTCTGCAAACCCTGCTGACCGAAGTCGAAGCCATCATCAACAGCCGACCACTCACTCACGTGTCGGTAGATCCGAACGACCCAGTGGCTCTTACCCCAAATCACCTACTGCTGGGGACAGCTGCAAATAGTACCCCGACTGGAGTCTTCGACCGAAGCGACCTCAGCACAAAAAAACAATGGAGATTCGTACAGGCATTAGCTGATCAATTTTGGGCAAGGTGGCTGCAAGAATACCTACCGACACTTCAGCAACGCAGGAAGTGGACCGAGGCCATAAAACCACTACGAGTCAACGACTTGGTCCTGATCGTCGACAACAACCTACCTCGTAACTCATGGCCACGGGGAGAGATCGTCAAAGTGCATCCCGGCGCTGATGGACAAGTTCGAGTAGTAGACATCAGAACTCCGCACGGACCCTGAGACGACCAGCCTGCAAGGTGATCGCGCTGCCTACGAACGAAGATGTTTCGGAGCAACTTCCTCAACAGGGGGTGGAATGTTGACGGCAGCCTCAATTCAATCAATGTATAATAGTAATTACTTAAGTTAGCTTGTAAGTCTCATTCAATAAACTGTGCGTGATTTGTCTTTTATTTCCCCTAGATATAAGTTATTAAACAGATAATTAGGAATATCAACAAGTCATAGAAATAAGCCTAGAAATGTATTGTAAATGTACATGTCACGAGCCACGATGCGCATTTAGACTCCCCGCCAGTTTAACTACGCAAAAATGTATATAATTCGGGCCGAAATCGCCATTGAGTCAGTCTACCTCGAGACGAAGCACAGCAAGAAGTCAGCAAGTAGTCAGCAAGTAGTCAGCAAGTAATAGTAGTGCTGTGAAAGTGAGTGCTCAACGAGTAGTAGTGCTCCAGGTTTCCCGTAGTTCGGAATCCCTGTGAAACAAAGGCCCGGCCGTGACTGTACATACCGGCGTAGAATAAGAATAGTGTAACAGTGTTCAATTGGTGTAGTCAAGAATAAATAGTCTCGTATGTGGGACTTGTATTTCAAAACGACGCTTTCTTATTTCAATCGACTTTGTCTCTTCTGCTGAAGATCAACCCTGCACCTACCACCGTCTTGAACAGTCCAATATGGAAACATTTTAATTGAAATGTTTGCTGGGCTTTCACTACTGGATGTAATATATCAAGTGTTACAAGCGTCCCGAAATAATCTTTAATAGTGTGTACCTATACATCAGGATATAATCTTCTCTAATATTTTAATAAGTGTGGACATTTGTTACTCGTTCACATAAAAACTACTGAACGAATTTCATTTATTTATTTAATTATACAACACAGGTTACAGCCAATTTAAAAAAAAAAACAATCTACATATATCGTATCTTAAAAGCTAGGTTGAAACCCAAGATCGAACGCAATTCAAGAGCGAACAACATCCTACATCTTGTAATAACAAAACTCAATTTCCGAATATCAAAGGAAAATTATAATGAAACTTTATAATACACAGGCTACAATTAATAAGATGTCATGCTAATATAAGCTACTCGAAGTACTAAGCATAGTAAAATATAATTAGGCTAGTTTAATTTTCTTAAAAACATAATAAATGATTTTTCAATCCAAGTATCGACAGCCCTACGTCAGCGTACGAATAAATACTACGCTGCATTCTATTGAGCGCCATTGCGTATACAGCTAGCTAGCATTTATTTTGTGTTATCAGCGGACTATGTGTCTCAATTGCAAGTTTTTGTTTTCATTTTAAAGTCAATTAACTCGGAATGCATTAGGTATTCAGGTCTTACCTAGGGTCCATCTGATATGTAACTTATATCTCCCTTAAATAATATTTCGCAGGCCCTGAAACACTGTATATTTATATCCAAAGATATATATTTTATCGCGTAATTAGCTTTCACACTGTGAGATATAACCTTGTAATTAACTGACATACGAGATTAAATACGCACTTGTCATGGGTGCCATTCAAAACATGTACTCGTGCCCTCGACTCGTCCTCTGGATGTCCCATACCAAATTTAATGAAAATTATATCAGGAGTGCCTTTTTATAATATTAGTTTAAATATAATTTTATCGTAAATTATATTTAAACGAAAGAAAAGCCAGTTTGTGTAGGAATTAATAAATGTTACTCATCTGCCATCACTTAATAACGTAGTAACGGCGTATTGTTATGTATTAAAGTGCTTACTACTTGCGTTTCGGAATTGGAGTAAACCAAACTAAGCTATTGTAAACAAATTCCAATTACATATAATTTTAAATCCATATAATTTCAATCGAAACTGAGCAGGGCTAGAAATAATATATTGCACAGCTTTAACGTTATAACTACGTTAAAAGACGTTAACGTTAGAACTCCTTTGTAAAACAGGAGTTCTAATTTCGCGTAACTTAAAATTATGAACTTTTCATTGATTTTTTTAGGGCAAAAAATTTACTGATTTTGTAACATGCTACAAATATGTAATATTTAACTTTAATACGATGAAATTTTTAATATTTGTGGCAATGCTATTAATAAAATAGAAGTACTGTGCCAAACTATTAACTACAACTTATAACTTGTCGATTCAACCGAGCGTGAACAGTTTATTGATGTTACTGACAGCTGCCACAACAAACAGTGGTTTCAATACATAAAACTAAGTAAGAAAGCCTTTAGGATCCATTGTCTACCGTGTTTTCTGAAGTGAAAAATGTCATTTGAGATTATTCATAATACATTTTCAATACTTAGACAAATAAAAGGCTTAATTTAACACGTGGCCTTCTGCAAGGTGGCATAAAAAGAAGGCCATATTCGTAAAGTTGGTCAATGTGTAATTTATTTCAAGTGACACAAGGTATTCTAAAAATAAAGTGACCTGCCGCGTAACCTTCACCCCGCTGACTCAGTCAGCGAAACCCCGAAACGAAGACGCCTGAAACATGGTTGTTTCCAAGTAATTCTATATTTAACAATTGATTTCTTTGGTTTGGTACAATTAGATCGTTTGATCGTATTATATATGGATTATATGATGAGAAAAGAAATTATTTTCATTGTATTTCTTTCAGTCGTAGGCTTTTAGCCAGATTCAATTAATGTACAAGTTAATTAGTTGTCCCGGCATATATTATTTTGTCATATCAATTATTTCTAGGGACTTTCTAGTGTAGAAAAAAAGTAACTAACTTATTAAAAAATAATTGTAATGGAAGGGTCCAAATTTTGGGTTGTATACATTTTTAATGCCTTATTATAGAAAAAAAAAATGGAAATATTATTAAAAAAGTTAAATGTTAGGGGTGAACTACCCTTATCACTTACGGGTATGAAAATATTCTTATACATTGTAGCTTTTGTGTTATTCTGATGTATCTATATTATATGTAGTATTTTTAATTTTTTGACTATAATAAATCGTTATTTTTTTGGAATACCAACAGAGCATCAAAATTTTACCGCCAACTTCTACGTTAAGCACTTTGAGTACTTGATTTCACGGCTTCGGCACTGTAGAAGTTCGAAGCCGGAGATATTTTATTTTCAGCGAAGCGAAGCGCGTTCTCAAGAGATTTGATTAAAACTTTGAATTATTCTGTAGTTTGCTTGCTTTAATCTTACTGTTTTACTCGACTGGAATAAATGTTATGTAGATTCAGAGTCTTTCATTTTGCTTTGAAACGGACAATTCTATTTATTTTCTAGATGAACGCCCGACCAAAAGCTCTTACTGAATTTCAGTGCGCGTTTTAAACTGGATGGTACGTAATTATTAACAGCGAATAAAGTCTACTTTAGCTTAGCAAAGTAAAGGTGCAATTGAAATATTCGATTGGCCGAATAGTTCTGAGTGGCCGAATGGTTAAAACATTAACAAGGAATATTAAATTCATATGATTATGGATGGATATGTAGATTTTACGCAAAAATAAATGCAACTTAAGTATCTTATAAAACTAAGTTTTTTACTCTCGGTGTCTTTTATAATGATTTATTTATAATTCCTATGCTGTCGTAGGTTGGTTGGAAGAAATCGCTATACCGGCAACCATTACTACTAAACAGATAACCTTCGTCCATATCCAACTTACTTTCTATTAGTTGTACAATGAAGAGTAATTAATAATAATAAAACCTCTTTTCGTTAAAGAGACATTAAAAATAATAAAAATTTAGGAAGCGTGCATAAAGAAGGTTGATGTGTAATGAATTTTAGCGAAACATCGTAGATATAATTTTGAAGCAAAGCCTCTTTTCTTATTACTGTATGCGTTACAAAACGAGGTCAAAAATCTAAACCACACTGGAAAATACCTTTGAAACTGGGGCAAGCACATAAATTTAACTTACTCAGGCCACCCTATATAACCCTTACATCTTGATTGTAGTCAGTCAGTATGTTTACATCGTATGACTTATTACTAGAGATCGGATAATCGGATGCATATTTACCTAAAGTTAGTTTAAGACAAAGTATGGAAACGGCTTTTTATTGTTTGGTTAAATAAAATTTTTCACCATTTCTGTTTTTTTATTCAATTATTTAATTGATTATTGTTTTAGTCAAACTAGCTCACTACTTTCGTATAACATTCTTCATGTAATAAATCGTACATTCATAAATCGCACGGGGAACTGAAACTAAACTTCATGTAAATACGTATGCATAGTTGTATAAATGAACCCGGAGTCTCGGTCTTTTGAAAATAAATACCACGTGCTAATTTAGTAATTTTCAAACAATATCACTACGTTAAATTTGCAGTCCCGTATTTTCCCGGGATTTTTATTTAACAAAATGTATTTTAAAAAGCCGCTTCCATAATTTGTGAGCCAAAAATTAACTTTAGGTAAATATGCATCCGATTATCCGATCTCTACTTATTACTTAAATAATTTTTTAAGCATCATGATATATCAGAAAATACTAAATCTTAGAAACCTGAAATTAGTAGGGCCCTTATAGTCGAGGTTTAGGCTGAGTTAGTCGGTAGGTCATTCAGGTCGAGTCACAGAAGGAAAAATGTTATGTTTTTATTATAATCAATAAAACGTTTTCATCTCAATCCTTTATCGCAATTTTCTTAACTCTTATTACTTAGCTCTTGCGTTAGTAGTTCCTTTTCTAATTGCATTACCACGATCATGAAAACGTTTTATATCAGCGTAACAGGTGTATTAAGCGAAATCATTATACGAAGTGAACTGCGCAAAATATAATTGCATATGGTTCTAGGAACATGGGGATGATTGGGGTCCGACGATAATGAGTTCTTAGTAAAAGCTATACAATTATTTAGTTCGATTTGCACACAATTTTCGCAGCAGCAAAATGTAAACGCCGCCAAAGGATTTATTCTGGGAACGAAGACCTTTATTATAACCTTGTTTACAACTTTCTTATTTTAATCGTGTTTAGGGACAGATATCATTTTATATCGTCGATATCATATTTCGATATAATTAATGTCGATTAAGGACTTCACAAATTTGGTTTAAATTGATTTTAAGAAGAGAAGCAGAATCCAGTCTTCAATTTGACTTCGATAAAGCTTTTATTTCGTTCATAATAGAGATAATGGTTGTACCTTTGTTACTTAAGCCGTTCATGTTATAATATAAGTGAAGTGTTGCATGGAATTATCAAATTGATTGCGTATAACATGTTTACGAGTAATTTTTCAATCTGTCCAGATTCACAATTTTGCAATCTATCTAGATTCACAATTTGCTTATAGCTATTACAAATGTTTAAAATAAACCTTTAGTCTCTACTAAATCGTGATCAAATATTTGTACGAAACTACGAGGTATAACAGTTCCTACGATTATGAATGTATTTGAAGGTTAGTTGCAAAAGTAGTGTTCCGCCCGAATTATATCGGATTTTCTAAAAGGAAAAATATGTTTTTCGCGATAAAATAATAGATTCCTGCAAGTCATACAAAATATTTATCCTGCGCGGGCATCAAACCCGCGACTTATTGCGCAATAGCCGATCATTCGACCGTTGCGTCAACCGTTTCGTCTTAGATGAATTAAAATAAAACACAAAGACGAAGGGAAATGTACGTTTATCTATATATATATATATATATATATATATATATATATATATATATATATATATATATAATATATATATATATTACCCACATCTACTAAAGCTATCGAGCTGACATTTTGCATTTGCATTTAGTTTTGACGATTTTATTAAACCTGCCATTTTGAATTCAATATGGCGGACAGTACAAAATGGCGACGTATCGTTTTCATAACAAACCCTAAGATATGGGTATATCACATAAATAAACCCAAGCACAGCACAAACAAGTTACAGTCGCCTATAGTAAATACAGTTCCTCTGAGATTCGCAGCATATCTGTAACCCCCATAAAGCCACATGTAGGTATGTTGAGAATATTTGATATAAATTGTAAGTAACAATACCTAGTAATTTCCCTGCCTACCTTACATTTCACGCCAGAAGACAGGAATGCGAACACTGCTATTTTGCGGTAGAAATAGGTAAACTAACTTCAAGGAAATCTGCATAAATATTAATAATTTCACGACTTAAATATGAACACAATTTTCATTCTTAAAGCACGAATATAATAGAAAAGCCGAGAACAAGGTTCCATCAAAGTCCGTCGTTCCCAGAATAAAGCCTTCTGGCGACGCGCTCTGAAAATTGCGTGTAAATTGAACTAAATAATTGTACAGCTTTAACAAAGAAATCATTATCGCCGGATCCCAATTAGGCTCTTGTTCTTAGAAACAGCATTTGGATGTTTCTATGAAATAATATTTTTGTCAGACCACTTAGCGATTTCGTATAATCCATCAATTACGAGAAATACAGGTGTAAATTACATTTATCACTAAGCTATGTGCTTAACGTGGCTTTTCACTATATACATTACACATGAACAATATAACCAGGGATAATTATTATATGCCGTAAGTGGTAACAGGTAGAGTCTACTTAGGGCGGTCTAAGTAATGTTCGCGCGCTTGCCCTAGTTCAAAGGGATTTTCTGTCGTCACTATTGACCTCGTTCTCTAATGGATACAACCCCACAGTGTCAGGATAGCGTGGAGTTACGTCGAAATTGAAGCTACAATATTCAGCTGAAATGTATTATTATATAGCGAATGTTCACATTATTTACTCTTCTTTCTATACATATATTCTATTTTGAATATCAATTTTGTCTCTCTTTCGTGGGGTTCCCTGGAATATTGCTCTTTTGTTTTAGGTAAGGTAGAAAACTACTGAGTATGTAAAGCCTTTTGTTCGCAATGATGTCAAATGCACAATTTCAACATTAGTACATTTTTTGTTTTTTTTTTTTTTACAATCATGTAAAACATTATACTCACGTTGTATAAGGGCATGAGAAGCTGCACGAGAAAAAACTTACAGAATAAAATAAATTTGAAATCAAAACAAGCGAAAAATTCTAGAAAGTCTTTGCTAGTGGATAATAATATATTGAGCGTCGCAACACATAACTTTCTACCTCGTTTCAGTATCAAAAACAGAAAGTTTATTGAAAACAGTGATGAAAAGTTTTTCCCCGTGCAATCGTGGTGGTCAGTGCGAAAATTCTACAAAGTGGATTATCACACTAATATAAATTTAATATTGTTGAGGAAAGAGTCTAATATTGAAAGAATTGTCTAAGCTAGCGAATAAAATGCACTGTTACACTTGGATATTGAATGATGATGTCTTCTAATGTAAATTCACAAGATATTAACAACTGTACTGTACGTGTACCATCAAAGCGATAACCTGTCGCCAACCGGACCTGCCAATGACATGATCGTTACGGCGATTCGGGGAACCCAGTTTTTGCGGGTCATCATACGCATCATAACCCAAATGGACGGTTCGCCCACTTCTTTCATTAACGAGCTGCGATTCACTGTCCAAACAACACACCTACTTTGACTGTTTATTGTGTAATTTGAGTAACATCGATATAAATTTACAATGTACTGGATATACCAGCTTGAACTATTTATTACTCTTGACTGTAGTGCAATTCGTTCACTTTCCTTTGTTAGGCTACATGTGCAGTTTATAGGCTACGTGCCATGACATTAACGATACTTACGACGTTTTTATCGCGGCAGAAGTATGTGACGAAATTAAATGGTGTTGTCTATGGGTAGAATTTAAGTAAATGCTGAGAACAACAGTAGCAACTGAAGCAACAGTACAATTGCGACAGAGTTTGACAGTTGTTCTAGTAATGCCAAAATAATGTACTTCCTACCTACCTTTCGTATAAATTGGCAAAAAATGTAAAACTGGTATGTTTGAGGATACTTTCTATTATCATTATATAGATGTCTGTACTGCCACATAGAAGCAGTTTGATAGCTCTTATGCAATTGGATATAACGGCGGATTTCGTCACTTTAGATATAATGTCTGTCCGTCTGAAAAACGACGATTGTCCGTCTACAAAGCTGGACGACCGACTTCTCCAAACAATTCAAGGTAACCCATCAAAAAAAAAAATGCAGCATTTATTGACACTGCATGTGTTGCGTACTATTCACTTAATCCATATTAAACCTTATTACTGATTATAATAAGGTCGGTGTCCTGTTTGATATGTAACTCACGTTCAAAACCTGTAGAAATACTTGGAATAACACATACAATCTCAAAATCTCTGACGTCAAACTCGTTTCAGTTGAAACAATAAGCTAGCTTTTTATTTTGTTCCGCATATCGGCTCTTTGTTTTCCGTGTTGATTGAACACTCGAAGCGCTTTTCCCGGATAACTTTACGAGTTCCCGTAATTACAATAGCGTAAACATTACAATAAAATCGGATCACGTCGATAAGTGGTGGACTGAATTTTATTTTAAAACATCGCTGAACAATTGTTTGATTCGAATTTTTATTAAAAAAAAGGGCATGTAAACCTATACTCGCATTCGTATTTACGTATACGAAAGGAATATATTCGCACTGTTTGTGCGAATATATTCCTTTACGTGTTTAAACATGAACACGTAAAATCTTCGACTCAGTTCTGGCTGTAGCTTGATAGAATAAGTAACTTTGCTAACAAATTATATTGAAACTGACTGGTAGTCCTAGTCCATTGCTGCTTTATGAAGACAACTGTCACATTGAATCTTAATAATGCAGCAATGTATCTGCACTATCTAAAAGGTTTCCATTAAATTTGATAAAAACAATTAAGTGGTAGAGCTGAGCCCGTCTGGGTAGCTATTGTAGTACTCCGTAATAAGAGGCAATAACAGCACGATCACCGAAACTTGATATGACAACCACCAAAGCGATTTATTACTTTGAACTGTCGTAATAATCATAATTAATTATCGTAGTAATCGGCAAAATTTCAAGATGGCGGTTATATCGAGCGACAATCACTTTACTATATCATGTTTCGTTGATCACACTACGGGGGCAGTCCCACATTTATTTATTTGACTTTATCATTTCATTTGCCA
The DNA here is from genome assembly GCA_036419045.1 of Scirpophaga incertulas. NCBI lineage: Eukaryota > Metazoa > Arthropoda > Insecta > Lepidoptera > Crambidae > Scirpophaga > Scirpophaga incertulas. Next base: position 27,703,610 of record CM071632.1, on the reverse strand, counting down.
TCAAGTGAGATGAAGGCTCGAGTTTTTGTGTCGTATGTAAAAAGAATAGAACCATTTCCTATTAATGTTATAAATGCGCAAGTTTGTAAGTATAGATGGATGTTTGTTACTCTTTTTACTAAAAACTACTCATTGGATTTTATTGCAATTTTCCATGAATATAGCTCATACATCAGAATAACACATAATTGTGTGAATTGTCCATAGTATGACGATAACTGATCCTGCGCATACAAAATATAGAAAATCTTAGGAAAGTCTCCAAAACATTTAATATTAGCGTCAGTTATATGGTTAAATTAACACTTCAATTTATGTCACGTTATGTACATATAACAAATCATAACGAATCACAGTTATTGCATATTCATTGACAAATCAAGAAATAGACACACGCCAACTTAATAGAGAAATACTTTATTGGTGAAGAAATGGAAATAAATCGTCTATTACCTATTAAATAATAATTATGTTCCTCAAAAATATATTTAGAATACGCGTTATCATTAAATAGACATGTAAGAAAAGCTTTAAGGAAGATTTGTAATGAAACGGAGATGAAACGCCATGTTCTGTCAGAATTTTTTTCTTATTGTTCGATTCTTACGAATCCGAATCAAAGGGATCTATCACACACGCACACAATTGTAACATGAGTAGGTCATTATACAAACGTATAACACATACTGAGCGTGTTTCAGCACCATTTCGTATCCCATATTCTTGGAAATCTATAATTTCCCAGGAGACGGATCGCGATGCGACCGTAAATAACATTGCTTATTAAGAATTTTATTGTAGAATCTATATAGATATACACATGAGAATTTTCTTATATCATATTAATGTCGAGCAGAATCTATGTGAGAAGATACAACGTATTATTATTTGAAAATAAATCACCATAAGTGTATAAAAATTATTTATAAACTTATCTAAATAAACTACGAAACAACCGACTGATTAATATTTGTATTAGTTAGCACATGTCTGATATACAAAAAAACAGGCATATGTCTCTCTTAATACGGCTGCTTTTCGTTATGTATATTATTCACTTCAAGGTTTTATAATGGAGATTCATTCCTACAATATAGAGACACATTCTCCTCGAAGGATTATTAATTACTAGCATTTAGGAAGGATTGGGACGTGGTCCATGCGTGGGATGGCGTACGGTATCCCGTCCACCTTCCCACGCCAATGTATATCGACAGATATGATATTGGGTGGGACACGTGTGAAAGAGCTACGTATGATTGATAAGTGCGTTTCTTTTCTTTGACTCAATATTTCATACAAATTCAAGAGTTAACATCATATTGGATTGCATACGTTGCGTATGTGGGCTCAGTGTGTTTCCATCCACACGTCGCGCCTTAAATAATACGAGTAAGTGCCTAATAGGAAGTGAGCCGATTGCCATTGTCCAGTGCATTTCGCAAGGAATTCCAATGCCGTGACAAACGATTTTTTTCTATGTAAATTCCGCTTATCAATACATAGTATAAAACAAAGTCGCTTTCGCTGTATGTCCGTATGTATGCTTAGATCTTTAAAACTACGCAACGGATTTTGACGCGGTTTTTTTTAATAGATAGAGTGATTCTTAAGGAAGGTTTGTATGTATAATAAATGCATAATATAGTAGAGAAACACTGATAAATTTAAAGGTTTCTAATGTGATGTCGTAAATAAGCACGTTTTTTTGCGCTTATATTGCAAACGCTGGCTGAACCCTACGAGATAGACCAAAATAATGTACTACAGTATTGTACAACTTACAAAAATCCACAAAAAAGTCCGCGATGGTATATGTCTATCTCTTAGGGATAACCCACCATAACCATTTTTTCACTGCACCCGTGCGAAGCCGGGGCGGGTCGCTAGTTAATAATAAATGGTGAGCTAAGTTAAGAATGTGTTTGTCTAAGACTTGAAAAGATAATATTTTCTATGTTGGATAAGTTAAAAAATAAAGTAAAACCTTTGAAATGACACCCCTATTTAGTCGCTAACAAAAGAAAACTTCGATATAGACACAATAGCGCTCACAAGGATTGTTGCGTAGTTACTCCTCAACGCTGATGTAGGGCTGTCGATATTTAGGAACAAAAACAAATTAATTTTGTTTATAAGCGAATAAAAATAGCTTGATTAGCGCAAATATTTTTTCCACAGTCTTCACCTCTCATGCGTATCACAATGTTACGACGTCTCTGAAACATCGGTTTATGACAAAGCCTTGTTAGGTACTGCAGTGAAAACTTAAGAACGTCTGAACCGATTTAAATTATCGCCTTTTAGTTGTATTATTAAAAAAAATAAAAGAATAACTATTTTAAAACTATAAAAAGAAGGGGGAATAAATTTATGAACAAAATATTTAATTCCTACCATACTAGCAGCGCGTACATGGAATTTACAATAAACGATTCGATCGACAAGAAATCGGTAAAGGAGAATGCCCATTGTAGTATGGACTTTAGTATCGCCAAAAATGATTTTGTACCATAATGATTTTTATGATATATTGTAGATTTTTAAGTATATATTCAATTATTAAAAACTATTTGACTCTATTTCGATGGGTAAAATAGAAATTAAACACAAAGACTTTCAAGTTACGAATTTCTCCTATCATCATTTTTGAATAATACCTATTTAATTGTAGAAGATTAAAACTATAAAATGATTAAGTCTATCTTATCCAATAAATATTACAACTATCCAATAATTCATATAAAATAATTAATAAATGAAAATATCTTAAATTATTAAAATAAGTATGCCACAAAAAAAATAATAATAATTAATTAATTTAAAAATAATTGTTTTAGCAACATTGATATTAGCTATCTGTATAAAGAAACTCTTAAGCAGAATAATGACTAAAATATTAGAGAAAGCAGAAAAAACACTAAAGAAAATTAATTGTTTTGGTATTCCTTTTACCCTTTCACAAGAGGACAGTGGAATGTATCGAATATATTTTTGACAATCGATCCGATCGTTAATATATTGGCAATACCGAAGAGACTATTTATCAATGAAATTAGAATATCATCAATAAAAATACACGGCGAATGAAACGGAAGTGAAATAATTACTATTATTATGTGGATTTATCTCCGGCGAAGTTTCGGCTTGGTATATTGCAGAATTTTGTTAAAAATTGTTACTTATTTTTTGGTATTAGTTTGGTTAAGGCACAAGGACGAGTAAAGGTGATACTACGAATGGGCATACTCCTTTGACGGATATTTCTACCAAGTGACAAGTCAATATACATATGTATCATAGAAGTATTAAGTCAAGATATAACATGTTTGGTGCACAAGTTGTACTATTCTGCCATCATCCAGTTGACAGCTCATGTCAGTAACATAGGCGGCACAAGTTCGTCGTGTCAGCTGTACAGTAACACAATCAAGTGTTACACTTAATTGTGTTACTGTACAGACTTGACCGAAATTGAGAATAACCATGATTCACTGTACAATTCTTGGCAATAAAGATAATGAGCTAATGAAATGAATGATAAAAATGTATTGTATAGTACAAGTAATTTTTCATAACCGCAATCACACAATATCCATAACCTTGAACTGCAATTTAGTACATATTATAAATAAAATGCTTACTAATATTATAAATGCGAAAGTAACTCTGTCTGTCTGTCGCGTTTTCACGTCTAAACTACTGAACCGATTTAAATATGCTGCGCAGTTTATGTAAAGCCTGAGAAAAGACATAAGCTACTTTTTAATGCAAAAAAGGGTTGTAACGGCATAAAAGGTTGTATGAAGTATCGTCATCAAAGCATAAGCAAGCTAGAAGTTTAAAAGTTAATTTTAAACTGTTAATTATATATAAATAAATATGATATTCAAGGTTTGTAAATATTTTATCGTTGAGAGGGAAAAGTAAAAATGTTTGTTGGAAATTCGTAATTTTTGAAGTTAACACGATGAAAGTCGAAGACGAAGTCGGGAGCACTAGCTTTACTATAATTTAAAAGACGAACCGTGAAATAACTGAAAAATTTTATTTGATTCTGGCGAGTCGCTAAGTTTAATATTATTTTACTTTTAACCGCATCTTATCAAAGTGTTGATAATATAATTTCTATAGTTTTATGGACAGTTTGTTATGCGCTACAAATATAATTTTAAAGAGCGAAAAAGACATTATGTTGATATTTTGCAGAATAAAACACGAAAAAGTGGTTAATGGCTCAGTTTGCTATTAGATACATGAGGAGTTTTGTGTTAAAACATTGTGGTGATGTGAAATAATGTAAGGAATTTAACTGCAGGTATTCTTCTGTCGCCTGAAATTTGTTGTCGATTTAAGCGAGTTTCGGAATCAATAATCTGACCAATTATTGTTCTTCCATATATATTTTAAAGAAAATCTCAAAAAGCCACATCTCAATAGGAGACAGGAGAATTTATTGAAATATCTATTATTATATATATATATAAAATTAATATTACATGATAAGATATTTCAGAATAAATATGAATTATATGTTATATTTTCTTATGGATGGATTGGTATCCATTGTAATTTTGTTGACATTGTTTTTTTATTGCTTCCAAGTAAATAGTGAACGTTGGAATTGATCCAATGGATAAAGCAAATAGAATATATACGAGGAATAAAACGTTATTACAAAATTCTTTAAGCTACGCGTTATTAAGTGCCCGTTTGATCAAACGCGAATAGCAAATATCCGTTATATTTATCTCCGGAAATTTAACAACCAAGTAATAAATTAATACAGTAAGCACCACGATTTATGTACATTATATTTGTAATACGAAATCCGTCGTTATTGCGAGTGACATAAGAACTGTTCAAAGGTCAATCATGTCAGGATTTAGAAAATTATAAACTCGTGAATTCAATAATTAATTATAATATATTTTGTTATTACTATGACAACAAGAAACATCAAAGTAACAAAAATAATCATAGACATTTCAATGTCATTCATACACCCACAAAAGAGGCTGCTGAGAATTGACTAGCAGGTTTTCACAAATCAGAGGATCTTACAATTACGCGAATCAAATTTCTTTGAATCTTACATTATTGCAGATCTTTGTGAACATTTACAGCGTGTTAGATTTCTCGGAACGCGCGACTGATCGCGTACAGTCACAACCAGTGGTGTGAGCAAGGTTAGTCAAAGCGAACTTATTTAATGAATTGACAGTTCGATGACACGCCACACTACAACAGTTCACGAATTTGTAACTAATGCTAATAAAGCAAAGTTCACACGAGCCAACCACGCGACTAAGGTTGTTCTGCTCACAGTCAATTATTAATGACAAGATAAACCTAAAAATAGAACGTTAAAAGCTGATTTATATTGGACGTGCGTACAAAATAAAAAAAAAATTGAATCGTCTCGAGGAGAACAGGCAAGAAACTTTGAATTTAAATGTTTCATTCCCATTTAAATTGTCATGTACAAAATCATCATATTTACGTAAAATATAGTTTCATTAGAGATTTCTACACTGAATACTTCCACCTTTTGTGTGACCGATTTAAAATAAAATAATCACCTTTAAAATTAATGTTTAATAAATAAATGATTATATCATTCCGTCCAAAACAAACTCGGCTTATTCGAAGTTACAATACACAAATAAACATCGATAGTTAAATAATAATTATTAATTAGGTTTAATTATCATTGCATAATTGGCGACGATTAATCTGTTTGTATTAACAAGTCACAATGATTGATCTATTAATAATCCCAATAACAATAATAAATTTCTATTTACATATCAAATGCCTCGACGCCAGAGAAGCGCTCGAGGGCATTTTTACTGCGGGAAAATATATCTTTACTGCGATAAAATTCAATAAAAATGGTGGCCGGTTTTTTATGCAATTTGGTATGAGGACACGGGGAAGATCATTTTTACATTCCTTTTGGAAAATACGCAAATAAAGCTAGTTTTTGCATAATTGTACTTCCTTCCTTACTTTATTTATTTACATAGGAAACATGAAGGTATTCGCAACGTAAGCGAATATCTCATATTATATACACACAATGAAATCTTGCATCAACAACGACTATAGATTTGAATTATTACTATCTTGTTCGTTTGTTATATATTAATTAGAAAAGCAAGGAATTTGGAAATTCGCCATCTTCCGCAGTTGACAGCCTACGTCACCACTGATAGACCGATAGTACGATTTTTTTTTTACATTTTAAACAATAGATATTGTCTTTGGAACAGGAGCCTATTCAAGGTCGACTTAAAATATTTACAATTACTATGATTGAAATTAATTGACTTGATATATTTGAATAGTATTTATAGAGGTCATCTTAATTATGTATAAGTATAGAAGTTTTTTTGTTTAGTTAGTTAAATGGTGGACATATACCTATAATAGGCCTTTTGCAGGGCATTCAGGCTTACATTTTGTTGGTTACACGTCAAAATTCAATGCAAGATAGAATCAAATCGAAAAAATATTTCTTTCTTGCCAAACAATTTTTATATTCGGATTGTATGGGTGTCCCGTAAAATCTTTGTATATATAAATCTTCTGTACGTGTGTTAGTCATTGAACTCCTCCTAAACGGCTGGACCGATTTTGATGAAATTTTTTGTGCGTATTCCAGGGGGTTGGAGGATGGTTTAGATTCACGATACGGTCATCTAGATATTGTTTTTTTTAGCTAAATTATTTATTTAAAAACATTTGAGACGTGGGACAGGACAACGTCTGTCGGGTCAGCTCTATCTAAAAACTAAATGCTATAATTATCCAACTTTTATAAATATAAAAAAAAAATAAGGGATATTCTAAGAATGCAATAAAAAAGTGCACTTATTCTTTATTGAATCCAAATGTTAGGCTCTACATGACTTATGACTGTAATAGACAAGACATTACAATCAGTTAACCACGGTCACTCGTGTTTCTCAACGCGCGCTCATTACGTCTTATCATTAGATACTTAAGTATTATTCATTTTCTTCGTAGACGATAATAAGGTACAATTATTTGCGGTACCTAGAACAATAATTCTACGCCAACGTATCCAAGAAATTGCGAATAGAGAGTTATTCTTAGAAAGAGATATCGTCATTGAACGCCCGTTTCTAGAAAACGCGTGGCCCGTAGGTTGTGCGAATGATATTTTCAAATAACAATCGATGTTACGATCGTATACGTACATGAAAGCGTTCCAATTATAGCAAATGAATATTGATTATTTCTTTTTAATTTTGTCTTCAAAAATGAATGAGATATACTGTTATTAAGTGATAAACTTAGATTATCCGTCATGCATAAGTCTACCCAACATTAATTTAAAAAAATACGTTTTTTTATGATGCAATTACAAATGTATGGTAATCGAATATTTTCCTTTACTTATTTTAAATAACACTGCTTCATGATAAATTTTAATGCACTTCCTACCAATTAAATTAAAATTTAGAAATTTTTTATTATGTTACATTATCTTTATACTGTAATATGTTACTGCTATTATATTATCTGTGCCCCAGGCTAGCTCAAATGACTTGGCAGCGAAGCCATAACCACAACAAACAATGGCTACATAGAATTGAGTTTATTGGCATTATATGAAACAAATCAGCGAACTTTCATTATATGTAATTAATAATTACTTCCCTTCGGTTTATATTTAATATATAAGTTTAATACGAACGGTGTAGGTAGGTAATCAATAATGGAGCTTTTCTGTCTTAGTTTTAGAAGTAAAACGTTTTCTACGTTTTCTTTTAATGTATTTCTAAAGATTTTTCAAAGTTAAATTTGATACAATTGCATTATCATTAGTTACTTGATCAGAGAGATATTATATCGGTATCGTCTGCCGAGATACTTCCGTCTTACTTATTTCTGACACAAGGATGCACAAATAGTGGTCGTGTTGCTGTGGGTTGATGGATAAGATATGGTAGAGACATTACTGAGTCAGTGCCGCGACTATATGTACTATAAGCGTGACTATCTGTACAACCACATATACATGTGACTCTCTGTACAATAACTACTTACCATATGGTGGGCAATTTGGTTACTTATCAATATATTTCTATTAATAAAGTAGTAGAGACGCAGATATCACAATTATTTATTTTTCTAGAGCAATCTGTATCATAAAATGGCCAAATGTTTACTTGACATTTTAATAGTGTGTCTGCTGACTAAGCTGATATCGTTATGCCACAAAGATACACACGCAAAAATAATAGGCTCCAGCAATTTCACTTACGCAAACGCTCAATTTATGCACAATCAATGTAAGTAACTCACCTTGACTTCTTGGAAGTTGTTGGAATGTTTATCATCTATAGACTATGGTATAAAATCTGCTACTTTGGAATGGAATTTTTCTGATAAATATTATCGGCAAAAATACAAACACGGCAAATTTTTACGAAACATTTCTACGGAAATCTCAATGATTGGGAAAAATGCTAATTTAGAACAAAATAAAGTACTCTACATATGGTTATCTAGGACTTGAAGTTAAGTTTGTATGTATGTATTAATGAAATAATATGGCTTTTTCACTTCCCGGAACACGCAGAGCATCCTATACTGAACCTATAAGTAAATATCTGACTATTGCTTCTAAAATTCTTGCTGCACAGAACTAACTATACTATATTGAGGTAACATCAGATAATATTTGGTATAGAGATAATTTGAATGTCGGGAAATAATATTCACATGGGAAAACATCAGAAATCTACTTTAATATATATTCTGACCAAATACAGAATATATATTAAAGTAGATTTCAACTGAAAACCGTTATCACTCAATACTTAAGTGTGACGTAAACTCAATCAATTTCAGGGAAATTTTCTTTTCTTCGTGACAAAATTTCAAGAATCGTTGAAGTTATTCTTATACATTATTTAATTGTACTTTTACATATATACGTATTAAATATATAGATATAAGATGTTGTTTAGTCGTGTGTACTCGTGCTTCAAATCACAGGTCAAAAGCGAACTTTTGGGACTCGTAGATTAATCCGTTATCGTGAACGAACGATGACTTGGTGGTAAAAAACGGAATATTATTTCTTCCCGATTACGACTGCATCGTTATCGTAATCAATGAACGAATGATAAAACAGTTTATGTTTAATGTTGTAAATGTCAAATGAATCGAGCACGTACAGCCAATGTCTAATGAATTTATTTATTGGACTTAATTCTATGTGCCCACTATCCATTATAACCAACCTAAAACTAACGTTCTACATTCTATGTACATTAGGTCAAAGTCCGATATATCCTCCATCTTGAATTTGATTAATTACTCACCTGGTCATAATCTGCTATGGGTCATATCTAAATTAGGTTAAGATGTTATATAAAGATAAATTGAAAAGATAATTCTTAATGTATACTATAGCTGTTCCGAGAATTATTATATTTATTTACTATGTAATAATGTTTGATAACCATAAAAACGAACGGCCTTGCTTATTCGTATTATTTCTCAGAAAAATCCATTGACGGCGGCAGAATACAATTGCGAATTAATGTGTTCTTTATTCTTCAGGTTATAAAGTCGACTTTGATCGGCGTTAATCTGTCCTTTTCTGAGTTACGAATAATACAATAACAGATTTTGTGTATCTCATATAAGCTTATTACATTTAACACAATGTATCTATACATTTGGAATTTACCCAATCATTAAACGCACTGACTGTACTTATATCTTTATGGTTCGAATTTCGTGGAATTGCCTAAATGTAGATTTACGAAATGAAAACGAATTTATGAAGTTTAATGTATAATTAAATTCCTATCACGCTTTCCATTTGACAATCACGGCAGAGTGTTTCTTTATTAAATAGTGCCATTAACGGCGAATGAATTCAAATATTATGCTCGGTTACGTAGTTCGAAAACATTTTGAAGATTTAATTTATTTATTAGTTACGAACGCCCTGTTAATTGTTTAATTAGTTCTAAAAACTTTGTGTCAATCTAACAATTAATCAATCAATCATAGTTTACGATAATGAAATATCAGTGTACAATTATTTACCTTTATTGTTGTAGTTGTTGTAAATGACGAATCTAAGCACTCCACATTTTCACTACAGACACAGCTGACGATACTTTAACCACACGTGTGAACTTGTATTATGACGCTTTCTTGTTTTTCCAACGCCAAGAACGTTCGAGAAAGACAAAGACAGAGACACAAGCATGCGCCGATTCAATGCGCCTAATTCTCTAGTGCTGCGCGCGCGGCAGACCGATCATAGTTGAGTGGGAGAGAGACGCAAGGCATTCGGCGGGCCTCTCTCTCGTTCGGTGACTCATCGTAACGTTACCGAGCGTTACACTTTTTCATAAGTGACTCCCAGCCGCAACCTAATTTAAGACGTTGTCACGTCAAAAAATTTAAACTGATGTCAAGTGAATTTCGTAAGCTTCGGTGGCGCTTTTGATGCGGAGGTTTTGATGAGTACCAATGATTTTGTCGTTTGCTTTTTCTATTTTTATCGAAAGAAAACATAGCAAAGTTGCGTGCATAAGCCAGCTAAGAAATTCGAACATATATTTGAAGTAGACGAGTTAACTTAGAGTTGTCTCGTGCCCTATGTACATATGTCCCCTTGGTGGGGGCGTACATAGAAAGTAATCACATTGCTTTGTTCCGGCGTAAAGAATAAGATAGGAAATGAAATTGCTAGATACTGTGTTTTATTTCCCCGGGGGACGGCAGTGAATGCTTATAGGGGGCGCGCCACCACAGTGGTCGTCTTAACAACCCCCTAGTGCTCGGACGACCTTGCACCAGGTATCACCTGCAACCGATCTACGGCGGGTGGTTATGTTGGACTCTAGCGAAAGGCCAGCCTACCAACTAAACACTACCTTACAGCCTTTGGTCGGGCAGAAGGCCTGGGACCTTATCGGCTTTGAACTAAAGCTCCCGCCCTCCAGAGCGGTGGGCGGTGCGCACTGTGCTGTGACTTTACGTTTTATGTCACATGTTGGCAACGTGCAGTGTGTTGTAGGGTTCGCAGATATGCTGTAAATCTCACAGGAACCACATCTATTACAAGCGCCTGTAACCAGTTAATATTATGTTGGCAGTCTGCTTGTTCGTCAACATAGCTTGTAACAAAAAAATACGAAGGTATGATTTATTATTACAACCTACGCAACGGTTTCAATTTTTAATTAAGAAGCGATCAACGCCAGGGATCTACCATTATCTATAAAAAGCGATTCAATTTCCGTTCCGTTCAATATAGGTCTTATTATATCGTACCACTATCCTATTTTGATTATAAATAATTCGTAATTCTTTATAAAGAACTATGATTTGATGTTTTAAGAGGATGTTGAAAGAGGCTGGGAATCCTTAAAAGAAACACGAAACTTGCTCAGGTTACCCTGACCAAAAGCAACGGGTGATTTACGACAGACGAATATATTAATACAAGCATTACAGCTTGTATAAATATATGTACGAGTAATTCGTCTGAATTCCTCCTGAACTAGAGTATCAATTTTAATATTTACAACTGGATTGGAAAATGGTTATTTTTGTTATACTACGACGGTGACAAGAGGAGTAACGGCTTGCCTGGTTGTAAGTAGTACTAACCTAAGAACCTCTGCAAGACTCTTTTTGCATAATCGGAGCGTACGAGCGAGGAAAATCCTCTTTAACCGCACTGTGCGTGACTACTTAGGGTGTGACCGTGTGAGGACGAACACCCTGGCGATGGCGAGCAGTTCGATGATACAATGTGACCGTTGGCAAACAATTGAACTCTTCGAAACAAACAATTCTTTGAAACATATCCCATTGTACAAGCAGGAGACAAAATCTCTCCTCACATTTAATGGCTCATTGATCACATTACATGTAGAGCAGTACATGATTCACAATTTGTATACAATGTATTACTTAAACACAAATTATTATACCTACATTATTCATACAAGATTGCATGTATAAGATATGTTTACTCACGTCAGTTTCTTAGTAAAATACTGCGGCACTAGAAATTATCGCCAATCGATTCGTTATCGCGTGTTATTATTTCCGATAAATTTGAAATCTGTATTGATACAGCCATATTCGGAAGCTATGTTTTTATGCTGTGGTTAAAATATTCTCGTCGACAAATTTTGGTCTTAAATTATTACCAAATTATTTAGTCTCTGACCCCTAGACTGTCTTTACTAGTTAGCGATTTATCCCAAGAAATGTCGCATGAGAAAATGAACAGAGCGAAATAGTTAAGCTAAAATAAAATAATTAGTTTCTTTGCATTGCATGCTATTTTTATAGTGGTACGTAATGTTCTAATCATGAATTTATTTATAGTATATAAATAATTATGGGTTAAGTTGCATTAAGTCCACTTTTGTACTTTATTGATATTGTGCAATAAATTAGTCACTATCAAAAATGAAGATTTTAAATAAAATAACCATTATTTTTTCCCTTTACAATTAAATAAATTATTTTATGATGTTAACTATCGACTGCTCTACATCAGCGTCCGACGAATTCTACAAAGCAATGTACGAGCGTTATTGCATTTTTTTTCTTTTGCTTTTGGCAAGGCGTGTCATTTAAAAAATTTCTTTATAATTTAAAGTTTTTCTACTATCTAATTGTCTAATATACGCCAATTATGCTCTCAAGAATTTATGTCATACTTCGTTATAGGTTACAAAAATTTGTGCTGTATTTAGCATACTAAACTATAGGAGTATATGATGTATGAAAATGGAGCTTTATAATAACATAACATTCGAGAAGAACAGTTTCCTCGCTGTCAAGACCTTAAGAGCTCTTAGTTATTCTTATATCACAACTCCAACACAAGAATTGTCTGACTTTGATCAGGTGAATAAATTCTCAGATTATTAATATTTTCGTAGTGCGAATAATGCGAAATTGTAAGAAAATGGTTTTCAAATATTTAATTTGCGCTAATTGTCTTGCAGGGACAAGGCATGACTAAAAGCTCGTTAACTCGCGATTACGTTTCCAGATAAGTTAATTTTGGACCTTGCGCCTATTGTAGACATTTTTTTATATAAATTGTAACACGCTACAATGTACCACGTAATTTGTTACTAATAAGTATGAGTATATCTTGCATAAGTTATACTGAGTTCCAAGTACAACTGCACATCACTAAAATCTAGACAATTGCCCCCTGATTATGTAACTCTATTGTAATAAAAGTTGATAGACACTTATAGATAGAGAAGTTAGATTGCAGCTTTGTTAAGATGCGAGGTAACAATTTTCATCGTAAATCAGCAATATAACTATTCCATCTGTCAATTGCAATCAAATTTGTTAGCTACATTTATATAATTAGGAAACTTCTGACGTAAAATATGATGCGTAGAAAACTGTGATCTCTGCCTACCCTCATGGTAAGGTATTATGCTATATGACATCATATTACGGCCAATCCTATCGATTTATTGCTGAAAAATACTCGTTAATTCATATAGTGTTTTGGCAAATTAAGCAGTTTAACGTAGAAACCATACTTTTCATTACTAGGTACCAAATAAGATTCCTTAAAATCAAAAGCGGATGTAGACGATTCATTCGAGGCCGTTATACACAGCGATTATGCAAATATATTTTTAAGTCTGGTTTACTTAATCTATGTTATTATTTCGTTAGAATTAAATAAAAGATAATTCATTTGTGAGACCGACTCGGTTGGTTTATATTACGCTTTTAATGATTCTCTAATCTAAATAATTGAATATTTTACTCGCACTCACAATAATGGAATTAAGGGTTTACCCTATGACGAATTTAAAATATATACATCTCTCCCTTTTTGCCGATGATACCATAAGAGCAGACTAAGCATAGCTGGACATGAACTCAACCCATTAAACTTGATTAACGAAGTTAAAGTTTCGTTAAATTATTAAGATTTAAGTGAATTTATAAAATAATAAATGGATTAATTAAATTCCGTTAATCATCCTTTAGTCCGTTAACCGTTAATTCAATGCCTATTATTTACTAAAAATATACATTAGTACCGCGTTACGCCGCGAAAAACGTGTTCTGACTCGCTCAAACCGCGACCACAGGAACTTGCACACATCTACATGTCAGACTTTACAAGTTTACCTTGAAGTGATTTTATGTCGCTCGTAATAGTGGCGCTTTTCGTAGTACAAATGTACAGCTTGACATGTTGCACTATGTACCTAACATGACCAGAAAGCAAACGAACAGTTTTTTAGTAGATCACTATCGCAACGATATAAACGCGCGTTTTTGAATCAACGTATCAACGGTATTTTATTTTTAACTAGCTGACCCGGTGAACTTCGTACCGCCTAATTATTGGAGGCATATTTAGTAAGTCACAAACACACGACACAATACTTTTTTAATTTTATTGGAATTTGTTGCTTTTAGATTTTTAGGAATATTAAAGAATTATAGTGTAGGTGCACAGCAAAGAGGCGTTTACATTTCAAGTGACATTTTACCATAGACAATAGGTTGGCACCCATCAAATATGTCAACACATTAATTATTTTTATATTTTGAAATTTAAATACACGATATTATAAGCAAAGTTGATATTATGTTGTCGATTCAAAAGTCTTGTTTTAATGCGTTCTTCAATTCGAGTGGAACTGAGAGTACAAATACCGTCAAATGTTTGACAGAAAGTAAGTGATCAACTTTTATATGGGAAAATGAAATTGTCGTCTTACTCTATCTTACTCGCAATTTTTCCTTATTTGCTCACCGTTTAGACCTACCCTGGACTCCTCGCTCATCGGCCCAGCCATTCTCGAGTTTTAGCGAGACTAACGAACAGCAATTGATTTTTATATATATAGATAAATAAAATTTTAATCGTTTTTTTAGCACACGATCTTTATAACAGTACATATTATAAAGGTAATGTTACTTGAACGAATAAACTAAATATAACGTTAACTTGTGTTAAACTTATTACATAGTTTTCCTGAACCGTCTACAAACAAACAATTCTATAGTGCTGAGCAAATGTCTTCGATAGTATGTACGGTGCTACATAATCATGATAAATATACATATAAATGGTATTAACGACATACTGATTTCATTGACTGACGTTTCGACCAGGTTGCACAGTTCGTGGTGGCTGGCGGACTGGAGTTGCGCCTTTGCCATCCAATTTTGTGCCTTTTGTCTGTCTTAATAAAGTTAAGTATGACATACTTAACGTCGGTTTTATTTCTCGTTTTTATATAGCGTATCTAATAATTCGCAATGTAATTATCTAGTTTCAATTTTTATACCACAACGGTGGCAAGAAGACTTACGGCCTGTCTGATGTAGTAATGGATCAATATCAAAGTTTTGACGGCAAACGCCACCGTTTTTACAATAACGAAAACTAGTCCTCCAAATGGTTTTCGTTCACAACTGGTTCGTATTTGTATAATTGGGTCTGGGTGACGACGCGTGACGGTCGAATGAATAACGTAACGAAAGTCGAAACTGAAAGCACCTATTTAAACTGTTGTCGCCGTGCGACGAGTGAAAGAGTTGCAATGCAAACTTTAAACAAATATTATGCCGTAGAAACGGTTTCACATTGTATTCTAGACTGTATTTATGTAGACATAAAGTACATATTAGTGTCAAATAACCCGAAGGTCAATTACATCAAAATACGGTCCTAGAACGATTTGAATTTGTCTATGCCAATTAAAATATGGCGCCTGCAACATCAGACGCACCACAAACGCGTGGCTGTTATCAAATTAAAAGCACTGCAATCATATATAGTCAACATAAACGTTTGTCAATTAAATCTTCCTTTTGTACAACAAACGGCATTGAAATAAAAAGTTGCAGCTGTAAAAATACTCACGCATGGCGGCACGAATAATAATAGCGGTGATTCTCGGAAGTTATATTGTTCTATTGATTGCCTGTTTACTCGTTTCCAAGTTGATTGCGAATTGTTATATGCTGATTTAAATGTTTGAAGACGGTTAACTTGTTTATATTTGTACGTTGCGCGTTTTGTTCGAACGCCAATTAAAATTCATTAACGGATTTAAAGAACAATGTATATGTAGGTATATATACATTCGAAAGATCAACAAAATCTTTTGCACTAAATATTTATAAAACAAAGACCAACACTTATTGTATAGAGATATAGAAAATTTGTCAAAAAAATAAGTTTCTAATCATTTAATGTCGTTGTTTTGCGTAGAGATCGACACGTTAAGGGTATTTTTACAATATAAAGGTTTACGCGTTAATGAACAACATAACTGATATGAAGTATTGCCATTAATACTGTTACAAGGAAAAGACAATGCCAAGATTTCTATGGCGCCATGCCCCACCAAATTTTTTCCAGTTACAAACATAATTTATATATGAAATGATAGCTAAACATCTGCACTTTTGAAATAATAAAAGATAAATTATATTAAAGCAGAGGATCGGTAGTTATGATGGTATAAACAATATGATTTTTATTCACAAATATTAAGTTTATCTTAGACTTTTTTATAAGATGCAATTTTTAGTAGCCATCTACTATATCCTAAAAACAATAATAACAACAACTAATTGTTCTAACTATAAAAAAACAATTTTAAATCCAGTTCAAGTAACGCTCATACTTTATTAGAACACACGATTGAGGCTATCTATCAAAGTCATCTTTATTTACGGATTCGTAAATAAAGATGACTTTATAGACCTAATATTACATTTCTATTTACAGTGCACTTCTTGATATATGTAAATACATGTTATTATCTAACGTAATATTTTTATTTTATTTTGCATCAGAAGTAAAATGCGTTTATTCCTAAAAGCCTTTTATTGAGAAATCATTCTTACTAAAATGAATGATTAAATAACACTATTGAACATAAAAAATTAACAGAACAACAATTAAAGAAAAAAACTATTACCTATACTAAAAAGCATTCGACTTAGGTCCAATAGGCTTATGTTGGCTAAAAGGACTTGTATCCAGTGGCCAATAAAATTCTTTAAAAAAATAAGCTTTAAATTCTCCGACTAGGAAAAGGCATAGAATTCCATTAACAACTATTAAATGTAGTTTTTTTTCCCCAGCTTTTTAGATTTTTTATATTTGTTGTTAGGATCTATAATTTAATTAAATATTTTTCATAAATGTGTAATTACTGTAACTTAAATTAATCCTTGGGGCAGATCTTGGCATTCTCTTTTGATTAAATTTCATATAACATTAATTACTTTATTGTGTGTTAGTTATTAATACATTAATACAAATACATTGAAATATATGAACATTGGGTGCAATACATTCCTTTAAAGGCTAGTTTATCAATAATCATTCCATGGAAAACTTCATTGCCTTAGAAAGTTTAAAGCAGGGTCACCAAATGCCGGGGGGTGACGTCGTAGGAGGTTGGAGGGGAGGAGGCAGCAAGATCACTGCTCCCCGAGCAGGGCTCCCTTAGCGCACCCAGGGGAGCAAAGGCCGGGGGTCCTCAGATGCGACACTCGATCCTGAGGGCCCTCTACAACGCGTGAGGATGGCCATCGCTGAGGTTTTTAGTGGGTAGCCTCCCCCTTCTGGGGAGGAGAGCCCCACATAACCACCGGCTCTCCGCAGCCGGGGTATGCAATTCAATGCATTTTCCTCAGCGGAACAAAAAAAAAAGGGGGGTCACCAAAAGGCTGACTGCGGTCCGCATACTGACCGCCGACCCATTGTATGCGGACCGAAAAAATATATCCCCCAAGTATTTTTTTTTGTTGTTTAGTAGTATTGTTTAAAACACAAACATACTGAAGGTTTCGCGAATGTCATTTCGTTTCTTAAATGGAAATTAATTGGTGACCCCTGGTTTTGAGACTCTAAATTATCATGACGTTTATTGCAAATCATAAAAGGATCTCAAGACGAAGTTGTAACAACCATCTGAGGCAAATTACCTTAAAAAAAGCAAGGTTCAATTTGAATAAAGGATTGTTACCTTATATTTGAACCCAACATTTTATACTTAATCTTAGGATATGTGTCGCGATGACACATATCTAAGATTAAGTATAAACAGTGCATCTGAAATGTCATAGATGAACACGTATTGTTTTGGAATATTATATACAATATAATATTGTATATACATAACATAATGAAATACATTATCAGAACTAATAAAACAAAAGAAAGTTGATAATGTATTTCAAATATGCCAATGTACTGTAAAGTTGCTGGAAGGACTGATTGAAATGGAATTCTGGTTAAATGTTTACCAAGACCACTCTTCGGAAAGTGGGGCGTACCGAGAACTAACTGCGTTGTGTAAAATTGAGATGTGTTCTTCGAAGCGGCTTCGCTTGGCAAACAGTGATTTGGCAAATGGCAGCCTTGCTTAATCAGATAATCTGATGCTTGTGGGAACAGCGATAGATGGGCAGTTATCTATGATGATACTGTTGAAGTGGATCTTGTTGTAAAGTGTAGTAGGTAATGCTTTCCTTAGCCTATTTATATTATAAAAGGTTATAGGTAGGTACCATAGTCTGTAGTTTTATTTATTCTTCTATGGTCATCTCCGGTTTTGTCTAAATATATTTTATGTTAAAAATTGATTTAAGAAATAAAGTGATTATTGTAAAGTAATAAAGGAAAATAAACAAAGTAATAATTCACTCAAGATTATTATTTGCCACAACAAAAGGACTTGTACAAAAAAAATTGTAATTAGAAAGCGAATTCAGTTATTAAGTGGAACGTTCCTTTGAATGTTAGTAAGTGTTAACATACAAAAAATATGAAACCTTATTTTTTTGGAGTTTTTTAATCCACGTATTAAGCTTGTTCATAGATGGCGACTACGTTCGTACTTAAATTCAAGCTACGTTTTGAAAACGGGTTGTATAAATTACCATAGATGATATATAATATACATATTCTGCATTACCTATATAAAAATTCTGCTCAATTTGGCTACAGACTACAAAGGCTTACTTTGGAACTAAAATGTATGCTTTAAGACATCAAACAGTACAATAAAATTATTGATTCGTGACAAAGCAACATAATTTTGTCTATTTTAGGACAAAAGCGCCATCTGTATTCTATAATGCTAACGATTTTTTTAATTGGTTGTCAGAAATTTTCTCATTGCGAATAATAGTTTTCTTCATAATTTCTTATCCTTGCTTTTCCTATATAATGAAATAAATCTGCAGTTATTGTAGTTGAATATATCTGCAGTTGTTTATTAAGACGAGTCGAACAAACAGGTGACCATTTAAATCGATTCAGCCGTTCTTGAGTGATGTGTGGTATATGAGATCTAAATCAACATTTTGTTTTATCAAAATAGAATAAAAATAAGTACTCATACATTGTCCTGTTTCTATTCCAACTAGGTAATGTTTACAAAATGAAACAAGTATTATTCGTTCAGTAACATTACTTTTTATTACCATGTCTTAATTTACATATTACTAAATCAACTAGCTGAGTTTAACAGCATAAATATCAGCTTTCCCTTTAATATAGGTTCTATTATTTTGTCATAAAACTCAGTATTTATATTAATTTTATTAGTGTAATTACTGCTTTTTATAGATACAATTCTGAGTTAGACTAAGTATATACCTTCAACTTCTTATAAATAGACGAATGGTGTAACATGTTCATTTTGTAACCTTTTATTCAAAATACTACGTTACGTCACTTGGTATCGAGGGAGCTGGTTCAAAAGCAAAGCCCGCGCAGCTGCGGTGTGCTTGCGACCACGAGCCAGCCAATGACAGGCGGCAGATGGTTGTGAAAGCTGCGCGGGCGCACCGCAGGTAAAGGATTCTAGGAACACCAAATATAAATCGCACTACGGGGAAATCGCTCTCGAACATAACGCCCGAATGCGAATTGTACACCTGGCTTATTTACAACGTGTTCTTTAGTAACAAGTATGTATTTTAAAGAATTCCATATAGCGTTCATATCAATCACAAGATTTTTTATGGTTCTTAAGTTACGTCAAACAAAGTTTTAAACATCTTGAAAATTATATTTCATAAGGGAATTCAATCGAATCCTCTGCTGGGGAAAGCCGGCAGGTGGTTGACACCGTAAATACATATATTATAAAACAATTTTTAATTTATTTTATGCTAAAGCTTATGCGTCATAAGGTGGGAAATATAGGAAATGTCATAAGATGGACAGTAAACAACCACGAGGTCGAAGCCTATCAATCCTATGCGCTTAATTCTTAATAACGAATGCCGACTTACTTAATAACAAGATAATGCCAAGTGTAGACAGCCCATCGCATTGTAGAATTACCATTGTACATTTTAGTAACTACTCTCTATAGTTAATGTACCATACATTTTTTATTACTATAAAAACAACGCAACGTGATTACGTTACTGATTGATCATTGCTGCATTGATAAGTAACACAAAACGTAGGCGTTATTTTTTGCCTAATATTGACAGAATACCTATATTGTAAGAAAAAATAATATTCATAAATTTTATCAGTGTATCAAAATAATACCTCTAGTTACCAATTCGTACATTGGCTCCTGAATTTATTATCAGCTCAGACAGTACTTTACTAATAATATGTAAGATATTTGCTTTTTAAATAGGAGGAGTAGGTCAGCGAACTAACAAAACGAACAGAACTGACGAACAAACAAAATTCATGGTTGTCTGTAAATTGCGATAACACTTTACTTAGAAACAAAAAATAGTTATTTTTCTGTAGAACTCTGGTTACTACGTACTCTGCTGTTAATGACTAATTCAATACGCATTTATACAAACGAAATGACGAACCAGCCCGCGAGTGAAGCAGGCAGGCACAACGCACTCCATTCGCATCGCATTCACTCGACGAACGTCGGTTGGACGCATCGTGTTAGTGCGGTGTGCTACTTGCTTAAACGTTTTCTGTTTTCATCTTGTGACAAACTTATACATTTGACTGTGGATTTTTTTATATACAAAGCTATATTAGAGTGTGAAAGTGAATGTTATTTTGACACTAATATTTAATATTACGCATTAAATCGTTGCTTCTGGGAACCCGAGGATTGTCTTATATTCAGACGTGAAGTGCTAAATAAATGTGTGTTATAGAAAGGAGAAAACCAAGAATAAACCCGTTCAAAATGACGTTAGCAGCTAGGTTACACATACAAAGTAAGTTGGAGGTTATTAAAAATGGAAACATTTCAAGGCTTCAAAAAATGACGTATACAGTGATGATATGAAAACTATATATCGCAATTTAAATTTTGCTAGATAAATCTGCTTTTTTTAAAAATGATTTTAATTTTCAATTATATTACAATACATATTTACAAACACAATGATGAAACTACGCATGACACATGTCGAGAAATTGAAATGGATAAACATCATTTAATCTAAAGTTGATGTAAATATTTCTTATTTAAGATACTAAAAGCAGTGACTAATGTAATATACAAGCAGTATTTTGTATTACTAATCGATTTTGTCTTTTTAATATGCATTGAAATCTTGCTTAAATATAATGGTTAGGTTATATAAACTTAATAACTCATTGGCGTTAGTCCTGTAGCCCATGCTACATATCAAAATGATAATTAAATACCCATGTATTTAATTATCATTTTGATATTCTTGATAAGTTAAAAATTATATGTTTAAGATAGGGATATAGTTTCTTAGAACTCTTTTTTGTGTTGAATATGTGACTAATATTCTATTTAAAGTTGTTTAATAATTGGACTGAAATCATAACTTGCATCTTATTTGCTTTAATTATTGTTTTTATTTTAAGTATTTTTATAATAAATATACAAAACAATAACATCTATATAAGTTCTTAGTAGTACAAAGTTTAACAAGTTATCTTTTTGCTAATGCGTATGTATTTGTTAGGCTTATGTCAAAATATTGATATTCTTAAATGCAGGCACAATGCAAATTCAGTAGTTCAGTCAAGACGTAAAAGAACAATTATGTAAAAAAGTGCTACTATATAATAATAATATTATAGTAATAGTATGTTATAGTATTATAGTAATATTTTATATGGTTATTATTATTAGAATGCTTATGAATATAACTAAATATCATTAAAGACAGTACTTATTGCGTGGAATACATTATGTATATCAAGTCAAGGTTGATGTGTGGGTGTTTTCATTATAACAATGATTAAATCCATCAAAAGTGAAAGTTAAATATGCAAACTTAATACACAGTAATCTTTTTTCATTTTTAATATTGAATATGTATTTCAATATTGCAACAAAAATAATTTCTGAGCTCTAGTTGAATGTGAGATTTGCTTACGACCAAGATCTTGGCAGCTATCTGTGTAAGCTCTTCTTGAAGGAAGTGGTCTCAGCAGTAACATAGGTTAACTCTGTGCTTTGTGGTTGACACCATATAAATGAATTTTCAATTTATTACAGATGCATGCGTGGAAGTACCAATCAATAGTTGGTCTGGCTCTTGCCCTAACTGCAGACATGAACTACGGGTGTCTCTGGCGGCATGCCCCAGCAAGTGGGCGCCACACACACCACAGACACCCATCACGACCCCCTTCTTTTCTCCGGCCTACCTCACGTCGTACACCACAACACTAACACCCTTCAACGATAGCTTGAGGAGATTAGATGAAACCTACAGGGCTCTCAAGTTGTCTGGATGGTACTATGGAAATTTAGATTGGCAGGTGTGTATGAAGTGTTTATTTCTTATCAACAACTTTGTTTCAATAAAAAATGATGGGATAATTGTCAATCGGACATGGATGGAAACAATGGGTTTTGTGTTAAATAATAATACAGTTTTTAATATGAACATTTAATAGACTTTGCATGCTTATATTTGCTCCTCAGCCCAGTTTAAATGTACATTGAAAGCTTAAGCAGAAATAAGGCAATTAATAAAGAATTTATTAGAAATATAGTAAAAAATTGTCTTTATTATTTCCAGGGTGCTCGTAGTTTATTAAAAGATGCCAGTGTTGGTGCATTCCTCATAAGAAATTCTGGTGACAACAACTTCATATTTTCCTTATCAGTACAGACAGACCGAGGACCTACCTCTGTAAGGTTACACTTTGAGGAAGGATTCTTTAGGTAAGTTAAATATTAGTTTATCCTTTATATAACAATATCTTCTGACCAAAACTATTCAGTGACATTTCCGTATTATGTCATACCAGGAAAAGTGTTTTGCTTTTCGGAAGTCATTCATGACTGACGATATAGTTTGCTTACGTCAGTACAAGTAATAAAATACCGCCAATTTGTATTAAATCGCAGCTGATATTTAACATCAATTTAACCATTCACAATTAGAAGAATCATACTAAGGAAAATTTAATTTAGACACAGTAGAATTAATTAATATTAATGAGTTACTTGATTGAATATCATGACCTATTTTCAGAGCAGAATTTAAATGCAATTTATAAATATCTTCTTTCTTTACTTAAGAGAGAATATAATTATGTAATTTGTTAATTTACCAAATAAATTGATGGAAGTGTGTGGTGCTGTAATTTGGGCACTAACCTTTTGATCAGAATTTCCGGAGTTTTATCCTACCATGTATTTTTTATTTATCGAATTCCACATGTACATTTATCCAACAACCTTATGGCGAATGAAAATATTTTGGTGTAACCTGCATATACATGTAAATCAACTTAAGCTGTGTATTTACATTGTAGGCTGATTGTGTAGCTTTGTTAGTGCACTTACATTACTGCTTTATTACAAATAACTTCATTTGAATTTTGACAGCAAATACGATTCATAATCCAGGTGTTAGGCTACCTTAACTTATGGTAGGTATGTACCCTTCGGTAGAGACATACCCTGATGATTAACCACTTATTTTGTATTTGCAGGTTAGATTGCGACCAAGTGGTGGCACGGTTTATGCCCCGGTTTCGGTGTGTCGTAGAGTTGATCCAGCACTACCGGCGGATAGCACGCGCGGGCGGGCAAGGCACGGTGTGGGTAGACCGCGATGGTTGCCCGCATTCGGCTGTGATGCTCACCGCGCCAAGGCGACGAGCCCCGCCTTCACTACTCCACGCCGCCAGGCTCGCCATCCACACGGCCCTCGACTCCAACCCCCTTAAGCCCAAACTCACCAATGCACCCAAACACCGACTATTACCTCTACCCACCACTTTAATAGACTATCTTGGAGAATATCCTTACTCAGTCTAACAGTGATGGTCTGCTACGGCCACTTTACTGGACTCAAAAGTGCTACTTTAAAAACAGGTGCGGTGCGTATATTAAAGAGTGATCTGATTTGGATTATCTGGTATTGCAAGTGTATTATCATAATATTATATTTAATTTGTACAAATGTATGCGTGTATATTATGTTGGCCTAGCACAGGATGCTAGGGAAAGGCCGGATCCTTTAGAAAACTAACAAAATATTAATTTATAATAGTTTAATTTATATTTGTATTATAATAAGTATTCAATATGGGACTCAACTATGATATTTAGTGGGATGATTTGCAGATTATTTTTGTCAAGACAACTCCTGCTGTGTCTGTCTGTATATAAAGATGTTTTGTGAAAATATTGCAAGACTGATTCTTTGATGTCTATTGTGATTGTCTTCATTGTTCAGTGTCATATTTGAGAATAATAAGATTCTACACAAGTCCTAATAAAATGTGAAAAATATCAATCTACAATCAAAATGCAAAAGTGTATAACTGTGAACTCTCTTTAACTTAAATCAATAAAAATAAGATTCATGTTACAAACATGGAAAAGTCATAATTTGATAAATGTCATCTATACTTCAGATTGAAACTGCCATCTATTTCCTGTCTATATACAATAAAATGAATTTGTGTTAATTACATCCCTTATAACATGAGAATGTTATAAGCGATAACAGATTTAAATTATCACTCTGATTTGTCTCCATCAAGAATAAAAGTTTGATTATGTGACTTTGTTGCCAAAAAATTTGATTGAAACTGACAAATAGTGCGTTACATTGCAAATTTATGAAGTTGAATCTTAATATAACGACAATTAAACACTGTATGTTATTTCCAACAACATTTTTGCAAATGCAAATTAGTTTATTGCAACAGAGTTACATAATCAGTTTTCAAATTATTTAATTCTTATATCTATTCATATATTTTATTTCAATATTATTAATAACAT
This sequence comes from Scirpophaga incertulas, assembly GCA_036419045.1. Taxonomy (NCBI): domain Eukaryota; kingdom Metazoa; phylum Arthropoda; class Insecta; order Lepidoptera; family Crambidae; genus Scirpophaga; species Scirpophaga incertulas. Next base: position 27,678,324 of record CM071632.1, on the reverse strand, counting down.
AATTCAATATAACATCTAAATATAAATCACAATACAAAATATACAACAATTGGATTTGCATTTATTTTGAAAGTAGTGTAAGTCCATTTTCGAGAAAAATGAGCATAATTCATGCTTAATGTAAAAATTTTATATATAACTAGTCCGTGTTTAATTTCTCAAAAAATCCTGTTTTGTACAACTTAAAACAATAGAAACAATGCCAGACTTCATATGATTTGGCTGTATTTTTAAATCAACAATTAAACACCTTTAATTTTCTCGAAACAAAAGAAAATGGACTTACACCACTTTCAAAATAAATGGTCCAATTACTATTCTACGTTAACTTTCAAAATACTACGTTAAATTCTCAACATCTAAATTTGAATTTACTGCGACAACAAAAACATAGACAAAATTCTAACCCTTAGCACAAATATACAAAAAAAATCCTGAAAACTGTTTACTTTAATATCAGTTTCTAAGTCCACCATCTTCCGTAATTGACAACGCGCATATCAAGATAATTTATTAATAAATCTAATTGATTATGACTTTAACATTTCAGTCCATAGTACACCAGTAATGGACTCGAGAAACATATTTTTCTACCATAATTTGTCTGCAATCAGTTGTACAAAAACCTATACTGATATTATTTGAACAATGTTCACTAATGCCTGATCTTGTCCATTGTCTTAAGAAATCATCACATTATTTTATAGAATTATATTTTTATTAATTTATTCTTTGTTTAAGACTAGTATTATTCAATGGGCGTGTGACATGCTATGTTTGTGTTCCTATATCAGTAGTTTTATCAGTGCAGCCCTCTGGCACCCATACAGACTAGTAGCTTCATTTAATTCGTTAATAATTGAAGTGCCATGAATATGTAACAACCTTGTAATTATCGATTACGAAAGTATTTTTGAGGCTGAACATGTATATAGTTCTTGTTTTGTTTTTTTTTTCTATTTATTTCTTTAGTTAGTTAATTAAAAATATGTGACCATGTAATGGTTACCGGGTACATTAATAACAACAAATTGGTGGGACATGTTTTTTAATAACTCGGCAATTGTACCTTGAATAATCTCAACTAGGATAAATTTACTTATTGGAAATGTATAAATACTATTTACTTGCTGAATATGTTAAATAAGACATATTGTCCGCATCATAGACTTTGAAGTCAGCCTCGAAAATAGAGATAGTCTTCTTTTTTAATTGATGCATGACTTAGCAAATATATAGCATTAATATGTGAAACAAGTTTATTTTTATACCTTTATGTAAGGGAAAGCACGTTAAATAAGTGGGACATAATAGAGAAAATTGTGTTTAAATGTTTGTAGACTAATGTATCAAAGAACTGCAAATAATTTATATTCAATACAAAACAAATTAAACATTCTGCCTAGAACATGCATTTTATTTCCTCATTCATCATTAATGATCTCTTATCGTCTGGTTGTCCAAGTTCTCATATAAAAATGACAAAATAATGTCTAAAAGAATCTTTAGTAATACTTAAATTCTATAATTAGTAATATCTTAAATAATTGGAGTTTAACAAAGTCAAGAAAAAAGTAAACTATGAATAAGTAGGACATGATAAAAATTTCTTGGTAGTATTACACTGCGGTCCAATTTGTCTTATCTAGTAATTAGTAGTCCAACTTAGTGTATCGTGTTTTTCCTCTAGAGAAGAGAAGCTGAGAACTCTAATGGATACCAGTGCAACCAAGCGTTACGGTGATTACGTCAGATTCCAAAGCGATCGAGGCGGCTCGACCGGGATTATCTACCTACGGCCGATGTTGACGTTGTCTCACGTGTGTGAAAGGAAAAAAAATGTCGAAGGCATCGTTACTTTTATATTAGTTTCGATTATGCTTTGTCTGTTAATTCAACATATGACGTATTGATTAATATTATAAATATTATTTGGCAATTGCTATTGTAGTACTATATTTCATTGTACTATTTTTATTTATTTCATTGGAACACTATATGTAGTGTTCCAATGAAATAAATATTTAATTGTTCAAATAATGATGCTTTAACCTATTTTATAAAAGCGACAAACTTGGGAAATATGTTGGTGGCTTACCGGGCAAATAATAAACCGCGCAGAAAAACTTCTGCATGGTTATTATGTAACTCAAATCGCAAGTAAAAAATATTATCACCGTAACTCGTTTAAAATTCATTGATTGATTTTAAGTTCAGAAAATGGCATTATTTCGATATCTACCAGCAATGTATTTCGAATCACTTATCACATTTTTACTTACTTAATGAGCGTGCTGGTCTGTGGTGGTCACAGCCAACAGGTCAAAAGCAGCTTAAAGTTCATAGCAGCCAAGCCATAAACTCCAGATCAAACACGCTATAAAGATTAGGTAATTGTCGCACGAAAAATAACTACTCGAGTTTTAGTAGCGCTGTGGTCTCGTCACTGGTGACCCTGCATATACCAATACGTTTTTCGTTTCTAGAAATTCATATGTACATTTATTTGGTTCTCCTACAGTGAAGAAAAATATTGTGAAGCAATCTACATTCACTTGGGGAAAAAAATCAATGGTGTATGTGAAGGTGAAGTTAATCAATTTGCATTGAGCCAGCTTGATAAGCTAAGACTTAATTGCCTTAACATAGGGTAGGCTCATGTCCCATGGTGGGGACGTATATCAGCTGTCATAATGGTTATAAAATAACGAGTGTAGAGGACTGGTTGTTTATTATCGTAATATACATTGAAAGTAAAATAAATATTCGAGACAACAGTTGGTTTTGAAATGTTATTAAAACAATTTATATTTCTGTATAGTATAACTATGAAAAAACGCAACGTGTAAAATTGGGCTTGAACTCAAATATGCTTGGCACTCAAATTGTAATCGATTTTAAACTCTTTTCCACAGGAACGCGTATCGGTATTAAGTTGAAATTTATATGAAATATAGTCAGTAATCTCTTTCAATTCAATAAGATCCCATTGGTAGGCTCATTACATCATTGGCGAACGAGAGACAAATAGGGTATTTCCCTCTATATTAGAAAAGATCTAAAAGCATATAACTATGATAGCTTATGCATTAAATAGTCGGAACCATCATGTTTAAGTACATAAAATAACAAAAATAATATAAAAATTAGCTTCAAAGTATTCACTTTTTTAATCTATACGTAAAACAGGAGCGAAACATAGGCCGCCATGTCGTGACGACATAAGGTACTGTAAACTTATGCGTGTCAATGTCATTATGAATCATAGTACGTATAAAGCCGCAAAACAATAAAAAAAGAAGTTTGTAGGTTGCTTTTTTAATGTAAGAGAACGTTATAAATACGTAAGTTAAATTGAAATCGCACGCGAATCACATTATGGAAAGCAGTTTTGTAAAAGGAGATAGTACGAATTTACCAAAAATAAATGCATTAATGGTCGGAAAATTCTTTGCTACAATCCCGACTTTTGTTCTGCCGAGTTACGGAGTATTAAAACCTCGATGTCAGTATTACTCTTTTATTATTATTCCTTTATTAGTTGTTTATATACAAAAGATAATAACTTATTTTTAAATTATGAATATAATAAAACATAGCATCAAACATAGAGCTTTGTTTATTATTTACATGCCTTATTGACGTCATCGTTACAGAGTAACAGCTCGTGCGGCGCCTTCGTCTAATTACGCGCGAAATTTGAAAATATTAAATTTTAATGCAATTTTTATAGTACTTAACAAGTGTATAAAATTTTTATATTTTTAGTATATGGTTACGCATAAAAAGTGACTAAAAATCGAATATATAAAAAATTTCGAGATTATTCATTCATTTGTTTTTCTCAATGACGTTATACACAATATTATTTTTTCCGTAGACGCTTTACCGTATTTATGGTTGTTGGTTGAATTGACCTTCGGAAACCACGGGCCACGCAAATTCATCAAAACTACTAGATATTTAGTGTAATATATATATATATATATATAGACTTAGTAGTTTGTTATAGAATTGAATTAACTGTGCTACCCTGCAAGGGAAATAAGGAAGATGGGTGACAAATAAATACAAGCGAGAAGTCTTCGACGAGTAACGTTTATGTTGCCACACACAACAAACTCTCTATTGCTGAAATCAAATAGAAACAAGTTACTTATTATTGTGCTTATAATAATTATTTAAAAATATACACGTAGCAATATAATTATGTGATTAAGGTGTAACATTATACTTTAAGCTTTTTTCGACCACATTCGATCAAATCACTCAATGGTTGTAGCAGCTAAGCCACAAAATTACCAAAACCTGATCGACTTCCACGGAGAACTTCGAAGGAGTAAAAGGAAATATATATATAATAACAAAGAAGAAAAGTTATGAAAATAAGATACAAGAAATCCGATGAGAAATAAGCAAAAAATTGGCTGTATGGGCATCGTACGCTTTGCCTTTCCAGAATGGGAAAATTAAATCGACTGGCAACTGTCAAATTTTTGGAGGAGTATCTTTAACTAATCTGTGGACAGATGTAGTTAAGTTATTGATTTTGGTTTGTTAGTATGTTTTAATTTGACATACAAATATGTTTATAACATTGAATTAATTGTATAAATCGTATAATGTAACCTCTATTTTATTGTGATTACATAAGCCATGTCAGCAAATGGAAATGGAGGGATTTATGCACCACTAAAACAAATGTTGTCCGACTCCGAATCCGACGACGATCACAAACTAGAAAATGGCCCTCCTATCAAAACGACAGACAGCTGCAATAACTTAGATTTCAATAGCGGTCTGCAGTCATCGAAAAACTACAGCCTAAGCGATATGGAGACAAATCTGAACACAATGGAGAGTACTATGGAAAATGTCAGTTTTCTTCAGTCAGACGAATCGAATAAAATGTCCTTTCCACGACGTTGTGTGTTTATATCATCAATATTAGTTTGTATATTCACTGTAGTCATATTTTTGTGGGGTATACCATGTTCAGATGGTGGCAGCTGTGCTACTAAAGAATGGCAAGATAAAACAACTAGTTGGGAGCTACCATATGATGAGATAGAATTGTCAGGGGCTGTTCAAGTTGTTGAAGGCGCTATACCTAAAACCAAAAATCTAATATTCATTTATAGAGGTAATCATATGAAGCAACAGAAAAACATAAATGACAATGTCAATGGTGTGCTGTTAGTAGTTGGCAATACTGGTAAAGTAGGGTGGTATACAAGAGAGAACCGAATTCCAACTGAAATAAATTGTCATTTGGTAGATGTAAACAGAGACAATCTCAAGGACTGTATAGTGTCAGGTTCAGAAGGGTTACTTGCAGCTTTGAATCCTATATCAGGAACATATTATTGGTATATCCATAAACATGGAAAGGTTTTCAGTAATATAGCATCTATTGATTTTCCAATTCTTATGAAGGATATGGATAAAGACAAGGTGAATGACCTTCTTACTGTAGCAACAGTGTTTCCAAACACAAACCATAATTCATTACTTATAATATCAGGGTCAACAGGAAACATTATTGGTGAACCTATGACCATACATGATTGTTTGTCAGTAAAATTATTGACAGAATCTGATACCATTACCTATATTTGCAAAAATGGTACCACAGAAGCTGTAAGATTGATTTCATATCCAAATTTGTACAGAAAGTTGTTAAAATTGGACAAATCTGCAAACTATACCACTTCTGCTCAGAACTCGAAGAAAATTAATCTTAGCTTAAAGAAAAATATTGGTAATACTAGAGAGATATTCACAAATGGTCCAGGAAAACTCATTGTGGAGAATTCAGGAGAATGTCCTAACTCTTGTCGAGTAAGTTTAAAGTTGCTATTAGAACGAAATGGCACAACAGAAACGAGTTGGGAATATGCTGCAAATCATGTTTATGCTATGAGACCCAGTTCCTTTGCTTTTGCAAATTCTATACGAGGATTTGTTTTAAAATTATGACAGTGGAACAGCGCCCACCACGCAAAGGGCGCTCTGAAAATTGATGAAATACCATATAATGTACAGAATCATAGTCCGAAAAACACAAATGATGTATTTTATTATCGTCCAATAATTAACATTGCTTCCATTTCCACATTCATCAAATACACAAATTTTACAGTACATGATATTTCCGAGAGGATTGTGTTGGTGTCATTTGATAAAATGCAAACTCATAATGTCAATGTGAGCCAAATGGATATTGTGCAAATCTGCGCCAGAGGAGCCGTAGATACAAATGCACCACTGCCTATATGCCAGCCAGATTTGGAATACCAGGAAAAATCTTTAATGATTGCAGATTTGGATGGTGATCAATCTCACGAATTGATCTCATATTACAGCACATTTGTGGCCCCCGAATCATATACTCCAAAAACTACAAATCCATATGATAATTGGCATTTAGAATCTTTTGTGAGAGTGATTCGCTTAGAATCTGAGTTGCCCAAGTTGTTTGTAGCCGATTTTTAAATTAAAATAAGTATATTATACTCAGATTGAGAATATTATTATAAGACTATAAATAATCAACTATAAACATTTTTAGGTTTATTAATAAAAGCAAAATTTGCCAAACATTGTGCTAGTGCTGTATGTATTTTAGCTTTAAAGCTAGTTCTAGTCATTCTTGGACTGTGTACTCTCTAAATAGTTTTAAATAAAGATTAAACTAGGTATATTATTCATGCATCATTCGCCTCAAGTGTTCAATGTTTATCTGTATATTAATCATTAGTAAGTTTAGACTGATGAAATGTATGTTTTCTTGCTTGATCTGTGACAACAAAGTGTTGACCATAGTAAATGTTAAAATTGACGAAAACATTTAATTGTATTCAAGCAGAACATTACAACTTGTTCTTACAAAGCCCTATAGATTGATTTGTGCATTTTAAAGTGATTTTGAATAACAATACAAAACTTAGCCAATGAAAAAACTACAGGCAAAACAGTTTATTATATTAAATTACCAAGGATAAGTAATGTATAGATAGAACTGCAAATAAAATTAACATGTCATGTTTAGTTGTGTCCAGTAATTAAATAATGTTGTTATTTTCTACTTTCAGTAATCTTTAGAACTATTTCGGTGCAATAAACAGTTATTGTACTGAAATAGTTGTAAAAGTAGACTCTTGCAAAAAATAGTGGAGTTATTTTCATACAAACATGCTGCATTCATAGTGATTGATAAACGAGTTCCAAGCTACTGGCTAGTATGTTTATTTATTCATTAAATATTTCTTCACACACACCCATTAGCTCAACCCCAAGTAAGCACTGTCAGGCATGTGTTAATGTGCGATGGGATCTAAGGGTAAGAAATGTACATACGTTATTAATCGAACTTTAAACAGCCAAGACTAAAGCACAAATGCTTGTATTCTTCATACAAACATCTGTCTTCACTGCTGGGATCTTACTGATGGTGAGTCCTTGATACAGCCACTAGGTCACGGTGGTCGTCAAAAAAGATTTATATAAAACAGTTTAGCACTTAATGGAATTTAAATAATTATTTATACATTTTGATGCATTTTTGTGAAAAGTGCAGTCAACTAATTGGATTACTATTGCTATAGGTAACATTTTATCTATACTTTCCATATAGTAGTAGTAAGTAGCCTTGATAAAATAGTGCATTCTTCAGATTATGAGGTTTAAAGTGATCATCATGTTTATATGGAAATAACAGATTATTGTTAAATTTTTGCACATAAGTGTTATTGGAGTAACTTTCCTTTTTTTTATTGTACTCTTATTTCTTGTATTGTACTTTATTTAGTTTTTGTTGCAAATCAATAGGTATTACGATTCATAATTTAATAACTCTTGTATATGCGTGATTATAGTAAGTGCCTTAAATAAGGGCTGAAATAACATTACGTGTATTATTATAGCTTATTAAGTTAAAAATACATAGGATTATAATATTTATATTGTTGTTTTATTACCAGAAAAGAAAAAAATCCACTAATCTTCCAAGTATTTATTTCACTAATTAACATAGATCAGTCAGCTATATAGACAATATGGAATCGTAAGTATATTAATTTTACGGTGACATTAAAATTTGTAGGTACCAATGTTTAGTGAACAAATGTAATGTATCAAATAGATACACAAATCTGATTTCTCTCTATAAATAACTAGATATCTATATATAGAATTACTTGATAATTCCTGATACAGTTAAATATTTTAAGTACGTACCAAAATAATGATTTTATTACACCGACATAAGTTTATTCTATATATTAAAACTGTCTATTGATATCACAGGCATTAAATTGCCAGTTAAAAATATACGTTATTGTAATCTAAGATTAGCGTAATTGAGATAGATTAATTATATTTCAAGATATACTTATAACCATTTCAATTATCACTGTTCATTATCATACAATTTTAAGTTTAAATTTAAAACCAACAAACAAAAGATTATATTTCTTGAAACAAAATAAAAACCGTAACATTTAAGCGTTAAAATTTCTAACGACTTTGAACAGTTACAAAGGGCATTTTTATTATAGTAACAGAATCTAATTAAGACAATCAATGAAATCACTAACCATTTCATTTTATTGTGAAGTATAAAGCTTCAACTGTATTACCGAGAACACATCTACCTTGCCTCCGCTTGGATATAATGGTCACAAGTTTACTACAAAACATAAAGTTTTGTTATTTCTTAAAGCATGGTAACACATCGTAACTACAACCATTTTTATCAAATTCAATTGATACAACCAATTTTATTGTTTTGCTAAAGATATATTGGTTTGAAGAAACTTTAGCAAATAAATTATATTTTAGACAGGTAGCTATAATAGAAACATAACTTCATTTTATATAACTTCAGATTGTTTATTGAGGCAACGTTAATTATTACCATAAAACAATTATAGTTAAAATTTTTATTTAGATAATCATTTTCACCGTAATGTCTCTACGTTTTATCAACGATAAGGTAAATATAGGCGTCCTAAAATAACCAAGTGGCGCAAAAGAGATACCAATAAGAAAAGTGACATATATATTGGCAAAATTGGTATTTCCTGTCAAATTTACGTAGGCGTTCATAGAAACTGACTTTTATATAAATAAAGACCAACACAAAAGAGACATCGAGAAGAGGAAACGTGAGTTATGTATTGGCGAAATTGGTATCTCCTGTCTAAGTCACGTAGGCGTTTATAGAAACCGACTTTTATGCAATCAATAACTGACACAAAAGAAACATCAAAAAGAGAAAACGTGATTTATGTATTGGCGATATACAGACCAAGTGCCGCATAGTATCTCTTGTCAAAGTTACGTAGGCGTTTATAGAAACCAACTTTTATGCAATCAATAATTGACACAAAAGAGACATCAAAAAGAGAAAACGTGACTTATGTATTGGCGAAAATGGTATCTCCTGTCAAAGTTACGCAGGCGTTTATAGAAACTGACTTTTATGCAAACAATAACCGACACAAAAGACACATTAAATAGAGAAAACGTGACTTATGTATTGGCAAAATTGGTATCTTCTTTCGATGATAAATAATATATTTTCTCGATTCTTACTAAGAGAGCGAGTTATTAAGTAAATTTTGGGATACGTTATTTTCGTGTCGGGTCTGGGTAATATTTAAAATGTCAATTTTACAAATCTATTTAATAGTAGTAATGGCAGTATTTTAGATGGTGCCAAACAGTGCCGACTATTGTATTTTTTTAAATAATAATACCTATTTAAACAAGAATCTACATCGAACATAAAGTTAGTGAGTTAATATCTACGGGGCATTACATTGGACGCCAACAACTACCAAGACCGTCAACTCTTTTTAAAACACAGATAACTGCCAAATTAAAATTATTCCTATTTTACTAAATCTTTATTTCAGGTATTGTGCTTGGACAACGTCATAATATAATGGGTGACCATATATATTGAAAAAATTTGTACACGATTCTGATTCCACATTCCTTAAATATCTTTATATTCTATGTAAAACCAAAGATTCTCGACATTGCGTTGAGGGATATATAATTTAATTACAACTGAAGTAGCTGTGTACATACAAAAGATAACACTATATTATTATCGATTCCAAACGGTAGATCTAAGGATACTTCAGTTCAACAGTTGCTGCAAGGCATCATAACGAACGAGCACTACTATCAAAAAAGGCTTGCAAGTGGATTACTTTCACATAGACAATAGCAGGGGAGTCCAAGCGGGGATTTTCGAAGTGACTCAAGCGTGTCAGAAAATTATATAGGGAAAATCCTTGCATCCTTTAAAGTATCTCTACCAAGTGTTAAGGGGAACCCGCTTCACCTTTGCTCCGCGATTCTACTAACATCGCCCCATGAAAACTGTCAGATTATTAATTCTTTGTAATTCTAATAGTGTTTCCTTCAAAATAAAAAAAAATTGAAACGCGCTCGAATATTTGAAGGTGACGTTTTTTGTACAACTTCGAGACTCGCTTGTTTCTTAATGTCACGCTCAAATTGTCAGATTATTGAGATATACAATCTTCTCAATGTAATTAATCAACTTTCTTTTAATATGACGCGCTCAAGTTTTTCTAAAAATCGATTTTTTTTTACTAATCAGACGGGTTCCCTTCAACACACCCTACCATATGGAGGTTTCATACTTGGTAGAGATACTTTAGAGGATGTAAGGATTCTCCCTATATAATTTTCTGACACGCTCGAGTCACATCAAAAATCCCCGCTTGGGTTCCCCTACTACAAGGATCTGAAGTTAGTTGTGCTACGATAGCGGACCTAAAATTTCAACAAAAGACAGCCCAGTATCCTTAATAATATACGTTAGCACCTTAACATGCGTGCGTATACGCACACGTGCGTATATTTATATACGGACGTATTCGTACTCATATCCGTATATTTACGTAGCGCGATCGTTCACTGCGCACTATGCTGCGACCATTTTGCGTGTTACGTTAGTGTCATCGATCACGCTATATTCAGTGAGCGTGACCATCCCGTGAGCGGCCAGTTGCTCCGCCACATTGTACCCGTCTTTGTCCAATAGCTCGACTATCAGTTCGTCGTATTCCCGGCCCCTGTTGACGAAAATTGACATACATTTAATGTAACTAGTTTATTCATATCTTAAGTTTTTCATAAGATAGCACTGTCTTGGTAGTAATTTTATATAGCTTTTTTACGATAGTAGACCAAAGGAACATAAAAAATAAGCGACTTTGGTCTCGAATCACGGATCTGCGCGCGCCAGCGGGCCGTCGGTGCCGTACTCCCGCACCTCGAAGCTTGGCTCCACGGGAAGGAGGAGGTCACCTACCGATTGACTCAGATACTCACCGGGCACGGCTGCTTCGGTGAGTATCTGTGTCGAAGAGGACGGGAGGGATCGACACATTGCCACCACTGCGCATCCGACCTCGACTCGGCCAGCACACGCTGGCGGAGTGCCCCGCGTGGCCTCCGAGCGCCGAGTCTTGGTCGCAGAGATCGGGCGAGATCTGTCTCCGCCGGCAATGATTGCGGACGAGGGAGGTTGGAGGGCTGTGGCCTCCTTCTGTGAAGCAGTGATGCTCCAGGAGGAGGCCGCGGAGCGGGGTCGGGAGATGGCCGATCCTGCTCGAAGAAGGCGGCACCGGGCTCGGTATCACAACTGCGGCGCCGCCGCGGGTCGCCGGCGGGCGCGAGGAAATCGCGCGGGGCGTCGTCGGTGGCGGAGACCGGGGGGAGGTAGTGTAGCCTCCCCAAAGGAGGGCTCCCCTGTATCGGCGTGAGAGGAGGGGAGCGGGGGCTGGAGGTTCCTACATACCTGAGGAAGGCCATCCCTGAGGTTTTTAGTGAGTAGGCCCCCCTTCTGGGGCGGAAAGCCCCACATAACCGCCGACTCGCTACAGCCGGGGTATGCAATTTAATGCATTTTCCTCAGGGGAAAAAACAGAAGAGTATACAAGTCGCAACTGCAATGTGTTCACGTATTGTTATATAGAGCGGTTTACACTGACATGACGTGTATAGGCTGCAGCTGGTGTGCTCGCTTGACGTGTACAAGTTGTTGATAAGTGCTCACACGATGTGTGTAGTTTGAAGTTGTGTGTGCTCATACGATGTGTGTAGGTCGTAGTTGTTGTGCTCGCATGACGTGTACAAGTTGTTGATAAGTGCTCACACGATGTGTGTAGTTTGAAGTTGTGTGTGTTCATACGATGTGTGTAGGTCGCAGCTGGTGTGCTCGCATGACGTGTACAGGCTGTTGATAAGTGCTCACACGATGTGTGTAGTTTTAAGTTGTGTGTGTTCATACGATGTGTGTAGGTCGCAGCTGGTGTGCTCGCTTGACGTGTACAAGTTGTTGATAAGTGCTCACACGATGTGTGTAGTTTTAAGTTGTGTGTGTTCATACGATGTGTGTAGGTCGCAGCTGGTGTGCTCGCTTGACGTGTACAAGTTGTTGATAAGTGCTCACACGATGTGTGTAGTTTTAAGTTGTGTGTGTTCATACGATGTGTGTAGGTCGCAGCTGGTGTGCTCGCTTGACGTGTACAAGTTGTTGATAAGTGCTCACACGATGTGTGTAGTTTGAAGTTGTGTGTGCTCATACGATGTGTGTAGGTCGCAGCTGGTGTGCTCGCATGACGTGTACAGGCTGTTGATATGTGCTTACACGATATGTGTAGTTTGCAATTGGTGTGTGTAGGCCATAGCTAGTAGACACTCACATAATGTGCGCGTCGATCACCAGTTCCTCGGTGATGCTTCGCAAAAATTGCTTAGCGTCGGCCCATTGCTTGGAATCGTTGGACCGCTTCGTCACGCCGGCCAGCACGCAGCGCACGGCCTGCGCGGGCAAGGACAAGAATCTGGCCTCCAACTGACGCACCGCGTCCTCTTGCACCCACATTACGTTGCCGTAGTCAATGTAGAACACCTAAAGAAAAATAAGTCAAACGACTTAATATATATTTTATTACTCTGGACTGGATATTTATTTTTTTTTCAAATAGGTAAGTTACGTTTATTCTAACACTTTTTTTTTCACTGATGGGCAGTACCGTTAGACACTTTTTTTTCTTTTGGTCATATTAATGAATATCACGGGACGAGAAGACCTAGGCGAACATATTTCGAACAAATCGAAAGTGTCCTCAAAAAAGGCCAGGTCAGAAGTACCCGCAATCGTCGAGCATGTATGAGAATGTTATGAAAGTAGATGAAGCGAAAGAGATATGTAGGACCGTAGCAAGTGGAAGGACGTAATCTCTTGCCTACCCCGTGGGAAAAAGGCGTGAGTGTATGTATGTATGTAATTCAACATTTATTTGTCACACGCGTTATGTTTACGTTAATCGTCACTTTGACACTGACAGTTGTAATGAGACTATAATGGTTTCTCGTGATCGTGGCGCAAAGACAAACAGAGTTTAGTTGGGTGACCGGGTATAGCCGGGTGTAGTCTACAAAGATAGTTTCTTTATCAGTAATCTTCAACACCCACTCAGGATTTTTTTTTTTTTATATGTTACTTGTAGTCGTTCTTCGTTTAAATGTAGGGTTTTATTTTTTCATAATTTTATCTGGAAGCGCGCATGTTGGCAGGTTGCGGTTGAACTGTATCGACCTAACTGGCAGGCTAATATAATAATTAATCCGCGTTCAGTTGAACAGATTCAGTCTTGATCGATCTGGCTGACATGTGTTGTATACTAACTTCTTCTCAGGTTTTGATACTAAATTGATTAAACTAAGTAAAACTCATATTATAAAAGAATTATACCTGTGAATATTTTATTTCATTCAGATTTGTAATGATTCGAGTGGACGTATCGGCGTTCCTTTGCAATGCTTCTCTATGCGCTCTATGTTACTCTATGCGCTGGTCGATCGATAATATTTTAGTATCTATCTACTACTTAGTCTGTGGATGATTCATTGATATTTCATATTCATTCATATTTTCGCCGTTGGTTGATTTGTGTCTAGCCGGTTTCCAAAAGTGAATTATTATTGTTGTTATTGCTGGAAAGCTCCGAAATAATTGAACAGCTGACCGTAATTCAAATAGCATAAACAAGTACCCGAGGCACGAACGGCAAAATATTTGGCTGGCAAATCAGTATATATGAAGAATAATACTGGAGGGAAATCGTCTGAATCTCAATTGTAAACAAACCTATTATTAATCCGAAAGGTAATTCAGCATTCATTATTTATAGATTCATGACATTTGTTCGATTACTTGTTCTGGAACCTGTTTTTAGAGCTAGGAACAGGAATTTAGCACGGTGAGGCAGCTCTTCACGAGCTGTCTCCGTGAGGCGTGTTCCCGTCGACTGGAAGTCGGCCAGGCTGGTGCTCCTCAGGAAGGAGGGAAGGACCGCGACGTTCCGTCTTCGTTCCGTCCGATCTGCTTGCTGAACGAGGCGGGGAAACTCTTCGAAGGGTTATCTCCGCTCGTATCAGCGAGCACCTGTCGCGCGCGGGTCCCGACCTATCGGACTGCCAATTTGGATTCCGGCGGGGACGATCAACGCTGGACGCCGTCCAGCGTGTTCGTTCCCTGTCGGAGTCCGCAGTCCGATCAGGGGGGTGGCGTTGGCGGTGTCGTTAGACATCGTCAACGCCTTCGGCACCCTCCCCTGGCAGGCCATTAGGGAGGCGCTCGTATACCACGAGCTGCCTCCCTACCTGCGGGCGTGGTCGGGGACTATCTGCGCGACAGGACGGTCGGCGTGATGGGACGGGACGGGATGGAAACGTCGAGGAGGGTCGAATGCGGCGTTCCGCAGGGGTCGGTGTTGGGACCCCTGCTATGGAACCTCGCATACGACGCGGTCCTTCGCACCAGCCTTCCTGACGGCGTGAGTGTCGTCTGCTACGCTGACGACACTCTCGTCGTGACGACTGGGGCCGACTTCGGGCCGGTGCTTAGGCTTGCCGAGCTTGGGGTGGCATGTGTCGTGCGGGCGATCCGCCGGCTGGGTTTAGAAATAGCGCCTCACAAAACCGAGGCGCTATGGTTCCACGGCCTTCCGAGGCGCCGGGAACCACCCAGCTGCCGGATCCGGGTGGGTGACGCGGTGGTCCCGGTGGGGCCGTACATCAAGTACCTGGGCCTCACCCTGGACCGCCGCTGGAGCTTCGAGGAGCATTTCGTGCGGTTGGTCCCCCGAGCCAAAAGGGTGGCGGGCGCATTGCATCGCCTGCTGCCCAATCTCGGTGGACCGAGGGATGGAGTTCGCCGCCTGTACGAGGGCGTCGTGCGATCCGTGGCCATGTATGGGGCTCCCGTGTGGTCGCAAGACTGCGCGAGGTCCCCCCGCTGCAGAGCTCTGCTACGGAGCCTGCAGCGGATAATGGCCATACGGATCGTGCGAGGCTACCGTACAATCTCGTACGAGGCGGCGACGGTTCTGGGACGCTCCCCCCCATTCGACATCCTGGCCGACATGTACGCGGCGACGTATGCGTCGCGGCGTGTCGGCCGGGGGGGCGATGGGGGAGCGCCCTGGAACCCGCGCGAAGTGCCTAAGCAAGAGTGGCACCGACGGATTGTGGCGGCCTGGCGTGCGCAGCTCGAATTACGGATCTGCGCGCGCCAGCGGGCCGTCGGTGCCGTACTCCCGCACCTCGAAGCTTGGCTCCACGGGAAGGAGGAGGTCACCTACCGATTGACTCAGATACTCACCGGGCACGGCTGCTTCGGTGAGTATCTGTGTCGAATAGGACGGGAGGGATCGACACATTGTCACCACTGCGCATCCGACCTCGACTCGGCCCAGCACACGCTGGCGGAGTGCCCCGCGTGGGCCTCCGAGCGCCGAGTCTTGGTCGCAGAGATCGGGCGAGATCTGTCTCCGCCGGCATTGATTGCGGCAATGCTGGCGGACGAGGGAGGTTGGAGGGCTGTGGCCTCCTTCTGTGAAGCAGTGATGCTCCAGAAGGAGGCCGCCGAGCGGGGTCGGGAGATGGCCGATCCCGCTCGAAGAAGGCGGCGCCGGGCTCGGTAGCACAGCTGCGGCGCCGCCGCGGGTCGCCGGCGGGCGCGAGGAAGTCGCGACTGCTACGGCGACCCGGGATGGACCACGCCCCTTCCGTGGCCGGGGGGCGTCGTCGGTGGAGGAGACGGGGGAGGTAGTAAGCCTCCCCCGAGGAGGGCTCCCCTGTGTCGACGGGGAGCGGAGGCTGGGGGTTCCCGGAAGAAGCTTTCTGTTCCGGGGGCTCCCTACATGCCTGAGGAAGGCCATCCCTGAGGTTTTTAGTGGGTAGGCCTCCCCCTTCTGGGGAGGAGAGCCCCACATAACCCCGGCTCGCCACAGCCGGGGTATGCAATTTAATGCATTTTCCTCAGGGAAACAAAAAAAAAAAAAAAAAAAAAAAAAAAAAGGATACAGAATTTAAAGACTTTGTTCTTTCTATAGTTGAGACTAACTACTGTAGGGTATTCATTGTGCAAAAGTTATATTGTATGCATCCCAACCCATGTCTTACCTTTATATTACTCCTGGAATACTCTGAAAATTTCAAATTTAATGCTAAACACCACCTTTAGGGATAAATAATATATAATCTAAGGATAATTGTAACATCAAATGGTTTTATAGCTAAACAGTAAGATAACTGTACATGGGAAACATAACTGTCAAGATAGATATATTGTAAAGTTCATTGTTTTGATTTTTGTGAGGTATACGAATTTCTTTGTGATCAGATAAACCAGGATATTGATAACAGAAACTTTATTTACTTACTTGCTTGAGTACTGTTTATGTCCGAATGACATACATCAAAGTATAAATTCAAAGTATAGAACAGTTTCCATGTAAAGTCTAATAGTGACAAGTACTCGTCTACAGCCAGTACTAAAATACCTTGAAGTAGGTATAAAATCATTTAACTCATAAACATATCACATTAACATAATATTCCAATAATTTTGAGGTAAAATAATTGTACATGCGAAGGTATTTGACACTGATACATATATTAAAATTGAATGATTTGATTGCTAAACAGTAATAATAAGTGTATGTGTGAAGACAACGGTCAGTGATAGATAGGTACTTCTATATCTGTGCTCCTATTTTAATACAAATTATTATATGCCAACTTCAGGGAATTAAGTCGGGGCTGAGGAAGGTAGATTGGAACCGAGAAGCTTTCACAGTTGAACATAGTAGCACATAAGAGTCTGATTGTGTAAGTACATGATACATTAACCCAAGCACGGAGCACGGACATCTAACTACCACCCTTCCCAGGAGGATTTTTTATTTATTTACATTTAAAATATACCTCTTAATTTTAATTGCCCCTTTCATTTAGCCAATATCGATCAAACGAACCCCAGAACCCTGCCGGTTACTATTGTTTACCAGTGACTATAATTATAAATAGCCTGTTCTGTAGGAGAAGCTGCAGATAGCGTTACTCTTTATTTTCAGTTTTTTTTTGAAGTGTATCAGTCCATGTCCAACATTGTTGCTTGGAAGTGTTTTATTTTTTTTTGTATAATTGTGTAGTCATAGAAAACCTGAGTTGTAATAAATCTGTTGTACTTAGAATTGGATTGTTTTTTTTTTCATATATTTAGAGAGAACCTTGATAATTTTATATTATAAAAATATGATAGTTACAAGAAATTTACATTACATTATGTAAATATGAATTTATAGAACATGTCAGAACTGCTCAATAAATAATATGTCATAGATAAAGTAAAAGAGTTTATAAAAAAATTAATAATGAATACGCTATAAAATAATGTGTCAAAGAACCAAAATGTTTAAATATCATAAACTAGCTAATTATAAATAATGTCATTTAGAATTACTCTAAACTTATTACGTATGAATATGGATGTATAAACTGTTTAGCGCTTTTGGTAGACACCTAGAGCGCCACATTTATTTATATACTACAGACACATTAGCAGATTACAATTATATCTAACTTTATAAATATAAAATTTATGCATTGTTACCAAGAGCATTTATATTAGTTCTTTTTATTGAAGTAAATTTTGAAATAAATGTGTGATTTTATTAACAACTTTTTGATTTCTAATTTATAATCTGACTAAATTGTAAAATGAAAAGCTCACAGCTTGACAGTAATGTTTCGTATAGACGTTTGCCGTTGTGAAAATTGTTAATGTATTTACAATTACCTAAATATATAATATTAATTTTATTTAATTAACCTAAATCTTAATATGGATTATATATATTGCATATATATATATAATATATATATATATATATATCATATATATATCATATAGAACAGAATTTTGATATAACGAACAGAAAACATGCTTTTAAATGACAATGTTATAATTCATAATCATATAAGTTCAGTGTTATTACAATAATATGTCATCTATATATATATATATGTGTGTGTGTTACATATTGTAAACAAGTAATCAGTTCAAATAAAGCTTTGCCACAAGAAAGACGTATTAGTATGTCCTACCAGTGCAATCAAAATCAAACCTTACCAAAGAACAGACAATTTATGTTGATTTATTATATTCAATGGTGACAAAAGATATTAAAATGTTGGCCTATCAAGCGGATAGATCAACAAGGATTACATGTTGCTGAAACGCGTATGTTAAGATGGATGAGTGGAGTGACAAGAAAGGATAGAGAGGAATGAATATATTAGGGCAAGTCTAAAAGTAGCTCCTATTATTGATAAATTGAGAGGAAAGAGATTTTGACGTATTAAGAATAGAGATCGATCATGTTACTAGGAAAGTTATGATATGAAAGAACAGATTGATGGAACCGTAACTGTAACGCTGGCTTCGTCTTTGCGTTTCGTCGCTCGTTCTTGTAAATTCACATGAAAGAGCAACAAACATCCGTCCATACTTACAAACTTTCGCGTTTGTAATATTGGCAGGGATAATAACTAATTGTCAGGTTTTTTATAGAGTGTGTTGCGCAGCTCAAAATAAATGTGTTGTGCAGCTCAAAATAAATGTGTTGTGCAGCTCAAAATAAATGTGTTGTGCAGCTCAAAATGAATGTGTTGTGCATCTCAAAATAAATGTGTTGTGCATCTCAAAATAAATGTGTTGTGCATCTCAAAATAAATGTGTTGTGCAGCTCAAAATAAATGTGTTGTGCAGCTCAAAATAAATGTGTTGTGCATCTCAAAATAAATGTGTTGTGCAGCTCAAAATAAACTATTCACAATCACATAAAACAAAAGTTTATCACATATTGATGGTAAACTATTAGATATCAAACATCGTACAATAGATCAAGTGCACCATAGAATTGTTGTAATAAAAATACTCGAACGCACCTCAACGTTTTGGTCCGCTCGCGTGACAGTGAGCACTCGGGCGCGATACCAGTTGCCATCAGGCGGATACAGCGCCGCCACCAGTTCACCAGGCGCTGGAGTTAGCTGAGAATACAATTGAACAGAAAATGTAGCATGAACCTATACTATGTGCTGTAGCATTGTGTTGTGTGACAATTGCTTGTATGATTTTGACATCTGTCAGTATCATCTGACATGACTAGGGATGTGACGAAGTTGAGCAAATCATTTTTATCGCTGACATAGTTTCTAGGGATTAAACAATTATCGATTATGCTCTATTCGATATTTCAAACCTACTTATAATATTATCTCTTATAGATAGAATTTAAATAACGTGTATAAACTTGTCAATACAAATATTTTCTTTGTACTTGTATAAAATTATCAAAATCGCGTAAAAGGTTTTATTTATTGGGTGACTACTTTTTTTTTTGTAGTATAGTCGATGATATTTGCCTTTTCTTCGTGATATGTTGAACTAAGCAGACTACACACACGCCTGATGGAAAG
Organism: Scirpophaga incertulas; assembly: GCA_036419045.1. NCBI lineage: Eukaryota > Metazoa > Arthropoda > Insecta > Lepidoptera > Crambidae > Scirpophaga > Scirpophaga incertulas. The sequence continues at coordinate 27,658,440 of CM071632.1, read as the reverse complement.
TAGTTACAATCTATACTACCATATAGATCGTATATCTCCTGTGAGATTCGAAACAAATTTCCAACTTCACGAAATAAAAATCAAAAAATTATTCTTCAAATAGAATGATACAATCACTTTTGTACGTCAAAGATGCTTCGCCATTGGTTCAAAGTTTGAGACCTTGTACTGGAAAGAACCAGCAAGGGCATTTTTTTTTCTCCCTGTATTTATACTGAGTCGGTATCGTCAATTAGAAGCTAGCCTCATAAATAGTCTGAGCCCATCTTCCTATACAAGTTAAAACAAGTTCACAGTATATATTTAAAAGCTATAGTTTCATTGTGTTATATACTATAGTAAAAATATTTGGCAAAGTGACTATCGAGTTATTAAAATTAAACCGATTGTTATCATGTAAGTGTAAATGTTGCCAAAATGTGACGAAATAATTGGCGTATTTAAAGTGTAAACCAAGTTATTTGATAGAGGGTCTGAAAACAGATAATACAAAAGTATTTTAGCACACCAATATTTCAACAATATAACAATGCACATATACAAGTAAAAGGGCAGTTTTAATTAGTACAAAAAAGTCTCTTCTTCTACGTCTACGGTCTCTTACCTGAAGTGGCTTATAGGCCATCTTTGCTGCGGGGCTGTTCATATCTCTCACTAGCCCTTCTAATGTTGTGGGCGGTAGTATGACGCCAAAGCTTGGTATTTCTTCTGAAACAGGAAGTCAGATATTGAGAATGCATATATATTATGTGGAGTTATCAACAACGTAACGAAGATGTATTTTTAAAAGTATATACTCTTAAATACGTAATTATAGGCCAATGGTTTGAATGCAGCACACAAGAGCAAAGGAGAACGGCAGTTCATGTACAGGCTACTTTTTGTTATGTACCAAGGGCCATGTTTATGCAATATCTTTTACATTTAAAAGACACTATTTTGCATTTATCAGATTACAATTTCAACTTGTCTTAAATCAAATAATACAAATTAAAATCAGTACCGCAAAACCGGAAACAAAACGCAACACGATTATCAGTAGTACATAGAACAAAAATGTATTGATCGATTAAATGAAATCGATGTTTTGTGAATTTTATTATATATTTCGAATCTTTAGATTTATGTAATGCAAATGGTAGCACATTGTTTCCTTAATGCAAAAAACATTGCTTTAAACTATACTTTGACTGATATCGAAGAATTATCATTCTCTTCGATTTTGAGTACATCATTATACGTTATTATTATTGATAAGTTAGATATGCAGAACAGTAACTAATACTACCTCCGTAAGATTGTCCGTTTTGGTGAAAAAGTTTGTTCAAAAATGATTCTCTCGTTAGTTTCAATTTCGCTTAGACAACTTTTTTATTTATGAAATAAATATTTTATTTCAAATTGTGTTCTTATATTATTTTAAATATCTCGTAATACATTGCGAGCAGTTTCAATTGCTTCCAAATTACAGTGTAATGTTTCTGGAAGTTGATTCTTTCTGCGCAATTCTTCATTCCCAATATGTGCTAGTTGGTAGTTATAGTTAGATCGCACTATAACTCCGTTTGTTTAGGTAATTAACTAAATGTAAACAAATCATAAAAAGGTTTCTTTTATAGGTCCACTTTTTATTCCGAGATAAAATGTAACCAAAACAAATTATTGGTTCATTTAAACATAATAATTACTATTATATCTTTCTATATATAACTACCTCGTTTAATTTTAAACAGTATATATTATTTATTTAGTTTAAAAATAATAAATAACTTAGATTATAATAGTTTCACACAAGTATTGCAAGGTGTGACTACTGTAAAGAACCTAAAAAGACTGGTGTTGAAAACATTTCTTGTAAATTCATAGTTAAAATAACCCTACTAAATTAAAAAGTAAACCTGCACGATAGAGCGGCAACACGTTTAACTGTAATTTCAATTATCCGGGTTACCAGACGCCATTCGTTTCGTGTCGCTGTCATTTCACAGTTCGCTTAACGCTTTACTTTCGTCGCATTTTTGAGTTTCTTTACTGTTTTCTTATTTTGTTATTGTTTGTATTTTGTTGTTGTAATATTTTAATTGTTATAATGGGTGATTCCAAGCCGGGTACTAGTCGTACAAGCTCATTGATTACGTTTCCATCTTCTAAGAAAAAACGTACAAATAAACATTGTAATAAAAGGTTGAAAATCCCTGAACGCCGTCATTTTTATTGTTTACCTTTAGTTAATTACCTAAACAAACGGAGTATAGAAGTGTTTGCAAAATGGCATTTCTCCTTTCGTTACTTAAATTTTTAGACTTTACTCCAGAATGTTGGATTTCCATAATTTAAGGCTATTTGAACCGCGTAGAAAATAGCAGCGGCTTAATTTTGTATAGCGTCAAAAATTACCATTTCAGACACTGATGGTTATTGGTGAAATTATTATAAACTGAATTTTTACTTATCAAAAATTATTCTATGATTCTACTCTGCGTACGGTTCATACACAAATGTCAAATAGACAGCTTATACTGTTAAGTTGGCGAAATGTATCAAATGAGACAATCATTTTTGAACGGAGGTAGTATAATTTTGATGCATTATCTGCATATTCCAATGTGTAATATTTTTGTTGCTGTTTGTTACGTGTTCTGTAACTCATATTCATTCTTAGTAAGATGTTTTGAAAAAGATATATAAGGCTTAAAAATAATCAGTTACAAAGAACAAAAAACTATAAACATAACCTCACTTTTTGTATTCGAAACATTATAACTAGAGATCGGATAATCGGATGCATATTTACCTAAAGTTAGTTTAAGACAAAGTATGGAAACGGCTTTTTATTGTTTTGTTAAATAAAAATTTTCACCATTTCTGTTTTTTTATTCAATTATTTAATTGATTATTGTTTTAGTCAAACTAGCTCACTACTTTCGTATAGCACTCTTCATGTAATAACTCGTACATTCATAAATCGCACGGGGAACTGAAACTAAACTTCATGTAAATACGTATGCATAGTTGTATAAATGAACCCGGAGTCTCGGTCTTTTGAAAATAAATACCACATGCTAATTTAGTAATTTTCAAACAATATCACTACGTTAAATTTGCAGTCCCGTATTTTCCCGGGATTTTTATTTAACGAAATGTATTTTAAAAACCCGCTTCCATTATTTGTGAGCCATAAATTTACTTTAGGCTTTCCACAAAATTATCATTATTTCGACATATGTTTCAATACAGTACGTGATAAAAAATGGGCGTACGAAACTCCATACAAGCTTGCCGTTCTCCTTTTGGACCGCAACCACGATTTTCGCCTAAAAAGGAAGACTGAATTTATCGCAAATCAAAATGTCCAGTCGAGTTACCTCGAGGTTTCTCCTTGATGAACTGCACGTAAACTCTGTCGAAGTGGCACACGTATGTGACCAACACCTTGTGCCAGGTGTCCGGAGCCGGCAGCGGCACCGAGCGCACCTTGGTCACGACCCCCACGCGGTCTAGGGTCCAACCGTCTACGACACAGATTAAACAATAGGCTATTAACAGGAATAATAGGCCTGTTTCCACTAAGAATGAATCGGATGGCTTAGTTTCTAATGATTAATCATGATATGTAGAAAAATAAAAACAACTTTTTTTTATTAAAATAATATAAGTTTCCAAAAATTTTTAGAAATTAAAATCGGCAAAATTACTTATTTAATCACGTGACATTAAACACCAATCAGAGAAGCGTGACGTCACGCCTCGCGAAACACCGGTTGTAGTGTTACATCATCTATCTAATCTGTGCTGTCAGTGAACACTGAACAGGTTATTTTCATATACTTTGTTTTCAGAGACTATTGTTAAATTAATACAGTTTGTTTTAAGTTTAATCTTAAAAGATACGGACATTTGCCATGGTATCAGGATTTACCAAAGCAAACAGCAGTAATTTGTCAAAAATTGACGCCGTTATGCTTGAGAAATTTTTCGCAGCAAATACAGATTTTATATATAAATAATTTATTTGGCGTTTTTATCGTTGTGCTTTTACATTGGGGCACTATACAGTATTTATACTAAGAGGGATTCATTATTTATAATCTTGTCGACTGACATAAATAAAGTCGATTGTTTCGCGAGGAGTGACGTCATTCAAGACGCCATGACAGTCTTGGCCTTTTTCGAAGTCAATTAGAAGTTCATTTCTAAAAAAGCAAAATACTTATGAAAAAGGCCTATTTTTCTAAAAATAATATATATTAGGGGTAAAATAGATACTAAACTATAGTTTTAAACGAATTTCCAAATTTTGCCAACTAGCTTATTAGATAAGAATCATAACTTTTCTTTCATCATCATCATCAGCCCCTCTTCGTCCACTGCTGGACATAGGCCTCTTCGAGTGTACGCCACTGAGACCTATTTTCGGCTTCTCGCATCCAGCTCCTGCCAGCCGTCCTGCGCAAATCATCACTCCACCTTGCCTGAGGACGTCCTACACTACGTTTGCCGTTTCGCGGTATCCACTCTAGAACACGTTTGCCCCAACGGCCATCGGTTCTACGGCTAACATGGCCAGCCCACTGCCACTTCAGTTTGCTAATCCTGTGGACTATGTCGATGACTTTGGTTCTCTGACGTATCACCTCATTTCTGATGCGATCCCTCAGAGAAACGCCGAGCATAGCCCTTTCCATAGCCCGCTGAGCGACTCTGAACTTGTGGACTAGTCGTGCCGTCAGTGTTTTTAACATAATGAATTATTATTTTTAATGTGAAAGTCACGTGACTATAAACGCCAATCACAGCGCGTGACGTCATTAGTCATTGTCACTTGTCACCTACTACTTGTTTACGTTGTTTGTGATTTCGAAACCTCGTTTATTTCTTGCATATTCTCTGTGGTTTAAAGTTTTAGTCGTTTGCTTGAAGTAAAATTTCGGTTTATTTACGATGGCAAAGAAATTCGTAAGAGCTGATAGTTCAAATTTGCCACGTATCGACGTCATGATGGTGGCAGAAATTTTCGCTAAAAACCCTGATTTTATCTCATCGTAATTCAGAAATGTAAAAATTGTCGCGTAAGTATCATTACACACATGAAAAGTGAATCAAAATTTCTTTAAATTTGATTTTAGGTGACCCAAGGTTTGTTGCAATGTAACCTTAAATGTATTGTTTTTGTTTTAGATCGTGCAAATGCATACTTATATCAAAATGATCTTCACAAAAGTAAATCGACTTTATTGATTGATTTTTCCAGTCTCGTCTTGCCAGTAGTACCATCCATTTTTTTCGCATATTTATATCATGAGGCACAGGTATAAATAGTTTGTCAGGTGTCTTATTTGTATTATTTTACTGATAATATTTAATTGCACTCATTTTCGATATAGATTACGAAATATAACCGAATGTTTACATACGCTGTATCAATGAGGAAGTAACCTCTGTATGATAAATGACGTCACAATCGAGTCATAATAAAAGAGTGGTGTTTTAGCGCGAAATTCAATGTGAAAAATAATTATCAATTTCTTAACAAAGAATAAAGTAATTTCAGTAGGAAAATATTTTTAGCAGCTTTTTAGATAAGTAAACAATAGGTTGAAATGGTTTTCATGAAACAGGCCAAGACCCTTTTTCAGCGAAAATTTTTAATGTCTTTAAATTACAGTAATAAGGCCGCCTTTTTTACATTTGCTACTTGTTGTTGTCTTTTTTTGTGTATTTTACGTAAACAACAAAGCATTATGTTAATATCTGTGAAGGTATTTTTTAGCATTTTGGTAAACTGACCTGGATGTTTCAGAATGTGTTTCTTAGTGCACCTGGACCCTTTGAAGCAAGTTTTTGAAGGGCCGCCCTTGTAGTGTTTGCATATGTCCGCCTCGTCGCGGTTTGAGTAACCCTGAAAAAATATTCAAATACAGGTTTATGGTTGATATAAAACCGACGCAAGACGAGGTCTGTAGTTCGCAAGACCCTTCACGGATTCAGTTACATGAGGTGATGCCACACGAGGCTTGAAATACAAAAAACTACCAATTTCTATAGCGAAAATGGTTCGAGCATACTTTACACCTTGCTTAGAAAAATATTATGAAAATAATGAAATCCTAAGCTCGCCCATAGATTGCTAAAAACCATAGTAATCGCGTGCTACTGCGCGGAACGGACCAAATAAATATGCAAGACAAGATGCATACACTTATTATATACTATCGTGTTTAAATAATAATAATTTAGACACATTACAAGTTACATTAGACTTTTAACAGCTTATAATTTCTAACAATTTAGTCCCTTCTCTTTTATGCAAGGTTAAGCCCGTATTACAAAAGTCAGAAGTTGTGTAACAGAAGTAACATGTTCGGTGAGATAGTCAAGACACGGAATATCTATATACAGTAATAATAGAGAATATTGGGAATTACATTCTTTTCATTCATACATTTACAATGTGTGTGTGTTCGATATGGAGGTGTTTTATTTTGTATTTTATGCAAGGTTAAGCCCGTATTACGAAAGTCAGAAGTTGTGTAACAGAAGTAACATGTTCGGTGAGATAGTCAAGACACGGAATATCTATATAACAGTAATAATAGAGATATTGGGAATTACATTATTTTCATTCAGACATTTACAGTGTGTGTGTGTGATCGATATGGAGCTGTTTTATTTTGTGTTTTATGCAAGGTTAAGCTCGTATTACAAAAGTCAGAAGTTGTGCAACAGAAGTAACATGTTCGGTGAGATAGTCAAGACACGGAATATCTATATAACAGTAATAATAGAGAATATTGGGAATTACATTCTTTTCATTCAGACATTTACAGTGTGTGTGTGTGTTCGATATGGAGGTGTTTTATTTTGTGTTTTATGCAAGGTTAAGCCCGTATTACAAAAGTCAGAAGTTGTGTAACAGAAGTAACATGTTCGGTGAGATAGTCAAGACACGGAATATCTATATAACAGTAATAATAGAGAATATTGGGAATAGGCTATTTGACAAGTTTTTAAAATCCATTTTATATTATTTAGTAGAGTCTAAGGAACCCAGTAAAAGTTGTTATTTTTAATTCTGGTATATATTAGCTGAAAAACATCGAATTAAAAATTCAATATTTGAATAGTGCGCCAAAACGCTACTTTGACAATATGGCGCTGCAATGAGGTCGGTGACGTCACTTGCCTGTATTCTGATCTGAGACAGCTGGCATATATATTTGTTTGTTGTAAACAAAAAACGAAAGTGCGATTGGATTTACTTTTTATCAGTGATTTATGTAACAAAATGAGTTACAAATGGTGTGTAGTTCCAAAATGTACAAATACGTCGTTAAAAACTCCGGAAAAACTATTTGTAAGTGTTCCAAAGAATATCGAAGTGCGCCGAAAGTGGTTGCAACTTTCTCAGAGGGATCATAATGACATAGCGAATAGTATAAATATTTTCTTTTCTGAAGATCATTTCGATGTAAGTAATCATAATATTTATATTTTGTAATAATTAATTACATTCAAAATGTTAATATTTTCGTTATTGATTTGAGGTTATAATACCTCAAATGTTTTTAACAGAATGTCTCTTGCAACTCACTTCGAATATTTCCGCTGTTTTCCATAATATTTGTTAAAATTTGTAGCTACAGAGTCCTATGATTTCAATATGCAGTACACTAAAAGATCCCGATTAAAACTTGTTTGTTCGTTACAGATGGAAAATAACACGGAAACTTACTATCAGTACAAAATGGGTTTCAGTCAAAATAATTTGAAAGATAAAGTTCTGCCTTCTAAATTTCATTGCCAGCCAGATCGCATAAAAAGAATGTGTGATGCTGGTACTTCCCGATCTGCATTTGTCAAACGGCAAAGATTGGAACTTGTTAAACAATGTGAAGACATTCAATAACCGACGTAACGTGAACAAATTATCGTTTATGTTCTCGAAATTGCGCCAAACAAACTTAATTATTTATAACCTATATAAGTTCTTGTGGAAGTTCATATTATTTCACTTTCTTATGATATAATTTAAGTTACCAGTAAAGTGTAATTATACTTACGAGTACTTTGCTGTTTTTACATTTTTTAGCTCCGAAGCATAAAAGTCAGAATTATTTTTGAAAAATAATCCGACCATGATTGCGTCGACTTGCGGCAGGTTTCTGCTGTCTGCTTTTACAAAATCGTTGTCCATGGTTGAAAGTACTTGTAAAATAGTGCAAATAAACAAAAAAAAAAACAATGCATAATAAAGAAAATCTTAATGTAACGGAGATAATCTACCACAACTAGGCGCAACACAAGTAGGCAAACGAAGTTTACAAGCAAGTGACGTCATGATAAATTCGACCAATCAGGAGCGTTTTGTGTCACGTGACAAACGTTTAAAAAATGCAATTTTTATTTACGGATTTTAAAATAAATTAATCATTATTTTCAACTTACGTTAATAAATAATCATTTTTTAACTCTTAATTTATACTGTTAACAGTAATTGACACTTTATTTTTCGCATTGTCAAATAGCCTATTACATTCTTTTCATTCATACATTTACAATGTGTGTGTGTTCGATATGGAGGTGTTTTATTTTGTATTTTATGCAAGGTTAAGCCCGTATTACGAAAGTCAGAAGTTGTGTAACAGAAGTAACATGTTCGGTGAGATAGTCAAGACACGGAATATCTATATAACAGTAATAATAGAGAATATTGAGAATTACATTCTTTTCATTCAGACATTTACAGTGTGTGTGTGTGATCGATATGGAGCTGTTTTATTTTGTGTTTTATGCAAGGTTAAGCTCGTATTACAAAAGTCAGAAGTTGTGCAACAGAAGTAACATGTTCGGTGAGATAGTCAAGACACGGAATATCTATATAACAGTAATAATAGAGAATATTGGGAATTACATTCTTTTCATTCAGACATTTACAGTGTGTGTGTGTGTTCGATATGGAGGTGTTTTATTTTGTGTTTTATGCAAGGTTAAGCCCGTATTACAAAAGTCAGAAGTTGTGTAACAGAAGTAACATGTTCGGTGAGATAGTCAAGACACGGAATATCTATATAACAGTAATAATAGAGAATATTGGGAATTACATTCTTTTCATTCAGACATTTACAGTGTGTGTGTGTGTTCGATATGGAGCTGTTTTATTTTGTGTTTTATGCAAGGTTAAGCCCGTATTACAAAAGTCAGAAGTTGTGTAACAGAAGTAACATGTTCGGTGAGATAGCCAAGACACGGAATATCTATATAACAGTAATAATTGAGAATATTGTGAATTACATTCTTTTCATTCTTGTCATTTACAGTGTGTGTGTGTTCGATATGGAGGTGTTTTATTTTGTGTTTTTGTGTTGTGTGTTTCTGTAGTTGATTTAATAGGCAATAGAGTCAGTAGGGCGAAACCTAAAAACCAATACACTAAGTGTGCGTGTAACGTGCATATGTGTAAGAGAAACTAAGAGAAAGAAAAGGAAAACTTGAGAAATAAAGAGAAGTAACTAGCTGCTGCTGAAAAAAATCCGTCTCACACAGCTAAGCAACTATTAAGAAGACAAGTCAAACACTATAAAATTGAGTTTAAAAACATTACAAATTCACGTATAAATTTATCGTTAAATTTAATTGTTTCGCATTTTGAAAATTTATATGTTTTCTATTACATAGCGACATTATGATCTATCCATTTGAGCATATTTTTGTTAGTGTTCTAAATGCATTTAGGAAAATAAATCATTCAATCAAACTTACACGTGAACTGAATAGTTCTATGAATATTCCTTCCTAGATGAATAACAACCAGGCACTGCACAAAATATGTCATTTTTTTGTTTATAAAACACCAACTGTACACTTTAAACAAATGTAGCTTCGGGCCGATAAAGGCCGCTAGCGTGTACGTGAATGATCTTGGCTTCCATGTAGCTCTAATAATACAAGAGCATCTTATGTTATTCCTCTCTCACTTTGACGTGTTCTGACGGTAGTTATAGCAAAACTTAAAGAGGACGATTATTTTATGAGACTAGTGGTGGTTGGATGACCTTGAGTCATTCCGATCTGTGACTACAAATTCCGGAAAGCATGGGAATTGCTCAGACCGTGGGATAACGGAAGTTTATTTGCGTGAATGAATCAGAACAGATGACCGGAAGTTCTGTAGTGTCGGATAGTGCAGTTATATTGCTACTTTATTAAGATTCGCCATAAATGATATCAAAACGAATTTAGAATTTATGATCGGTACCTTCTAAGAGCATTATTTTTTATTTGTCAAAAATCGCGTCCGCCATCTTGGATCTCTTAATGGACGCTGAATTTGAATTATACATTAAATCGACGAAATAAAACACCTCCTGCTATCGATCGGTTTACTTATTATGGTCAACAATTATTAGAATTAGATATATGTGTCTGGTATATATTAATGAGCACTTAATATAGGACATGTAATAACAACGCAATACAAGACGGAACTTTTTTTATTCTGACACCAATCAAATCAAGTGTGTGTGGTCGGTTCGTTATCTATTTCGTTCGTTTTCGTTATATATATTAAGCTCGATTTCTATATACAAATCAATGCCACTTTTCGTTGTAATGTTACAACTCAACAATGCCTTTACCGATTTGGTTAATTTTGGTCTTGAATTATTCGTGGAAGTCCACAGATGGTTTGTACGTAGAGAAAATTTTTAAAAAATCTTGAAAGTGTAAAATCAACATCTTTCTATACTCCCATATACAAACAATTTGTATTAATACTTAAAAGCCAATTTGTTCCTTTGGGAAAACAATCGAAGACAAGAAAAGTGACGTTAGTTCTGTCAAACAAATTTAATGTCATCATATGCCATTTCAAGTAGGAACAAAAAACTGCCACTTTACAAATCTTTTTGACAGGATGAAGTCTGTCGGGTCCGCTAGTTATTTATAAATCAAAGTACCTTCCATTAAATAACTATAAGAACCATTTATACCAGTGTCAACCACAAGTGTTATAACTTTTTTTTTTATATGGAAATTATATGAGGCAACCTAGTTCTTTGTGAATATTAAAATGTATAATTACCGTGACTGCTTCCACCGGGTCCTCATACTCAGGGCACTGGGTGAGGTCCAGTTCACTGTCGCTCACGGGTTTCAACTCCGGTGGCCCTTTCACCGTTAACTTTTTAGGCTGCGGTTTGTCGACTGTATGCAACACAATATAAATACACTGTAAGCTCTATATAGCGAAATTGAAGGTAGTATTTATGTGATAATGTTTAATCTCATAATTGTCAAGATAGTATCAAATATTATGTAACTACTAACGCCATCTAGTTTTGTGAATTGTAAATACTTTTTTAATACAGTTGCTCAAAAAGTGGCGTATTGCACGGACGTGTAGCGTTCGGGATCTGGGCTATTTCACACTCGTGCTTTTTTTTTGCCTTTCCCGAACTCGTGCGTTTTCTTTCCCAACTGTCAAAATAATTTCTATTAAAAAAAAAAGCTTCAGAAGGACCTCTGCTACATTATTGGCAGATTCAGGAGCCAATTTAACGTCCTTAAAGCGACTAGGTGGTTGGTAATCGGACAAAGTTGCAGAAAACTATATTGGTGATTCATGAAACAACAAACTAGAAACTGGGAAAAAGATCACACAATCCATTAATTTAAGGTCCAGTCCGTCTCCTTCACATGCTGAAGAGAACGTCGTCCATCTACATGTACCTTCGTTGATAATGATAATTCATCAGATCCAATTCCATCAACTAGCAAACGTCATTGTATGACAAATATACATGAACAATCATACGAAATTAATAATAGTTTGTCTCAAACAGTAAATATGCAACCTAAAACTTCCCCAGTTAGTATAAAAAACTGTACCAATTTCAATGTATATGTGAATTATAACTTTTATAAGAAATAAATGATTAGTTAATTGAGTTTATTATGTTTTTATAATTTGAATAAATTGCTTCATTTTTTCGCAACTGTATTAAAAATAGTCGTTCAGTACACGTACGGAACCGTCATTGCAACTCGTTCCGACTGTCAACCCTCGCCTTCGGCTCGGGTAGACATTTGTCGGAACTCTTTGCAATGACAGCCATTCCGTACTAGTAATGAAATATACTATTTTGTAATAAAGTCAGTCTATTGCGAACCAACGTGTTTCAATAGGTTATGAGCATTTCGTACAATTTATCAGTTATCTTAGTGTAAAATAGATAAATTTGTGTGTTGTTAAGTGAGCTTTTGAAGTAAAACTAGTAGATGACGCAAAAACAAAGGCAAAGTCAATATTAACGATTGATACAGTTATGTACGTCCATATCAGCAACACCGAGAGAGCTCGGCAGAATTATAGAGTAAATTAAAAATTCATGTTTGATGACTCTGGTTTCTCAAAAAAAAAACTTGCTTCGACATTTGTTATCCATAAGACTTGAAAATTATGACTCAATGGCTACATATGTCACACAAATGATCGAAGTTAAATGGCACGGTTTTACAATAACAGATGAATGGATCATTGCTATTACTTGACATGGAGGTACCTAGGGATTTTGAAGGCAAAATCACTGGTTTAAAATAGCAGTGAAAGCAGGCCATGGCTGAGGAACTGCAGTCATTTGAGTAGAATGAGCCATAGGAGCTTGCAGATGGATTATCTACAAGCTCCCATGGCTCGCTCAGGTGATGTGACAATATTGAAGTGACGGTGGGTGAAAAAAGGCCAGGTCAGAAGTACCCGCAATCGTCGAGCATATATGAGGAATGTTATGAAAGTAGATGAAGCGAAAGAGATATGTAAAGACCGTAGCAAGTGGAAAGACGTAATCTCTGCCTACCCCCATGGGAAAAAGGCGTGAGTGTATGATGTATGTTATAACCATCATAACGCACTAATATCGTAATGTACTATAACATAATTATATCTATGTATAACTAGGGTGTAACTTTGAACAAAATTTGATATATTCATTTATTTAAGATATTGCTATATTATTTAATATATTAATTATTTCAAATTATTTCACTTTATCTTTCTCGGTTTTTTTTGTTCGCTGAAAGAGTTCTTATAAGAGTTAATCAGTTTCTTTTTAGTTTTCTGTATTGCATGTTTCTGAAAATTTTATCTTTATATAAATAAAATTTCGTGCTATTGTATTATTAGCCGTATTTGTTAAGTACAGATTAGCTCAATCATGGCGTTATCACGGGTTATTGAAGTCTGTAGGTACCATATAAAAAGTATATCATAAGGTGAAAAATGTACAATTTAAAATTGGTGTATATCTATTTAGAAAGTTCATTTCAAAATGATTTTGATACAAAATATGTATGAGCCAAAAATTATCATTGCATTAAAACTTATTGAGAAAAATTTGATGATTTATATCTTTATTCCATATATTATAACCATATACTTTTTATTTTACGATCTTCATAGTCGAGTGGATAGTACACCGGTTTCAAGGTGTCGCCATCTCTAAGGTCCCGGGTTCGAATCCAGGTGGGGGCAGATGTTTGTGTGATGAAAACGAGCATTTGTACCTTAGTCCTGGTTGTTAATATATATTTCTATAAAAAATATTTAGATATGTATAATATATGTATGTCTATCCGTTACCCTAGATCCCATAGCACAAGCCTTATAAAGCTTAGTTTGGGCTAGGCTAATTGGTGTAAGTGTAACAAATATTTAATATATTCCTTTATATTTCCTCTATTATATGCCATCTACGCACTAAGATTCTTTGCGAGCACCTTCACTTTAGCTATCTATATATTCTTAGGTCGTTTCTCCAGTTTATTTCCATCCACGGTCACATTCAAAATTCTTCTGGTAACATGACTCTCATCCCTCCTCATCATATTGTCTACACCACGAGAGCTTCTTACTTACTCTCTTCTCCATAATGCTACTTTCAAACAGCCTTATTAATGGATCATTCCATTGATGAGACAATGTACCAAAACAACATCTGCTTACTTGACAACGCCAGCCCCTCGTCCACTAAAAGGTTGTTCAAAATTACATTCGATGGTAGTATCACGTAGACACCTAATGATTCGGATGAACTGAAATGAAAGTTAAAAAAAATCGTTTATAAATGTATATCAAAGTATCATCTTCTTATATATAAAAATGAATCGCAATATGTGTTGGTAAGCTCATAACTCAACAACGCCTGGACCAATTTGGCCAATTCTTTTTTGTTAATGTTCGTTGAAGTTCAAGGAGGGCTTTTACAATGAGGAAAATTCGAATAATTATCGGAAATACCCTAAAAACAGCCCTTTTATTTTCCCATGCAAACGTTTTCTAACTAAAACGTACAGTCGAATTGAGCTTTATTGTTATTGTATAAAGTTCATATTGCAAGCACTCACTGTTGTCTAAGCAATGAAGGTGTGTTCCTAACATCAAAGAGTCAATTTGCGCTTTATTAACGCTACATATAGTTGAAATTCAATCATATCTATCAAAACAGTGTGCGTGCGTGCGTTGGAGCACAGAATACATCGTTGGAGGATTTAATGTCACGTTCCAAAATTGAATAGCCACAAAATGTAATAGGTCATTTAGACTTTTTTTGCGATTTGGTTGGCTATGCGACATTATCTATAAAATAATTAGGAACAAAAAACTGCCACTGTACAAATCTTTTTGACAGGACGAAGTCTGTCGGGTCCGCTAGTTTATCTATAAAAATGTGTTTTAATGTACGGCTAGCAACACGAGTATTATACGTCATATTTATATTTTATAAATCTAGTACCATGTTTTTTTCGAGGTGGAATGCTGTTACGCACCGTACCTGTGAATGGCTAATAAACAGGCATGTCTGGGACTCACTCGGCGGGATACAGGGCATACCACTAAACCACCTCGATGTCCATTCTGTCTTCAATTAGGGCGATCTAGGAACTGGAAGTCCAATGTCTCCAGATCACCCTTGGACAACCCGGCCACTTAAGGGATTACCGTGGACTAGAGGTAATCCCGGAGCCACCTAAGTGCACAGATCACACCTTGGGATAATTTTTGCATCAAATATTTTAAATGTTAAAATTGTAATTAATATAGTTCTTTTTTTAATCGAATTCTTATATCTTAGTGAATAATATGGTAATTTTTGTTGTTGTCTGTAACTGTAAGGCTGCGGTGTTACACTTATAAATAAATAAACGAAAGATCTTACTTGTCATCGACTTTGATGCTGCACTGTCTGCCAATGTAGTCCTTCAAGAACAACTGCTGCTTATCCAGAAGATCTTTGTTCTGCTGGTCAATGAATTCAATCTGCAATCAAATTGATCAGGTTATAGTGCGCTCGTAGGCTCATACCCCATGACGGCAACGGGTTAGTATCACTACATAGTATAAAACAACGTCGCTATCCGTCTGTCTGTCCCTATGTATGCTTAGATCTCTAAAACTACGCAACGGATTTTCATGCGGTTTGAGTGATTCTTAACATTTAACACTGATAAATTTAGAGGTTTCTAATGTGATGTCGTAAATAAGCACATTTTCTTGCGCTTATATTGCAAGAACGCTGGCTGAACCCTACGAGATAGACCAAAATAATGTACTACAGTATTGTACAACTTACAAAAATCCACAAAAAAGTCCGCGATGGTATATGTCTATCTCTTAGGGATAACCCACCATAACCATTTTTTATTCTTTACTAAAAAATGGTTATTTACGAAGTGATTTTAAACAATACAGCATTAATCCATATCCAATTAAGTACCTTTAATAAATAGTGCATTTATTATAGATCAATATGCTTTTTACAGCATGTAATTTAATATATGATTGAAGAATTTAAGTGAATATTTACGACGATATTACAAATTTAAAATGCAGGGACGTAGTTGTTGCGGTTCCACGGCCGGCCGGGGGTCGGGTGGAAAAAAATGTAAAATTACATAAGCATTGCACCCGTGCGAAGCCGGGGCGGGTCGCTAGTAAACAATATAAAAATCCTAGATTCGCCAAAACTTATATATTACAAGACATCCGAAATAAAACTTACAGTTAATTATATGAGACACTAGCGACCCGCCCCGGCTTCGCACGGGTGCAGTGAAAAAATGGTTATGGTGGGTTATCCCTAAGAGATAGACATATACCATCGCGGACTTTTTTGTGGATTTTTGTAAGTTGTACAATACTGTAGTACATTATTTTGGTCTATCTCGTAGGGTTCAGCCAGCGTTTGCAATATAAGCGCAAAAAACGTGCTTATTTACGACATCACATTAGAAACCTTTAAATTTATCAGTGTTTCTCTACTATATTATTATACATACAAACCTTCCTTAAGAATCACTCTATCTATTAAAAAAAACCGCGTCAAAATCCGTTGCGTAGTTTTAAAGATCTAAGCATACATACGGACATACAGCGAAAGCGACTTTGTTTTATACTATGTATTGATATACAGACGACACTTACAGATTACCTAAACGCAAAGCTGACATTAAATATTAAATTTCATTATAGGATCATCAGAGTCTATAAATGTAAGTTAGTCTAATCAAACCACAAGGATGATGATGACAGAGGATGGAAAGAAGTCGTCGTCTCTAGATATATCTTTTTTTGGGTAATATCAAATCAAACTGTACGAGTGCAACCAAAAACGATGCTAAGTGAATTCTAATCATATTCACAGTAAAAGTGCGAGCGTGAGGCACTGCACTGCGAAGCAACGCGATAGATAACGCTAATTTGAAGGAAACGGATTACTATCTGTTCGTTATTTATTGCTATTTGTTTTATTGTGATTTTTCCACAATCGAAGTGTACGCGGGAGGAATTTTTTATGGAACCGTACTGTACGGGACCATATAGGTTCCAGTGTGCGAGCATGAACCCCTATCGAAAGTGGCCACAGGCATCATATCGAACAATACTTCGGAACATAACCCATTATATAGGCGGTAGAACACATAAGGAGGCAAAGTCTCGTGTTCCAATTCGTAAGCGGTTCGACGTCTTTTCTTGACATAATATTGACAAAAAATCAAACAGATGGGCATCTGAAGGTAAGTGGTAACAGTCGCCTATAGTACACGGGGTTCCTGTGAGATTAGCAGCAAATCCCCAACCTGTCGCCATCATGTAATATAAAATGTTAAGTCTCAGTGCTCGTAATTTCAATGCCGATTTTACCCTTTATATTTAACATAGCGACTTGTACACTGCTACTGTGCCAGAAATTTGTAAGACGGAGGTACCCAAATTATAATCTAACCCTTGTGAAATCGTAATTGTAAACGGTAGGTATCACCGATTAGTAATAGTTGAAATTGCGAATTAAACGAATATGTGAATTAAACAACAGTACATTTTGGACCGCATCCTTAACATTTGCTTACGTCAATTTTGCCTTACAGCTAAGAAACTTTTGTGAGTAGTGAAATTCCGTTTGAATTTGGCAACGAACATTTGCTGTTCGTTAATTCAGTTGAATTTCTGTATAACAGCAGATAAATGTACATATGAGATTTGAAAAGCGGAAAATATATTGATGCATGGCAGGATCGATCCTGGCCCCGCGAATCATCCGATTCGTTGACCATGAGACGAATTTTTGAAACAATAGAAAACCAATTCGCATTCGAAATCGTGAGATTCGTATACGAATTACCGAATTCACTAATTCTGAACTTTCATTTCGTGCGTTGTGCAACAAGTGGTTCAACCTACTCGTTTTTGATTTC
This sequence comes from Scirpophaga incertulas, assembly GCA_036419045.1. NCBI lineage: Eukaryota > Metazoa > Arthropoda > Insecta > Lepidoptera > Crambidae > Scirpophaga > Scirpophaga incertulas. The sequence goes on along the minus strand of CM071632.1, from coordinate 27,640,692 downwards.
TACTAGAAGAATATCCAACGCTGAAGTGACATTGACAGTGATCCGTTTCACGTGTGAGTCATTGCCGGTTTTTTGTTTTTGTTGTTGTGATTTAAAATTTTTCTGCGTGAAACGGAATCTAATTAAGAATTTGTTTTTAATGACAACACTGAATTCCGAGTGATTCGAAAATCTATAAAATTGTAAGCAGTAGAAAATAATTCCGCGCACGATTTGTTTTTTTTATAGCATAGGGCAGCAAACGAGCAAACGCATCACCTGATGGTAAGCGATAACCGTTGCCCATGGACACCCGCAACACCAGAGGAGTCACAGATGCGTTGCCGGTCTTTTAAAAGAGAATAAGGGGAATTAGGGGAATAAGGGGGGTGGGGCCACCGGTACCCTCACTCAGGGGAAGGGGAACAAAAAAAAAAGGTAGTAACAATTAATATACTTCAAGTAATATGAAAACTCACGCCTGCTAAATGGCAGCAACGCGCGTACGGAGGTGTCCTGCAGAATTGAGGCTGGAGCGGTTGGATGTTGGCGAAGGTGGTGGTGTGTATTTCTCCCGTGTCCACCAAGAATACCTCTGCGCCTACCTCATCGCCCTGGAGAAATAAGATAAGAATTTTAATTGTTCAATCGTTAACCGAAAACAAAAAATTGAATTTAATCAATTTTGCTTTAAAAAAATAGGAGCAATATTTGTAACTTGATTTTGTTCAATTTAATTCAACTAATTATGAGGTAATCAAAAATTGCACCGAATGGTTAAAATAAATAGTTTTACAATTAAGGAGATGTTCCATTTTTGTATGGAGGCTGGGCCCTTCTCAGCCTACAGTAATAAAATCATATTTTATGGAAAGAACAAAAAATAAGGAACCTTTACCCGTAAGAAGATATTTTTTAAAACCTGCAAAACAATGTAAAAAAAATAAAAGGTTTTGAAGTTAAGATCTCTCTTTGAGGTTTTGAAGGTAACTCTCATTATTTAATGAAAATGCAAAGGAACTACCCAATACATACAGCATCTACGGCTTTATTTTCAGGAATAAATCTGCAGTAAGAGCATATATTTACTATCAGAATTTATTAATAGTTTCGGAAAAAGCTTGACGCCTTCATTAAAACCTATAAATATAAAAAAATCTTTATGAAATAAACTAATATTCGAGACTTTAAATATATTTTTTTCAAAATACGCAATTTTTTCTTTTGGAAACTTTGCCTTAGAGGATCTATTAGAAAAACATCACACAGTAAGTGTAGAAAAATAATAAAAAATGAGGCCCAAAAAAGAACGTCTTTAAATAGTTTAAACCATACAAACGAAAAACAAAGGCAATAATTGAGCGACCACAATGAACTCACCTCAATAATCTTGAAGATCATGCCCCTGTAATAAGTTTTGCTTTCTACGTCGTAATAACAGCAGTAGACGAGACAGCGTAACTCCTCTGGTGTTAGGTCAATATGAGTATGTTCGTAATATTCGTTGACACTGCTCATCAACCTGAAATATGACATGTTAATGTATAATTAAGTAATTTTGCGTGTTGAGTGTTGACATACACTATATATATATATTATATATATATATATATATATATATATATATATATATATATATATATATATATATATATATATATGTATATATATATACATATATATGAATACCTAAAAGGAACAAAAAAAAACTACACTTATTCAGAAATGGATGAATGAACATTCAGAAAAAAGAGAAGAAGAAACAAGAAAATGAAAATAAATTGTTTTCTTCTCATAAAATTTTTGAACAATATATATTGTGTTAGAAATCCAAATCACGCGTACTACTGTTAATAGCTATGTCATTGTTTTTAGGTCCCACATGGCCTATTACGCTTCTTTGCGTGATAAGTATATAGTTTTATTTTATATATTATATTTTTGAAGACTGAAGCTGTATCCGCGACTTCGTCCGCGTGGAATTTTACAAAAAAGTTAATTAGTTTTTTTTTCAGATTTAAGAATTTTTCGAAAATAAGCCTATGTTACTCTTTATCACATCAGCTACCCACCAATAAAAGTCCCGTCCAAATCGGTCCAGCCATTTCAGAGATTAGCCGGAACAAACAGACAGACAGACGACTCTCCAATTATATTTATATGTACAGATGTATAGATTCAATATGTTAAAGTATTATTAGCACATTAAAATTGAATTAAACAGTTTTCTCAATATTGACAATTTAGATAAGTTCAGATTTAGGGTTTGCAATGAACGATTTTTTATTCATGCCAATTCAACGGCATAGGGGTGGCGATAAAGTTCTTCTGTTGTTGTTCTGCATTAGACCAAATAAGAACTAGACTAAGACCTTATTTATAGTAGGCAAGAGCTTTTTAAAGTTTTAATCTATGAAATTATTACAAGTATTGGACTATTGCAACCATTCTGACTATAAAAGTTTTATAAATGTAAATTAGAAGTCTCGATCGGTACCAGTTATATACCAGTAAAATTTAAAGGTATCGAACGGAACTAGTTTCGTAACACTGGTCCTATATAAAGCCCAATGAAAAATAATTATATATACATAAAGTTATTAAATAACTCCATAACCAAAAGTGCAATATAATTGCAATCAAAGTTTGTTTACTCATTGTATAGTGAAGATTGTATTAAAAATAATTTACGTTAACAAATTATATTTTTAAATTGAAATAACTGTCTCTTACGTGAAAACTTCGTCAATGTAATCCGTGATGACCCAGAAGGACGCTTCATCGATGCACGTGATGGTGGCAGGGTACACGTGGTCCACATCGAGTACCTTCTGAGCAGGAAGTTTGAAAAAGTCTAGCGGAGACGGTGCTGGCGCTGCAATAAAAAACAGCTGGCTTAAATTGCGATTCGAAAAAGATCACATTTCTCATCAATCTAACATTTATTTGGCGTGGTCAACACATGACACACCCATTTATGACTCCCAGCGTTCCAATTGGTCATACTAAAATCATTACAAGCTTTGTCGCGCATAAAAGTTAGATTTAAATGTCTGACATAAAGACCTCATTAAAATACGTAAAATATAAAATGGCGGCCAGTGAACTGTCCGACCGAATTGTCTTTAATTGATTAAAAACGAATTTACGAGCTGACTAAATTAGGAAGGAAGGAACATGCACATTTACCCAAAGTCAAGGTAACATACTTTGTACTTCCACGAGACAGTGGTCAGTTAAGGGGGTCGTAAAGGGACAATTAAAACAATACTAACACTCGAATAGCGAACTCCGACGTCGTCCAACGTCCGTCGGGTTGTGCGTCACATATCGCTCATCCAAAAGAATATTGACGTAATTACGTTTTTGCGATTTTTCAGGAGAGTGTTTTAAAAGTTTGACATCGAAAATATTGTGTATTTCCAATCATTCTATCGATATATTTTAATAGTTATGTTGAATTACTTTATTATCAATAATATTACATAAAAAGTTTGCGAGAAACCTCAAGATAAGTATTAAAAAATACCAAATGAAACAAACCGAACGTACATTTATGACATTTTGTAATTTAAATATTACAATTATGACATTATACCAGGTTTGGATATGGGAATAAATCATGAATTTAAACTACATAATTCTTAATTTGTTTTATTTTTATAATACATTTTATGAACTTGAAACGTAAACTTTTTCAAAAGCTTAACTAGTTTTTTTTTTATAAAAATCTTAACATAAGAAAACAAAAATAACTGTTATTAAACAATTCTAAGTAAATCTAATATTTTATGCTTTGTGCTGTAACTTGATGGAACTCCATATTATGATCTTAATAAACCACTACTTTTCACTAGTTACGTTACCTTACGAATAATAGGCCAAAACCATAACGACAGTGACTCTCTCTGTCGGAAACTAATGGAACAAAAACTCTGTCGTTTTTACCACAGATAAAACGTGCAAAACACGAAGTTATGGTATAAAAACTCATTTTCGACTTTTTGGTAATTATGTCAATATTCTTTTGGATGAGCGATATGTATATAGTGCGCATGTTAGGCGAGGAACGTAGGAAAGGATATTAACCGTTACAAGTCCAAGTGCGCTTAAAGTAAAAATATTATAACGTTAATAACCAACTGAATGAAGCAAGCTTTCAAATTTGTATTACTGACTGGTATTTTATTAAAAATGTCAAAATATTAAATACAGTACAATTTGAAAATACAAATACAGTTTTATCAACAGTTAAAATTTGTATTATATCGCAAAATAACACACTTACATTTAATTGTTAGCTGTTTGACTTCTTCGAGAAGTTCACATTGCACCTCTTTCGATGTCACTTCGTTGTTACGCGGTACGCTTTCTGAAGAACAGGAGTTACTCGAGAAGGTTATCAGCATCTGGTCCTCTTTTGGCACTTTCCTTCGTTTGACGACCTGTGGTGGGCACTGGTTGAAACAAGCCGAAGATTTGGATGGGGCAGGCTCACTTAAGACGTCCATAAGATTCACAGGTTGGAGGTGGACTGTTGCAGTTGTCATCACCGGAGTGTTATCATGCACAGGCGAAGGTGAAGGTGACGTTTCTGCCACATGTGATGTGTGATCTTCCTGATTCTGTTCTAATAGACGCCGTTCCTCTGTAAGGGTTAATTTAGTTATTTATGTGATTACAGCAATTAAATTTATCTATTATTGTAAAGTATGAAATCTATTGTAGATTAGGTCCAATACCTTTACTCTTGAATTAATTCCGATCATAGCATATTGAGATCAATTTTTTTTTGTGTACGTTAATATCGAATCGGAACGATGAGCTAGGTGGGGATTTCTCTTTATAACATGTGATTTGATCGTAGCCTGAAGGCAGACTACATAGGTCGTCTCCTGGGGACTTCCATATTTCCTCAACCGCGAGCTAGTAGTGAATGTATTGCTGTAACCGGAATAGGTTGTATTGCTGTGTACCGACTTGATTCTTGTAAGGATTGCAGATGTGCTGCGAATCTCTCAAGAACTACGTGTACTATATTTTTATTTAAATAAGGGGTGCTAAAGGCTTTGTCAGACTTCGCAAGTCACTGTGACCTTTGCAGATATATTGTGACATCCCTTTGTTGAATTACAGCACCTCCCCAAATACTACCCCAATCATGTATTTCACTAAAGCCTTGGAAGAGGAGGTTCTGATCTTCTTTGGCGAGATCACGTGACTTCCTAGGTGCCAGCTTCTGTACTGCTGCGTCACACATTAGCACAGGATATTTATGATCGTTTCTTCTATGTTGCGACAATATCTGCAAGCGGTGGTTTACGTGTAGGTACTATTGACGACCACAAGCATTTAATAACAAATGGGTAGTTAAGTCTGTTGATATTGTTGTATGAAAAGGTCCTGATTTATCATATATATAGCACATAAAGTCGCTTTGCTTTCAGTTCAGTCTATTTCACAAATCTGAGCGAGTAGACGCGCGCTCAATTTACGTCGATTCTCTTTTTAGTCCGATCATAACACGGCTCGGAACCGCGCCAGGTCCGTCAGCAGGCAAGTCGCAAAACTTCAGTTCTCGTGCCTTCCACAAAGATACTCAAGGTAGCTTAGCTATTATCTATTTCATAATGAAAATATAAATAAACTTTCTAGTTAGTTGACAATGAACAGAAAATGATATACACATTGAAAATATTCCGAAAACTAGTTTTTTAACCCTCGACTTTGAGAAATATGTCCCAAGTAAGTAAAATGTATGATTCATTAGATGGACAAAGAACAGTTACGAAATTCTTCAAACTGTAATCAATAAGTTACGGAGAATAAGAATTTAGGTGTCATCATGTTACCAAACATAATATTAATGCTCTCATTATAATTTATGCACAGTACGCAAATAAATGCATGACTAAAGGTTGACTTAGACTCAATATGATATTCATATGCAAATATTACCACGCGTAACTTAAATTGAATTAAATTTTCACGTCTACATAATTTTTTTTTAAGGGGGGGAAATGCGATCTTGTGCACCATGATACCGCGCTGGCAAGACGCGGCCGTGTGTGGGGCTCTCTGGTCAAGAGGACCGGCCTACCCACTAAACCCTGTGAAGTTATTTTAATAAAAAATGGATTCATCGTATTACAAGTACTGCATAGTGCCCCAGTGTACAAGCACAAGTATAAAAACACCAAAAAAATTATTTATATACGTACCAAACAATCAGCAGATACGTAAAAAGTGGCTGACACTCGCGAGAAGGAATGATGCCCATTCTTTTTCGCACTTCCACAAGACACTTGGGAATGACATTTTGACTTTGACGTTTCGCACGGCGTGACGTAACACTTTTTAATTGGTGTTTGCTGTCACGTGACTTATGGCTTATTTTGTGCAATTTTATTTTATAAAAATATAAATAATCAAAAGTTATTATTTTATAAAACTTTGTTTTTTCATAATTAAATGATCATCTTAACAGTTATGCAACCTAATGCATCAGATTTGTTCATAGTGGATACAAGCCTATTGCTGTTGTTATGTATCTAAATGAAATTCCACTAATTGGCCGAATTTGAACGGCAGTTTCGACCCTCTACTGCGATATCTACCCCTTGTTAGTTTATAACATTCTTGTTGTATATAACTACAATAAATATATTGTATACTTTCAAGAAGCCCGAACAGTGGTATGTGCATACAATGTTACGAGATAATAATATACAATACAATGCACAGATGTTGTTAACACATCAAGCTACCACCAATGATTTATTTACTAATTGATATTGAATTCTATGCACTTAGGACATTAAGTTGAAAAGAGCCATATCAATATTTATATTTGCACAATATAAACTGTCGTTATTACGAGCGACATAAGAGTGATCTTCATAGCTTACTGTACAGTAGTAGTAACGAATCAGATTTTGCATGTTGACCTTGAAATAGCTTCTGTCTCTAACAATAACGACAGTTTTCATAGTGCAAGCGTAGTATAGCTTGATGTGTTGCGGACCGTACTATGAATCCTGCACAAAGGGAAACAACAGTACATTACTTTTTCACGGCAAACAAAAATAAACATGGCATTGTCAGATGTCACTTTTGATGGGAACCATATCGTAACTCTTTAGTATCTTGCATTTTAGTTAAATGCCTATAAAGCATAGAACCAACTTTATCTCTTAAGGTGCATGGAGGTCTTGATGACCTTCCATCATATATTCTGCACTAATCATTTCAGTGTGAGTGAGAGCGCATGAGAGAAATATGAAAAAAAAAACACTTGTAACATGAAAATTAAATAAATATTATTCAGTATATTTATAAAATAAATGCTTTTTTTTTGGACGGACCTATGCTGAAGCCTCAGATGTTCAGTTTTGCAATGGAAGGCGCACGAACAGAAGGTTCGACGCCTAGCCTGCTAACGATATCGGCGACCGTCCCGGAGTCGAGATAAAGTTGTCGACGCAACTTGAGCGCGCCGTCTAATGGCTCGAACGCTCAAGATCGCCGTGTAGTAGACCCTCCACTAAAATGCATGGCATAATTCAAATTTTAGCAAGCGTTTGGCATTTGGTTTATTTTTGTTTAAATTAATGAGGCTTTTTTTTCCTATTGTGATCAAGTTACTGTATATATGTAATTAAAAAAATATATAAAAATCCACTTTCGTATGTACTGATATTTGTTACATTTATTTTTATAAAGATATAAGTTTTATAAATTCAAAATTACTCCACTATGCACCTTACAAAAATAGCTCTACAGAAGTGTTTTAGAGTTCTCTATCTAGGTTTATGAAACTCGACTAAATTCAACCTTGTAGCAATTTACCATTCTATAGTAATACAATTTTTGAGCTTCTTAAAATATTATCTGCCTTTTGATTGGAGAAGTCAAGCCAATATTTTAGTTCTTTCGTTCTTTATTGATTTTCATAGACTCCCGCTTACAATTGTGGATCCCCATTTTTTGTCAGGCTCGACGTAGAGCCCTCTCAAGTCTCCCGGGGGTCTACCGGACCACTTTGGGAATTACAGATTTCTATTGTATAAATTATAGAAATATTGTCATGTCTTTATACATGTACTGATTTTGGTACTTTACCTAGATTTTTTACTGAAATGTTAAACCCAGTGATGAGTACATTGAATTGCTCGAGCTGGTGCATGCACTTGACGAATTTTTCTTCAAGGTCAGGAGGTTCACAGTTCAAGTCCGATTTTAAGCCATCAGCCTAAAAATATTCACAATAAATTATTTTTTGTCATAAAATAATTTTAATAGGTTTCATACATTATCTTATCTGAAAGTATATAACATTATTCTTGTCATTCAATTATTATTAAACAAATAAATATTCCTTATACTTACACCAATTTGCCTAGCCAAAGTAAGCTCTGTTAGGCTTGTGTTATGGGATCTAGGGTAACAGATAGACATACATATACTATACATATCTCAATAATTACGATACAAATATATATTAACAATAATGCCTAAGGTACAAAAGCTTACATTTATCGTACAAACATCTGTTCCTGTCGGGACTCGAACCCAGACAATAAGAGAAGGCTTGAAACTGGTATACTAAGCACTCGACTATGAACGTTGTCGTCATCTCCCCATCAAGGAGCACGATGCTACCCAGAGGTGCAATAGTTACACCTTAGACAATCACATTGGTCCATTATGTATTGGACAAATTAACACACACCTTTGGGATTCTTTGCAGATGTTTGAAGGTTACCTCACAATATTATTTTTTAATATTTTGAAGACTGTTTCTCGTAATCTAGTGATTAACTAATTCGCAATGAGCGGCAGTTTCGATTCTCACATAAATATTTTGCACGACCTGTAAAAATTTGTTTCCGTTTGGGTCTATGTGAGATTCTATATTACAAGATAAATTCCTAGTGAGAGGCAACGTTTTTTATAAATGAAAAGACATTAGAGTGTCAGATAAAAGAAATTTAATACTAAAAGCAGTAACCTCGTTTCAATATGAAAAGGATAATATTAAAAATCTTAGGCATAGAGCTGACCCTGGATTATGAATCTCTGTAGCTATCAAATTTCTATTGTAACTGACTTTATGAAGACAATTAGGAAATTTAATATTAATTAAGCAGTAACGACCCCCGGGCCCTATTAATACGGCCCGCGATCGCAATGTGTCACAGAAAGAAAAATCGTGTTTTAGAGCCTTCACTCAATTCCTCTACAGTTTTAAAATGCGTATACAACATTTACAAGTAGTTTCAAAGGCAGCGCGTGCCTAGACAAGCGAGAGAGATAGACAGTAACGCCATCTCTTAGCAACAAGCGGAATATTCCACGCGCTTCGAGTCTGGACTAGAACTTTCGTTAGCGATATAAAAGGAATGCGTCGGCGCGACGTAAGTCACCCGACAGCCTGTCACTCCTTGGCCATCACATCTCCTGGTCACTTAGGGTGAAATACCTCGAAGTGACGATCGACAGAAAGCTGTCCATGATGCCCCATGTGGAGCACGCAGTCGCCCAGGCGAAAACAGCCAGAGGACTACTGAGGCCAATTTTAACATCGAAGCTGCCTCTGAACATGAAGACCACAATTTACAAATTGTACGAGGGTGGATTGAAAAGTACCCGGCCTAACACAGATCCATTCAATTCTAAAAATCAAATCTACCCACATTATTTAGTTCAATTCAGACTAGTTCATTGTGTGAAGTTCGAAACGTGTGCGATAATTAGTTGTGATTTTATAAATTTATTAACAAAGTAAACGGACATAATTTCCGCGAATGGAGCAAACCGAGCAGCGTGCCGTCATTAAGTACCTCCATAAGAAGGGGCTATCATCAAAAGCCATCCATAATGACATGGTCAGTACATTAGGCGATTGTGCTCTGTCATATTCATCCGTCAAAAAATGGATAGCAGAATTTAAGCGTGGTAGAGAGAGTGTGAAAGATGAACCCCGCTCTGGAAGGCCTTCGACGTCAACTACTGACGAAAATATTAAAAAAGTACTTGATTTTATAATGGGAGACCGCAGATTAAAAATTAGAGAGATAGCAGAGATTATAGGCATCTCTTATGAACGAACTCAGAACATCATTGTCAACGAGTTGGGTTTCCACAAAGTATCTGCGAGGTGGGTTCCGCGACTGCTTTCAGTCGAACAAAAAAGGAAACGATTGACTATTTCACGCGACTGTTTGGAGTTATTTGAAGTCGATGCAGATGATTTTTTTTTAATCGTTTTGTTACTATGGACGAAACATGGTTCATTACTGTACACCGGAAACAAAACAACAATCAAAACAGTGGAGAAGACCTGGTTCACCACCCCCTAAAAAGGCTAAGTCGATTTTGTCGGCAAATAAGGTGATGGCTTCAGTATTCTGGGACTCGAAAGGTGTGATTATGATTGATTATCTTGAAAGGGGTCAGACTATAAACTCTGATTACTACTGCACCTTACTACGTCGTTTACGAGAGGAATAAAAGAAAAACGTCGAGGAATGCTCAGAAGAAAAGTCCTGTTTCATCAAGATAACGCCCGTGTTCACACGTCAGTACAGTCAATGGCTGAAATTCACAACTGTGGCTTTGAACTGTTACCGCATCCGCCGTATTCACCTGATCTGGCACCATCAGACTTCTTTCTGTTCCCTAACCTAAAAAAGCACTTGGGAGGTCAAAGATTTTCGACAAACGACGAGGTCAAAGCAGCTGTAGACGCATATTTTGACTATAAGGAAGAATAATTTTTTTTCGTCCTCCAAGAGAGTGACGACTGAAGAGGCTCAAAAAAAATAAACAGCTCTATCGAGCTCTGACACCAAGACGGAGGACCATCCCCGCCGCCCCGACAGTAGCAACTGTCGGCGAAGAAGCCACTGTAGGGGACCAAAGAGCCCCGACCAGTTTTCTCTGCCCACAAGTAAAGGCAGAGATGGAAGTCCAGTCAGTCAGTCACGTAAGTCAATTGAGTCGAGAATCGAAGCGGAGAAGGATTTTCGTTGTATTGTGAAATAGGGATTGTGAAGATATTGTGCATTTGTTTGTGTCGTGCGAGTGCAATATCCATAATTGTGTCAAATTCCACAATTGTTACGATTTTGGAATAATGTCGCAAAAACGTAAAGTGCAGTTTTTTAGTCTAAATGGGAAATTGCATATTTTTTCATAGAATGGAAAGGTAAACCACTATGTTTGATTTGCAATCATACAGTTGCTGTTTGTAAGGAGTTTAACTTGAAGAGACACTATGATACCAACCATAAATTAAAATTCGATTGTTACACTAATAAAATAAGAATGGACAAATTGTCATCTTTAAAATCTAAACTTCAAGGTCAACAATTGATGTTGTCTAAAGTAATGCTAATACTGAGAGCGAAGATGCCCTGAAATCAAGTTTTATTATTGCATTTAATTATAATTATATTGCATTAGAAATCGCGAAGAGATAAAAACCTTTTACTGATGGTGATTTTATTAAAGACTGTATGTTGAAAGTTGCCGATGTTTCATTTCCATATCAAAAGTCAATAATTCAAGAATAGATGATTTATCTCAAAATTTGGTTCTTCAACTGAAGGAGAAAATTAAGGAATTTACTAACTTTTCACTGGCTGTTAACGAGAGCACTGATACTGTTGATACAGCTCAACTTGCCGTTTTTATACGAGGTATTACCAGTAACTTTGAAATAACTGAAGAACTCTTAAAGTGTGTTCCACAGACAGGTACTGCAACAGCAAATGATATATATTCTGCGATTGAGCATTTGATAGCAGAATATGAACTCGACTGGAATATACTTAGCAGAATAACAACGGATGGCGCTCCTGCCATGACTGGCAAACATTTGGGTGTTGTAACTAAATTAAAAGATAAAACATCAGTGAATTTTGTGGGATTTCACTGTATAATTCATCAGGAATCATTGGCACCCAAACATTTAAAAATTGACCATGTCATGCAACCTATAATTAAAATAGTAAATTTTATAAGGAGCAGAGGACTAAATCACCGACAGTTCAAGCAGTTTTTACAAGATTTGAACGAAATTTTTTCTGATGTCCCTTATTTCACCGAAGTTCATTGGCTGAGTCAAGGAGTAGTTTTCTATTCTATTCTATGCATAACCACATCTAAAATCAGCTAACATTGATGATTTGTATAACGAAAAAAGATCTCTGATATCAGATCTCTAATTTATTTAGAAAATTTACATAGAGATAGTGACTGATAATGTAAAAAGTATACTTCTAAAAATAAATGTTTGCGAATTAAATAATTATTTGTAAAGACGTTTTTGGAATTAATAAAAGTGGCCCTTCAACATCTTATGTTGACTATTCTTGTTATAGAAATGTTTTTTTTTTTTAATTATTTATCATTTAAAATTGTCTAATTACTTGGAAGGAAAATTGCTAATCACAGGATTTTTATTGTTATAACTAATAGTGCGAATTAATTAATAAACTAATAGGCTTGTTGCCTAAATTTCAGTAGTTAGATACTAATATACCTTGATGCCTATTCTATACAAAATAATTTATTATTTGAAAAAAAATGCTTATTTATAAGAATAATTTTGCATTTAATTAAATATTTGACATTAGTCATCAAAAACGCTCATGACTGTCATGGCGTCTTGAATGACGTCACGCCGTGCAAAACACAGCTGTTTTAGTATCGGAATATTCGGTATTGTGAAGTTATTTTAATAAAAAATGGATTCATCGTATTACAAGTACTGCATAGTGCCCCAATGTACAAGCACAAGTATAAAAACACCAAAAAAAATATTTATATACGTGCCAAACAATCAGCAGATACGTAAAACGTGGCTGACACTCGCGAGAAGGAATGATGCCCATTCTTTTTCGCACTTCCACAAGACACTTGGGAATGACATTTGACTTTGACGTTTCGCACGGCGTGACGTAACACTTTTTAATTGGTGTTTGCTGTCACGTGACTTATGGCTTATTTTGTGCAATTTTATTTATAAAAATATAAATAATCAAAAGTTATTATTTTATAAAACTTTGTTTTTTCATAATTAAATGATCATCTTAATAGTTATGCAACCTAATGTATCAGATTTGTTCATAGTGGATACAAGCCTATTGTAATGTTGGTGGACAGAACTTTAGGTAGCACAATGTTTCAAAATAAAACAGTTTGTTTCTAGACAGGGAAGTATTCTACTAGCAAAAGAAGTAGACTTTGGAAAATACTCTACATCAAGTATCTTCTTGAAAAATACATCTAAAAGTACCTTAATCGGCTAGAATGACATTCATGAGAGAATATGAAGTTAGTAGCTACACATTTATTTCTAATATTCTGGTCTGATATCTGCAAAGTAATAATATGTTATATGATTAATACTAATTATATCCTTTGTATCCAATCCTATACATCATCATCATCATATTAGGTTTCAAGAGGTCATAGTTAGATTATATGAATAAAACCAGTAAATAATTTGATTCAACAAACCAACTAGCAAGTAATGGCTGCATTGTTAGTTTGTACACATTTGAGGTAGGTGCATACAAGCTAAAGTCAGATATTTTGTTTTTGTTTTTTCATATTTATAATAAAAATGCAAAGTAACAATACAAGCAAAGTAACAATACAAATTTATTTATCAAGATAAGAGCCTGTTTTAATCCAGAGTAAGAATTTTTAAGACTGAACAATATAAGAATAACTAATATATTAATAAAAATACAGTGACTTAACAGCAATTTTCATTCCAAGTAGGTACTTTAAATATTTTTATTTCTATTGGATAAATGAGTTAACTTATAAAGCTATTTAATTTTCAAAAGGTAGGCTAAGTTAAATAAATTTCTTGTCGCTAGTATACTTAGTCTAGTGTAATATCTCTGAATGAATGTAATATATGCTGAAAGTGCTTTGGCAAGATTTATGACACATTGTTTTCAGAATACTCTCGATCTTAATGCTTACTTCACACTAATGATGGCTTAAATGTACCGAAGTTATAGCTTAACAATAAAATTTATAACGTGTTGTTGAAATATGTACTTATAGTAAAACTGAATACAAACGCAAAACTATCAGTGACAAGTAACTTTTTTATGGTTACACTTGTACATCTACAGTCAGACACAAGCATTATAATCGCTGAGAGTTCTAAACTTTAGTCTATTCTATTATTTACTGAAATATTAAACAATTACGAACATAGTTACTAGTGTTAAAATACACATACCCTCATTTTGATCCTTTGAATATTGTTAATGGCAAGGTCACATTTATTTAAAAATTGGTCGATTCTAGTTTCTCCTTCATTTCGCCAATGAAGCGAGAGTACAGCTAGGCTCATGTAACTCCTATAAGAAAAAATACAATTATTTTAGTACAGGAATTGAGTAGACACAGTTGGTAAGGTATTTGATTTTTTGTAGTTTCATTATACTCACATGTTTAGAGATCCGGCAATTTCTTGTTTCTTCAATAAATTTTATTATTAATTATGAAACTATTTTAGAATGTTTAATTACATAGTTTAGGAATATAAACACAATGCATCGAAATAGAGAAATTTGAAATGAACCATGTTTTTTTTAGTTATGACATTGACAGTTGACATAAGCCGAACCGAATCGAACGAATGAGTTCTTCTTTGTCTGTGGACGAATGCCAATGTTGGCAAAAAGTTGTATTCTACTCAACAATAGGTGGCAGTTAACGTAGACTTAGGGTAAAAGCATGGTTTTAGGAAATAATTTATCCATGCGATACCAGATGACAGCACTATTAAGTACATTTTAAATGTTTTTCATAATTATGTAAAACTTTTTAATAGAATGAACTAATTGTTATAAAAAAATAAAAAAGGTACCAATTTTAATGTAATGAGTTAAAAAAAAAATTGTTTTCTACTTAAAGTTGTTCACAAGTCCACATTACTTGTTGACTTTCCGTTTTCGGTTAGGTACTCAAAGTGTTCTTAATTTTTTTTTTCTGTCTACCCCATTGGGATTAAGGCGTGACATATATGTATGTATGTATGTAAGTTGCCTATATTTTTTTCTTTTCCGTTAGTAGGTATATCAGACAATAAATCCCAACTAATATTATAAATGCGAAAGTGTGTTTGTTTGTTTGTTTGTTACCTCTTCACGCTTAAACTACTGGACCGATTTCAAAAATTCTTTCACCTTTGGAAAGCTACATTCTCCCCGAGTAACATAGGCTACTTTTTATCCCGGAAAAATCGACAGATCCCACGGGATGCGCAATAAAGGCTTCGCTCAAAAACTACTGCACAGATTTTTATGCGGTTTTCATCAATAGATAGAGTGATTCTTGAGGAGTTTTGCGGCATTTTTTATCTCGGAAAAACGGATAGTCCCACGGGAAGCGCGATAAAATCTTCGCACCATAAACCGACTTCCGCGTATATGTAGCCGTGGGCAAAAGCTATGACCCTTAACCCTCTATACACCCAATTCCGAAATCCACGCGGGCGAAGCCGCGGGCAGAAAGCTAGTAATTTAATAAATTTAAAAACCTAACCATTAAAACTAACCATTTCGCTGAACACCGGTTATGGTAAGAGACATATTGCATTTTATAATCAAACCAACAGATGAAGTCTACATTCAGTCCAGAAACTATTCAGTATGGAAAACCCCCAATCATTTCAATTCGAAATTAAAAATCCCTTAAGTTGCCTGGATGACTGCACGTATGTATAATAAAAGATTTGTAGAGCTGTTACATGTATATTTATCTGACGCTTCTACAGTGAAGGAAAACATCATCATCATCATCTAATCATACTGACATAGTTAGGGTAGGGCTCGTCCCTTCAGTGGGAGTCTATTTGAGGTGAAATGGTGAATTCTTTACTAAGTATAGAGAAGCAAAATCTCAGAGTTGACATTTAAGCTGATCGAGAAATAGGATCACCACACTTCACACTACTGTAGGTGTGCTCGCCGGCGACTGATCCGTATAGATTTTAATTCTTTGACTTATGACATTTGCGATTTAATACGAAATGCACTATTTATCGCATATACAAAGTGTGGTAAAAAGTCGTTACATCCCGACTTAAGCTTAATCATCTGTTATACAGATCTGAGATCCTGGAGACAAAGTAAATCGACCAAATCGAATTCACCGTTAAACACTTAAGAATCAGTGCAGTGCAACTTAAAAACAACATCAGAAGTTCATGTAGGCCGTTGTTCCCATAATTCGTTATTTGTCATAAATCGTCATTCTTATAATTCTGTGCAGTTATTTGAGACAGATTGTTGCAGCTTTAGTACGACTAGATATTTTTTTTCAACCAAACAGCTTCAACACTGCAATTGTATAATATATAACATAATTCCAGAAAGCAACTGTTGCGTTGTGATTTAAAGTAATACAACTGTTTAATACACTTATTCAGAGAAAGGTTTTGTAATTGGAATATTAATAAAATTTGAATTTGGAAGGGTTGTTTTAAATATCTGTTTGACCAACCAATTGACGACAACATTTTTATTTAATAATCCTACTACTTAGAAAATACAAAAAGCATATTTTATTTTATGAATGAATGAATAAATTATTTACTGAACAAAGAACAATTTGGTTGACAATATTAAACAACAGACAAAAACGCAAAAGATGGCCTTATTGGTAAAATAGCCATATCCGCCAAGCAACCTTGAGGCAAACGACAAATACAAATATGGTGCGAATAATCTATAATAGAAAACATAAATATAATAATGATTCTTTATTTTCAGTAATGTTGGTACAAAAGGTCTTAAGCGCAATACACATTGAGCCCGCCGGGCCGCCGACATAAATGTCGGCAACATTTTGTCGGCGGCTACATTCAATACAAGTCGGACAATTTGGAAGGTGACATGTCGGCGCGGCGGCTTAAGATGAGAACTTTTCTTTCTCTCTATAATACGGGCTTGCTAAGTTTTAAATTTTTCTTTCTATTTCTAATACATTTGTATTAAAATGGTTTGCTATTTAATCAATGAGTCGAAACGCTTTGGTCGACTTTTATGATCTCAGTGTTTTCGATTCCATAATACCTCTTTCTCGTGATAATGATTAATTAACGTAAGACATTTTTCGTCGTCCCACTCCATGTCGTAAAAAAAATACACGCACCGACCGAGTGCAGGCGTACACAAGCCGCCAAAATGTCGGCGAGTAACACGCGCGAGCGCATGTTGCCAACATGATTCTTTTCATACAGGCCGCCGGATTGTGTCGCCGAGCTATGTCGGCGGCCCGGCGGGCTCAGTGTGTATTGCGCTGTGTGTATTATACATCTAAATAAGTAATCCAAGTTAATATTCCATTTAAATTAATAAAAATGATGTTCACATGTCAATAGCTAATATTACACCAATTTATACACAGAATGTTTTTGTTTTATTTGAAAACAGAACAAGATAAAGAAATTACGTTATAAAATACATGTACTTCTTTACGCTGTAAAATTGTTAATCTAATAGCCACCCTTTCAATTTCATGTTAAATACATTTATATACAGATCTGTATTCTTAAATTGATTAGGAAGCTTATTAAAAATAGTAATGGCATAATTTTTGACATATTTAATTGCCATACACAACTGTGTATTGACATTTGATACAATGTATGAAGCGAAGTACTATATCATCAAAGAAATCACCACTATATGTATTAAATGATGCAGTACAGTTAGAAAGGGATGGCGCTATGTGGTCTCAATAGCACAATCCCTTTTTAATTCATACATACATACATACATATATGTCACGCCTTGTTCCCAATGGGGTAGGCAGAGACCACCTCTCTCCACTTGGTACGATCCTGGCACACTAATAGTACTCAAGCAGAAATTTAAGTTTGGGTCTCGTTCTTTAATATGGATCTAATAATCTCAACTCAAGTAATTATTTAATATATTAATTACACATTGGGCCAAGCGTTGGGCCAAAAAGGTGAAACAAATATCGACACGTTGCAGTCGGCGCTGGCGCCAGCTACCAACATACCGCCAAGTGCAGCTGGCAACGAATTCCACCGTTGATAGCCGCCTGAATAATATATCTGGCACAACACGAGGAGTGTAGAGGAAGATACAGAGAGAGGTTAATCGAGGATCGCAGGTGACGGATTACCATTACTAATACAATAGGGTATTACAGTCTAATTCAAAAAGTGTTTTAATTTAATCTGTTATTGATAAAATACCACAAAAAAATATAAATACATTTTTTTTATTCCAATTATTTCATAAAAACGTGTTTAAATTTTATAATTCAAATTTGGGCGCGAAAACGCCAATTCTCAGGCCGCCATGTCTGTGACGTCACGGGCATTGTAAACATTACGCTTCGCTGAAAGAAATAAACATATTTTCGAAATAAATAATGAGTTCTAGTGGCTATAGTCCTTATCATTGGTGTCTTGTGTCTGAATGTAAGAATACAAGTGTTAAAACACCGGAAAAGTTATGGATACAAGTGCCAACAGATTTATGAGAAAAACGTGGTTGAAATTAGCACGAAGAGATCCAAAGTCATTGTCCACAAAAACGAAATACTATTTTTGTGAGGATCATTTCGATGTAAGTATGCAGTTTAATAGCTCATATAAACATGTGAAAATAAATTCTTGTCATTACAAAACTAATATTTTATAGGTTATATTTTTCTGAAAGGAAATTTTAGGTTATAATACCTATGATCGCAAAATAAAGCATAATCGTAAAGTTTTGTTGTTATTAAAGGAAAGTTTTAAACACATGAAATTCAAGTGTTATAAGACAAACCAGCCCGTCCCTAATTCTATGTCTTCTCTAGCATTACGTCGCGCCGAAAGAGACCAATTATTTCTTTATAAATTGATTAATAATCATTTAGATTCGCCATTCCTTTTAAGCAATATTTCATTTAGATGTCCTAGACTAAGTTCTAGAAGTAATAACGTTTTTCATGTTCCAATCACAAGAACAAGATATGTTAGAAATATGTTTCTCATCCGCGCATGCCAAGCTTATAATGAATTTTACCAAGATGTTGATATTTTTGGCTTAAGCTTGCAGATATTTAGAAACAACATTCATGATGTCTCAAAGCAACTTAATATTTATGATAGTTAAATTTTGTTTAAGCTAAGTGTAAAATTGTTATTTAAGATTACTTTAAAGTGGCTTAGATATTGTGCTTATCTTTGTTAGTATGTTTAATTGGATTTTAGAGTAGTTTTTATTTGTTTATAACTAATGTAGAAGCAATGTTTAAACGCTTGTTTATAACTGTTGGTACTTGTATTTTGCTCGAGCCGTTTAATTGTACTAGCTTTTCTGTGAACACTTTACTGGTTTTTGTGTAATTATCTGTGTAGTAACTATATTTGTCACTTTTAACTGTTTGTGTTCCAAATAAAATAAAATAAATAAAAATAAAAGTTTGTAGTAGGTATATTAATACTTACATAGATGTTTTGACATTTCTTAATTCCGCAGAACAGAAGTCGGGATTGCAAGCGAAGAATTCCGCCACCATCAATGTATTTATTCGTGGAAGATTAGTACTTTCTGCTTTTTCAAAGCCGTCTTCCATGGTCAATATATATAGTATAGGTGCAGAATATCAAGAAACGTGATAGTAATAACTGAGAAACTTCGTTAATCTAATAAATTACACAGTAGACATGTACAACAAAAACCGAGGTTGTTTATTTACAAGTCCAGTGACGTCACAGTGAATGCAAACATGGCGTACAGCGTTTTTGACATTCGAAGCACAGATAAAAAAACTTGTGTTTTCAAATTGAAATATTTAATTTATTTTGCAGTTTAATGAACTATAAAAACATAAATTTAGATTTTATTTTTTATAGTGCGTAATACCCTATTAATAAAGAAATAAAAGTCACAACACACCAAATAAAATGCTACCATCAGAAGATATGAGAAACCGGGAAATTCCTTGCTATTTTATCAATTGCGGTTATTTCAGAGGCCAGATTGAAGGGTAAGTAAGTTATGCGGTGAGTATTCATTTGCTTAGACTCCTTAGACTGTTGAAAGATTCAGTTGAGCAATTATCACCCAATAACAAATTTCGTCAAGATGAACAACTTTATAAACCAAGCCCTAACTCAAATTATATACATTCAACTTAACCCCTGTCTAGTCTACGTGCAGGTACTTATCACGCCACCTCAAAAGGAGCGAAACAAAGTGTGATATAAATTATGGAATAACTCAAAACAGAGGTGTGCAATCCAACCGGCGCACGACCATTTCAAATGGAGATATTACCGCAATTTACGATGCGTAACTGCCGCTGGATAGTGCGGCTAGTAAACTAATAACACCTAGGCTATATCAATAAAAGCCATTAACATCGATCAGCGTAAGTATCTGTCCGGGAATTCGCTCAAATTAAGTTAAACGGCTGCGATCCGCGACAGTAATAACAGGTCGTAAGCGCCCCGAGCGGCCAGTATGGCCGTCCGCCTCGCCGGGGTGTGAACTCTTAGGGGCGATTTACAAATTGGTAATCGCCATAGAATCGATTCGATGATTCTGTTTGCTTGCAGCGCATTTCTTCTTAGGTATATTTAGCCAATACTTTAGTCAAAAACAAATCAAACATTTATTGTTCAAATAAGATTTTTGCACGTCAAAGAAGCATCGCCATTGGCTCACAAGTCTACGGCGGGAGGCCTTATACTGGAAAGTATAAGCAAGGGCTATTTTTTTCCTCTGTATTTTTACAGAGTCGTCAATTAAATCGTTGTCGTTTATAACTACGTATATATTTTTTTTACTATTCATTGCACTGACAAGGTACAAAGTGTGGCTTAATGCAACAAGGCATTCTCTATCAGTCAAAAGAACAGAAAGTAATTAAAGAAATATATATAATTGGAAACTTTACATTGCAAACAGAAGTGTATATTATATTACATATCTTAATTACTTGTACTTATAAACGTATGTTTAATTGTATCAAATGTGTTAAATTTGAAATGTAATGACATTTTAAGTTAACAGTAAAAGTTTTAGTGTAAAAGTTTATTTTTTTTCTTTTTAGCGCATTTAAATAAAATCTTGTTTTTAAAGATTTTTTTCCTTGATTTTATTTTATACTTTTTTCTAGTTATTCTTGGCAAGCTATTATTTGATATCCATATTGTAAGAGTGCATTAAAAATAATTGGTCCGCCATCTTGGGTACGCTGCCATGTTGGATTTAGAATGACGTCTCACTGTTAATTATGCATTGTCATCCAAACTAAACGTGTATACTAAATTTAACCTCAATCGGTTGACAGCAAGTGCCTTAAAATAGAGTTGTAAGATTTGACTCGAAACATACAAACATACATACATTGTAAGATAAATAAAAGCTTCTAAGAAAGAGCAGATAACTGATGTGTTTAAACATACTAATTAATATTATTAGAAATATAGATTTGGAGTCTAAAATGAGAACCTAATTGGATCTTTTGGAAAATAAGTAAACAGATTCTGAATTTTCATTTACCCAAATAATCTAATTAGCTCACATTGCTTTCAGGTATTTAACGAGCAGACTACAAATAAAGTTAGTGGGAACCAGTCGGCAGGAACGACTGACTAAATGAGATAATTACGGGTCTCAACAAGTGAGTCGCTAGGTAATGTGTGATCTGAAGTGTGTGTTCATTTATTAAGTCAAAGGGGTAATTTCATTTTTAATTACGTTCCAAGGCCTTAAAAATTATGGACGTTTTCGTGGAGCGTTTCATCTGGCTAGTGTACTGGAAGAAATTGTAAATCAAGTAACTAGTGCTGCGGCCGATTCCGTTTCCATGCGCGAACAGTTTGATATTACGGTATATCGTCGTCCATATCAAATTAAAAAACAAAAATTATTGTACATAGGTAATTGTACGTCAAAATTTACGTTAAGTAACGTCAAAATTTACAAATCAAAGGAATACAAACCGCTACTTAACCATGGACATATACTTGGAATCGTACACGGGAAAATCTATACTAATACTAGCGGACCCGACAGACTTCGTCCTGTCAAAAAGATTTGTACACTGGCAGTTTTTTGTTCCTAATTATTTTATAGATAATGTCGCATAGCCAACCAAATCGCAAAAAAAGTCTAAATGACCTATTACATTTTGTGGCTATTCAATTTTGGAACGTGACATTAAATCCTCCAACGATGTATTCTGTGCTCCAACGCACGCACGCACACTGTTTTGATTATAAAGGCGAATATTTGTAAGTATGGATGATGTGCGTATATGGTTCTTAGAACTTAGGCACAGGCTGAGTTTAGTCGGTAGATCGGTAGGTCAGACTGCTCTGGCCGCCGTGGAGTTCGACATGGTCACCGTAACACTTGCCGTTGCAGTGGTATCTCTTTTTTTTTTCGGGGGGAAAATGGTCCTTATGCACCTTGTCACCGCGCTGGCTAGGCGCGGCCGTGTGTGGAGCTTTCCGGTAGAAGACCGGCCTACCCACTAAAACCCCCTGGTGTCCTACCAGCCCATATCAGGGCGCGTGGCGGGGTGCGCTTACGCGATGCTACCCGCCACACACCCACGGGCTAGCTCGACCTTAGTTGGTCGAGCCTTCGCCAAGGGGGGGGATTGTCCCAGATACTAGGACAATCCCCAGGTAGAGAGGCTCTTCAACGGTGTACGCGGTAAGCCAGCCGTGCACGCTGCCTTCACGGCAGGTGCGGTGGTATCCTGGGTATGATCCGCGCTCCTTGTGAGTACCCTCAGCCTTTCTCTCCTAAGAAAAAAAAAAGAATGATACTCTCTCACGTAACATCTATTCAATGGATTGTAATGCAACTTTACAGTAATATACATCAAAATAACACAGAGTAGAATTTATAAAGATATTCTGTGAATTGTCCAAAATATGACGATAAGTGTCCTGCGCAGATGAAGTCGCGGGCACCAGCTAGTATAGCTATATTTCCGAACATGTGGAGTCCAACCTGTTAGGAAATTGTGTGAGCTTTCTGGAAAGGAACAGACAGACATTAAATAGTTCTTCTAGGAATAGACATTCCCAATTTTCAAACAGGTGTGTACATAGAGTAATTTCCGTGTACGTACGCACGTGCAACCAGCAGCATGTCAAGGTATGGAGATAGATATTTTATTTGGTCTACAGACACACACACAGCGATTATTAGTCAATCACAAAAAAATTAAAAAAAATAATTGGGTTGTACTGGGAAAGAGTACTCTATAGTTTTTTGGGGGTTACAGATATGCTGCCAATCGCATAGGAACCACATGTGCTATAAGTGACCATCAGATAGGAAGTCTGCTAGCATGTCAACATTTTAAAGAAAAAAGATATTTTGTCCTGCACCTTAAATAGCATACAAGCTTTTTCCTCTGTAGAGGCGAGGCTGAGAATTCTCATGGATAGCACCGCAACCAAGTGACATGGTGATTTATCGGACTCCAAACGGATCGAAACGGCCTCAGCCTCAGATTTGGTCATGAGGGCCCTACGGCTCCGATAGAAGGGCGCCGGAAATGAAGATCATGTTTCGGAAATGAAGATGTTGAAGTGGTATGCGTGGTATTACTTGATTAAATTGTATAAGAAAACAGAATATCCGTAGTAGCATTCGCATTCATGACATACAGAAGAGTTGCAGGTATATTGTATCCGTAGTTATGTTGTCTATATTCAGATGTCAATGTATCACTATAATAATTAACCACAACAATAAAAAAAAAACACAAACCGATCTAATACTAAATTTAAGCGCAAAAACACTGAGAACAGTCCCAACTTGTTCCTGCAATTATAACCAACAAACAGTTGTGCGCGCTAACCTGCAATTAAAACATAGTTAGCCCAACGAGCGACGCCTCTACCCAGATTGATGCTCTAATAGAAATGTGCGCCTGATTACATTAATATGAACGGGCCATTATCGCGTTTTTACCTCGTCGCTTGATTGATTGCGGATGTTAAGTGTATGTAATAATAAATGTATGTAAGTTGTTTGATGTTTCTTTTAATGTTTTCATAAGCTTTTACAGTTCGAGTTTCTGATCGATGTTTTGTTAACACCTCATTTTAAATGTAAGTACCTACATCAATAATAAGTGAAATGTTTTTTGTTGAATGTGTGGTTAGATTGCATGAAGAATAGCACATGAAAGGCTTGGGTTTAAATGTGACGACTGATAGAGGAGAGTGGAAAATAAAACTACTTGTTCCGCTCTAGTAGTGTGGGATAAGAACAGGAGAAAGATGACTAAAGTAAATAATGTGATTCTCTTTTCGTAAGAAAAGAAGACGTAAGTTAGGATGAACAAAGGTAGAACAGATTGCTAATTCCATAAATAAGTTTTGAATTCGTTATCTACATTTTTCAATTATGGGTAGGTAGGTATATAACCTTTTTGGTTAGAAAAAGAAACCTGATCTTGTTTTTTTTTTCATTAAATTAATAAATAAAGTATCTATCATGTGAATAAAGAAACAAGGCTCCTAAAAACTAAACTTTTAAAAACACAATCAATCTGTTAACCAGAATTAATTTATTTTTATAATATAATAATTGGTATTATTAATAAAATTGATAATTGATAAAAAAAGATAATAAAATCAATATAATTTGTAGAATATGCAACATTAAGCATGTTGGTTACACTTTTTTGATGTTTATAATTGAAAATTTTGGGCAATTGGTGTAATTTAATCTAGTCGCATCGCAATAGTGAGAGTGTGAAGATGTAGTTTCTCGCTCCGATTCTATGGGTTTGGTGAGCATAACGCTATCTCTTTCCGTCTCGTACTTTCTGTAGGAACTAATAATCTCGTGTAACGTTAAAAATAAGTTTGTACCTGCAAAGTGGTATAGATTTTAAACGTCAAGCAATATATGTTATCTTTTTAGTAAAACATTATGGTAATTATATTTTTAACACCTGTGAGGGATCGCTTTGAACATGAAGGTAATCTTAACGATTGCTTTGAACATAAAGGTAAGCTTAAGGAGCCATCTAAGGAAGTAGGGCACACTTAGGGCGGTCACGGAAAACTAGTTGCAAATACTCGCAGATTTTTCATCTACCTAACATTGCTATGAATATATAATATATATGAACATGAAAAATTATAATGAATGTATGTGCTATATTAGAAGTAAAACCGATCGTGTGAAACTAGAAGCGAATTAAAACGAACGGTAACATTGTACAGACTAAAAAGAGAAACAAATTCATTTGGTGGACTAAATTAAAAAGGCATTACAAAGGTATCCTCGGATGTCTCAATCGTGCTTTGTGCGCTAATGCCGACCACAGACGCGCCGACAAATCGCCCCCCATTACAGCTGTCACTCGCGACACAGCTCCGAATTAATATGGGAACGGCTCGATGACGATTGACAAGAATGACCTGTAGGGTCACCATCATTTACTGATAAGATCTAGTAATCAGCTCGCACGAGTCCTTAAGCGATACGTAAATGAGAGACGCCTTCATGATTTTTTTCTCAGAAAAGAGAGGCTAAGAATCCTCACTATGGAGCACGAAGGTATCCAGGATACCACTGCAACGGCAAGTGCTACGGTATGCCGGACTCTATATCAGCCGGAGCGGTATGACTTACCGACTAAGCTCAGCCTCAACCTCAACCTTGGTTATAGGGACCCAACGGCTTGAATGGGGCTTCATGAAAGATCTCGGATAATAATAAATGATACTAGATGAAGTTGAGATATTTTTATAGATCTTGATATATTTGGTGACAGCGCCCATGTATTTAGACGGACGCTCTTCACAGGTTGTGCTTAATTATAGTTTGTTAGTTGAAATTTATAATTGTATGTATTGTTTACTGTCACTTTATTTTTTTTTTTGAAGAATGCTGTGCGCAATTGTAATTGGACAGCAGATTCACCTCCATTGTTCTAAGCATGTTTATTTATATGTTGTAATCTGTGGTCTGTTATTGTGCCTAATAAACCTAAAATAAAATAAAATAAAAATAAAATCTTAATTGGAAACAAGATTAAGGTTGATTTAAAACTTCACGCTACAGCACAAGAAACTGCGTTGTCCCCATAAGCAGTGTCATAGCTCGAAACCAAGAAACTGAGGACTACGATAATAATTCTATAGGAATCCAATCTATCCTATTCCAGTAACGAATGACATAGCAAGGGATTTTAATTTAGTTAATTATTTTGAAAAGAGGGGGTAATTTCCCATCATTTGAAAGCAGAGGGTATATTTCCATTTTTTGAAAGGAAATGGTAATTTCCCATATATTGAAAGGAGAGGGTAATTTCCCATATTTTGAATGGAGAAGGTAAAGAAATTACCCTCTCCATTCTTCAGCTTTTGTGGCGAATCACTAAAATTACGATAATTATAACATTGTGCTGAATAATATTTTACAAAATATGCCACATAAAAAACTGACCCCACTCTGCAGATACATGCTTAACATTTAATGTTCCACAAGATTATGAGTGAAACAGATCATACAGGAAGTATGAGACGAGAAGAGATAGCATTACGCTAGCCGAACATAGAATTTTTAAACTTTAATCACCAGCCATTGATTGTGCCTAAACGAAATTACACGAACGCCATAATTTCGACGATCTAGTGACATATCTACCTCTTGATTGTATCTATAACAAAATAAAAGGAGAAAATATGGATAAGAGAAGTTAGTACGTTAGTAGTTCCCTTCTTATGATGAGTTTCACTCAATCCCAGCAAATAGTGTTTATTTGCTTTTCAGTTGCACATGTAAAAGATATATGTAGTTAAATTTATTTTAACAGAAGAGTGGCGTACTTAAATGTCAAAAACAAACAGTTTAAAGTTTACACAAAAAGATATTAATATAAAATGTGTCTTAATGCGTGCATGTACATGCAAATAACGCGTTCTAATTAAATCAGATTTAAACAAAAATAGATAGCAGCTTTTATCACTTCGCTGTTTATTTGTAAGATAATTTCACTCAAATTTTATCAGTCTTGTTTTAATTATGTCAACAGCCAGTCTACATAGTCATATTAATACTGTCCTAGAACCTGTATCGTGTGTGCACCATATTAGCAGAACGTGAGTGAACGAATGATTGAGTGAATGAGATATTCTCACGGAGCGCTTACATAAATAGCTTAATTTAACTTTAATGATCTGTTCGCGTGAATGAAATTGATTCGGCGGTGTTGTGACGCCAATGAAATGATATTGTTAGGTGTGATGGTGGCTCTTGACAGCTCTCATCATGAAATATATTATTTTATTTTGATACATTTGAAAGCACCTTCGTCTTAGGTATCTATGTTTAAAATTAAAACATTAATTAAACAGGTAGGTATTCAAATAGAAGAATGTAAAGCATTGAGTTTTCTTTTTTTACAAGCAAATAAATCTATTTGTACTATCACAATATTGAAGGACTTATATTTGAAATAAATTTGTGAAAATAATAATAGCAATAAAAATATTTTTGAATGGCCGCTACGCGTTGGCTCTATATCCCCGCGTACGCCTTGTAAAAACGCGTGATATGAAGCGACGTTCTCTACCGTGGGAGAGCCATGCTTCGGCACGAATTGGGCCGGCTCGACCGGAGTGATACCACGGCCTCACAGAAAACCGGCGTGAAATAGCGCTTGCGCTGTGTTTCGCCGAGTGAGTGAGGGTACCGGAGGCCCAACCCCCCTTATTCCCCTCTATTCCCCTTATTCCCCCTATTCCCTTTTAAAAGGCCGGCAACGCATCTGTGACTCCTCTGGTGTTGCGGGTGTCCATGGGCAACGGTTATCGCTTACCATCAGGTGATCCGTTTGCTCGTTTGCTGCCCTATGCTATAAAAAAAAAAAGCGACATAATATATTCTGTAATTTCAGTAAATGATGACTATTATTGGACAAGTTGCTTATTATTATATAATAGAATTATTTATGATATAATAGAATTTTATTTAATACACGATGTAATTGATTTCAAAATATTCATAAATTTTGAATTATATAAAAATATAATTTTGAATAATTTCTAATACTGAACTTACAATGTATTTATTTACTTACATTATTGCCTATGCAATTAAAATTATTAGTACTCACACATTTTTGCTTTCCAATTAAGCCGCAAAATATTAATTTAAACCTCCCTCGATGTTCAATAAATACTAAAAACAGATTGTAACAAGAAATGTGAGTTTAAGTAAAAACTTACATTAAGTAACCAGTAGTTACAACTTAATTCTGAGATAGCAGGTGGCAGCACCGCTGTCTGTGGCATGTTACTGTTGGCCACTTTATAAGTTTAAAAATTTTTGTATGAATGTAAATATATATGTTTGCGGTGAGATATGTATTTTTTTTTACGTCTCTGCTGCTTTTATCTTATTGTAAAACACAATATGAGAGTTCCCTCAGTGACTCAGTTACTCGAAGAGTGGTAATAGGGTTTTTTTTTTTTTTTTTGTTTCCCTGAGGTAAATGCATTAAATTGCATACCCCGGCTGTGGCGAGCCGGGGTTATGTGGGGCTCTCCTCCCCAGAAGGGGGAGGCCTACCCACTAAAAACCTCAGGGATGGCCTTCCTCAGGCATGTAGGGAGCCCCCGGGAACAGAAAGCTTCTTCCGGGAACCCCCAGCCTCCGCTCCCCCGTCGACACAGGGGAGCCCTCCTCGGTGTAGGCTTACTACCTCCCCCGGTCTCCTCCACCGACGACGCCCCCCGGCCACGGAAGGGGCGTGGTCCATCCCGGGTCGCCGTAGCAGTCGCGACTTACTCGCGCCCGCCGGCGACCCGCGGCGGCGCCGCAGCTGTGCTACCGAGCCCGGCGCCGCCTTCTTCGAGCGGGATCGGCCATCTCCCGACCCCGCTCGGCGGCCTCCTTCTGGAGCATCACTGCCTCACAGAAGGAGGCCACAGCCCTCCAACCTCCCTCGTCCGCCAGCATTGCCGCAATCAATGCCGGCGGAGACAGATCTCGCCCGATCTCTGCGACCAAGACTCGGCGCTCGGAGGCCCACGCGGGGCACTCCGCCAGCGTGTGCTGGGCCGAGTCAAGGTCGGATGCGCAGTGGTGGCAGTGTGTCGATCCCTCCCGTCCTATTCGACACAGATACTCACCGAAGTATCTGAGTGGTGAGTATCTGAGTCAATCGGTAGGTGACCTCCTCCTTCCCTTGGAGCCAAGCTTCGAGGTGCGGGAGTACGGCACCGACGGCCCGCTGGCGCGCGCAGATCCGTAATTCGAGCTGCGCACGCCAGGCCGCCACAATCCGTCGGTGCCACTCCCGCTTAGGCACTTCGTGCGCGGGTTCCAGGGCGCTCCCCCCATCATCGCTCCCCCGGTCGACACGCCGCGACGCATACGTCGCCGCGTACATGTCGGCCAGGATGTCGAATGGGGGGGAGCGTCCCAGCACCGTCGCCGCCTCGTACGAGATTGTACGGTAGCCTCGTACGATCCGTATGGCCATTATCCGCTGCAGGCTCCGTAGCAGAGCTCTGCAGCGGGGGGACCTCGCGCAGTCTTGCGACCACACGGGAGCCCCATACATGGCCACGGATCGCACGACGCCCTCGTACAGGCGGCGAACTCCATCCCTCGGTCCCCCGAGATTGGGCAGCAGGCGATGCAATGCGCCCGCCACCCTTTTGGCTCGGGGGACCAACCGCACGAAATGCTCCTCGAAGCTCCGGTAATAGGGTACATCACACTAGGAGTTACATGGCTGGAGAAGTAATCTCTATTAGACATAATCAATGTGAAAAATATATCTATTAATATATCTGAGTAAATTTTATACAATTGTTTAAAATATATAACCTTTATAAACATTTGCATTTTTGTGTTTGTGTTGATCATTGTCTTTTGTATTTTTAGAAATTATAGTTATATCATAGCAACGAACTAGTCTTTTGCGGTACATAAATAGAAATAAATTTCATTTAAATCGGTTAAGTAGTTTTTGTGTTAAAGCGAAACAGATAGATAGGTTTATTTTTCTTCTAGAGAGGAGAAGCTGAGAACCCATAGCACCGCAGCCAAATACCTCGATGATTATGCCAGACTCCAAACCTTAGCCTTGGTTAGTTACTTTCGCATTTATAATATTAGTAAGAATAAGACAATTTGGTATATTTTGTATTAATTTTAAAGCATTGATTGATGAGAAAAATACTTCCGAACTGCAAATACAGATATATCGAAAGTGTTTTTGTTTGGGCTGTATCCTTTTTCTGTCAATAAGTCCAGTTACATTATGTATAGTAGTTTGCAGTCGATGATGCAATATACTAATATTGGCACTAGCCAACACTACTGGAATAGCTAGAGCCATAACATACAGTTTTAATGAAGGCGTGAATTGTATATCCTTTTAACTTATTGAAAATATTAGAAGCATGTATTGTAATCATAATGACACTTTTTTGTTGCGCTGAGGAAAATGCATAAAATTTCACACCCCGAGAGCCGAAGATTATGTGGGGGCTCTCCTCCCCAGAAGGAGGATCCACTAAAAACCTCAGCGATCCCCCGTACTATACCTGGGTAACAACATCCCCTCTTAAAGAAGAAGGGGGGTTTCGCTTTTCCGTCACTAGCCACTGGAAGTGGTCCGCCAGATAGGACTTGGCTATCCCATGCTTCCCCTCACGGGGGGAAGTTATGGGAAGCTGCCAGACTATTGGCCGTTAAAAGACTTTGCCCAGCGTGCACCATGAGGAGGTTGTCTGATGTCACACTCCAACCATAATGACCCCTCAATGAGCTTATCTAAGCTATCTTTTGTAGAAGCAATACGTTAGTTAGACTTTTCTTAATTGGGTACTCATGTTGAAAAAAAATTATTAATTTTTTTACATTTAGTGGATTCCTTATAACGACATAAATTTAAGCCTTCACATGGTAACCTTTTATATGTATTTCAATTAATTTATTTGTTTAGGAAATGTTATGTACTTTAATTCATCTTTGATATAACATTTACATAGATTGATTTATGATATATCATAAATTAATCTACGTACATTTCCATACTTATACAAGTACTATGCCTATAGTAACGTATATAATTTTGATACTATGAACAAATCAAAAAGCTTGAAATGGGAATATACCAGTGAAACTCATGCGCAATTACCTTTGGCTAAGTGCAAGGCGTCGAGTGATTAAAAATACATTAGGTTCAAGAGATCTTTTGGGGTGATATACTAGATAGCTTTTTGTACGGATAGCAAATTCAGCTGTACTTTTGCACTACGAAAAACGGTCGTTGTTACGAGCACCATACAATTTGTGCCAAACATTTAAAACTTGATGCGTTGTTGTATGTATGGTGATAGTTTAAAAGAGTTTTTCTACATATTTACACATAGAGTAATTAAAAAACTACTACTTGTGTATCATCACACAGGTGATTAGCTATATACCTACCTACATATATTCTGGTTGTTTACTATGTATTCTAAAACGCGTCTTTTGCAATTAGAATAGACATTTGCAATTGGGGAATATTAATATAATCTGTGTCATTTTTGTATTGATTCAAAAGCAGCCTAGATTTGAACAAAATACGTCTTCCAATATTTTTACAATATTAATAGCAATTATTATTGAATTATTAGAAATACGTAGGATGTATTTTATTTATTAAATTATTTAGTTTTATTTCGTATAATGCAAAATAAGAATAAGTAATTGGTAAAAAATGTTTTAGCCGCATATTTTTATGGCATTAAGAAAAATCATTATTAATCTGTATACTATTAAATTACCACCCAAAGAAAATAAATGCAGTGTAATCATAGCATTCACAAGAACTAAATACTTTTAATTTGCTTCTTGACTATTAAGGTTTTCTGTAGCACTAACAGAAAATCATTTACAACTCTTTACAAATATGGTTGAAAACTTAATTTGATTGCTCTCATAAACTTGTGAGGATAAACACAATTAACGATTCTTTTACAGTTTTATAAACTCCCGTTTTAGTAATTTCATAAGAGTCGACTAATAAAATTAGGACGAACTCATTGATTTGAAAGCATTCGCCTCGGATTTTCGAATTTGGAATGGAGGCGGTGGCCATATTCCAAATTGCCGCCATAAAGGCGATAATTGGATCGGCTCATTGGCCGGTAGCTAACTGAAACATATAATGGCTGCCTTTTTATAAGGCTCAGGGTTGCTAGAATTAAGAAATAATACTGAATTATACTTGTACTTATATGTAATACAATTCTAAGTGTACGAGTATTAAAATATTCTATTTGCTAACGAAGCTGGGCTATTTCGCGTCATTCTATCGTTTTTAATAGTCCATATAAAATCTCTATTTTAAGCAGTTTTATTTTCTGACTTCACATTATAGTTTTTACATGATGAAATATAATTTATAATATATACTTTTATTATTTAAACTGGCAGTAAGGCGTAGTCAAAATCAAAATCAAAATCAAATCAAAATCAAAATTTATTTTCTGTATTTAATAATAACACTATCGCATTCTATCTTTTTAACTTAATCAACAGTTTATTATTATTGGAATGTACAATTTAGTATTTTGTCCTTTTTTACTCCCAAAATAGAGAATAAAAAATGAGGCACTCCATATATTGAGATATAATCAAATAGTTACAAGTACCATTGTCAGCTAATATTTGGTATCCGATTTAAAAAATGAAGGGTTCTCATTAAATATATTTACGATTAAATAATATTTTGTTCATGAATTGTCAATGCGTCAAACATGTATGATTATTCATTTCTCAAATGCTCAAATCCGAAACCATAATAAATGAATTCACAAACTTTAGGATTATTTATTATGATTTTTTTACGATGCAATATCTATCAACGTAACGTTTCCAGACACTCGACAAAGATAATTTCTGCTAACTATAATTGCTGTAAGAATTATTCGCGTATCCGATTGTGAGTCACTAGGGGCGATTTGTTTAGTTAATTAAAAACCATTCGTTTAAGACAACGATTGATCATAACAGTTAGCTTAAACTAACCTCGAGTTAAAAGAACAAGGGTTTGCTCACAGAGGTTGGTTTAGAAGAAGGTTACTGTGATTTTTTTAGGTTATCATGTTAAGTACTTAAATATAGGCTGCTTCTGTGTCCAGGGATATTAAGACATATTTAAGGTTTGTTTTCAATTAACAATGAGTTGGACATTAAGGGATGAATCGTTTGCAGTCAAATAGTGCATATAGGCAAATTTTGAGCGCACTTCTGTCATTTGGAATATCATTTTGTTGGTTTTATAGCTCTACCGTAATCAAATCAGGTTGGTCTTTTGCAAATGTCATGAAGTTAAAGTACTGACTAATTATAGTACAGTCGATATTGATATCGACTGTAACTGAATCCAAACTCATTATAATGGCACTGGCGTTTACTACTTTACTGACTTACTTTATTGACTTACTTTACTGACTTACTACGTAGGTCTATAAAGTCCGATAACTAGTATATTTGATATATATGATATGGTTGCTGATATTCGATTGCTTTGGAATTGCGATTTCATTTAATAAATAAGAGATTTGTTTAATTTATGATTTTAATTAAGTTTATTTTATTTTAAACTGTTGCATTTGCCTAATAGTAGTTCGAAAAATTTCTATGGATAGTAGTAGACAGGTATTGTACTTTTTTGTGTGTTATATTGACAAACAGATTGCCCATCTGGAGGTAAGTGGTTACAGTCAATAATGCAGGTGGTTCCTGTGAGATTCACAGCATACCTGCAACCCTCACAAATATCACAGTGTACGTTGCCAATACGTGACATGGTAAGTGGTTATAGTCAATTACGCAGGTGGTTCCTGTGAGATTCACAGCATACCTGCCACCCCCACAAATACCACAGTGTACGTTGCCAATACGAGACATAAGACGTCAAGTTACAGTACCCAGTGACTTCACTGCCTCTCTTACTTTTCTGTTCTGGACACAGCAGTGCGAACATGACTATTTTGCAGTAGAAATAGGTAACACTCAAATACCCAAGCAGACCTTGGTATTATAAAAATACATAAGTCAATAATATTACTTGATTAATTGTATAGAGTTAGTTTTATTAAATATTCAATAGTATTGCGATTGTATATAGCTTTTGTATAAGGTTTTCAATAATGTCTTGTTCATTGATTAGTTAGTCGGTATAGCAGGCACATTAAAATACTCCTTTTTATTGTACATTCATTTACACTACTCAAAGAATAACTATTTTTTTTTATATATGTTTACTCCACGGACTCGTTAGTCCGTGCCTTTTTTAAAACTGTCTTCGTTTGGATCTACTACGTACTGTACGTACAGCGTCATGTTATCTTATAATACTATTCCGTGACTTAACATTAACGTGAGTTGCGCAGCACTTACTTATCTAACGATAGTACTTCTTATCTAATAACTATCCTAATATATACCTTCATACAACCATTTAACAATACACTTAATTTCAATACTTTATACAATAAAATTAATTAATCTAATAATAATATATTATCCTAGCATACATTAATAATTAAATTAACCCTGCAATGGTGTCGATTCTAGCGTGATTCTCTAAACCCAAAAACCAATCCGACAACAGTCCCCCCCGTCATTTTGTATAGAGTATGACAAGGACAGACTGCCGCCAAACTCAGCTCTAGGAATAACTATTTTAATATGTTTCGCCATACTATTAATTTTAAAACTAACTTTTGTATTACATAAAAACTAAATTTTATTTTATACTTATATATTTTATTTTTAAACTAGTATTAATGTAAGTATTTTTGTATTGAAAAAGTTATAGTTGTTTGAAAATAATGTTTTATTTTCAACAATATTCGGACATAAGAAAAACGAGATGGTCAAGCACGCTTCATATTACTCTGAGAATTACTAAAGTTTGTGTAGTATAAAAAAAGAGTCGATTCTCCTGTACAGTCATTTCAATACCGCCTTCAGCGAACCACTTTAATCAAAATCGGCAGACGATTCGTAGACCGCGACACGTCCTTAGCAATCTCCTTAATTAACTAACGCAGGACCTTTAAAACCTACTCGCGCTGTGCCATCGCATCCCTTGCCATCCCCTTCTCGGCAGTATTTTGTTTAGCCACGAGTAGGTCCCTATCAACATAGGCCGGAGCCACTTTGGTATACCGTGCGCATACTGCACTGCCACTGCCACTGCCTCGCACACACACAGCACGCTGGCCAGCACCACGCCCGCCGCCCACACGTCCACGCCGCAGCCCTGCCGCGCCACGCACAGCAGCACCTCCGGCGGACGGAACCTCTGCCGCCACACGCACACTGCCACTGCACTGCCACTGCCTTGCACACACACAGCACGCTGGCCAGCACCACGCCCGCCGCTAGCGCAAATGCTCTCTTTATAGAGCAGCGCTGACCGTGCCTCTCCTGAGGTGCGGCCACTCTTATCACGTCAAGCCATAGGGTCAATAGGACCAACGACCTAGGCTGAGTTTAGTCGGTAGGTCTGTTGGGTCGAGCTGCCTTGATTCGCCAGGAGTCCGACATAGTCACCGTGACACTTGCCGTTGCGGTGGTATCCATGAGGATTCTCAGCCTCCTCTCCTGAGGAAAATAAGTAAATAAATAAATAAATCCTGCACAGTTTAGTTCAGTGATAGGTGTATAAAATAAACCATTGAAAGTAATATGCTGTTTTCTTCAAAATAGAGGACTTAATAAAAAAATCAAAATCCAATTATCTTTGTTAAAAATAGGTAAGATAAACTATGGAGAGCACATTGACGGTGAGATGTTTTGGGTTGTTAACGCACAATTGACTCTAGTTACTTCACCTTTTATGTATTTCAATAACAGTTATAAAAACATACAAATGATGTTTGATTGTTGTCTTGTGTGTCATCAAAATGTGTCATTGAAATTCGTATTGATTGGGGTTATTGAGTGATTTACGTTTACATCCCCATAATAGGTGGTATGTTATATAAATAAAATTTCTCTTATTTTGCTACGCTATCGTATATGTCGTGGAAAATTTCCAGATGCTCAAGATGGAAGATTGTTTGAACAACGAGTAACGATTGAACGTGTTAGTAATTTGTTATACTGTTGCGCTAAAGATAAATTGTTTTCATCATTGTAAATCATGTCTACTTGGAACCATAAAAAAGGATTTATAGACACAAAAATAATAAGCGACCCAGAAAAAAGGTTCTATTTGCTTTACCAGGCCGTAGAGAGTCCAACAATATAAACTCGGCTTTACGACAATAAATTATAACACTGGCCGCCAGTTCGTTCCAAAGGCAAAAGCCTCGGAAAAAATAAAGCGTTCGAAATTTAATTTATTCAAAATTGAAACGTCACGCCGCACAAAGGCACGCGGCACACAATGGCGGTCGCGGGTGAGAGTGTTAACACGTAAATTAAATGCTGATATCACAATTAATCAACGGTCCATATTAATAATTGGCTATTCACCGCGCCGCGAGGTGTCAAATTATATTGCTCAATTAACCGTCCATAGAATAGAATAGGGCGCGTTGGCTTGTTTATAAAATAGGGACTTGTATTCTTCGGCGTGAATCTTTCGGTCGTCTGTTTTGTTGTTGTGGCTGTGGTTGATGGCTTTTGTACTTCATACACTTACCATGATAAAAAAATCAACACAGTCAAATAATTCAATAATTAAATTACAACACCTTTAGTTCAATGTTTAGATTTTATAATTACATATGCATTATGTTTTTAAATCAATCAATTAATCAATGGTGAATATCATAGTTTACGAAAAAACTTCAGCGCATTTAAATGTAATTTTAGGATTTTTTGACAAACACTTATAATTGTTTTTAGAGAATTTATGTGTGGATATTTGATTTGTGGTTTAAGTTGTGATCAATCTGAATTTATATACCGTGAAATACCTATTATTAGTAATAAATTTTGACTGACTTATATATTTAGCTAAGTATCTCTTATTAGGTTTTATGCTATTAAATAAATAAGAATCTCAAATATACTTATTTGTCATTTGATTGCCTATACATATAGTTTTTCCATCTTTCTTTATCTATTTTCTCTTTCTTTTTAAACCTTTCACAGTTGAATAGGTATGATTTTGTGAATTTTTTGTGCCGAAGTCAAATTTTGATTGTGAAATTTGTTGCTGGACTCTTTACATATAGCGAGTATAGAATAATTAATTATAGAACAATACCGGATGATGCGTACCATAGACAAGATACATGTCTTTGCTAAAAACTTGAAGATGCCACGTGAAATTGTAAGGTAGTTGTACAGCAATTAGATGCTTAGGTAAAAGTGAGCGGCGTAAGCAAACTGAACATTAATATAAACTAATATATTGTAAACTGGCCTATATTTTAATATACTTCGTAAATGTCACTGTGACACTAATCGGCACAGTTAGTTACGTTGTCCCAATATCTGTGATGTCGATATTTTTGATATTAACGGATTTTATTTAAGAAATATGAAGCCATAGATTCTTTTCCATCGGACCTGGTTGTAAGAGTAAAGATCAAATGCAAATAGTTGGTGCTAGAACAGGCACCGTATAGGGTACAGTCTTATAATATCCTCATTACGACAATTTGCAAGGTGTTCTGTCTTTTTCTTCTATATTATATCATCACCGTCCGAGGATATTTATAATTGACTTCTACACCACACATCCACGATCCACCCTCACATCGCACTCATCGTCGAGCGCGAAAACTCAGGCCTTCACACCTGTCAAACACGGCGGTTCTGACCTTCCTCCCTGACACGGTGATCTTGAGCGTCCGAGCCAGTAGACGCGCGCGTAATTTTTGTCGATTCTCTTTCGGTTTGACCCTAACAACCCAAGCTTGAGCACAGGTCCATCCAAAAAAAAAACTTCATAACTAAACAAAGTGATTAAAATATGTCTTTTTTTTAAATTTACAATCTTCACGGACGTACTTTATTGCCTTCTACCACTGGTGAGTATTTAACGTTTGACATTTGTACATTCAGACATTACGATTTACTATTATTATGAAATTATTTGCATACCAATCATTTCATTTCTAATCGGTATAAAATATTCTCCACGTAGGTTTTATTTAGTGTCATTGCAATAACTACAAGTTTTGCATGTTAAGCAAAACAAATACGGAAAAGTCCCAATTTGTTTCCCAAAAATAGGCTTACTGTTTTAGTATCAAGCCAATTTGATTGACGACAACAAACGGAAGTGCGTGAAATCAAATTAGTTTTTTTTTTTCAAGCGCCTAACCCACGTTACCTCATACAGCCATGTGTTTTATCGATACTCCCGATGTTGGGTCTCACTATAATAGGGTTTAGACAGACGCAATCCGGGCGACAATTTATAACCGATATATTTTTAGGATTAGTTCAGAAGTAATTTAATTTCGGAAAGGTAGAGAATTAATTTTATATTTTTAATTTCTGTCAAATAAGTGATGCTGTTGCAGTATTATATAGTTGAAATGAAATGAAATATAGTTGAAACATTATTAAGGTTTTGAGAAATCCATGTCTAAAACTTCATAAGTGAAGCGATAAAACTCAAAATACTGAATTTAGTGAGGGTTCCAAGCCGGTTTAAGACGAGAAGATTTTTATCCATTTATAAGCGTACTCATCATGGGCGCCCACTGAGAGAAAATTCACTAGACGTTTCTCTTGAACTTATAAATTAAATATTAATTCGTATTACTTTTAAAAATCACACCTTTTATGTTTTTTTTAAGGAGCCAGAATTATTGACGCAGAATTATTGTGTAAAAGCTCTCGTTTATTTGGATTTGTAGTTGTCACATTTGCAATTTAATCTCGTTGTGTCAAATTCGTCTAATCAAATACTTTCAGTTATTTTTGTGGGGCTAAGAAGCAATCATAAAATATAAGATAATATAAAACCTTTTCAATAACCTTTACAATACATAAATCAATCAAAATATTGGTTACTAAAAACCTTCCCGAAGTATTTGTTCGAAAACGTTGACACGTTTCCAATGTCGAGTTTCTTTTCGAATAATTACGTCGCTAACATCTCTAAGCGAGATAAGATCGAGTCGCGTTATCTGTACAGAAGCAGAGCCTCCTTTGTGTTTTATTGCCTTTTATAAACAGATTAGATTTGCTTTATAGCCTGTTCGCGTGTCTAATTATCTTTGACTGCATTTTTTCATATCGTATCGAAGTGCGGTTCAGTTGAGGCGTTTTTAATCGATGCGACGAAAGTTTTGATCGTAGTCTTTACATTTCACAGTTTATTTACGTGTTTTGTCTTATTTACTGTTTATTTATAAGATAGACATTTGATATGTAGCTGGCAGAGTTTGCAATATCCGTAAATTTTTATTATTTCAATAATTTTAATAGTAAGGATGCGTTTACTACCATGCGTTTAGTACCATTTTGCATAGATTGATGTATCGTAAACTATAGAAACATTTTCTCAGCTCATATTTGTCCCGAAGTCCCAGCTTACCCTAACTAAGTTAGGGCGATTAGGCCTTAGTCAACCACGCTAGCCCAGTGCGAATTAGTTGATGACATACTCCGTTGTATTTCTTCGCTGGTGTATGATGCCTCACTGCCTCATACTGTTTACGTTCAACATTGGTTTGGTACATGGCAGGATCGACGCAAATGCCTCTGGTCCTATAGACACGACTGCCGACGCAACTATATCGCACCTTTAGAATTGAAGTGACATTTTTTTTAATCCCATATTCTTGTTCTAATTAGTTATACAGACTTGTTTAGTATACAATCATGAAAACAATTCATATACTACCATTAACAATAAAAAAATTATAATTGAAAATCAAAAAAATTATCAACTCTTCAATCAAATTTTTAGCGTTTACCAAAAAACAAGAATTTTGGATTAGGTCACTTCTAAAGGTGCGATATAATCATTATCTAATATTAGTACAGTTTTAGTTTATTACGTTTTTAATATCGATTGCGTATAGGTAAACTGGCATAACTTGGATAAATGTTAGGTTAGGTTAGAATGTGACCACGATAACACGCCGAACGAGTCAAGTTATTAAACGGTAAAAACTGACATGTTTATTAGAACATATTTCATAACTCTTGTGAATAATAATAATGATAAATCAATAATATAATTTTAACCCACTTTTTTTAATGTAAACAGTTTGAAATTGGGTAGAGTTATATTGAATATTAATTTTTTTCTATATTTTTTAACATTCGGGATTTCCATTTTTTTGATCAGACATTCCAATTTATACTAGTTTTCTGCCCACAGCTTCGCTCGCGTTATACCAGATTTTCCAAAAGGGTAAATATATTATACCATAGAAAAGTTCTTATCCGGGTTTCAAACTATTTCTTTATCAACTTTCACCAAAATTAGTTTAGTAGTTTGTGTTAGCCTATTAAAAAAACCTTTGAAATCATCCCTTATTTTTACTCCCAAGGTTAATTTTTTACAGACTTTGAATTTAATTTTTATTTATATCTAATCAAAAGCCTAAATAATAAGTTTCAAAACTATCAGCTTTAAAAATGACTTACTTAAAATACGAACTTTCATCACCTATTTCAACCTCTTCCTTGCCTTCTATTCGCATCTTCCAAGCCTTTTATTCGCATCAAAAAGTTGTCTATATCATGAGACTGTAGAATATCTGTGTACCAAATTTTATTCAAATCGGTTCAGTAGTTCGGCGTGAAAGCGTGACAAGCAGTGACCGATTTATAATATTAGTAAAGACTGTACTTGAATTATTGATTTGTAATTGAAATTTTAAACTCTTAAGTAAGATTGAAGTAGGTGTGTAAGTAAGTAGTTACTTCAAAATATCATGCTTACAAAACTTTGCGATTAATAATATTAAGATAAGTTTTGTTTATATTCCGATCAATCAATTATTCCCGTGGCAGTCGGCCGTGTGTTATGGGCTTCGGTAATTAATAGCTAACTGTAGATTTACATATCAATTCTATCGATGTCTCGGAATTTTTGTTTACGTCCAGATATTTTGTTTCGACACGGTGACTACTTTAGCCGTTTAATTAAAAGACCGAAGTATTTTAATGAAGAGAATGAGTTGATCATTAACAAGGAGCCTATTCTTAAATTTTTTTATCTTGTCTTTTACGATTTGTTGAAGAAAGAGGTTTTACAAATTTTAATATACAATTTAAACAAGAAATAATATTCCTGGATCTAAAAGATTAAGAGATCCTTCAATACATAATTTCGATCGATTGATATCTTACTCGCGGACAAAGGTCTCTTTTAACTTTCTTATCTTTCTCCACCCTTCGCGACTCTCGAGTTTATTGTTTGTATTTTGGCCAAATGCACGTCTAATGATTCAAAAATACGTCTCCTGAATTCATGCATCACCTCAAGCTTCTGCTGCAGGAACTCCAGTAGCTCGTTATGTATCACATTACTATCACTCATAGCGATAGTGGTCTCTAATAGCAGCTTTCGTCGCACTATATGTAAATTTCCAACCAGCTGGCGCCCGCGACAGTGAGGCGTATTTTTGAATCATTAGACGTGCATTTGCAATTCGCATACGATTACAAATCGTGCGCGAAATTATTTTCTTCTGCTTACAATTTTATAGATTTTTGAATCACTCGAATTCAGTATTGTCATTAAAAACAAACTCTTAATTAGATTCCGTTTCACGCAGAAAATTAAAAATCACAACAACAATGATTAAAATATATGTACTTAAACAATATTAACTTATTATTATGTACCTATTTACAAGCTTTACATTATACCAGAGTGATTATAGAAATATATCACTGTCAACGTCACTTCTGCGTTGGATATTCTAC
Source organism: Scirpophaga incertulas (assembly GCA_036419045.1). Classification (NCBI taxonomy): domain Eukaryota; kingdom Metazoa; phylum Arthropoda; class Insecta; order Lepidoptera; family Crambidae; genus Scirpophaga; species Scirpophaga incertulas. The sequence continues at coordinate 27,598,780 of CM071632.1, read as the reverse complement.
TAGTAGAAATCTAAAACGAGTGGGTTGAACCACTCGTTGCACAGCGCACGAAATGAATGTTCAGAAATAGTGAATTCGGTAATTGGTATACGAATCTCACGATTTCGAATGCGAATTTGTTTTCTATTGTTTCAAAAATTCGTCTCCAGATTATCTGCGTAGGATTTATATTTCGATTAGCTTTATTAAACAATATTAACTTATTATTATGTACCTATTTACATGCTTTACATTATACCAGAGTATATTATAGAAATATATCACTGTCAACGTCACTTCTGCGTTGGATATTCTACTAGTAGAAATCTAAAACGAGTGGGTTGAACCACTCGTTGCACAGCGCACGAAATGAATGTTCAGAAATAGTGAATTCGGTAATTGGTATACGAATCTCACGATTTCGAATGCGAATTTGTTTTCTATTGTTTCAAAAATTCGTCTCCAGATTATCTGCGCAGGATTAATATTTCGAGTAGCTTTATTAGCGTGACGTATATCTTTGTAAATTGTAGCCTATGTGTTTTTCCGATGTATAAGCTATATTATTGTACAGTTTTTTTTTTAAATCCATTCAGTAGTTTTTACGTGAAAGAGTAACAAACATCCATCCATGCAAACTTCTGAGTTTAGTGGATGTGGATGTAAACAAGGCTCCAATTTTCCACGGTCAATATATCATATTTTGCGAGGTCATCCACTAGACTTAAATCGAATAGCTATATATGTATGTATAATATAGACGACCTCCTTAACCAAGTGGTTAAGTACACCAGTTCCATGGTGTCACCATTTCTGAGTTCCTTTCTTTTTTCCTCAGGAGAGGAAGGCTGAGAATCCTCACAAGGAGCACGAAACGTAACCAGGATACCCCCGAACGGCAAGTGTCACGGAGATTATATCCCAGTCATGTCTTACGCGTGTCCTGTGTTTGCCCACGCGAATCCTAATATCATTAATAAAATTCACGTTATTCAAAATAAATTCTGCCGCGTTGCAACTAACTCGCCATACTATGTTCGTAATGCCGATCTCCATAGGGACCTCGATTAACGACCATTCAACAACACTTCCGAATCTGCTCCGAACGCTTCTTCAAAGCCGCAGAGCAACACGCGAATCCTCTTATTAGGAAGGCGGTGGATTACACACCAGCCCCTCCATCTCGTCATTTACAACGTAGACCCCGTCACGTCCTCATCGATCAAGATAATCAGCTAACGCGGGACCTTCTGTCCTTGCAGGCAGCATCTGCGCTGCCGGCGGCATCTGCGCCGCCAACCCCTCCATGATCCCTTAGTTCGGCAGCCTTCAGCATCGCCATGACTAGGTTCCCTCATGATAAGGCCAGCGTCACTTTGACTTCCCGCGCCTCTTCTAGCGCTTTTGGGCCCCTTTTTTATGGGCCTGCGCTGCATTGCCCCTCTCCTGAGGGGTGGTCGCCCTCACGATTTGCCTATATGGTTTTAGAACCTAGGCCAGGCTGAGTTTAGTCGGTAGGTCACTTGGCTGGACCGTTCCGTTGACGTCGACTTGCCGTTGCGGGGGTATCCTGGGTACGTTTCGTGCTCCTTGTGAGGATTCTCAGCCTTCCTCTCCTGAGGAAAAAAAAATAGAGATTATATCGGACTCCACGCGACCGAAACGGTCCAGCCACGTGACCTACCGACTAAACTCAGCCTGGCCTAGGTTCTGGTAACCATTTAAATTTCGCAATCCTCCCGTAAGTTACGCCGAAAACTGTCACCGATATAATCTCGTCTCATTGGCAGATCGACGGAAAATACTCGACATGCTTTTCTTATATAATGTCATCCGAGGTCGTCTCGACTGCCCCGAGTTACTTGCGGGCTTATCACTATATGTGCCCTCACATGGCACTAGAAAATTAGCCACCTTTAGCGTACCATTTCACGCTACTAATTATGGAAAAAACTGCGTCCTTACCCGCATTTCCCAAACCTATAATACCCAGTTTATCGATGTGGATATCTTTGTAGGCTCCAAGACCACCTTCAGGCGGGGTTTGATTGATACTTTACCGGGGAACAGGTGAATTACCATTTAATTTTCGCCTGAAGCTCTTAGTGATCATTTTCGATATTAGATTGATTTTAAGTAATATTGGTACCCTCACACTGTTTTGATTAATGTGGTTTTACTAGTACTAAAAATAAGTAAATAGTTAAATAGCGGTAATTCTATAACGGTATATATGTATATATAAGTATAAGTTTATAAATGTTACTACTATATTGTGAATATGTGGATGGTTATTTTAGCTTTCTGTATTAGTATATAAGTTAATTGTATTTTCGTTCGTATTCGTATTGTATATCTAAATTGTAAGCAATTTAGATATCAAGCTGTTACCAACCCAAATAAAATAAATTAATAAATAAACCATATAGGCAAATCGTGAGGAACATAAATAGGGTATACTTTAGCTTCTCAGTGAAGTTGTGCACAGTTGAGAACTTTTATTAGATTAATATCTGATAACATATTGATATTATAAACGATTTTATATTAAAAAAAATACATTCTTAACTAATACAGTTACAATCCTTCACAGGTGACACGGACACGGAGCGAACGTAGCCGATAAAATAACGCGTTATCGATAGCGTTAATAATTAATTGAATATTCGATAGGTTCATTATGAATTTTAACGTGGCCGTAATAAGCTGCGCGCCGATTTGTCTTCGTTACTGCGGCCGGCTTAGCGTTATTGAATAATTAACGTGATTTACTGTTCATTGGTGTATTGGACTTTTTCTGTGTCTTTCGTTTGTTTTACTTTGACAGAAATGTTGTGGGCGTTAGGTAGGTACCTTTCTGTTTATGAATAAAAAATAGAACTGCGCTTGGCTAGATAATTTATTTATATTTGCTGAAATATTAATGAATATTTCGTCGCTTAAGTCAATGGACAAAAAAAAGAAACTGGCAAAAGAACGGTTTTTTGGTATGCATTCTTAAAGATAATATTTTAAATATATGTGACAAAAATACAAAAAAAACATTCCATTTTTAGCTATGTGGTGTTAAAACTTTGTAGATTTGTAGTTATATTTTTTTAATTATTGTATCCGTGTGGTAATCGACTATTTCCTTTCACACATGTCGTAAGAGTCGACTTACGGATATTACCGCAATTACTCGAATATGAACAATATGCCCGCTCCCTATTACCTACACTGGGACATTAGTAAACCTACCGATTGACTCAGATACTCACCGGGCACGGCTGCTTCGGTGAGTATCTGTGTCGAATAGGACGGGAGGGATCGACACATTGCCACCACTGCGCTTCCGACCTCGACTCGGCCCAACACACGCTGGCGGAGTGCCCCGCGTGGGCCTCCGAGCGCCGAGTCTTGGTCGCAGAGATCGGGCGAGATCTGTCTCCGCTGGCATTGATTGCGCGATGCTGGCGGACGAGGGAGGTTGGAGGGCTGTGGCCTCCTTCTGTGAAGCAGTGATGCTAAAGAAGGAGGCCGCCGAGCGGGGTCGGGAGATGGCCGATCCCGCTCGAAGAAGGCGGCGCCGGCTCGGTAGCACAGCTGCGGCGCCGCCGCGGGTCGCTGGCGGGCGCGAGGAAGTCGTGACTGCTACGGCGACCCGGGATGGACCACGCCCTTCCGTGGCCGGGGGCGTCGTCGGTGGAGGAGACCGGGGAGGTAGTGTAGCCTCCCCCGAGGGGCTCCCCTCTAGGCATGGGAGCGGAGGCTGGGTTCCCGGAAGTGGCTTGATGTTCCCGGGGGCTCCCTACACGCCTGAGGAAGGCCATCCCTGAGGTTTTTAGTGGGTAGGCCTCCCCCTTCTGGGGAGGAGAGCCCCACATAACCGCCGGCTCGCCACAGCCGGGGTATGCAATTTAATGCATTTTCCTCAGGGGAACAAAAAAAAAAAAAAGGGACATTAGTAAATTAGCGAAGTGTGCGTGTTAAACAAACATCTGCCTAATGTTAACAAATAGGTAATATAATATTTGTAATTATATTATATGTATTGTACCGTGTTTGTTACGTGATTGCATTACATATATCAAACAATTATGTTTAATCTAAGTTCATAATTTACTTACTCCTTAATGCTCGTATCATGCGTGAAAATACTCAAAGAGCATTTTCATCTTTTAATGTTTATCGGCTTTTGTTGGACTCTAATAATATGACGTTACAGGTCAGTTTTAAGCAGAGTAATCCGATTTGTATGTTTTCGTCTAGTGTTGCTTTATGATTCCTATAGTAGACACTAGTTTAAATGAGGGATTTATCAGTTTCATGATAACAGTTTTCCAAATTCATAGATAATTTGTACTTACAAACCGCATTTAATAGATTAAAAATATTGTTTATTTTTTTTATTCTCTATATATAATGTATTGATATTAATATTGTAATTATGTATTATATGTAGGTATAATATTAGGATTACTTTTTAGGACTTCAATTTGTAGATTTAAGTTACCATGTTTTTAATATTATTGTCTGTCTGTTTGTCTGTTTGTTCCAGCTAATCTCTGGAACGACTGGACCGATTTGGACGGGACTTTCACAGGCAGGAAAAAATAATATTTTTTTTATTACATTCCACGCAGACAAAGTCGCGGCTCAGCTAGTCTTATATATAATGTGCATGCGTGTTTGTGTGTCTTTACAATCATTACGATAATGAGTTTAAGAGTAGACTTATGTCAGCTGTACATATTGACCCATCCACCGTATTGAGCAGTATTTTTCGCTATGTTGGTAGTTGGCGCCAACGTTGGCTGGCCAACTGGGTAAAGAGAGAACAGCAATCTCTTTATTGGTCCAATGTTGGTTAATCTAATTGCAGCTGTACATATTGTCCCAATATGTACAGCTGCAATTAGATGGCATCTCTGATAAGACGATAATGTGATGTGTTCGATAATTAAATAAATCACACTACAACTTAATTTGAAATTTGAATATACAAATGAATTTGTATTTTATTTGTCTATTAATACATGAATTTATCATTTTAATATTCATTCATGTAAAAATACTATTCCAAATAACACTTTTCAAATTCAAAGATTTTGTAATAAATATAACGGGAATTAACACATTTACATACATACATTTAATTGTCTGACCAGGTTACACCAGCCGGTTTTTGTTTATTTATAATTATTATTTTATATTATCTGAATTAAAATTAGATTGTCTTTATTAATATGCATTTAATGCTTGCGTATAATTTTGTTTGAATATATATAACATCAATTATTATCGCGATCTTTAGCCCTCTGGAGAGGAGAGGCTGAGCATCCTTAAGGATACCATTGCAACCAAGTGCCACGCTAATTATGTCGGACTCCAAACCGATCGGAACTCGGAAACAAAATCGCTATGAATAGTCTCCTTTCATTCAACAGCATTTCCGATCTTGCTCCGAACGCTTCTTCAAAGCCGCAGAGCAATATCTCAATCCGCTCATGAGAAAGGTAGTGGACTACACTCCCGTGCCTCCCTCGCGTCACCGATTGCGTAGACCTCGTCACGCCCTCGTCGACCAAGACAACCAATTAATGCAGAACCTTCTGTCCTTGCAGGCAGCATCTGCGCTGCCGGCGGCATGCCGCCAAATCTCCCACGATCCCTTAGTTCGGCAGCCTTCAGCATCGCCATGACTAGGTTGGTAGGTCACATCGGCCGAGCTGCCTTGATTGGTTTGGAGTGCAACATAACATAAGCATTCCAATCGAATGGAATGGTATCCATGATAATTCTCAGCCTCTCCTTTCCAGAGGACAACAAATGGATGGAAAGGTGATTAAGGATATTACGTACCTATTTTATTGCCTGAAGTTCGCACAGATTGCTTCGGCCTTGGTTGTACTGTCAACTGCCAAGTCGATGTTGTTGAAGTTGAAGTCGAATGTAGCGACGATTTTTTGGAACTACCGACATATTTTTTGTTCTACCGCCACAAACTGCGCTCTGCGACCACAGCTGGTGCACCTTGGTTGGAATGTCAGACAAAACGTGTACGTAAATGTCGTAATATTCCGGTTATGTTAAGTATGTATTTACAACCTAATTTGAGCTCGCGTAATAAGTACAAACCAAAATGGTTACCCAGAACACAATTCGGGCTTCACTAATGCGAAGATTCACCTTGTAATTATTTAATCCGCTAATGACATAATATTAATGAGTTGAGATAAGCCCACAGCCCTGTATTAAACATAACTTGGTTAATTAACTCATTTACAAATTGAACCATCTGTTCTCTTTTTATGTAGCGTTTAATACAGGTAGGCTGTAAAAACATGTCGACATTATATTCTTATAAGTAATAAAATGCTATTATATATAATAGTTGTCTGAAGGTATGGTTTGGTATTAATCCGAAATAATCCTATTATACTATTACTATTATAAAGGCGAAAGTTTGTAAGTATGGATGTTTGTTACTCTTTCACGTAAAAACTACTGAATGGATTTGAATGAAACTTTACCACAATATAGCTTATACATCAGAATAACATATAGGCTACAATTTTTGAGGTTTCTATGAGGTCGTAAAAAACACATTTTTTGCGCTTACATTGCAAACGCTAACTGAATCCTACAAGATAGATCAGAACAATTTACTACAGTATTGTACAACTTAAAAAGGTCTACAAAAAAGTCCGTGATGGTATATGTTTATCTCTTAGAAATAACCCACAAAAGGAAAAAGATCGTTAAATGTAGTTTATAGGAGCATACTGCAGTAGCTACCTATAGGCCTATGATTAGGACTCTGCAGTGCTTAGTTACCGTATTTCTTACTTATTACTAGACTAGACGGGACGAACCTGAAGTCCACGCTAACGAAGTCGCGGGCAAAAGCTAGTATGAAACATACAGTTGACGTTAGAAATATGACTTAAACATCGCTTTGTAGTAAACGTACCTAATTAGGAATAAATGTACATATATTGATCTTTTAATATGTTGTAATTTTTGGTTTTTATCATTATTTTATTTACGTGCCTAAGTAAATTGTACCCTTTGTGTTATTCTGACGTACAAGCTATATTACTGTAGAGTTCTATTAAAGTCCATTCAGTAGTTTATACATAAAAGAGTAATTCTAAAAGAACAATTCTTGGTAGCAGTTGGCTGGAAGAAATCTCTCTTGAGAGATAAGTCCGCCTTTGGACCATTTAAAGGACATTGTTTAATTTTGGCCTAAGAACCGATGTTAATATAAATTATACTATAATTTTCATTTATTTTTATATTATTTGAAACATATTTTAGTATTCCACGGACACTTCAAATAAATAAATTCCAAATAAAAAGTTAGGTCACAATTATTGCATTTTCCTCAGGAGGGAAAAAAAAAAAAAAGGTCACAATTATTGATGCCGTATAAAATGTTTTCCGTCAGCCAGTGCTGCCAGTTTCGGAAGTTTTCGCGATTTCGGTAAATACGGATCGAATTGAGAACCTCCTCCTTTTTGAAGTCGGTTATTAAAATTTGTTGATAACACTTTATTCATTTAAATAGGTACCTAAATTGACTAGCTAGAAAAAAACTAGTATTATATGTTTTTTAAGTGAAATCGCGAATTTCTAGCTTGGCATTCGAGTATTATAGTTTTCGTAATTGGCAGCACTGGTGTACTTCATACTTTATCTGTCTCCGTTTCATCCAATTTTTGATTGTTTTGCGACTATCGTTTCTTTTGTGATTTTCTATGCGTTTCATGGTTTTATTCTAATTTTGTTTTATTCTAAATTCTAACAACTTTGGCTTGATTACGGATTCCGATTACATTGGGTACTTGGTAGACTCGGCTGTGTATAAAGGACTGGATTTTGTAAAATGATAATTGTCAAAGAATTATCTTAAACTTGACTAGGTAGGTACTATCTCTTTTCCTAGTATCTATTAGAGTAGTATTTTCCTAGTTCTAGAAGAGAACATATATAGCTGTACATAGTATTGTTAATATTACTTTGATATTACTACTCCGATATTTCACGCAAGGTTGGTTATTTTTTATTTATAACCTCAAAATATTAACTTTTTTCCTACCTATTTTAGTTTCCTGAAGTGTCCGTTCGTGAAAACTTATTTCATAGGATTCCATATAATTTTAAGAGTTTATATAAGTCACTTTCGATTCGAACGGTTCTTAGGCAGAACATGTATGGAGCCGGAACAATGTCCTTTATACCTCTTAATATTTTTATTGTAATGTTGTTTCTGTTCAATAAAGAGTTTATATATAACAATCATCCATATTTACAAACTTTCGCGTATACTATATTACTAATAGGGATATTAAATTATCGAGATCAATTACAGAGCTAGGAATATGAATAATTCCTGAAGTAGTGTAAATCAATTTTTGTTTTGACGTGAATACGTCTTTAAAATTGCTTCCATAGGGACGCAAATCAAAAAATCGAATGATAACAAAATCGGGGGATACAGTTTACTGTTGTAGCTACATATCTATCATCCCCATCCAAATTTTTGTTTTGCAAATAGCGTCCTAGTAATATGTGTTTGTTACATGAAAATTTTCATAAAACTACACTTAATGGAGACTGTGAAGATAAAGCTGGCTGTCCATAATCCATAATATTGAATATACGCACAGCGAGTTTTATTTACGATCGTAAGAACAACTCGTGCTTTCCAAGTTCTTGCAGTTAAGGGCTTATTCTTTATTAAGGATTCCATGTATAAAGCTGTCAGTTTTGTTAGGGAGAGCGCAGATGTGCGGAGAATCGTTACTTAGGAAAAAACTGGCAAAGAGCTACAAGAAATAACATATTGAGGTTCGAAATAAATAAAATTGTACATGTACATATTATTAAAATTATAAATGTTTTCGTAAGCCATGTAATCATTTATTCTCTACGAGTTTTATGAATTAACTGTTATTCAAATATGTATAAAGCTACTTGTAGAATAAATAATATATAAGGAAATGTAAAAAAAAAGACTAACACATACAAAAAAGAGTGCGGACCAAAGAGTCCGTAGAAAACCAAAAAGAGCTAAAAAAAAATATGTATAAAGCAAAGTTCTCCTATTTCTGTCTTATTAAAATACTTTAAGGCAAATGTCATATCGTTGTGGACTATTATTTCAATTTTTAGGGCTAGGGTAGGCTGTTAAGTAACTCTGTTGCTATGATTTTTTAAATTTTAGAAGCGGATGCAGTTTGTTGCAAAAAGAAAAGAAGATACTGGGTTCATCGTATAAACAGAGGGAGACAAGACACAGGTGAATTTCGTGGTCTTGTTCGATAATTAGAGTGACGAACAGAAACTTTTAATCATATATAATGATTAATTATAACTACTAATTAATTATTACGTACATGTTCATTATGATCTGGCATTATGCTGCAAATATAATAAATAAAAAGTGTCTACTAGATGATTACGCCACGAGCTACGCGGCGCTATAATATAGAAACCCGTTAGTAGCCTGTTTTGTCGCGTCATAGCTGCCACCAACGCCGCTCTAGCGGAGTCGGTAGTAGCTAGTCGTGTAGTTTTGTAGTCATGTCGCAACGTGTTTTGTTGTAATAGAATGTTTTGCGACACGACACAACATGCAAATATGTCGTTAACCATATTAAATGTAAGAAACCGCGCTTCTAGCGCGTTACTACAGGCCACGCCACGACACGTAAATATGTTTCCGGCGTTATAAAGAGTAGCATATATATAGCATAAAGCACTGTTTCTTAGTTTCAATCATTTAAATAATTACATAATTAGGCGATTTATATGCGAATATTGTTGACCATTAATTTACTCATGAAAAGTGACTTTTCATGAGTAATCTGTCAATATTAGCTAATTCCCAATAAAATAATGCATTATTAAAAGTGGTGATGAAATTGTGAAACTATACGATGAGGTTTATCATTACTTCTTATCATTCACTATTATTACGTGTATTTTCTATTCACGAACAACGAAGAACAATTATTTTATTTGTATTAATTAACGCTTGCTTTTTTGCTTGTATTATTTAAGTGATGTACCTATTATTTACGTGCACAACAAAAAATAGATACAATCGTATTTTTTTTAATAGTTTTCCATTCGATAAGTGAATGTCAAATGGACATCAGCTCGCCTGGGTTTAATCAATTGATGTTTAAATATTTATATCTATCTTATAAACATATAATTAATTAAAATCAAGCTTGAATTACTTCTTGTGTGGTTTTATTTATTTGCTGAGACGAGACTAATAATATTCTTTGCATTTTTGAGAATATTTTAGATATACTTGTTTTGTATGTACAAGTACATTTAAATAGAGCGTAGTTACAATTCAATGATTGTCGTTTTACTAACGTCATTTCCTTTGCATTACCAGAAGGTTTGCTGGCATAAAGTGTCCATACTATTAATACTGTTTTTTTACAAAGTATATAATAAATAAAATTCTTTCTAGTCTGAATGGTTTAGTAGGCTGATTATGTAACTCGGTTACTAAAAACATTCTGTTTGAAACTGACAGATGGAGCAGTTACGTTGCTGCTTTATAAAACTGACAGACGAAGCAGCTACATTGCTCCTTTTAAAGCTGACAGTCGGCGCAGTTACATTGCTGCTTTGTAAAGTTGACATACAAGCAGTAACTTCATGTTTGAAGGAACCTTTATAAAGCAACAATATAACAGCATCATATATCAGTTTCAATGAAATTTATAACAAGAAACTTATAAAATCAGGACTAAGAAAATTTATTGATTGTTGACTTTCTCCAATCTAATTGATCCAAATCGAAAATCATTTGAAAAATCAAGATACCGGTGAAGTGGCTTGCGGATCCCCAAAAGGCGGCCGACGAGGTTGGAGCGGCGCGAGAAAGGGCACTCGCATTAAATTATTATGATTTATGTGTTTTGGCGCAGGCGGATCACATCCTTAATTACGAGCCAGCTAGCTCGACGGCCCGACGGCTGGTTATCTTTGACCGCCGCCTATCTCGACCGTAGCGACTCTACCTCTACGGGAATATGAACTTAACTGTGAGTCACGTTATTGTTATTCCCAAAAGCATTATCAATTTTGTTAAAGGAAATAATATTACTTCCGATAAAACCAACTAATACTAGTACTGAATAGATCGTTTGAGTGTTCCGTTAAGCGTGTATATCAATAGTCTTCATACAATTGCTTTGTATAATATGATTTTTAACTTTATATATATAAAGGTGTAGGTAAGTATCACATGTTCAATTCAAGAAACAAAATGAAGATAATTTCCTAACATAAACGGATAAAATGAGGAAAGGTAATAATTGATTGATTTTTGAAAAAGTTTACCCCGTACTCGGCTCCTAAGTGTTTCTTTCAATATCTAAGGTGGTTCTTAGACAGATACGCGATTAACAATGCTCTATTGTATGTCGATACTTAATATTTTAATCTAATCTTTGATATTGCTTATATTCCTGTAAATAATATACTATTCTCGTTGAAATAGCGGCTTTATTAGCGTTCGTGAATCTACCTCTATATGCTACTAGTCTGGCTAACGAAAATTGGCCCCAGAATATTGGTGGCAAATTTAAAAAATACATGCATGACAACACTAAAATTATACTATGAAAATTGGAATAACCTACATTGATACTTGGTAATTCATTATCAAAAATATATATATGATTAATTCTTTGTATTAGTAGGTAAAATGCAAAAGCTGTTTTCGGCATAATTTCAATACATCAGTGTATAATAAAAACTTACCAGTCATTGAAGCTATTTCTTCTAAGTAATGATTCTGGGTTATTATCCTATCTTTCTGCACTAATTCAGTGAGATATTCAATAGTTCTTACTATTTCATCAACTCCTTCGACATCTTGCAAATTCTCTGTTAAAGAAAGTTAATCGTTTTAAAATTACCAACAAAAATACAACATAAATTAATAATAAGTATACGTAAAACATAGGTGATATTATTAAAATGAATTTGTTGACTGATGCGATGTACTACGAATGAATATAATTAGTTTTATTCAATACGGAGAAGCGTAAGTAACTTATTTGTAAGGATGCGTAAATTATAAATCAGAATTTTATTATGACGAGTGGAGACATTCGGCTTGAATAGGATCCTCTGTCATCGCGCCCGCGGATACGGGGACCTGGGACGGACCACGCCCCTTCCGTGGCCGGGGGCGTCGTCGGCGGTGGAGATCGGAGGAGGTATTGTACCACCTCCGAGGAGGGCTCCCCTGTATCGGCGGGGGAGCGGAGGCTGGGGGTTCCCGGAAGTAGCTTGGCGTTGAGGAAGGCCATCCCTGAGGTTTTTAGTGGGTAGGCCTCCCCCTTCTGGGGCGGAGAGCCCCACATAACCGCCGGCTCGCCGCAGCTGTGGTATGCAACTTAATGCATTTTCCTCAGGGGGAACAAATAATAAAAAAAGGATCCTCTGTCTGGGACCTTTGCGTCCACGGTAATCTCCCGCATGCGTTACACTCGGCTCGTAGTTTGCTAGGTAGGCTCTGGATCGCCCCAATTGATGAATTTGGACTTCGTGGTGATTATGAGTATGCTTTGCTTACGCTGGGTGAGACCCACACAAGCCTGTCGACTAGCCATCGACAGGTGCGGTACACCAAACGTATTCCACTTCGTAACCAACAGCTGGTATACTCCACTTTGACAATATGACTCTATACTATTCTTTGTAATTCCAACTCTATACAACTACAAACCTACTATCTATTGTACTTAGAGTCTATATGGTAAAATGTGATTAAAAAGAACAATTTAATTTAATATCAGAAAGAATCTTTTAGTGTCCACAAATGTACATGATCAATGAAATTTTATAAACTCTGTTTTTAATCTACGTAATGCTGCTTCCAAAGGTAACGCCATCTATGTAACAGGCTTAGAAAACTCGTTGATATGTCATTCGGGAAATCCCGTATTGACATGATAGAGTTTCTCTCAGTTCTCGTCATTTTTTATTCATTCATTCCATTCTTTGTTTTGTTTGAGTATGTGCTTTTGTGTTGCTGTATTGTATATATGCTTACCTGTGCTACCTTAACTACCTATTCATTCTGTCAATGAACTTAGTTAATCAAAAATCTGTGTTCTGATTAAAAGTTCACTCGTTTATGAAATTGGACGGCTTCCGTGCTTTTTTCATTATGGTTAAAGCCAAATGACCACGTTATTATATGTAAATCCACATACATATTGCTAGTCAAATGTGATAATAATAACCTTCCTGCCTGTCAATCTCATCCGTCACGGCGTAGTCACGTGAAAATCCACCTCGCATGGAAATAAGACGTCAAAGTTGCATGTTCCAAAACAGATCTTTATGTTCTGAGATTTAAAATTTAAATTCGATCACGCTGCTCTTAGGTTGCAACGACGGAAAAATAATTTTATCGTTAACACTGTAAAGGCTGGATTCGTATATCTAGTAACTGTGAGAGATAGAAATCTCTCCGTTGACCGCATGCTTTAATGACGTTGTCGGCGGAGAAGTCATTATTCATTTTTTAATACAGCTGTTTTGTCGAAGCGACATTTCCACTAGCTCACAACTGCGGCAATATATCAAGTGGATAACGCTATATTATTACTGGCGTTGATTATTTTCAATTTGATGTCTCCATCGTTCGTTCTCGGTTTTAATCAAGATACAAAATGCTTGTTTTTATATCGCTTCTTTAATACGCATTAGTCGAAAGTACTTCGCGTTTGAATATCAATGATGAAGCTGATGTATGCTCACTTAATGATTGTAGAAAATTAACTTATATGAAAATAAGAGCTAGATATCGCACTAACACATCGAAACTGGCTTTAAAAATTTGGAAATTGTTGTCATTTCGTTTAGTCACATAGGAGTAGCGAGAGAATGAAGACGTCTTTTTCCTCTCCGATCAATGTTTGCCTGGTGCAATACTGTGTTTTTCTGTCATTTCATTTAGTCACATAAATTTAGTAATTGATTAAGATTGTAGTTTTATGTTACTTTATATAATAGATTTTGTATGTTTTTTTTTTATTTTTGTTTACATATTGAAAGAAAGATATCATATCATAGAAATATCTTTTGTAAAGTTACTAGTACAAGTGTAAATCTTTAACAAAATATTCATAGCAGTAATTCATAGGGGTAGCAATTATGAGATATTTCTTTAAATATTAAACAAACATGCTGTTTAAAAATATAAGTCAATTGTGGTGTGCACCTTAAAATATGAAGCGAGAATTATTGTATCGATAAGATATTCATATATCACAAATAATTTAGTTTTGTGAAAATTGCTACTCGTATTTTTTCTTACATTAACGGACTTCTTGTTTGAACAGTACCAAACACGAATGCAATACCAAAGGAACATCGAACCAATTTGTATACTTACCAACAATTTAAAAGCGAGATCGTTCCAAACACAAAAACTAAAAGCTTTCAACTCAAAACACATTGTGTTGTGACCGCAACAAATAATAGTTTCCGACTGTACATCTGAGTTACGACAACATACTTCAGATACTGTACAAAAGTTACATATCGATAATCATTTGATTTTAGACTCTAATGCTTTAGTCATAGCGTTACGTAATTCTAAAGAGCAGTGAAGATAATTTTGTATTTATGGCTGCATACTCAAGATATGCACAGGTAAGTTGCGGTTTTGCAATTAGATGCGGTTTGATTGTGAACCTTGTGATATTGAGATAAGAACTACAGCAAGGTTTTTGAACGTAATAAAAATCTTTGTGAATATCCGTAAAGAAGCTGAAACGGCGTTGGTGATGGCTCAATCAATGCGAAGGCTGTAGGTGTTTAGACTTGTCGTCGGAAAAACAATTTGTCTTACAATGTACGCGGGGCGGCGAAGCTTGCATTCCGCGCTGGAGTTTTTTGCACTTTTGCTAAGGTGTTTTCCTGTTTTAGTGCTATAGGCGGTTGTTGTCGACTTCATTTTTGAAATAGTTTCAAACTTAACTCGTTTAGTTGAAAAAATATATACATATTATCACACCTGTGCTTCTCAAAAAGTTTGCACTTCGCCAGTGGGAGGTGGGTTTGATACTGGCTACTACGTAATGAGACAATTGTTTATATTATTTAATTGCTTAGTTTAGTTAATTTTAATCTTATAAATTAATTTCAAAAGGAAAGTTCTAAAATAACATAATCTTAAACTCAAAAATTAAACAAAATAATTAAAGATAATTTGAATAGATCGCTTTAAGTTTTCGTACATTAAATGTAACCTTTTTGACAGGAAGTATAAATATAAAATGAAAAATACCAAAGTTATTAGAAATCTATCTATATTAAATTACAAATTGTTATTTACAATTTTACAGAAATTAGCCTTGTAGTCAAAGTTACGTTCAAAACTTTTTGCTCAAAACGTATTTAGGTCATCGCTAAACTAGCAGGTACGTGGGAATTCGTCAATGATATGTAAGTTTATAAACAACTAGCTGACCCGTGCCCACTTCGTTGGACATAATATTAATAATCCCCGAAGCGAGCACCCGAAGCCAACGCGCGCCGTCCGCTGCCCGTTTTTTCTCCGATTCACTTTGCAAAACGGACTACCACGTAGAAGCCTTTTTATTTTTCGGTTTTTTATATAACCTATGACACTCAGCAATAATGTGTCTTGCTATTGGTGAAATAATTTTTTAAATCGGTTCAGTAGCTCCCGAGATTACCCCTTACAATTTAACAAATATACAAACACACAAACTTTACGTCTTTATAATATTAGTATAGATATAGATGTAGTAATACGCAACGTATCAATAAAGAAACTAATTGTTTGTTAAATAATTTATTGTTACTTCTGTACATATTTTTTCCCTTTTCTATACGTATATTTCGGAATCAAGGCAAAACGAACGCTTGAACGCTATAATGAAGCAATTTCTGTCAAACCATAATAAAATGTTCGCGTAACAGAATACAGCTGGCGTTTTCACACATAAGTTAACATAGTAATGATTTATCACGAAACAATAATCTTGTTAAATGATTTAAGGTACACATACATTTTATTCGTCTTGATAATTCGTAGAATTTTTAAATTATCCAAAAAAGTGTATTCTACTTGATCTATGGTAATCTGCAAAAATTGTTTTTCATTTTTAAAATAACTCTATTTTAAGAGCAAAAATAGCCGACATCTTATGACGCAAAATAAGACTAACATTAAGGCGGCAATTGAAACCAATTATAGTATATGTCCGAAACACACAATATATCGGATATTCAGTGAAGTTTTAAGCAATTAATTGACAACTTAAAAAAAAAAAATTGATAGAAATATAGCAGACACGGGCTAATGGCTGGCCTAGTAAGTCTGTTCGAATCAGTTATATGTCAACGTGAGCATTTCAATCCGACATTTATTAGTTTATGAGCTTAATACCTACCTTCTGTAATACCTTTAGTTGTGATATATTTACTAGCTAAGAATTTTGAAGATCATAGTCTCCATAGTCGAGTGGTTGATATACCGGTTTGAAGGTGTCGCCATCTCTAAGGTCCCGGGTTCGAGTCCCGGTGGGAGCAGATATTTGCGTGATGAATGCAAGCATTTGTACCTTAGTCATGGTTGTTATAATATATTATATTTATTTATTATATATTTCTATCAAATTTATTTATATATGTATAATATATGTATGTCTATCCGTTACCCTAGATCCCGTAACACAAGCCTTACGCTTACTTTGGGCTAGGCTAATTGGTGTAAGTGTAACAAATAATATATATATATATATATATATATATATTATATATATATATATATATATATATATATATATATATATATACCCGTGACACGTGGCAGTAGTTGGAGTGGACGTTTTCAGTCAAGCGTCAAAACCTACCTTAAGATAACAAATTGACCTCACCTTAACACCCGACCTGAAAAATGATAGTTAACAAAAAAGAGTAATATTTATTCCCTTTTAAAGATAAAGTAAAAAGATACTTATGCTGATTTTGTGTAAATTGCTATATCCATTTAACATTGATTGAACTAGACGTTTTAATTATTAAACTATGAAGTTATTGAAAACGTAATGTGGACTATAACATGTTATTTCCACTTAATCATCACCAATATGTAGGTAGTGTTAAGTGTTAAGAGTAGGGTGACCACGATTTTTCGATTTAAGCGTGTGTTACTTTGTTTCACGACTCACGAACGATTTATTCCAACTGATAATACCTGTGACGCAAATACCTATGGCCTTATCGGTACTAATCGGGAGTAATGTTAATATTTTTAGAATTTCATTCCCATTTATTCTTCCTCCACCTTCTACTGTGAAGGAAAACAGCAACCTGCATATACCTATGAAGAAATTGAATGAATATGGGATGTTAACCAATCTGCACTGAGCCAGCGTGTTTGGCCTGATCGCCCTACTTGTGTCATAAAAACCCAGGGGCATAACCAGGCTGCGACAAAACAACCCCTGGGCAAATGCACTCAAAAAGCTAATAATTGGATTTAGTGGGAAATTCACTAAGAAGGCGCTATAACTCAGCAGAATTCAGTTAAAGACCCTGACTAGAAACCTCAGCAAGCACTGCAAGCTTAACAAACACCTACATACCACAGGCCTTAACGAAACCACCACTTGCAGATTCTGTCGTAACATGGAAGAAATGCCCATACATATACTGAATGTAACAATAACCCAGTACGTTGTTTATTTTTTTTTTATGTATTATGGACAGGCATTTGGCCTCGATCTCACCTGATGGTAAGTGACGATGAGGCCGAAGATGGTCCATGCCTGTCCAGATAGTGCCTGTTCACTCTTGCCTTGAAAAGGCCCAGATTGTATTTATCAAGGAAAATATCCGGCGGGAGGGAATTCCACTCCTTTGCTGTGCGCATTATAAAAGTAGAAGCGAAACGATTAGTGCGTATAGGTGGTATATCAACAACATAAGGGTGGAAGCCCAACCGCCGTCTAGTTCCCCTGAGGTGGAATGGGGATGCTGGAATCAAATTGTACAATTCCATCGCATACTCTCCGAAATTATATATGTATTTGCATAAATTTCCCTAATTTATTTTTAATGAGTGTTGTATTCTTAACTACTCCAACGCATTTCTCCTTTAGCATTTAAAACAAATGGGTGTCACATTGAATGTACATTAACTCCGGAATTTATTAATTCTACTGTCTTAGATTTCAGTTTGGTCCATTAAACGGCGAGGAAAGAATTAATACATACATTACTTTTCATTTGTAATTTATATAAATACTTTTAACAAAAAAACTGTCTTTCTTGAAAATTTAAGTTAAACTGGTACTGTCTTTATTCCCAATTTAACCTGACAATGTGGACACTCTATGAAAGACATGCGTACTTACATATAGATGCGCCTGGGCAAGCTGAACTGCTCATGTGATTACAGTTAATAGAGACCGCTGTCGGGATGTCTCAATCGTGTTTAGGGTGACTGCACATTCTGTACTTTTTTGTTATTTGTCGGTTTTTCTTCCATAGATTCGTGTCTCTAACACAGCATGTGACCCTAAATCAGTTCATTTCTGTAAAATATATAATATGCAAAATTAAATAAGGTATTTTATCAACAGAGAAGATTAATGGAAGTTAATACATTTCATATAATTTCTTTTACATAAATACACAATATATGGTTATTGGAGCTTATAATAGGGGTTATAAGTGAAGTCAAAGTAAACAGTTGTGGATATTTTTACATCATTAAATCAAATTATATAATGCAGGGAGTGTTATTTATAAATGACTGACAAAGAGCAAACTTAAAAATAGATATAATCAATAATATCCATAAATATGACTATGGTGTAAATATGTAGGTTGCATTAGAATGATATATTAGCGTGGTCAAAATATAACAATATTTATACAGAATATTTGTCTATAATCTGAAAACAAATAGTAAAACATTTAAAACAAACTTAAACGCTGCAAAGATTAAATACACCTTGCCACGCATTTTAGCCCGTGCCGCTTATGCTAATTTATTTTGGCATTTCATAATTGTGGTTAAAAAAGCGGTTTCCCAGGTGTCAATATTGAGCACTCGCCCTAACATTCCGTCGCAACGGGGCGCTGCGCAGCGGGGCGCCTCGTTATTAGCACCTCGAGCCACAAAGCGAGCCGCCTCAGCTTTCCGTCCACAGATTATATAGGCCTCTCTCTACATTATCTGTGGCCCATCCCGCATCGCGCAATCTGTCAGACTGTCAACTTTGATCGTGTAAGTGAAATTACTTTAATTTCTATCAAAGCTCTGTTTTCGCCGCTGTGCGCGAGAGACTGACGTAAATACTGAGTCAGAAGTTAATTTAATTTAAGCTCTTGCTCAGAGTTGAAAGGCCAGAGGGTAGTACAGTTTGATGTTCAAATATCAATATGATGGATACACGTATTTTTTTTATTAAATTCTCTATGTGTGTTCAGTTGTTACAATTATTAACTGTCGATCTAGTATTGCTGTCCATAACTAAAAGAAAATAACATTTAAATAAAAATATCATACCATTAAGAAAAAATGAAGTTAAAAAAACAATTAACAGAAAAAATAACAATTTAAAACTTTATTACGAAACACAAAATAAGATATTTAAAATATTTCTATCTATCTTAACATTTTTCTTTGAAATATGTAAGTGATAACAATAAAAATATATGTTGATAGTAAATTAATAAAGTAAGTTCAATTAAGAATTAAGAGCAAAAGTTGCACTTAAATTGTATTTCATTTATTGAAAATGAAACAGAATCTCTTACAAAATCTTAAGAGGTAAGAGACCTGTGATAAGCACTGATAAGCTAGGTAACTCAAATGACTCTAATCGGATCAATCCCAGAAAACTTAAGGCAAAGTTAAATGGCCAGCGTCCAAGAGGCTTCATCTTCTCCTCCGTCCGTCTCTCTGTGGTCAGTCAGATAGTCATTGCTAGAAAGCTTTATCTATCAAGTTCGCGTTATTATTTCGCGCAAGACTCATAATTTAATGTTTACATATAATAAATAATGCTTTAAATATGGAATGTAATCTTAAGATTAGTACTTAGTGTATTAGCTAACAACTTGAAGATGCTGGTGCAATAGATTGATCCGCAATGGTTTAGCTTAGTTGGCTGGAGGTTAAACACCTTTACTTGGGATAAGCTCAAATGTAGCATACAGCTTGATGCACCGGACAACGTTCAAAATTGAGACAGAATCTAAAGAAAATGCATAGCCTTGATAAATCGGATTTTCCATAAGATACAATTAAAGAAACTATATAAAATTGAACCGCCATAGAATTATAAAATATGGATTTATTAATACATAAATAAGAAACGGTAGTAAACCGTTATTTTTTCGATGAATAAAAAATAATGCTCGATGTTATAAAACATAAAATATTAACTCAATTTTTGTTATAAAATTAAAGCCCATAGCCGAAAATGCAGCAGATGTTAATAGGCAATTATGTATGATTAGCTGTCAAACGTTTGCCGTGCAGGCATCACCTGTGACATTAATGTTGCGCTCGCGCCGCCCTCTGATTGGCTCGAGCTTCAGAAGGCGGGGCTCCGGCCCAAAAACAATGACGCGACACTTTCTTTTGTCTATGGTAATTGACACTAACTAGTGCATAGACAACATTATCTATTAATAGAATCGGTTCAATGAAACTTTATGAAAAGGATTACGCCTACAACACCAGATAAAATATTTTTTTCTTTTATTTTCCACAACGTATTCTTGACGGTATTAAGTGGCGACTGTTGCTTTTTAACTGTCAGGCTCAAGTGTTATTCAGTAGCTGCCTACATTTGTTATGAAGGCCCGTCAGATTAATTTAATTAAAGTTAAGCGTTTACTTCGCTGTCATAAAATAAAAAAGCTACTCAAGTGTTTTGTAGCGGCTGTCAGTGTGACAATCTATTAGAACTTCAAACGCATTGTCACTGACAATAAGGAGACACAGCCCTAGTCGCGGTAATGCCAACAGTCGAAGTAATCCGGCCACATATAACTTATTAACACATCAAGCGTACGGAACGGGACCGGTCGGAGTTATTATTTAGCCGGTTAATAATGGAGTCATCATTTCTACCGTGACAGCTTCACACCTTGAGACGAGGCGAATTGACTCTCTTTATTATGGTCTCGGGCTGACTTTTTTGTGTTTTTATTCTGGTGTACGGTTTACGATCTCCTTTGTAAGCGGGCCGCCTGCCGCGGCCGCGGCTTAATCGTGAGAGGTGTTAAACAGACAGCGATGTAAGAAGATAATCTAAATTGTTCGCTTACAATTGGACGTTTAAAATTATTAAACCGAGAGAGATCGAGTTACAAATGTTGTTTGTGCTGAAATATTTGTACACTGATAACTCTTTTTGTGTAGGGTTATTACCTCGTCTTTTCTTTTGTGCTGCAAATGAAGAACGAATGCTGTTAACGACATCTATATATAACGGATAAACCTAAAATCAGCATGATTTCCGGGACCTTAAATAATGCAATGCAATGGAACTTATGTCATTTTATATAATCATGAAAATTACACTTATTGTTTATTTGTAGGTTTATAGGAGTGAGTAGAAGGAAAAAAATCATGTTCAGATATTACAGATATTTATTGCAAGTTTACAACATAAATCAAATTTTAAAATAAACATATATTTATATTAACATTAAAGTACATTAGTGTTGTTCCGATGGTGTAATTATTCGTCTTCGAATTGAAGATCGCCAACATAATCATCATCGTCATGTTTATTATAAAATAATACTATGATTTAGTTGCAAAAGAAGGATAGCATATTTCAAATAAAATACAATTTTCTGTTTTTATTTACTATTCGTTTTTTTACGCTTTTATTGTAAAATTTTATGTTGACAACTTATTATTACAACAATAAGCTAAAAGGTGAAATACTATTTTGAAACTTATTTTATAGATAATTCAATGTAAAAAAGTAGTTTGTGATGTAACTACAATAGTTAGACATTATGGTCTCGCGAAGTTTTTTGTGGATATTGATATATTCTATATACTCTATATAATATTTTCGAACATTTTTTTGTCCTATCATTACCTAATACTCTTCGCAGCGTATGCGATGAAAGACATTTTATGGCAATTTTTTTTACACCTTCGTTGGTTTTAATAAGCATTTCTAAAGATTTCTATAGTAATCTAGTACTAAATATAGCCTATGATACTCAGTGATAACGTAGCTATCTAATGAAAAAAGAATTATTAAAATCGGTCCAGTACTTTTTGAGTTTATTCGTTACATACAAAAATACAAATCTATCCTCTTTATAATATTAGTGTAGATAGAAAGTACTAGACAGAAAGAAGAAGATCTTCACTCTCTCGCGCTTACTATGCGACTAAATGATATTACACTAACTGTCCGAAGCCGATAGCGTCAATTTCGGTATATAAACCATTGCTTAAAATATAGGATGGCAGCAATACTAAATACAAAAAAGTTAATAGGTACTGTACTTTTTATTGGTTAAGAATTAAATGAGAAATTCCTAGAGTTAAATGAACTATGAAAGTCACTTTCTTGGGATTATATTAAGAATTTTTCTTTATTCATACTAATATTTTCCTTATTTTTGTAATAAATAACCGAGACACTAAACTTCATAAAATTTATACACACATCTTAATAGAAAATAAACTAATTATGTATTAAAGCAATTTGAAGGGAAGAAAATGTTTCTAACAAAGTAGTGTCCATAATAATAATATATACCATTCTGGAACGAATAATAATATAGGCGTTACTTTCAAGATATGTTTTCCTATTAAAATAAACAAAATCTCTAGACATATTCTAAATGAAACTTTAGAAAAAAAGGTATTGTCAAAATATTATGAAACATAAAATAACTATCATAAGTTATATAATACAATAGATTATTTATTAACTTATATATATTAACGAAGATTTATTTAAACAAAAAAATATAAGTACTTATAAAAAAGCACAAGAATATAAATCATAGAGCCACATCCATAAGTCCGATACTTTCTAAGCAGCGGCCGAGAGGTACAGTCGTGAGAGGCGGCTAATCGGGCCGATTGTCTGAATCAATAAGGCTCGTATTCGATTCCCTGCTATCGCAACATCACTAATCATTACAAGTCATTGTGCTCCTTAAAGATGATTCTTTATCAATATTTTATTAGTCGTCTATTTATATTTGTATGATTTGCGAAAAGAATTTTAAACGAATGCTTTCTTGACAATCACGGTCGTGATTACTTTAACGATAAGTTGTATGATGATAAATTGGATGGAATATTTGAATTGTAAGCGAATAAACTTAGAAAAACATAAATAATGATTATTATTATTCAATGATTACTTTAGAAATTTGGTTGAGGTATAATTAATGTATAGTGAAATTGTGTTAATGTTTTTTATCCCACAGAAGAAGAGAGGTTGAGAATCCAAAACAAGGAGAAACGATCAAGACATCCCCGCAATCATTCTAAAGGGTAGGTAGGCCATTTAAAATTTAAAATTTGAAAAGTCTATTAAAAAAACGGCTTGATATTTTTCGGGAAGGTTGAACATTTATTTTAAAGGTTGATTTATGACATTTATTTGTGGAAAACAATTTTGGTCAAATGACCACCACGGCTGGTTTTACAGTAGCTCATTCGATCCACTCAATTTTGGAGCACTTTTTTGATGGTTTTAGGCCTTATGGCATCAATAGCAGCGTGAATCTCATATTTTAGATCTTGAATCGTTTCTGGATGGTTGACATAACATGCATCTTTAACCTTTCCTTAAAAGCCTTGATCTTAGTGACCTTATGGCTGGGACGACTCGACCGGAATGACGTATCAATTAAATTCAGCCTAAAAGCCTTGGTCTTAGTGACCTTATGGCTGGGAATGAGAGCGACTCCTCAGAAGAGAGCGCGGTACTTAAACCTCATGCATGATATCTACAATAATAGGTCAAAATTTGTTAACATGTTAGCGTAATCCATTAACCCATCGGCCATGACGTTATTTCTAGCCGAATAAATTAAAAAAATATAATCGATAAGTCGACATCTGTTACCGTGGTTATGTTGGACATTTATCCTTACTTTTAAATACAATAACATTTTATTCATTGTTATTTAAATTCTTTGTTCTATATATTTTGATATCAACACGAATTTCTTGTTGAAAATGTTATTACTAAAGCTATGCTTGTCACTTTTCGCCATAAAAAAGAAATGGAATTATCTCAAAAGTATTTTATAGCGCTTGAATTGTCACTCAAAACGCACTAAAAATAATATCTTGATTATATCAAACAGTCGACCAGATAACTGATTCAAACACAAATACAATATTACGACGTTTCTCCACAGGCTGTGACTATCCACGCGTGAAATACAAGAGATAATATCTCACAGTTTCATACTAACGAACACGCATTGGGAAATACACGAACGAAGAATCGCAAGTAATTAGCAATAAATTAAACTTTCAATTACTGGCTTCAGTTAATTAAGACGCAAGTAATTTAATTACAATGTAAGTATCTTGTGCGGTTACGCTGCGAAGACAATGCTGCGAGCGCGAATGTCGGTCTGCGCGGTTTTTGCTGCGAGAAACGGATAAAATTATTAGCTGTCAAATCATTTGTCAAACACATTGTTGAGCTTCTTGTTACCATTCTGCGTTTTGTCATTGTGATCGCACACGTTACTTTCGTTGCGTAGACATTTCACAAAGCTGGAGAAATTGAATATTTTGAAAATGGAATATATTAGTCTTTACAATCTGAGAAGACAGTTTTGACAAGTTATCGTTTATCTGTCAGAATATTTTGACAGATAAGCTGTGTGAATGACAACTGTCAAAACAGTATTTTTAGATGGAAAGTCTTCAGACGTCTCTTGTACGTGGTCGAGTTCATTAGGTTTCGTTTTGCGGATTTGTCAGCAATGATATTTTACTGCAGATAGGATCCATAATGTGAACTTTTAACTTACCTGAAAACTGACTTTTTTTTAAAGTTTCATGAAATTATTAGTGAATTAAATGGAGAAAGTACGTGTCTGATATAGCGTTGCGTCAGCCAAACAGAAGCGAGATACGACATCTTTATTACCTCGTTATTACTGTACCATTGAATGAAATTACAGCAACAGCCTAAATTTGAACGGCACAGTTTCGGAGATCGGTTGACGATTTGGTAAGTATCGCAGGAAGTCGTTGGACGCTAGCAGCGCAGGAGCAACAGTTGTGGACATCTTTGGGGCAAGTCTATGTCCAGCAATGGGCGTTTCTGGTATAAGATAATGAAGAATATCTTTTATTATCTCTATCTATCAAATAATAGATTTTATATTAAAATAAAACATTGTGACATCATTCACCGATATCATCAAATATATAGAATATTTTTGGTCTTTAATTAAAAATTAGATATTGCAAATGAATTCAAATGATCCATAATATACAATTTAATTAGGTGTGCTTATATGAAAATGAGTTTTCGCAATTAATAGTGGTGAAAACATCCCGATTGTGTTAATGCTATTTTATAAATATATGAATGAGAAAATCGATCAACTTATTTATCACGAAAACTCTGAAATTTCTAAGAGCTGCGAGTCTCAAACTCACATGAAGGTTCTCTGCAGGATGTGATAATTCAACCCGTAATGGGGTTTAAAGGAATGTTATGATTTAAAACGATGTTGACATTTTAAATATAAACCATGTCGACGCAGACCAGTATGCTGAGGAATTCAGAAACTAGCAAATTTATTTCTACACGGTATCTACCGTTAAATAATGTATGGGAGTTGAGGCTGGTCCCATGAAGCCCTTGCTGGGATGAAAACAAACTCCAAGGTTGAGTAAGAATTAATTATATTCTCACAGCAACAATATATAAAAATACATAAGAATTCAGTCTCGGTCACCATGACACCCACTTGTCATCTTTTCATAACAAATGCCCACGCCACTTACCTCTTTACGTCGGACCATAGAGTTAAACGAAAAAGTACTAAATACTATTAACTGTGTTCCGAAACGGATGCCGCCACAAATGTATTCCGATAGGTTTATGTAATTCTACTGATATTATAAATACGAAAGTTCGTGAGTGTGGATGAATGTGTGGAATTTAATAAATTTTAATGGAATTTGATATGACGATAGTTTGAGCCCCGGGAAGGAACTACAAAATTTTATCACGGGAAAATATATTTACTATTAGAAAATCTGGTATAATACAGGCGAAGCCGCAGGCGGAAAGCTAATAAAACATTAAATTTTCTCGCGGCAAAGGAATTTAACGGGAGCAAAGTAGCAGGTTGAAAGAAAGTAACAGAAGATTCATTGTGCATCGTGCAAAACCTGTTGAAGATAAACATATTTTATAAAAATTTGTTCATGAACATGCAGTTTTCAATTGCATCAAATAAATAGCCAATTGGTTTTGTTGTATTTGTGATTTCCGGGACAGGGTTCAAATACGACTTTTTCTATACATAACTTATGTTTATTTTGACAATGTATGTTCTAATATATACAGACTGTCCATATGTGAGTATTTGGTACATGATAGGGTCGAATGCTGGACCTCTTGATTAGAAGGCTAACGCCAACGACTCTCTGAAATGTATCTAAAATAGAGAAATGTAATCAAAGACTAAGTCTAAGCGTTTGTCTGTCGAAGCTGCTCATTGGTTGTATGACTCAAAATCTTTCAAATAACCGTCAAATTAGACAGTAGTGGATGTACTCCATCACTGTTTTGCAAATGAAATGCGAAACAAAGCCTTGTGTTAATAATATAAGAGGTAACAACCCCCGTACGATGTAACGCTGTAATTGTAAATTAGTGGTTTGCTAATGAAGTGATAAATCAATAAATGTCAAATGTTCACAATAGATTCGTTGTTAAACAATAAAAGAGAAGAAGAAAATAAAAAGAAGAATACAATAGAAGAGTGCCGGCAGTCAATTTACACGGGTCATTTTCATCCTCAATTGTGCTGGCTCCGGATGAACCCCGGTGCTGGAGGAGTGAGCTAGCGCGGGCATGACAGCATCACGCTGGGTAGTTGTGACCTCTCATTACCAGTCATCGTAGGTAAGATGTTAAAGTCAGTGAAAATAGGGGCCTGTTGCCTTTTGCAAGGATGTAATGTCGCAGAAGGAGACAGCGGGAGCGACAGCCTGTTTTCCATAAGTACCCTAGGCATGGCCTACGCGCTAAGGCTTTACCTGGCCCGTAGCTGGCCTGGCGTACCTGGAGTAAGCCAGTCCATACAAATTAGGTTCTTAGTACAATATTCCTAGTCAATATATATCGTCAATATATATATATATATAATAAATCTTATACAATAGGTATCAACAACATGGTTTAGTTAGTAAGAAAGTAAGTAAGTAAAAATAAATAATAAAAAAAAAATATATATTCAGATGAATGGTTTGTTCTTGTAGTTGTAATTGTTAAGGATTTTGAATAACTTTTATTTAAGCAGCATCTTTTTAGCACACACCAGTTGAACTTTGACTCTTTACCTACCTCATTTGGTTTTGGCGGTCTACTGCCGCCATTTGCATAATGTAATAATAAGTTTCTGTGCATCTGACTGGGTGTAGTCTTTAGCTGCATTTTTCATGATGTAACCTCTACGCATTGGATCTGTATCCCCGCGCACGCCTTATAAAGGACCGTGTCTTATAAAGACGCGTGACTTAAGCTATAATAATAATACTTGGTACATTCCACGCACGCTTACATTAATTTTCGCTTAAATGGCCTCTACGCGTTGGATCTGTATGCCCGCGTACGCCCTATAAAGGACCGTGTCTTATAAAGACGCGTGATTTAAGCTACAATAATACTTTATTTTCATTTACAATATTTACCAATATTGGTCTGCTTTTTTGGGTGGCCCATTTAGTGGGCGGCGAGTCATCTGCCATATTTAAATCAATTACGAATTACCAAAATCGAAATGCTATAGTTAGTCCACAAACGTTTTGACCAGTAATGATAATATTTTCTGTGCATATAACTATAGGGTATAGTTTCTAGCTGCGTGCTTCATGGTGCAGATATAGATTCGATCCGGTTGGTGCACTCCTCGGACACACTTTCATTAATTTTATTAAATTAATTTTCGCTTAAATTGCTCTTTACGCATTGGATCTGTATCCCCGCGCTCGCCTTATAAAGGACCGTGTCTTATAAAGACGAGTGATATAAGCGACAATCATAATACTTTTATTGCAAATTAATTTTAAAATTTGGTGCACACTTAATCCACCACTAGTTTTATGACTTAACCAATATGTGTTATGATTATCGCTAAACTAGGTTTCATACAAAACCTGAATTTTAACTACAGTGCTCTCACTTGTACTTTATGACAAAAAATGTACAACTAGTTTTGTACTGAGGGATTTACATAATTACTTTTTAGGTTATGTGCAATTTATATATTATAAATAATATTATATTGTTAGGGCTTAATCGACTTACTATATTATATTGTTATACTATATGTTAGTATGTGACGTACGTGTATGATGTAACAATTGAAAGGTGGTGAATTTCGACTTCCTGGATTTCCTTATGTAGCTACAGATGAAGAAAATTGATGAAGAAAAAATGCAAATCTGACTTTACATTTGAGTTCGTAGTCAATCTGTGAAAAAATAATTAACCCCATATCAAAGCTATAAAAACAAATTAAAATTGAAGAAATGAATTCCATATGCGAAGCATAGCTAGTAATTAATAAGAGAACTGCTAATTATAGTGAAAAATGAAGTACCTATTGTAATTGTTCGCCGGAGAAATACAGTCGAGCACGTTCGATGCCAATCGTAAAAACTTGCCCCGCCTCAGTGCGCATTTCACAGTGCACAGTGTTCACACCGGTGCAAATTTTTGACCAAACGTTTGCAAATAAATCTAGCGGTCATGACCGAAAAGAAATTAAGAAATCCGTTTTTCGCCTTTAGAAAGATAATAAAATTATTATATTTAAGGGTGTGTGGAGTGACAAGAAAGGATAGGATACAAATGAGGAATAATTTTTTTTTATGGGATAGAGCAGCAAACGAACGATCGGATCACCTGATGGTAAGCGATAACCGCTACCCATAGACACCCAGAGGAGTCACAGATGTGTTGCCGGCTTTTTAAACGGGAATATGCTCTTTTTTTGAAGGTTTCGATATCGCATCGGTATATATTATAGGGGAATTGTGAAAGCAGCTCCTGTTGTTGATAAATTGAGAGTAAAGAGACTTTCCTGGTGTGGTCACGTATTAAAAAGAGAAAACAGAACAGAAGACTGAAAAAAAAAATGGGTCACACAATCCGTGAATGATGATATGTTGAAGAAGGGAGTGAGTGTCGAAATAGCGAGTGATAGAAGAGAGTGGAAGAGAAAGATTTGTTGCGCTGCCCTCAAATAAAATTGGGAAAATTAGCAGGAAAAAGAAGAAGCTTTCCTATTCATTACATTAATGAATAGAGTGCAGTGGTACTAGAGAAACAGAGGCAGACGATTCTTATAATGAATCTTCCTCTGGATATTCTAAAATAAAATCATTATCGTTAAAATCTATATAAGAGCTTTGAAACTTATTCAAAGGGCTTACGTGATAGAACCTTGAAAAATGTACTTTAAATAGTAATATCATTTTACTTTAATTATAAGATCCTAGATTTCAGTTGGTGATACAAACATCGATATTTTCATACTGACTAAATTTAACCAGCACTGCGCATTGTGGACCAGCCAATTACATAAAAGCGTTTCATTTGGCGCAGCGAGGTGTTATTGTGTGACGTGGTGTGACCCCGCGCGATACCATCGCACTCATGGTAGGTTTGGGTCACTTGGGTCCCGACAAACACTTAGCAAATACCATTTTAGCGAAATTAAATAAAAATGTGTACAGCTCAAAAAGTTTTTGGGCTGGTATCTTATAATTGGTACATGGAAACTAGACTACGAAAAGGACTCCAGTTATTTGCTTTGTAAACGTTTATTAATCTAATATATATAAATCTCATGTCACAATGTTTGTGCTCAATGAACTCCTAAACTACTTAACCGATTATAATAAAATTCGCACACCATGTGCAGTTCGATCCAACTTGAGAGATAGGATAGTTTAAATCTCAAATTGTCATCATCATCATCATCATCATCATCATCATCAATTTTAAAAATTCTTTCACCAATAGAAAGCCACATTATTGCGGAGTGTCATCATCATCATCATCATCATCATCATCATCATCATCATCATCAGCGGACGGCGCGCGATGGCTTCGGGTTTAATTCAGTTCGCTTTCGTGCTCGCTTCGGGGATTATTAATATTATGCCCAACGAAGTGGGCGCGGGTCAGCTAGTTTATTTATAAATATTGATTTTATTCCCTGAAAATGTAATTACAAGAAAAAGGTACCACCTGCTTAGAAATTAGGAGAACATTCTCAAAACAATGTAGTCATGATTTTTATTCATAAATCAACTCGTATTGAATGTAGATTAACTAAAAATTAAGCACATTTTTATAACACAATTCAAATAAGACAATTACGTTTTAAGTTTTCGCACATTAAATGAATCATTTTACAATATTGAAAATAAACGTACAAAGTAATTGGTCATTATTGTATTAAATTATGTATTATATTATATTGTATTAAATTATTATGTATATAATTGTATTATATATTAGTTTATAATAATATGTATCCTGCAGCATTTTATTCATACATTCATATTTAAGTATAGACCTATCAAAATCTCGATGCACCTACACCACATCTCCACACCACCCAAAGGTTGGCTGGTAGAGAATACCTTAGGTATTAAGCCCACCTATGTATTTTTTTTGCATAAAGTTTAATAAATAAATAAATAAAATTATTGCGTAATTTTTAGCAAAATTGGTACATTGGAGCACTCTACTGTTTGTCAGCGTTGTGTTGTGTAAAGAAGTTATTTGAGCGTTTGTTTCTTTTCTGTCTTCTTACCTCATGTTGAAAATAAGTCAACGGCCTACAGAACTATATAATGTACACACAGCAACGCTACAGACTTTACATGTTAACGTTGAGAAACTTAGTATATCGATCATAACAGCAGCGATTTTCGCAGGGCTAATGTAAAACTTGACATGTCCTTACAATATATCTTTTGTGCAACCAATGCGTGGTTTTACTGTCTGCTTCTTAATGAAAAAAAAAAAATAACTGTGTAAAAAAGGAAGGCCCCAAACGGAACCGCACAATCGGCTTCGGATGTCGATTGAGATACGCACTGCACGTACGTGTTTCATATTAATTAATGAACGCCATTTCTCTTGCAGCTTTATCTAGAAAGCCCACCATTTGTAAGTAACGAATTGTTTTAGTGCAAGTTGCACATTAAATTTCTGATTTTGCTTCGATCTTTTCGCTTACAAATTGCACTCAGGTGTTTATCTTTGAGGTTACGTGCGTGTTATCATTTGTAAATTTTATATACTAAGTATTTTGGTGCTTTAAATAGCATTGACGTAATTGAGAATATCGGCGACAACACCATCGTTTTTAAGTAAAAAAATATGAGTTTATACTTTTTTTACGTCAAGTAAAGTTAAAGACTATGTTTTTTTTTTAAATATATACATAATCTATTCATTGTAACTATACAAAGCGATAATACACTTTGATACAATTTTATTATAATATTAATTAAAAAATATTTATTTTTCACAATTTATTAGCATACATATATAACCTACCCTTACCTTACCCTTGGGTATGCATCTGGTACCCTTGGGTATGCAGATGATAGCACGGTCGTTGAAAGGTACTTGTCCAGTGGAAAGGCCAAGAGTAAAGAGATTCGGTCTTGTCGAAGGTCGATGATTGCCCGTTTGAACTTGGCCCTTGAGGCGGTCTCAAACTAGGGTGACGCTAATCTAGTTGAGTTTAACACCACTAAAACCCAGGCGTGTTTGTTTACCGCGAAGCGGAGTCCTTTCCTTCTGATCCGACACTCCGTAATGTGCCCGTTCCTATCAGTGATCATCTCGTGCTTCTTGGTATGGACATCTCGTCCAACTTAAACTTTGGCCAATACATTGAGTCCTTGGCAATGACTGCAGCTAAGAAACTTGGTATCCTCTCCAAGGTTAGGCGGTATTTCACACCAGGGCAGCTTCTAAACCTTTACCAAGCTTAAGTCCGATCGTGTATGGAATACTGCTGTCATCTTTGGGACGGCTCTGCCAAATACCAACTGGCTGCCTTGGACTCAATCGAGAAACGTACAAGGAGGCTTATTTGTGACTCACATCTAGTAGAGGCTAAACTGCTGAGCCTCGATCACCGACGCAAAGTAGCCTCTATGGTCATCTTTTATCGGATGCATTTCGGAGAGTGTACGATGGGATTGCACAATTTGATTCCAGCATCCCCATTCCACCTCAGGGGAAGTAGACGGGCGGCAGTTGGGTTTCCACTTCTACTTTTATAATGCGCACAGTAAAGGAGTGGAATTCCCTCCCGCCGGATATTTTTCCTGATAAATACAATCTGGGCCTTTTCAAGGCAAGAGTGAATAGGCACTATCTGGACAGGCATGGACCATCTTCGGCCTCATCGTCGCTTACCATCAGGTGAGATCGAGCCCTCTGTTTCTCACAGAGTAGGAAGAGATCGCAGTTTTTCATTTGCTGAGATTTAAACACACGTGCCTAGCTTCGTCGCCTTTATTAATACTTTCGTGCACTCTCGTCGGTTACGGATTCTCTTGATCTGACTGAAGTTTAATTTAATCAATATTAAGGTTTATAAATCTTAAAAAAATTACGTATATTTCGGCTGCTTAAAATCAAAACAACTTCCAACAAGAATGTTCAGGAAAGCAAAAAAACGGGTAGGCTACTTTGATTCGTTAGCCCAACGAAACCAGAACAGATTTGGTTGTTTGACGAAAAGTTGTGTTATATGGTTGACATTTTACTTTGAAATAATCGTAATCTTTTTGGAGTATAGTTACACTAAAATCACTCATACTTTATTTTTTTTCGTGAATTTACCCAAATATATAAAAACAGTATCAAAACTTAGCAAGTCTGCTTTACTAGGTTATTTGGATTATTAATTTATTAATTGTAATTAATTAATTTATTTGTTATTTTTACTTTGCGCCTAATTCAAAACATAGCGTTGGTATTTCAAATTCATAACTTAGTAACTTACTTGAGATGCTAGGGTTTTAAAGTTGTATTCTGACATACTAAGTTTAGAATTTGTACTTCTCGTAATCATGGCAAATTGCTTAGACTTGCTAAATTATATCTTAAAAATTACGTATGAAAATGGGTGTTTTAAGGTTCACATCATTACGGTACTATCTAGTAAATTGCCAAAAACCGGTTTTTTTTTTAAATTAGGTGTTACTAGGTTTTGAATTTGAGCAGCCGATTTATGTTCGAAGTTACGGAATTTCCTAAATTCATGATAGCAACAGTTATCTAGTTGTAAATTCGTTTAGAAGTGAATTAGCCACGAGACTCTTTTGTATTCAGAGGCTGTTTATTCCACAGTCTAAAATTAATATTTCTTTAATATCGAACGTTTAAAAAATAGTTTTAATTGTAAGTTTCACGCCACTGTCTAATCCACCAAAGATTACAAATAGCGTAATTATATAATACGGTCGATAACAACTTTCTTCTACTTGCCCCCAATAAATCAACTGGTTAAAAACCCAGTATATTTATCCGTTCGATAAACTTGGTATAATTTATAACAACTGCAATGTGACCATAATTTGGAAGCATCGGCAGGAATTCACAAGGAACTTTTAATGACGTGAGTAACAGTTTCGTTATTGTATCATTGTGATTTTGACGTGAAACGTCTTTAAAATCGAGCCGAAACATACGGGTACCAGGTTTAAAAAGTGGACCGTAACGAAAAGGTCTATATCATCGTACCTTAATAATTTAAAAACTATTAGTCTTAGAAACAAAAATGTGGTGTGAATATTTCACTTATATAGTCAGCTCGCTGTTGTGACATTGAGTTTTTTATTAAAATACTTAAAACACCGTCAATCTTGTTTTTATTTCAATCTTTTACTTTAAAAGCGATTCCTTAACATAGACGTTTCACGTTAAAACCAACGGCCGTGTGCCCCGGCACAGCCCCGTTCGATTTTTTTTAAGTTTATCTATACTCATATACTATTAGCTTAGGATGTAGGGTAAAAAATGTTGTCGGTACTATAGTCTCTACCGAATTGTGTGGTGTCTATACCAATAAGTTTTGTGACCAACAATTGCATACCTAAAGAGGGTTGAGGTCAGGCAGGTGGTTGGTCGTAAAACTATCGAATTACGTATGTGACTTAGAAATCACCGATGTGACTAATAATCACCGATTTTCAATAATTCTTATTTTTTAATATCACTTATGTGACTACCTTAGCCACGGATGTGATTTCATTACGAGTGCCATCATCACCCACTCGTAAACAAGTCATCATTGTGGAAATGTTATCTGTGTTTTGTTTAGAGAACATATTGACAAGAGTCTGAAGTTGATGTGTTGATTTTTCAGTCAGTCTTTTAATAGTTACTTAAATTGTTTTTTTATCTCTGTTATAAACTTTCTTCTACTTTTTTTTTTTGTAATTCAGATCTGATTATAGGAAATTGGTTAGTTAAGTAACTTTTACGGTTTACTGTAAGTATGTAGAATATATAGCAATAAACTATAAGTGTTTACTAGAAAATAGCTACTTAAATGTAGGTACAGAATAGAACCAAAAGTAAATACATTTACTTTAGTTTTCTTTTTTCTTCCGTTGGATTTAAAATTAAATATTTAAATAAACATGTTTGAAATCTTAAACTAATTAAGGAAATAAATAAGTTTAAAATCTTGTTTTTTTTTCTTTATCAAACCATCCTACTACTATTATAAAGGCGAAAGTTTGTAAGTATGGATGTTTGTTACTCTTTCACGTAAAAACTACTGAATGGATTTGAATGAAACTTTACCACAATATAGCTTATACATCAGAATAACACATAGGCTACAATTTTTTCTAATGTGAGGTCGTAAAAAAATCACATTTTTTGCGCTTACATTGCAAACGCTGACTGAATCCTACGTAGTTTATAGGAGCATACTGCAGTAGCTACCTATAGGCCTATGATTAGGGCTCTGCAGTGCTTAGTTACCGTATTTCTTACTTATTACTAGACTAGACGGGACGAACCTGAAGTCCACGCGAACGAAGTCGCGGGCAAAAGCTAGTACACCATAATGGTTAAGCCGGCAATCATCGGCAGCGGCTACATTCTGCGTGGAACCGAAGCCCTACATATGTGTGTACTTTATCTATGTTGGCAGCTCTGCGATCGACTTTCAAAAATTGGATGTTTAGGAATCCGTGACCTCAAACTCATCGCTGACTATTTAGTCAGCGGTGATTTCGAAGTCGCATACCTAATTCAAAAATAGGTCTCCTAGAGAGCTTAACATTATCAAAACAAGTATTAAAAATACAACATTTTAATAATAATAAGAAACAAAAGCAATTATCCTGGATAAACAAGAAGCATGCTCACTTTGTACAAGCGATGTTATTGTGTACCGTATCTGCGGGGCTATTTCTCAAAAGCACACCTCGCCTGTAGCGGCTAACAAATTAAATAGCCCTACGCTCGGCTCTGTTCTCCGATGTGATCAGCGTGCGTTAAGAATTCAAATCAGTTTGTGTATAATTGTTTTAAAAATATATTACACATGTTAGAAAATTTTTCTTGATATTTCTAGACCATTTAGTTGACGCCATTTTAGTTATATTATATACTAGCGACCCGCCCCGGCTTCGCACGGGTGCAGTGAAAAAATGGTTATGGTGGGTTATCCCTAAGAGATAGACATATACCATCGCGGACTTTTTTGTGGATTTTTGTAAGTTGTACAATACTGTAGTACATTATTTTGGTCTATCTCGTAGGGTTCAGCCAGCGTTTGCAATATAAGCGCAAAAAAACGTGCTTATTTACGACATCACATTAGAAACCTTTAAATTTATCAGTGTTTATCTACTATATTATGCATTTATTATACATACAAACCTTCCTTAAGAATCACTCTATCTATTAAAAAAAAACCGCGTCAAAATCCGTTGCGTAGTTTTAAAGATCTAAGCATACATACGGACATACAGCGAAAGCGACTTTGTTTTATTCTATGTATTGATTGATGATAGTAGTTATATTCATTTATGATTTTTATTATATTTATGTTAGTATTTGCAAACAGAGAATGAGGAAAATAAATAACAAAATTACTATATTAATTTAGTGAAATAAATACACTTGCTGTTTGATTAAACTAAGTGGTTTATTTGTGATTTTTTTTCTGCTTCTACGAGTATAATAGCTTTTCATTTAAATAAAAAAATCTTGTGTGTTATGTATTTACGTTCATAACCGTTTATTGTCCAAAAGATTAATAATTTATTATATTTGTCTAAATATGATGGATGTATTTTAATAGTATCTGCTTTTAAAATGTAAGTTTGTGGTGGCGGGTTCGATTCCCACTCGAAACACAAATGTTGTGTAACGTGCTGAAATTTGTTTCGGTTGCTGAAATGTGAAATTCTGTTTGTAACTGCACCCATGACACATGATAAAAATTCCAGTGTGTTTATTATTTTGAATCAACCAAAAATACTTCATGCTACAAATTTACGATCTATAATAATTATTATATATTATTATTATTAAAATATTAATTACATTGATTTCAATTATTTGGTCAAATATTTTAATTATTGCAGGCAGCATCAATACAATAAAATAACCACACTCGCAATGTATTGATAGCAAAAAGTTAATCCACAATATTATCTCGCAGATACAAGAGGCGTAATATAATTATTTTGAGGTCCAAATCAATTAGGCCCTCCTGGGAACCAAACAGAAATTTAATTAGCGAAACACAAGACAACAAATGTCAAGACCGTATTAAAAAAACGCGATAAAAGGACGCGGCCTGTACCTGCTCCGCGAGCACCTTGTGGCAAATTGAAAACGCAGAGCTTGCTCTCGAACGTAATAATAAATCCTCAAATAATAATAATTCATAAATAATAATCGTGGCCGAAACAAAATAAAAATATACACGTCGAAATAATAAAGGATTCGGCTGGGAGTCGAGACACACGGGATGTTTATTTGACACAGTATCTGACCATTACGAATCTTCCTTCACTTCAACAAATTTTTAAGTATATTTAATATTTTGTGAACTACATATATTTGCTGATATTATAAAGTTTAATGCTGGTTTGTTTATAGCGAAATATAGCGTAGAACTTTAAAAAATATTTTTTTATTTAGTGTCTGTAAAGTTCATATATTCTACAAAGAATCTACGCTTATATCTTACTATGTATTCGAAATGTGCCAGGAATATTGAACTATTATCATATTAGGATAAAATTCTATATTGATGTTAATGCTTTTTCATATTATTAATAATAATATACGTATTATACATATAGTTTAAGAGATGTATTTAATTCATGGCATAAAAATAGTATTTTGTTCGATTACGTAATTAGAGTATGTGAGATAAAATTAACAGTAAAAAAAGTTTGTCTAAAGATTATATTAAATAAGACCATAGTTATGCTATGTATCTAAAATACGATATTTTATTGTATAAAAAAAAACAAATACTATACGTGTAAACGTGTATATAACCGGCTAGTGATTGTTCTTTGTGTACTTAGAACCCCTACTTAAGTCGCAAGTACGGAACAAAAATACAACGTCCTGAGGCGACATTTTACATACAATGTTGTGTGCAATTTTCACAGGTCTTCATAGCATTTACAAAGAATGCAGGATAAGTGTTTCCTGTTCAGTGGCAATTTACGACTGTAGTAAGTTTAACTCCAAGTTTAACGAAATCGCAGCCTTTATAATAACGACGATTTCAAAAAGCAAAAATTAAGTCGACGAAGTAAGTATTATCAAATTTGAGCTAACAAAACCCTAATTAATCTTGTTATTGATTACGGCTTACTAAAAAATGGCTTTCATATTGGCGGGGTTCCCTTCCACCGCGCGCGATGTGTTACAGTCTTTACTGGGCGTAATAAATTCTTTGATCCTTTAGCTATCCAGTGGTGTAATTGGAATTTGGATGGGGATGATAGATATGTAGCTACAACACTAAACTGTATCCCCCGATTTTGTTATCATTCGATTTTTTAATTTGCGTCCCTATGGAATCAATTTTAAAGACGTATTCACGTCAAAACGTGTATATTAACTAACTTCTGCACGCTCAGTTCGTCCACTTTTCACAAATTTATATACTAAGCCACATCGCAAAATCAGCCCGTGTGCATCGCGCCATCGAACATAAAATTGTTTTTTGGTGCAACAGCTATAATTAGGCGATATGTTACGTTTTTGTTTGGCCCACATTTCCCGATCCTCTAATTTTTGTGTTTTTTGCCGCCCCTTTTGTAGTCGTTAATATGATTACACCGTTGGGATGATGGCTTCATACGTGTTTTAGCTTATAACTTAATTTGCCCGAGTTACTTATTTGTTTTTTTATTGTTGGCCGACTTCCTGGGAGCGTCTCGCGTTTTTTGCGGTCGGTCGTTAGGTGAAGGTGATTGAATGTGATGGCGGTGTGATGACGTATGCTCGCATGCTGTCACGTAGTTGGTGCGAGCGTTTTGGTAATTGTTTTCGGACGATCCGTGTGCTT
Source organism: Scirpophaga incertulas (assembly GCA_036419045.1). NCBI lineage: Eukaryota > Metazoa > Arthropoda > Insecta > Lepidoptera > Crambidae > Scirpophaga > Scirpophaga incertulas. The sequence goes on along the minus strand of CM071632.1, from coordinate 27,559,909 downwards.
GCTTTTGAGATGATTGGCCTCGTGTCACGTTGCGGCCTGGTTGAGGTGATTGAATCTTTGTACTGGCTTTTGTTTGGAAAACAATGTTGTGTTACCTTTTTTTTTACCTTTGATACCACCGTAACTAAGTGCCGCGGTGATTATGTCGGACGCCAGACCGATCGAGGCAGCTCGACCGATGTGTCTAAGCTACGCTGTCGCTGAGATTCGGTCGCCCTCACGATTTGCCTATATGGTTCTTATCTTAGAACTTAGGTACAGGCTGAGTTTAGTAATCACGAAAGCGCACCCCGCCACATGCGCCTCGATATGGGCCCAGAGAACACCGGGGGGTTTTAGGGGGTAGACCGGTCCTCTCAGACGGGGGGGCCGCACACACGGCCGCGCCTTGCCAGCGCGGTGTCACGGTGCATAAGGAGCATTTCCCCTCGCAAAAAGAGGCTGAGTTTAGTCGGTAGGTCACGTCGTCACATCGCTCTGGCAGCGTGGAGTCCGACATAAACTCCGTGACACTTGCCGTTGTGGGGGTATCCTGGGCACGCTTCGTGCTCCTTGTGAGGATTCTCAGCCTTCCTCTCCTGAAAAAAAAACAATAAAATAGTGAGAGCGACCGCTTCTCAGGGGAGGGCGAGGATCAGAACTTACCGCTGTTAACAAAAGTAACTTGGTAAAGCTTATTTTGGCTTAACAAAGTGAAAAAATTCTGTCAAATAATAATGCAAAGTCCCAATAGCAAAAAACAATTGCGCAACATACTATTTAAGAAAGATGACAGATAATAATAAACATGTACAACTTATCTCTGTAAGATACTAAGATATATTGTATCGGAACAGATATATTATGGTAGAATAGATTGCTAACTCCATATAAAGGCTTTGAGTTCTTGTAAACCTTATTGTAGTTGCTTTTACCCTTTAGTTCGACTTATTATATCTAGGTGGTGTTAGTGTGTGCCCCGCGTGGGCCTCCAAGCGCCGAGTCTTGGTCGCAGAGATCGGGCGAGATCTGTCTCCGCCAGCATTGATTGCGGCAATGCTGGCGGACGAGGGAGGTTGGAAGGCTGTGGCCTCCTTCTGTGAAGCAGTGATGCTCCAGAAGGAGGCCGCCGAGCGGGGTCGGGAGATGGCCGATCCCGCTCGAAGAAGGCGGCGCCGGGCTCGGTAGCACAGCTGCGGCGCCGCCGCGGGTCGCCGGCGGGCGCGAAGAAGTCGCGACCGCTACGGCGACCCGGGATGGACCACGCCCTTCCGTGGCCGGGGGGCGTCGTCGGTGGAGGAAACCGGGGGAGGTAGTGTAGCCTCCCCCGAGGAGGGCTCCCCTCTAGAAAGGGGAGCGGAGGCTGGGGGTTCCCGGAAGTGGCTTGATGTTCCCGGGGGCTCCCTACATGCCTGAGGAAGGCCATCCCTGAGGTTTTTAGTGGGTAGGCCTCCCCCTTCTGGGGAGGAGAGCCCCACATAACCGCCGGCTCGCCACAGCAGGGGTATGCAATTTAATGCCTCAGGGGAACAAAAAAAAAAAAAAGGTGGTGTTAGTGTATTAACAAATCTAGGCTAGGAATTTGTAAAGCGCCATCTGTCGGGCGTGTTCAATGTACTCGTATAATGTAATAGTACAATGATTAAAACGTCCTATGTCTACTCACAAAATAACCGCCATCTATCATTCGCTTGCATAAGTACATACTTTTACGTTGACTCAAAGTAGATATTTACCACAGAAAAATAACATTAAAGTAATGGTTACCCAATGAATGCAAAATATGATAAAAAATCAAAACTTTGAAATTTATTTTTCAAATATCTACGTTTTCGTATTCATTTCTGCACGTCTGCTATGCATTGAATTCGCAATATCAAAATTGTTAATAAGGTGACTTTTTGTCAAAATTGGATATATTTTATTGATAAATCTCAAAAAAATATTACTTTTAACCTATTGGGTTAAGTATTTCAAGCCATCTAGTTTTTATTTCTGTAACTGAAATTCATAGAGTTGGTCCTTTCTTTATTTATCTATGGTATGAGTACAGAAGTGTGTGCGTCGATATCCGCAGGCGTATGGAATGTATGGAGGCGGCACGGCTTTAGGTGTGTGCCATAGGTGGATTAACACCTCAAGTTTTGGTGTAGTCCCGGTAATTTCCCGGGCGGGGCCGCCTGACAAGCAAATTGTGCGATCGTCGGGCGACGTGCAAATTGCCGCGCTGCACCGCGCGACACGCAACCCGACCTCTTGCTTGCTCTGTCCGATACGACCGTGGTCCGGAGTTGTCGGGGGCGTATAACCGTTCTTAATAACTTTTCCATCTACTGTTTTGTTAGTTTACTGGATATCCCAACTAATATTATAAATGCGAAAGTGTGTTTGTTTGTTTGTTTGTTTATTTGTTTGTTTGTTTGTTACCTCTTCATGCTTAAACTACTGGACCGATTTCAAAAATTCTTTCACCTTTGGAAAGCTACATTCTCCCCGAGTAACATAGGCTACTTTTTATCCCGGAAAAATCGACAGATCCCACGGGATGCGCAATAAAGGCTTCGCTCAAAAACTACTGCACAGATTTTTATGCGGTTTTCATCAATAGATAGAGTGATTCTTGAGGAGTTTTGCGGCATTTTTTATCTCGGAAAAACGGATAGTCCCACGGGAAGCGCGATAAAATCTTCGCACCATAAACCGACTTCCGCGTATATGTAGCCGTGGGCAAAAGCTATGACCCTTAACCCTCTATACACCCAATCCCGAAATCCACGCGGGCGAAGCCGCGGGCAGAAAGCTAGTATTGTATAATTATTTCTTACAAGCGAACTTAAGAGCGGAATTGCGCTACTAAGTCAAAAGAGAACTTTGCTTCTTTTTGCGTATTCTACCACTTGTACTAGGGTTGTGTTCGGAAGAATTATTTGACATGATGCCTTATCATCGTACTTCTCACCATCGGCAGAGTGTTCAGTTTCAGAAAAAGATAGGACGTTTATTTATTTATTTAATCTTTTTCGCACAACAAGAAACAGATGTACAAAAGGCGGACTTAATGCCTGAGGCATTCTCTACCAGTCAACCTGTAAAATGTGAGAACCATTGTAGACGGTGTACGATTACAGAGAAGAAATAATATTAAAAGACATTATTTATTAACGTGACAAATAAACAATTATACCTATGCAAATAAAGTTAGAATACACGCATATATAAATACACATACATATACAATATATACACATATATAAACACACGCATACATACATTATATACATATACATATTGTTGTCATACCAATTTTAGACTGACTCCAGAAAATGTCTTCGCACATGTTTTTTGAATGATGCCTTAGTACTGGCCACTCTCAAACTAGGAGGCAGCTCATTCCACAAGCGAGTGGCGGACAGAGTGAATGAGTCTGACACAAACCCGGATCGATGAGGTGGGATTTTCAAAGTCATAGAGGCAGCGGAACGTAGGCTGAGCCCATGGTTGTTACCGAGCGTCTGAAACCTTCTTTTTAAATAATTAAACGTTCCGATTGTGGAATGGGCTCCTTGCCGCGGTTTTACCTGCGGAGTAGAAAGAGTATGGGATTCGTCAAGAAGGAAGTAAATAGGTTCTAAAAAGATCGGCAAATCATATGCCTGCCTTGCCTTTGGTGTTATAGGCGTAGGTTAAGGTAACTGCTTATCGTCAGGCAGACAGCATAATTCATTATCAAGTACCAATTATGATCAATACAGCAGTAAAAGATGCATTTTACTCGTCGCAAACAGTGTGACAGTGTTTATGAGGTAAACAATTATAGAGCACCAGGATGATGTTCGCAGAGTCGAATTCGTCGCTGTGACAAGTTTATACAAACATATGACCAAAACGAGTAAGACTTTAAGATATTAATGATCTTATATTTGCATATATAGCCTAATCTGCGAACTTTCCTTCTCTATGTATGAAGAATTAAAGAGAATTGAATTGAGAAGATGTCAATGTTAATAAAGTGTTGGATATTAATGTACGAGCTACATTCTTCGAACTTATTCATCAAAAACACGTTCTATACGACAACATTATACTTCAAAGAATTGGTGTAATTTCTGAAAAATGTTATGATTTTTCATATATTATCGCTTCACTTGTTTGACACAGCTGTACTATTCGCAGAGTTCCACTGAATACTTGTTCACCTTTGTGCATTGCTCGTCGTTAGGTATTTATTTATGGTAATCTCATGACTTCGACATCGGTCGTATGTTATAAATGTTCATATTCGCCCTCAGCGCCAACAATGTTAGCAGAGGCTAGAAAATGTCTCTTCGACGTTCGTAATTATTAAAGTTGCATGATATATTTTTTGTTTGGGATCTGCGAAAGTGGAAATCGGATTGTTATTCGTTTTTATCGGTTGAGTTAAGCTCTTTAACGCAATATTAAATAATTATGTTGCCTGTTACGTACCTAACAGTAACTTTAGTGTAACGGGGCAGAAAATTTTATTATTTATAATGTTTATTTATATAGGAATTGTAAGTGGAAATCTTGTGCGGACGTTCATAAAACACGTGCATAAAGCTTTAATGGATATAACTCGCTGTGTATTTATTCATTGAGGTTATGTGGCACAAAGACTTAATACTAATAAGGGTAAAATCTTACATGGGATAGTTTAATGCCTGGAACTGCAGGAGCAACTTTTGTGTCTACATGTACCGGACCGCTATATTTGTCACCGTAGCTACCATCAACGCTTCACCCTTTAGTCGCATTGTCGCGTTTCATAAACCACTTGTCTATCAGATTTACGACGGACTCAATGTATTCCTGAATGTGACTTATTCGCAGTTAGTTGGGAAACAATTCAATCATTTTTTTTTTGTGTTTTGTTTTTCTTTTTTAGTTACACTTTTTTTAATGTTAACTGTGCTAATTACATATGTATTTGGGCATTCCCTGTGTAGCTAATAAATAATATCAATAAAATAAATGTTTAATTCAAGACGGATGGTAATTAAATATTTTATTCTCTGTTTTAACTCATAGGTATTTAAAAACGTTGGTCCATGCTATTATGCCCACGAGATCCGATGCGTAGGAGCATGGCGATTACATAGATTGCTCGCCGAATCTAAATCAATTTTATTGGTCGTCGTAACGCCACGCACTTGTTAAGTAATTATTTGACGTCCAAGATACTAGACCTTTGCGTTCTTCGCAACATACCTTTGGCAGAACAAACTCTCATACAACCTAAGTCGTTTTCTCCCGTTGAATTTGAAATGATAGCTCAACATAACCTGGCCTCGTCGGGCTTCGGTTTGTATGATAATTTTTAAATCGACTTCGGCGATGAAAAATTGATTTCGACTGATACGCTTTTGATTATACGGTCGGCAGTTGTTCTATACAATTATTTAGGTACAGGCCGCCGTTCGGATTGTTTGGAATCGTCCAGTGATTGGTTTACGAGCCATTTATGTGGTTAATGTCGAGCCGAGTTAATGAAGACATTTTCTAGCGCCTCTTTTATTATCATAATCACGCCAGTATCGGCAAATATATCAGTTGCTACGATATTATTTCATTATATGTTTAATCGCGTTAAAAATATATAAATTGCTTCTTTTTATGTAAAATATTGACAAACAATCAGCTTGTCTACTTGATCGCGCAGAGATGGAGGCCAAAGTGGACGACTTTCGAGGAGAAGCCAAAAGGACAGGGCTTAAAGTCAACATCGGGAAGACGAAGGAAATGGGGTACGGGGTAATGAGTTCATTCCCGTTGGTCATTGGCACAGAGGGAGTGGAACGTGTCCACAAACTCACCTACCTCGGTAGCTGCGTGTTGGAGACTGGTGGAACAGAAGAGGACATCACCAAGGCACGAGCAACTTTTACTTAGGGCCGTATCGAAATTAACTCGGAGAGTTAAACTCAAGATATTCCGTCATTCAAGATTCAGATATTCCCGAATTCAAAGATATTCACATAAGACGTGGAAGGTCATAAAAGACATCTCACACAGGCTGAGGTCCTGGTTATTTACTGATCAGAAAAAATTGCCAACGAGCAGCTTTGGGAACGTTATGATGAAGTCCGGACCGACCGGCCCGGAAAAGATCAAAACTATTACAAGCTTCTATATCTAATACATACACAAATACATAACATACATACTGATTTCTCTCCAGGTAGGCAGCGGCTCAGCTGTGCCCCTGCACTGCAGATGTCCATGAGCGATGGTTACCACTTACCATCAGGTGGGCCATTTGCTCATCTGCCACCGTATGGAATAATAAAAAAAAAACTTAAGGCGTTTAAACAAGTGATTTCAGAGAGTGGTCACGAACCGCTCTTAAATATACATTTACTTAATATTTTTTTAACTATAACTTATTATTTGTCTCACTTTGTCTACACTTTGGGAGGAGAGCCTTACATAACCGCCAACTCTCCGCAGCCGGGGTATGCATTTCAATGCATTTTCCTCAGCGGAACAAAAATAAAGGTCTCGGAGTATATTAGTCTTTAAGTCTTTTGAGCGGGTAATTCTTAAGCAAAAAGAGATTTTATTCAATTGCTACGAACAAAAATATATGACAAAAAATAACTTAATCTACCGTAAAAACTGGTGTAGAAATTTATTTCCTTGTGCGTATATACTATATACATACAAGGTTGGCCGTAACAAGCCATTATGCTATTTCAAATTGTATTAAAATTATTTTGTCTTAAATCCCTAGGTATCTCCTCATCTATGCTCACGGAAATTGAGAAAGCTTTCCCGAGAAGAACTGACAATAAACTTTGAAGGTCTATTTTATCTCCTCTTTTCGCCATTTAATCGCCACTTACAATACATAATTTAATGTAATACACATAATACTCGTATGATACAATCATATATATTAAATAAATAACTATTTCTTACACTTATACCGATTAGCTAAAAGCTCTGTAAGGCTTGTGTTATAGGATCTAGGGCAACGGATACACATTTTTTTTCTTTTAAAAAAACGTAGCCCCACTAAGATTTATATCCTGTGTCTAAATAGAAATCTCACATGCACAAACACCCAGACCGGAACAAATTTTTGTAGGTTATACAAATTATCTGTCCCGTGCGGGATTGAACCCGCGACCCGTTGCGTAGAAGCCGATTACTCGACCACTGCGCTAAACGTGTCGTCAACTTTAATATATTATATGATTATTTTATTGATAGAAATATAAATTAACAACTACATTCATTCATCACACAAACATCTGCCGCTACCGTGACTCGAACCCGGGACCTAAAAGATGGCGAGTCCTTGAAACCGGTGTACTAACCACTCGACTATTGAGGTCGTCGTTACATGTCATCTCCCGACCCCGCTCGGCGGCCTCCTTCTGGAGCATCACTGCTTCACAGAAGGAGGCCACAGCCCTCCAACCTCCCTCGTCCGCCAGCATTGCCGCAATCAATGCCGGAGACAGATCTCGCCCGATCTCTGCGACCAAGACTCGGCGCCCGGAGGCCCACGCGGGGCACTCCGCCAGCGTGTGCTGGGCCGAGTCGAGGTCGGATGCGCAGTGGTGGCAATGTGTCGATCCCTCCCGTCCTATTCGACACAGATACTCACCAAAGCAGCCGTGCCCGGTGAGTGTCTGAGTCAATCGGTAGGTGACCAGGTCCAAGAGGCCTACATACTTAAACATGTTGAATTAGAAGTGGATGGTTAACACTAGAGCGCACGCGTGGGTGACAATAGTCACCCAGCGCAATAAACATGAATGTATTTTGAAAACGCATCGTGACAAACTCATGCGCGCTCGTGTATTCTTTAAGCACAAAACCCCGCCTCTGCCAGTGCCGCGCCGACTCTTGCAGCGTAAAGACGTCTGAGATAAGACCTGTCAAAGTTGAGAGGGTGACAATAGTCACCCGTGCGTGTGTTCTTGCAACATTTTTTTTTAATGGTGATTTACTTTTAAAGAGGTAAATAAGCTTTTATTTTGTGTAATATTTGATAATAGATATAAATTAATGGCTATAATACTGTTATTTTTCGCTTTTGCTTATACTTTTACTTGAAAAGTATGTATAATGTTTGTTTTTTCCTTTTAGATGGCGGCGCAGAGGTCAGAACAACAAATTCAACGATGGTTGGAAGAAGTTGATGAAAGTGACACATTTTCGGCTAGGCAGCTTTTAGGTATTGAGGACTATTCCTCTGAACAATCTATGCCCGTCAGGGTAGGAAGGGGTCGGTGTTTTTTTTGTAGCAGAGCCAGAGACCGTACTACCCGTAAAGTTTGCAAAAAGTGTAAAAGGCGCATTTGCCCTGACCATGAAACCAGTTTCTGCCTGATTGTGCTCAATCTGATTAATTTAGTACGTTTTTTTTTAAAATATATTTCTAAAATAAAACAATGTTAAAATTACTAACTTTAACTTTTCTATTTTAGAATAAGAGTGATTTGATCTCAAAGTTATTTTTTTTTTGTTAATTATTCAAGAAGATTAGTTTTTAATTTTTATTATAGTAAAAAGTACATATTTTGTTTTGCAAAACCTTGTTATATGATAAAAATAAAGACATTGATTCATAATTTGAAGTTGTTTTATTAAAATTGTAAAAATTAAGTAAAACAGTTAAGTGCATAAATGGGTGACACCAGTCAACCATGCGTGCACTCACGTACCATTCTGAGGCGCGTGTACTCTAGTGTTAAAGAAACTGTGGGTATCTCCTCTGCTTAGCCTTAGGGGTTGTCCATTAATCACGTGAGGCTTGAAAGGGGGGGGAGGGGTTTGATAAAAATCACGAAAATAACACAAGGGGGAGGGGGGGATGTAGTAAGATATCACGTGTATTTATTTTTTCGTCAAACGCGCGATTTTAAATAGTGATGAGCAGCGCGGCGTATTATAGTGTTATATCTTGATTTGCCACGATGACGATGACGGTAAAACATATACAATATATATACCGACCTTAATTTATGCCTATACTTATGTGCTATTTATTTAAATAAATATTTTTTGATTCGCTATGACGGGACTTCCAGTGTTACCGGCTCCCCGGCTTTTATCATGGTCCTTAATTTCAGAATAAAAAAATATATAAATATACGTGATGTTGGGGGGGGGGGGGGGGTTTAGTCTTAAACCTCACTACATATCACCAAGGGGGAGGGGGGGCTTAAAAATTGCTAAAAAAAGATCACGTGATTAATGGACGGCCCCTTAAGACAAAAATCGTGACAACATTAAAGTTATTAATAACAAACTAATCCTGCATTTTGCTAATGTATCGGTGAAGTATCGATTCCAACGCATTTATCTTGACACTAACCTGCGATCCGAGCAGTCGTGAGCGGTCGCAATAAATCCTTTCAAGTATGGCGCGTGAGCAATCAGATCGAGGTGCCAGTGGTGGTTAATGGTGGCGATCAGCTCGCTTTGTTTGTGTCTGACTAAACCCATCGCTTTTTGGTATCTCATCCGAGGAAATACGAGTCGCACGTTCTTAGATGATGTGTTAGTGATGAATATTGATGTTTTCTTTGTAATGATTAACAAGCAATAGTTTGAAATTATTCATACATACATACATATATGTCACGCCTTGCTCCCAATGGGGTAGGCAGAGACCACCTCTCTTCACTTGCTACGATCCTGGCACACTTCTCTTGCTTCCTCCACTTTCATGAGCGTCTTCATGCATGCTCGTCGGTTGCGTGTACTCTTGACCCGGCCTTTCTTTAGGACATCTTCGATTTGATTAAATTATTCAGAAATTTTTATTCAACATAGATATTTTACACTTACGCAAATAGAAGCTAGCGTCAATAGAAGCGAGAGAATACTGTTTTCGAGAATCACAAGCAAGAAACTTGACAGGCTTAATATTATATACCAAAATCTATCAAAAAATCAAATAATAATTCATTCACATAATTTACATATTTATTTCTATGAGCTTGAATTTTAAGTCGCATGTTGATCAGCCGTTGTCTCGGAGAAAATGAATATAGCGTCGTTTCGCGGAGCATTACCGTATCAAGTGCAGGCGACGTAATCACTTCATTACAACGCCTTTAGTGTGTGGTGACCAAAGTTTATGTATTAACTGTATTAAGTATTAAAAGTATTAAATGGAATTTAACATTTTAAAAAAATATTACAACTATGTAAAAAAAACGAACTGTCCAGCCGATGGTGGGTAACTGTAGTTACCTATGTTATATGTTGCTCTGTGAGATTGGCAATACATCTGCAACGCTTACACGAAGAATACACACGGGTACATTACCAACTTGTAACTTAAGCTGCAAATTTACAGTTCCTAAAATTTTAACTCCCATAATTCCCATTAAATTCTACTATATACTGATTTGCGGCAGAAGTAAATAAGGCGAAGGTAGCCAAGCAGATTATTAACAGAGGGAAAATGTCCAAGAACGTGATACAGTTTTACTCTGTCATTAGACTAGATAAGTAAATTATGTTGTAATAGTTGTTCGAAACATTTCTTGTATGGCGTGTTAAGAATATGTAATAATGAAATAGAAATATCATTTTTATGCAGAGCTAATTTTGTAGAATGTAAAAACAAACTGACACTACACACACCAAAGTTTTCATCATGATGCATGGTAAAAACTTTCAGCAGTCTCCTATTATTGTAATTATTTGTATCCACTACCATCGTATAAGTCTTTTTGTTTTCTTAATTTTATTTTTAATTTTAATGTTTCCTTATTTATTTCCTTAAACTAAAGTGTATTAAGTGTTCTGATTTACACGTGACGAGACCCAAATAACCTTAGCTGCTAGCGGTACACTTTGCTGTCTAACAGACGAGGCTCTGGCGCTCCACTTCACACTGGGCCAATTTAGTGGAAGATAATCATGAACTCCCCTTTTGTAATCCTTGATTTCACGTTGGTATCTCACGGCTGAACGTCTAACGCAAGTGAAAGGGAATTGAAATAGAATTTTATAAAAGGGTATTATGTGTCGGTGCTTCCAACAGGAATCTAGTGTAATTTTTATTTTTGTACAGTAACAAGTCAGTGTAAAAAGTGTGCCGTGTACGTGTCATTCATTAAATACTTTAAGCTGCGATGCGGTGCAAAGTGGAAAGTGGCGACTGGCAACCAAACTGAATAATCTTTTATTCAGTTTGGTTGCAGTCGCCACTTCCCATTTTTTTATCATTGCAATGCTCCATAATTTGTCAAAATCTGTAATTAAGTATGCATTTCATTACAGATTTTGACAAATAATTTCCGTTTTGTTAAATACCATAATGGTTACCATAGTACTCGTATTTCGAAATTGCTTCTTGTTATAAATAACCCGATTGTAGAGCGATAGCTCAGGTTCACACTAAACATTTGCTATAATAAAATTTACATCTAAACTGTTGTTCCACTACATACTTTTGAAATTATGAAATGTTTAATTTATATGCAATATGCGCTGGGCCCCAGGAAAAGAATCTAATATTAAATAAAGAGATAAAAGTTTAAAAATTCGAAGTAGATGCAGTTCTATATATATATATATATATATATATATATATATATATAATATATATATATATATATATATATATATATATATATATATATATATATATGTATAAAATTCACATATAATATGAAGTTGCAAACGGAAAGCTATCTAAAATTAAAGCATAAGCGTTTAAAAACAATATGTCGACATTTCAGCATGTTTCTGATATGGCATAAAATTAATTTCAAATATCGAACTCTTCTGGTTACAAACCATCGCGGTGATAAAGTTAGTAAGATTAGTCGACATTGTAATTTCGTCTGACACTATAGTATCAGATATAAAAAAAGCCATCCATTAAGATTTTCCATTAACCACGGTTATGTACGAGTACGTAACTGAAGAATCAAATTCTCAAGTAGCATCGCAATGTTAAAAAGGTTGCATACTTTTATCTACATAAAGAGAAATTGATAAAATCGTCTTCATGAAATCTCAACGAGAGAGTGGATACTTAATCCACTGTTTCCTTGTATTATTATTTGAAATATATAAATTTCATGAACTGTATATAAGACATGCAAAAGTGAATAATAAATAAATAATAATAATAAACATCTTTACTAGGCACAGGAGGAAATATTAGGAGACATGTTAATCCCAACTAATATTATAAATGCGAAAGTGTGTTTGTTTGTTTGTTTGTTTATTTGTTTGTTTGTTTGTTACCTCTTCACGCTTAAACTACTGGACCGATTTCAAAAATTCTTTCATCTTTGGAAAGCTACATTCTCCCCGAGTAACATAGGCTACTTTTTATCTCGGAAAAATCGACAGATCCCACGGGATGCGCAATAAAGGCTTCGCTTAAAAACTACTGCACAGATTTTTATGCGGTTTTCATCAATAGATAGAGTGATTCTTGAGGAGTTTTGCGGCATTTTTTATCTCGGAAAAACGGATAGTCCCACGGGAAGCGCGATAAAATCTTCGCACCATAAACCGACTTCCGCGTATATGTAGCCGTGGGCAAAAGCTATGACCCTTAACCCTCTATACACCCAATCCCGAAATCCACGCGGGCGAAGCCGCGGGCAGAAAGCTAGTATAAAATAATTGCGTTAAGCGTGCCGAGCCGAAAGAGTCGCCACCTCAGTGTGTGCACGATATCAGACACCCTGGTTTTCAGCTGGCACCCATAGTGGCTCACAGTTACTCAAATTCATTCAAGTTCATTTACATTTAATTAAAAGAACATTAAAATAAAATTAACTTATAAATAAAAAATCAGACCCAATTCGCCGTCAAGCACCAACGTGGCCAGAAGGTTGGCGGCATTACCACACTTGTGCCAGATAAGGTCCAGCCCTCCGATCACGTATGATCATTTTGTATGAAGGTATATTTATATCAAATAAATTGGGTAAATTTTTATTGCTTTTGTCATCATGTTATGTCATGTCATGAGTTCTTAACACTGTAACTCACATAAAAGATGTCTACGCCACGAGCGGTCGAGAAATATACATAAATAAATATACTCAAATTTTCATTGCGACTAATGCTTTGTTTGGCCCGCGTGCTCCCCAAATCAGATAAGGCCGAGTTCACATAGACGTAGAAAGTTGAAAGGGCCGATCCTGCAATTATAAAGGAATTAGCCCAAAAATTGCGCCTTGAATGGCCACAAATTGATATAATAAAATGTAGTATGGTTAGCGTTAGGCGCGGAGCAACTTAGGGTTGTCGCTATGAATTTATTTCGAACGAATATTTTATCCGGTACTATTTATTATTAAATGTAATTACATTAATTCAATAATATAATATATTATTGCAGAAATATGAAAAGGATAACTTTATTAGGCTGTCTGTTATATAACGAGTACTAACAGACTATGTTTTTTTTTGTTATGTCATAATAATTAATAATGTACTTTGACTTAAACGATCTCTACTCATGAATATCCTTAAATGACCTTATCCTGATTTATCATCAGATGAACTGAAAGTTTAGAGTTTTCTTGCCATGTGAAAATAAATTGAGTTAAAATTAACTAATAAATTATAACAATGTGACGATCGATCTATGGGAGCTGAGAATTATCCATTGCTGGATCTATATCCAGCCTATGCCATATCCAACAGTGATTATTCGACTGATGATAATTATATCAAGATAAGTTATTGCTTGAGAAAATTACATTCTTGCTTTCTAATAATTCAGTATTAATAGAAATTGAAACACAAAAGAGAAAAAGGAGAGAAAACCTAAATAAATAGAGAGCTGTCTAAACAAGTAGTAGTACAAGTCTGGCGATAAGAGTGACCCTACTAATTTTAGACCCATTTCTATATTACCAGCCTTGAGCAAAATCTTTGAAAAGATTATTTATAATCAGTTATCATCTTATTTTACCCTTAACAAGTTATTTCATTGCAACCAATATGGTTTTACCAAGGGTAAATCCACTACAGACGCTGGAATTTCACTTTTAAAACACATTTTTGATGCTTGGGAGGGCAGACAAGACGCAATAGGTATTTTCTGTGACCTTTCTAAAGCATTTGATTGCGTAAGTCACGACACATTAATGAGGAAATTAGGGCATTATGGTGTCTCTATCAAATCACTCGGCCTTATTAAGTCATACTTGTCGGATCGAATACAAAAAGTTGTTATTAATAAAACTGAATCTGCTGGAACTTCACTAGTTATGGGCGTGCCTCAGGGATCAATATTAGGTCCTTTACTATTTTTAATATATATTAACGACCTTCCTTACTATACAAGCACTTTATGTGAAACAGTGCTATTTGCCGATGATACTTCTCTTGTTTTTAAAGTTGACAGAGGCAGCAATTGTTCGGACGAGGTAAATAGTGCTCTATCAAAAGTTCTACAATGGTTTACATTAAATAATCTTTCATTAAATTCGAGAAAAACCAAATTTGTTAAGTTTTCTATACCAAATGTAAGGCAGGTTAACACACCCTTAAATATTAATGGTGAAGTGTTATCTCTTGTTGAGAGTACTAAGTTTTTAGGCATATACTTAGATTCCAGATTACAATGGTATACCCATATTGATGCTCTGACAAGCAGACTTAGCTCAGCTGCGTATGCTGTTAAAAAAATAAGGCTTCTAGCTGATGTTGAAACAGCAAGGTTAGTTTACTTTAGTTATTTTCATAGTGTAATGTCTTATGGCATTTTGTTATGGGGATCAGCTGCCACCATTGAAAGTATTTTTATACTACAGAAAAGAGCAATTAGAGCTATATATAATTTAAGACCAAGGGATTCCCTTAGGGATAAGTTTAAAGAAATTAACATTTTAACATTGGCGGGGCAGTACATCTATGAAAATATAATCTATGTACACAAATATTACAATAATTTCATTAAGAATAGCGATGTTCATAAATTAAATACAAGAAATAAAAATAAGCTTGCTGTTCCAAATTTTAGATTACGTAAAACACAAAACTCATTCTTGGGGAAATGTATAACTTTTTATAACAAGTTACCACACAGTATTGTTAATCTACCTTTTAATAAACTTAAAACTCGAGTAAAAAAAACTTTGATGAGCAAAGGATATTATCGAGTCCAGGATTACTTGGATGATCGAAGTGTCTGGGACTAAAAAACCCTCGCTCGTTGAAATAAACAAATTGTTAATAAATTCTTAGGTAACTGTGTAACATAATAACATGTATATTTAACTGTACCTATTATAATAACCTTTTGTTACTTGTATAATACATTATTGCTAGTTTTTAAATGATTGTATGCGCGTGTCCTGCGGTTGATTTTTTTTTTAGTTGTGCTAATTTACACGGGTACCTGTTTTTGGTAATTTGTATCCTTCTGTGGCTTAAGGGTAGTCATACTCTCATTAAAATCTCTTCGGCAGTGTCGTGTGAGGCGGGTCGTTACGTTCCCTAAAACATGGTTGAGCGAAGCGATGGCTGGTTCATGCGTCATGCTCGTGAACGGGTGCTGCCAGCGGAGATGAGTCTGCTCTTTGCTATACTGGGTACTACTCGTATTTATTATAATTTTAATTTACCATTAATATATTCTTTTAAAACTGTATGACACGGCATTCCTAATATAGGCATGTTTACTAAATATTTTTTTTTATTAATTATACTATGTAATGGAAAGTGACTTCATGAATTATCAATATTGAAGTCATTTTCCAAATTGACGACTCTGTATCTATTTAATACAGGGAAAAAAAAAACAGCCCTTGCTGAGTTTCTTGCCGGTTCTTCTCAGTACAAGGTCTTCCGCCGTAGATTTGCGAACCGATGGCGTAGCTTTTCGACATTCACAAGTGCTTGTAACAGCCCAGACTGAATAAATGATTTTGAATTTGAATTTGAATTTGAGTAGTCTAACCTTTACTTCTGGTACCATAAATATTTGTAGCCAGGTTTCATTATTTGCTATCTTGAAATTTGAAGCCAAGATTATTATGATGCTAATAAAAAAAAATTAAGTATATTGTATCAGCCCTACAGGGTCGTACTAAGGTGTCGCTCAATAATTAAGTGATTACGTTAGGAGCGCGTGTCGGTGCGATTTGTATCACTGTGGAGCCATTAGACGGCTGCGCGATGGTCCTACGCAGTGAGCCTACTATCTAAGCAGGTCACTGTAGTTCGAACTCGTAGTTTTCTCGATCCTACTCATTTAGGTTCATGAAACAATAACGTTCCGCCAATTTACCCACAGGAAAGATATGTTTCACACAGTAAAAAATATGTTAGGTCCTTCCCTTCCCGGTCTTTAACCATGTTCATACCGAATTGGGTAGACGACAATTTTTAAAATTCTATACAAAATAAGAGTACTCTTTTAAGTGAGAAATATTGTAGAACCAACAGTACACCTCCGCCTATTACTTTTAAAGATATATCGCCATGTTTGCGGCGCTGTCGCGAGTCGCTCAAAAACGCTCCATACTAAAAACACTGCAATCGTGACGTCATAACTCAGTAAACTCGCCTAATTTGTATGAGCGTATAAACAAATTTTAAAATAACTTTGTTATTTGTACGTTTATAGGTATACTTTCTATATAAAAAAATGTAACATTTAATATGAGAATGCTAGAAATGTGTTCGTTTCATTAGAATTACGTAAAAAAATAATTGCTCAATTTTCAGAAATCTAAAAACAATATAATATAATAATTAAACTGAAATTTCGATATTGACATACTTTCATTAGATATAAATTGCTCAAATCACATAATTATAGTATAAAAACGGCCATAATCAGTTGTAGTCGTCTACCCTATTACATCAGAATTCGTTCAGCTGTTTTTACAGAATTTGTTCACAGGAAAGGAATATTATCCTATGTTCATTTTGAGGTGTCAAACTATTCTCATAACCAATTTAATGTAAAACCCGTTCAGAAGTTTTTGAGTGAAAGAGATACAAACATTCATTATATAAATCCATCCTCATACACTTGCTTATATATAAGTAGAAAGTTCCGAGAAATTAGAGGTAAGAAAGCCATTGATTCAGTCGTTGTGGAGTTCAGGCGAAGCTTTCCTGGGAAGCTTCTTCTTCCGCCTTTTTATCAATTACCGCCTACTCTATCATATTAGAAAAAAGAATTCTTTTAGCAATAGAGTTAATAAAAATAATAGAATCTGGTATATCTATTTTTTATTATCAAGGAGTGCCGTCAGTTTTAGGTTATTTTAAGTTAGTTTCATAATATTACAATAATTGGACTATGTAGAGTTTTAAATGCAACTATAGATAAATAATCAAAGTTAATTGCCAATTCCTTGATTATCAATACATAGTATAAAACAAAGTCGCTTTCGCTGTATGTCCGTATGTATGCTTAGATCTTTAAAACTACGCAACGGATTTTGACGCGGTTTTTTTTAATAGATAGAGTGATTCTTAAGGAAGGTTTGTATGTATAATAAATGCGTAATATAGTAGAGAAACACTGATAAATTTAAAGGTTTCTAATGTGATGTCGTAAATAAGCACTTTTTTTGCGCTTATATTGCAAACGCTGGCTGAACCCTACGAGATAGACCAAAATAATGTACTACAGTATTGTACAACTTACAAAAATCCACAAAAAAGTCCGCGATGGTATATGTCTATCTCTTAGGGATAACCCACCATAACCATTTTTTCACTGCACCCGTGCGAAGCCGAGGCGGGTCGCTAGTATTTATATAATTTAAAAAGTCATATATAGATTATACCAAAAGTTACAAATAATACTTGTCTGAAACCTACGAAATTCTTTAAACTATAAAAAAATCACATCCTATTTACGTTATTTTTATAATTTAGCCTAGCAAAGTATGTAATTACGTTAACAGCGGTTAGATGGCGCATATATTGCCCGTAGGGATAATACGTCTTTAATCATTGCACTTATTATAGTACAAACTGACCTGATGATGACTAATAGAGAAATATTATCACATAGTGAAAGATGGTGCTATACCATACTTATTTTAGACTATATACAGTAGATCCATTTAGACATAATAAGTTGAAAGGGTATCAGCGATAATAATAAAATTTATACGAACTAAAAAATATTATATGGAGTTAGCAATTTCTTTCCCATCTGGAGAGAAGGAAGAGGAATTGTCATGGATTCCACCGCAACCAAGTGATGTGGTGATTATGTCGGACTCCAAGCCAACTGAGGCAGGGAGAGGCTTGGCTGGGATGACTAAAGTCAACATGAGCCTTGACCATAAGGCCCTTGGATTGGTTTGCGGCTTAGAAGAATTTACAAAACTATTCTACCTTAATTTATCTTTGGTATGACTTACAATTGGAGATATATTATATAAAAACTATATTAGTATGTGATAGAATATTTCATAGCTAGTGAACAAGTAGTGATTAGTGATAGGATATAATAAGATTCAGTTTGTTGAATAATTCTATAAATACGACGAATGTCGTATGAACTCGCTGCTCTATCTTGTTTTAATGTTGTTTTAATGTAGAGACATTAAATCAACTTTAGAACAGGATAGAGCTAAATACGATACGATTATCCGGTGATATAGGTATAGTGATCATATCGGTACTCTATTGTAGCAGGTGTTATTTTGCGGAAGTCCATTGTATTACAAAGGATATTGTTTTTTTGCTGATTCCGCGCAGTTGATGATGACTTGTCCAACAAGCAGACAAGGTCGACACGTGAGCCGCTCGTCAGTCACCGAGCGGGCAACAGATCCTGAAGATGTCTCGCTGAGAGACGAAACACGTGTCGACCTTGTCTGCTTGTTGGACAAGTCATCATCAACTGCGCGGAATCAGCAAAAAAACAATATCCTTTGTGATCATATCGGGTAAGTGATAAGTTCAAATCATTGCTACGTTTGACACCAGTGTATCGGCTGTAGATACCCCTACCGCTAGGTACGTCCTAAATGTGCTGGTTGATCAAAATAAATTTATTTAAATCGGTTTGTTATACAACGATTATTGATCTTCCAAATCCGTCGCAGGAATGTTCATATGCCCAATGTTATTGCGTTGTTTGTATCTTTGCTTATTAGCCTAGCCCAAAGTAAGCTCAGTAAGGCTTGTGTTGTGGGATCTAGGGTAACGGATAGAGATACATTTTTTTCATAGAAATATATATTAACAACTATAACTAAGGTACAAATGCTCGCATTCATCACACAAACATCTGCCCCCACCGGGTTTCGAATCCGGGATCTCACATGGCGACACCTTGAAAACGGTGAAAACCACTTAACTATTCTTTTCTATTAACTAAAGGAGCCTCAGCCTTTTGATTAAAATCCTTAACATTATTGCCAATTTGTTGTTCAAAAGTAACTCCAAAGTACTTACTTAAACTCACTAACTTTAAAAAATAGATAAGTTGATCATATTTTTCAAAAAAACTGTGAATAATCGTATTAAAAAAAAAACTGTGTTAAAAATTCGTTCATGACGTAGAGACGTAGAGAGTAACTCGGCAGTTCCTCCACCGTTTGCAGCGTTATTAAGGTTTCATTTACAATAAAAAGAAAGCGCACATTAAGCTTATGTAGCGAAGCCTCCGAGCGTTATTTGTTTAATTGTAGCTTAGTCTATTAATAAAACCGTGTTTTAATAACTGGGTTATTTTGATGTGCCTATTGAGTACGGATTTTGATGAATTTGACGATATATTATGACTTGAGATAAGTGAGGCAAAGCGTTTCTAATTAGAGGAAGGAATACCAATATACCTATATGAGAATACCCTAAGAATACCTCTGTTTCACTGAAGTCCTATCGGCTAGTCGAAGAGAACTTTGTAACAAGGACTTTGTGATCCTCGTTCTGTATATTTTAGCCACAAAACAAGTGTTTGTATTACTGAGTTTCGAATTGAAAGGTTATTTATTCGGTCAAATTAATGCATGCCTTGAATTCACTTCTTATGCGACACGTCGGACTTGTAGTTCTTGTGTAGATTGCAGATTTGTTGCAATTCTCACAGGAATCTTATGTTTTATAGACCACTATAACAGCTTATTATAAATTATATATTTCATATATTTTGGTATCTGAAATACTACTAGATTTCTTCGAGTAACCATTGATGGAGTCCAAACTTTTTGGTAATCTGGTAAATGTCTTTAAGTAGTAAGAAGACAACAGCTCTCAACATTTCTCACAGTGATTACATGAAAACACACAATGACATAATGACACATAGTAAAATCGTAAACACAGATTCGCTGCGCAAAGTTAATAAAGATTAATGGTGATGGATAACCGTGTGATGAAAACTCGTGTTAATTACACACATGCGATAACCTCGTATGATCTTTAGGTTTATAGTAGTTACTATGATTTTCAATAAGTGTTTGATGTTTTATAAACTATATCCTCTGTAGACTGTACGGCCCCCTCTTTAAGGAAAGGTCGCTCTTATAAGGTCAATTGGGTGCAATTGTCAATTGGTCAATAAAGCCTAAATTTAGTTGGTAGGTCATGTCGTGTCTCGGCTGACATGATGTCCAACTTAATCCCCGCGGTAAGTACCACGAAGGAGCACGAAGCGTGCCCAGGATACCCCTGCAGTCACTTGACTATTTGAATTCTCTCTCTTTTGAGATAAAAAGAAATCCACTGTTATAAAAAATGTAAAAAGATACTCCTTGCACTAACTATTCTGTATTTTTATTTTCATATAACAGTTAATCTGGAGCAATAACAACAAAAATATGTAATACCAAAGGGTTCTGATGTTGAGAAATACCTTAACATCATATATGTAGTTATAAAATAATGTATATTTCACCAAAAGCCATAAATCTTATAATTAAGTGTTTTTCTGGTATCATCTCACAGTTTCCTGGTCAACGTTAACATAGAACATTACATACGCACCTATGCTACAGATTTGGCGATAACTTCATTAAAATTAATTACGAATGATTATACAGAAAAAGAACGAAACTGGCCATTACACGAGCTTACGGAAAGCTATGCAAGAATTCTCACACAATTCGTTAATTCTAAGGAATTATTCAAGTCGGCGTTCATAACTACCAGCAATTAGCTAGACTCTATGTTTCATTTACATTGTTCTGGAATTCAAAAGCGCTGTATAATATTAGACGCAATAAGGGTTTTTTTCAAAACCAATTAAAATTGTTGGCATAATAGAATACCGTATCTGTATTTTTGTAGCGCTGTTGTTTTAAGACAAGTCAAAATGAAGTTGATTTGTCAAGAATTCTATTCATAATCCTATTTAATGGTTATATCAGCTGAAACTCATAGCGTTCGCCCTTTCAAGGGAGAGAACGAAGCAGCGCAGCCCTTAGTGGTGCATACTCTTTAGCTTATGATCCCAGAGTGGGACTGTCGAATCATGAGGGATGTGGAAAATCCTGAGTAAGGGCACTTGGTTACTCCTAGGTAGTTATAGTTTCGGAGAGAATATGTCAATAGGGTTATCGATATAACAACATTTTGTTCTGGATGAAGTAATCTCAAAGTCACATCGAGCCCAGCTAATCATAAAGCAGTGATTTACGACCATCACGGGTATTGTTAGTCAACTGCTAGCTCCCAAAATTTCTTTACATTTAGTCATGTTAAGAGAGCTCATGTTCCACTGTGAAACGATTTATTTGTTTTTGACTCTCGATCGACTTCAAACACATCTTTATCTAGGTAGCATATTGTGAAACGAGCGACTCATATTAGTACCAATGCCTATCCTGTTTTAGGTAGTGCTCTCTTAAGAAAGGATGCCATTAAATTAGCCTAAAAGGTGATAGTACCTGAACTATAGAATTTAGTCGGTAAGTGTAAGTCGCGATTATCCCCAAGTTTGACATAACCGCTAGGATATATACGAGGTTTTTCTGTCATCCTCTGTAAGAAATAAAAGGAGAGAACAGACGCCAAACATATGTAATTAATTAAGTGAACAAAACTGTGTAGTTGTATGTCTTTCAATCATGTAACAACTTAATTATGTCAACAATTTGCTTTTTACATTATTGCACATTTTGTTTAAAAAGATTTGGCATGTGCTCCCACTGTTGTATAGAAATGTGGTCACACTAATGAAGATATTAAGGTAAATGCAAAATAAACTAAATGTGATGATTATTTCACGACTCGCTGTACATTAGCACATCAGTGAAGAGTGCAGGTTACTAAATACACGGCTATTAGGGCCTCGAACCGCTAATATCATAAACAAATGGGTTATAATCACAGAAATCGCTAACGATGATGTTTCTAGTGAAGTTGTACGCTAGGGTTGCCATCCCATTTGCGTGTGTAACTTAATATGCGATCAAACTGCAAGGTTAAAGGAAT
The DNA here is from genome assembly GCA_036419045.1 of Scirpophaga incertulas. Taxonomy (NCBI): domain Eukaryota; kingdom Metazoa; phylum Arthropoda; class Insecta; order Lepidoptera; family Crambidae; genus Scirpophaga; species Scirpophaga incertulas. The sequence continues at coordinate 27,537,547 of CM071632.1, read as the reverse complement.
GCACACATTTTATATAAAGTGTAATTTGATGTATAAGTGTCGAGAGTATTTAATAATGAGATTTAAGAAAATATAAAGATAAATTTAAAATGTATTGATTTTATTTTTTCTCATATTATTAAGTTTCAAATATGTTCAGTTCTAACGAATTATTTATCCCTCTATGTGGGGGAATGCTGTAGTATTCGTATACATTGTAAACTGTAGCATGATACTTATAGAATAACGTTTTGAGTTCTGTGATCTTATAAATTTATTCGAGCTAAACTGTATGGAGCGACCCATTGAAAATAGTTCATTATGTATCCATCGAAAAAAAAGTCGCATAAAATTGTAATCTAATAGATTTTATTATTTCACAGAATTGTACCTATGTACACATTCTTGTTATTGTCAAATAGTAAAACTTCAAAAACAAGAATATAAAACGCTTTCAGATATATTAAATAATCACTTTTTATATGAGTGATATTAGAAAATATAAGAAATCTAATTGTCGTTTATTGTCATCGCATAGAAAAATGTGCAACTGATTTATTTCCCTTCTTTAATATTTTACCTTAGAATCTAGTGCCTGGCAGCCCTACAGAACGCAATAGCTCACGACTCACAAGACAGATGAAGCGCGTGAAAGTTTGAAAGTAATGTGCGACTCAATCAGGGCCATACATATTCATTATGTAATATCGTACATATACTGTTCCGACTGTACTGTCATTTGAATAAAGACTATAATGAGAGTATAATCAATGGCATTGTTAAATTGTATTTTGCAATGCGATAGCTAGTGTAAAAGGAAAAGAGGCAAAATAACATTGCAAATTGTGGGGCAGGTGTCAATTTATTTTTATCTTATATTCAAAAATATATATTGTTACGTACATTATAAATATGTATATTTCTTTCATGTTATTATTTTTTTGATTAACATTATATATTTAAATTTATTGTAATTAATGTAGTATTTTTTTAAGATTTGAAGAATTATTATTACAGTAAGTGGACGAATCATTCACTGACATCGTCAAAACTGTGATTGACAATATGCTTACTAGATAAAATGCTGGTAATAACTTGTTTGGAGGTTTTAGACCTGTCGCGTGCATTTGATATTCTTTTACTCTTGGGTAAACTCAGATGTATGGTGATTATTAAAGTGGTTTTATTATTATTTTAATGATTGATGTCGATTTCTGAAACTTAAGCAAAGCAGCAGTATTATCATAAAAATTATCATTTGAGATGTTGCAACGAGGTGTGTCACGGGGACCTTTACTGCGTACTCTTTTGTTTTATATGAATGTCATTTAGACGCTAATAATATACAGCTATATTTATGGAGTCTACGATTTACTAGAAGCAATAGTATGTATTCTTCTTGTTCTTACTTATGGGGATTTAATATTTGAGATAAGAATCATGTTCAGTTTATTATAAACTAGCTGTGCCGGCGACTATGTCCGCGTGGAATGTAATAAAAAAAGATAGTTTTTAGGAGCCTAAGCTACTCCTTATTACATAAGTTATCTGCCAGTGAAAGTCCCGTACAAATCGGTCCAGCCGTTCCACAGATTAGCCGGAACAAACACACAGACAGACAAAAATTTTAAAAATGTATTTTAGTATGTGTACCGTATATATATTCATATCCATGTAGTAGAAAGCGGTTATTTTAATAATGCAAACAGACACTCTAATTTTATTTATTTGTATAGATTGCCATCTAGGACGTAAGTATTCTAGGTACGTTTCGTGCTCCTTAGCGCCGGATTTTCAGTCTTTCCTCCCCAGAGGGCAAAAATTAATGTCTGGGTATATCAAATAGGTACTCGGTGGCAAACTATATTTTCTAATTAATGTATGTAATATAGAGACTAGATTTATATAATTTATTGTATTAATTATAGTATGTATATCTTAAGTACACAGGCATCACATGTACCTACTAATTATTGTGTTATACATCAAATAAACATTTACATAATTAATTATCATCTTTCAGGTATTATTTAATTATTTACACCTAGCATTTTCACTGTACATATACAATTTTATTGCAGCGACCTTAACCGTGTGAAACAAATCAGTTCAGGAGATATAATAATTATTTTGTTAATGTGATATGGATTGAAATTGAAGAGGAATATCAAGAACAATATACCAATTCATTATTTTTTAGTTTATATGTGGTATACTATATATTCTTGTTATACGAATGTTATATTTATCAGTTTGCAATTTTAATGTCGTTTTTAAATATATAAGTTTAGTAGTGTAGGCTAGTAGGATATGTAGACTATGTCGGTGACATTGGTTCTTCTGCAGATGTTATAATCTGTGATTCGATCACGTAGATAAATTCTGAGCATAAGTCTCTCAATTGTCCGTAGAGTGACTTTAAGCCATTGCATGAAGTCTGACATTGATCTCTTCCATCCAAGCCGTAAAATCCTTCTGACCAAGGCATAGGATGAGTTTAGTCGGTAGGCTATTCCGGTATAACCGTTCACATATTCACCATGGATTGCGGTGGTATTCATAAGGATTCACAGCCTCTGTTCTCTCTCTTTCTTTAGAGGAAAAAAAAGAAGTCAGCCATGTTGACGGCTTGCAAACTATAAAAGCACAGAATGGCAGCGAAAGATTACATTAAAAGGAAATGTGGAGAGTGCCGCCCGAAATATGAAGCTGTCGTTACACGGCTATCAGATATCAAAGCGTGCAATTTTGCTTTACGACAAAGCCGGATAATTTGCAGCAAATATTTAAAATTATTACTGTCCAACTCTCCAAAGCCGCATGCACGAGACTTACAATATTACTAAAATATATGAATGTAAATCCATTTTTTTTTTAGTGTTTATTGCGATACTATGTGTATATCATTATTCAATAACAAAGTAAAGCTTATGGAAAAACTGTCTAGTCGTCATTAAGAAATTAAGAGCTGCATGGAATTGTAATCCAAGTCCGTTAAACTTTAACAAAAAAAGAAATTAAGATATGTGTCATTTTCACACTTTATGTGAATTTAATATGTAAATAGATATTAGATTTGGCAGTATGGCTTAGTACCTTTGCCTGTCCCTATGGACGAAATTGACAACAACAACAACATACTTTGTGTCAAATTATGACAGATAAACGTGAAGCATGACACCTGTCAAAAACTACTAAAATGTAAAGACTAGTACATAATCTGTGGGTATATAATTAAGATCAATGTGTCATGTATTCTCACGTATTCGTCTTTAAGAGTCTCTTGAAATATTAGCTTATGGTGATGTTGGGTGAGTTGGGATTCAATGTGTTCCATTATTACAACAATAACACTGAAATAACTTGGGTGTTTCGTTGTTTATATTTAGTGGTGGTTAGCTTTTCCATTTTCTTCAGATCTTCGTCATCAAATACTCATATTAATATATTAAGAGCATCCATAATGACATCTATTAATAATGAGTTTTGCAATAATTAGATTAGGATAGTTGCTTGATGCTTTCTTTTACTGGTTATTTAATTAATTGAATTAGTCGTTTAATATATGCCAATATGTAGGTTAATTTTTAATTTAATTTGATTCTATATATATATTATACATGATATCTCATTTATTCCTATATTATCTTAATGTTGATTGATTCTGATATGTAAATCCAATTAATTGGATTTCTTGATACAGTTATGTTGGTAAATAAGACTCCATACCTGGGTACAGTTTACAATACCTGTCATTCCTGTAAAATCGAAATTTTGCATTTTGTTTCTCGACGTAATTACTCTCAACCCCCCAAAATGGCGATCTTGAGCGTCCGAGCCAGTAGACGCGCGCTCAATCTGCGTCGACTTTCCTTTTAGATATTTTATTAAAAAAAACACGTAACGCCACACTAGTATTTTTATCCTGTATACAGTCACAAACATAGAAATCTCATGCACAAACACCCAGACCGGAACACATTTTTGTAGGTTATACGAAATACATTCGATGTTTCGTGGGTGACCCCAACGATTCACCCAACCAGCTTCATGTCCTTTCTTAATCATGGCGAAACGGGAATATTTATGGTGACAAAGCTAAATTGTTGGAGTAACTAATATGGGTTGTGATATGGCACAAGATCACAATTGTTTTTTTAGCAACATATTATTGTTGCCGAATCTACCTAATTGTCGATTTCATTTGACAATAAAAATTTTGTTATGGTAGCAATTCACTATGAACGGCTCTCCCGGATTATCTTTTTGTTGTTAATTTAGCAGGATTTTTTTCTCAGTGTATCTTAAAATAGTTTAGTAGTTACAAAATTTTCTAAATATCCCTAACGGTCTATAGCGGTTGTTATAGGTTGTTGTTTGTTTGCTTTTCTTTTTTTTTCTTTTCAGAACACTTTAATGATTAACTCTCTATTTAATTGTAAACTTTATAATTTTTTATTGTACGCAGTTATTTAATGTTATGTTGTTAAGTGTTATATATCTGTGAATACTTACCTTTAACTGGTTATGCATTAAGATTTGTTTCTACCTAATGTATCTATGTAAATGTAATATTGTAATAACTGTTGGTGAGTCATAATAAAAAAAATAAAATAAAAATAAAATAAATACATATGTGTCCCGTGCGGAAATTCAACTTGCGACTCGTTGCGTAAAAACCGATTACCCAAATGTGTTGTCAACCCTAAAAGGCAAGGCGCAGACCGTCAATTCTTGTGCCTTCCACAAACATACTCAAGGTAGAGCTGAATATAGCCATCTGTGGCTACGGTATAAATCCCTTAAAAAAATACTTGGCCGTATTTACACTGTTGATTGCATTATTGTATTTCGAGAGTTACAAGTAGATAGTAAGTTCTTCAGGTGCTGGAGAGTCCGGTTAGTCAACATGCTGGCGATGTCATTGGTGTTTTGAAATAAGATATGAAAATATGGAAACTTTACCTTTGTCTCTTGCAGCTTCGGCATTAAAATTAGTTTGTCGAAAGAAAAACTATTATCCTCCTCCAGCCTTACACACTAACGATTCTGTTGCGTTTCTATATCAGTCAAGAATCATCTCAAGAGTATCTCTGTGTTATCAACTCGGTTAAAGTTATTCTAAGCGGTCATAATGTGCTATGACGAAAACAGCCTCAATGTAGCTTGTAAATAAAGATTATTTTTAAGTGAATTAATACTTAATGCAAAATAGTATCAACATGCACATTTAAAGTTTTACTTTTAAGTTATAAATAGAGCCGCTGAAAGTACTTTTGAGAGTTGCTAGTTGCAGTTCTTTAAGTACATGGAATATGGTTCATTTTGGATAGTCCTTAATGCGATTCTCCAAAATGAACTTTAATTAAAGAGACTGACACGTCCTGTCAATAATGCATTTCTCTCGGCGTCCGAACTGTATTAATAATTTTTTACTAATTCTGTGAAGATTGTAACAAGTGTGTTAAGAAGTAATTAGATTTTGTAATTTTATTTATAATAATGTTACTGTATGTTACTATGTACTGTATTTACTGTTATTTTTGGGGGAATAAAATCCGTTTTCGTTAAAAAATAGGGGTAAAGCGATTGGAAAGGTTTGAAATTAAAGGAATAGTTACTGGTGAGGCCTCAGGCCGTTCAAATCAGACAGGATTGGTATCTATGCTCAGTGCCTTTATGTTTGGTTATCATGAGGCAACTTACACTTTATAGCACTTGTGAAATAAAAAATAGATAAGTTTAAGTGTGTTATATTTTGATTCAATAAATTACTCACATAACATACCTTTTTACATCTTACACAATGTGATAAACAAATTTACAAATATCTATTATTTCCCATTCATAAATTAACTTAATTATTATTTTGTACCTAAAATATGTTCACTCTACAAAATTTACAAGTTTAAAATATATTAAAATAAAAAACATTATATAACATTATATTTCACATGCAATTATATATTTGTATTCATTGTAAACAATTTTATTACGATTCCATGTTATAATATTATGGCTAGTTACAATTTCATTATATGTTTAAATGCACCAATATATAATTATTATATGTAATTATTACAAAGATACTATAAGATATCAGTAAAATGTGAAACATCTTCATCACACATAAAATGATGAAAGAAGTTTAAAAAAATGCACATCAAAATAATATTATTCGATGTAACAAGTGATGTAAATAAATACATTAAATTGTAAAATATTTTATAAGTGTAAACAATAATATCTTTATCATAGTTTTCGCTTTTATGCATCATTAGAAATCAAAAAATTTCAGGTGATATATTAATTTAGCAATTAAGCTTTATACGAACTTTTTCTGTGAGATCAACTGTTTCACTATTTCATTACAACAATCATATCAAGACCAACAGAACTCAATCTACTATTTACCAGATTCATCACTATCAAGAATAGGAACTAAAAGAATTTATTTTAATATAAAATATTGCGAATTGAGTGACATTTTATTTATTATAATGTCTGCTTTGAATCCGCCATTTTTGTAAAATGACAGTTTACATTTGTCTGCTGATAGACTGACAAAGACTATGTTATCTGTGGAAGTATTAAGTTTTCTAGATAAAAGAAGCTTGTCTAGTTGAAAAATAAATTCAGCTAGATAAATTAAATACACCTTTATTTAACTGCCTTGAGTATACGAAAATTTTAATTAGCTGATATTACTTTCAATAATTAACATTGACGAGAAAGTCATTTATGAAATAAACGTATACTTCACGTGTCGCTGAACGCAGACAATGGCCGTGACTAATCAGCTCGAACCGCGCGCAATTAGGGCTCCAGCCCTTGGCGAGTCTGGCCTGCGATTTTACGCATATTAAAAATATGTTGTTGGATATGTAAGGGATTATGAATTTATACGTAATAAAAATTTATACGTATTTTTTTAAAGTTAATATCATTCTGGAAGCCAATAACCAATAATATTTTTTAATTTTTTTTTCTGATTTTTTTTGACTCTATGAATCTTGGCATCCGTCTCTATTAAGGTAGCTATACCAGTAGTGCATTGATTTACGCATGCGGCTTATGCAAATTATTCTAACACGATGGCAGCATATTAATAGGAAATTATAGATATCCTATCAATTAATGGGACCGGCTTAATTACAACACACTGCTAATCCACGCTATGCCATTAATTACTATTACTTATTAACTTGTTAATTTCTTTTAAACACACAAAAAACATTCAATATACGACTAAAATGCAAATGAGTTGATCACGGAGATATATGGTTTTATTCTAAAACTAATTAAATCCTCTGTTGACTAGAGATCTGAGATTTAAAAATTCAAGTTTTCTTTTCTCTGTGTTCTATTTTTAGCAACAAGTTTTTATTAATGGACACGAAATTGAAATTGAAACGTTAGACTGATGAATATTTTCAATTAAAACTGGAGACTATCTCTACAGTTTTGATTTATTTGAATAAATAAAAAGCTAAGTATCAATATTTATGATATTACTTTGATTTGAAATACAGATTTTTCGTTAGAAACACGAAGTTTCATCATATTAGCATTTTGATTAAACTAAATTGACAAACATAATAAACAATATTTGTTAAGGAATAAAATTAATTTAATAATACATTATTAAATAATAGAAAAGAGTTGATTGAACTGATGAAAATAGAACTGGGGCGGTAATATCTTCGTGTGGCAGACGCTGGAAGCCGCAGCGTCGTTGTCTGTAGACCACCCACACGGGAGACCGATGAAGATGTTTAGAAGGCACTGGATGCTAGCAGCGCTAATAACTATTGTTAAGAGATACTTCGAGGAGACCTATGATTAGCAGTCTTTCTGCCGAAACTGAGAAGACAGAATTAATTGTTATTTCTATAGAAAATATATATCTATAGAAATTGAATGAGACAGATAAAAAAATTGATTCAGTTGCTATATATATATATATATGTTCAAATGAACAGTGTCCATTTTTTATTCTTGATAAAATTGTTGTTTTTTTATTAAGAAATTAGTTAACAATCTTAAAATAAATAAAAAACATTAATAAACGTGATTCATAAATAAATTGTAAAATTTAATATATTTCTGATTTTGTTAATTAATTGAAACTTGGAATTATCTGTAATTGTATAAATCTCAGGAGTGATATGATCCCCGTATACCAATAAATACAAAGGGAAAAGTTTATAAAACGACAGAATGCCTAGGTTAACTTTACGGTTCTGAATACTGGATGTTCAAGAAGATATAAAGAAATTTCGCGATAATGAGATGAAGATGTTCAGGCAATGTAATCCGACTAGACATAACATAAAGAAGCTACAGGACACAGCAATTAGCAACAAAATTATGGAGCAATGGCACAGTCTTATGGTTATTTAAACAGGTGCAGTGGAAACCACCAAATGGAAAAGACCTAGAGGCCGTCTAGCACTGACCTGGTGCATAAATATATAGATTACGCGCAACCCAGGTGGCCCCTTCCATCCAAGTCGTAGGATCCTTACGCTCAAGGCTCAGGTTGAGTTTAATCGGTAGGTCATTCTGATCGAGCTGCCTCGATCCATCTGGAGACTAACACTGTCACCGTGCACCTAGGCTGCTGTGGTATCCATGAGGATTCTCAGCCTCTCCTCTCCAGAGGGGAAAAAGGAACCCAGGATAGACTAACTTAATCGAGTATAATAAAGATACTCTATACCATACAACAGGAGCAGGACAAAAAAAAATCTTTCGAAAGTGATACGTCAGATTACTAAGGAAAACTACAGATACTATGAAACGTGAGAAACCGGGTTTGAGGCAAATCTTCTGACCAGTAGGAATGAATCCTATACTTTTGAATCCCATTGTTTACGTTTATTTATATTTGAAATATTTCATAGATTGTTACAGATAAAATAGAAAATAACATAGATAGCAAAAATTATATCGGAAGTGATTTAGGTTTTATTGTTGAACTTCTAAAAAAAATATTTTTCGTAGTCTAAAAACATTTCAGCCTTTGATGTTGGTAGCGTACAATAAAGGAAATTAGTCGTATTAATTGCAACAATAATTAAGCTAATTACTTGAAGCTCTTTCTAATTGGCTGGTTTGAGAGCGATTCTGCAACTCCAGTAATTCTGATTCGAAATGGTTATAACATAATGCTTATCTTCCGAAGAAATGGGTAAGTATGCTGGTTTTAACGATTGCAGATATTGTTTGAAAATTAATGAGATGATTTTAGAATTTAACTTCAGTGAGTTGTTATAAATTGTTAAATAGTAACACTATAGATAGTACAAGTAAAACAATTTCTCTTCTAGGCTGTAGCCTATGTGACTCCTGTGAGATTCGCAACAGATCTAAAACCCCCACAAAACCTACTATGTACGTTATCAATATGATACATATATAAGATATAAAGTCACAGTATCCAATAGTTTCATTGCCTACCTTACCATTTACATACTCCAATTTTGCCTAATACAAGCTGTAGAGCTCTTATAGCCAAGGCTTAGGCTGTGTTTAGTCGATAAGTCATTCTGGTCGAGCCTTAATCATCTTACAACGTCATTCGGCCAAGTACGTAATATCTTCCGCTTTCTTAGATTAAATGTAAGTCGTATGCACGTAAATGTATAACAAAATTATTTATGGTCAATTGCAGTTACGGAGAACATCACAAATTTTCTTTCTTCTATTTATCTATGGTAATACTGATATATGGGATAGTATGTGTGTTGTCAAAACTCAGCTGATTTTTTAATAAAGAGAAAAAAGATGCCAAGCAACGGACCTATATCGTTATTATATGCCGGTAGCCAAATTTCTTAAATACAACTATTGCAAAAAATAGTACTATTGAAAAAATAGCTTCATTTGAAAACTATGATAAAAATATTGAAATTAGCGAAAACCTTTCTCTGTTAAGAACGAACATATAAAATTTTCATTAAATTAAAATATAAAAAATAACTTATCACATCGCCAACAATTTAAAATACAAATCAAGTATTGCCCACAAGAATGTAATAAATAAATTGTAAAACAAAAAATAAATACACCGACCTATTTACACTACTAACTATATAATACAAGTCTCCTACATATATTCACACTGGATATGTTGCTGGTCTATTAAGTCTTTATCAAGAAGGTGCAGGTCTGTAGCTGAACGATTACGAAGGTTACACGACATGTCGAGAGCTCCAGAAGGTAACTAACTCACTGACAGAAATTCCTTCCATCACAACTCTACATATTAATTTGAGGTCTTCTTCTGTATTCACAACCAAGTTAATCAAAATTTCTTGATTCGCAATTGTTCGCAGTTGCGAAAACAGCCAAAGGTAGTAGAAACCATGTCACACCCATATGCCTGCTACTACTGTCTGCAGTCAGCTACACACTTGCTCCATAAGCCGACAGCTAAATTAACAACTAAATATTAAAGCGAAGGAACATTTCACGAAATGCCTGTAATGTCTCGGGCCTGGCTGTCACTTTCACGTATTAAGCAAAGATTCTATACTGAAAGGGTTGTGTTTTCTTGTGCCACCGTTTTTCGACAGGTCCTGTTCTGTTGAGGCGCCGCTGGTGAGGTCTAAGGAGACCGCGCGGCTCGGGTCGAAGTCGTACTTGTCAAAGCTGGCGGGGTTACCGAAGTGTTTGAAGAAGGAGGGTTGGGGGTCCGGGAGAGGACTGAAGTTTCTTCCTGAATGAGCATCAGAGGTTGAGCTGTCAGAATTATTGATGCCGTCAGCGCCAGATGGCGCTCTAAGTCGACCCGAGAGAGAAAAGTCTTCGGGTCCAGAATCGTGGCAGGAATCGCCTCCCACCACATCGATCATGCATTCCTCCCCTTCCCCGTCACCATCCGAATCCGAGTAAAGGCCGCTGTTTCTGTGTTGAGCCAAATACTCTGTTTTCAACGCCTCCAGATCCACAGCGATGCCCTTTGCTCGCAGCTTCCTCGCTTGCCTGTCCAGCGCTTTTGCCAGCTTCTTTCTTCTTCTCGCCCTGTTGAAAAAATCAATAGGGCTTCATTAGTATAGAACCTTATAGCAATGCTGGTAAAAGCGGTTGTATATGTATATGTGTCAGGTGCAAGAAGCATTTAATTCGAAATGGTATTAGAAGTCCTCTTTCAAATACACTTTGATTTATAAAAATACGTTTAGGACCTTTATTTATGTTAATGCGCTGGTTTCATTGGATTGGCAATATTGATGTTATAATCAAAATCATTAATCTAATACAATTGTTTGCCGCATATTCTACATGGATTGATATTTTTCGGGAGATTTAAAAATATTATATTATCAACATTTGAAGAAATGATAAATACACTTTCTAGTAAATCTAAGGATTTTTTGGAGATAAGGTATTCTCAATCCAAACTAGCAAATTGATTTTGTTTTTATTCAGACTTAATTCAGATTAATAAATATAACAATCCTGGTGCAGTTAATCTAGGCTGTAGTCTCGTTTCAATTACAAATAACCATGGACATAACTTTTATTGCACACCGAAAATATGAATATGCCCTGTTCAATACAAATAACAATGTACAAGTAAGTATCCATGCAGGAATCATTTAATAAACATTAGGGTACATATTAATAAATATGAAAAGCCTGGTTCAGGTAAAACAGGCTGAAGTTTCATCTTATTTTCAAATAACCATAACATAACATCTTCAACTATTTATTGTATATACAAAAATCAAGAGGGGAAAAATACAACAAATAAATTCAGAACAAAAGCAGCTTTATTGCAACTGTAGACTAAAAACATTTTTAAACAAGGGATGGGTGCAGTAATTGGACTGCAAAAAGATGGCTATAACTATTTTAACACGGACTTGAACTTGACTTTTTTTAATACTCTCAAGAAGCAATTTTATAACCGGCCGATATAAGGAGAGAGAAAGCAAAGGGAAATCGTTACAGCGGCGTATGTTAACAGAAATAGCGAAGGAGAACAGAGAATTTAGGGAGCATTGATAAGTTGAAAGCAACTATCTAAATTGAGAGAGCGGTAGTTGAAAACATAATACCTGTTCATATTTAATAGTGGAAGAGACTAAACCAAGCTTGAAAAAGCTTTATTAATATGGGCCTCAAGTAATAATAGAACCAAAAGTTTCTCTGTTTTACAAATCTCTATTAAATAATTCCGAAAATATGATTTACTATCGAATTAACAATCCACTGTCATGTAAACGGCGAAATTAATGAAACTGATTCTATGAATGTATTTGATAAATTTTTAAAATGTTAATAAGTTACTTATAAATGTATATATGTAGAGAACAAAATAATCACGTATTCTGATAACCATGCATTTTAATTGAGATCGCACAAGCAATTATTCACAGTTCATTTTGACGTGTAATATATTATTTATGGAATGTTTTGGATTAGATAATGTTACAAAATATGCCGTAACCTAAGCATCTACCGATTAATTGGTGCGATTTACACGACTCAGATAAATCAATATTGACAGATTATTAAACATTCACTTGGATTATAAGCGTAAACAATATGGCTACTGTGTTACCAAGTCAAAAGTCAGCACTGTGTGACCCAGTTTCCTGTGTTGTCCCTTGATTGCGTTACAATATAATTATGTTTATTGATGTTATAAATTTAGATCTCGAGTAAAAAATGCCAATTCTGTTAACGCAATCTGAACGACGACCCTATACCCGAGTAGTTAGTTTTAAGGTGGGTTCGAGACCCGGTTTCGTCTCGATTTCGAATCGTTTGTTCGATAGTGTAGAAGTGCTGTAAAATTATCCTATAGTGCAGTTTCCAATTCTACAGAACTAATGACGGGTTGTTAAAGTTTCTTTGGCGTTTTAGTACATCTTATTTGTTTACTTATTATCTTCTAGAGTTCTAACTTCAAAGCTGAAAATGTCTTTTAAAAGTAAGGTAAACACGCTTACGAATACATGATCTAGTAAGTAATACTAATGTTTGCCCAAAAAAACAATTAAAAATATTTTAAATTTAAAGTATTTCAAAATGTATAAAGTATATAGAGTATCAAATGTAATAACGAACGATTGACGATATTATGCGACTATTTGTATTTGGTACTTGAAGTTATAAGAGCTTATAATTTCTTGTTGTATATCAATAATAAGTAAATAACTTCTATGCGCTTACTTAAAAAGTATTGTACTAGGTTCTTTTGTGAATTTGTTAAACAATGTTATAATTCTAATTTTATAATGAAGTTTATAATGGTTCTTTATAATGTCATTTCTATTCAACATTGTTTTTATGACTACATTCGCTTGTAATTTTGCAATAGTTTTAGTACAGTAAATAAATGCCTAATAACCCTACCCCTATCTCTCTGCACGTGTCACACATGCAGTGTGGTATGTAATTTGCTCACCTCTCACGAGCCCTTAGCTCGTGGGGGGGAATAGGCTCCCCAGAGCAGGATTGCGGGTGCGCATTGTGGGCAGGCCGCCCAGGCCCCTTCTTCGTATGCTCTTTCTTTCGCCACTTCGCTCTCCTATTCTGGAACCATACCTGTGGACAATAGACTTCTTTTATCAAAAATAGATGATCAACAAATTGATGAAATCAATTCATTAATAGTGTATCGAAATACAATGTCAGCGAATGCAAACTTCTTTCGACATCGCAATTGCTCAGCAGAATATTCTACTTAGGTATTCTTAGTGCGTAGTCAGAAATGGAGTGGCCTTGAATATATGTGCGGGCACATCTCAGCGATATGATTGATAAAAGTAGCTGACATTTTAACTGCTTGTTCCCTCCCTCCTCCCTGCTTCTTGAAGAGGAAACCGCGCAGGAGAGAGAGGCTGAGAATCGTTACAAGGAGCACGAAACGTACCCAAGATATTACCTCAAAAGCAAGTGCCATGGTGATTATGTCGGACTTCACGTCGGCCAGACAGGTCTGACTAGCATGACCTACCGACTAAACTCAGCCTTAGCCTTGGCCATAAGGGCCTTACGGCTTGAATGGATCGGTTCAAGACCTCAAGTTTTACAGAAAATAAAATACCTATGTCGAAAATACTTTTGTTACTAACTGTGCCACGCTAACAAATCTAACCAAGTGTGATGACTAATACAAGTAAATGAAATAATTAAATAAACATACGAGTACTATTATTCGAAAGTAAATAATGAGCTGTATTCTTAAATAACTCCAAACAGAAAGCCCTCGATTTTAAATGAAATAAAATGAAGATACAAAATGTAATCTAGAATAATTGTGAATTGTAGAGTTAGAATGTATTTTCATAACATGGCGTCAGCAACGAAGATTGAGACATTACTCTTATAGCTTGCGCATAATTATTCGCATTAAATGCAGGCGTGCGCGCACATTTGATATGGTAACTTGTTTTTCTTGTATCTTCACCACATTTCCATACTACTCTAAAATTAGAACCTGCGTTTGGAACGATTTACAAATGTTTCTCTAATTACTTTAAAAAAATCAGTCAAGCTATATATTCAGGAAATACACAAAAGTTGACTACGAATTACTTGATTATTGTGAAATCCGTTGTTTGGCTTCTCTCTGTATCCCTGTGCATGCCTTATAAAGAACCTAGTATTTAAACCATGATATCAAGTGACATATACTCGTAATAATAATAAACACATGATTGCCATAAATGTTATAATGTTTACTGAAGCCTCTTAAACCAGTCAAATCTGTGTCTTAGGAATCAGCGACCTTTGTCACTATCGTAGCGGATAAGTTTTATCAAAACAATTACTTAGAAAATGAAACAAAAATAAATACAACTGACTCCTTTTCAATAAATCTAGAAATAAAAGCTATGAACAAATATTAAGTATGGATATTGACATTTTCAATATTCACAAATAGTCAAAGTATATGTTGGCACATATCCTTTTTTATAGGATAGGGCAGCAAACGGATCACCTGATGGTAAGCGATAACCGTTGCCCATGGACACCCACAACACCAGAGGAGTCACTGTCGGGTTATCTTCTCTGTGTTCCCACAGAAGGTGACTGTTTGGGGAGGTTTTCCCCTTTCAGTGGGAGCTACCGCCAGCCGTAGCAACGGCTGGGTCCTTGGGGCGGCGGTGGCTGGTGTGCCCCCGCCTTGACTTCTTGAAGAGCTCGACCGACCAGAGGAGTCACAGATGCGTTGCCGGCCTTTTAAAAAGGAATAAGGGGGGAAGGGGGGGGCAGTTGGGCCTCCGGTACCCTCACTCACTCGGCGAAACACAGCGCAAGCGCTATTTTACGCCGGTTTTCTGTGAGGCCGTGGTATCACTCCGGTCGAGCCGGCCCAATTCGTGCCGAAGCATGGCTCCCCACGGTAAAACAAGCTACATTGAGAATTTTTTCGTCAACACATTATAACCGCTTCGAATAACTTTAACCGAGTTTATAACACAGAGATACTCTTGAGATGATTCTTGACTGAAATAGAAACGCAGCATAAGTATACATGGTATATGTTAAAAGAGTGAACTTTGTCTTATCGGTATCTTAAAATAATAGCCTAATTTCTATCCGAATTCAACAGTCTGGGGGGTGTATATCGGTTATGGAGACTTCGTGAAGGACTATTTGCAAGGCTGTTACATTCCCTTGCTCTCGCTATCCCTATACTAAAGCAAGGTAACATTGTAAAAGTCATCTGACACTAACAGCAAGGGGTCTTTAAAAAACTGCTACTTAGATAATGTACGTTATTAGAATACTACTTAAAATAGTGAAAGAAAGAAAAGGGAAGGGAAGGGAGAAGATATATATGTTTATATGGATGTACAATGTACATAAATATATTTGTATAAGAGTTAGTCTATATATGATACTAGCTTCCGCCCGCGGCTTCGCCCGCGTGAAATTAGGGGCCGGCCTCACGTTGCGTACAAAAATATACTTGCATACTAACTTTCAACCCTTATTTCACATATTAGCTGGTCGAAATTTCAAAAATGCTAGAACAAATGTTTAATGATTTCTTATATTTTGTCTTTTAAAATTAAGAAATCCCATACAAACTTTCAACCTCTATTTTAACCCTTTCATCCCTTTTTCTAAATAAAAAGTAGCATATGTTCTGTCTCAGGGTCTTTAGAGATTGCCAAATTTCATCAAAATCGGTTGTAAGGTTTAAGCGGGGAAGCGCGTAACAGACAGACAGACAGAGTTACTTTCGCATTTATAATATTAGTTGGGATGTATGTAAATGATGTGAATGAACTTGTTTTAATGACTATCAGTATGATAAATGTAAATTATATATAAGAAATGAAACACTATAGATTTCCTTAAAAAAATAAATACATTAATTTAATTTCAAAGCATTCTTTTGATTAAATTCTTGATTATATGACACGGTTTTGTTAAGGGCGATAAATAGAAGCTTTTGATTAAACTAGTTACAACATTAATTTCTCATAACATTCTTTTTTTAATATAATTAAAAATAATGCACACTTTTAGCATTCTTACGTCAGCAACAAATACATTTTAGGAGGTTACATCTCTTTGAACTAGTAATTAAGGTAAATTACATCGTCAAAGTGACTTTACATTGATATCGAATGTTTTAATTCTTTCAAGTAGTTGTAAAGCTTGAAGCTTATAAGCTTTAAAAGTTCACCTAAAAAGTTCAAAAGCTGAGAAAGCGTCGAGGTCATTTTACGACTGAGCCATCGGGCTTTACTGCGAAAACACGCATTTAACGACCCCCTCACTCCCGGATTAATTTGGATTAATTTAATAAAATTAAACATAACGCCTTCAGTCGAGTTGGTCTCGTATAATTGCCTTGAGCAATATCGAGACAATCACACTGATCCCTGAATTTATTGTATGTAAATTAATACCAGTGGCAATTATTGTGGGCAGAAAATATCGAAGATGCTACTTTCCTGTTTCGGTCCGGCGAAATTCAATTAAGCAGGCAATTACCCCTTAAGAAGGCTGTAAACTTTTGACGATTTCATTTAAGATTAGGTCCGGGCGCAGGTTTCATGGCAGACTCAATTAGCGCATACGTAAACGATATTGAGCGAAATGTCAGCGGAGTTATGCTTGTTATTTTTTTTTCATTACTGAGTACTTAATATTGATATTTAATATAGTCACATTTTTTCACGTTATAAGAACATTTTGCTTCATTCAGCTAGCTATACAAACATGCACTGAATAAAGGAGTTAATGTTCATTCTACATGTCAATCTAGTCAAAATTCGTCGTAAATTTGACAGATATTCTTACAGAATGACAAGGATAAACGCTTTTGTCTATCGATGTGCTCGCACATCAGCAGTGTGAATATGAAATCCTCGATAAACACAATTCGACAGTTAAAAATACAAAAAACAAATTAAGTTTACAGATACTCTTACAGAGTGACGCACAGATATACTCACTCACATACACAATTTGACAGCTAAGATGTACATAAACAAGAAAAAATCGGTAAAGGAGCCGTTTTTTTTTTTGGGCCCCATTTTTTATTATTTTTCTACACTTACTGTATGATGTTTTTCTGATAGATCTTCCCTCTAAGACAAAGTTTCCAAAAAGAAAATAAATATAAAAACCTGCAAAGTTTTAAAAAATAATATTTAAAGTCTCGGATATTGGTTTCCTTCATAAATCTTTTTTTTTATATTTATAGGTTTTAATGAAGGCGTCAAGCTATTTATATTATTTTTTCGAAATTATTAATAAATTCTGATCGTAAATATATATTCTTACTGCAGATTTATTCCTGAAAATGAAACTGTAGATGCTAGCTGTATTGGGTAGTTCCTTTGCATTTTTTTAAATAATGAGAGTTACCTCCTATCATCTTAATATCATTGTCAGTGTGACAGTGACATCAACCTATTTACAAATCAAACTGAAAATAAAATCCTATAGTTTAATTAAAATAATGATCTTCTTCATAAAACGAATGAATGAATTTTTGGGGCCGGATATTACATTTATTTTTTAACTACATAGTTTTCACAGGTTCTGGGACTAGCAAGAACAGTTTATTTTTTATATTTAGATTTTGGTAGTGGTGGTGAAGCTTTTAACATCTGTCATGTCACTCATTGTGACAATCAAAATCGAAGTTGCCAGTATAAAAAAATCTTTGGGTTACTGTTTTATTGATCTTAACTTCAAAACCTTTTCTATTATTTACAATGTTTTGCAGGTTTTAAAAAAAATATCTTCTTAAGGGTAAAGGTTCCTTATTTTTTGTTCTTTCCATAAAATATTATTTTATTACTGTAGGCTGAGAGGGGCCCCTCTCAGCCTCCATACAAAAATGGAACATCTCCTTTGGCAGATTTTGCCGATCGGCAAGTCAATTTTGAAATACATCTTCCGCTGTCAACAGTTCATGATATTAATTGTTAGACGAAACACTAAAGACGATGACTACTAAAGATATGAAATTGATTTAAAAATTTGCAACTGTTGTTATAACATTATTATATATTAGTGGAACTCTGGCATAACGGTTCAAAGTCATACGGAAAACAATTCTACATATGCCTACGCAGGTACTTATTGATATCAATACAAGTAGATTCTAACTCCAGTTCGGAAATTAGGTGAATGTTCTTGAAAAAATAAAAAAAAACAATATGCTGTTTTATATTTCATTATAAAAATTTATATTACAATAATATCTTATTTATCATCTCTATTTATCTTATGTCGGAGTGAGAGTCGGGAGTTCATTGTATTATTGATTTCCGACCTTAAACGACGCTCCTGAAAATTACTTGGTATATTATAGTAGAAACGCATACAAATTCTTTATTTTTTTTAATGCTTTGTATACCTCATATTTATTAAAATAGCCTAGAGTTAACCAGGCAATATTAACATGAATATTTGTGTTATTTTAACAATTTTTAATCTAGTACATTGTTCCACCCAATTATTATAGGCATAGACTTATTAGTACACCGGTTTCAAGGTGTTGCCATCTGAAGTCCCGGGTTCAAGTCCAGGTGGCGGCTGATGTTTGCGAGTATAGTATAATGAATGCGAGTACTTTAGGCATAATTATTAATATATATTTCTATCATAAATATTTATATATGTATAATATATGTATGTTTATCCGTTACCCTACATCCCATAACACAAGCCTTACAGAGCTTACTTTGGGCCAGGCTAATTGGTATAAGTGTAAGAAATATTATTATTTATTTATATTACATTTAAATTGATGTTGTTTATTAAAGGTACAATCAAAGTATGTATGTATTTTCTGTGCCATGTTCTTTTAATTTACATTTATTTGAGAATTCGTGTGAAACATTCCAAATTAGTCTCTTATTATGAAATTTACAAAATTTTTACTAGAACTTTTCTGATGTTTTTCAGTCTGATTACCTACATAATAGGTCGGAGGTTAGACTGTGTAGCTCGTTAAATAATTAACAATGATCATAATAAGCAAAAATATGCAGTTTGTTATGTCTATCCGAACTGAAGGCGTCAATAATTATCTCAGCTTGTGTTGTTTTTATTTCGCTCGCCCATTATCGCAGTGGGCAGTGTAATTGGATAATTAAAAATGTGTTTTACAAACCACTTTCCACTTGCTATCTGTGCAATTAAATTGTCACAGCGTGTATGTAATTAATTCGGCCAGTTCTCGCTGTGATTAATTTTATTGGGAACAGCATTTTATTACTTATAGTTCTATCACTTATCAAAGGTGTGGTTGGATTCTCGACCGTCTACAACCGTATGAAATTATCTTTTATTAATGTCTTTGTAAGAAAGGACTTATCGAAAGTCATTAGTATCGTAAGAGATCTCTATGTGCCATTTATTAGGATTCCTTATATTGCTTATTTAAGCTCGCTTACATCGACAATATCCTTAGTACATCTGCAAGATGACAGCACTACGCTATGTTGTTGAGTTGTTGCTCATCTAACACCGCATTCCCAAAATATATAACATACTGATTTGGCTAATTGATAGTGAAAATCTAATATTTATTCTTCAAATAGGACTTTGACATGTTAAAGATGGTATGCCATTGGTTCACAAGTCTACAGCGGAACACCTTGCATTGGAAAGAGCCAGCAAGCGCTACTTTTTTTCTCCTTGTATTTTTATATGTCAATTAAAATCTGGCCGCTGACAAATAGTCTGATCCCAATTTCCTCTACAAGCTTAAACAAGTTCACATTATATTTACAAGTATAAATATATTATTGTTTCATTAGTGTTATTATAAAAAACTATAATTACATAGTGTTATTTATAAAAACTATAGTTTCATTATAGTATTTACTATAGCCCAATTCGTATCAGATATATTCCATCACAACTTTTTAGTTAAGTTTTGGTTTTAACATAGGCCTAGAATAATTGTTATTAATAACTAAAAAGGTATAACTGAAATATATAAATATTAATTTTAGTTATTGTTAGAATTAAAAAACGAAAGTTACTCTTTCACGTAAAATTTGCTTAACAGAATTTAAATAAATTTTACAATAATATAGCATCAGAATAACATATAGGCTACAATTTATAAAGAGATTTAATGTCATAATGTTAGTTCTTTTTTACGCCACACTAGTATAAATTACTCGAAATACTGTGCGTATAATTTACTCGAAATAGTATAAATTACTCGAAATAGTGTGCGTTGGAATTACATGAATTAATTCCACCCGCTCCTTTCCACCACCAGTCAACCAGACGTAGGCTTAACTACCATCCTTACGTGGTGGACTATCCTCTTACACGTACAAAACGGTTCCAGTCTTCGTTTTTAATACAAACAGCTAAGATGTGGAACTCTTTGCCGACGTCTGTGTTCCCGGAACAATATAATCTTACGGTCTTCAAGTCACGAGTGAATAGGCATTTGCTAGGTAAGCGTGTTCCATCCTAGTCCTCATCGTCACTTACCATCAGGTGAGATTGTGGACAAACGCAAACCTTATTAAAAAAAAAAAAAAAGAAACTAATCCTGCGCAGACGAAGATAATCAATGAGTCGCTAAAACCGACTTTGGTAAGTCAATTAAATCTTAGTACTTATTAGCATTACCGATAAAATTACAACCCCGAAACAGTCGAATAGAAAACTGTTAAAAAACAACCTAAGCCAAGTGAGTCTATCAATCAGCGTGGGCTGAGGTATTTTGTTCGGGAATAATGTTTTAATTAGCCCCACCTAATCGAAACACATTGATTAGGCCGGGAGCTTGCGGTAATGACTTCGGCGGGCGCCCGCCCATAATGAGGCGTATATAACCCCCTTCTCCCCTCGGAGCTATTAATGAAACATCCCCCGAACAAATTTCCTTTCGTGAGGATATCGATTGTACTACGATTGGGAGATATTGTTTATCTGTTGTTTTGCTAGTTTTGCTGCTTTATTGAAAGTAAAATAAGTTTCGACTACATACGTTATGAAACATACACTGTGATAATTAAAATAGGATTTATTTTGATGTACGCGAAAATATGACATAAGCTGGAGAAGCTTCGAGTAACGTTCATTTCAACATTATTATGTACCCAATGCTCGTATTGCGTTTTAAATCTGATCAAATCAAATCTGAAATAATATGAATTTTTGACTTTTAATGTATATATAGAAATACATTTAATATGGACCACACAACGATACTATATACAACAACTAAACAATACATAATAATAACAAATACCGCTGCATGATACCAAAAATATTGCTTAGTCTCAATACAGGCAGCACACATAGCATACTGTACTACGAGTAGCACTCTGCTTGACACAGTGGTAACATCAGGCACTAGTAAGAGTACGTAATGAGAATGTGAACTTAAACCTATGTGAACAAACTACCTAAATTTTGAATACCGCCCGTAATAATAATCAAAAAATTGTAGTACAATAAAAAAAATCCAGGGAATACAAATTAGGGCAAACAGCAATTGACATCGCTATTATGATAAATATTAAACTGATATTCTGTTTCTAAGTAATGTATGATACGATTTTATTTTGCAAAGAATATTTACCAATTTTGTAATAGCTCTATATATATATTATTCAAATGTTTTAGCAAATAAAAATCTGAATCTGAATAATTATTACAATGAATTTAATGCTACTAACAATTGGCAAAACTACACGAGTTAAAATGTAAGCCATTTAAACTTAATTACAAGATTAATGAAGACAATAAATACAAAGGTCGCCACATAAACATCTCATTTATTGGTAAATGTTGAAGTGTTTCAGTATTTTCTTGTCAATATGAAGTTGAAATATAACACAGTCGATCGTACAATAAGAGCATAAATCGAGCTAATTTCAAATAGATTTTATAGCCGAAATTTATACTCTACTTTTTCACATAGATTAAAAGGAAATACCTAGATAAAGAATTAAACATAAAAATATATAATGTAACCGTAATAAATAGTTAAAAATAGTCATATTATGTTAATTCGTGACAAAAAAAATGTAAAATTAATTAGATATAACAATAAACATGAAAAGCAAATGGTAAACTTATGAGAATGTCGTATATTCGAGTCGAGTATTAAGAGTCAGTGAAAACTCATTATTGTTCAAATCAATTTCTGACTATTTTCTACATAAAGATCTAATTAAAGTAAATATAAGCGTAACAGTCACAAAGAAAACATTTGTGTAAATTACATTGCTACTTGGCACCTCAGCAGAAGGTGTAAATAAGGCGAGGGTCCCGTCTCGATACATTGACTGGTATTAAGGAACTCTCGTATCTGGTCGATGTAGGGGAATATCCTTCGACACTTTTCAGCGGCTGCAGCGCTTTCTTGCCATTTAACGTATATATTGCGATCCATTTTACACTACCAAATTTGCTAACTATCGATTGTCAATTTCGTATAATATTTAATAATGACATTTTTATACATTAACATTTTATACAAGCACGCTACTTAACAAGATTATATAATGATAATAATAAATTAAGGTGTCTGTTTATATTGTTACTAAAAATACATCTAAAAAATACGTATATTTTTGCTTTTATAAATTATTTCTGCCCGCGGCTTCGCCCGCGTGGATTTCGGGATTGGGTGTATAGAGGGTTAAGGGTCATAGCTTTTGCCCACGGCTACATATACGCGGAAGTCGGTTTATGGTGCGAAGATTTTATCGCGCTTCCCGTGGGACTATCCGTTTTTCCGAGATAAAAAATGCCGCAAAACTCCTCAAGAATCACTCTATCTATTGATGAAAACCGCATAAAAATCTGTGCAGTAGTTTTTGAGCGAAGCCTTTATTGCGCATCCCGTGGGATCTGTCGATTTTTCCGGGATAAAAAGTAGCCTATGTTACTCGGGGAGAATGTAGCTTTCCAAAGGTGAAAGAATTTTTGAAATCGGTCCAGTAGTTTAAGCGTGAAGAGGTAACAAACAAACAAACAAACAAACAAATAAACAAACAAACAAACAAACACACTTTCGCATTTATAATATTAGTTGGGATTGGGATTAATGGCGGCCCACTCCATCTTCGCATGGGCGGGAAATGGTTACCTTCCCGAGGTATAAACAATGTTATAGCGTACGTTAATCAGACATAATGTAATGGTGATTTTTTTTTTTGAATTGGGTTCAGTTGTTATTGAATTTATGCCATAGGAAAGAAATATTTTCACACGGTAAAAATTATAATGTAGCATATAACCATAACTGATAATGCAGCATTCTAATGGTGAAGGAATTTTTGAAACTTTACTGCGTAAATTAAAACTTTACCGCGGGAATGGTGACTATTTTGTAAAGTCGCTGACCATAGACGACATCGCCAATTAGAGGAAGTCGTTGCAGTAACCGCTCGATAACTCGTTAACCCAATTTTAAAGGACAAATGCTTTTACGCAGATTTAACCGGTTCGCGATTGTTTAATCCATTGGGTGAAACTAATCACTGCTTGTGGAGAAAGCAATTGTTAGTAACAATTAGAGCGAATCACTGGAGTTTACAATTAAGACAAATGATATTAACGACGAAATAAATTTTTTATGGAAATCTAATATAATTTTCGCAATTTTATAATTTATAATGATTAATTACGTTTATTTATCTGATTTGTCTGTTGACATTTATCTGACGCTCCTACGCTGAAGGAGGATTGTGAAGTAACTTGCATGCACTAACATGGACTTGGCCAGCGAGAATAATAATGCGCAGGCATTATTATTCAGAAATAACAGTTTTATTTTTTTGTAATAAAACTCATTATTGAATAACTCGCGTAACCGTCTTCTTCATGCACCAATTTTTTTTGTATGTTTTTTTTTTATATATATATTGTCTCTCGCATAATTATCACAGTACTAAATTCAATCAGACTGAATGCGTCGTGTAAGTTGAGTCTTGGAAAATGTTCGCCGCTGAGCAGTTTTATCAATAAACGTACATCTGTAGTACAAACCAAACAATTAGAATGTGCACCGAAAAATAGTTGGCGCGAAATTTAAACGTGGAAAGCATTAGGCAAAGGAAACTATTAACGGTAAGGGAAGTAATTTGTCGCTATAAAAAATTGTTCAGTGACGTATCCTGCTGTACAGAGTGGTATTGTACCAGCTCGACATTTTATATTATTATATAACATTAATAGGTAATTCTTTTCTGATTTCACTGTTCTTAACTTTACTATTCCCCGAATTTAATGCAAGATTATTACAAAATAGTTCTTAAAAATAATAAAAATTTGTACTTATTAACTGGTTTACGCATACTTATTAATATTGCATACAAAACGCTTATTTTGTATACAATATTTTGTTTTCACTTTTTATGCTCTAAAAGTACGTCAGTATAACCTTACAATAATAATTAGTAATTCTCTTTGGAGATCGGATATTCAATTTATTTCCAGCGGCTAATATAAGCTGAATTATCTAATTTCTAACATTTACGTGAAATAAAACAAACAATAATCGATCAATCAAAGGAACTAAATCAACAGTTTTATATAGATCTTATTCATTTAAAATCATATAAAATTCAATAAAAGATTTTTTTGTCTCTGGTCCTCTTTATTATGAAAATGTTCTATGCTTGTTCTACAATCACGGTGTTCTAAAAACTCAAGATGTGCTGGTGCTATTCGTAATATTTCGCGAAGTACTCTACTTTGTCTATGGACAAATCTATCTCCGCGAACTGTTTTTTTTAATCTGCGTCTGGTTGAATATCGTTAGTTAGGTTGGTAAGAAAATCAAGTTTATTTTGAATAAAATTTACTCTAAGTGTGTAACACTTATATTATGTATGTTGAAAACACGTATGTTGAAATGTTGTTATCGAAAGTTTTCTATTTATTGTGTTTCTGAAAATTGCATAAATATTAACTTAATTATAATAATTAATCACAACATAATATAAAACATAATTTATAAATATAAAAAATCCAATAACCACACAATTGTTCATGTCTAAGTCAATCATACTAAAAACTGAAAAATAATACTTATTTAAAAGACATTTTAAAACCACACTACACTTTAATTGCTATAAATAAATGGAAAATAAATTTTGTAACTGGAGATTATTATTATTATATCGCATTGAGATTCGATTTTTATTTTGCAACTTGACAATGTACGTTTTATCGCATTCAAAGTGAAAAGTACAGTACAGTTGACGGCGTAAGATTCAAAAGCAGATATATTCCATTTGAATAAACACTCTCGTAGTTACTATTGACATTTACAGGTGGGTAAAATAAAGTATACAATTTTGCTAAACAGTTATTGCAATTTTCTACATCTTTCATACTGTCGTCACTTATATATTTATTGACATACATTCTAAAAATAATAAATAATTTTAATTCATAGTTTTATTGAGTTTAGGCTGACAATACGTAAACATTACGTTGGTAATCAATGTATAATTAAATAACCTATTTTGAATTGTCTAGGAAGGTGTTGACTTAATCCAAAAATCAAACCAGCCGTTATTCGAGTTTGTGACAAAAAAGCAATCGAAACTAAAACAGATGCTATTGGTAACGTGAAAAGGCGCTACATCGCTTGTTTTTCACGCTTCTTTTGTTTCATCCCCATACAAATTGATACCAGGATGTTGGTGTGATAGAGACAAATATAAATTTCACGTGCTCGTGTCATTTGTAAGGGATTGCCAAGTAAGCTTTTTTTGATAGGGCTGCCTAATATCTCTTTTTTTTTATCGGAAACGTAGAGTTGATTGTGCGACTTGTGGATTGACGAGACGGTTAGTTCAGCGATCAGCTTCTGTGCCACATGACGCGGATACGATTCCCACACGGGACAAATACTTTTTTATGACCAGTAGAAATTGACTACGATTCGGGAGTATGTGCATGTGAGATGGAAATGGACTAGCGCGACGTTTTTATTTTTTTTAATTTATTAAGTGTGCGAGTATTTATCAATTGTGTTACAAGCGTGGGTACAGATCCACACAATGGCGTATTCATATATTGTAATTTTAATTGCAAAATAATATCGAATTTTTAATTTTATTTTACTAACCATATGCATTAAGATCATTGTTACTAATCAAATATGGGCCTGCCGGAAATAAATGTATTATTATTATTATGTATAATTATCAATTGAACGTAATATACACAAATAATAAAAAGGAGATTTTTTTGTATGTTTTAGATATAGGAAGAACAAAGGGTAAAGTTTATAATTTTTACCACGGGAAAATATCTTTTTTCCCGGTGTGAATCAGATATCACACGGATCAGAAAGTTATTTTCCTGATATAATTAAGAAAAGAAAGTAATATATATGTACACAAAAATAACATTTATCAATGATTTCTCATACTTATTCACGTTAAACGGTTCTATATTCATAATTTTAATATCACGCTTAATAAGCAATGACAGTATGTATATCACGGAACATTATCTCTGTTGAAAGCGAGAAAATTATACATGCACAATTACATGCCGCCTCGTAGCAGCCCTACGTGGCCGTGTCTATCTTTTACCGCTAAGCCTAGGGCGGTAAAGTCAACGGCATGTTTGATAGCACCGCACAGAAAGAGACAACAATAATAAGGCTTCGAGAGAAAAAGAGAGACACGGTAGAGATCCTTAAATTTTATATTCTATCCGCATTTTGTCGCCTAAGCGTTCCATTTAGTGTTCCATATTTAAACCTCGCGCCGTTCTTTTTTCTCAACTGAGCAAAGAATGTAGGGTGATTTTCTATTTTTTTTTCTTTATATTTTTGGGGATCTACCCGCTGCGGAATGTGTGCGGCATATTGATGTGTGCGCCGACCGCCGACGCCCTGTTAGGGAATGAAATTGGCATATAAATGCAAATTTTATGCTATGAATTTTAAAATGAAGTCGATACTTCCGCTCTGAGCCATTTTCGCAAGTTTTACGTCAGCCGAGGATGAAATTAGATTAGAATACGCCAGTTTTGGTTAAGGATGTACTTTTAACGGCATTTGGAACCCTCAGGTAATAAAATCTCAATTACTCTTTACTGACCCTTCGTCGAGGTTTACATTGAACATTTTAAATTTAGAATTTAGCGAGAATAGCTAGACTTCTCTCAATATGTTATACTGAAAGAATATTCGTATCAATTTAATGCCAATAAACGTAGCTTTAAAGGATTTCAAAGAAGCCTTTTATAGTTGAAAATTATTTTATATTGATTTGGCGTTAAAACCATAAAAGGTACCATATTGCGACTCGGCAATTTCAACGAGGATTGAGACGTCGTCGGCCGCAAGAAAATAGAGGAATCAAAGAGCAGGAAAAAATCCACTTTACAGACGAAAACAAGTCACTTTAACTTTATTGAGCTGTAATCGAATTGTGACGTCCCTGTGAGGCGCGGCGCGTCGAGGTCGGAGCGCCGGGATCTGCAGCCGTCCTTATCTGACCCGTCCATTTAAATCTATGCTATTCAATCGTGCCGTCTCGCTCGCGTCCCAGGGGTGCCGCCGAGATTGCAATCTTTTGATTTATACCAACTATTAGGAGTGCGGGATGGTCTGTCTCCGAAACGAGATCCCCGCGATAAACGGCCGATACGATCGACGTTAGTACTGATTATAGAAATGGAATTACTTGTATCTTTACCGTGTTATTATTGTTAATATTAAATATATAGTACGCATTAAATGGGTATTAATTTATTTATGGCTTTTTTTTACTAACACGTGACAAATTGTAATGAATCGTGTAAAAGATTTACTTTTATTATCAATCACAGTATAAAATGAACATGAAATCGCAAAATGAAAAACATTTTTATACGAATATATTCAAACACTAGCTTCCGCCCGCGGCTTCGCCCGCGTAAAGTTAGTTTTTGTCAATCCTGGTCCCTTATGCCTAAGAGACTCTTACAGGGGCCAGCCTCACGGCTTTGTAGTTCCCGTTCCGAATCCGTTCCGTTCGAATTTCGGGACTTCCGTTTGTAGAAAAACTCTGCACATCCTATGAGACCTACGTACCAAGATTCATGGTCTTATCTTCAATTCAACCCCTATTTCAGGCTTAAGCGGGAAAGCGTAACAGACAGACAGAGTCACTTTCGCTTTTATAATATTAGTTGGGATAAACAATATGATACTTAATTAATTTACTAATTTGTCTTTTATTTATGTTTAGACAATCGTTTATATCATTCTTAGTACTCGGCTGTATGCATTAAATAATAATAATGATAATAATAATGAGAGAAATGAGAGAAATAAATACCCAATTAGCCTAGCCCAAACTAAGCTCTATAAGGCTTCTGCTATGGGATCTAGGGTAACGGATAGACATACATATATTATACATACATAAATAATTTTTATTGAAATATATATCAACAACCATGACCAAGGCACAAATGCTCGCATTCATCACACAAACATCTGCCCCCACCGGGATTCGAACCCGGGACCTCAGAGATGGCGACACCTTGAAACCGGTGTATTATCCACTCGACTATGGAGGTTTAAATCACATCGTAGGGACTTTTTGGTAAATTAAAAAGCAGTTACCAACACATATGTAGCCGCTCAAGGAGCCTGCCCTAAATTAGGGTGATTAGGTCTTGATCAACCATGCTGACCAATGCATAGCGGATTTCGTGCTTCTTTATATGTGTATACTCGTATTGGTTGTTTTATGATGCGTCCTTTACAGTAGGAGGAAATGTACTATGAATATGTAGTACTAGAACTACTAATTAGCAGCTACCCACGAGCCATCCGCAGCGCCACGGGAATTCAATAAAGAAACAATACGAAACAATAATACGAAACGATATATATATTGACTAAAGATTATAGATAAGATAATCTATTATTTAGGAATAACAAAATTGCGTGACTTTATGTTCCATTTCTTAAAATAAAAAACAAATTGGATTGTGTTTGACAAAAATACGCTATAGTATAAATA
This sequence comes from Scirpophaga incertulas, assembly GCA_036419045.1. Lineage (NCBI taxonomy): Eukaryota > Metazoa > Arthropoda > Insecta > Lepidoptera > Crambidae > Scirpophaga > Scirpophaga incertulas. Next base: position 27,508,103 of record CM071632.1, on the reverse strand, counting down.
GGAATAAAATATGTATAAAAAAGTTATTCATATCTGCGTATTGGTAAGCTGTTTCAAACTTTATCGATTGACCCCAAAACGTTGACCATTCAAATGTTTATTATCTAAAGGGCAGCGGCGCACAAAAAGGAGGGACGTCCCTGCTGGCTACTTATAGTTTCCCGAACAAGGAAAAAGATACGATACGCCATCCATATTGGCGGAAACATAGTTTAACTTTGTACACGATACATAGATTCTTTCGCGATTCTTTCGCAATGTGTACGCTAAATACAATCAATTTATTTGTTATTTATCATCTAGTAATACCCATGTTAGTGAACATACATATAAATATATATATATATATATAAACAAAATACAAAAACACTTATGCGTTGTGCATAGTATATGCTTAGCAAAGGAGAATTAGGTTAATATCTTGGGAGGAATAATAAAAAGTATCGTTTTGACAATTCTCTTAAATCACATTTCATTTATCTCGATCGCTAACGATTGAACTTATTCGATCGTAGAGTTATTTTTAAATAAAATTAGAATAAGAGTTAGTTAAAAATACTAAGTTTCTTGGTTTCCTTGTAGAAGTATTTTAAATATATTTTGTTTTCGGTGTCTTTCAGTCACGGTCTGCTAATCGCGAGCTTCAGGAGACCCGAAGTCGATTCCGCCAGGTACCGATGTGTTTTTGATTTCTCAAAGGAGTATGCCCATTCGTAGTATCACCTTTACTCGTCCTTGTGCCTTAACCAAACTAATACCAAAAAATAAGTAACAATTTTTTAACAAAACTCTGCAATATACCAAGCCGAAACTTCGCCGGAGATAAATCCACATAATAATTAGTAATTATTTCACTTCCGTTTCATTCGCCGTGTATTTTTATTGATAATATTCTAATTTCATTGATAAATAGTCTCTTCGGTATTGCCATATATTAACGATCGGATCGATTGGTCAAAAATATATTCGATACATTCCACTGTCCTCTCGTGAAAGGGTAAAAGGAATACCAAAACAATTAATTTTCTTTAGTCTTTTTTCTGCTTTCTCTAATATTTTAGTCATTATTCTGCTTTAAGAGTTTCTTTATACAGATAGCTAATATCAATGTTGCTAAAACAATTATTTTTAAATTAATTAATTATTTTATATGAATTATTGGAGTTGTAATATTTATTGGATAAGATAGACTTAATCATTTTATAGTTTTAATCTTCTACAATTAAATAGGTATTATCAAAAATGATGATAGGAGAAATTCGTAACTTGAAAGTCTTTGGTGTTTAATTTCTATTTTACCCATCGAAATAGAGTCAAATAGTTTTTAATAATTGAATATATACTTAAAAATCTACAATATATCATAAAAATCATTATGGTACAAAATCATTTTTGGCGATACTAAAGTCCATACTACAATGGGCATTCTCCTTTACATGTACATTTATCTGATAACTTACACAGGTATCTGTGCAGAAATTCGAAGATATATTGTGTAATTAACTAGCACTGGGCCAGAATGGTTAATTAAGACCAAAACGCCCTAAGCATAGTCAGAAAGGTATATTTGTGTCCCTAAGTGGTGCCTGTATCATATTTCGTTAATCAGGTGTAATTTTTTTATATTTACTTATTGATAATGTTAATATTCAAGGTAGTATTAAGGTGCAGCGATTATCAATAATTTTATTTTTATCCTTATTTCCTTTTTTAAGTATTTTAATTAATTCAAGTAATTTATACATTTTGAAGGCTACCTCCAAGCTACTATATTTGTCTCAAATTTGTGCTACTTGCATCCATAATAAGTTGTCAAGTTGCTCAAGGTGCAATGGAACCTTTCTATTTCTCTGTGTCTCTTTTAAGATTCTATAATTATCCTTAAACTACCAGCATAAAAGTGAAGGGAATTAAGATGTTACGCATGAAAACTTTAGTCACGTGCTAAAATTACAGTAACGACTTGCGTATGCGCACTCACAAAGGATTTGTAGACCGTGGCTAATCTAACGCAGTTGTCAAGCTCCCGCTATGTTATCTAAGCGTGATAAATGCTTCCTGCTTACTAAAATGTATTTCATACGAATATATTATTTTATTCTTATAAGAATAGGATGAGGTGAAGCTGGGTTAAAGTTGTGTCGGAGTATTTATTTCTATTCGCAGGGAGCTATTCTACAAAAAAAAAAATACCACTTGCCAATCTTTGACACGCGACAGCTCATCTTAGGCTGTAAAGATAGTTCTTAGTTGCATGTATAAATCGATGGCTGTATACTACAGAATGCCTTTGCTTGTATTATAAAATTTATAAAGATTCGTATAATGAAACTAGTATCGTTAAGAGACATGTTACTACAACTCCTGTCTATTTTATAATTGGCATATATTGAAATTTAAGCAAATAAAACTTTTAAATTATGATATTTGTCAGTTATGTATGAGTTTACACCGATCGAGAAGTTGAAGAGAAGTACAATTCTCGGCAATAAAATTAAGAAGCAAAGCATTTTAATATTTGTAAGTATTTGAAAGAAATTATAACATATTGATTTGATTATGATCTAGAAATCAAATATATTGTCAAAATTTTTTGTTTAAGTGGTTGTCATTGTAAGTTGTTTTTTTTTAGTCAATATTTTTATCCTTCCAGGTGGTTTATATGACCTTTATTTAAACTAAACATTATTAGAAATAGAAAAAATTATTCACGTATAATAAAAAAAGTCATAACCTTTTTGAAGATATTTGATTAAAGTTGGCATGAGAATAGTTCGAGATTCAGGAAAAGAAGACTTTCTATCATGGAAAAATATATCTTTAATATGGGAAAAGGGATTTGAAGGCTTTCCAGGCCGAGGCGGGAAGTTAGTTATTTTTTGTTTTCATAATATTTCGTAATATTTATTCTAATCATAATATTTATTTTCATTATGTTTGATAAGTTGGTATGAGAATAGTTCGAGATTCGGGAAAAGACAGGATTTTCTATAATGGAAAATATAGGTATCTTTAATATGGGAAAAGGGATTGAAGGCTTTACAAGCCGAGGTGGGAAGTTAGTTATTTTTATTTTCTTAATATTTCTTTCGTCTCCATACTGCGTAAAATATTACGTGACCATAACAGAGAAACATTTATAAATGGCTGCGCCCAATTACACAAAAGGTCTTTTTTTGATACATTTCCTGCTCGCTTTCTACTCGCGTAGTAGAAAAGGCGGCAAGTTGTTACGTATTATTTGTCAATCAAGCGCGCTAGTTTGATGCCGGTTATAATTAAATAATTGCATTTAAAATAATTCACAGACCTGCCACGTAATTATCTTAATTGTTTACAAAAAGTTATGGTAATTATAATCAGGTGTATGTGATGTGAGTATTGTTGGTAGTAAACCCAATCAATGTTATCTTAAACATTAAAGCTGTATTTTTACAATGGTATGAAATTGCCATTTTGTATGGATATTTCAAAGAATTTTACTTATTACAGACTTACGTATGCGTTTTCTTTATTTATTTAGTATTTAACCTAGAAAACAAACTATATGGTTTTTTACACACACACCAACAGACTTTAAACGAAATAAAGACAGATTTGAAGGCAAAAATAATTAGTTATCACAAAGTTATAGTTTAAAATAACCTAATTGAGAAATTCTATTTCACCCAAAACTTGCACTTAAAGGTTACAAAGTAATGCGAAAATAAATATTATCTACTAGCTGTGCCAGCGACTTCGTCCGCGTGGAATAGTTATTTATTTTGAGCATCATATTTATTTTTGCATCTTGACAACGCGACATATCCAAATTTGATCACCATAAAAACGATTCTAGTGAGTTAACATTAAATGATAGACATATACTGTCGCGGACATTTTTTTAGATCATTTTAAGAGGAATAATTCTTTCATACATATTTTGATTGGTATTTAGAACCGTTTTCGCAGCGCACGCAACGGAAGCCCTCAAAGATGAATAATTTTCACTGTTTTTTCCACATTTTCCATTATTTATTCGCTCCTATTAGTCGCAGCGTGATGTTATGTAGCCTAAAGCCTTCCTCGATTAATGGGCTATTCAATAACAATAAATATTTTTTCAATTCGAACCAGGTGTTCCAGAGATTACCTAGTGCGTTCAAACAAACAAACAAACAAACTCTCAAAGCTTTATAATATTAGTATATATTATTGTGAGTCAACCATAAAAGATAGACATATACTGTTGCGGATGTTTTTTAGACAATTTTATGTAGAATATGTTCGTCATACATGATTTTTATGTGACTTTAACCATTAAGGCTACACACGCGACGGAAGCTAAAAAAATGGAGTTACTTCTCCCGTTTTCCCAAAATTTCCCTTCACTACTCTGCTGCTATTGATTGTAGCGTAATGGAAAGTATTCTATAACCTGCCCACGAGTATGAAGAATAATTATACCAAGTTTCGTTAAAATCCGCCCAGTAGTTTTTGTTTCTATAAGGAACATACAGACAGACAGACAAAAATTTTACTGATTGCATTTTTGGCATCAATATCGATCCCTAATCACCCCCTGATAGTTATTTTGAAAATATATTTCATGTACAGAATTGACCCCTCTACAGATTTATTATAAGTATAGATAGAAATTTATTGTTGTTGTTGTTAATGTTTAAATTGAAAAGTCATACAATTTTAAATATCAGTGAATAAAACGCCATTTCACAGTTAAAGACGTTAAAGACCTATTGTACGCTATATTCAAAGATATACTTATGTTATATGGCATATTTAGCATACATTACGTTTTACATAAATATATTTTGGAGTGTAAAGGATATTTGCAGGACATCTCTAATAATATGATAAACGCGAAAGTTTGTACGAATGCATGTTACTCTTATCACGTAAAAACTACTTAATGGATTTTCATGAAACTACTACAGGCTACAATTTATGAAGATATAGGCTACTCGATATACATACTAATATAAGCTACTCGAAGTACTAGGTAATCCTGCGCAGACTCAGATACTCACCGGGCACGGCTGCTTCGGTGAGTATCTGTGTCGAATAGGACGGGAGGGATCGACACATTGTCACCACTGCGCATCCGACCTCGACTCGGCCCAGCACACGCTGGCGGAGTGCCCCGCGTGGGCCTCCGAGCGCCGAGTCTTGGTCGCAGAGATCGGGCGAGATCTGTCTCCGCCGGCATTGATTGCGGCAATGCTGGCGGACGAGGGAGGTTGGAGGGCTGTGGCCTCCTTCTGTGAAGCAGTCATGCTCCAGAAGGAGGCCGCCGAGCGGGGTCGGGAGATGGCCGATCCCGCTCGAAGAAGGCGGCGCCGGGCTCGGTAGCACAGCTGCGGCGCCGCCGCGGGTCGCCGGCGAGCGCGAGGAAGTCGCGACTGCTACGGCGACCCGGGATGGACCACGCCCCTTCCGTGGCCGAGGGGCGTCGTCGGTGGAGGAGACCGGGGGAGGTGGTAGCCTCCCCCGAGGAGGGCTCCCCTCTAGGCGGGGGAGCGGAGGCTGGGGGTTCTCGGAGGTGGCTTGGTGTTCCCGGGGGCTCTCTACATGCCTAAGGAAGGCCATCCCTGAGGTTTTTAGTGGGTAGGCCTCCCCCTTCTGGGGAGGAGAGCCCTACATAACCGCCGGCTCGCCACAGCCGGGGTATGCAATTTAATGCATTTTCCTCAGGGAAACAAAAAAAAAAAAAAAAAGGTTATCCTGCGCAGACACCAGCTAGTGATATACACCTAAGTATATCCATATATAATATAATAAGATATTTCACGATTTTGAATACACATATCACTCTTCGTCCCTGCATGTTTTGTATCAATCAATTCCTCTTAAGGAAAGACTCCGTGCTCAATCTCGGAAAGACAGGTTGAGGTAATATGTGATAGTTTGTTATTATAATGTTGAATACGCGACAAAAAAGATAACCTGACGGATTTAGGGTAATTTTGATAATGTGACTTTCTACGAAAGAGTCATCCGGAGATCGTAACATTCTACGAAAGAGTCATCCGGCGATCATGACGTTTTACTAACCTGACGTTATTTATTAGAGACTGTATAAGTATTATTATATTGTTAGAATTGTAAATTAAAAATTTGAGTAATAATCAAAAGTGTGGTTCTTTAGTCTACCTCCCTGAATAACTTGCTTCTCTGATAATGGATTTAATAGGCGTGACCTCTCTGCTACAGGATTCTATTAAACAAATTTGTACATCTCATGTGAAAGAAAGTTTAAATTGTGAAGATTGTGGCCATGAAGAGGATCTTTTACATCTAGTTCTTGAATGTAATAGGAAAGAATCCTTGAGAAAAGAACTACTGAGAGATAAGGGTAATTCACGGCAGAATTTTCTTTTTTATACACGTAATTGCCTTAGTTCTATTTTTTCTACAGAACAGAGTTTAATAAGTTTTGTTTTCAAATCGCTCAGATTGAAGCCGGGTCGAACCGACTCTTAGCCGTCTTCTTTGGTCCTCTAGATTTTTAATTATGTCTTTACATTCCAGTTGTTAAATGTATTTAACTTTATATTTGGAATATTTTTATTATATTTTTTATTGCATTTGATGTATTTATTATTAATGGCTATAAAATAAAAAAGTGACTCACAGCTACTCTGCTTTCTTTGAGGTCCAGCCGCATCGCAAGCGCCTCCCTCATGAAGACGTCGGGGTAGTGCGACGCGAGGAAGGCCCGCTCCAGCTCTTCCAGTTGCCAGGAGTTGAAGTTAGTGCGCGAGCGTCGCCGCTTGCCGCTGTCTCCGTCGTCATCGCCGACGCCGCCTGCAAACAACCAGGTTGCTTGGTAAGATGGACTACTTTATATCAAGGTAAAAAAATAGGAGCGCCGGTGGCGCTGTGATCTCAGCACTTAAAACATGAATTCGGACCACATTTTTTAACGTATATATTTTTCAGTTAATGACTAATTATGCTGGCTTTTGTGTTGGAGGCAAACCAAGTTGGTGAATTTTTACACCAAGGTTTTCTATTTCTCTACTTATATTTGTGTTTTATCAACCACGCAGTAATTGTATTATAATCGTACTATGAAAGAAGGACAAGTTACATACATTGTACATTGATTATTGTAGTTACAACAAAAAGATGTCTCTTATGGCCTGACAAAAAAATCTAAGTACTTCAAAATGTATGAAAAAAGTTTTTTTTTTTTTGATAAGTATGTGACTTTTCTAGTACTGAAACCTCATTTGGTCCCATAGAACTTTTTGATCAGGATATGAAACAGTATTGATTAGCATCAAAAAAAGTTTTTGTGAAAAATGCAAATTTTCTTGCTAACTGTACATTTTTTTGAAATCTGTGAATGGGAATGAATTTTTTTTGAAAAATTATTGATAGTCTCCTAAGACCAATTTCTTGTAGCTGCAACGATTAAGGTACCTCCATTGGCTGCCAAATTGAAACTTTCCACCCTGTATATTTGACGTCGTAGTGACGACTTAAAAAGTAGTTAAGACTACATATTTCAGAACTAGAAACTTTCGATATGATAGTGACAATATAAAAAGTAGTTAAGACGACAGATTTTAGCGTTAGTAATTTTTGACACGGTAGTTACGCCATAAAAAAGTAGCTAAGATGACAGATTTTAGCGCTAGAAGCTTTTGTAATGTCGATTAACTTTTGCAGCACTCATCTAAGAGCATGAAAAGAGATTTCAATAGCCAAGACTATTAGCACTTATGGAACAAAATCGCTGTCTTAATACATTTTATCGGCAAAAATGCGCAATACAATCCAATTAGAAGTGCGCATCGGAATGAGCAAAGCATAAACGTTAAAAGAAACGGCCACTTCCAACAAAGTCAATTTAGACAATTCCTCACTCGTTAAAGCGAAGCCGCGACCGGGGGCTAATAAAAAAGAGATAATCTCCGACAAACCGTCAGTACAAGTTTTTGAAAATAGAATATAATTTCTAATTTTCTCTCGGTGATTTTAATTAAAAATGGTCCCGGGAGAGCGAGACGCAGGATGGTTACGAGCTCGCGGCGCGAGAGGGACGGCAATAAATTACTCGGCTGCTCTCGAAGGGGCTAAATAAATTAGAAGTGATTAAGAGGAACGCGCTTCTGTTACTTTGAACGTGTCATTATTTTGTTGGAGCGCTCGAAATGTTTCTGACATGATTATTATGGTACAATTTTGATTGTGGACTAAATGTATGAAGGTGATTATTAATGTTATGAACTTTGTTTGTTTGTTGTGTAACGGATTAAGAGTAATGTACTACCGCTCCCTTTCCTCGCGTGTATGTCGTACGAGCCGACTATGACTCTACGAATTACATCTCTACAAAATGTCCGGACTATGACAGTTAGTCTGCCTCCCATTACACTGGGACTTATTGGGACTTATATGTATATGTACATTTACTTATTAAAAAAAAAAGACTTCACCAAACACTTGGATTTTTATTCCGATTATATAGATCTTTAATTACATTTGTTTAAGTAATTAAATATATTTCTAAAAATCTCTTTAAAATTACTCTTGAATTTTACTTGGTACTTTACTATTATTATGCATTTAAAGAAGTCAAGTGTATCTAAGTGAAATTTATTAAAAACCACTACTATGCCGTATGGGAGGTGGGATGTTGTTCCAACCAAATGTTGGAACAACATCCCACCTCCCATACGGCAACTAAAGTGTAAATCCACGTTTCAAAAAAAAATTAAAAATATAAAAACATGTGTTACAAAAAACAAAGAACTGGTTTGCCTGATAGATATGCTGACTCTCCATTTGTATGCTGATGGCTAATTGGGAAATATGTATCTGTATGTGTATATATATGTATATGTATGTATGTGTATATGTATGTATGTGTGTATATATATATATTAATATTATCTGTCTACATTCACGTATTGCGCTTTATTTATTAATGTAATATGTATGCTTAGGTTTGTCTGTTTCTTTCTGTGTGTCTGCTGTCTGGTTTACTTACCCTCTCAAAGGGTTTCGGCAGAATATCAGCGCCTGTTTGCTACTAGGGCACAATGTTATCTACGTATTTTTAATAATATTAGGTGTATATTTTGTGTCAAGGTTGCAAATAAAGTTATGTCTATGTCTATGTCTAGAGGTATTTTTAGAAAATTTAATGTGTCTAATATATAACTGTTCACAGTTAATACTGTGAACAAAAATGATTATTTGTATTATTTATTAACTAATTACATCGTTTCAACTTAACAAAAACACCTGAAAAAATAAAAACTGTAAAATGAGCATTTTTCAAAAAAAAAAATACAGAAAAAGTGTTAGCATATTGCAGACACTTTTATCATTTAATTAATCATTAACAGTTTTTCATAATAGAATTTCCGACAATTGCTTTGCAGGCAGATAAATCAGTCCTAACACTTTGTTGGTTGCAAAAAGCTATGCATTTCCCTATAAAGAAGTCACTAATTTATTACGCTTGTACCTTGGAATGACAAGTAATATGTTTATTTACCATGTTTAAGTAATAAATATATATTTGTTTATCAAAAATTATACATTACATTGTAGTTCTTAAAAATATATTATAAATTTTCAGAAAGGTCCTTTGCTAAGGTCAATATATTAAAAAAATTAAAAAAAAATCTATTAGAGATTCGGTCTTTCAGAGATAGAGAAGTTATACTATAAGAGGTGAGTTATAAAACTATATACTTGTCTTTTAATTCAATCATCCAAAAAGCATTTTGTTTCCCTTTGCGGTCCAAATCGACCTATTCCAACTTCAACAAGAAGTTTGAGGCGTTCCGTAATGCGAAAAAACCTAATGAAAATTGCTCTCGACAGATTCGCAACGACTGAAAACCAGAATGTATACGTTGTTTATCACAGTAATAATACATAAAATACACGATGTACATAATAATTGATTATTGCAATATATCTATCAATATATTTTAGTATAACAATTATACATAATAATAATTATTTTTAAAGTTCCATCAAATTATTACTGAGGAAACAGCTCGTGCAGAAAGTACAGAGAAAGTACAAAGTACAGAGCGAAACCGAAATAAATTTCATGACATTCGATTTCATTTCGTTAGAATGAAATGTATGGGAATGATTCCTTAAAATGGAACAAACGTGAATGATTCGCGTTCAATTCGTTATCGAAATCGTTGCGATATCTAATGGCAATGTACAGAAATGAGACTAAACTACAAAATCATTCCCATACAATTCAAAGTAACATTATATTCGCGATATTTTCGTTAAAAAAGAATGAATAGAACTGATTACGCAATTTGAAATCATTCTCATCGCTGTCCGATAGGTACTGCATTTATGTCGATAACGACAGGAACACAGTTGATACTTTGTCTAGGGCCTGTAGCCAAAGTGACACTAACAACCAGACGTTTTCGCTTAATACGATGAATGATTCCGTAATTTGGAACCATTTCTATACATTGTTTTTTTTATTTGAGTTTTTATTTCACTGTGTGTAGGTATATACGTTGAAATAGGACCTGGTATGACAACAACATCCATATATCGAACTTGTGTGTTACGATACGAATACACGGTCAGGACGCTCTAATTGGACCGCATTTGAATATAATTCGTAATGATTAACTTGTTACAATAAATTGCCATCGAAAAGGTAAAGGAGTCCGGTTGTTTATCACATCCGACTCGCACGTTACGCTGTCGCCTTAAGAGAAAATACTAAATTACCGCCGTTCGAGAGGGCAAGCAATACACATCCAGCTGTGGTGTGAAAGGGACGGCCACGGTTATTGTATTAAAACAAACGACCGCCTTGGGCCCGCAGACAACAGTTTTGGCGCGCTTTAATTTAGTCTCCTCAATGTTTTAATGTCACAGGGGAGGGGGGGAGGGGGTTCTAAGTATCTATTTGAGGGTTGTATAGCGCGGTTAATAAATTCGTACAGTTAATAATTCCGGTCTGTTGTGATTGTTTGTCGTGAAAGTTGAATGGAGATGTTTGATTGTAGCGAAATAGATAATTTAATGTTTATGTGATCATTTCTATTAAATGTTTCTTTTATGTACTATTTGTTATTACGCGAAGAAAATGAGCAATAGGATTGTATTAGTTTCTACACTTTAATTTCTCTTTCGAAATAGTGCATTGTGTTTTGTGTTGCTGCAACACAACCAGACACACACAATATTGTGGTACGGTACAGTATTAAGATCGTTATTATGTTTTTTTTTTAATTATTGCTTTATAATTTAATTTGATTATTGCTAAATTATTCTAATGTATATTATAATTTCCTATTTAATGACTGTTATTACTAGAGATCGGATAATCGGATGCATATTTACCTAAAGTTAATTTTTGGCTCACAAATTATGGAAGCGGCTTTTTAAAATACATTTTGTTAAATAAAAATCCCGGGAAAATACGGGACTGCAAATTTAACGTAGTGATATTGTTTGAAAATTACTAAATTAGCACGTGGTATTTATTTTTAAAAGACCGAGACTCCGGGTTCATTTATACAACTATGCATACGTATTTACATGAAGTTTAGTTTCAGTTCCCCGTGCGATTTATGAATATAGGTACGATTTATTACATGAAGAGTGTTATACGAAAGTAGTGAGCTAGTTTGACTAAAACAATAATCAATTTGTACGCTTCAGAGAAGGTTGTTTATGGCATGTACTTAAAGTATTAAAAGTAAATTGTATCTTGAAATTATATGCTATAAAGTTTTGTATGTACTTATTGTTTTATTTAACACTCGACTTTCTTCCTCTAAAACTCTATATACCTACTCACAAATCACACGGGGAACTGAAACTAACCTTCATGTAACGTCGTTTTTAAGCTCATATTACCGACTAGCTTTGCATTACCAAAATGTTCTACAGTACCGGAACTCCAGGATTTATATTTATGGAAATAAAATAAAAAGACAGTTCCATACTTTGTCAAAAACTAAATTATGTAAATAAATAAACATCCGGCTATCCATTTCCGCAATCCCGGGATTTTTATTTAACAAAACAATAAAAAGCCGTTTCCATACTTTGTCTTAAACTAACTTTATGTAAATATGCATCCGATTATCCGATCTCTAGTTATTACACATTTAAATTTTGTTTCTTTGCTTTATTTATCTGCGACACTTGTAAGAATAGTGTAACAACTTATGATGACATAAGATGTAAACTGTACCACTTTTATACTGCAATGTCTAACTCATCAAACCGAAAGACAGAAATGTGAACAATGCAGCCGATTTAAGTAACAGTTTGTTTAATATTCATTATGTCTGAATAACAATTTTTGGGTTTTTTCTCGTATATAATAATTAATTGTTAAATTTTGGTAACAAATAAATTGTAATTATTCGTAAGTTATTTCTTTTTTTAAGTATTTTAATTCTTGTCTAATTTAAAATTAATAATATTAATAATACAAAATAACTTTACAAATGCCTATCAAGAAATAATACAAAAAAAAATGTCGACTCGGCCGGGATTCGAAATAATTCAATGACTCTGAATGAACGAATTTTCGAATTTCGAATCGAAACCCAAACTAAATAAACTAACTACTATTATTCATTTTTTTACTTTTTTACGCTAAAATGAACTTTACTTGCTGTAAATTACTAAGCATCAACAACCAATTAATTATAATAAATTATCAGTAGAGCATCTATTTCTAGTTTATTTTTGTAATGAATAAGCGAAAGTCGAATAAATCAACAATACTTTGCAAAACGCAATGCCCGCAATAAATTTGTATCCGGCCGGAGTACAAACAATATTTTTATTTTATTCATAGAGATACTATCGCGTACCATAACAAAAATTAAACGTCTCATATTCAATAGAAACGTTTATATTTGATATGGCTTTTATTTTTCTATTACTACCGAAAGCAAAGGGGCGAGTGCTCTCTTCCTTGCGAATTGCAAATAATTTATAGGTTGTTTCGCCGAGATCGTATCTTTATTAGTCTATGGCGGGCTTATTACTATTGGGAGATTCTAGATTAGTGGCCTATAGTGGATATTCAATATTATATTACGCGAATTTTCAATATTTATCGTTATATCGTAAATAAAAAAATTGTAGTCATATTATAAAAAAAAATATATTGGCCGCTAGTCTGCACGTTTGTCGGTATGCATTGGGTTGTCAGATGAAAAATTTAAGTCGTGAGAGGAGATTTTCCAGAATTAATCCAGAAGTTCGCTATTTATAAAAATAAACATCTGTTACACATAATTTAAAATTCAATAGAATTATACTTATACTAGCTGGCCCAACAGACGTTGTCCTGTCAAATGTCTCAAATGTCAAATGTCTCAAATGTCACGTTGTCTCACGTTGTCTCAAATGTTTTTAAATAAATAATTTAGCTGAAAAACAATATCTATATGACCGTATTGTGAATCTAAACCATTCTCAAGCCCCCTGGAATACACACAAAAAATTTCATCAAAATTGGTCCAGTCGTTTAGGAGGAGTTCAGTCACATACACACGCACACAAGAAATATATATATTAAGATTATATATATTACTATGGATAATATTATACACGGCGCCGTCATTGTATCTGCATAAGCATGATAGTACCTATATTCATCTAACGCATTGGTGAAAAAAAATATTTCTTGCAAAAAGTTTCTTGAATTGTGACGTATTAGTCTTCAATATATATTTCAAGGACAGCTAATGTTTGTTTATGTTACATTTATTTTATTTTTAATCCGAGAGAAATATCAAAGATATATAATGAAGCCACCTAACGATTAGGCCAAGCGCTAGGCCAAGAAAAAGGTTTTTTATTTCCTTCTGAAGAGGAGAGGCTGAGAATCCTCATGAATACCACCGCAACGGTGATTATGTCGCACTCCAAACCGATCGAGGTGGCTGGACCATAATGACCTACCAACTAAAATCAGCCTGAGCCTTGGCCATAAGACCTTGGCTAGAAGGGAAGTATGTATTTACTTCCCTTCTAGCTAGAAGTTGTTGTTGGTGTGATGGTGGTGCTGCTGTTCAACGTGGACGGAATACCAACACTATTCAGTTAGCCGGCTAACGCGGGTACCAACTACCAACATATCGTCAAGCACTGCTACACGTTGCTGATAAAGTGTACAGCCGGTTTAACGCTCATAAAATGAGCTCTTAGTACGTTATCGATTGTAGGTTTTTGGTTGTTAAAAGAGGCTTGAGATTTAAGATGTAAATCAGACATTGTTGAAATTACAAATTCCGCGAAAATCATGTCCCTCTTATTAAAATACCAGTAAGTACTCATTGTAAGAAGCTACTGAAAGAAGCCGCGCGATACTTTCATACCAATATCCTTAAATATGTATTACAATCAAAACACGGATCGGCGCATTACATTATAATTTCTTTATTCTCAGAATCAATAAATCGACTAAAGGCGGGTTCGGGTGTAAAGATTCGTTAAATTTCGCCAATAATAATGTACCGTTGTAACAACCTAATAGCACAGTGTTGGCGTGGTCCTAAGTGTACAGAAACCAGTAATTTTTATACTTCAATACCTGCTGTTAAATCGATTTTCAACCTTAACGCTGCTACGTACGATCGAGATTAGGATTTTGGGTGAAGTAGATCGTTATGTATCAATGTGTTCCTGTAATGTACACACTTTTAACAGTATTGGGAAAATGTGACAATGGGCATATATCAAACAAAGAGCCTCTGTACTAGAGGCGTTTGTTTGGATAAAGCAACAATGCTTCAGTAAATTACTGAACACTAAATTATATATTATATATCAAATGTTGCTAATATGCCTTTTCAATCTTTAGTCAATTATACCATATCTGATGAACATTTTATGACTATTTACAATGCTGTTTTTCTGTAAGGTATTTACAATGTAAACCATTGTTGTGTTTCATGGTAGTGAGATCATAACTTCAGTCAGTATACATCCACTGCTGGACATATGACTAAGGATTTAAAGACTTAAGGATCTCCATACCGGTCGTCCAGCACCTTAATGCGGTCCTCACCAAACGTCTGATAGCAAACATCTAGTAGAAACTGTCACCTACCAACGCTCCGCTGTCCAGCATATGGCCGCTACTCGAGGACCTTTACGCCCCAGCACCGTCATTCTTGCAAGCAATGTGACTTACCCACTATTACTTAAGGTTTGCAATTCTTCATGCTATGTAGGTGACTCTGGTTCCTCTGCAGATTTCATAATTTCTAATACGACTACGCAGAGAAACTCATTATAAGTGGTCCAAACCAAACAAGCATAATGCGTCTCTTCCTAATAATAACTAAAACAAGTATTGAATGGTACAGCTATTGAACGATACTCGTAGCAGCGCACGACCGATCGATGTGGAGATCCATGGGGGAACTCTATATGGGTGTTTATTGGCTGAAATGATGATGGTGATGATGTCATAAATTGACATCATACGCTATGGCCTCTATAAGAATTCCTTTTTTTATTTGGGTATCCTACAAGAGCCATTAATTTTGTTGGAATGACGCTGCTTTACCGCCCTACCTTATTTTTTTTGTTCCTCTGAGGAAAATGCATTGAATTGCATACCCCGGCTGTGGCAAGCCGGCGGTTATGTGGGGCTCTGCTCCCCAGAAGGGGGAGGCCTACCCACTAAAAACCTCAGGGATGGCCTTCCTCAGGCATGTAGGGAGCCCCCGGGAACATCAAGCCACTTCCGGGAACCCCCAGCCTCCGCTCCCCTGCCTAGAGGGGAGCCCTCCTCGGGGGAGGCTACTACCTCCCCCGGTCTCCTCCACCGACGACGCCCCCCGGCCACGGAAGGGGCGTGGTCCATCCCGGATCGCCGTAGCAGTCGCGACTTCCTCGCGCCCGCCGGCGACCCGCGGCGGCGCCGCAGCTGTGCTACCGAGCCCGACGCCGCCTTCTTCGAGCGGGATCGGCCATCTCCAGACCCCGCTCGGCGGCCTTCTGGAGCATCACTGCTTCACAGAAGGAGGCCACAGTCCTCCAACTTCCCTCGTCCGCCAGCATTGCCGCAATCAATGCCGGCGGAGACAGATCTCGCCCGATCTCTGCGACCAAAACTCGGCGCTCGGAGGCCCACGCGGAGCACTCCGCCAGCGTGTGCTGGGCCGAGTCGAGGTCGGATGGCGCAGTGGTGGCTATGTGTCGATCCCTCCCGTCCTATTCGACACAGATACTCACCGAAGCAGCCGTGCCCGGTGTCTGAGTCAATCGGTAGGTGACCTCCTCCTTCCCGTGGAGCAAGCTAGCCCTACCTAGCACTAATTGTCTAAATGCCATACAATTGCAATATCGATTTAGTGACATGACGTGTAAATACTGGCATCAAATCCTTTAGTATTGGGCAAAAATGTAATGCGTTGGTCCGTGTACATTATACAATGCAATGAAAATAGTAGCATTGTTGTTGGTGTGAGTGAAACGCACGGCTTCTTACAATAAATAATTCTAGTTGTTTTGATGAGACTGACAACGTTTTCGAATTTGTTATTTAAACAATGTTTTATTCAAATTAAATCCCAACCTGAAACACTTTTTAACAACCTTCGTAATAAAATACTCAGATCAATCGCATGAGCGATTTAATAGCAATCGTAGTCGAAAATTGCTATGGAAAATCTTTACTAACTCTCTTGTTTATACCTATTGGATGTGGTGTATTTACAAAAACCTATAGAACCTTTGGCCAAAAATCACAGACTAATTGTCGATGGAAACACGGCGTATAAAGCAATATCTTACGATTACTCCACTGACTGGATTTATTTAAACATTAGGTGCTGAAATATTTCTATGGGCTCAAAGAAATCTTTTGATGTTATGAAATAAATATAACACAACTTTTTAAATTGGATAATTACGTGCTCATATAACATTTTTCAAGTCAATTCAAATTGATTTACATGAAACAGAATACTAGTATTAAAAAATCGTATACCATTAGCTATAAAAACAAACTACCTACTTAAACGTAACGAAGCCGCCTGCTCCAATGTATTGGACGAAGTTACAGTATTGCATTATAATACTTTCACTTTGTTGTAATTATGTAAAGCGTTGAAAAAGAGGCTAAAACGAGGAGTATCCGAGTATTCCGTCGCCGCGATATAATTTGCGAGCGATCCCAGGAAATTAATTTCCGAAATCACCAGCTATAATAAAGTTATAATTTTGAACTCAAATAGGTACCTGGCTGCGAGGACAGGCACGCCGCGCAGAGACGAACTTGGAATAAAACTTTTTACGGTTCGACACTCGACATGACATAGTAAGCTTAAAACTTTGAATAGCGATGGTAATTTGTCTTCGAAATATTCGGTTGATTAAAATTGTTATTGTTCTTTTCTGTTCTTAATGAATTCTGCTATAAAACAATTGTGCATTTCTATTAAAATTCTAATACTTGATTTAAGATTACGTTCATGATTTTAATCCACCGTACATTCATTGTTTATTTATGTTTTCAATTACGTGTATATTATTAAATTGAGTTTTATAATACAACAGATTGATGATTTTTAATACGCTAAATTCATATGATAAAAACATAATTCATTAGTATAATTAAAATTGATTGATTATTTTTATGTGATAGGGGGCAAACGAGCAGACGGATCACCCGATGGTAAGCAATTACCGCCGCCCATGAACGCCCGCAACACCAGAGGAGTCGCAAGCGCGTTGCCGGCCTTTTAAATGGGAGTACGCTCTTTCCTTGAAAGTTTGGATATCGTAACGGTAAAGAGTAGAGATATTTTCAACTGGCCAAATTTACGATGTCCTTCGTATCAAATTAAATAAAAAGTGGTTAGGCTGATTTGACGTGATACCATAACAAAAAAATAGGCACAAAGTATTGCTTCCACAATTATAATATTAAAAATAAAAATTTAAAATCTTTTTTCGGTAATAATGATTTGGTTTAATAAAATTACAAATATCTTAATACGTTCCTGCATCATCGAATGAAGACATCGGTCAAGAAAAGTGGCTTCATTAAGTGCGCAGCGATGTTCCGCGAAGCTGAATGGGCCTAATTGAATTCATGCCTCCACAATATGTCGCGGACGTTCTTAGTGAATCGGGAATTTCACAAGTTTACCTACGATAACTGCATTTAAAAATACTCAATTATACAATTAATTGAAAATAATAATAAGACTTCATAATCTCATACGACTCACACCAACTTACTAAGAGGGCTCGAGCCTACGTTAACAATATTAGGGTGAGTAGAGCTTAATATCAACTTCACTGTAGGAGCATCAGTTACATGTTCTCATACCATGGTATCAGATATTACATGTTTATCTTGAGACAGTTCTTATGTCTCTCGTAATAACAACGCTTTTCATAGTGCAAACGTAAAGTTTAACTTGTTGTTCGTATATGTTCGAAAAGATTTAAAATACATTATTAGACAACAGTATGGCCAGTGCCGAGATCACATCGTTATCGATTCTAATATAACAATTAATAAGAAGAGGTAATGTTTATAAAATTATTCAAAATTGTTTTGGCATTAATTGCAGCGGTATCACAACATTTTGTGTCATGTGTTATTTAAAAAGCAGTAATGTATGCTCTTTGCTTGTAAAATTTAACAGACATAGAAAAGACTTAGTTACACAATTAACGGGCATGTAGTAATATCGTGGTAAGACGTTAAAATTAGTCTAATGAATTATTAGAGACTAAAGTATGAAATTGCCGTTATGTATAGAGATTTCAAAGAATTTCGTTTATTCCATACTAAGTTTCATTATTTATTCAATAACAAAGACAATTAACTTTATGAATTTTATACACACACATTAATAGACAATAAACTGAGTAATACATAATATAGTTTTGTTTGTTTGTTATGTTTAAAAAAAATGTACTTTCTGAAAATAAAGCAGCATGTACTATTTAAAAAAAAAACCTAAATAAAAAATGTACATACTATTTGGAGCTCTAAATTAAAAAAAAAAATATTCTCAACATATCACTTCTGCGTATATTACGCCAAGCTTTACATTTGCACTACGAAAACCGTCGGTATTACGAGCGACATTGGAACTGTATCAAGGCCAACATATTAAGTTTGATGCAATGACTGTGTACAAATCAAACATTTGCGTTAAATAAATTTTCAAAAATGTTCGAATTAGAAATTCGTATTCATTCGAATTCGAATTCCGAAGGCGAATCTGAATTCTATTGTCCCAAAAATATATCTTTTGTTTTAATTACTTAGATATCGGGGCAAGTACCCAAGTACTTGGCGCCTTTACCCTCATAATTGTGCCGGCCAGACATAACAGCCTATCGTTAAAACCGCCTCTGATACCCATTATTAGCATGTGCTACGTACACTATTTAAGTTGAATATTATTACCGCTTATTATTAACAATAAAGAGCTGTCATTGTCGCATATTTAAACATTTTTATGACTTTATTTGAGGTTGTAAAAATTTGACGCGTACTAACATGGCGTCTAAATTGTGTAATTGATCGATTAACCTGAGTGGCCATTAGTATCAAGTTTAGTTTTTATAGTGCAACTTACCGGTTATAATTACGGTCAACATAGCACGGTAGGTTCGCGTAAAACGTGGGTAAACGAGACCGTACTCACATTTAGATAAGTATTATTTCATGAGTTATTTCTTTTGAAAGGGTTTGAATTACAAGGTCAATGATCTGTATTATATGAATAATTATTTTTTCCGGACTATATATACTTCGATATGGTTATTGTGTTGATATGTAAATAGATGTGATTTAGAGTTTCTTGCTTGTTCTTCTCTGAAAGGCTCTCCCAATTTTCCACCACGTGTAGAGTAACTTGTTTTTTCTTGTATGTATTCGCGTACAAGGTAGTTATGTAGCTCTTAAGTTCTTTGTATCCTTATTTATTAGACGTTAATAAGTGTCTATTGATAATAATATATAGATTGATTAAAAGTTAATAATAATAAAGTAACAAACTTAAACTTATGTAATTACATACCAATGGGTGAGCTGCACTGACATATTAGTTATCCTTTGAGACGCAAGACGGATTATTTCGCCAATAGACGTGCAAAATTTAATGTAAAATCAAAATCAAAATAATATTTATTCAACATAGACCTTTACAGGCACTTATTGACGTCAACAAACAAAACAAAAAAAAAGCTTAAGTAATAAAAAAAAAAACAAAAACCTTGTCCGTACGTACGAATAAGGAAAAAAAAAGAAAAAATATATTGACTCGACACCTGTTCGGAAATTGGGAGAGCCTTCTCGAGAAGAACAGGCAAGAAACTCTGAAGGTCTATTTTTTATCTCCTCTTTTCAATGTTAATAATTATAATAATATAATATAAAAATACAATATAGTATAAGATACAATCATACCTAATACGATTACAGTCGTATGTATGTTTACATACACATATAAAATAATACAATATTATAAATAATATTGTTACCAAACATGGCTCTATGAATAGTGTCCCTATTCCCAAATACTGTGATCATTTAGATAGTCACTTACTTTATAATAACCTTTACTCATGAGTGTATTTTTGATATGGATTTTAAATTTATATATATAAATATAATAAAATAAAACAATAAAACAATAAAATGTAATACAATAAAACCGTTTGTGGTCTTAAATTTAATTTAATGTAATACAATAAAACCGTTTGTGGACTTAAATTTTCTACGAAATTTCAAAATAAACGTAAAGATATATAGGTATATATTTTTGTAATAATATTTTCAATTATCTTTGCGTTACTTAGTTAACGCCTGAATATTAAATGTGACATGGATTTAAATAAAAATCAAGACACTTTAAATGTGTGTTCTGTGTTTTTATTATATAAATGTTATACATATCTCAAGTAGAATTCTCAATTATGGCAGGATTTAGGTTGGTTCTTCAATCGTATACTTGAATTAGATTTCTTCTTAATCAAGAATGTAATTCATTGCATCGGGAAAAAATATTGAATTGACAGTGTTAAAAGAATGGTTTCAATCAAACAGAATTCTCAAATTGATACGATTGCGATTGCCGATTTACTTACAAAATTGCACTTTAGGTGCGTCTTTATCAAACAGTGTTGACGCCGTAACTAGTACACCGAACACTGGCACAACCCGACCGTAAATTTTGTTGAATTTACGGTCGGATTGTCAATCTCAATCTTTACTAAAGTATAATGACTAACTAAAAAAGGAATCTTTACAGATTTCGTGTTTGTTAAAGATCACTGGATTTTCTTTTTGTTTTCTTTGCTAACACCAATGCATCCAAAACTTTTTCGAATAAAAAATTGCATATTCTTATAAATAAGGATTTTTTTTTATTGATTTTTGACAAATAACTGGGCTGGGCTGGGCATGGGGGTTCATGCACTTACTAGTAAGTGGCTACAATCATCTATAGTACCAATATAGTATAGACGATAATCTATAGTACGATTTTCAGAGGAACCACATGTTCCTCTGAGATTTGTAGCATATGCAACCCCAACAAAAACCACAGTGCACGTTACCAGCATATGACACATAATATATAGTCATAGTACCCAGTAGGTAATATCACTGCCTTTCCACTTATTGTTATTTTGTAACACGAAGGTTACAAAAACAGGTTACAAAGTTACAAGAAGGAACACCCAAGCAGACAACCCTCGTATAGAGTTTCCCTCGTACTTACGGGTAGTAAGGTAGTACTAAAATCATAATTATATTCAAGTTTTTGATTTTTATATTAAATAATTTAATATACTTAGTGATGTTGTACGAAGAAGATAATGAGAATATGATCTATTAGTACCTATATTCAAGCGAGGAATTCCAAAATAGATTTATTCGTATGTGAATGGAAAAATAATCCTTTTTGAGTGAGACGCAATACGCGATTTCGCGGACCTTGGCGCGCTGCGTCGCCGCCGGCTAAGCCAGAGATTGAATGTTGATAAATGCTTGCACCACGACCGCCATTACGGCCCAGCCTATACAGACACTCTTTCATATTACTCGAATCTTACAAAAACTGAGTCACTTGGTTATATGGCGTTATAATGAGACTGACCTTTTCACGCGCATTGTAATTAATCAAGTAGATGTAGACTGATCGTTGCGTTACGTCAAATTGTATAACACTTACAGAAATATAAAAATTACATTTTACCGCCATTCATTATCTTTCTTTTTTTTATATATTTCAATCAATTAGTATCTTTTTTATATAAAAAGGTCTAGCAAAAGAATCTATACCACTTGATAGGAAGATTTCTGGTATAAGTGTCAACAAATAAAGCGCGTGGAAATATTGTCGAAAAGGTAGTGCAAATGTGTGAAAACGATGCATATATGTATGTTTAATAAATAAAGTAGTAACAACTATATTGACTCAAAGGATATTAGGCGAATGAAATAAATGTTTTTTTTTTATAGCATAGGACAGCAAACGGATCCTACATAACCATACTATATAACCTGATGGTAGGCGATAACCGTTGCCCATGGACACCCGTAACACTAGAGGAGTCACAGATGCGATGCCGGCTTTTTAAAAAGGAATAAGGGGGAAGGGGGGGGGGGGTTTAGGCCTCCGGTGCAAACGCTATTTTACGCCGCTTTTCTGTGAGGCCGTGGTATCACTCCGGTCGAGCGGGCCCAATTCGTGCCGAAGCATGGCTCTCCCACAGTAAAAGTAATACATAAATACACACTCACATATACATATGTGCATACATATATATATATTAAGTACACAATAAAAGTATTATCTTAGTAATAAATCAAATCTGTAACAACCGTGACGCGATAGATTATAATCTTGACGTTGGTAAACTCTGTTAATTTGTATGACCATTTAAATAAAATTGCCAATAACTTCTTGTGTTACATTTAATAAATAATAGTTGGATTCATTTGAATATACGTTTCATTGGAATCATGTTATAAAAATATGTTTAATTGTTAAAAAAATGTTATATATTAAATTAAAATGCATTAATATTATAAATTAAAATTTGGGATTTTGTTTTACCTTATTAGAAAGTTAATAAAATTCTTGCTGGGATCAGACCATGCTCTGATTCCAGCAAGGTAGCAACCGGTGGATAGCGCTGCGGAACAAGGAACCTCCAGACCAACCAATCATGCGTGTCAAATATCATGTTCTATATCATCCTTCATGTAACCAAACGGGAGTGTACAGTGTTTGTACATAATAATCCATAGGTCGCTGGTTCAGATCCGGCTCGAAGGACCACTTTTATGTACAGTGTTTGTACATAAAGAATCTTGATATAAGCATCTTGATATAAACACTTGATAACGATAAACTGTATGCTTTCATATACACTTATTGATGTCAAAATAAATTTGAATAGAAAAGAACACAAAGATTCTTTAACATTATACATATATAGGTATAGTGCGCAACACATTAAATGTAAGATCTTTGAATATAGGAAGTATACATATAAAATAAACGTAAAAATAAAAAGTGCTTCACCAATTTGTGATGTCAATTTTTTTGTGTATTTACAAGTCGAATGAATCATTTTAGAGCAATAACTGACAATGCAACGCTGCAAACTTGTTACATATATAGCAGATATACTTCTAAAATATTTCTCAGTGTAGATTATCAACTACCCATTTGTCCACTGTAAAATTATATAAAAAGTTAACTGACTTTGCTATTCTAATTATAACTATAGCTATAGTTTTTTAATCTTAATTTCATAAGAAAAAGGAAAAAATACATTTAAATAAATCCATCACGTGATTTAATTAAAGTTAACACTCAAACAATTAATCTGACTAAGCAACTACTTACAATTTTTTAGTCAACGCAAAAAATCAATTTAACAACATTACATTAGGTATTTAAATGAACCTTTTTATTGAACGTGAATAGACTAAACGACACAATCTCTTCCGGCTGTTGACGATCAAAGCGATTATTTAAGCTTACACAGCTCGCTAGCGATGTAAACGTTGGTAACAATGATTGGTGGTCGGTTACCAAAACCAATTGTTGATGTAATAGTGCGGTGGTTGTGGACACGCTTCTTAGTGTTTGGATCTGACTCACTGGCTGGTTTTGTGGAGTCATGAGTAAAGAGTAAAGCTAGAAGTCATCGGGGCAGAAATGCAATGTTTCTAATCATCAAATTGTCGATAACATGGCAATCCTTTGTATTGATGGATCTTTGTTACTCTTTTACGTAAAAAACTACTTAATGGATTTTAATGAAACATTAGAATAATTCTATTTATTTATATGTCCACTTATAAACTATTTTTACAGGTATAATAACCCAATGCAATTGCGAAGTCAATCAAATTATCAAATCTTAACTTTATAACTTATCTACACTTATATTATTAAGAGGAAAGATTTGTATTTTTGTATGTAACGAATAAACACAAAAAGTACTGGACCGATTTTAATTATTCTTTTTTCATTAGAAAGATTTTTAAGAACCAATTGCGCAAATATCTATTGGAACGGTCCGTTTCTTAACTTGCTGTCTAATTATTTTGTTTTTAAATAAATATTTATAAATCAGTTTATCTATCTTTGCCATTATATATTTATTATATTCTTATTTATTACTATTATTTATTTATGTAGGTATATAATTTAATGTAAGTGTATATAAATATAAGTTTAACTACTGGTAAATTTAATTTGGTGCTATGTTGAAATTTTTTATGTTTAACTTTTAATGTTATAAATGATGGTACACTGCCATACTTTAAAATTCCACTCTAAAGGTTGTCTGGAAGAGACGAGAAGTTATTGTGAGCAATAAAGAATTTATCTATCTATCTAGAAAGGTACATTATCACTGAGTAACATAGGCTATACTTAGTACTAGATTACTATAGAAATCTTCAGAAATTCTTATTAAAACCAACCGAAGGTGTAAAAAACTGAACCATAAAATGTCTTTCATCGCATACGCTGCAAAAAGTATTAATGATAGGTCAAAAAAATGTTCGACAATATTATAGAATATTATATCAATTGTATGTGGCACTTTCTCGAGTAGGATCTCCTGAAAATCAATACGTTTTGTTGGCACCTACAAATACTACGGCCAACGTAGTGTGCAGGGAGACTTTAAGATAAGCATAAAATTTTTTTCTAATTTAGTGATTCATGGTCGTTTAAATTAGCATGCTTATAACTTAAATATCTGTA
Organism: Scirpophaga incertulas; assembly: GCA_036419045.1. Lineage (NCBI taxonomy): Eukaryota > Metazoa > Arthropoda > Insecta > Lepidoptera > Crambidae > Scirpophaga > Scirpophaga incertulas. The sequence continues at coordinate 27,482,844 of CM071632.1, read as the reverse complement.
CCTATTTATGTCTACCCGTGCGAAACCGGAGCGGGGCGCTAGTAGATATACATATATATAAATATATATAATGTTATCCTTGTGAATTCACTCAGTGTACAAGCAAAAATATTTGTCTCCTCTACTACTAGATTAAGAGTGTGCGCGTCAGGGGCGCCTGATTTAGTAGGTTAGTGCGGCCGCGAGATACAGTCAGTACTCAAGTAAAGTAGCGATTTGAGTTTAAGAATCATTTTAGGATACCAGCTATAGGACCGGAACGACATCTTCACTCCCTCGCTATTAAAATGCGACTAAATGAAATTATATCAATTGTTCGAAAATAAACGCCTTGATTTCAATGCAATAGTAGCATATTAGTAGTAGCAATGATATTTCATCGGGTAAAGTACTTAAAATATTCATACAAGCAATCTCGGAGACGAACTTATTATTTGTCAGTAAATTTACTTTTATTTCATTATCTCTACATGCTTGCTTCAATCTACAATTCACTAGCAGAGTCGTAAAGCAAATGTCTTAACGTGGAGTCAGTAGATGAACTGGTTGCAATAATTACTAGGGGATTATTCCCCTGAGTCTCGCCATCATCTATGTCAATAGTGTTGTGGCGAATGCAATCCGTTTACTTTCAATGTCGATGAAATCTATATCGATAACATAATAAATAAATATAACATAAAATGCATTTTTATATATACGTAGAATAAACAGTGTACTTTCGATTAGTCCGACTACTCTACGCAAACGTCGGATACAGAGTAATTAATAATAAGTATAAATAAATAATTTCTAATATAATTTTTATCAAAGACTCGATGCATTTTCTTACCCAAATTTATATTTTCTGTTTTAATATTATTATTGGCAGAAATATTTTAAGGTTAACTAGATTTATTTATTTTTTATTTATTTATTAAACTTTATGCAAAAAAAAATACATAGGCGGGCTTAATACCTAAGGTATTCTCTACCAGCCAATCTTTGGGTGGTGTGGAGATGTGGTGTAGGTGCATCGAGATTTTGATAGGTCTATACTTAAATATGAAGGTATCTGTATGAATAAAATGCTGCAGGATACATATTATTATAAACTAATATATAATACAATTATATACATATATTTAATAAACTATGTAGTGACATATATATACAAGTATAAATATATATTTATATAAATAAATAATAATATATAAACTATGTAAATATTAATTATTTAATATCTGCCAATTCCTTTACAACATCCTTGCAAGATCAAGCTTGTGCCATAATATCCGAGAAATGTTTACGGTCCTTTCGTTTAAATGAGGCCCGAGTTGGTGCAATCTAGATCTATTTCAGAAGCAATCTAATATATTTAATAGTTACTAAACTATTGATTGTTTTTCTACAATGGCTTCATTTTATCGAAGTATTAAAAGCGACACTATTTTTTGGGAGGCACAGAAGGGCATTATCTTCATGTCTCTAAGGGACTATAACTCAACGTCCGTTTGCACAGCATTGGTGGGGTAAGCGTTTGATGATTCAAAACCGCATCGACAACTGCGCTCAGGCTGAACAACACTTCATTAAACTTTCAAATAAAAAAATATTTCTGTCATTGCGTACAGTCCACTGTATAACAAAAAAAAACGAGTCTAAGTCAATCCGTTGTATTAACATTGGAAACGTAACCTTACGTAACCTTCAACCCTAAGGAAAATAGGAAAATATTTAGACTGCCATTTCCTCGATTATAGATAGATATAATATATATATATATATATATATATATATATATTATATATATATATATAATATATATATATATATATATTATATATATATATATATATTAGTAATTATCAGTATAAATAAACCAATATACAAAAGGCAGCCTTATATTCTAATTGACTTTCTTCCAGCAAGTTACTGTTTATAGCGGCGAGAACCGGTACTAAAAAACATATATGTATATACATATATATACAATATGCTATCATATCTACACCACATATATGTTACAAATTATACAAATTACAGACAGTACTTTGTTATTTAAATGTTTCAATACCTCTACTTTCGGAAGACAGCAATCCACATCAGCGCTTGTAAAACTTCTTTGGCAAAACCTGATAGATTATGAAAATCTGATAGATTAGATGAATTACTTGGCAAATAAGTATATTGAAATGAAACAATTCTTCTTCTTCAATCTATCGTTATTGTGATTATTTATATAACATTTATTTAGTTTTTTTCGTGTATGTTGTGCAAATAAAAGGCAATACTATGAAATAAAAATAAATAAATTCTATTTGATAAGATGCATTGTTTATTATTTTTCTTTTGTGAAATAGTTGCAATAATTATTTTATCTCATTAAATTAACAAGAAGACCTGATTAATGTCAACTGGTGTTAATAAAATTGTAAAAATAAATTAACATAAAACAAACAAGTAACTAACTAGTATATTTTTACAGGTTTAATCAATACATTTATAAGCCGAAATAATTTGATACATCTACAGTACATCATTTATTAATAATATGTTATACATTACATAATTATAATTTTCCGCTAATATTAATTGAAAATTATTAATATTCCGATAGAATAAAATATTACAAAGTTAATTTCTCCCTCCCTCCCCCTAGCTAGCCCCTCAAACCTATTGTCGGGTGCGGGAGTCCTTATTAAAAATCGAAGAAACTGCCAAACAAGTTTGTTTATCCCGCGGGTGCTATAACTCTGTGTTACATACTCTCCCCAGCGATGACGGAGGGTAGGTGTGTAGTAAGTAATTTCAAAACCGCATGTCAGTTCAAACGAGTTTTAAAATGGAACATTCATTGATAAACTCGATTCAAGTTAATCCATATTCGTTATGATTTAATGTCTTGATAATCTAGTATGCATAGAATACCGAAGGTATGATTGACGTTAAAATGAATATTAAGTGATATTCTCGTAAGATATATAACTAATCATAAAATTATATCAATGTCGGGAGGTGAATAAAAGTACTTGTCAGCGCTGTTGTAAAATTCCTTCGTAATGTGCCATTTTGAATTGAATTATAATGCGTAGTCCCAATTTGGGATATTGCCTATCAATAAGACAGGATATTTATATTTATTAGCCGGCCATATAAATTTTTATTTCGATACGGCCACAACAGTTGATAGGAGATAAAGTAAGAAAACAGTTGAATCTAATAAATAGGCTACCGATGGGATCACAGATGGGTAGAGAACGACCACCAGATATGGTGATTAACAGATGTAACAAAATATAACACTTTATTGCATACCAAAAACGTCAGTTAACTGTATCCAGTTTACCGTCAAGTACTTGGATGGATGTACTGTATATCGAATTTTCGTATTTAGAATCCAAGCTCGGGTCTGTTTCTCCGACTTACATTTTCTCCCCATCATTAACATTTTATATCAAAACTTAATACATTTGTTTGAATACAATTGATGAAGATTTATACGTAAGTACTTACATACATAAAATATGTTATCCACTGTGTTAAATCCTATCGATCATCAACGAATTTTCTACACATTTTGCATAACATTTTTATGCCGACATAATATGAATAAAATGTATATGTATATACGTAAAGATGGATAATGTTTTGATTTACTTCACTTATTATCAATAAAAATAACGTGAATGTGATATTACGGACGATTCAATGCATTGGTTTTACTTATAAGAACACATCCATTCTGGAGAAGTAATCCAAGAAGGAAAAGTGACATTAAAGGAAAACTCGAATGTGTGATATATATGCAACAATATGAGGCATATTAGAAAATTGTTTTTTATTTATATTTGTTTAAACTAAATGCATCAAGTTTTGTATTTACTTGTCTATTTATTTACTGTATTTGTCATATTTTGTTTTATCTGGCAATTTTTATGGTTTTGTTCTTTCGTACTCGGGTTATTCGTCCGGGTAATTCTTAAGTTTGGTGAACTCTTGAATAAAATTTGTTTCAACAATCAGTCGCGTCGCCCAATCAGCATTTGAATTATCATGAGCCCTCACTTTAAGTCCGTTCCTTATTACATAAATAAATTAGTCTAAAATTTGTATCCGTCCGTTATTCACTACTTCTCAAAGATATAGTAAAAAAAATGAAAGATTGGATATAACTTTTAGTCTCTATATTAACACATCAGTTTCATATTTATAGACCATATTATATATATTTAGTTATTGGTAAGTATATCCAAATATATAACGGTTGTTTTTTATCGAAAATTGATGTTTTATCGAACGTAGAGAATTAATTTAATAAACCATCAAACTTGCTTCGATAACATTCATCCGGAACATTCTACAAATTAAACATATTGGAACGATTTAATTGCTTAATTGTCTTTTACAATAAAGCAATATAGCGTCATGAAAGAAAGAATATCAACTTAAGGATATGCAAATTTAAATTTTGTATGTAACTGGTATTATTATTTACCTATATATGAACCTATATACCACCGGGGTACGCTGGGAGATTAAGTTCTCTCGCTACTGAAAGTGATCGTTTCCATACTCCGCAACGAGACGAAATAAGGAAGCCTCACAGGAAGCGAGAAGTAGACCCTCAAGCCGCAGCAATGCCTGTCTAAGAACCCTGCGTGTCTCTTGCGTAGGTGGTTTGGCCCCGTGAACGTCAGCATAAGATTTCTCCGTCTGGGTATTGTCGTGTGTTCATAGAGCCCCCTTGACGAAAGCCCAACTAAATGAAAGCCCGGCCGCATGAGTATTGGCACTGCAATGTAAACTCTACCGCACACATCAAAAAGGGTACATTGGCGGGTTTTAGTGGGTAGGCTTAGCACTCTTGCAAGGAGAACCCCATACATTTTGAAGACAACTGCTGTAGAATATTTAAAAATGAAATATTGCAATGAAAATATTCGATTTGGACGGAAGGGCATTTTGTTGGATTTTTTATTAATTATTTTTATATAAATTCAAACTCGCAAAGATAAATTTTCATAAAGATTCTTTTCAAGCATCTAAGAAAGTAATTTTTAACAGAAATCTCTTGAAGTAATTTCTTTAATTTATTAACTTGCGATAATATATAAAAAAATTAGTTTAAATTTGGTAGAACCAAGAATATGTATATGTGAAGTATATGTATTAGTGTGTGTATGTATTATGTCTATTTTATTATATAAATTATTTAGAAATCGTATATCGCCCACAACTGTTTTCAAATATTGGACTGGTAGAGAATGCCTAAGGCATTAATTCTGCCTTTTGTATCTGATGTAAGAAAAAAATAACAAAAAAAAGTGATCCATAATGTATTTATATTTGTGATAAACAGACTTAAAATTATCTATTTTATATCGTCGTATTAGGCGTCAACGACCCAATTACCCTAACGGGCCATCAAAGTGAACGTCCGATATTTACGTTAGAATTACCCGGTCTCAAGTGGGCAAAACACAAAGTGACCCAAATCCTAGCCCCGCAGGCATTTAAAGCAGGCGCACGAGCCGTGACGCGCGGGTTAATTTTATGCTACATTAATACAGCAGGGGTTGCCACTTTTTAATAGGGTTAGTTATGGCGCGGGTCTCCGGGACCCCGTCTTTCTCAGCCGGCAATATGTTACGGCTCGGATTGTAGGATTACCGGTTTGTTGTGATAAGCCACATGAATTGTCATGTGAGGCCAATTTGGAGGAAAAATGCAATGCACGCGTTGTGAGAAAATTTCTGCGTTATGTCATCTATTAATTGGAAATCATAATCAATTTTTTTTACACGGGATAGTAGCTCGTCACACCGGTAACTCGTCGGTTAGTAAACCGGTTTTAAAGTATCGTCCTTTCTGAGGTCCGGGTTCGAGTCTTGGTGTTGTGTGATGAATGCTAGCATTTGTTCCTTAATAATTTTTGTTAATATAAATATATTTCTATCAAACATCATTTGTATATGTATGTCTATCCCTAGATCCTATAACTTAAGCTTTACAGTGCTTACTTTGGGCTAATTAGTGTGAATGAAAGAAATATTTTTATTCACGCAAAAGTCACAATCAAAAATTTAATACAATGTAAAACTTGAAATTTTCTTTAGTCAATAGATGAGAAGGAAGCACAAGGCAGATCCAACCAAAATACACACTTTCTCCTGTACTTACTTTGGGTTAAGTTAATTCGTACGAGTGTAAAAAATATATTTACTAGCGACCCGTCCCGACTTCGCACGGGTGCATACTGATACTAACACTACAGAAAAACTGTGAACGTTGTATATAATATATAAATTATAGTTTAAAAAACTGAAGAAAAACACGCTTTTAACATTGATTGAATTAAAAATTAATTGTCGTAAAAAGTAAATGACATAAAAAAGTTAAAGTCCATAACAGCTAGACATATACCATCGCGGAGTTTTCTGTAGACTTTTTTAAATACTTAATACATTATTTTGATAAATCTCGTAAGGTTCAGCCAGCGTTTCCGCTTACATTGCAAATGTATGCGAAAAAAATGTAATTATTTACGACATCACTATAGAAACCTCAAAAATAACAGTATACAACCATACCACTCATCATAAACCTTCCTCTTCAATCACTCTATCTATATAAAAAAAAACCGCATCAAAATCCGTTGCGCAGTTTTAAAGATTTAAGCATACATAGGGATGTAGGGACAAAGAAAGCGACTTTATTTTATATTATGTAGTGATTATTTATTTGTGAACGCTGTCAATTCTTTTATCGTGAAACTTTGCTTCATCTTTTTCTCGAAGTCAGCGTAATTTGGATACTAGCACGTCCCACCGATGAGTATTGGGAACCTTTCTCACCCGCGATACAATTTAAAAATTCACTGGCTGCGGTCTTGTACCTTCCTTATTTAACCTTACATACATCACTTCGCTAAGGGCTGAACTATTTTATAAAGCAAGAGTGCATTATTTGAGTTTGCATGTTTCACCTTAGGCCACATTGTCGCTTTCTATCAGGCGATATTGATCTGATAAAAAAAATAGAAAATTATTTATCTATTTGTTCAAAATCGAAATCAGAAATGTTTTTTTCAAATAGTATCAATCAATCAATCACTTTTGCACGTCAAAGATTTTATGTTATTGATTCACAAGCCAGGGAGATCTTGTACTTAAAAGAACCGGCAAGAAAACCAACAATGTCTATTTTTTTCCCGTGGTTTTAACAAAGTCGTCAATTATAAGTTGGCCTCAGATAAATAATCTGAACCTTAGTCTCCATTAAGAATAGCAGTGTAAATCAAATATTATACAGATCTTTTACTGTAGATGATCTATACTTGACGACCTCCATAGTCGAGTGGATAGTACACCGGTTTCAAGGTGTCGCCATCTCTAAGGTCCCGGGTTCGAATCCCGGTGGGGGCAGATGTTTGTGTGATGAATACCAGCATTTGTACCTTAGTCATGGTTGTTGATAAATATTTCAATAAAAATTATTTATATATGTATAATATATGTATGTCTATACGTTGCCCTAGATCATAGCACAAGCCTTACAGAGCTTAGTTTGGGCTAGGCTATTGGTGTAAGTGTAACAAATATTTATTTGTTTGACGACGAAGAACGAGAAGTTTGACGACCTCCATAGTCGAGTGGATAATACACCGTTTCAAGGTGTCGCCATCTCTGAGGTCCCGGGTTCGAATCCCGGTGGGGGCAGATGTTTGTGTGATGAATGCGAGCATTTGTACCTTAGTCATGGTTGTTGATATATATTTCAATAAAAATTATTTATATATGTATAATATATGTATGTCTATCCGTTACCCTAGATCCCATTGCACAAGCCTTATAGAGCTTAGTTTGGGCTAGGCTAATTGGTGTAAGTGTAACAAATATTTATTTATTTATTTATTTATTTATTTATACTGTGCGAGATTTAAAAACTATCCCGTTTGCATGTACATTTTTTTTTATTTCACGAGATTATTAGGTCATAAACAAAGCACCGGACAGAGAAGCGAGTAACGGCGTCTATTCACTCGCTATTAACATACGACTAAATAAAATTACATAACTTGCCTAAAGAACTTATCAGTTTCGACGAGCTATTGCGATTTCCACCTAGCGATTGATCTATTTATTTCTAACTATACTCAAACTTGAGTTTGAGCCTCGTGTTAGGCCTAAGATCCAGTCAGAAGAGAACAACATAAACAAAAGCATGGAGTACGAGTCATATGATAATAAATAATAAAAATAGTATCGATCAATTAATTAATTAGAAAATTCCAAGTACGTTTTTATGATGATACTTATTCTTTTATGAAAAATATTTTGATATTTGTCATTTTGTATATTATGACTATCGATTGCTGACAATAACTAATTGATTATGATTTTTTCCTACAATTCTGATATCCTTCATCTAGTTTATAAAAACCATAAGGAAGTAGGAAAGATATGAAATTAGATCACTAAGGCACTGTTACTTGTACATATGCTATAGTGTTAGATGCGCCAATTTCGTAACTAATCATTAAATATTCATTTCAAATACTTAAAGCATCAAAACAATAATAATTCCAGTTATAGACAAAATACCGACAATGTTAGCCGATAGAAACTAAAATGTTAATTTTTAAAACCAACTTAAATATTCTGAAATAATTTCTTTAATTAAGTTTACAATCCAATTTACAATTTTCTAAGGTTGGATGTTTATGCAATTTGCGCACGCAACACTGTGTCTAATGCCAATTATGCACATAAAAACAATGCTACCAGTTACGAATCGAAAAAAAGGTTTTAATTTATTCAACGCGATACGGGAGCGCGATGTTGTATGTTTTTTGCCTATTTAAAAAATCGTGGGTGACGTTTTTTCATGGGGTCTCACGCAAAAACTGAACTAATTTATTTATGGAATACGAATTAATTCGTTGCGGCGCAAAAAACAATAGATTCAGCATGAATACGATTGCAAAATCACTCACAAAATTAATGTTTAAAATAAAAATTTATAACAGGCTTGACGTTTTCATCTTATAATTAATCGATTGTACGCCTTTATTCGACTGTAACTAACAGATATATTTATAGGACTGATTTATTGAAACGTGTTGACTTTGTCCAACGCCAATTAGTCATAACTTTTATATAAATTTATATATTTGAAGTTCTTTTCAAGATGATATTTCGCAGTAACCGAAATTAGTGTAAAACCAACTAAACAAATTTGTAGTAGCAATGCACTTGTCGTAGCAATGTTATAGTATCATAGCAATGCTATAGTATCCGTAGCAGCAATGCACGTGTAGCAGCAGTACACTTCAAACAATCGCCGCCGTAGCAAACACCTGCGGATTAGTCAAATAATTAGTTTTTCAGTCTACCTACAATTTTACTGCAATGCATAAACTACAACTTACACTACGTCGTTTTCTACGTTAATTTAAACTATTAAATTATTAACAGCCCTTAAGCTACAGAAACTCCTTGGAAACTCCTTCCAACATTGATCACTGATATCATCGTCATCATGATATTATAGTTTATATACCCAGTATTTTGAATATAATTTATGTATTTTTTTTTCTTATACTTCTATATGACTTCAATTTGTATTTTATTTATGGGCTTGTGCTTGATTTTATATGTATGATTTTATATATTTGTATACACATGCATGCATATTTATATTTATAAATTTATGTTTTATTTTATGTAAAATCTTCGAAAATTATTGTCAAACACAAAAACCCTTAGGTTGTAGCAGAATACTAGTGCTTTGCTCACATCCTTTTGTGAGCAATTCTAGTCACTGAGCCACGACCCTTTTACACTTCTATAGCAGACACAGCTCTCGGTTTTTACTGGGTTTTTTGTTTAAAGAAAATGTTATTTTAGTTTCTTTGTGTTCGTTTATTTGTGTGTGATGAAGATGTTTCGTAATTAAACTATTTATTTCTCCTTTTTAATCGTTGTTAAAAATATGAAGTATTTCCGAATGAGTGGTAAAGTGTATCTTATATCTATATGATACACTTTACCGCTCATTCCCAAATATATCTTAACCAATTCCTTTTACAGCTATGTTACATGTGTGGTAGCAATAGATTTATTTGTGGATTGGACGAATAATCCGTGTACCCTGGGGCCCTATTCGGCGGCCGATACGCCGCTAAACAACGCACATATTGGCGTGAAATCCGCCGTCTCCCGTGACCAATCAGAAAGGGGTGCTCCCGAATGCACTATCCGAAAGTTGGCTACTTAAAATGGGTCAGGTCACCGATAGTGTATTCCAATTTTGTTCCTGCGTAACGATTGATTGGATTTGGTTTTTGGCCAAATGTTGTGTTGTGATTATGTCTTTTGTAACTATCATTATGATAAAAAAGATGTCGGTGTCGATGGCGCTATAAAAAAAGGAACGTAGCTAAATTTTAATTTAATTGTTTTTGGACAGTAATTATTTAGATAGAAGTTAGTCTTCTTAAGATAGAGTTTTAAGATTTGTATGTCTACATAAAAAAATATATTTTCTGAAATAAGTTCACGATATCAGCCACCCTCTTCTTGCACACTCGAATTGACTTTTTGATCTTTTAACAACTTATTACTATAACTTGTATAAACTACTGTTTTCCCTCCAATACTATACACGGCTTTTGTCGTAGAAGAGAAGTATTTCTTGTTGCTGAAAACAATCCTAGATTTTTATTGGGTCTCGTGAGAACAATGGAATGATTATGGATGGATGATATAGAGGATATGAATGCAATCATATTTATAATATTAGTTAGGTTTATTTTTTTTTTTGTTTCATCTAACGCAATTCGATCATCTACCTTTATTGTCATATGTGTATATATGTTTCTTTCTTTTTAAAACATATTTCCTACTACAATCGATACCACGACGATAAATTTTTCACAATCAACAATGAAAATGGATTTTGTAAATTGTTTAATTTAAAAATTACGCTAACTATCTTCGCTACCGTAATATAAGGTAATCGCTACTTTAGTAACAAACGAGGTGGAAATTTGAGTTTTTCATGTTTATACAAATAGTACAGTAAGTATGGGTACCGTCGAATCACAATTGTTAAATTATAAAAAGTAAATAGAAAAAAGCGCATCGAATTTGATAAACGCATGTTTTGGGGCACACGCTCGTGATTATTCACGGTGCGCGCTTGACGGACTTATAAATTGTCCAATATTTGAGCTAGCCCTTTTTACTTGTCAGCCAACACATTATCGCTAATTAATTACATATCGATTTAGACATCGGTTAGTTATAATCACTATTGTTGATATTACATTAATTATAAAACATAGATTAAACATTCGTGTTCTGCTTTTCGACAATTGTCGATTAAAAGATTGAAAGCGTTTAGGTGGGAACTATAAATCTTTAAATGAATCAGAGGGAAGAGCTATTATTATTATAATCATTCATTAATTAAATTAAAGTTGTATAAATTAAATATTTTTACAATGTATATCAATAATATATAAATATATATTATAATAAATGTGTTTACATTTATATGTATATATATTTGTATGCACACACATACATATTTATATTTAGAAGGACAAACTTTGGTTATTTTTATTTTTTTTATTTAAAATCTTCGCAAATTATTGGTAAACACAAACCCTCAGGTTGTAGCAGAATACCAGTGCTTTGCTCACATCACTGAGTTACGACCCTTTTACACTTCTGTATCACACACAACTTTTAGTTTGTACTGGGTTATTGTTTTAATAAAATTTCATTTTAGTTTCTTTGTGTTTCTGTTGTGTGTGATGAAGATGTTTTGTAAATAAAAAAAATTATCTATCTAACTTAAACCTGTACAGAAACACAACTTTTAGTGAACAGTTCTCGATCCGTCAAGCGAGGGCCTCTGAAAATGTTAATCGTAGCTCTGCGCTACTAGGCTATTTGTAGAATTCCGTCCGATCTGCTTGTTGAACGAGGCGGGGAAACTCTTCTTCTGCGAAGCAGTGATGCTCCAGAAGGAAGCCGCCCGGCGACCCGAGATGGACCACGCCCCTTCCGTGGCCGGGGGCGTCGTCGGTGGAGGAGACCGGGGGAGGTAGTAGCCTCCCCCGAGGAGGGCTCCCCTCTAGGCAGGGGAGCGGAGGCTGGGGGTTCCCGGAAGTGGCTTGATGTTCCCGGGGGCTCCCTACATGCCTGAAGAAGGCCATCCCTGAGGTTTTTAGTGGGTAGGCCTCCCCCTTCTGGGGAGGAGAGCCCCACATAACCACACGCTCGCCACAGCCGGGGTATGCAATTTAATGCATTTTCCTCAGGGGAACAAAAAAAAAAGGCTATTTGTAGAAACAACTATCGTAAGAATGATCGTAGAATCAACATTTCACATGGCGGTTACTACGTGGGCCAAGTTAAGGCCGCAAGGCTTAGTCCACAGTTTTCATGAGATTCATGAAAAATAGTAATGCCAAAAAGCACTGCTCGCGACCTAAACGACCGGTCCCGTTATTATTATGTTACAGGGGAGCGATCGAGTATATGGATCACCTGACAAAAAATGCATCTATATCGAAAAATTATTCTATAGGTATGCGATCTCTTTGCTTGGCCTACCTCTGTATTATCAATTTCTGTCATAAACAAAGCAGACTTATTTTTAATACAGTGCTTCGGTTTGAAAGGCAAAGGAAATAGGCAGTAAAATTATTTGGTACTGTAATTTTACATATAATATCGTAAGTTGTTTGTAAATTGTGGTGTTTGTGGAAATCGAACACACTAAACGCCTTTTCATCAGGTATGTATGGTAGGTCAAATAATAAATAAAAGACATGAATAAAATAAAATACTAATAATTTTTGTAGGTACACTTTCATTTGAAACGGTGAAAACCAGTAAGCTGTTTTTATTATTGAAACAACAGCTGCGACAGGCCTTACAAACATGGCGTCTTCTTTTTTACCGGCGCGGGGTGCGGGAAATGGCCCTTGAAATTGAGCTGCACCCAACTCGGTTACATTTCGCACACCTTGCCGCTAAGCCGTGAGTAATGGGCCTTATTAGGATCACTTCTGGCCTTTTGTCACTTCTTTGAAATAATGACCTTGATTTTCACAAAATAAGGCGCTTTTACTTGTAATGGGGGACCACTTATGAGATTTTGACTTTGCTAGCTCTACATTCTTAGGTAATTATTATCTTTTTAATATTTCATTGTTGTTGTTATTAAAAGGCTTTTAATTATGCGATCAACTGTTTCTGACTCCAAATGTACACGCGATAATAGTTCTTCTGTTGTTAGCTATAGCGAAAATGTTCGTATTACAAAGGACAAGATTTTACTCTGTATAAAACTCATCTAATGGAATAAGATAGATTACATCATTGATAAAAATCTTTCGATGTCCATGCGATATTTATAAATGTTGATTGATTTAATTTTGATTTGATTCACTTAATTTTATTAAGTAAGCAAGTAAAGTATGGTATGGATGTTATTGTAGTAAGTTTATATGTGACTAGCTTTTGACTAGCGCTTCTTTCAAACAAAGTTTGAAAGAAACAAAGAACCCCGTACATTTTTTAAAATTAAAAGCCTACTTTTTTATACCTTGAAACCACTTACCAGTTTAGAAATTATGTAACAGCTGAAATCAACCCTTTTATTTTTAATCGTGCTCTTTTCGTTTCCGATTAGCAGGCAAAGGTATTAAAACATACAGCCCATAGCAAAATGAGCGTTCGCTTTAGAACGGGGTGGCGTGGCTCTAATTTATGGCTTGTTCGCTTACCGCCGGCCCTTCCCCCGCAACAATGGGCCCGATATTGATGTACTTTTGACTAGTTGTGATTCTCGTTTATTACGCCATTGAACCGCGGCTTAGGAGGCGTCTGTTTACCTTTGTTCTTCTGTCAAACGATTTATATTTTGACGTTTTTATTTGTCGTTAACTGAGTGATGTATGCGCTTGTATGCGATGTTAATGTGTTATGTAAAGTTTTAGTGAAAAAGATTGAAGTAATTATAACTATCAGCCCCTGTATTATGAGCAACGACATAAAATATGATGAAGCGTTTATCGTGCTATATAACTGCCATCTTGAAATGTATTCTTTGTTTTGGATTTTGACAGTTCGAAGTGATAAATAGTTCTAGCATATCGTATTTCGGTAGTCATACTACAGGACCTGAGTATCATCATTTAGATACTATGAGACTCTGATATTTTCTTACTGCATCAGTTGTCTTTATTTTTTTTATAAAAATCAATAGTATTGTAATCTGTTTGTATGCCTCTATGCATTTTATATCATACATACATAGAAACATTGTTATATTGTACTTAAACTTAAAATATGCCCATGAATGTCCCCATGAATGACCTAAGACCCATTAAAATTAATGGGTTAGATCTACATGTCGATAGAGGTAATGTAAATTTGAAATTAAATTAAAAAATATTTATTCATCATAGTGAAAACACACAATATTTATTGCTTCATATATAATAATAATAATAAAATAATAAAGCCTCATTTAATCCTTAGTAAAATACAATTTTTCGCATGATATTCGATTCAACAATAAAAAATAATAAAATTACACTACAATTAAAATTTAGATCACAATTCGTCATTAAAATGTGTCACATGTATATAAGTCAAGTTTACATTTAATTACAATAAATTAATTCCCTATTCCTATTGCATGCAAATATATTATTACATTATAATTAAATTTGAATTTGGTTAGGATCATTAGATTGACATTATGCATATTATAATATTATTAAATTACATTCATATTATTTAACTTTTATTACTAAGGACCTCATATATTATTATTTTCATATATATTCATATACTAATGTATCAGCTTCAAAATCATAATTAACAGACAATATAATTCATAATTTGCATATGCATAGATCTTTACCACATGAAAATAAAATTGGAAACAAATAAAGAAACAAAATACAGTGGTAATATATAGAGGTGATAATTTTTACTGCTCTATCGGACAGTTGAAATACAGTCCGTCGTTCTAGAGTCTAGAACCTAGACCTTTGAAGAAGATGAAAGATTTACAGCGTGGTGTTGACACCAAAGTATACAAATCGAGCAGAATAATGCATAAAAGTTTTATTTCGTTACTATGGTTTCTCCTAATTACAAGCAAATAATTATTTTATTTAGCTCAAACATCTCGGTTCCCACATTTCGTAACTTCAATCGCTTTGAACAAATGAATTGGTCGTGCCCCCAGATCAGCGGCTGGCATTGTTTTTGTCTAAACAATGTTGGGGAGCAAAAACAAGTTGTTTTGAGCGCCATCGCCGATCGGCTGAAAATATAGTAGGTAGTCACGCTCCATTGGACAGAAAACGAAACTGTAAAATTACTCTTAAGTGAAAGACTCCAGTGAACTTGTTTTATTTTGAGTCTAGATTTATAAGTGTTGAAGTTTATTTTCACTTATTTATGTAGACCTATCAACTTTCATATCTGTGGACAACATTGTTTGGACGTATTAAATATTTCAGACGTATAGTCTAGCCGTTGAGAGAATGCATTTCTGACAGGTTCCGTCAGTCTTTATGTGTATGTAACAAGGGTCATTTCTTTAATGATCCTGAACACGATTTTCGAAAAGGTACTTTAATTACACTGGCATAATATAGCATAAACTGTCAAAAATACATTCTCTCGATGTTTGAGCCATAATACACGAGAAATGGTGAGTATTTTTAAACTTTAGAAAACATGTCATTCACGACTACGTATAGCAGAAAATTATATTCAAATCGAATTAGACCGTGAATGCAGTACAATACGTTCGCTTATTCAACAAAATGCTGAGAGCGCGCTGGAGATGTGAGCGCCACCTGAACGGTGACAAGGTCACGCGCATTCGTGTTCTATTTTATCATATAATAATATTCAGACTACGAATGTCAAGCTTAACAGGAGCGAAACGTCATGGCTCTATTTGATAAACGTTATAAATTGTAATAGTATATATAGCAAGGTATATACAGCAAGACTTTAGATGTTGACATTGACAACTTTTATGTTGCTCGGAATAACGGCTGTTTTCGTTGTGCATATGTAAAGCTTAGCGTGTGTTTGACTGTACCTTATAGGTTACATATATACAAATGTTTGTTTCTGTTTATTAACATTCACTTTATAAGTGCATATTTATGAACAAATCTGTTTTATTATACACATATTTATAATTACACATTCTTAAAGTTACCAAATTTTTGTCTCAATTTACGTTTTATGTAATTTGTATTTTAGGGTTTCAAATTTGAAGATTTACAGTAAACGTTTATTAAACACCATCTTCTATGGCAATATTTTAATATTATTACTTCTGAATTTCGTATATAATTCAAAGGTTCACTAAACGGTATTTGTCAACACGTCACTTAATAACTAAATAGTAGGACTATAAATTTATGAAATTGGAATTTGATGACTACTTACTCGATTACGTCGAAATTCTCGAGTTGTTGCCTGACTCACAGAACGCTACAGGTTCGTTCGACTGCAAGGCCTAAAACGCAATTAAAATATTTGCGGCCAATTCCATAAAAAAGGAATGTCAGTGCAGAGTTGACGTACAATAAAGATAAATGGAACAAGAAAACGTGTTGTCACAACTATATCCTCTTAATAGACTGTGAGGCAACTCTACATAACAATGAGATAAGGCAGGCGAATGATGATGAACGTATATTGTTCAGTTTTAAATTTGTCATAAAAAATTATACGTCTTTACTTATGTACGTATTTATTAACTATAAATTCATTTTCACATTAGATTTTGACCCAGCCTTGTAATTATGAATCACCATTGTATCCCACAATTAATTTATTTAAATAAAAAATAAAATCAATCTAGAAAGTAGCTCATGTTATCTCGTTACAATATTATTGGATATTTTATTATTAATTACTTTAATTTATATAGACATGTGTGTATAGTTTCATAAAGATTGTTTTTAATTATTAATTTTTGTCAAGAATCTCGACACAAAATGGCAATTTTATACTTTACTCGCAATTATGATAAATAGATCTGACTGACTCTGTTTCACACATTCAGTATATTGAATACACTAGTAATTAAAGAAAACCTTAGTATTGGAAAAAGCAAAATAATTTAACATTTCCATACAAAGCGCAATTTCTAGAATAAATATAAACCTATTAGTAGAAAAGTTATATATCACGTTTAATAAACAGTGGGCATTTAACAATGTCTGTTTGATTGTTGTGTTTGCACGTCGTAAAGCTAACTAATGTGCTTATTAACTGCTTGTCCTGTAATTGTAGCAAGAACGTAATTTAGTATCGCAATAAATTTGTGATAAAATCCCTTTTATTAATTTATGTCGGTAACAAATTTTGTATCTATATTAAGAAAAATATAAATATATTAAAAAAGCTTTTTATTTGTTAAAATGTGTTTAGTAAAAGAGAATTTTAATTCTTTATTTATTATTACAAAAAATAACACAATTTCAAAGGACAACGCTACATAAACTAATTCTAGATTTTCCGATTGATGGAAATTTGCATATGTCAGTAAGTTGTTGGCTTATAGTAGGGGAAAATCGACAATAACAATTTTTATTTATTTGTTTATTTTAATATTTATTGCACAATATGCATATAAATAAAGTACAAATGGTACAAATAGCTAAAAAACTTATATATTGATTGATTGTGAAATTTATATGTGGATAATAAGTATTATTTTTATTATGCACATGTTATTTCCTGTAGGATTTGAAATATAGTATAAAGTTAGGAAGTTTAAGATATATACATATTTTTAACTTTTTATTTAACTAAAATATAATTGTGGACAGATTTTTTGCATCTATTTCTCAATAAATATATGTTTTACCAGGTTATTTGTCTTAATAACACCATCCCTTTGTAACTGTACCTACACAAGCAGAGATTTGAGTGTGAATCTTGATTTGTAATACGGTCTTTAAGCGTGGTCGAGGTGACTGAACATGGAGAAACAAACATTCCCAAAGACCATGCAATACCAATTTTTATATATAACAAACCAACCAACAAGCAATTACTACTTTGAAATAGGCGCGAGGGTGATCCCATCCCCGAGTTTCCAGCAATCTGTACTAAAGCGAGTAACAAAGGCGGGTATCGAGGAATCATATGTATCGGATTTCACCTTATTGTTATAGGTATTATTAGTGTAATTATGCAATTGTAAAGTATAAGATTTTTTAATATTGATTTGACTTCTAAACTAAAAGTTACACATTCACTATTTAATATAATATAATGAAAATCGATTGATGTTATATTTAAGCAGTTATATTGTAGTATCACCGAGCACAGTGATACTACAACATTGTTTGTGCCACCCGTATACTACCTATGTTTACAAATAAATGATTTCATTTGATTTGATGTGACTAGATAGAGAGAAAGGAACTAGAGTGGTGGTGGTAAAAGCTGATGCATAAGAAGCCTCTAAACTTACACCTGAGTCATAAGTTGAGCTGCTTCTGGATGCCCCCTCTGCGCAACACTATGAACTAGAACTTAGAATATAATAAGATTGAGTTTATCTTTGTGCAGGGGCTGCCAAGTGCCGACTTCTTCTGGAGATCAATGGAGTGCAGCTGGAATCGTTGACTTGCGGTATGTTTAATGACAGCGGGATTTCTTGGCGCTACGTGGAAATGGAACTTTCGTACTAAATTTCATAAAAATTTGGTTAGTAGAACGGGCTAAAAAGCCTTTTGCAGGTAGGTAGGTACATTAGATTAAAAAAAAATCACTCACCATCACTGACCGCTTTTTTTTTATTGAGCCAATAATAATCTGATGGTTCACCTCTCTAGGTCTAGATAGGTAATGTGACACTGACCTTATGTGATGGGTGTTGGCCTTATGTGATGGGTACTGGCCTTATGTGATGGGTGTTGGGCTTATGTGATGGATGTTGTTGCAATCCAGTGATTGTCCTTTGTTGAAACAAACCAGATTGATAAATTTCAATATTAAATTAATAGCGAATTTATTGGTAGAAAAGAAGAAGAAGGATTTCGGGTAGCGATACCTAGTTTTGCATTACCTAGTTCCTGGTGTTTAGTTCCCTAGTGGTAATATAAGTCAGCCCAGTTTTAACTAATGAATCACAATCTGCTGTGTCGTTATGCAAAAACCTCTGTACGCGACTCAATTTTTTTTAAATCTCTGGACTTTACAAATACATTCAAACTTTTCATCTTTATAATAGTATTATACGCTTTTAAAATTCATAAACTATTTTGAATTTGAATACAAAAAATAATAAAACCAAAACCCAAAATGTGAATTTGAATACAGAAAAAAATAATTCATAGATTTAAATGAATTTATAAACATTTTTTTTTTGCACAAGTTACTACATAGTGTGAAAATTACATGGCAGTAATAAATTGTTTTCTTTAACTCGCGTGTCCTGCTCAAGATACGAACCTGCTTACCAGTGACCTTCATCGAGTTGGGTATTCGCAAAGGTGTTGGAAAACACTTGTGCTTGTTGAAGTGACAGCTGCCATTAAAAATAATTTCATAGTTATTCCACTGTGCCGTGTATTTTGAATTGACGATTTATGATCGGTTTACGTATTTTTATGGTCATTTCAAAATAAGTAGCCAGCGACAGTTTGAAATTAAAATGTAAGTAAATTGTAGCTATAAATAATATCTATCATAAATATAATTAAATGTTAGTATAGAGTATATAATAGTATAAATATAATCGTATAGTTATACTATAACACTTAATATTAAATTAAGTTTTACTCTTGTAATTTTATGAATATATGACTTTAAAAGGCGAGAATTCTTTAGAAAATATGTAAAATAATATAATATATTAATTAATATTATGATAGTATAAACATAATAGAAAATAAACGTTACAAATAAATTATAAAGGCGCCATAATAAAAAACTGCCACTTTTTAGTACGATAGCAGTATAACTTCTTCACTATCCTCTCTAAGGTACTGTTTTACTTCAGTAATACTCTTTACATATTATATTCGAAATCCAGCAGTAAACTTACGGCATCTTTATTCTACGTAAAGTTACCTGCTGTTTATTTACAGAAAATTCAAATTATGTTGGGTTAAATAAATTAAGCCATTTAAATTCATTAAGACGTAATACATTATTAATTTGGATTATCAAGCATTCAGCATACGCTTTTATAATTTATACATAATTTTTAAAACCAACGGCCCGTGAACCCAGCCGATGTTTATTGCCTTCATTTAATTGAAATTATTATTATAATTCACAAGTAGATTTTAAAATTATTTACGTGACTATTTATAAATCAAGTCCGTCGAGCATTCTCAACGTTTATTTTTATAAATATTAAATACCATTGACATCTCTAATTAGCAATTCACATTAATTTATACGGAATTAATTATTTTATGCAAAAGAACTATTTACTTTAAAGATTGACGTTAATGTGAAAGTAAATAGTGCTTGCTTCTTTTTTTTATTTTTTGCATCTTAGGCCAGTTCATCAATTTATTACTATTTGATATATAAATTACTACATAGATAAAAAAGACATATTGACTAACAAATCTGACAATTTTGTTTGTCGCTTTAGTTTATTCGTATTGGTCATGTATTCTATATTTTCCTGTCATTCATCAACCACATCACAAATCACACATTCCATGTAAAATTAGTACTCATTCCTTTAAACATTATATTCGTTTACTCATACTGTCATTTCCACTTTTAATATCACTATTAAAATTCACTATGTTCCCTCTATTTTTTATACTTTGTGGAAACTTAGGTATATAGAAAAAAAAAGTAATTATATGTTTCCGAGTAAGAAGAAGTTATTACAAAATGAGCGTTTCTGAATATCTACAAGTACACAATATAAACCTCCATAGTCGAATGAATAGTACACCGGTTTCAAAGTGTCGCCATCTCTGAGGTCCCGGGTTCGAATCCCGGTGGGGGCACAAATGTTTGTGCGATGAATGCGAGCATTTGTACCTTAGTCATGGTTGTTGATATATATTTCTATAAAAAAATATTTATGTATGTATAATATATGTATGTCTATCCGTTACCCTAAATCCTATAGCACAAGCCTTATAGAGCTTAGTTTGGGCTAGGGTAATTGGTGTAAGACACAAATATTTATATTTATATTATATAAAATTCACTAATTTTAAGCCCAGCATGTGACTTTTCGCCGCGACCAAAACATTTGCACATCACCAACCCATAACTATTAACCAAAGCTTGGCATGAAGTTTATTGGAATAAAAGTGAATGTTACCGTGACTTAACACATAATTTGAAGGCGACAATTTAATGTTTTATATAATTTATCTGCCCAAAATCTCGGACAGTCCATTGTGATGTGAGAAATATCTTTTAATTAACTACAGTACCATCGGAGCCATAAACGTTTTTGTGGGCAAAACCAATTAATTTAAAATTAGAAACCTCCTGACAGTGATCAATAGCCTGGAATGAATTAAAATCATTTCTCTAATACCCTGTGAATGCCACTAATTGTTTTCTTTCGATGTTGGCTATGATAACTGAATCGAAACGCAATAGTTGTGATTGATATCTTAATTTAACTTTGAATCCGGTCGCGACAACTTTGACACGACATTTTTTGTAATTTTCTAAAACAAACTATTGCGCGATTGTGAAATGGAACGCGGTCGTGCGAGTCCGCTGTCAAAATTAGTTATGAATTTATGACATAGCCCGGTCTCTAGTGCCAAATTACAAATCACTAATCAAGTCACAAGGTCAATTATTCATTCAGTGATTCTAATCCAATAATAAAACGGCTATTTTACAGTCACGCATTAACTCGAAAGTGTCTGGTCTCATAAAAAGTAATGCGTATATAAAAAACTATAAATGGTGAGCGATCGCGATCGCCGGCCGATTCCCAGTCCTTCTAGCGATAAGTTACGACTTTAATAATATTAAGGCATTATTCCCGAAATATTCTCGCGTCTCGTTTGAATAAATTTTGTATTAATAAAAAAAATAAGCGTCGGGCAAGGTGCGAAGATCCTAACGAGTGTAATCCGAATGTAAGTTATTAGTTGGCGGGGCAACCGCCTGCTGCGCGTGAGTCGCTCGGCCCGATATTCAGATTCGTATCGACAACTTTGTCGGCGCGCGCGCTGAGGTGTTACTTACGAAATTAGGATGTTAAATGTTTTGTGGATGACGCATGGCCTCGTGATCTGCTGCTATTGTCATTTTTTATCGCATTATTAAAATAGAGACATCAATAGCTCTCTTTTTGTATTCGTTGTTATGTAGATGAAAATGTGTTAAAATAAACTCAGCTTGCATAGATATTCTTATACCAAACGTCAGAATATATATTTACAGACTAATTCAGGCGATAAATTTTCGAGTGTTATTCAAATTGAATTAGATTTAAATTATGAGGGTATTTTTTCCAGACTTCTTGTAAAAGTTGAAATAGCCTAGAGGTTCGGTACATGATAGGTACTGTAGTCCATCGCGTCCTACGTTCTTCACCAAATCGTCTGCTCATCTTGTAAAAGACCTACCTTTATCCTTATCTTATTTCAATATTAGTTCAATGATATTTCAATGTCGCTAACTAATTGTTTGTCTGTAACCTAATTTCTCTGTTTTATTTGATATAAAGGAGGAAGTTTGTTAGCGCTCTTGTAAGATAACTGAATACGGATATTTTTAATACAAAATGGTCCCAATCAACGTAATTTTATAACCATAATTATATGTCGAAGTAAACAATTTAATTTATTTTGTGAATTGAGCGATATTTTAAATTAAAATAAAAGATAATTCATATAAAACGAAAACATGTTAATACGAATTTATTTTTAGTGCGAAGCGTTTTTAGCGTTCTGCGGCGGGGTTATAATCAAGTTGCTATATCTTTAAAACAGGAATATGATGTGCAATATGGCTTTTACAACACAGAATATATATTACTTATTAATATTAAAAAATAACTATAAGGAGTCGAAATAACAAATGAAAGTTAGTATGAATATTACGTATTTTTATAATGATTATTATCTCGATTGAGGAATGTAAATATAAGTATATACAGTATAGTAACCAATGTTCTTCTCGATAGATTAGGCAGAGGGATCAAAGCATCGAACCTAACCCTTCTAATTTTAGCTAAAATTATGTATAATCTAATGTTATCATGATGTTAAGCCAAAGTACATCAACAGTTCCGGTTCGGGACATGTATATATGTGTGATGAATACGAGTATTTTTACTTTAATCATAGTTGTTAGTATATATTTCTATCAAAAATATTTATATATGTATGTGTATGTCCATCCGAAGTAAGTATATAAGAGTATATTAGAAGAAGAAATATTTTTTTATTACTATCCAATTATCCGTAACTCAGCGCCAAAACGCGGCGTGTTAAACTTGCCAGATATAAATATTCCCACATTGAAATCGCTTATACCAACTTTATACTAGTCTCACTGAGGGTACTTTTTATTTTTTTGTAACGAAATATTATAATTCTTTGCAATACAGAAATAAAACAAATGAAAAATATGGATACAATGTTTTGTAATATAATTCTTTTTTCAAATTGTAACCTTTTTAATACCATTAAAACCAACCATATATCTACAAATATACGCGCAACTACTTTTTGCCGGTGTATAAGATATAACAAAGCTTGATTAAAATTTTTCTCATCCAACTATTTCAGTATTTTAAAATAACCGTGTTTGGATATACCTAGTTAAAAATTAAGTGCCTATATTATTGGAATATTACTAAAGTAAAAATTAATTCATACAAAAGCAAAATTGGATGAATGATGAAAAATACATTGCATAATAAATCAATGCTATTATCAATAATTGTAATTCTAAGACGTGTTCTATATAACAGGACACAAATACGCAAGTATCCTAGATTAATTACACGTAACAAGCCTCTAATTGATAGTCTTATAAGAAAAAAAAACACCATATTAATTTTTAAATTTGGTAACTACAATTTTTTTTTATCCAAATTAACCAAACTTTCAGACCAATCCAATTATATTTCGCAGTTATATAGATTACATTAGACATTAGTGATTCTATAGGTACTTAGGAATCATATTAACTTTGTATTTTAGATGCACAGAGTTGCCTCGTATTCGTGACTAGATTAAATCTTTAAACATATTTTAATTATATTAAAACGGTATTATGCTAATTATCTGAAAATACAAATTCATAGTTTGAATTCATTATGATATTTTAATGTAACCAACATATTCTGACAGAAAAACAACAGTCATATAAACCGAAACAAAAAAAATGTTTGGAAATCATAAACTACATGAAAAGCTACATAAAATTTATATAACCTAATGATAATTTATATATATATTCTTGTCAATCAGTTTTTACCTAAGTTTTTTTTTAAACTGTGTATCGCTTAAACGATATAGAGTAAGAAAATTTACATTTAATGAAATCAGTGAAACTTAATCTTAGTTCCTCTTAATGTGTGTATTCATAATTAATACATTCATTCACTTCAATTATACACAAGGTATTAAATATAAAATACAATAACAATGCATTAACTACGAACATATAAAAATAATACTAAGTATTAGTTGTTTTTTTTTTTGGAATGAATCTGTTTTTTGTTATTAATATATTATTCGATCAAACCTTTTATTGTGTTTTATTTTTCTTTGTGTGAGCCATGTAATATAAAAATCTCATCACATTTATTTTAAAACAGGTATGTACTTGGTATTGAGACAACATAAAGATTATTTTTTTGTCTCTACATTTTATTTTACGTTCACATTTGTTTGTTGGTTCTGTACCTACAGAAATAAAAATATAGTTTTCTTAAAAGCTATAAATATATACAACATAGTCAAATTGAAATTTTAAGTATAATATTTTTACGTCAATATATAGCATATTTTAATTACCTATTCTGTATATGTAAGCTATGGTGGTTGATGACCTTGTTATAAATTGACCTAAAATAAATTTATAAAAAATATAGTTACGTATGTTTGAATTGTAGAGTAGGTAGGTACTGTGTTCTTCACTGTTTTAAAATATGTCAACCGGTCGTTAGGACTGTGTTCTTACTACGTACCTTTACTGCTGCCGCCATCTTCATTGGAGTCTTCGCTGGGCGGCCCGTGTGGCGCTCTCGCGGGCAACGGGTGCGGTAGCCTAGGCCGTGCCAGGAACGGCGGCGGCACCCCGAAGAAGGGCAGGAACGGCGGCCACGCCGGGCGCGGGGCCAGCTGCGCCGCCGCCGCCGCGTACAGCTGCAGCGGCGCCGGCAGCCCGCCCTCCAGCACCATGCCGCCGCCGCCGCTGCCCCTTCCCGCGCTCGATATCTTGTCCACCGACAACGCACAACACTACGCTCACCGCTGCGATGCGCAAATCCTGTATGTCATTTTAATATTCGCAAAGTCACCCATATAATTCCGAAGTCAAGTTTCTCTACCATTCGATCAACCGACACAAAATTTTCGATTCTCGACTGAAATTTGCCGACTTGTCAATTCAAAAATCCGTCAAGCTCACTCGGAATGTTTACGCACGTATGACATCTCCGCGACGTATCGGACCTCCCGAATAGTGCGCTCGCGTGGCTCACCCGGCCCAACACTGAGATGGCGCGTTCGGCGCTGGGCGGAGCGCCGTCCCCCCTTCCCCCACCCATCTACAAATTAATTCTCCGCCTCCTCCATATTATAGATTTATTCCTTCGCCCGTACGACAACATGAGCTAAACCGATCTAAACCTTACGCTGTAAACTTACAGATCGCTTTCGAACGACCGACCATAAATTAAGAACAGGCATACATTGAATTAACGGAAACATAGGAGACTGTTATCTGAGAGTTGAAATAAGCTTTGAGTGGTTTCGAATAGCGTTCGTTATCGCGTGGCAAATGGGGGCACATCGGATTTATAAGGTTGTCGTCCGTTTACACGGGGCTGTCATAATCTTTTTTAGCCGCATGGCGCGCTACAAACAGAAATGCAGAGAGAATCGCTGAGGCGTTATGTTATGAAACGCTGCCGCAAACGTTTGCATTTTGTGAACATATTTTCTTGTTATGACATTATTATGTATGTGACATTTGAATATTACATTGAAGGTGTAGTATAATATGCGCCATTTCTTTTGTAAATGTCTTCAACGCCTAAGCTTTGGTTGGTTATTGTAATGACAGTTTGGAATATAGTTATCAATAGATCAATTGGCGTAGAAAATAATAACACGATGAAAGAAGGTCGTCCGACAAGTAATATACAGTGTAATCAGTGATTACACAGGGTCCATCAATTTAATTTGACAAGCTATAGCGGCCGATGGGCAGCGCCGGCCACAATAGAGCGTTGCGTAAAACTAGATTGCGCTCAGTCGCTATCCAATCGCTTTAATGACGTACGACTATTAATCATACGAAATTAACACGTCTCTGATTATATTTCTGACATTGATGAATCATAAGCGACTAAAGGCAATCAATTTCACAACCAATTCCTTATTCCATTAAACAAAAAAGTAATAACCTAATTGACATAAATAATAATAAAATATGTCAAGACAGCGTAACGACCGCTCGGACGCGACGTGACAGCTCTATCAGGAATCTCAGACTGACTTGACTGTACTAGGTACCCCGCCCAGCGATTGTAGAGTCGCCGCTCGCGGCTCCGATTGGCTGTTCGGTAGGAGGGGGGGCTGGGAGGGGCCTGTTACAGGGGGTGTTCGGAAAGCTTAGTGTTGCATGAATTTAATTAGTGTGAGGAGCACCTCGGGCGCATTAGGAGCCACGATGGGCGAAGCAATAAAAGATATAAAGGAATGAGTATAAATTAAAAGTTAAATAGAGAGTGCGGTGGGAGGGAGCGAGAGGCGCGCGCTGAAACGTCACCCTCTCGCTCATCCTCCACAGATGAGCCGCCCGTAATTGTTTGACGATCTTATTAGTATCAGTTAAATGTCGTGCTATCTTTTTCTCTCGCGAATTTAATTACTTTTTAATTAGAGAGCGCTTAATGAGAGTTTTCCAGGATTCGCTTCGGGCGCTCGCCGTTTTAACATTGTCATTTTTGTGGTTTTACTGCGGTTCGGTTATTGATGAGTGGGTTGAGTGGAATTGCTTGTTACGTTTATAATGGGTAGGTTTATAATTCTGACGATCTTAATTATGGTTATTCCTGAAAAAACCTTACGAAAGTACTAGTTAAATCCCTGTAAAATATATATTTTTAGATGTAGTTTGTTTATGATATTGGTGTTATTATATTCTGTTACGAATTATTAATAATGGTTTGGTCAATTTGATACTTCAGTTTTCATTTCAAATCACTTATCTGATATTGAAACTGAATTAGGTACCTATTGAATATACATATATATACTTACATCATTAAGCATTAGACATTATTGACGTATTCATTTGTAATGAACTTAGCATAAATAAACGATATAAAACAATATATTATAAACTTTTTACAATTATTAGGTGTGTTTTAGTTTTTAGGTATATTTTATTTTATATATAAATAGGTATCTACTACGCAAGATATAGATATAATTACATATTTATTATTCAATTTCGCAAGGGCTTAACTTATTTGGAAAACGTACATATTACCAACTTTAAAAAAGAAAGCTTGCCAATTTAAATAATGTTATTATTTATTGTGATAAATAAGTTTCTTTCCATATACCATATAGTATATGCATGAAATCTATATTGGGTTTGGTATATTTAAATAGATTTTAGATATTTTTAATTGTAGTTGGAGTTAAAACACGATCAAAAAAGCAACTTGTGGGTGTTTTCACTAATCTATGTATAAAAAATATTATAGTATAAAATAAAAATGTATTGGACTTAAATTCTATTCAACACTGTTCAATTTCCGAGTATTATCAAATTTCTTAAGAAATATTAATGTTATGATTGTTTTAAAATAATAGAAATATTTTTATCCTAAATTCTAGTTGTACCTAGAAAAAACATTTACCACCAACAAGAATATAACAAAAAATATTCAATACAGCCACGCTAAACGACATATTTCAGTGACTCTACATAACGGAAAGCTTCACGTAGGTACTTATATGAAGTTCTAGATCATTTACAAAGGATCTCTTCGTTCTTAGATTCAGTTTAGAAGACGGTGCGCTATCTTTCTCACTCTAGTTAATAAATGTATGTCTCTATCTCTCTCATGAACATTAAGCGAGCTATGCACGCGTACGCCGTTACTCCTCATTACTCGCCAACTCTATGTTCTGACTGCCTACCCGATAGCGAGCTTTATTTGTTTTATTGGTGGCACTATGTTCCGAGGGATTTATTCTGATTCCCTGTTATATTGTATGAAAAATAAAATTTGCGTGATTTTATTTTCAATGCGGCCTTCTTTTGTTTTCTTATTTAATTCTATTATAAGTTTGATTATATTGTTATGTTTCAAAGAATTTTATATTCATAATGAAATAATTGTTTCTGTCAATTATTAGCTTACGGTCATTGTTCACATTACAGTTACTCAACTTATTTCTCATACCTTTCACACTAAAATCAACTCTACAATCTTTAGGTAAGATGTATATTATAAAATACAAATAAGTAAAAAAAAAAATGTAGAGAAAATTATGCGTTTATCGTCTGCTTAGTAATTTTACCTATTTAGAAATAACCAATCGACTACTATAATTTTAGTCATCTAGATAAAGCATGACGTTATGAAACATAACGTCATGCTTATGCAGGTACGAAAAAGAATACATTTTTTTATATTTTCAAAAAAAATGTATTCTAAATTATGTTTTAAAACAGCGGAAATCAAATTCTCATAACTGACCAAAAAATTTCATATTCGGACAATCCTCTCTGCAAAATAAAATCTCTCTCTCTCTCTCTGTTCTCAAAAACATAAAGGAATGAAACAAAATAAAAAAATTAATTATAATGCAAGAAAAACAAAGATCTGCTCAGGTTATGTGAAATTCAAAATTACATTTTGTATATTTGGAATGTCAAACATACCTACAAAGACATTTAATACAAAAAATAAAACATCGCAATAAAATTTAAAAACGAATTGAATTTAAAATGAAAAGACTAATTCAGAAATAAACAAGTTTGTCCTATTATTTTATGTAATTTGTCATTTTGTTCAATTATGCATTCATTGGATCATAACAGTGTCGAATTTTTACCTTAGTACAGAAAAAATATATTCAATCTGGTAGCTGACAGATTTGCACTGTAAATGTAACGTATTTTGCACATAATGGGCTTAATTCAAACTATTTCTTATTCTTTTAATTAAATGTTGATAAACAAGCAAATCACCTGATTGTAAATGGTAACAATCGCAGGTATCTGTGGTAACAGGTTTGGTCAAGCCTGAGTTTTCATTCTACTTATTTGAGTAGCTAGCTTTTGCCAGTGAACTATTTGTCGCTTATTGGTTTGTTGTCTCGTTGTCTACACTAGTTTATTGACAACACGTAGTATTAAATTGTGTAGGGTAGAGTAAAAATTACTACTAATTTCTGTGATCAACTCATTGAGAGTTTGCCTCTTTCGTTAATCATGACAAGTGTATTCGATTTCAAATAAAAAATCCACTGTGTTTCACGTAGCAGGTTCTAGATAGTACAGAGACTTCTAGTACAGGTGACCTAGCGACAACATTGTATTAGCATGCCTAAATTGAAGAATTACAAGCAATTGAAGAAGATGGCGTGTTCATATTTAAACTATCTTACACGACCCCGGAGCCCTCAGGAGGTTGTCACAGTGCCTATATTATCAACACTAACATCCTGTATTTTCAAAACACGAAAATGTTAATTTAGACAAATCAGTTATTACGGGAATATACCAAGGTCGTCTGCTTCGGTATCTCCATCTTACCGATTTCTGCAGCAAAATCGCAGCGTTTTACAATTTACTTATACGGTTAAGATAGTCAGAGAAATTACCGAGTACTGTGACTAGATACTATATCACAATTTTGCATTTTTTCATTGCATTCTCATACAAGTTTTCTACCAAATTACACTCTGTATAGAAATCATCTGAATAATGTAAATACAGTGGAATATTTTAATAAGTATCCATTTCGTGCTACAAAATAACATCAATAATTCACTAAATTATTGAAGTAGCCACCACTGTCAATGATCTGCTTTGTTCTGAATCAATGCACATACAACTACTAGGAAAGCTTTCAACCGAATTGTAGTGCACCAAACGTTTGAAACATAAACCTAATCCAAAAAAGGTTTGACACAAACTTTGGAACGTGATATTAGGCATACGCATAATGCATTTTTTAAACTCCCGCTTTAGTAATATATTTTTTTGAATATCAAACCATTTACGCCCTAGCGACATCAATCAGTTAAGTCTTCTTTTATAAATTATGTTGACATAGGTGCAAGAATCTAGTTCAACATAATCATCACATACTTTTCATCAGTTCTGCTTTTTGTTGATCTTACGTCAGTCTTTAAATGCGTAAAAATACCATCATACCACTTTTAAACATTTCGCAATATATTGTCGTCTTATTACGGTAAGTTCTCTTTTTAATCGATTTCATAAAAGGAGAAGAGTCTCAATTCGATTGTATGTTTTTTATGAATGTTTGTTACGCGGCTATTCCAGCGAATTATGAATCGATTTCGACGACTCTTTCTTATTTGACAGGCATTTTAAAGGTGCTGCCTTCTTACATATCAAAATTTATAAGAATAATACTCGTACAACTATTTAAATCATCATCAATGAGTTTAGAACTATACCTACCCATATATATAAACTTAAATTTAAAAGTCTAATGGCCGTTTTCACCAACCTTGTCTTAGCTTAGGTGACTCCTAAGAGACATGCTGTCTCACTCTTTTCAGTTAATATAAAAAGTGACAGCATGTCACTTAGGAGTCACCTAAGCTAAGACAAGGTTGGTGAAAACGGCCATAATGGTCGTTTTCACCAACCTTGTCTTAGCTTAGGCGACTCCTAAGTGACATCTGTCACTTTTTGTATTAACCAAAAAGAGTGAGACAGCATGTCTCTTAGGAGTCTCCTAAGCTAAGACAAAGTTGGTGAAAACGGCCATTAGTCTCTATAAATAACTGTAAATAGATACCTATTTACCTAAATAACAATAATTTTGTATTTTGTAATGTGATTGTTCTTAAAGCAAGAGCTTTACTTTTGTTTTCAAACAATTAACATTTTTTACTTTTTCTTTAAGTTTGTACACGAGCAACTCATAAAACTTTACACGTTGTCCTTGAGAAAGTCCTTAAGTAACTCCCAATAACGGATAGCGGTGGTATTCGTAGTAAAATTAACGATTTTTGTTTTTTTGGTAGATATCAAATACATTTAATAAACCTCTTAATAAACCTCTTTTTAACATATAACAATGTAAATCGTCAACTTTTTCAGTAATAGTGCCTTTTTATAAAATTCCACCTATGTAAGTATGTATTATCCTTCAATCCTAAAAAAGTCGGAACGCGCTCCATCCTCGCCAGTGAGAATCAGATTTTTCCAGAGTCGTTAACGGTAATAAGCGCATTACCCGACAATGAGGTGACAAGCGGGCGGGGGCGGCGCGGGGCGGGCGGTGATTGATGATGCGGAGGTCGGCTGCAGCGACGACGTTGTTTTGTTTCAATCCGCGTTGCCTTTATGCGGATCCATCCTTTTTTGTAGATGAGAAAATGCGTCTCTATACTAGCCGGAAAACAAATCAGTGAACAAAACCTTTTTCTCGACCTCAATATTAAGCCGTGGGTGCCGTTCTCTTCAAAGACTTAAGGAGCCATTCTGCCATCATTATTACAGTTCAAATCCGTCTTAATAAGACGCTTTTAAGCCATTACTTAACCACTCTGGCCCAGTACGCATTGGTCAACTTCACGTATACTTTGAATTCCTTCACTCGTAAAGGCAAATTGATTTATGATCTTTTTCTATACCTGTTATTAAATAACATAAGTTATCGAAATTGCAGTACGAGCACCTGAAAACTCTCGATAATAAAAATTTGACATTCTCGAAATAATCAACAAATTTTAAAGTTATTCTTAAGGAATGACAAAAAGGAATGAATTTTCGATCGATATATGTTGATCTACAAGTCTATACTCGTTAAGTTTCAATTAAAATAAAACAGATTATAGACAGTCAATTGCCCATAAAATGTCTTAAAATTTTAGTCGTCATATTAGTTGATGCTTTTATTATAAACGAGCATCATGACTGATAGACGTTTTTACAAGTGTGCATAAGACAAGTGGTGTCAGTTATTAATTGACTAACCAATTGAAAAAAGATTAACTTTGAAATTATTTTTAAAAGACTATAACTATGAAAGTCAACTTCGTTGCAGATGGACTAGCTGATGGAAGCCGATTCCATCAGCTAGTTATTTCCGCAACCCGTTCTCTAATGTTTTACAAATATTGATAAAGAAAGATGGATGGAGGGCACGCGCGGTACCAATTGATTTAAAATTAAATAGCAAACGTAGGCGATGATGGATTGCCCGCGTCACGCCCGCCCGCCTATGGGAACGGTAAGGGTTAAACGATTTTTGTTGCCAAATCATTATCTCCGGCCCTTTTTAGCACAGGCAAGGAGTTTTGAAGGCAGAGATTTTGGTCATTAATTTTCTATGAATAACTTTTGCTCATAAAACGTAAATAACAAACAACAAATATGTAGTACGTACCTTAATTTTTTTATAAGATACAATTGAAATGATTCATGAAGAATTATAATCATAAATTTTGATTAAAAAGAGTTTTTTTGATTTACTCTCTGAGTAATCAAGTCAGAAATTATGAATAGTATAAAAGAAAAGACTGACAGATCAGGAAGATACTAGACTGGCAAGCGTATTCCAGAAACCGCAGCGTTGGTGGATCTTCTACAATGTAGAGCGGCGATGTGTATGCTGGACAGTAGCTAATCACGAGAGATGTGGAGATTTGTTGAAGATCGCAGCAGAGCGCTAGACACAAAAATGAAGTTGAAAAAAAGTATAGTATATTTATCTTGTCATGAAATTATTTCTGTATAGCCAAGATTCTGGCTTACTATGACCGATGATAACGATTTGGGATGGGCCGCATCGTAACGCAAAATTCGTACTTAAGAATGTTAGTGATGGGTCGATAGATTTTGAGCAGAAGGTTAATCAATAGTCTACTGGTGATGTTGCGAGGGAAGTTGGCAGATGTGAAAACACTTTGAAGCACTGCATCGCACGAGCAAAATCCACACTTAAATATGCAGTCCACTGCCCCCGGCATAGAATGGCATAACTCACATAATATAATCAATAACAGATACAAGTAATTTGGATGTTATTCCTTTGCGCCTCGATACGTTACGGCCCGATACAATATACCCGACCATTTACAAGCATTTCAAATATAATACCATTGTAATTATTTAACAAATGACAACTGCTACATCAGACCTTTGTTTATTATAACTCGATTTCATTGTTAAAACATTTACTTAAGAATATATATAACAAATATACACATATAGCCACGCGTCTTTTCCATAAGCGACATTTTGGTCAAAATGTGTTATACATATATGCCATTGAACTCAAAATTTTCTGCTCTTTCGAATGCGCTTATTCTACGATGATTTTTTTGGCGTTTATGCAAAAAAAAAAAAACATTTTCATAGTGTTATTTTAGCTAACAGATGAAAATTCTGGTCATTTTTGCTATAAAGGTGATTGTACCCCTACAAAACTAAGAATACCAGTAACTGTTCCATTTCTATCTAATTTTATAGCTGTTGTACTTTTCAAAATATCTTAATAAATGACGGAAATTCGTCAGTGTTTCTAAAATTTAAAACTTTAAACGGCTCTCCTGAAGATCTGTACATTTCAACTTTATAGTCGCTTATCCCCTATTTCCTTTTAACCGTCGATATATATAATACTATTTTGGTATTTTGGTAAAATAATCCACTGATTTTGGTTTCAAACAAAAATAGTTACAGTTACCGCTAATTGATGTAAATGCTACGACATGTCTGTATATCAACTTCAACAATGTCATTCCACCAAATACACAAAAGAAAAACAAAATGAAACTTTAATTCGCAATACTCTTAAATGTTTCCCTTAAATAATAATATTCAAATGTTATTGTCGACTCAAGAACCGCCGCGGGGGACGTATTAAGCCTCACGTAAACCTGAAACACGTGAAAGAGAGTTGCTTAAGTTACACGACTCTTAATAAACATACAGCCACTTAAGGCGGGTGCCACTTAAAAAGCGGCGGGATTCATAATCTTGTTAGCACTCAAATTTGCATTAATTAAGGCGAAGCCTCACGGTTGTCTAAACTTCAGGGGGGTGGGGGGTAGATAATATTCAAATGGTACATGTAACGACGAGCCCCGAGCCGTGGATCGTCGCCCGCAACCAATATAGATGGTACTATCGTTACGACAATGGTTTTTGGAGTAAATAGTTGTTTTTTATTGCTATATTGACAAACAAGCACACTGCTCGGACTCGTACCTAGTAATTTCACTGCCTCTCTGCTTACCTTGCCCCCTAGCGGTAAAATGCGTCGTTAACTTTTTCTAAAAGTTATATATTCTGAATCTGCTTGGACATATCCAAGAATCGTCTGATTCTGCCGAAAACCACGATTTTCTAATTCAGACTTCAGAGCCCCCTAGCGGGAAAATGAGTCGTTAACTTTTTTTGCGACCATTACATTTTTTGCTCAGCTTGACCAGGAGAACAACATATCCAAAATTTTGACCTGGCTCCCTTGGCGATTTAAACGGTATCATCTACTTTCTCCTCACTGGATTTGTACCTGTTGTATTGAATCATTTGTACGTTCTCACAGTTTGGAATATAGAACAATAAATAATTACTTCCACATTTATAACCACTCTTAAAAAACTTCAAATTTAAACACTATTTTGATCCAAACACTTTAAGAACTTTACCGTAACTTTAAGTGCACGCACGTAGCAATTCGTTACGCACTAGTAGCACATCGTAAGTACTTACAAATCAGATTCCTGGTTACGTGCTTCACTTGTAGAGAAGTAAAATAGTGGATTGACAAAAACCGCAGTACTAATTGCAAGCTTCAAAAAATTAGATTTTAAGGTTAACTCTTCAATGTTACTTTTAAATAAAAACAGTTAATTTTATTCAAAAGTAGGTGAGGAAATTCGGCCACAGCTTATATTTTATTACGGAAAGTACACGATGGGTCCTTTCCGTTATCTATTAGGTTTGAACACTTCAATTTTTGTATGAACAAATAATTTAAAAACATATTAATAAATGTAAAAAAGGACAACCATATCATTTTCGTACAAACGGCAATATTTTTAATTATATATCCATATTACTTCAGTTTCCGTGCCCAAGAAAAAGTACTAATAATAATAATAATAATAATAAATATTTGTTACACTTACACCAATTAGCCTAGCCCAAACTAAGCTCTATAAGGCTTGTGCAATGGGATCTAGGGTAACGGATAGACATACATATATTATACATATATAAATAATTTTTATTGAAATATATATCAACAACCATGACTAAGGTACAAATGCTCGCATTCATCACACAAGCATCTGCCCCCACCGGGATTCGAACCCGGGACCTCAGAGATGGCGACACCTTGAAACCGGTGTATTATCCACTCGACTATGGAGGTCGTCAATAAATGTGATATACCACAAACAATATGTTTTAACAATCTGTTTAGGTAAGGTCGATTTGATATAATGATACTTGTATTTATTTAATATATATACGGATTATCCCTATATTAGTGACGTTTTTCTTATTTCTATTATTATTTGTAGTTTTTAAACACTATTCTATCACTATTTTTATTGATTGACTTTATTTTACATGATCTATAAATTTATAAAAGGACCGTTACATGTGTTAATATGGTTTATAACTGTCTGAAATAAATGCAATTTAATTTTATGAATCTCACCTTACCTTACTCTGGAAGAAACTGTAGTTTTACTACAATATATCATTGTCCAAATTTATATATTTTAATGACATTGTAAATGAAGTTCGAAACGAGGATATACAAAATAGACCTTCAGAGTTTCTTACCTGTTCTTCTCTCATATTTCGAACAGGTGTAGAGGCAATTTTTTTTCTTGTTATTATGCACGTATCCTAGGTACAGTTTTTACCGCCATTCAAGCCGTAGAGCCCTTCTGGTCTAAAGGCTAAGGTTGAGTTTTGTTTGGTAGGTCACGCTGGTCAGACCGCTCTGGCTGGCATGGAGTCCGAAATAACCTCCGTGACACTTGCCGTTGCGCTGGTATGCTGGGTTCGTTCGTTCCTCTTATGATGATTTTCAGCGTCTCAGAGAAAGAAAAAGGTTATTCGCTTGTGCATAAATTAGTTTCTGACAATAAGTAAAAAGGTCTATGTTGAAAAAAAAATATAATTTGATATTGAGTGATGTAAAACACTTACACATAGTTATACTCTATCTATAAACCTAGATATATTGCTTCAATAATTGATACTAATGACGTAGAATCGTTTATACCCGTCTGCGGCAGGAGGGAGTTTTCTTTTTGTGAGTAATAATTGTTTGGTACGTTCAGCAGCCTGAATGGCTTGATGGATTAAAGCTTATGAGGTATCAGTAGCTGTGTATTTATTGTGAAATTGACACTGGATATATTAGGGTATTTTAATTAATAACAAAAATTTCGGCTACACTTCTGTATAATTTGGAAATGAAAAAAAAATGAAAGTCATAAGAGACAGATATTTTAGTTTTTTAAAATACCTTTTCTGGTATTTATTTTATTTTAATCGTGTATAGTATGTATACAGTTAGAGTACATACTCTGAATTTCTATACATTTTAGTCTTCTTAAAAATATATCTGCATCTACATAGTTGAACATTCAACAGCTTACAACTTGATCATGAGTACCAAATTAAAAAAAAGAAACAAATACTACAAAACTTGGAAAATACATAAAACATTTTATCCTTGACAGTACGCCTCTCACAGCGTCGAGGGTGCGCTCGACAATTTCCTCCTCGGGTAATTCACTAGGATTTAATTTAAATTAGTTTTGGCTTGGCTTAATAGCGTGCCCGCCCGCCTCCCGGGGGGCGGGGAGGCTGTCTGGCGCGACGGACTTATTCTGCGGGCTTCCGCAACACTTTGATTAGAGCTTGGAACGTGTTACTGAAATATTATCGAGTGCTGTCTGAATTGATTCTGTGTGCTTATTGGCTAGTAATATAAACCAATTGCACCATTTGACAGTTTGATTAGGTAAGCCTTGCTTTTTTAATTATTTAGTTACTAAAATCACTTACAGTTTGATAGAATTTTAATGTTTGATTTGTAATGCCTTTAGGGACGTATAATAAGTAGCAATTAATCATGTTTGGTATGATCACATAAGCCAACTGAAAAACTGATTTCTTCATGATGTACAAAATTGTATTTTAGCGTATTTAGGGTGACTTCCACCAAACTTTAATTCTGCGTTTAATACTTACTATTAGATTTATTATGCAATTCTAACAAAACAGTACAGTGTTTATAAGTTATAATAATATTCATGGTTTGAAATAGATTGGTAAGATCTAGGCCTTTTTTCTAAGACTTTAGACTAGTAGAACGTAAAAGTAGAACATAAACCACTACAATCAATGATTATGGGGTCAAAAGTTATCTTCGCTCCTCTGGGAAAGTAGAATATCCTGTCGACATTTAGCTGTTATTAGAGATGCCGAACGGATGTTATCATTTTGCTACGTCATTGTTGCAATGTACAGATTTCCACGTTTGTACTGCGATGTCGCTACACTTCTTTGGTGGCGGCATTGTCAGTCATTGGACGACAAGGAGTTAAATAAACGTATTCTCTGATTATCTACCATCGAAATAATCATACAGTACCAGGAAATTCTGGATTTGTTATTTAATCGTATTATGGAAAAGCGGTGGTATATATTTTTTTTCAACATGTAGAGTCGCTGTAACAAAATGTTATATATATAGCTGTTGTAATTGTTTATTTGAGTCTTTACAACCATATTTTACTTCGTTTTAAAATTGTTACATTTAAAATGTTATTCTACGTTAATCCTGTAAACTTACTAGTATCGTAACCCACGGATTTGTCCACATATTAATATGTAGATTAACAGTTGGAACATTTCATATATTTTACATTTCTGTATTTTTTAATGAACTAAGCATGCTGAGGATTCTACACCAGACCTGGATTTGAAAAATTAATTTTTATTTTTATATATATTAAGAATATACTATTATATTAATAGCTAAGAAATATTGTAGAAGTAAACATGTGCCTGTAATTATTACTTATAAAGACGTAAAATTTTTGCGTTGTTGTCGTGGGTCGCTCATAAACGCTTCATACTAAATACACTGGAATCGTGACTTAATAAGTTGGTTAAGTTGCCTAATTAGTATGGAAATGTAATTAAAATTGCCAATAACTATGTTATTTATATCTACAGATACTTCATATAGATAAAACTTCAAATATATTCATTTTATTCCTAATCATGTAACATGAAATGAATTGTAAATAAATAACGGGAATGTTGACACATATTTATGGCTTAAGGACCCTACATAAGCATATTTGAACAAGCAATATATTGACATTTGATACCTAGTACAACCAATAGCTAAATTTAAACTTTTTAAGTACACAGATATATAAACAATCCCTAAAATAAAAATGATAAAATCAAAATTCAAAATTCAAATTCAAAATTCAAAAATTCTTTATTCAACATAGACCTTTGCAGGCACTTATTGACGTCAAACTCTACCACCAGTTCGGAAATTGGGAGGCCCTAGAGAAGAACTGGCAAGAAACTCTCAGGGTTTATTTTTTATCTCCTCTTTTTTAATCGTTATTTACAATTAGTCATTTATAAAAAAAAAAAAAAAAACTTAAAGCTACAATAAAGCTAACATACATAATATAATATTTTCGTATGTACATTTACATACACATTAAATGTCAAAAGGAAAAGACAAAAAATAATAAATAAATAATTATGTTGTTACCAATATTATTTTTAATCAGTAATGCTAATCAATTTTCATTTTATAGCCTATATTTATTTAATTATCCATAAATAATTCTATGGAGAGTAAATCCTAAATCATTTTGTTTTGATCTTACAAGGATGATTCCTGCGATTATAACAGATGTGACAACATATTCGATTTCGCCCACCGAAACAGCGATCTCCCGCTGCCGAGCGTGGTCGTGGCCATGCTCCGCGGCGAGGCGGAATGGGAGGCTGTCGCCTCCTTCTGCGAGAGCGTCATCTCGCAGGAGGCCGCGGAGAGGGAGCGGGAGGAGAACGTCGACCCCTCCGCCGCAGACGGATTGGTAGGCGAAGGCGGACACACGCAAGCGCGGTGTTGCCTGTCTAATAACCCTACCGTGAGGCTGCGTGCTCGTCCGGGTAAGCGCGTACGCCGTGGTGAAGTCTCTCTGTCTGGGGGACTGTCCAGGGGTTCTCGGACAGTCCCTCCTTTGGCGGTGACTTGACCAACTCTTGGTCGAGCCGGCCCCGGGACACATGGCGGTCGAATCGCGAGAGCGCACCCCGCCATGTGCCCCGTATGGGCCCAGAGAACTCGGGGGGGTTTTAGTGGGTAGGCTGGTCCTCATGACCGGAGAGCTCCACACACGGCCGCGACTTGCCAGCACGGTGTCATGGTGCACAAGGTCGCATTTCCCTCCCTTAAAAAAAAAAGTTATCGTACTTCAAAAGGAAAATTGAACTTTTATTGGGTCATTTTGTTGTTAGTCTGCCCATCTCAAGTCTGCTGTCAAATCGTTGTTCTTGGGAAAGCGTAGGGGTATCAACTTCTAATACTTTTTTACAGTCTTAAAATAAAAAAAAATATTTAAATCTTTTATGGAGAAATCAACACACGCAGACAGATTTATAAATTTTGACAACAAAATGAATCTAGAAAATTCGTTACATTGTTATTCTATCACAAATTATTTTTTCTTGGGATCACAAATATCATTGCACGAGTTTGATTTCCACTTGACTAGCAGATTTCTGTACTATACTGCAAAAGTTACGCGATCGCAGTATGGATCGCAGCAGTAAATAGATTTTTGAACGGCCCCTAGTGTTGCAGCCGTCCATTGGTTACGGTGACTGCTTCCCACCAAGCATACCATTTTATCTTTTTTTTTCTTTTTACCACCGTCATGGTATAAAATATCTATGATTTAGGCATTTAGTCACATGGCCTATACATTTAGGTCAAACTGTTTTTTTAAATATAATATTATTAAACTTTCATTCAGTCACATTGCGGTATCTGATTTAAATTTTATTTGAATATCAATTAGAGTTGAAAATCATTGACCCCGTATCCCCGCAAACAGACATCACAGACACTCGGAACAAATGTAATGTTTTCAGTTATCAAAACATGTGTAGATTTCGTTTAGCGAAATCTGTCGGAATGATCTGGCGTCCCCGTGGCTCGCCGCTGGACAGATGCGCTAGTTAAGGTTATAGCTCGTCGGGGACGCGGCCTCTAGAGGGCCGGGGCCAGAGAAGGCGATTACGTAGGGCTGCCGCAAATATAAGGAAAGTCGCTATCAGCGTCTCTCTGTCTTCGCTATTATAGAAGAGATTAGTTCCGAAAGCTTTATGTTCTAAATTTAGAGTTTAATGAATTTCAGTTGTGATATAAGGGTTACAAACCGGTAGTTAAATAAGACGAATATTTTAACATGTAATAAGATTTTCGTAACTTTGTTTGTAATGGGTTAAAGCTTATAAAACCGCTTATAAAAATTATCTTTTGAACCGTGTGGTTTTATCGATAATAATTAATATAGCTAGCTATTCGGTTAAAAAATTAGCTTATTTTAATTAGAGATACTTTAATGAAAAATAAATATAATGTGAACGAAGCTGCCACCATCTATAACATCTACAGAAACGGCGCTACAGGTATTTAACAAAGAGATAATCAATTATGTAAAATAATCACAAAAATATGATTCAGTACACACAATAAATAATTTAATAATTGTAATTGATGACCTCCGTAGTCCAGTCCGTAGTTCGTAGTAATTTGGGCTAGGCTAATTTGTGTAAGTGTTAGAAATATTCAATATTTATTTATTATTACTATCTTTGAGTTCCCGG
Source organism: Scirpophaga incertulas (assembly GCA_036419045.1). Classification (NCBI taxonomy): domain Eukaryota; kingdom Metazoa; phylum Arthropoda; class Insecta; order Lepidoptera; family Crambidae; genus Scirpophaga; species Scirpophaga incertulas. The sequence goes on along the minus strand of CM071632.1, from coordinate 27,441,460 downwards.
GTTCGAGTCCCTGTAAGGCCAAATGTTTGTGTAATGAATGCGAGCATTTGTACCTTAGTTATGATTGTTAATATATATATTTCTGACAAAAATATTTATTTATGTATATATGTGTATGTCTATCCGTTACCTATGGGATGCAAGCCTTACAGAACTGACTTTGGGCTAGGCTAATTGGTGTATATGTAAGAGATATTTATTTATATATATATTGTTTTAACATTTTTATATACACAGCTGAGACTTCTTTATTGTAAACAATACAAACGGATTTGGAAGCAATCAATTTCACCGCACAGAAAAATTGGGGCGACATCGTGACGGAGAGTTGAATTATGTGACAGCCCTAACTTGAGCCATTCCTTCTTGTTAGCGGGGTATCATTGCTGCGCGGCCGGAGTTACGTTCAATTTGCGACACTGTGATTAGTTTACAACTTATTAACTTCTTATTGGCTTACGGACGCTGCGTCCCTGGTACACGAGAATCGAAATCACTGAAACAGATCGTGGCGTTTAATATTTATTTTATGACTTGTATGAAAGTTGGCAATACTGAAGATAGTGAGAAGATCTGAGAAGGTCTAGGAGGTAGACTCTGTACCAGGGTCGTCTGCATGGGTACCTCCGTCTTACCTATTTCCGCCGCCAAACAGCAGGGGTTCGCTTTGCTGTGTTCCGGCGTGAAGGGTAAGATAGGCAGTGAAATTACTGGGTACTGTGACTTTACATCTTATTTCACAAGTTGGCAACGTACACTGTGGTTCTTATGAGGTTTGCAGATTTGCTGCGAATCTCGTGGAACCACATGTACTATAGGCGACTGTTACCACTTACTATCAGGTGGGCAGCCTGCTTGTTTGTCAACTTAGAGCAATAAAAAAAAAAAAGATGTATAATAAATATATACCTGAATAATTATCAAGCCAGATTAGTAAATAGTATAATAACCTGTTAATTTTTTTCAAGGGTACCCGTTACCAACGAGCTTTCATGAAAGTCGAGAAAGCTAGGGAACTATGTTTGAATCGTAGCAAGTGGAAATTTACCCCCATGGGAAAGAGGCGTGAGTGAATATATGTATGTAACCTATTTTCTTGCTATTATCTTCTGATAATAGCAAGAAAATAGGTGGATTAATACAGTTATAGATGAATACATTAATGGCCGTTTTCACCACTTTGTCTTAGCTTAGGCGACTCCTAAGAGACATGCTGTCTCACTCTTTTCAGTTAATACAAGAAGTGAAAGCATGTCACTTAGATGTCGCCTAAGCTAAGACAAGGTTGGTGAAAACGGCCATAAAGACAGCAAAAGGACGTGGCTGTGTTTGTACTTCCGTTCGAATAACGACAATGCTGGTTTTCAGGAACTCTTTTTCTCTATATGTATTAAACGAGAGTATGAACAGCTTCAACTCTTTTAAGTAGTAACTAACAATACTATTTCACAAAAGTACACATGTTAAAAATAAGAAGAAATCTAAATAAACACTCTTTTGTAAATAAATGTATAGTGTGTAACATCACAAATATTAGATACACTGTTGTAAATTAACATTAAATTAAGTGGTTTTATTATTTTGTAATTTACTATTTATTAATAGCATTACGATGAATTTACATGATAGTCATTAAATGTGCTATCCTAAATAGTTTTATTCCCCATATAAATATTAAAGCTAAAATCGGCGTGAAAAATCTACATGAACAACATTGTAAAAAGACACATCTTACTATAGTTATGCGTACGAGTATATAAGGAATATAAAAAAATGTCTGTATTCTATGAATAATAACGCACCTAAGTATCACTTCATACTTAAACCATTAATATATATATGTAATATTAAGGGTTAAGGTAAGAAACTGCCGTTTATATGGAGATATTAAAGATTTTTTTTCAATTTATTTGTATTAAATATTTACTTTTTTCTTTTAATAGCCAAGAGAGTTAATTTTATGTTTTTTTACACACACGTCAACAGACACTAAAGTAAGTAAAACATACTTAAGGCAAGAAAATTTATTTAACGCAAAGTTATATTCAATTATGTATCTACAAAAATTCAGTAGGTACTTTTTGTTCAATTCAGTAGGTACCTTTTATAGTTTAAAATAACCTAATTTTAGGATTCCACTAAAACTTGCACTTTAAGGGCAAAAAGTAAGTGAAAGAAAAATATATATCTTTTATATGTCGCTTACATTTAAAAAAATTCAAATACGAATAAAAAAAAACTTCATAGTTAAATATCTTTTATTAAACTAAATAAATATATTTTGTTTGATGTTATTTTATTGCAATTTATTTAATGCAGTAAAATATAGTTTGACTTTGCACATTCAATTTGATTTAATATTAAGACATTTTAATTCATGTTTTCGCAAAACTATGACTAAATATAACATAATATAGGTGATTTGAATTAACAACTAAGTTACTTAAGTATTGAAATCAAACTTTAGATTTGTTTTAAGTATAATAGTTGGAAAAATGTTACGTCTACCATTCTCTATTTATATATAACATGACACACTTTAACAAGGTATAATGTATATCCATCATGAAACAATAAATAAATCTTCTAATTTAGTATCAACGCAGTTAGTGCTACGAAATGATCACGTGTTGGGAAAAAAATTGTAATTTATACATTGTTAAAATACTAATTATAGCAAATTAACTCTTATCTAAGAAAATAAAAGTGTAATAACTGCACGCATCACGAGCCTGCGGGGTTGTGGATTATTTTATATCTTTATTATTAAACAAGATTCATACAGGTAAAGCCACTTACTATTAAACAAGATTCGTACAGGTAGAGCCACTTACTATTAAACAAGATTCGTACAAATAGAGCCACTTACTATTAAAGCAAGGTTCATACAGGTAGAGCTACTTACTATTAAACAAGTTTTATACAGGTAGAGCCACTTACTACTAAACAAGATTCATACAGGTAGAGCCACTTACTACTTAACAAGATTCATACGGGTAGAGCCACTTACTTCGCGACTCACTTGATAAAAAGCTATAGTTATAACCAACTGAATGTATAGGTATGTGAAAAATGGTAGTCATCTATCTCTTAAGAATTTGTGAAAAAAATACAATGAACTGAATTGAATAAAATACAAACGCTTATCGATAAATCTTATATCCACATCGAAGTATCAGCTTCATGAATGGCAGGTGTCGAGTTAACAGCTTTCATTGTGTCCAAATAGAGATAGCGTTCGGGAATCATAAACGGATCCGGCAGCGAGCGACACATGTTTCAATTATTCTTATCGCCCATCAGCTATCTCTTTATTTGGTCGCATTTTGTCTCCATAAAAATTGTAATCCGACGCGTTATCACACTTTATTAGAGACATCGCCCGCAAATAAAGGGTCATTGTGATTTGAACAGCCGAAAGATTATCTCGCGGTGACGCTACAATCGAAACCTATTTTGTGAGCACATCTGCTAAAACACGCGCAACACAGAACCCCTTGCGAGAGCTTTCACAGAAGCGTTAGAGTCAAGACTTGGGTTGATTTTGCAAAAAGTTCAATGCTTTTTTGCAAATTTATGAACTGCAATTATATCTAACTCGTCATAATAGATTCTATAATAGATAGACTGCTATTAGGTCTTATCGTCATGATAGATTCTAAATAGATAAACTCATAGACATAAAATGAAACCGAATCGGGTTCATTTTATTTTACTATATTACATAATAACATAGTGTCCCAACTACCTGATAAACCTCCTGCCGGAACCTCTTTACCCCGACGAAGACTGCGCCTGATCAAAAAGGCCCAGTTCACCGTACATAACTCTAGTCTACTCTAGCTATTTTATGACAATTAGGTATTAGGCGATCATCATCATTGCTGGCACGGTGTAGATTGAATTTGGTCGTCTTCATATAATTTTGAATTATAAATTATTTGCTTCACCGCAGGAGCGTCAGGTATTTATCTAATAATCCGGACGCTTGTTAAGACGTGGTAGTGCTATAGGAACATCTAGATTAATTCAATTTAATAGCCGAATATACCGGTTAAGGTAGTTTGGCGTAGAGTTCGAGTGATCGGTCAATACGCAACGGGTTCGATTTTGTACAAATTTTTGCATGACCGATATGGGTGCATTTGATATTCTATGTTTATGGCTGCATCCACGACACAGGATAAAATCCTAGTGTGGGGGGAGGTATTAAAAAAATGTATTATATATCTACTATATAACTGTAAGCATATTACTTAGTCAATACAAAACTGTGTCATTTATGCCTTTGTATCTACTAGAGATAAAGTTACCAACTTAAATTTGAAACTGTTTGTGTCCCAATTCTTCAAAACGATCTCAGACCTCCAAATTGGACTATCATTAATCTTGTACTTTGAAGATTAAGTCAAAAGCATTTTGTTTTTGCTATCACTCAGTGCAGAGATGAAGTGTGAATGGCAAAGGTAGGAAAACTCGATGGTCCCTACGTATAAGAGGATAAGTCTAAAACTAAGGTTTACAGGAGAGTGAAATGAAAGGTCAAATCGCTCTAGAAATAAAAATACTTTCAGCTTTGAATATATTGTTTGCGTAATGTGTTATTATAGTTAGACATTTTATAAATGTTTTTAAAGATATTTAATTTATGTACATTTTCTATAAAAAACAGACGAGAGATGACCGTTTTTACACCGTAATTGAAATAAAGCCACATCAGACAAATCTTAGATAACCGTTTGAATGTAGGAAGAAATAATGCAATTATTTATGATAAAATGCTAGTATTACCTGTATAAACAGAAAAATATAATTATTTGTTTACAATGGTACCTTAAACATCTCTAGATCTTTAAGCAATAATATAAAAAATAAATGAATGAAGACCGTGAATGACGTTAAGTTTGACAAGACCGCGTGTGCACCGAGTGGCGCGCATTTTAAAACGTAGTACAAAATGACAAGCACACATATCCGCATCTACGGCACCAATTCCTTAAAATTATAATACTTGTTTTCATATACGGTTTGTGTATGTAGTAAAATACATACAATTAAAAAGAAATCATGTATTGATATGAGCGTATGGACAATCTAAAGCCATATGTGTAATAAAAAAAATTGACCATTTTCGACATGACCTTTTATACGTAGGGACCGTCGAACTGATTAATTTTACGCGTCCCGTCACTCATTACATGAACGTAAATATTTAAAGCCACCATATTAATAATTCAAGACAAGAACGTTACAGCGGCGTCCCAAGCGTTTCGGCAACGCTGCCATAAAAAACATAAAATATTGCCGGGAAAGCGCGGAAAATGATGAAATATAGCGGCCCCCGATTTGCGGCTTGTCCGTCTGGTGTCATTATATCAGCTCGTAAATTGTGACCCACGGAAAGAAACATGAAAAGTAATATAATAAAGGCGGTCTTTGCAGCTAGCGCGCATCGATGTATAACAGAAAATGAACGCATGTATTTTTATATGATACTAGCTTTCTGCCCGCGGCTTCGCCCGCGTAGATTTCGGGATTGGGTGTATAGAGGGTTAAGGGTCATAGCTTTTGCCCACGGCTACATATACGCGGAAGTCGGTTTATGGTGCGAAGATTTTATCGCGCTTCCCGTGGGACTATCCGTTTTTCCGAGATAAAAAATGCCGCAAAACTCCTCAAGAATCACTCTATCTATTGATGAAAACCGCATAAAAATCTGTGCAGTAGTTTTTGAGCGAAGCCTTTATTGCGCATCCCGTGGGATCTGTCGATTTTTCCGGGATAAAAAGTAGCCTATGTTACTCGGGGAGAATGTAGCTTTCCAAAGGTGAAAGAATTTTTGAAATCGGTCCAGTAGTTTAAGCGTGAAGAGGTAACAAACAAACAAACAAACAAACAAATAAACAAACAAACAAACAAACACACTTTCGCATTTATAATATTAGTTGGGATGATGACAAACAAGCAGACTACCTACCTGATGGTACACGGTAACCGTTTGCCATACTACTGCTGTACAACACCCACAAAAACCATAGTATACGTTAGCAACAAATGTAATAAGAAACAAAATCACAGTTTCCAGTCATTTCACTGCCTTTTTATCCCTTCGCGCCGGCACAGGGCAATGATACTATTGTTATTGTAAAATCATTGCCTTGTTAATCATTGCATTGTTATTGCCGCAAGCCTGAAATAGGTAACACGAAAGTACCCAAGCAGACAGCTATGGTATAAAGACTAACTAACTCTGGAACCTCGATCGATCTCAAACACTTAAAAACAAACAAAGATTATCAAACAAATAAACTACATAGTATAACATAAAATCACTTCCACGGTCTATTCGCTTAGAACTACTCAATGGATTTTAATGCAGTTTTCAGCAAACGGAGAAGTGATTTAAATAAACGCTTTATATGTGTAAATGCATATTGTAGTAGAGAAAATCATTTTGTAAAAAAATTTGATGAAGAAAGCGCATATCCTTGTATCCTCGCGTCAGGTCCTTGCAGTTCTAATAATTTTTGTTTTCACTAGTTATCCATTTTTCTGGATTTTTCTTCTAACAACCTGGTTCTATCTCCAACCGATTAGATGAACATTGAGAACATTGGAATCTGTATTACGTTTCTTGCACACACCTTTCAACTGAATCGGTAGTGCCTCAATTCTAGTCTTCTACTACCCTCCATTAAAATATTAGTGTATTATCACCACATGAAGTTGATACGACATTGCAACTATCGTCACTTTAATGACAATTTAACTACAAAAATTTATTTTATAAAGTTAAATAATTACTTATTCACATCATCAAATTGTTTGAAGACAGTTTTCTTCTGAATAAAAAAATAGATGATTACACCACTTGTACATAGTAACAAATGTAGACAAGATTAGGGAATGTAGAAGGTACTAGAGGCGACGCAGCTCGCAAATCCTGAGAGCCGCAGGGGGATCTTAAGTGGCATTAGATTTTCCCCGCGCTCGGTAGGTCCCGTTTTTATTTATTTTTCATCGCTCCGGGCCCAGCCCGATATTATATTGGCCGTTTTCTTCGTTTTTATTACCATGTTCACCCAAATGCACCTATTATTTTTTATAGAATACACAATGAAGACACATAGGCACCTACCCGTGTAAGGGGATGTACTGTGAACGCGTTATTACATGTTGTTTCCCCAATTTTTTTTTCTTTTATTAAACCATGGTTCTTTTATTTCTTTACAATGTTTTATTATATATAGAAATCAATATAAATAAATAATAATAAGTATTTCATTTATTCACACCAATTAGTCTAGCTCAAAGTAAGCACTTTAAAGCTTTTGTTATGGGATGTAAGGCAACGGATAGACATTTATATTAACTATGACTAAGGCATAAATACTCGCATTCATCACACAAACATCTGCCCTCACAGGGACTCGAACCCGGAACCTCAGAGACGGTAATGATAAATAAATAATAATTATTATTAATAATACTAATTGGTCTGCTTTTTGGAGGGCCCATTTAGTGAGCGGCGAGTCACAATTTGCCATATTTAAATCAATTAGGAGGCTTTGAGAAGGCAAATGACCGGAGTCTCTTCCATAGCCCGGTTTTTATTACAACCACAATCGAAAAATCATAAGACGTGAATTTGGAATTCGAATACGACTACAAATCGTGTGCAAAATTAATTTCTACTGCTTACAATAGGCTATTTGACAGGTTTTTAAAATCCATTTTATATTATGCAGTAGTCTAAGGAACCCAGTAAAAGTTGTTATTTTAATTCTGGTATATATTAGCTGAAAAACATCGAATCAAATATCAATATTTAAATAGTGCGCCAAAACGCTACTTTGACAATATGGCGCTGCAATGAGGTCGGTGACGTCACTTGCCTGTATTCTGATCTGTGACAACTATCACATATATTTGTTGTTGTAAACAAAGCGATTGGATTTACTTTTTATCAGTGATTTATGTAACAAAATGAGTTACAAGTGGTGTGCAGTTCCAAAATGTACAAATACGTCGTTAAAAACTCCGGAAAAACTATTTGTAAGTGTTCCAAAGAACATCGAAGTGCGCCGAAAGTGGTTGCTACTTTCTCGGAGGGATCATAATGACATAGCGAATAGTACAAATATTTTCTTTTGTGACCATTTCGATGTACGTAAACATAATATTTATATTTTGTAATAATTAATTACATTCAGAATGTTAATATTTTCGTTATTGATTTGAGGTTATAATATTATTATAATACTAGCTTTCCGCCCGCGGCTTCGCCCGCGTTATATTCGAATTTCCCACAGGAAGGATATGTTTTAAACAATACTGCCATACAACCTTTCACCCCCTCCTTTCAACCTTTTACAACCCTTTTCTGCTTTAAAAGGTAGCCTCTGTCCTTTCTCAGCCTCTAGACTATCTGTGTACCAAATTTCATTTAAATCGGTTCAGTAGTTTTAACAATATTTCCATACAACCAATAATCCCTCCTTTCAACCTTTTACAACCCTTTACAACCTTTTTGCATGAAAAAGTAGCCTATGTCCTTTCTCAGGCTCCAGACTATCTGTGTACCAAATTTCATTTAAATCGGTTCAGTAGTTTTGGTGTGAAAGCGGAACAGACAGACAGACAGACAGAGTTACTTTCGCATTTATAATATTAGTAGTATGTATGTATAGTATGGCACAAAACAATGAGCTTTTCCACAAATACTATTTTCACAGCACTTTTGATTAAAATTTCACCGTCTTCAATTTTCACAGATGACACTCCAGTTTTATTTATTTGAGTTCATTAAAATGACGATAACTTTTTTTTTAATGAACCGATTTTGATGAAACAAATTTAGATATTATTCTGAGTTAAAAACAAAGCAAATAGTGAAAGTTTCAAGCAAATCGGTTCAGTACTTTCGGAGATAAACGTGAACATACATACAGACAGACAAAAAATTCCAAAAATTTTTTTTTGCTTTCTAATAATCTATTTAAGTGCCCCTCTATCCATTTCAGTCAAAAAATACTAAATGTACAGACAAAATATTTTTACTGTCTTATTATATGTATAGATTAATGTTTTTAACAGAATGTCTCTTGCAACTCACTTCGAATATTTCCGCTGCTTCCCGTAATATTTGTTAAAATTTGTAGCTACAGAGTCCTATGATTTCAATAAGCAGTACACTAAAAGATCCCGACTAAAACTTTGCGTTACAGATGGAAAATGACATGGCAAATTACTATCAGTACAAAATGGGTTTCAGTCAGAAAATAATTTTAAAAGATAAAGTTCTGCCTTTTAAATTTCATTGCTAGCCAGATCGCATTAAAAGAATGTGTGTGATGCTTGGTACTTCCGATCTGCATTGTCAAACGGCAAAGAATGGAACTCCCCGAGTACATATATTCTTTGATGGAACTTGTTAAACAATGTGAAGACATTCAATAACCGACGTAAAGTGAACAAATTATCGTTTATGTTCACGAAATTGTGCCAAACAAACTTAATTATTTATAACCTATATAAGGTCTTGTGGAAGTTCATCATTATTTCACTTTCTTATGATATAATTAAGTTACCAGTAAAGTGTAATTATACTTACTTTGCTGTTTTTTCATTTTTTAGCTCCGAAGCATAAAAGTCTGAATTATTTTTGAAAAATAATCCGACCATGATTGCGTCGACTTGTGGCAGGTATCTGCTGTCTGCTTTTACAAAATCGTTGTCCATGGTTGAAAGTACTTGTAAAATAGTGCAAATAAACAAAAAAAAAAACAATGCATAATAAAGAAAATCTTAATATAACGGAGATAATCTACCACAACTAGGCGCAACGCAAGTAGGCAAACGAAGTTTACAAGCAAGTGACGTCATGATAAATTCGACCAATCAGGAGCGTTTTGTGTCACGTGACAAACGTTTAAAAAATGCAATTTTTATTTACGGATTTTTAAAATAAATTAATCATTATTTTCAACTTACGTTAATAAATAATCATTTTTTAACTCTTAATTTATACTGTTAACAGTAATGACACTTTATTTTTTCGCATCGTCAAATAGCCTATTTTATAGATTGTTGAATCACTCAAATTCAGTGCTGTCATTAAAAACAAATTCTTAATTAGATTCCGTTTCACGCAGAAACATTGAAAATCACAACAACAAAAACAAAAAACCGGCGATGACCCACACGTGAAACGGATCACTGCCAACGTCACTTCAGTGTTGCATATTCTACTAGTAGAATTCAAAAACGAGTGGGTTGAACAACTCGTTGCACAACGCACGAAATGAAAGTTCAGAAATAGTGAATTCGGTAATTCGTATACGAATCTCACGATTTCGAATGCGAATTGGTTTTCTATTGTTTCAAAAATTCGTCTCCTGTATCCCCGCGCACACCTATTAAAGGACCGTGTCTTATAAAGACGCGTGATATAAGCGACAATATCTCTTATACTTACACTATCTAGCATTTTTTTTTTGTTCCCCCTGAGGATAATGCATTAAGTTGCATACCCCGGCTGTGGCGAGCCGGCGGTTATGTGGGGCTCTCCTCCCCAGAAGGGGGAGGCCTAGCCACTAAAAACCTCAGGGATGGCCTTCCTCAGGCATGTAGGAAGCCCCCGGAAACACCAAGCTACTTCCGGGAACCCCCAAGCCTCCGCTGCCCCGCCGATACAGGGGAGCCCTCCTCGGGAGAGGCTACAATACCTCCCCCGATCTCCACTACCGACGACGCCCCCCGGCCACGGAAGGAGCGTGGTCCCTCCCGGGTAGCCGTACCGCCGTAGCTGTGCTACCGAGCGCGGCGCCGCCTCCTTCGAGCGGAATCGGCCATCTCCCGACCCCGCTCGGCGGCCTCCTTCTGGAGCATCACTGCTTCACAGAAGGAGGCTACAGCCCTCCAACCTCCCTCGTCTGCCAGCATTGCCGCAATCAATGCCGGCGGAGACAGATCTCGCCCGATCTCTGCGACCAAGACTCGGCGCTCGGAGGCCCACGCGGGCACTCCGCCAGCGTGTGCTGGGCCGAGTCGAGGTCGGATGCGCAGTGGTGGCAATGTGTCGATCCCTCCCGTCCTATTTGACACAGATACTCACCGAAGCAGCCATGCCCGTGAGTATCTGACTCAATCGGTAGGTGACCTCCTCCTTCCCGTGGAGCCAAGCTTCGAGGTGCGGCACTGGCGGCGGGGAGTACGGCACCGACGGCCCGCTGGCGCGCGCAGATCCGTAATTCGAGCTGCGCACGCCATGCCGCCACAATACACTATCTAGCCTAGCCCAAATTATCCTTATAAGGTTTGTCTTATGGGATCTAAGGTAACGAATTTACATACATATATAAAAAAAAAATAGAAATATATATTAACTAAGCTACAATATTTACACACTACCATCTGCCCCTACCGAGACTCGAATCCGGGATCTCAGAAATAGTGGTGATAACTTGAAGCTGGTGGCTGTGGAGGTCGTCTCCAAAGAATAGAACAGAACGTTAAAGATCCCTATACTGTATTCCTTACTACTGTATTCCAAGCCGAGTGCACCTGTGTAGACTATTAGGTTACGGAGATCGTCCTTTAAAAATTATTGAAAAGTATGAATTAAGTACTACCTAAATATTACAGACTAAGCATAAACAGTATGTCCTAAAACAGTTTTGATTGGTATAAAACCAGTATGTAACACACATAATAAACATCCCTTGTACATATCTATCTATACAAAAGATCCATAACAGGTACTTAGGATATTTGCTTTCAGCTCTAAAAAAATATCATCATCATTTTGATATCAGACATAGTACGAGGTACTCAGGAAACATCACTAATCTAAAATCTGCACGTATCTTGAAGAAATGTCTCTGAAACGGAACTGTGCTAGACAATCTAATTTCAGGCGATAGAAATGATGTCTAGTGTCAGTGGGAAAGTACTGTATTGGAAAAAGTTGGTGAGTTCCAAAGTTCCTCAGAGCACTCAGTTAATAAGCGCATTGAAAAACGATGTCCCTCCATTGCTCCAGGGACTCTATTCGGGTCCTAATTTTGAAATCACTGATACAGATATACGATCATACGGAATGCACGTCTTTGCAAGGAGACGAGAAGGTCCAGCGAAAATTGAAAGCTCTAGCCCAGAAGTGTTCAGTATGCAGTATGTATTATAAATATGTCATTGTGATGCAGAAATCTTACCGGCATCTTATGGTATCTTATTGGGTATAAGAGCGTATATATCTTAATAGTTAACTAACACTCGGTCTTGAGTTGAGGGTTCAAAACGTTTTATTACCAGGTAAAGAAGTCATCAAATGATGTAAGACATAGTGAGACCACATGCGTGTACCTGAAACGAAATTAAACTATGCATGTGAAGTCAAACAATTAGTGAACAATCAATAAGTGTCTGAGAACATAGCGACACTGCGACACTATCTGCGTGCACCTTCGAGGAATCTGAACAGAGTACGTGAAGGCAAGCGATCATCATTCGATGGTGCTGTGGTCTAATCAAGTGGCATTCGGAAGGTCCAGACTCTATCACATCATGTATCCAAGTGTTTTTCGTTGTTCGAAATTCATTTGTACTGAGGAAGAAAACATCAAGAGATAATATACATATACCTGACAATTTTTTTTAAATTCTATATATAACTAGCGGACCCGACAGACTTCGTCCTGTCAAAAAGATTTGTACAGTGGCAGTTTTTTGTTCCTAATTATTTTATAGATAATGTCGCATAGCAAACCAAATCGCAAAAAAAGTCTAAATGACCTATTACATTTTGTGGTTATTCAATTTTGGAACGTGACATTAAATCCTCCAACGATGTATTCTGTGCTCCAACGCACGCACGCACACTGTTTTGATAGATATAATTGAATTTCAACTATATGTGGCGTTAATAAAGAGCAAATTGACTCTTTGATGTTAGGAACACACCTTCATTGCTTAGACAACAGTGAGTGCTTGCAATATGAACTTTATACAATAACAATAAAGCTCAATTCGACTGTACGTTTTAGTTAGAAAACGTTTGCATGGGAAAATAAAAGGGCTGTTTTTAGGGTATTTCCGATAATTATTCGAATTTTCCTCATTGTAAAAACCCTCCTTGAACTTCAACGAACATTAACAAAAAAGAATTGGCCAAATTGGTCCAGGCGTTGTTGAGTTATGAGCTTACCAACACATTTTGCGATTCATTTTTATATATAAGACTAGCTTTCTGCCCGCGGCTTCGCCCGCGTGGATTTCGGGATTGGGTGTATAGAGGGTTAAGGGTCATAGCTTTTGCCCACGGCTACATATACGCGGAAGTCGGTTTATGGTGCGAAGATTTTATCGCGCTTCCCGTGGGACTATCCGTTTTTTCGAGATAAAAAATGCCGCAGAACTCCTCAAGAATCACTCTATCTATTGATGAAAACCGCATAAAAATCTGTGCAGTAGTTTTTGAGCGAAGCCTTTATTGCGCATCCCGTGGGATCTGTCGATTTTTCTGGGATAAAAAGTAGCCTATGTTACTCGGGAGAATGTAGCTTTCCAAAGGTGAAAGAATTTTTGAAATCGGTCCAGTAGTTTAAGCGTGAAGAGGTAACAAACAAACAAACAAACAAACAAATAAACAAACAAACACACTTTCGCATTTATAATATTAGTTGGGATAAGAGAGCTGAGAAATATTGTACAACCAACAATATACCTGCGCTTATTACTTTTGAAGATACATCAACATGTTTGCAACAATGTCGTCGATTGCTCAAAAACGCTCCATACTAAAAACTCTAGGGAGGGATTTGGAAACATGAGCCTGCGCAAGCATTGTGATAAGCTTAGCTGATCTGAACAACAGACAGCCATACACTGTATCACAATAATTTAGCTTTGACAGAAGAAGCGTTTTACGCAGTGACAGTCTCAAGTTTTTACTCAGGTAAGGTCTAACAACAGACAGGGGCCATACACTGTATCACAATAATTTAGCTTTGACAGAACAAGCGTTTTACGCAGTGACAGTCTCAAGTTTTTACTCAGGTAAGGTCTGCCTTTATATAATAATTTGAGTTTGTAGAAGCATCCTCTTGTACACGCTTAAAATTGTGATGTTTGTCCAATGTTAGTCCCAAATTCCGCACTGAGTCAACACAGTCAATTAGCTCCCTATTTATATATATATATATATATATATATATATATATAATATATATATATATATATATATATATATATGAAGTGGTGTGTTGCTTAATTTGTGAATAGATAAATATTCTAATAAAATAAACTAGATTAATATTCGTATTCGAAACTTTTTGTTTCTGTTATCTGCCTGTAAACGGACTAAAATGGCAGCTCGAAGCGCGCTGTGCTGTCAATTCAGCGCGTTTCGGACGACACATAAAACAAAATTGAATCGCAGGTTCGCCGAGAAGCGCTTACCACACAACACTCTTAACTACGTATTTCGATACGGGGGATGGTGCAATGCATAACATATGTTTCAATTATTGTCTCTCTTACTCTCATTATCCCTACTTTAATTATAAGCGTGAAAGTTATAAATTTTCGTAAATTTTCGCAAATAAGATTTAGGCTATTATATATTAGTGTATTATAATATGTTTTTATTTATGTATTAGGATTATAAATCTATTATTTATTATATTTCAAGTTATAGTATCAATATTTGTAAATTGACTCGTTTCCTATTTTTTTGGTACATCTACCACATTGTATCTCTGCATCACCCGAAGGTTGACTGGCAGAAAATGCCTCAGGCATTAAGTCCGCCTTTGTACACTTTTTTTAATTGTACATGAAGTATAAATAAAATAAATAAATAAAATAAAGTTGTTTGTTACTCTGTCACGTAAAAACTACTGAATAGATTTAAACGAAACTTTACAATAATATACCTTATACAATAAAATAACACATAGGATATAATATATAAAGATACTAGTTGGTGCTCGCGTCTTCGTCTGCGTAGGATTAGTATTTCGAATTGCTTATACGAGTATTAGCGTAGCGTAGAAAAGAACTAACATTATGGCATTACAATCTACATAAATACTAATCCTGCGCAGACGAAATCACAGCCACCAGCTAGTTTTTCATTATTAAATACACAGACATACAAACAGAAAAAAAGACTGTCCTGTTTTTTTTATAATTAATATTTATGTTTTTATAAGGAAATATACATCTATATTGAGACGCATCTATTCTTTCATTTTTACCTCGTGTTACAATATCCTTTCCGCTTGACCATTGAGAACACCTTATGACATTAAGATCGCCGTTTGGAATATTATGTTGCAATATGATTAAAATTAAAGTACAAATATGGGTCTTCCACTGTATTTGAAAGTTTGTATTTTAGTTTCCGACTTAGATAACTAATAAGAAAATAATTAAATTGCTTTAAGTTTTCTTGCATCACATGTTAGCACCTAGAAGTTCGTGAGATTGTTAATTGATAGGAATCTTTGTTATCAAACCCAATTGATCCTTATAAAGTTTACTTAATTCTCATCGGTTCTCTGTACCCCGTATGGACACATAGCAACACGTTAGACTTGACTTTAGTTTTCATAGTTTTTTTCATAGACGTGATACTAACAAAACCTATATGTGCTAAATTTATAAATATCTATTAAATACAATAGCTACATGACATTGCTTTTGAAACTTAATGACTTTCAACTAGAACTCATAATTAACACTACAAACACAATGTTTTTCAAAATTTATAATTTCTTAGCTCAGTGGTAACATTGTGCATGACATCGGCGCTTGTTTCGTCCAGTCATGAACTATCAAAATTGTATCGAATCCGTCTCTAGCAGGTCGTTCTCGATTCCCTGCGCTTTCCGTTTGACCGTCAAATAAGGGATTCATTTCATTGGATCCATTCCGCTGGAATCATTGGCGCGGTCATCACAATCTTGATATTGATTAGGTACTACCAATATAAATGAGGTTTGATACATTTTGTTCTTACCAAAGAAGTGCTTTGCCATTAAGGTAGCCACAATTAACTTTGTATTGAAGTATTTTAGAAATTATAAAATACATACATACACTCACGCCTTTTTTCCACGGGGGTACGCAGAGATTACGTCTTTCCACTTGCTACGGTCTTTACATATCTCTTTCGCTTCATCTACTTTCATAACATTCCTCATACATGCTCGACGATTGTGGGTACTTCTGACCTGGCCTTTTTTAAGGACACTTTCGATTTGTTCAAAATATGTTCGCCTAGGTCTTCCTCGTCCCATATCTCCACTCACTCCAGCTTCATAAATCATTTTGGTCAGTCTACTTTCATCCATCCGTTCCACATGCCCAAACCACCCAAGCATCCCTTTCTCTATTCTTGTCACGATATCCTCTTTCAAACCACATTTCTTTCTAATCACTTCTAATCTGTCACACAATTTTACTCCTGCCATACTCCGCAAAGCTGTCATTTCTACTGCATTTATTCTGCTTTCATGTCGTTTCTCCCATACCCAACTTTCACTTCCGTACATTAATGACAATAACGCTTTTTATTTTATATTTTTATTTTATACTAGCTTCCTCATGAGATATGTTCCTATTTACCAGATCCTCTCGCATCAGTCGTGTCTTGCAAATCGACTGCACAAGTATGGCGGTAGGTATTGAAAGCAAACAACAACAAAAAAAAAATAGTTTTTTTTTATTGATGTGGTATCCGTACATGTTATGTAAATCCGAGTCAACCCATCCATTAATTGTTTTAGTAACCGTCTTAAGAGCTTACAATCAAATAGCAACAAACTAGTCCACTGTGGGACGTAAAGTGCTAATCCGGGTAAATCCCCGCGCAAACACCAGCGCCGTGGCACGCTTCGGCCGCGTGCCGGCCCATTACGGGGACATTAAGGAGTATCCATCTATTACTAGACCGTTATCGCGTTATCTTCGGCATCGGATTATGCGCCTCTGGGAATAGATACCAGCTTAGTCAGATTTCTGTTTGTTGTCACACGATGACCGAGGTATCGTGGGACGCAATGATGAGATGTGCCCACCCTAATTTATAACCCATATGCAATTAGGTTGGGGTTATTTAAAATACAAAATAAAGGCAAAAAGTAATTTAAATTTGTAGTAATACAAATGTGCCCAAAGATCAAGGCAGATTGTTGCAGCCCGTGAGCTAGGAGGGTTACTATCATTCTCGATTTTGCTTCAGGGAGGCACCTCTGTCTTGTCTTAACCAGCCGGAAAGAGTTCAGTCACAAGAGTAAATAGGAAAGAAGAAATAAAAAGGAAGGATAAAAGTGCAATGAAGTCATAACACCGGCGGGTTTTTTTCTTTTCATTTTGCCACGGACACAACCCTTTCACCCTTTCCACACCCATAGCCGCCTCACACCGACATGATCTTACAGCAACACCAGCTTACAGCAAGTAGCAAATCATTACCGGGCATATTATATTCAATCAAAAACAAGGAGTGAGCAGGTAACTGGAGTCTCATTTAATAGTTCAATTTGTCTATAAAATCATAATATAGCGTTCAATCAATTTATTTTACCCGTGTCTTTAAGACTCACTAGCTACATTAATCATAATGCAAATAGAGATTAGACCCAGTTGGTATATTTCATGCATATTTTCATAAAATTCTCTATAATTATCTCTACATGTGAAATCTATATACGTCTTTGAAGCAGGTATTCAAGCGCGTAACACAAACGACTCATTTTCAAACTGAATGTCACCCATGAGGCTCAAATGCTAAATTAAACCGAAATTATTTTTATTCAGCATAGAAATTTGCAGGCATTTATTGACATGAAAACAAAGAATGTAACAGAATACAAAACTGTACCGTATCGTACAATAAAGATTGTACATGTAAGCAAATAAGGGAATAAAAGACTCGTTTCTGTTCGGAACTTGGGAGTACCAATCTTTTGGGAAAAGCTGAAAAAATTATTATCCAGCTAAAAGTAATAATGTAAAATTTAGTACATACATTTTAAATGCTATTTATTTTATTATAACCATAGAAAATATAATGAAAATTATATTCAAGGAGGAGAATCCTATAGCTTATAAAACAAATTCACACAATGCAATAAAAACGACAATCATAACACCACTTTAATAAGAAACATAGCTTCCTGACACCATCAAATTATAACGACGAGGGGAGAACTTACTTAAATATGAATCATTTCATTATAATGCCGTATTCAATCCGTGTAAACCTCTCTTCATGTTATTGCAAGGGGAGAGAGTAAACATAAAAACGTATTATACGCGAATAAGCCCCACGGAGACGATAACTGACACTTAATACCATAGAGCGTGACCGCATTATTCTCTGATCTATGGTCTGTGGAAGCTGCGCGCTCTACTTTATCTGTGATGTTAGCTGTCAAAAATTGAAGGGAAACGATGCACTTTTGCAACGCTGACAAAATTCGCGCATCGACGCTTTCTCAGTCTTCTGCTATAGCTATTAAAACCTATATTAGAATGTGCATTCCACTAAATATATTATAATCAAATATAGCTTTTAAACACGCTACGTAAGATCTAAAACTGAATGGAATTGTTTATTCGCAGTGGCAATAGGGTCGTCATCGTATGGGAACAGATTCGGCACGTGTCAGTGAATGGAATTACCTCTAATACTAGCATTAATAAAGTGTGAAATTGCCACCGACGTTGTTTGTTATAATTCTCTATTAGCCTTTTTAAGCTTTTTCCTTAGGGTGCGTGTTTACTCAATATAATCATTACAAGAGCAGCTTGCTGTTTCTTAATTTATTGATACTTTGTTTTGTGTGTCTGAGTCCATTTTTTTTCTGGGAGGCTGAGAATCCGTCACAAGGATCACGAAACGTGCCCAGGATACCCTCGCAACGGCAAGTGTCACGAGGGTTATGTTGGACTCCACACGACCGGAGCGGTCCGATCGCGTGACCTACCAACTAAACTTGGATGAAGATTCTGAGTCCACAAAAGTATTTCAATTAGTGAGTGATCACGTATCGGAATACAGCCCACAAGTTGAACCGACGATTCGGTAAATGAAGTAGGAGCTGCGTAAAACAGATTAATTTGTATATTCTAGCCTTTGTACCGATGTCCTGTTTCTTTCACCTCATGGCTCTATATTGCTGTGGGAGTCACTCATATTTACTAGAAGCTAACACTCACAATCGTGGGAGCCCTGAATAAATCGCCCTGAATAATCGCTTCATTCAGATTTTCAAATATTTCAAAATCAGGAACCTTAACTTTTTGACAAAGCCCTTGGACATAGACTGTTGCTTACCATCGAAACGGCAATCATTATGTCTTCTTAGTTTAATAAAATAGTAACATCATGTCTGTCATTTACAATTGGTACTCTTCTAGTCAACGCACTTAATCTTTCTAAGTTAACAGACCCTAGGCTCGTTTTCGTATCGTAAATCTTACGCAACCAAAGCGTTTGAACTAAACTTTTAATTACGCCGCAAAGTTTGCCGGTGCGTGACTATTGGTACCTGTCCACAATGACCTACCGATGTATTTAATTCCAGCGCTACGGTCCGGGCATTATTGATTGCAGCTGGCCACTCAGCCGCGACGAGCCGCTGGATAAACAAGGGATAAAAAATAATAAAAATAATATGGCCGCCAGCCCCGCCCCCTGCCGAGACAGCGGCTACCGTTTCCAAATGTCATTCTCCACCGTTTAAACAGCCTTCGACGTCATTGGGAGTTGATCTATCGATATCGATTTGTTATTATTTTATATGCCAGTTTTCGTTTAGTTAAATTATAATAGCTTTCATAATTAATTCATGATACTAGTAGCTACGAGTTTTGAATAATAAACATTTCTAAATACGACCATTTTACTGTATTTTTCATAATGTCGTATAACGACAGGCTTATAAGTAAATAGTAACATTACATCGCAACAATAAAAATACTGATTATTTTGTTGTCAATCAATTATATATAATATTGAAGACGCTTATATAATGATATGACTGATCGATTGTTTTGACTGTTGATCGATTGGACTGTCGATTGACATCATCGCTGAGCGTAAACTACAAAAGGAGCGTTTCATCGTAGAGTTATAAATAAATTCTACTCCTGAGGGTGTGGAATAGGGGTTGATAATGTATACACATGTCCTGAACATATGTAAGCTACTGATTTAAAATAATAATTACCTGCTTTAGTGCTTGTGTAAATTCTACTCTCAAGGGAGTAAAATTTATTTATTTACTTATATGTAAATGTAGTTGTACGAAAGTCCGTCATGTCTGAAGTAAAACACATAAATCTTATTTTTTTTATTACTGATAGAAGTAAGCACATATATGGAATATTTAGAAATTAAAAAATATTGCAAATAATGTTTGATACCTATTCATCATGTTGACAACAAACTCTATTCTTTATTGTCATCTTATTTAAGGCACTAATTAAAAATGACTAGACAATAATCCCAAATTTACGTCAATATCTTCCCATAATGATTTTATAACAAATACCTAATTCACGAAAAAATTGTATCGATAATTTCACAATCAAATATCGACAAACCCCGACCTCTAAGTTATCGTAGCGAAGAAGCCGAACTAACCGACGCCTTGGATCGATCGATTTTTTCCCTACAATCGAAACTGAACTCCGAGTTTGGTGATATCGCATCGACTTATTCAATTTCAACAATTCCCATTTGTCGTGGACCGATCATTTCCGTTGGAAACCATCGGTTTTTTGTCGGCTACGATGGATGCGACCGATTGGCCACGCGCATTCCACAAGTTTTCATTGAATGACTCGATTATAGTTTTCTTGCGTCGAGCGAATCGATAGATCAGGTGGTTGGGATTCCGCTGATGTAATTGATTCTGATGTAGTCAAGCTTTACATCGGAATAAGAATGGATTACACAACACATAATCGTTATGGTAATAGAATCTAAATATATGAAGTTAAGCTAAGGAAGACGATACATCCAGACTTTTAGTAGATCATAAATTATTTGCTTCTAAACTTGTCAAATACGATTGAGAGAGCTTACTTTGATTCACTATGTGTTTTTAAGTTTATATCAATCTTTAGCTAGGGCTGCGCTGCTATGTGCTTGGGCTGCTGGTGATGAAATAATAATAATAAGCTCCTTACGTCCATTCTGACCACGAAAATTTAAACACATATTGTGTCAAATAATATTTTGATCCCTACTCAGAATGGACCTTATAGACAAGGCCATTAGTCAACAAATTTGGTGGAGCAGAGGATCTCTTTATGCTGCATGGATTGCCTACAAAAAGGCCTATGATTCTGTGCCACATTCATGGCTGGAGAGGATTTTAGAACTGCGGTACGGAAGTACAGCCCTTCGTCAACCATATAGTGACGACAGTATTATTTTTCCGCAATACTTGATCAAAATAGATAGAGGCATTCGCCAGGGTAACAGTTTAGGCTCCTTGTGGTTTTGTCTAGCACTGAATCCTCTCAGCGTTTTGTTAGTAGGTAATATCTTTAAAACTGTAAAACTAATAAACATAACCAAAACACTATGGGACGCACTATAGGATATGGCATTCCTGTTTACTTACGCTTAATTAAAAAAAATAGCAACTCAAAGCGCCAATTAAAAATCTAATATCTCAACAGATTGTTGCGGTGACATAATGGGACGACGACCGACCGACAAGCATGCGGACATAATGCTCGATTTCGATACGGGCAAATAAACCTTAAATCAATTTGAGAAATCAAGGAGTGATATAGTTTATTATTACGGCTGCTAGGGTGACTACACTATACTCAATGTTTAAACATACCAATGAAATTCATCAGAATAGTTTTACGATTTGATAGTCAAGGTAGACGTATGAGATTTTTTTAGTAGACTTACCTTTCTTACCGCATCACATGTGACACGAAATAGTTTGTTGAAGCCTCTCAAACATGTTTATTGCGTACCGCAACATTATCAGAGTACGTTACATATAAGCAACCCACTTTTTAGATCTATTCTCCATCTCACTTGAAATACATACACAATAGGTGATTGTAATTTATAACAATTTACCATCAGTAGCGCGGAAATATTGAATAAATATAACATCTTAAAATGAAGTAAGATAATAATAAATATTTGTGACTAGCTTTTGCCCGCGACTTCGTTCGCGTGGACTTCAGGTTCGTCCCGTCTAGTCTAGTAATAAGTAAGAAATACGGTAACTAAGCACTGCAGAGCCCTAATCATAGGCCTATAGGTAGCTACTGCAGTATGCTCCTATAAACTACATTTAACGATCTTTTTCCTTTTGTGGGTTATTCCTAAGAGATAAACATATACCATCACGGACTTTTTTGTAGACCTTTTTAACTTGTACAATACTGTAGTAAATTGTTTTGATCTATCTTGTAGGATTCAGTCAGCGTTTGCAATGTAAGCGCAAAAAATGTGTTATTTTTACGACCTCATAGAAACCTCAAAAATTGTAGCCTATGTGATGTATAAGCTATATTGTGGTAAAGTTTCATTCAAATCCATTCAGTAGTTTTTACGTGAAAGAGTAACAAACATCCATACTTACAAACTTTCGCCTTTATAATAGTAATAGGATTGTTCAATTTATTAGTGGAAAACAGAGATAAGATTCCGAAAACTGCAACTTTTGTTGTTACCCTACCACCAAGGATACTGGTCCGGCACCACGCTGCGCAGGATCTAGCACCGCGGGGTACCAAATCTTGCTCCGTAATTAATACTTTTCAACGCGATGACGCAGTGGTTCCTAGGTTAGTGGTGTGCCCTGGGGAGCCAGTAAGTGGCTAATTGTGACAGAATAACGACTCGTTTTGATTGATCCAATTTCTTTCAGATTGACATTTCTAATTCCTTTGCTCCATTTCTTATTAGTAACTGTATAGCTTTTCTTAAGAATTTATTTCATTAGATAAATTAATTTCCTTACGCACATGATCATAACTTTGTAACTTTGTTTCTTGGGTAAACAAATGGACATTTATATTGCTCGTAATTACTGATTAGTCATGAAATATATTTTATATTAATATATATTAACAATCACTTTTGACCTTCACTGTATGGGATACATCTGTTAAATAACGACACAGTATACCGAAAGGAGAAAAGATATATCAGAGAATGTGTGAATGAAAATTGCGACCTCATTATTGCGAAAAATCTACTATTGTAGAAATCCAGCTTGAAGGTAGTATGTTCCCATCATGAGTAGTCATGAAATTGTGCAGAAGGTATGAAATGTTTTACCTTTTTACGTATAGCTGTGTTTTATAATAATCTTTTTTTAATATTTTTAATTACATAAATGATTTAGACTTTTAATTTTCGTTCTGATTGTATCCTATATTGATAAGCCAACTTTACACGATGATGTTAAATCTGTGTAATGCGATAAGTTTGGTTAGTACACTGGTTTCAAGGTCCCGAATTGAGTCCTGATGGGAACAGGTGTTTGTGTGATGAATCTTTGGGGATACATTTGTGCTTTAATCATGGTTATTAATATATATTTCTATCAAAAATATTTATCGTATATGTATGTCTATCCGTTTCTCTAGACCCCATAACACAAACCTTAAAGAACTTACTTTGGGCTAGACGTAGTTGTGAATAGGAATGTAGTACAGTAGAAATAACAAACATAAAGAAATGTACATAATTGTTCAGAAAATGTAGTATTAGAATTAAACATATGCATTATATCAAATTCTATCTGTTTGCTTCATTGAACCAATTCTCATATTAAAAAGTTTTTAATTTATTACAACATAATTATGTATTTTTATGATTCGAAAATGATTGAATATTGTATTGTCATCTAGAATACACATGTAAAAAAATTTGAGCTCGATTGGAGCAGTATAAGTGGTCGAAAAATCGATTACAAGATTTGATCATGACAAACAAACAAACAAACAAACGGACAGAGTAAGTCAATAAAAAGCGTGTAAAAATTGTTCCATTCAACGAATTGGGTATTTGACTATATTTTTATTGTACACTGTTGGAGAGTTTGTTATAAACTCTATGGTAGCATTAGCTGTCACTATGGTTTTTAAAATTTGATGTATATTTGCGGTGTTCTACTTCACTGTATTATATAGAACTTCATCCTGAGGAACATCGTTTGATTCACGGCTTTTCCAACTTGGTAGCAGAGCGTGGTTTGTTTTTTGTTGAATCTTTGTTTATTGAAAACTTTATGTCGGAATGCTTAGACATTGATGTTAAGATAACATTGTTTAATGATAATGTCTCCGCGCAAAAGCTTAGTGCACAAGGAATGTATAATGCAAGGTCAAAACATATTGACATTAGGCATCACTTTATCAGGGAAACGATGGGTCAAGTGGTTGAATTGAAATACCTTTCCACTGACAAAATGATTGCTGATGTATTGACTAAGGCTCTAAGTGTAGATAGTCATAATAAGTGTATAAAAGGCTTCGAATTGTCAACCACATAAACTATTTTGAACTTTTTCTTATTATGATGTACTACCATATAGTTTAAGGGCCGGTGTTGGAGAGTTTGGTATTAACTCTATGGTAGCTTTAGCTTGTCACTATGGTTTTTAAAATTTGATGTATATTTGCGGTGTTCTACTTCACTGTATTATATAGAACTTCATCCTGAGGAACATCGTTTGATTCACGGCTTTTCCAACTTACACATGTTAAAAGTATATTATTTGCTTAGCAATATTGTAGAAGCAACAGAAATACCTGCGACTATAACTCTTGAAGACACAGCGACTTGAGGGCGGCGTTGTTGCGGATCGCTAAAAAAAGCTCCATACTAATATACACTGCATTGTGACGCTACAGTTCAATCCCGTAATTTGTATGAGCGTATAAACGCAATTACCTATCATTACAGTTCCCACCGAGTGGCACTAGCCGACCCAAACTATGTTAAAGCGATTAAGCCTTACTCAACCACGCTGACCTAGTGCGGATTGTTTGGCTACATACATGTTTGAATTTCTTCGCAGGTGTTGCTTACATCTGCGGTAGCCTCACCGTAAGAGCGTCAGGTATGAAAGGTATAAAACTGCAACATATGAAATTCAAAAAACGAAAAACAATTGATACATGGTAGGATCGACCCCGGAACTCCTGAATCAGCCGATTCGTACACCAAAGCGAGACCACAGCGCCACCGACGCTCTTTTAGAGTATAAAGTATTTATACTGTTCTAATGGCAGAATACGCTATCGAGTACCCCTTTAGAATCATGGTTTATAGTTTTACATTAACCAGCATACTGTCAACTTTATAGTTATTATATATATGTAAGTACAAATTCCTTACATAGCATACCATCCAAGTCGAAGAACAGACGAAGATAAATTGTTATGGGGCTTATCAAATAATTATGTTGGTAATAATTACTCTTGCTGTTAACTGAACATCTGTATTCGAACGTAGGAAGCAATTAAAGATAACCTCAGGATGATTGTATCATATTCGCCTGATCATGATTAGGCGCTTTGTGTTGTTCCGAATGATTGATGAGCTGATGAACTGAGCACCCGCTAGCGTCAGAAACAACGCCTTTGTGAAATAAAACCTTACACAAACGATTAAGAGGCCTCTTAACGAATGATATACGTGTATGTCTTCTATTGATCTGTTTGATTGCATATCTTTATACTGTTATTTTCATTGATATACATCCATCTATTATTGCCCTGATTGATACACTTCTCTATTTACTATTGTCCTGACTGATATACTTATCTATCTATCTTTGTGTATCAATCAAGGTGTCAGAAGTGTGCCTCAATCTACTATTATCCTAATTGATAAACACATCTATCTACTATCGTCCTGACTAATAACGTATCTATCTTCTATTGTCTTGATTGATACACACCTCTATCTGCTATTGTCTTGATTGATACACACCTTTGTCTACTATTGTCCTAATTGATACACACATCTATCTACTATTGTCCTGATTGATGTAAACATGAATATTTCTTACACTCATACCGATTAGTAGTTAATTAGTCAAGTAAGCACTGTAAGGCTAGTGTTATGAGAACTAGGGTAACGGATAGACATACATATAGATATTAACAGCCGTGACTAAGACACAAATGCTCGTGTTCAAAATCTTTGATATAAAACATAATCACAGATTAATCTTATTTGTAGCTAGCTACCACAATGCCACAGACTCTTAATAACTTTGTGTAAAGAGAATTTATTCGTACAGTCTTGTCTGCCTTTCTTTTTATTTCATTTTTTAAAGTTTTTCCCATATACCCTATATTGTTGCGTTTTTTGTTTGCTTTTGTGTGCCTGCATTATTGGCTTAGCGATGAATCGTGTTTGTTGTTTTTGTTGTTTGTTTTTGATGTCATGTGCCTTGTAGAATTGTATTGTTTGTAGGCGTTGCCAGAATACCAGCGCCACAGTGCCACAACTGTCACTGTGGCATATGCTGAGGCAATAGCCTAATTGGGCTAATTTTAAACATTAGTATATGTGTAACTTGTATATGTATTGTTAGGACCAATAAACGTTTTTTCTTTCTTCTTTCTTTCGTGTTCATTACAAAAACATAAGCCACCGACAGGACTCAATCTCATACTAATGTAATGAAAAATATATTTTTATACTAATCTTCTTTCCTTATACTTAACTGCATATAAGGTTATGGTACTCTTGAGCTCTTTTTGTTCTTGAAATGTTTTATTTATTTGTAAAGGTATATTGAATAGAGATTATTATGAAGTTGATTTTGAACCAATTGGGTATTTGACTATATTTTTATTGTACACGTGTTAAAAGTATATTATTTGCTGAGCAATATTGAAGAAGCAATAGAAATACCTGCGACTATAACTCTTGAAGATACAGCGACTTGAGGGTGGCGTTGTTGCGGATCGCTAAAAAAAGCTCCATACTAATAATACACTGCATTGAGACGCTACAGTTCAATCCCGTAATTTGTATGAGCGTATTCATACTATTGGAGTATTCATAAATTACTGCATACATATATCGATCTAACTGTACTGTCAGGTATATGTGTAACAAGAATATAAACATTTTGAATTTTCGTATTCAGAGTTCAGGCTCATGAGTTATGAAAGGGCAAAGAAAATTACATCCCACAAGGTGTTCACCACAGTAACTACTCTGAAGCAGTCCGAAGTACTCTGAAACATCACATCCAAGGATATTTTAAAATCAAAATTATGTCAGCTATGTTTACAAGTATTATTAATAAACATGATAACAATATCATATTATTCCAACATTGTATTAACTACTAATTTAACTTATCAATGACAGAGCGGATGGATTCACATACAAAGACACCGAATCAACGGGTCAGTAGAACGGAAGCTAGTGCAAGACGAATCATATGCGCCAGAGGGCAAAATTCTATTTTAATACACGTTGCTTAAGTTTCCACCGAAAACACTCTTAAAATAAGAACCTTAAAGTCTAAAATCTCAAAGCGGAATACCATTGCCACATAGCATCCAAATATTTTATGCTTGCCGACTTCACTATCAGTATCCATTTGCAGCAGCCGAGCCACGATATTTGCTCCGAGAAAGCAATTATCGACAAGTTAAAATTGGACAGATGTCATGGCAGCCATTGGATTGGAACGTACTTCCATAATTAGTTGCAAATCAAAACTAAATTATTTACAAATGGAAATTGTAAGTAATTTAGTTTCTAAAGGGGTTTCTCAATTGTGTATACAACATCTTTGTTGATTGATTCCTTACTAACTTTCTTAAGTTAGTGACGGAATTAGTCATTAAAAATTGTCTTATTTTTTTTTGTGATTTATGCAGGTGCTTTTGTTGAGCTTGGCTGCGCGTGTATTTGTGGAAGACGCACGAACTGAAGGTTCAGTGCATTGCCTGCTGGTGACCCCGGGGTCGGGGTCGCCATGTTCCGGGGTCATTAGTTTAAAATTCTTACTTAATGATTTGCGGAAGAAGATTCAAATAGTATTTCGTATTTTAAAAAAATGGTTTTAAGAGTTCGTTGAATTATACTAGCTGATCTGCGTGAACTTCTTGCCGCCATGTTGTACGCCTAAAAGTCAATGACGTCATACCTAGTAACTTTCTATCTGTCAACTGCAAAAGATTACGGAATTCCACAACTGTAATTGTAATAAAATAAAATAATTTTATTTTAGATTTCCTTTCCTTGCTTTATCTATTCATCAGTTCAAGACTCCTTGAATTATATATAAGTGATGTTTTATGTATATAGACTGATTACAATATTTATTTATTACTAGCTTTCTGCCCGCGGCTTCGCCCGCGTGGATTTCGGGATTGGGTGTATAGAGGGTTAAGGGTCATAGCTTTTGCCCACGGCTACATATACGCGGAAGTCGGTTTATGGTGCGAAGATTTTATCGCGCTTCCCGTGGGACTATCCGTTTTTCCGAGATAAAAAATGCCGCAAAACTCCTCAAGAATCACTCTATCTATTGATGAAAACCGCATAAAAATCTGTGCAGTAGTTTTTGAGCGAAGCCTTTATTGCGCATCCCGTGGGATCTGTCGATTTTTCCGGGATAAAAAGTAGCCTATGTTACTCGGGGAGAATGTAGCTTTCCAAAGGTGAAAGAATTTTTGAAATCGGTCCAGTAGTTTAAGCGTGAAGAGGTAACAAACAAACAAACAAATAAACAAACAAACAAACAAACACACTTTCGCATTTATAATATTAGTTGGGATACTACGATCGACATAAGGAAGCTCAGTCACACAAAAGGCAATGGAAAGAGCTCTGTTAAAATTTCTCTGGATGTTCGAATCAGATTCGAAGCTGATATACGCAGTTGAACTAATGTCACAAAAATAGCCTGAAGAATTATGAAACTTATGCATTAGTGGACTTACGGCCTTTGAGATGGAAAAATGCTCGAGTGATAACCATAACCGCAACGGTCGTAGATCGCAGTAATGCGACAGGTGCGTCGGATCGATCTGTATGGATATCCTTGGGGGAAGCCTATGTCCAGTAATAGACTTTGCCAGGCTAAGTAATGAATAATGATTACCTACGCGAATAAAATTGAAGATAAGAATATTTCATCTCTACAAATACCAAATATTCACGATTTTACTCTCAATTGAATCGCATAGATGATGGCCTTTTGGCACAAAGTGGCAAGTTTAGATCCTAACTGAAGAGCCATTAAACATTGCGATAAATGAAACAAAATATTTTTTTTGGTTTCAATAATTAATTGATGAAACCTATATTTTATGGAATGTACAAATTGAGTACAACTATAAACGCCTCGTGCATCCAATATGATATATATTCTATAACGATTTTTATCACGAAATTAATGGACAGTAGCGAATGATCATCAATCAATCGTTAATTAACGCGTGTGCGCAAAACACATTCGCACTCTCAATTAACACGAAGATCTTCCAAGATAAAATGCATATTTTCGAAGCCACGGCCATGTTTTATACTAGCCGTCCTTATCATACACCCAAGACTCTCTATAGGCCCACCTCTGTTTGGCACAGGTCTGTTTGACCGTACAACCTTATTCCTCTATATAATTTTTGACGCCTCCGGATATCTCTTTCACACCTACGTAATTTTAAAACCTTTCCATTTGCTCTTTTCAATAATAAACGTTCGGAAACAAATAAATTGTAGGTTTCTTTTGATATTTATTCGTTCAGGCCCAATGAAGTCGTTATTTTCGATGAGAATTAATCGAATTGATTACTTTTTGTTCTGGCTCGAAAGGCACTTGTTAGTGCGGTCGATGGAGTGCAATTATTTCATTATCACTTTAGACGAATGCTAATGGAATGTTTCTGAATGAATTCTGAAAGGAAATTTAAAATTTGTATACCAGTTTGTTAAAATATTTGTGTGTTATATATTCTTTATTGTAGATTTTAATAAGTATTTTCACATAGCTTTTAAAAAGATCACTTAGATTGACTGTCTTAAGTAATTTCCTTATCCAAGCTGTAGGGCCCAGAAAGCCAAGGCTAAGACTGAGTTTGGTCGATAGGTCACGCTGATTGGACCGTTCTAGCTGGTGTGGTGTTCGACATAATCACCGTAGCACTTGCCACTGCAAAGAACTAAACAACGTTATGAAAAATCAAACACTTTTAGGTGAATGTGGAGAGGTCCAATGGACACGAGCGTACCCTATCTTAGGGCAATTAAGGTCTTCTGCCGTGAAGGCAGCGTGCGCGACTGGCTAACCGCGCACGCCGTTGAAGTGCATCTCTACCTGAGGATTGTCATAGTGTTCTCGGAATCCCCCCTTGGCGATGGCTCGACCGAGTAAGGTCTAGCTAGCCCGTGGGCGTGTGGCGGTAGAATCGCGAAAGCGCACCCCACCATGCGCTTGCGGATATGGGCTTGGAGGACACCGGGGGGTCTTAGTGGGTAGACCGGTCACTCTGACCGGAGAGCCCCACACACGGCCGCGCCTAGCCAGCGCGGTGACAAGGTGCATAAGGAGCATTTCCCCTCGAAAAAAAAAAGGGCAATTAAGATCTTAGGGCTCCCGCACACGGTCCTCCGGCCACCAACCACAAAACGCCGCCACTGGCATATCCCAACTAATATTATAAATGCGAAAGTGTGTTTGTTTGTTTGTTTGTTTATTTGTTTGTTTGTTTGTTTGTTTGTTTGTTACCTCTTCACGCTTAAACTACTGGACCGATTTCAAAAATTCTTTCACCTTTGGAAAGCTACATTCTCCCCGAGTAACATAGGCTACTTTTTATCCCGGAAAAATCGACAGATCCCACGGGATGCGCAATAAAGGCTTCGCTCAAAAACTACTGCACAGATTTTTATGCGGTTTTCATCAATAGATAGAGTGATTCTTGAGGAGTTTTGCGGCATTTTTTATCTCGGAAAAACGGATAGTCCCACGGGAAGCGCGATAAAATCTTCGCACCATAAACCGACTTCCGCGTATATGTAGCCGTGGGCAAAAGCTATGACCCTTAACCCTCTATACACCCAATCCCGAAATCCACGCGGGCGAAGCCGCGGGCAGAAAGCTAGTTTCCTATAATTTTCATACATTTTATATGGACTCGCCGCACACGGTTGGCCACACGCTACAATTCGCCGCAGCTTGCTTCTTGTGGCCCACTCCGGCCACTAAACGCCCACACAAAAAGCCGTCAGACGCCACTCGTGCGATTCCGCGCTCCTTTCTCCCTTTCAGTAAACTATACAATAACTACGGGTTCGTCTTCTACGACGACGTCTTTTTATCAAAGGTATCGCAATTAAACCTTCTTCGTCCGAGTCCATTATGATACTGTGTTAATAAAGTAGTAGCTACCGACCACAAGTGGCGACCACCGGCCACAAGTAGCTGTCGCGCGCTTCAGATACTTTTATAGCTGCATCTAGCTTCTCGTAGCGGCGTTTGTAGCTATGGCCCGTGGCTCGTATGCGGCGACACTTAGTCTCCCGAATCTCCAGATTCTAAAACTAGTGCTGAAACCACATAGCCATATGCGCACTGGGCCAGCGTGACTAAGGCCTAGTCGTCCTGACAGTTAAGGCAGGATTGCACACTTCGGCTGGTACATACAAGAACTGTGATGAACTCACTTCAGTCAGATTTCACGATTCGCGTAGAACAAGAATGTGCTCGAGTGATATAAATAGATTTAGTGGCCATATTAGAATTGAGAGTTGAGTTGTGCTATATAAAGGATACATTACTGCAAATATAAGAAAAATATATATCAAAAAAACACTATTAGATAATTAAACGTTAAATTAAAAAAGATAAAATTCTTGTAGAATACCTAATTCTTATACGAAAAGAAACTAATTCAAATTACAGCAATGGGCTTTGTCAACAACACTAACCTGATGCGTGATGGAAGACTTCTCATCTTTTTTTCTTTAATGTTTTTTTAATAGTGTAATATATGTTTAACTATGTATTTTATGGTGTACGTTGTGGCTACCTTAAAAAAATGTTATATTCTATAAGTTAAGGATTCGTAATATATAGATGTAATAATATAACAATTGCAGGTGGTAGTAATTACAATAAATAAATAAAAATATTAATACTAGCCTGTGCAGGTTGCTTCACAATATTGTGCATCACCATAAGAGATACATATGAAATCACAAAATCCGTACCGCTAACGGAACGTTTCAAGAGCATTCCAATTTGCATCGAGCGTTCGCGAAAAGTTGAGGCACTGTTTGTTGCCCATTACCGTATCGCACTTATTTTTTGACAATGCTTTAAACCAAAATTAACACAAAAGCGCTGCCAAATACTATTTGAGAAAAAGTTCATTATTGTGTACCTTTTGGAGAAATAATTTGTGAAATTTAAATGTGTAAATTATGTATTTTTAAGACGTAGTCAAAGAAAATAAACATACAATTTTATATTTGTGTCTATGGATAGTGACGTTTTTGGTTTGTATAGGTTTTAACCAAATTGCAATCAAAACAAATGAGAAACGTTATCAAAGGCAAACAACCAAACTCCGACCGTCGAATTTATAACGATTGGGCTGCAGGGCCTGTATACAGAGTAACACTTAGAACATTTGCGTTCATTTCATTAGAATAAAATATATAAAATTAATTCAATAGTATGGAATCACTTCCATACATTGTAACGAAATGATTTCGATAATGAAACGAACGGGAATGATACATTTTCTAGGGGTCTAGTGCTGAGATCAAAGCGCCATTGGCGATCCTTTTGGCGATGCGAAATTAAATTTTATGGTAATGATTAACATATTTTATTTTACGTACAAAGTAAATAATGTTATATTACTTAAATCACAAATATCCGGTAGTTAATAATTAAAAGAAGAAACGTTATATTAAATTAGACATGATATTTTTGTTTAACAACTCGCGTATAATATTAATCCAATCGGGAGATTTAGGTCTATCTATGGTCAAGGTCTGCTTGAGTACAGTTAGTAAGAGATGGTGCTATTGAACGTACATAGTGCCATCCTTTTTTAACGTATGTTCTATAATAAGATTTTTTTTCCTCAGGAGAGGAGGCTGAGAATTGTCATGGATGCCGCCGCAACGGCAACGGCGGTGATTACGTTGGACTCCTGGTGAATCGAGGCGGCTCGACCCGACAGGCCTACCGACTAAATTCAGCCTATGCCGTCGGTCCTATTGATCCTATGGCTTGACGTGATAGGGAGGCCGCACCTCAGGAGAGGCACGCTTAGAGCTGCCCTATAAAGAGGGCATATGCGCTAGAAGAGGCACGGTATACCAAAGTGGCTCCGGCCTATATTGAACCTACTCGTGGCTACAGCGTCGGACTGGCCATACAGTCGAGGTGGCGTTTGCCAGCCGGGCCCCAGCCTGCGCGGGCCCCCCACGGGGCTGGGTTGCGGGCATGCGGCAGGGCACGTAGCTCAAGGGCAATGCTGCGCGGGCCCCCTGTGCTACAGTTGCCCGCGTGCATGTCTCGGAAACTATGCGTCGTATAAAATAGGTGTCCCGGGCCTCGGGATTGCGATCAGCCAGCCGGGCTCTTCCGGCCCAGTCCGACCCTGCGTGGCTAAGCAGAAGGCTGCCGAGAAAGGGGTGACAAGGGATGCGACGGCTCAGACGCCGCCGCTAGCAGGTCTTGAAGGTTCTCCGTTAATTGATTAGGGGGATCGCTAAGGACGTGTCGTGATCTGTGTATCCTCTGCTGATTTTGATTAACTATAATACAGGCCTTAGCAACCACTTTATAATTGAGTCCATGATCAGTTGTAAAACATATCACAACTAAGTCTAGTATATGTTTGTCTATTAACTAGGTCGAGCTGAATGGCCGCGTTTCATTGAACATTTACACTGATAGTGTTATTCAATGAGCATGAATAATAATATCAATAATTAACATCACTATCAGGTTCGGAGCACAAATCATTGTGACCGCCTCGTTTTATTGTCCAATTAAGACAACTAGGGTCGCTCTATGCAATAAGTAACAAACTGAAATTGTACACGATTTTCATACTAGCATGTTATTGAATCGTCTATCAATAATAAGTATTATTATTCGTCAAATTATGTGATTTGACAATTAAAAAATAGTATAATTACTTAATTTGTTTTACAAGTCATAAAACTCGTCTACCACATTAGTTGTGATAATTCGTTATGGCCGTCCATAACCAACGATATTAGATACACAGTTAACTCCCTTAATCTGCGTTTAATATGTACAAAAACAGATTTAATTACTGCCTAAAACGTTAATGAATCGGCTAGGTCTAATACATGTCCCATGGATTTAGATTGAATCTTCTTAATGATTAATAGTCAAATATAATCCTGATTTGACGAGCAATGGTTGTGATATTGTTACAAAAAATAATAAGATAAAGCTACTGGTAGACCTGAGTAGTAATAATTCTTTATTACTAGTAGTAAATATTCAGTTTTTAAGTTAAATTATATTCTATAGAATATATAGTCTATAGAATTTTATAATAAATTAACCTATTGTGACTTAAGAATGCTCAAAACAGATGAAGCCAAAAATTCGTCAGTACTAATTTTTCACTGAATTATCTTTAAGCTAAAAATCGTTGAATAAGTTTTCCCAGATATTATCAGCGATGTACATTTTTAATGTCGAATACAAAATATATATTTCTACAATATATAATATAGTATAATAAGTTGAACGTCTAAAATCCATTTCGACGGTTAAAAGGAAATAGGGTATATAATTAAGGGTATAAGCGACATTTTGGTCAAAAATGTGTTATATATGCCATTGGACCCAAAATTTACTCCCATGGCTCTACGATGACTTATTTGGCGTTTATGCCCAAGAAAAAAAAGCATTTTCATAGTGTTATTTTAGCTAACAGACGAAAATTCTGAAAAACCCCTACAAAACTAAGAATACCAGTAACTGTTCCATTTCTATCTGATTTTATAGCTGTTTCACTTTTCAAAATATCTTGATAAATGACGGAAATACGTCAGTGTTTCTAAAATTTAAAACTTTTAACGGCTCTCCGGAACATTTCATCTTTTGTCGCTTATCCCCTATTTCCTTTTAACCGTCGATTTGTACATTGAAAAAATACTTTTTTTCTTTTCTGCTCTTTAATTATAATCTCGGGATTTGAGGCTTATCCATTTTATGTATGTATTTTATGTATGAAATCAGTGTAAGTACATGAAGAACTCTACCTAATTCCGACTTCTGCACATAGTACTCGTATAAAAAATTGAAACATAAAAATAAAGTAATCAGCTAAAATTCAATGAAGACACATTGCATAAGGCGATTTTGAGCGGGCGCATGGAAGTCAAAGGAGCTGGTTGACAGATACCGCAATTCTGTACCGGCATAGGTTATCAGCACCATGCACAGATCCATTCTACAAGTTGCATCCGTTTGCCGATAAGTCCGAGTAAGTGCGCCGTTTATTAGCGTATGTCATGTAACACATCGATTGCTGTGATCACTCTAATTATTGCTTCAATGTAAATGATTATATAGTTAACTATTATATATGTACTACCACACACACACATCAATCGGTTACTTATATTGTCTCATCCTTTCACACAATGAACACACACACATAGACAGATATGAGCACACACACGATATACAGATGAATAATAGTCAACATTGTCAATCTTCAAAAATTAACTTATTATAGTTACATCTCTTTTGTTTTTCTTTCATACATTTTTTTGTTGTTAATTTTGTCTAATACTTTACCTTTAAAATGAGAAAATTCTAGAAAACTTATTGCTTAATCAGCTTAAACGTAGTGTTATACGTTTGTAATGCGTTTAGTGACCACATGGAGATTTCATCAATAGTCGAGGGCCATACATAAAAACAATACATTGAAAAAAATGCTAGTCATAAAAATAAATATTTAGTTCTCTATTTAGTAACATATTAACAAAATATAAAAAAGCGTTGATACAAGAGATCCGAGTGCTTCAGAGTCAATTCCAATAAAAGTATCACAAAAAATCTCGTAAAATGCGTTTATCTGCCATTATTTTTCACTACGATTTGGAGTATCCACAGGACCGGACTACAGCTATTGTCGCCTTGTATGAATACTAGCTTTGCGTGCGGTTTCATCCGCGTTATATAAGATTTACTCCAGTGGTAAAAGTTCTCATATGCCTTCTGTAAATCTAAAACTATAACTATCCTAAGTTATATCGAATCGACTGCTTTTATCCGATAATTCTAAAAGATAGTGGTAATATTACATTTATGATCAGTTGGGAATCCTGTCAAGACAGACAGTTCACCAGCATACATACGGTCGGTTGCCATTACTAAAAATGCACCCGTAAAAGGTTATTTTAGTGTGTTGGTAGTAAGCGTTTTAAGTACCATAGTTATATAAAAAAAATAGTAATATTTTCCTTAGTCTTAAATATATAAAAATAAATAATTAAATTTCATATGTATAATGTAATCGAACATCGATCAAATCTTCTAGTGGATGTTTTGATTAAACAATTTGTTCTGAGCTTCGAATTCCCGACGCTATAACAATACAGGGGCAGAAAAGAAACATCCCCAATTGTAATTGAATAAAATTAGTTTTATCGTAATCGATACCAACCAAATACAAAAAAAAAACTAAGACTTTTTAGAGCAAATACATTTATATCATTTCACACTTAGTGCGTGAAAACACCCTCTCCCCAGTACACCCCTGCCACACACTATCGCGCCAGGTCGCTCCTATATAAATCGGGATGTCCATTGCAGCCTCGGGCTCTTTTTGATCTGGCGAACCCGCTAACTTATGGGCCCCCAGTGACTGTGCGCTGATGCATGGTTTGTTTGCATGTGTTCATAAGCCAAAATGAATACTGGAACAGATAAAATGCTTGCGGAGACCCAATTAACGATTGCCTCGAAGGGAAGTCAAAGGAAACTGTTTATTTAATTTATCTAAACAAGCTACCTTAAATGAAATATTTTTATTGTCACACAGCTGGTGTGGATTTAAAACATAATTTTAACATTATTAAAGTTGTAGAGATATTACTTATACTATTAGGCAATCATTTTTGCGAAGGGCCACGAAAACATTAATATGGCCGCTGCAGTAGATTACTGTATTTACGTAGATTTATCTATATACTGAAAAGAATATAATACGATAGTATTCACCACCATTGAAGAGTACCCATAGCCGACGAGGGCTCATGAAAGTAATAACGAAAGTCACGGTAGCTAGAGAAGTATGTCAGAATCGTAGCAAGTGGAAATCTGTGATTTCTGCCTACCCCCACAAAAAAGAGGCGAGAGTTCATGTATGTATGTGTAAATTTAGGAATAATAGGTATGGCCCGGGAGGTAGCGTTGCAGTTTTTCTAGTAATTTTATACCGAAGAAATTTTATTCCAAACAGTTGCTTAATTGCTAGAATTTGAATTTTAAGACAGTCAGAATCATTCATAAAAACAGAATCATTCGAAGTATAAGGTAATTTAAATATTAAAAAATAAAAAATCATCGTCAGCTAATTGTTTATGGGTAAGTATAAAAATTGAGATATATAAATTTCATAAGGTATAAAATTAATTGGTTTGACAATTTTCAATGAGGTTCATGCACGTGACTGACGTATAACCTCCCCTCGTCAATACAGCTGACATCTATTTTTTTTTAATGTGATTAAAACAATAATATTATACATTTTTGCTCGGTATGAAAATCATCGGAGCAGATTTTTTTTCTAATGACATTTGCATGTTATCTCCTTTAGCTCCACCGCTATCGAAGCAGCTGACGTTCGGAGCTATTATGAGTTAGGGGAAAACTATTATTGTTATGATTTTCAGCCGGTATAAAATGACTTGCTCAACTATAACGCTACCTCCCGGACTAGTACCTACAACTACGCCTCAGAAGTCACGCCATCACGTAAACAGCACATGGGCCTGCGACAGTCTCCGTCAAACATATACCCGATACCGTACCGCACATACCACGTAGATTCTCACCTTCTACTACACGGCGATCTTGAGCGTCTGAGCCACTAGACGGCGCGCTCAACTTTTTTTTTTCCTCAGGAGGGGAGGCTGAGAATCCTCATGGATACCAACGCAACAGGCAAGCAGGGATGCGGTGATTATGTCGGACTCCTGGTACTGTGGAGGCGGCTCGACCACACAGACCTACCGACTAAACTCAGCCTAGCCTTGGCCCTAATGGCCCTACGGCTTGAATGGAATGGTTGGCGCACCCTCAGGAGAGGGCACGTCAGCGCTGCCCTCCGAAGAGGACATATGCGCGAAAGAAGGCTCGGTACGCCAAAGTGGGTCCGGCCTTGAAATGATGGGGCCTACTCGTACATTGCAGCAAGCTGCGAAGTATGGACTAACTAAGGGATGGCGGCGCAGATGCCGCCTCACGCAAGGCTTGAAGAGCCAGCGTCAATGAGTCGGGAGGATCAGAAAGGACGTGTCTGGGTCGACGATATTCTGTGTTACGCGGATTGACTGGGAATGCGCGCTCAACTTGCGTCGTCTTTTTTTGACCCGACCTCAGCGACCTCTGAACGGCGCCGGGGTGGCTAGCAGGCAAGGCGTCAAACCTTCCGTTCGTGCGCCATCCACAAATATACTCACGGTAAATCACAAATCACGGTAAAAAATATTATGAGTTACCAATTATGGATTGATTGATTCTTTTTTCTTTGGTAGATTACATTCCAAACATCCGCCCATCTCCTGTCACCAACAAGGGTAGTATTAAAATGCCCTTGGTTGGTGTCGACTATGGTATACTGTAGACGATAGACGACTATAGACGATTTAAATATCGAATTGAATTTCATGTTAGATAGTAATTAAACATTATATTTTAATTTCTATTATACAGATATTGTTTTGAAGTCATGTTTTTTTATTATAAAAATAATTTTATTTTGACAGTTTATAAGTTAAAGTGTTTTGGTAATATATATATATATTATATATATATATATATATATATATAATATATATATATATATAATATAAGCGATTCAATTGAAATGTCAAGCAATGATACTCAAGAATAGGTAATGATATGTTTTGTCGTTAATTTTGCAAAATCGCGCCACCAATGAGTGTAAAGATAATTAATAAGTGTATCTTCAATTTGATTACTCGCATTATTCGCAGTTAGTAATCACAAAAGTTATTACTAACTACTCCCCTACTAATATTATAAATCTGAATCTGTCTGTCTGTTGTTTGATTTTATAGTGTATGCGAGGAAGGACAGAATAATATTTACTACGAGAAGATATTTCTGCCGGAAAATGCGTTAAAAAAAGACAACTTTGATCATATTTGTGATATGGCAATAGTTTGAGACCCAAGAAAGAACTGAGAATAACTTAACTAATGCAAAATATTACTACTTATATAATAGGAAAATCGGATATACTGCTGCTGCTGCTTTTCGTGGTTAGTTTCAGATTTGCTGCAACACGATGCTGGAACGACATTCCACCTCCTATTCGTAATTCACAGTCTGTCATGTCTTTTAAAAATAAATTTAAGTCATACGTCCTTAATGCCCAAAAAGCGTTACCTTAACATTTGTATATATTTTATTTTGCATATTCTATGGACCCAGCCCAGTCGCGCTTTTATGTCAACTTTCTTAGGTATATAATGACGAACTTTATTGTGTATTTGGGGTTTTTTGGTGTTTGTTTATTTGTATTCTGATTATTTGATTAATCACCATTGCACCATTTTCATTTAATTAATTTTTTAATTACATATTAAAATAATATTATATGTATATTAATATCAAATTATATATTTATAAAATTACTCACACTATAGTTTAGTGTTTATTATTTGTGTTTTTTGTTTTATGTTATTTCATTCATTTTTTTTTTTTTAATTTTGTAAATGGCGTCTGCGGAAGATCAGCGTCGTGGTGTACGCCCGACATATGCTGAGCGGAGACCATTTTAGTAACAAAACTTGTATGCATGTTTGTCGCTTTATTTTCCGAACCGTTATTTTGCTTACCAAATAAACGTTTTTCTTTCTTTCTTTCTATATAACGCGGACGATGCCGAGGCTGAGGCTCTAGCATGAGTTTCCTATGATTTTCTTTAGGTATTTGACGTATAGAAGTACAGAATAATGTACAGAAGTCGTGTCAATTTAATATGAAAAAATAGTACAATTGCGTTACCGCAAGAGGCGCTGTATAAAGTTTTTATACAAAAATGTACGATCTGTCGATATCGTATAAAACGAATGCAAACTCACGGTAGCTACATCGGTATTTTTTTTTTGTTTCGCTGAGGAAAATGCATTAAATTGCATACTCCGGCTGCGGAGAGCCGGTGGTTATGCGGGGCTCTCCTCCCCACAAGGGAGAGGCCTACCCACTAAGAACCTCAGCGATGGCCTTCCTCAGGCATATAGGGAGTCCCCGAGAACGATAACGACTTCCGGCAACCCCCAGCCTCCGCTCCCCCGTCGATACAGGGGAGCCCTCCTCGGGAGCTACATCGGTATACTTGTAATAATTACTCCACATATTGTATCAATGCAACACATTAGAGTCCTTTGAAGAAGATTCCGTTTCGAATAGAATTTTAAAAGGATAATGGTACGAAATAAATGGCCGCAGTTTAGGAACCACTTTTAAATAGAATGGATTTTGAATCGTTTGTTGGTAGAAGACAGGTCCCCTAGCCTGTTCAATAAAAGTCATCAATAGGGCAAAGTATTCCCAGATGACCCCCAAAAAAGACATTACTCCTAAGAAATTGAACAAGAACAATAGAGAAACTTCTATAGCCGTTAACAATAAAACTATTGGCTCATACGGAGCTATGAATCATATTTATGGCCCATTTCACGTGTACATTCGGCGATTTGGTGAATTATCGCCGTCTGAGCTGTTAGTGACCTGGTACCTAACCAATACAATACGATTGCCGACGTGTCTCGAAGGACAAGAGTAGTGTAATTTATTTGTATTTACCGATATTCTAATACCTTAACTTCATTCTTACTTAGACGTGACAGAGATTTCAAATGTCTTATAGACCCTTATTTCAAGTGGAATAATCGATTTAATTAACTGATATATAAAAAGCTTGCAACGCATATTTACAGTGGCACAGATTAAATCAAAATTAGTTTATATTGTATTACTTTCCCGTGCCAAAATTTCTTATTTAGATTTTATTTGCTTGATTTTTACACTGTTACGTAGACAATACAATTAATTAGACAATATTCATACGTGTCGGATTAATTATTTTACTAGAAAGTGTTACAAGTCAATTCATTCATTGTGACCTTTTTAGATCTATTGTGACGTTATTTAAAGCCACTGCACTTCTCCGATTCCAATGCTGATCTTCTAGAAACTTCAGAAACCGTAATACAAGTTCTCCACCTAGTTCGGTGCCGGAAGATGTAGTTTGTTTAATTTTGTAAAACCTATTTGAATTCTAAATTGGAATCTATGTCAAGTTTTTACTGTTCAATTAAGTTTTATTATTATTATATTTGATCATTTTTACTCAATTACTATCCCTACCTATATTATAAATATGAAAGTAACTGTCTGTCGGTTTATTACGTTTCTACCGTTTCGTATCTCTCCAATATCTTTCCAATGGTAAATAATATGGAGACAAAGTTACGAGAAAAGTTAGTACTATTAAAACATACATGTTTATGATAATTAATTAAAGGAAAATATTTTTTTTTCTTATCCATTTGGTTAGCAATTAACATTGTAATTAAACAATGCTGTTATATAATAAAATGATCTCATACCGTCGTAATCTTCGGTTCAGTGTCATATTTCTTATCAATACAAAATACCTAATTACTTTTCAGATAGGTAATCAATCACACTCATTAAACAACAAAGTTATTAATTAAAAGAACTATATTCACACCAGTTATCTAAGCTATATATACGTTAATTACATAATATAATCAACACG
This sequence comes from Scirpophaga incertulas, assembly GCA_036419045.1. Taxonomy (NCBI): domain Eukaryota; kingdom Metazoa; phylum Arthropoda; class Insecta; order Lepidoptera; family Crambidae; genus Scirpophaga; species Scirpophaga incertulas. Next base: position 27,399,361 of record CM071632.1, on the reverse strand, counting down.
TTATTGAATATTTCACATACCGTTGATCCACATATGCCCCTGTACGATCCCCATCACTAAACCACTTCGTTATCCCTATTCCAAGAAACGAAAGACACAGTTCCGGTCGAAAATTGCCCGTTTCCTCATAAAATTAAACGGGGTTAGAATCCGGAAAGTCATAGGTGCTTTAACCAGGACATTATCCCTTGAACAAGTAGGTACAGGTGCAGAACGGACAGGCCTCTATGCAGGGGATGCAAGGAGACAGAGGAAACACCATAAAATGTTCTCACTGGGTGCAGAAGCGTGGTCAATCAACGGGCAAAATTTCTCCACTCTCCAGTATCCCTACCGGAAGCATGCAGAAGCCATAAGAAGATCTGGGATGGTTGAAGTAAGAGAGAGGTCAAACAGCACAGGACGCACAATGGCCCCACTGTTAGGCTAAATGCGATTAAAACCCAGCAAACTAACTGACTAGCCCTACTCCGTATATCGTATATGAGATTAGCACTCAGGTTTTTGAATCCATGTCGTCTTGTGTTACTTCCCACTTTCGTTCATTTTGTAAACTCCTTAAACATTTTTAGGATCCGAATTGTTGAGAAATTCCTAAACCTTTACCAACCAAGTTTACAATAGAACTTTATAATGGTGAAAAGCAATTAAATTCATACTAGACAGTTTATATGTTTATATATGCATATAAACATATAAACAATCTATATATGTATGTAGACGCGCAACAGATGCACACACGCCCATACATATATATATATATATATATATATATATAAATTATTTTAACTATTATATTTAACTGTAAAATTTATTTATGGTAAGAATATTTGTGGCCATACTATAGGGAAGGTACTGACTCCTGAAACAGATTTTCAACTAGTTCAGACGTCAGGACAAACTAATAAATTGTATACATGCCTCAAGAATCAAAATTAAAAAAAAAAAACTTTTCTTACACCAATTAGCCTAGCCCAAAGTAATGTCTGTAAGGTTTCTGTTATGGGATCTAGGATAACGGATAGAAATATTATATTAACAGCCATGACTAAGGTACAAATACTCACAAACATCTGCCCCCAACGGGATTCGAACCCAGGAGCTCAGAGATAGCGCCTTGAAACCAATCGACTACGGAGATCGTAAATAATGTATATAAATTTTGTGTCAATATATATGTATTGTCCTAATAAATAAACCTAATTGTATTTATACGAGTACGAAGATGTTTATTAGGAAAAATCATTGCTACAAAGTATAAATTATCTTTAATTAATCTTAGCACGCTAATTTTAATTGGCGCGAGCAGTAATCATTATCGGCGTCCCGACTCACACGTTATCACGAAGGGCACTACACTGAGATAGATTAATTTGACCTTAGTCAACCAAGAATAGGTTGGATTATTTGACTTCACATGCTCATTAGAGTTTTTTTAACATTTATCGCGACTTTTTTCTTCGCGTATGGTCTTCTCCTGAGGGGGCGGTCACCCTCACGATTTGCCTACATGCTTCATAGAACTTAGGCTGAATTTAATCGGCAGATCATACCGGTTGGAGAGTTGAACCGGCTGGTATGGACACGTTTCTTGCTCCTTGCGAGGATTCCCAGCCTACCTCTCTTGATAGAACAAAAAGCACATCAAAATCAAAATAGATAGATAGATAGATATTTTATTTGGTCTACAGACACACACACACAACAATTATTGAGTAATAATCACAAAAAACAAGAAAAAAGAAACAAATTTAGGGTTCAAACAGGGAAAGCCTTGTCCTCCATACGGAATAATTGAGGTTCATGTGTGCTGCAGCAGGACAAAAAGGTCCATAGCCCAGCGCCAATATTTACACAAGAGCAAAAATCACTGATTTTCAGCTACAGCGCTGGCGCCGTCACTTCGATACTCAGCTCTCTCAAAATAATCTTTATTCAACATTAGCTTTTATGACACACTGACTTTAAACAAATATAACATTTAAAGGACACTCTTTAGCTCTTTGCTAAGGATCTAAATAATACCGAACTGCTATTCCGAAATTGAAAAGGCCTTCTTGAAATTAAAGGGCAATACTATTAAATATAAAAAAATACTTCTTTATTACTAACTAGCTGTGCCCGCGACTTCGTCCGCGTGGAATGTAATATGTTTTTTTTTTCTTTTTTTTTAGTAGTCAAAGTTACTCCTTATTACATAAGCTATCTGCCAGTGAAAGTCCCGTCCAAATCGGTCCAGCCGTTCCAGACATTAGCCGGAACAAACAGACAGACAAAAATTTTAAAAATATGTATTTTGGTATGTGTACCGTATATACATTCATATGCATGTAGTAGAAAGCGGTTACTTTAATATTATTACAAACAGACACTTCAATTTTATTTATTTGTATGCATGTATAGATATGCCTTAAATCACAAACGAAAACAATTCACATTACAGTTTGTAGGTTATTTGTTATTATTTTCTTTGGGTCATTTTTAACCCCCGATGCAAAAAAAGAGGGGTGTTATAAGTTTGACGTGTCTGTTTGTCTGTCTGTCTGTCTGCCTGTCTGTTTGTCTGTCTGTCTGCCTGTCTGTTTGTCTGTCTCTCTGTCTGTCTGTCTGTGGCATCATAGCTCCCGAACGAATGAACCGATTTCAATTTAGTTTTTTTTTTTGTATTACAGGTGTTTTACGGGCGAGTGTTCTTAGACATGTTTGATGAAAGTCGATTGAGCCGTTTAAAAGTTATGGGGGGTTAAAGTGGGGAAGAAAAACCGAATGTCTGCAAATATGCTCAAGTGGGGTATTCAAATGAAAGGTTATGACTTGTACATCACAAAACAACAACTTATATAAGTTTGACGAGTCTGTTTGTCTGTGTGTGTGTCTGTGTGTCTGTGGCATCATAGCTCCCGAACTCCCGAACGGATGAACCGATTTCAATTAGGTTTTTTTTTCTATTACAGGTTACTTACGTGCGAGTGTTCTTATTTATTACTTTGTAAGCTCCCTGTCCATTAAATGTTAACTGAAATATCTCTACGTATTAACACGTAATGTAAATTCGTAATCAAATTTAACGTTTTCAAATAAATACACAGTAAAGTATTTGTCGAACAAGGGGAGTAGTGTTCCCAACTGATACATATTAAGGCAACCTTCGTCTTGTTGATAATCGCTCACATTCTCCCGTCGGGAGTAATGTGCGATACATATTAAAAGATGTAGAATAGTCTTTAATAAATGTATATTTCACATTTCCAGTTAAATCTAACCACACTCCAATAACATATGTTAAGCTTTTTGCGCAGGTGTTGAATAAAGGACATTGTTCCGGCTCCATACCATGTTCTGCCTAAGGACCGTTCGAATCGAAGTGACTTATATAACTCTTAAAATTATTATGCAATCCTATGAATAAGTTTTTACGAACGGACACTTCAGGAAACTAAAATAATACGAAAAAGTAAAGAAACGAAGTCGCAAAGCAATCAAAATTAAGTGAAACGGAGAATAAGTTGAAACACCAGTGTTGTCAATTACGAAACTATAATACTTGAATGCCAAGCTAGAAATTCGCGATTTCGCTTTAAAAAATAATAATACAGTTTTTTTCTAGCAGTCAATTTAGTTATTTAAATGATAAATGTTATCAACTAATTTAATAACCGACTTGAAAAAGGAGGAGGTTTTCATTAGATCCGTATTTACCGAAATCCGAAAACTTCCGAAACTGGCATCACTGGCTGACGGAAAACATTTATACGGCATCAATATTGTGACCCAACTTTTTATTTGGAATTTATTTATTGAAGTGTCCGTGGAACACTAAATAGTGTTTAAATAATATAAAAATTAAATAAAAATTATAGTAATTTATATTCACATCGGTTCTTAGGCCAAAATTGAACAATGTCCTTTAGCACCTGAGTATAAAATAATTCCATTCAAAATTACACCCACATAAACGATATACATATATGCGATGAAACAAATAAAATTACTAACACAAATTACCGTAAAAATAACTATATTGATAGTTACATTAGATTTTTTTTAACCACAAACAAAAGTGGAAAATAGCATGTATGTCAGTAAAAGGTGAGGTCTTTTAACAATCATATTACCTCATCATAAGGTTGCAAGTCCAGTGACATTTGCGTTTTGGTAACCTGGAAATTAACTACAACCCACGTTGAGCGTTGTAAATCTCGCTCACTCACTGCAACACAACTTTAAGCTGGCTTTTAACTATGGAATATAATATATATTCCACCACATACTACACAGGGGATACATTCTTTGACCGGTGTTAAGTTTTAAAATTACCGTATAACCTTTTTTATCCTCTCTTGCGTCTTATGCCGTGATACGGCAATACTTTTTAAGTTAATATGTATTACATCACGACTATAATTTAGCAAAAACAAAAGTAAATCTATCATCACTACGGTGTCGAACCAAACAACAAGAGGGCAAATGTCTTGAGATAATATGAATTTTGTATTAATTTACCGATATTTGAAAACCGCATATCCAATTCGTACTGTGTAACGTGACTACTTGTTTATGATCTCTTGTATTTTTTCCATATTAAATTGAACTCTTTTCTTTTCCTTACTGTTGCTTAAATAAATAAATTTTACTACACTCATACCAATTAGTCTAGGCAAAAGTTAGTACTGTATGTTAAAGCTTATGTTCCGTTACGCGTAACGGATATACATACATACTCGTATATTAAAGATTTCCGTAAAGGAAAATACTCAAATAAATCTTTAACTAATTATATATAGATAAATATTTTTTGGTAGAAATATATATTAGCAGCAATAACTGAGATATAAATGACCGTAACTTATCACATAAACATTTGCTCCCATCGGAAATAACCATTTAGTTAAACTTTGAAGACGTACAAAGCCGATATCAAAATATCCATCAATAGCCAATAATATTTTGTAACATCCAATAAATAAATACCTAAATAAATTTATTCAATTCCGTATCAAAATCAGAAATACAAAGTAAGCAGCTTTATTTTTAACCAACTTTCAAGAAATCTGTAAAATCTGTTCGTTTGTCTACTTTAACTCAACAAAGTAAGAGATGTACAATGATGTTGAAGTTTCCGATTGGGTCGGATTGTACATGGTGGTTGAATTGGACACAGAATGTTGAAGAGAAATCTCACTCAAATCAAATGTACTAAATATATGTAAATTTATTTTAAATTAAAATCTAAAATTATGAGTAAACAATTGAATCTACCTATCTTTAATTTTATTTTTCAATCCTACAACGATGAAAAACTACAAAACTACTTATCCTTACTAATATTATAAATCGGAAAGTGAGTTTGTTTGTTTGTTTGTTCGGCTTTCACGCTGTAACTACTGACAAAATTTCAAAGCAATCGTGCTTTGAAATTTTGCAGACGTAAAGATAAAAGTCCGGATTAAATAATAGGGTACTTTTTATTCCGGAAAAATCGACAGATCCCACGGGATGCGCAATAAAGGCTTCGCTCAAAAACTACTGCACAGATTTTCATGCGGTTTTCATCAATAGATAGAGTGATTCTTGAGTAATGTTTTGCAGTATTTTTTATCTCGGAAAAACGGATAGTCCGACGGGAAGCGCGATAAAACCTTCGCACCATAAACCGACTTTCGCACATAATGTAGCCGTGAGCATAAGCTATGACCCGTAACCCTCTATAGACCCAATCCCGAAATCCACGCGGGCGAAGCCGCGGGCAGAAAGCTAGAAAATATATAAATAAGATACTGTTTTAATAATTTATAACTAGTAATATAATATAAAAATGTGTGATGTAGCTTTCCAGCTCACCGTGTATCTAAACGAAAGCGTAATTAAAAAGTAATAATATATTTAGACACTGAAAATGTAATTGACCCAATATTCAACTAACTTATTGATACAATCTTATCACACAAATAAAATAAGCAGTCTTAGCATTTATTACTCCCATTCTGATAAGAACACATGTAAGCCACAGTGATGCCGTGAATTTATTACAAAATATCTCCCATATTATTATCAAATTAATAGTCGTGAATTGGATCGATAGCTCTGATTTATTACGACAATCTTATTGATATACTATTGTTTCCTGCACAGTTGGGGTGACGCAATAGGAGCGGTCTAGTATTAGCAGCGGTCAATGATACTAGGGTTATCGACTACATAATAAATTTGAAGTATTTTTTTTTTCATCTGCCCGCTATCCAAGTCGGCTTTTATTGAATATTAATATCGCTTTCGACGCAATTAAAATTGAGACTTATTTTTCTGGAGCGGAGTGAGGTCACTCTTCTTAATTCTATTTAAATCGCCGACGCCCGCTGATAACTGTTGCAACATATCGTCAAGTTTATATACTAATATTGATTAGGTTAAATACGGCTATTGCGAAAGAAGAGATACTTAATGTCGGGAAATACATTACCGCATACCTGGGGACTTGGGAAAAATGCGTGATTACGTCAGTCTTTTCATGAAGTCAAAGCCCGCGGCATAATCACCTAAAAATACAAGAATTCCTTTATATGCACATTGACGCGAGCACTTCCATCACCGCCACATTTCCCTCCGAGGAGACATGTGTCGCTGACCAGACAAGGTCATGGGGACTCTGAAGAAAGCATCCACGATCCTGTAAGCGTTCTCAATTAATTAACCCATATAATTAGTGAGGCAAAAGCTCAAGTCCTTGTAAGGCTATAGGGGGCCATGAAGTATAAGAACCAAAACTGGTACATCACATAGTGCACATCTTAATGCAAGGTGACCATCTCTCTCCTGTACAGCTGTCTGTCACCTGATGACGTACAAATCAACAATTGTTAGTTGTTTTATTAAATCAAACTATTTATTAGTTTTTATCACCCGTTTATGAAGGAGTTCAACGTTGTTTATCAAGGTACAGTCAACGTGAATAGCGTAAATGTCTATAAAACAGAATGCTTGTAATGAAATAAATAAAATACCTTGATGTGTATACGACAAAAAAAAAGACGTCAGTTCGAGGATTAATAGAATTCACTTAACTACCATAATTGAAAATCCTCTAAAACCTTTCTCACAAGATATTTTCAAGACAAGTAAAGCTCTCTTAAGGCGTAAAGAAAATTAACTTCACTTCGCTAGCAAATTACAAGCAAGAACTGTGCGGGCTTCTAAATGTTATTGCCCCCATTCTGCCGGCCGCTACGTAACTCCCACTTACCACCATCTCTCCGAACAACTTCCTGCTGTACAACATTGTTACGAAACGTGAAATCCTAAATGAGACGCCTTAAAGCGAGCAGAGGTGATAAACAGCTGCGTACCCTGAATTTGATGCGACTAGATCAGAAGTTCCCAAACTTTTTTGTGTCGTAGATCCTTTACCATGTTTTTCGCTTTTGGGTAAACCCCATACTTACCTGATATTAAATGCCTACATCCTACAACTTACAAAATTTTATAAACATCTATCTATACTAATATAATAAAGCTGAAGAGTTTGTTTGTTTGTTTGTTTGAACGCGCTAATCTCCGAAACTACTGGTGCGATTTGAATAATTCTTTTTTTGTTGGATAGTCCATTTATCGAGGAAGGCTATAGGCTAAATAACATTACGCTATGACCAATAGGAGCAAAGACAGAGCGGTAAATGTGTAAAAAACGGGGAAAATTATTCATTTTTGAAGGCTTTCTTTGCGTGCGCTGCGAAAACGGTTCAAGATACACAAAAAATATGTATGAAAGAATTATTCCTCTATACATGATCTAAAAAAAAGTCCGCGACGGCATATGTCTATCTTTTAAGGTTTAGTCACAATGACCGTTTTATGGTACCAAATTTGGTCGAAATAATTTGTTTAAGTTGTATCAACATAATAATATTAATCTTTATTCAAATATAAATATAAATATGTTGTTGGTTAACCAAAAATCTGCCGGAAGTCACTATTCCACGCGGACGAAGTCGCGGGCAAAAGCTAGTATATAATATTTTTTTACAAGTACTTTTCTAAATAATGTCTTAATATTAGAAGTTAATGTAAACGTCTTTATATTAGAAAAGTTAACGTCTTTATGTTGGAAGATAGGTACTATCAGTGTATGTTGAGATCCATTATCGTGGACCCCCATTTTCCCATTCGCTGACGTAGACCCCTTGCATATAGTCACAGACCCCTAAGGGTCGATATAAACCACTTTGGGAGTCACTGGACTAGATGGTCCGCTGGCGGTGTCCACTACTAGCGTCTAGTAATTGTTTCATAAAAGTTGTTAATGTTGCTATAATGAGGTATTTGACGTATAGTAATAATAAAGTTATAGACCTCTTGCATATAGTCACAGATCCCCAGTGGTCGATATGACCACTTTGGGAGTCACTGGACTAGATGGTCCGCTGGCGGTGTCAATACTAGCGTTTAGTAATTGTTTCATAAAAGTTGTTAATGTTGCTATAATGAGGTATTTGACGTGTAGTAATAATAAAGTTATAAACCTCTTGCATATAGTCACAGATCCTTAGTGGTCGATATAGACCACTTTGGGAGTCACTGGACTAGATGGTCCGCTGGCGGTGTCCACTACTAGCGTTTAGTAATTGTTTCATAAAAGTTGTTAATGTTGCTATAATGAGGTATTTGACGTATAGTAATAATAAAGTTATAGACCTCTTGCATATAGTCACAGATCCCCAGTGGTCGATATAGACCACTTTGGGAGTCACTGGACTAGATGGTCCGCTGGCGGTGTCCACTACTAGCGTTTAGTAATTGTTTCATAAAAGTTGTTAATGTTGCTATAATGAGGTATTTGACGTGTAGTAATAATAAAGTTATAAACCTCTTGCATATAGTCACAGATCCTTAGTGGTCGATATAGACCACTTTGGGAGTCACTGGACTAGATGGTCCGCTGGCGGTGTCCACTACTAGCGTTTAGTAATTGTTTCATAAAAGTTGTTAATGTTGCTATAATGAGGTATTTGACGTATAGTAATAATAAAGTTATAGACCTCTTGCATATAGTCACAGATCCCAGTGGTCGATATAACCACTTTGGGAGTCACTGGACTAGATGGTCCGCTGGCGGTGTCCACTACTAGCGTTTAGTAATTGTTTCATAAAAGTTGTTAATGTTGCTATAATGAGGTATTTGACGTATAGTAATAATAAAGTTATAGACCTCTTGCATATAGTCACAGATCCCTAGTGGTCGATATAGACCACTTTGGGAGTCACTGGACTAGATGGTCCGCTGGCGGTGTCCACTACTAGCGTTTAGTAATTGTTTCATAAAAGTTGTTAATGTTGCTATAATGAGGTATTTGACGTATAGTAATAATAAAGTTATAGACCTCTTGCATATAGTCACAGATCCCTAATGGTCGATATAGACCACTTTGGGAATCACTGGACTAGATCCGCTGGCGGTGTCAACTACTAGCGTTTAGTAATTGTTTCATAAAAGTTGTTAATGTTGCTATAATGAGGTATTTGACGTATAGTATTAATAAAGTTATAGACCTCTGGCATATAGTCACAGATCCCTAGTGGTCGATATAGACCACTTTGGGAATCACTGGACTAGATGGTCCGCTGGCGGTGTCCACTACTAGCGTCTAGTAATTGTTTCATAAAAGTTGTTAATGTTGCTATAATGAGGTATTTGACGTATAGTATTAATAAAGTTATAGACCTCTGGCATATAGTCACAGATCCCTAGTGGTCGATATAGACCACTTTGGGAGTCACTGGACTAGATGGTCCGCTGGCGGTGTCTACTACTAGCATCTAGTAATTGTTTCATAAAAATTGTTAATGTTGCTATAATGAGGTATTTGACGTATAGTAATAATAAAATTATAGAAGTATCATGTCAAAATAATATCGTTTATATATGTTATGGGCTAAGTTGATTAACCGGGCATTATTCATAATACCTGAAAAATATGAATAATATCCAATAAGAGCGGGCAATGTGATTATAACCAATTAATTTATCACATTGTCCTGGCACTATGAATAATGCCCAATGCCTATTGGGCAGAGTGATGTAAATGGCATGTTTAATACTTTCAAATGAATACTTAGTTAGCTAGACCGAGCATAAAAGTAATGAAATCAATTATAGTAATAATAAAAACATGTTTTATAGTTTAGTATTTCTTTTTAAAATTTAAATAGTCAGACTTCGATTTTATTTCTATCAATTTACGAAGCGCTATATTTAGAAACTATAGTCTATAGTAGTTTCAATGCAGTTTGGAAATATTTCGCACTCGCTTTTACTCACATGTAGATAGATATTGCGAGTAAGCGCGCTTCCAAGCTGCAGCGAGAAATGAGAATATTATACTTCTCGGCGTGAGTAAGTAAAATAAAATTAACTATCTGAATGGAACTAAATAGAAATCACATCTCGTTTCAGTAATCAGTCTATATAGTCTATATAGTCTATATAGTCATAATTATTGTTAGAATAGATTATTTATTCTGTAAAAGCTCTCAATCTTTGGACTTAATAAACAAAAAATAATGTTGAAAACAAAAAAAGGCACCTATGTGTAATTTAGTACCTAACAAATTGAAAACTCAGTAGTTTTCACTAAGTGCTTGAAACTTGAAAAAAACAAATAAGGATCTAAAATTTCATTAAATCACATTACCAATACTGAACTGTGATTATGAAGTTTAAAATAAAGTCAAAATATTTTTGTTAACTTGCTTGTTTATTAATTAATTAATAATTTGGATTTATTAAGTTTTCCACCGCTGATAACTATAGTGGTGTCGTTTTTCTTTGCAGCTTGGAAATATTGCGCGCTCGCTCGCACTCGCAAACGTATAGGTAGTGTGAGTGAGCGCCTACTACTTTCAAGCTGCAGCGAGATACTACTAGGTATAATAGATTCCAGCGGTAAAAAACTAAACAATTTCAAATTAAAAAAACTACCGAAATCGAATTTATGTCACAGCTGTGGCATTACACTTAAAACAAATCTAAAATTTTAACTCAGTAATCAAATCATTCAATTATTTGAATTTAAAAAAAAATTACTCGGCGTGATCATGAAACATTAAATTAATTCTCAAAATTCAAAAAGTTTAAGTACAAAAAGCTTTTTACGCTTAAGTTGTAAGGTTCAAATTAATTATATAAAAACACCGCAACACACCACGTAAAAATTTACCTATTAATCACATTGCCCCATCATCATGTAGCTATATTCATAATGCCCGGGCAATGTCATAAACACGTGAGTTTAGATTATAATTAATCACTAGGCCCTATATGGCTGGGCATTATTCATACTGCCCGGGCATTATGAATACAGCCTACATTAGTCACTTGGCCCATGACATATATATTAAAAAATAGTCCAATTACGTTTCCGTTAAGAGCGATGTACGAAATTTCCATACAATAATATACGCCATCGATACAGTCGATATAAATAAATGTAAACTCGTGGTTTACATTCGTTACACAGCCTCCCTATTCCCAGCTGTCAGATCACGGATTCGATTCGAATAGTACATCTCGTCTCGCTTTAATGCGCAGCAATGAAAGTGACAGGTAAAGAGCTTCTATGATTCGAGTGATTTCCGACAGTTGTGAATACGGGGGTAGAAACGACGGATACGTATTTCTAGAATTATGCAGTTACCATAATGCGCCGATGTAATGAAAGATGAGAAAATCGAAATATCAGAGGGAAAAGCAATCACTACCTGTCTTTACTTTCGAATTGGAGCACAGTTACACGAACACTGCTTTTGGTAAAATAAGTAAGATAGAATGAAGTACCCAAGTATACGACCCTGGAGTAAAGAGTAGTAAAAAACCTACTTTAACTTTATTGTTAAGGAACTCTGTACATATATCCACATAGACGGATACGTCTTTATGAAAGACATAGGTCTTTCTTGACGGGTGGAAATGCCATTTACTTTTAAGAACGCATTATTCTCTGCTCCTAAAACATTACTTACTATGTCTCTGCATTCAACTCCAACAGACTGCGACATTGTCTCCACACTTCTGAAAATAAATCACGCTTTATATATTCACACAAGGAATATGCCCCTGCAACATGCATAACGTCTTGCATAAGCGAACAGCTTGAATGCAATGCCAGTCTTTGTTCAGTTTTTATGTATTCTTACTCATTGCGTTGTCTTTATATATTAACAATATCAATGTTGCGTTTTCCCGAAGGCCCGTTATTTGCTTATATTATTTAATTATAATAATATTGCTTACCGGTCCGTAGTTCTGGCTTGGCTTGAAGTGTGTTTTGTGTGTACTAATGTGCCCTACCGTATGTGGTTATAAATATATATTATATATTACAATACTTGTAGTATAAAAATAGGAGAACGCGTGGCCGACCACTTTTCCAATCCAATCCCGTCGAAACCGTAATATGCAAATATTAGTCCAATGGTATATTTAAATACACTTCCGTAAATGATCAATTATTAATCCGCCGTAAATAAACCAAAGAATATATTTAAAATAAACTCAATAAAAAATGCCGTGAAAAAATCCGAAGTGACAGTCAAGTACCGAAACCGTAATGTCAAAATCTTTTTTTTTATTACTTTTTTAAATTTCCTTTTCCGCGGTCCGAAACTCATAAGTCCTAAACAATCCCCCACCCCGAGATGAGCAACCCTCATCTCGCTAGTCTACCGGTAGACGGGACAGGGTTGCCACCGCACGGCGCATCACAGAGTCGCCGATCGAGACCTCTGCGAACCGCGGTAGACCGTCAGAGCCTGGATAAAGCTTCAAAATGCGTCCTCTACGCCAACGTAGAGGAGAAAGATTTGAATCCTTAATCAGGACAAGATCCCCTACCCGTGCAGGAGCCGTTTTATCTGTCCATTTCAGCCGCTGCTGCAACATGTGCAAATACTCCGAATAAAACCGTTTATTAAAATTTTGTGACATCTGTTGCAGCATTTGAAAGCGAGAAAGTCGACTCAGTGGTACATTCTCAAAGGGATACTCAGGGAGAGCTGCAAGGGGCTGGCCGATGAGGAAATGACCCGGTGTCAAAACCTCCATATCGTTGGGATCCGAAGAGAGTGGGCATAAAGGCCGTGAATTTAAAGTTGCTTCCACTCTGTAAAAGACCGTAGTAAGTTCCTCGAACGTAAGAACCGTTTCCCCAATAACACGTCTCAAATGTGTCTTAGCCACCTTCACGACAGCCTCAAAGATGCCTCCCCAATGAGGACATCCAGGAGGATCAAACTTCCACGTAATGCCCTGAGTAGCCATTGCTTGTCCCAAGTCCATACTATGTTTCGTTAAAAAATCATGGACCTCCTTAAGATATCTGTCAGCACCCTGATAATTTGTGCCGCAGTCCGACCGTACCAAACTCGGTAACCCCTCCGTGAAACAAAACGTCCGAACGCCGCGATAAACGCTTCCGTACTAAGCGAAGATACTATTTCTAAATGTACTGCCTTCGTTGACAGACAAACAAATACACATAAATAAACTTTGTAAGTCTTAGAGGTCCGCAAGTGAGAAGCCCTGACAATAAAAGGACCAGCGAAATCCGTACCGACACCGTGAAAAGGTCTGGTGACACTAACCCGATCGCTAGGTAGGTCACCCATCATAGGCTGCATGGTGTTAGCCTTTAACCGATAGCAAGGTATACACTTAAATATAACCGATCGGACGCACCGTCGCGCCGATAGTATCCAAAATTCCCGCTGAAGAATAGCAAGCAGTGCCGTACAACCTGCATGCGAGTTAGTAATGTGCCGATCACTTACTATCAACTGCGTCAAGGGTCCGTCCTTGGGCAGCAAAAGGGGATGCCTAGCCGAATACGGCAGCTTCGAGTTGCGCAGCCGTCCGCCAACACGAAGTAATCCCTCGCCATCAATGAATAAGTTAAGTTTCTGTACGGCACCCTTTAACCGACCCGTCGTCCGTAACGATTTAAGCTCGTCAGAAAACCGTTCCGATTGTACCCGTCGTACCCAAAACATGAGAGCAGCACGCCGTTCGCCTGCCGTCAGAAACAAAGATGTATTTCTTACAACCGGTTTGCGAGTATTCGTTATAAACCGACGCATCCATCCCGTAACGGCCAGTAATTTATTAAGAGAGCTAAACCGCAGTAAAAGAGGGTTTGTGACGATTTCTTTCTCCACAGCCATGACACGCACACAGGGCAGCGGATCCGATCCGATTAAAACCGTAGGGGGCCATGACGACTCCGGTGCCGTCAACCAAGCAGGTCCCCACCAAAGGTTATGACTCACCAACGAGGAGGCATAACAGCCGCGAGAGGCCACGTCGGCGGGGTTCAACTCGCCGGGTACGTGCCGCCAATTCAGATTCACTGACGAGTTTTGAATTTGCGAAACCCGATTCGCAACAAATGTTTCCAGCCTATGTACCGAGGTCTGGAGCCACGCCAAAACAATTTGGCTGTCAGTCCACGCATAAACGTTGTCTATGTTAATGTGCTTCCCGAGTGTATCACAAACATGATTCAATAACCGAGTAAGTAACGCAGCTCCCGAGAGCTCCAATTTGGGTATGGTTTGGCGGTTGCGTATAGGAGCCACCTTGCTCTTCACCGTGATTAGATGTAACGCTACTGAACCATCTGGCTGTATCGTCCGAAGATATACGACTGCCGCGAAACCCGATTCCGAGGCGTCACAGAAACCGTGAAGTGACGCATGATACTTCCCCGGTGGAAGTATTTTACGAGGTATAACAACCCTTCCGATAGTGGGTAACTGATCAATAAATGCGAGCCAGTCCGTTAAGAGTTCAGTAGGTAGGGTCTCATCCCACTTAAGCTCAGCCAACCATAACCGTTGTAGAAAACATTTAGCCCAAAATATTATAGGAGCGATCCACCCGTTAGGATCATAGATACGAGCAACCGTAGACAGGACTAGCCGCTTAGTCCATATCTTTTCCGTTATTGTTAAAACCCGAAAGGAAAAGATGTCAGGAACCGGTAAATACTGAACACCTAAAACCGATGTTGAACGAGGAGAGTCCGGATTCTCAAATAACAATGGATCTTGAACGTGATCCGCTGGTAGTCCTTCTAAGAGACGTGGACTGTTCGAAATCCATTTCCGTAGTTCATAGCCAGCCGTTGCCAATAACGCTATGAGCTCGTTACGTAAAATTAAAGCCTCCTGTTCCGAAGATCCACCCGTGATAACGTCATCGACAAAAATTTCCGACTCTAAGACGTCCGCCGCACGAGGGAATCGAACGCGTTCCCGTTGAGCGAGTTCCAACAAGCACCGCATAGCCATCCAGGGGCTAGATTTCAAACCGTACGTGTTTGTGTTCAGTTCGTAGACGCGTAATAGGTGAGACGGGTCCTCGCGCCAAAGAATCAGCTGATACCGTCTATCAGCCTCATCAATCACCGTTTGCCGGAACATCATGCGTATATCCGTCGCGAAGACCACCTGGTGTCTACGAAAGGCCGAAATAAGATCCGAAATATCTTTATGTAGTTTAGCACCCGAGTGCAGGATTTGGTTCAATGAAACACCGTTAGAGGAAGGGGCCGACCCGTCAAACACGACCCGTATCTTACCGCTATCCGATTTAAAAACCGCGTGATGTGGTATGAAATAGTGTTCTTCCGATGAGTAGTCCCTCCGTGCCAGGGACATGTGACCTAATTGTTCATATTCCCGCATGAACTCAATGTATTTGTCGCGAAACTCTGTATCTCGCTTCATGCGACGTTCCATAGAAAGCAGGCGTTTCTCAGCAGTGAGGTAGGACTGCCCCAGCGGTTTGCGAATGCTCACAAAGGGCAACCGAGTAACGAAACGACCGTTCGGTAACCGATAAACATTTTCGATAAAATGGCGCTCGCATTCTTCGTCGAGCGGGTCCTTCCGTGAAACCGTGGGTACCTCTTCTGTCTCCCAAAAACGCTGTACTAAATCCGAAAGAGAAACGCCCGTAAAAACCGTATCAGAAACCGTATCATATGCTGGGCCCATAATCATATATCCGTAGTGCGATGGTATAGCAACCAAGCCATTATTATTTAAATTTATAGTGCGTCCGGTGCACAATAATTGACCAAGCACATCAGTACCAAGCAACAAATCAATTTTTCCAATATTTAAAAATTTTCTGTCAGCCAAAGACAGGTGAGAAGCCGAGTTCAAAATTTCCGAAGGTAATTCCACCTGTGGATGTTCTCCTAAAATATCATGCAACACTAGTGCTGTAACTGTAATAACAGGTTGAGAGACCGATTCTCCAACAATGTTAAAGGTACATTGACCATAAACATGTGACACGAGCAAATCACCTATGCCACGAACCGAAATATTATTATTAAATATGTATAGGCCTAACCGTCTCGCCAAATTAACTGTTATCATGCAACCTTGCGAACCCGTGTCCGCTAGAGCCCGTGCTCTAACATAAAAACCGTTAATATCACAAATCCTTACCGCAACGGTAGGCAATAAAATAGTATTTAAAAGGGTTGCATTTGGCGAGGCGGCGGCGACTACCTATTCTTGAACGTCACTATGAAATGAAGCATTCACCCGATTAAAAACCTGGGCTGCCGACAGCGCAGAGGGTTATATGTAGGGGGTCTCGAGCGCCCCAATGGTGCCCGAGTCAGGTGCCAACTGGCATCCGGTGTCCGGTAACCAACCGGATGACCGAAAGATGGCGGCGTGTTCCTCAATCGCGGCCGTTCCGCGAGTGATGGTGAGAAACCCCTCGCTCTCGCTGCATACGAGGCCGCAGACGCATACTGTTCCGCAGTGACGTCACGAGATTCGTCCGCTTGAATATGCCCTATGCCCGCTGCATAGGGTGCTTGTACCATAGGCCCGGTGCCTCCCCCACCCGTATGTGGAGATGCCTGTGAAGTAGGCCTAAAGCCACCCCCACCCGTATATGGAGGTGTCGCGCGCACGTCCACCCGTCGAGGCGACGCTCGTCCAGAATGAGGAGGTGAAGTCCGTACTTGTCCGCTTTGACCCCCTCCTGAAGGAGAACCAATCCGTCCCGCTGCAGGCCTAACTCCACCATTCCTATTCAGGCATAACATCCCGTGATGTTTGCCGTTACAATGAATACATGGCCGTGCCACTGCACAACTATTAACAAGATGATCCCCTAAACAAAAATAACAAAACTTGTGATTTTGCACAAAACGCCTCCGCTGTTGAGGGGAACAATTTATAAAATGTTGGCATTTAGATATAAAATGGCCTATGATGCCACAAAAGGTGCAACCAACCCGCTTGGATTGCAACCTATTATTAATAGTATGGTCCGATGTAGCCATACCTACCCTAGTCCCCCGAGTGGGTGGCCTAATCCTACCCTGACTGAATACAGGTCTTCCCTGACTGGACACAGGCCTCCCAGATGGCCCTGAGGTAGCCGTTGCAGGAGGTGAGCCTACATTGTCAACAATCCGTGCTTCTTCCTCCAAGAAGGTCAAAAGGTCAATAAATTTAGGCAACGGGCTTGCCTCATCTCCGCTTCCATATTTTTGTTCAAATCTTAATTTTAAATCAGAGGGTAACTTATTCAATACAATATGGAGCAACAAGAATGACCACTCCGTTACTGGTAAATTTAATTTCTCCAAACAATTATAGGCCACCTTTAATGGATTTAAAAAATCATCCCTTATAAACATGATATTCCTTAAATAAGGCAAATTTAATATCTTTGCCACATGGGTATCCGCAATTAACCTAATATTTTGATATCTGCCCATCAATAGCGCCCTTGCAGTCTCATAATTGTTATCTGTTATGGTTAAATGTGAAATAACCTGGTGAGCGTCTCCCGATAGACAACTCAACAGATAACTTAATTTTTGTGAGAGTGATATATCCATCCGACAATGTACCAAAGAATCAAAAATGTTAATAAATGACATCCAAGTTTCATACCCACCAGAATACTTGGGCAAATTTAAATCCGGCAATCTAGTATAAATTGAGGCATTACTACTTGACTGACCCTTAACCGTGGGACTACTGGCCAGATCCAGTGTCCTCTTACCGCCTGAATAATGCTGTCATAATATTCTAAGCATTGCTTGTAGTCTGCCTGAGCTTGAATCAACCTTGCCTGCAAAGTTTCATTGTCTGGATTCATGTCAGCCCTATCATAACACATTTGTAAAGCTTGATCCAGGTCCGCCATGTATCTGTTGCATTTGAAGCCCGCTCTTTCAAGGCCTCAACCCTGTCTGGTCTACTCACCAGAGAAAATGCGCTTACCAACCATTGTAATATGCGACGAATTTCGTTGTAACCGTCCGACATTTTAATAATTAAAGTAAATACAAAACAAACAGAAAAAACAAAATACCTAATATAACCCCAAATTAAATTTAATGTAAACCCGTTTGACACCGATGTCAAATATATTTGTTACGCATATAAGTACAAATCAAAGAATTTACAAAATAACAGGTCCGTAACCGAAAAGTAAACCACGCTCTGCTACCAAAAAATGTTGCGTTTTCCCGAACGCCCGTTATTTGCTTATATTATTTAATTATAATAATATTGCTTACCGGTCCGTAGTTCTGGCTTGGCTTGAAGTGTGTTTTGTGTGTACTAATGTGCCCTACCGTATGTGGTTATAAATATATATTATATATTACAATACTTGTAGTATAAAAATAGGAGAACGCGTGGCCGACCACTTTTCCAATCCAATCCCGTCGAAACCGTAATATGCAAATATTAGTCCATGGTATATTTAAATACACTTCCGTAATGATCAATTATTAATCCGCCGTAAATAAACCAAAGAATATATTTAAAATAAACTCAATAAAAAATGCCGTGAAAAAATCCGAAGTGACAGTCAAGTAATTAATTAAAGTTTAACAGACAGTCAAGTACCGAAACCGTAATGTCAAAATCTTTTTTTTTATTACTTTTTTAAATTTCCTTTTCCGCGGTCCGAAACTCATAAGTCCTAAACAATCAAACTAGGTCTAAACGCGCTAAGTAACTTATTTGTATTAATATTGTTACTTAAAAAAAATTGTAATATAAGTGGAACACTACTTGACACGATAAAAATTACTACTGTAATGATATCATTATACTATGAAGTCTTTCAATACCATTTAAATAAAGGAACTTCTAATTATACACAAAATTTAATATGTGCACTAAGTATAGTGCACATATAAAAATTTTCAATTTCACATATTCAATTATTTATTTATTTAACGATTTATTGTACACAAAAGAAAAGAACAGGAAAATACAAAATTATAGACAGTACAATAGGTGTGGCTTATTTCTAATGAAATTTCTTCCAACCCACGTGTGATAGGAAAAAAATATGCTGAGAAACGTGGATATCGCGTGTACAAATATATATAATAGTTGTATAATAAAAAGTACACATACTTAATACTTACATACATACTTATACATATATACACTAATAAATACATACATATATAAACATATATACATGGATATATATAAACTTAGATTAGGTTTAATATAGTACAGCAAAATTACTGAGAGGATAGTTAATTACGTTAAGGAAAGATAGTGCTCTTTTACTTTCTTCTTGAAAAGCAAGAAAGAACGAATGTCTTGCACTGAAGGCGGAAGTGCATTCCATAATTTAACTGCATGAACAGAAAAAAAGTTCGAAACTCGTTAGTTAGTTTGAAACTCGTATACATTAACACTTTATTACAACGTATACGAGTTTCAAACTAAGAATACTACAATGAACCCGATTAACAGCTCAACGATTACTTAATGTCGAATTAAATATCGTCGTCAAGTCGTCGTCGAGACAGACGTGGCAACGACAACAGTTTCTGTTAGTGAATCGCACTGCAATATTGCAATAACTCAGGTGAGACACTAGTAGCTAACCAAGTTGCTCCGTATTAGAAGTTATCGAAGCCATGCTCTTATATAAAATAGAAACAATCGCTCCGCAGTTTTTAAAGCTACACAAAATTCTAATGAAGGAATGATTGATAATAGTCTGGGTAGGGTGGCATCCAAATCAGAATTCAAATCGTGTCAAATGCGCGCGCCCCGGAAATTGGACCGGCCCGCTTGACCCGCTGCCCGCTGACAGCTGTCAAAACCGAACTGTCAGTTCATGAACATGATACTTGTTACTAGAAGAGATCGGTAAACATTTGCATGTTGATATTTGTGTGAATGCGAACTGTTCACACTTGTACAAGTAACAGTGTATTCTATGTGTATTTCTTTCTTTAAAAAATGCTTTAATATGTTTATTTCCAAATAAAAAAATAATAATTTTCTGCAAATAAAATATTAACTTTTTTATATCCGCGAAATCATTGCGGAGATGATCACATTCGACAAAGACTATTTCATTGGTTACTATTCGAATCACAAAATTGTATTACTTTAATGATTATCTAACTAATGATTGAAACTAGTGTATCAAGGTCAATTTGTTTACAAAGAACTAATTTATATTATTTAATACGTATTACCTGTAATATATATGTATAGACTTATATTTATATGCTTATTAAATCTGCAAATTGCCTCATCATGTCATACCTGTAGAATCCAGAGGCAGCAAATATTCCGTAACAAGACAGACGGATATAGTGAGTTATATTTCGAAGAATCTGATATAGTCAATTGATTCTGCTATATAGCCATAGACCACGATTGTTAAAACAAAAATCTTGAAAACATAATTTCGTAACTGGCTGTGAAATAGACAGTTGCAATTCCCATTTTCGATATTAAAGATAGACACATTGCGACAAGTCCAACTAAGAGTGGTTTAAAGTGCAGGGTGATGTGTGCTCATGTGTTCATCCTACCACAACTATGTGTCACGTGTCCGAAGTTACCGTCAGATCTTGACTCCAGAATCCAGCACTCGAGACTCACCATCTCGTAGTTATTGCAAAAGGTAATCTTGTATAATCATTCCAGATCTTATGATAATCCCTATTAACCTTTATATCCACTAGGTCGATTTAAGTAATAAATTAATGACAAATAGAGAGAATTGAACCCATTCCAACTAGTTCAACGCCCGGGGCCATCACGGGATTTCTCTCGAA
Organism: Scirpophaga incertulas; assembly: GCA_036419045.1. NCBI lineage: Eukaryota > Metazoa > Arthropoda > Insecta > Lepidoptera > Crambidae > Scirpophaga > Scirpophaga incertulas. The sequence goes on along the minus strand of CM071632.1, from coordinate 27,378,221 downwards.
CGACAATACCCACATGTCTGGAGGTACCTAAAATAGAAACTTAAAAATCAATTCATGACCCCCGAGGTCAAGCGCTGAGGATCAGATAAATCTAACTGCTCGGGCTGATGTTGGAAATGCCTGTAAGTACCCATCAAACTGGCCATCGATATTACCAATAAATTCTTTGCTATATTTCTCAGTACCAATAGATAACATCCTATGATGTTAGTTCCTAGTGATAGGTTAGTGTGAAAACGGAGTTGAAATAAAAATACATGCAGAAAATATTAGTTTTAACGTTAAATTTTCTGTGAAACCCAAGCAAATTGATACTAAATTCCTGAAGATTAATTATTATTCTTACGTTAGCCACATGTGTAATATCCCACATATGATTACAGCTCATCCCCACTTAATATATTTAATTAATTTAAAAATCAATAAGTACATATATATTACATAATTTCGAATAACTTATTTATTCTAGGTTTTAGGTTATTAATTTCGTAATGGAGTTAGTTTGGATGTTGCGCATCTAAACGCGCTTTTCAGTAATAGAGGCTTACATTTGTTATGTCGCCTTGCAAAAAATACTCGATTAACTTGAATAGCTTCCTTATAAAGATCGAGTCTTTCTAACAAGCATAATTAACGCTATTGCTTGACGTCTTAAAAGTACATTTTCTTGATTCCGCTGCTTCGTTTCCATTAAATACAATTTACTATTTTCATCGCATAGAGTCATTTTCCTCTAAGTATGATAAAACAATTATTTGTATATGATATCCCATAGTGAGCGGCTGCAACACCAAACTTAGCTCTTTATAATATTGGTATAAATAAAGTTATTGATTCATCGACGTCCATTAGCAGATTTGGAATGATCTAGAATCCGACTCCACAAGTGCGTAGCCACTAGAGTAATGAAGACATACTGGTCGCGGCCACGCCCTCTCTAAGCGAGTAATTGAGTCATTACACGCGCGCGCACAGTCTCCGACTATCGGAGATCGAGATAGCGATCCGACGATCGAGCCTCAGGTACCGTGGCTATGAGAACGACCTGGAAATTCAAGTCAAATCTACAATACACATCCACTGTGTAAAATTGTTCTGAACTTTCTTACCTTTTCATTAATTTAGTGGACGCAGTTCTTATAAATATATGTATGTAAAAAAATAAATGGAAATCTAAATATATATATTTTTTTTTTGTTCCCCTGAGGAAAATGCATTAAATTGCATACCCCGGCTGTGGCAAGCCGGCGGTTATGTGGGGCTCTCCTCCCCAGATTGGCCTACCCACTAAAAACCTCAGGGATGGCCTTCCTCAGGCATGAAGGGAGCCCCCGGGAACTTACCAAGCTACTTCCGGGAACCCCCAGCCTCCGCTCCCCCGTCGATACAGGGGAGCCCTCCTTGGGGGTGGCTACACTACCTCTCCCGCTCTCCTCCACCGACGACGCCCCCCGGCCAAGGAAGGGGCGTGGTCCATCCCGGGTCGCCGTAGCGGCCGCGACTTCCTCGCGCCCACCGGCGACCCGCGGGGAAATCTAAATATACTGTCAACATTAGTAGTCATTGTTACTGAAAATTCTAATGAGAAGTTTCGGTAAAACTCAAAACTGTGATAACAGTTTACTAGTCACTTTATGACTTTGGTAACCATTTTTTTAACTTGATGAAAAATAATATATGTCTATTGCTATTTGTGACATAAAAATTACCGGTGGATTCTGTATTATCCTTCTCGACAGACACATTAGAGAATCTATTCGCAATCACTGTTTATTCACTTACCTTAAGCCAAGTTTTCGTATGTCGAGGTATACACATAAAGTCTAACAATGTAAGTTGTGGATCTTGTATTGTACTTTTAAAATAATGCGCAGAGATTAAAACTAAGTAGTACCTGTTCCATAAATAGCTTTCTATTTGCAAATCACTTTGAAATTTAAATAAAACCTTTGATTAGGTAGTTACCTCCTTGGCTGAAATGTTATGGAGTAAAGATGTATTCAGCCACTACAGTCATTTTGATTTATCACGATGAAAATTGTCAAACTAATGCTTCTATGTCTTTCCATGCGACTTGAAATACTCGTATTTAAGAAAATTACAATTAATGGTACAATGTATGGTCTTCCAATTTCTTTAGTTAGAATAACAACACATCAATCTACCTAAACTCTCAAATTTCTGTAATCGATTTTCAACTTATAATACTATAGTGTTTAAAATAATTTATGAAAATAACATACACGTGACTTGATATGCTAGTGTACAAGAAATAATAAGTTGAACTGTATTAAAATTATTTTCTGATGGGAAGAAATCAATTGATCTTTGACTTCTCGGCCTTGACCACAGCTTATACTTATATTGAGCTTTACGCATGTTTACGTTTTGTAAAGAGTTTTTTTTTAAATAATTTTGCCTTTCTCCCAACTTCCTACAACCTATTCCTTATCCCAACTAATATTATAAATGCGAAAGTAACTCTGTCTGTCTGTCTGTTACGCTTTCCCGCTTAAACCTCGCACGATTTTGCTCGCAACCGATTTTGATGAAATTTGGTACAGACAATCTTTAGATCCTGAGACAGAACATAGACTATTTTTATTTCGAAAAAAGGGATGAAGGGGTAGAAATAGAAGTTGAAAGATTGTATTGGATTTTTTAATTTTAAAAGATAAAACCATGAAACTTTATATTTAAGCGCTTGATAAGAAATCATTAAACAATTATAGTAGCGTTTTTGAAATTTCGACCAGCTAGGGGGTGAAATAAGGGTTGAAAGTTAGTATGCAAGTTCTTCAAATATCACGTCATAAGAAACAAAAAATCGTTTGTTCTAGCATTTTGTAATTTTTACCAGTGTGGGGGTGAAATAGGAGTTGAATTGAAGATAAGACCATGAATCTTGGTACATTAGACATAAGGGACCAGGATTGACAATAACTAATTTCACGCGGGCGAAGCCGCGGGCGGAAGCTAGTTTAAAATATAATCGAGAAAGAAACTTCAAAATGTTTAAATACAAGTTACAATAGACATTAAACTAATTAATAGGTCAAAATTTTGGAAATGTTGTTCTCCTGGTCGAACTGAGTAAAACATGTAATGGTCGCAAAAAAGTTAACGACGTATTTTCCCGCTAGGGGGCTCTAAAGTCTGAATTAGAAAATCGTAGCCTTCGGCAGAATCAGCAGATTTTTGGGTATGTTGTTCTCCTTGTCGAGCTGATTCAGAATATATAACATTTAGAAAAAGTTAACGACGCATTTTCCCGCTAGGGGGCTCTGAAGTCTGAATTAGAAAAAAATCGTGGCTTATGGCATATTCTGCTGGGTTGTGTGTTTGCAGGAAAAAGAATGGGTCAAGTGTAATTCTCTTGGCTTAAACCATTTAAAATATGATATATCGTACAGCTAATTATAAGGCGTGGGTAATTCTCTCTCCCTTAGAAACAAAAGAATTAAATATGAACTTATTATAATGTTTTCTGTCACTTGCATAGAACATTACTAATTTGTATGAAAGGATTCAGGCAGTGGAGCGTCTATATTATCTTCAGTCTATATTATATTCAGTCAAGTATCTTGCAAACCATATGACATAATACGGCGATTGTTTTTGTGACAATGTCAAGAACGATAATGTGTAATTTCTAATGAGAATCGGTATTTTATTATAGCCAACATGAGTGCCAATCAAACACCATCAGAAGATCCGGTTGTGAAATTATCAGCTTACAGCCGCAATGATCTGTATCTACCGATTTATGTTTTAACCGCTGTATTTGGAAGCATCTTTATTATTGGGCCATGTTTTTTTCGCAAACACAAGCACGAAGAGTAAGTCAATTATGTTCACCAATCCTCTTCTAGAGAGTACAATCAAGTATATAGTAGAATAAGTAGAACCATTAGAAGCCTTCCAAATTACAAATGAACATTCCAAATTGAAAAGAACCTTTTTCAGCAGTAAAAAAGAGGTAGATAGAAAATTAATCAAAATGTTATACGTTATAAAATTAAAAAGTTAAAATGTTATTTATAATATTAGTGGTTGTAACTTAGTAGTTAACGATTCTATAGGATATTAGCAATTTTAATAGTAGATTTATGTGTGGTATTTAATGGCTGCGTTGCCATGGCGTAAATCACCCTCTTTTTCTATTTTGCCTAACTGTACTACGCAAAGAGAATAATTATATTACTGTGTTTATGAATGTATGAAAGTTAGTCATTTTAGTACTATAAAATTTGTCAACAGTCATTTCAATACTTCTGCCCCCGTAGCATGACCACAGAAACGCGATACGATAGAGCGAGCACTTTGAACTGTCAAAATACAAAGGACTTCTGTAAGGAAAATTTATGATTTACAAAATAAATTACACCATTACTCTCACACAACATATTTCAATCACACACTTACATTATTCTAAAACTTCATCAAATAAGCTCCTAAAAACTCCAAACATCACTTCATCTTCTAATATAATGACAGAACTCTTCTTTCATTTTAACTCCTAAAACTACATTTGAATTTTGACAAACAGCTAACCATAAAGACAGAATTCCAATCTCTAACAAGGACTTACATGTAATTTCAAATGGATGATGAAATGCACGATAAATGTCTTATCATATCTAGTTTCGTTCTCATGCTGCGGAAACTGGAAGAGATCGCGTTTAGCGGGATGACCGTTTAATAATATAAATATAGCCATGTTCAGAATAACATGTTATTTCTATATATAAGAAAATGTATCTAAGTACTACTATACTTTACTATATTTACTTCAAGGAGGTTCTATACCGCTGTCATATAATGCTTGATTGTCCTCATTGATATAATGTGATGTGAAATGTAAGATAAGGAGCGAAATTGCTGGGTACTGTATCTTCTTTTTACACTTTGTGGGATTGCAGATTTGCTGCGAATCTCACAGGAATCACATAAGTGATTGTTATCAATTGGTGGGCAGTCTGATGATATGGCAATATCTCGTAGCAATTAAAATAATACATACATACATACACTCACGCCTTTTTCCCATGGGGGTAGGCAGAGATTACGTCTTTCCACTTGCTACGGTCTTTACATATCTCTTACGCTTCATCTACTTTCATAACATTCGTCATACATGCTCGACGATTGTGGGTACTTCTGACCTGGCCTTTTTTGAGGACACTTTCGATTTGTTCGAAATATGTTCGCCTAGGTCTTCCTCGTCCCGTATCTCCACTAACTCCAGCTTCATTAATCATTTTGGTCAGTCTACTTTCATCTATCCGTTCCACATGCCCAAACCACCTAAGCATCCCTTTCTCTATTCTTGTCACGATATCCTCTTTCAAACCACATTTCTTTCTAATCACTTCATTATACAATCTGTCACTCAGTTTTACTTTACTTTGCTTATTTTTTAAAAATAATATTAGCAATAATTATTACTTACAGAATAATCAGATGGGGTATCCTGCTATCAGCTGCGTGTATGTGGGCTTTGTGAGTATTCCATAGTTTTCTACAAAAGAATAACAATTTCTTTTTCTACTGACAAAGGTGGGGACTTCTAGCACTAGGTAACGTAAGTTTCTTGATGCATGGGTAATCTGTCATTTACCGCCCTATAGAATATTCAAATATTATCGCACCTTTCCCAAACATTTAGACTTCTGACGGATATACACCCGCCACTAAATAATATTATTAAGTAGTTATTAATTAATATTTCACCGGCCCTGAAGACATTCGTAAATATTTAATTGGTGTTAAAATATTATTTTGATTTTAACTATGAATTTGCCTTTTTGTATGCAGATTTTTAAGCATTTTAAATACCAATGATTTTTTTTTATTATAACAACGAAACGTATAACAAAGAAAACAGAACTTTTGATACTTTTAAACAAATGTTATTAGACATTAAAGAAACTAATAAAAGAAATTAGAAGCCAAAAAGAAAAATGTTTTCGAAAAGACAGCGAAAAAATTATAAAACTATAACGAGAAAATAGAACTATTATCATCAACATAGTCTCTTTCCCATTAAATAAACTAAGTGTTACGATTCAAGAGTAATCAAAAATATATTTGTCGGGTTCAAATAAATTTCAAAGAATATAGGTATAAAAGTCTTAAAATTAAAAAAAATGTACCAAAGGAAAAGAAAACGGCAAATTCATAAGTAAATAAAAACCTATTATTTTCAATCAAGTTAAGGATAGTCAAGCAATAGACCCACATAATGAAAACCAAATACAGGAGAGAGCTGTATTTGGTTAGCTGTTATTGCTTACTTTAACAACATAAATGTCGCATTGAATCTTAACAAAGCAGCAATGTATCCGCTCTATTTGTCAGTTGATAGTAGTTACACTTAAAATAAAATTTTAATAGTAGTTACGCAATCGGTATTCTAGAAATAAAAAATACTCGACTCCTCAATAACTGACGAGCTAGCTAGCTTCTCTAGCGACGTTAGGAACGTTGTGGCATTTAGCTTTAAAGAAGGCGGGCTTAAAACCTTGCCACCAATCGAATCAAGAAAGGTACTCTTCTGACATTAACCGAAACCTTAATATCCCAATCGATAATCACCATTCCGTAGACGTATGGTTGAGATCACCATCTCAAAGATACGACTACGGATGTGATTAATTCAATGTTTTCTTTATATATTTTTTTTTCTTCTTTACTGTGCATGTGTCTGAGTGATGAACTCATTCTAAAACAATGGAACAATTTTGATGAGATTTTTTATGGTTTCAAGTGGGTTCGAGAATGAATTGCGTTCAAATTTTGGTCCACTACAAAATATTTTATATTTTGCCAGTATTACTCTATTTATGGACTATTAGACGGTACAAGGTTAGTTTCGAGTCAGACAGCGTATCGGATTTGCAATTATGTTTTCATTTAAAATGGAAACATAATGTAGTATATGTGGATGTAGTAGGCATAGTGAAAAGCCAGCCTTTCAATTTAATTATTTGGAATAATTTGTTATCATTAACTTTTATAAAATATTGAGTGTAGTTGGCGCTGTTTTCCCGGCACTGATTATTGAATGAATACTTCGGCGGAGGACCCTGGTTGGAATCCGCGATGTTTTTTCGTTTTTTGAATTTGATATGTGCATTTTATCTAACGTTTCTACGGTAAATAAAAACTTCGTAAGGTAACACCTGCGAAGTAATTCAAATCCGGACTGGGCCAGCGTCGTTGACTAAGGCCGTCCCTAAAATTGTTCGGATAGGCTTGTGCCCCTTGGTGGGTGGTGTATATTAGCTGTGATGACGATGAAATCACCAAAGCTATAACAATAACCTCTATACAGTATTTAAACAATCATAATATAAGCCTTTATTTTATCGGTACACATAGCAACTCTTCAGGCTTTACATGTTGACCTTGAGACAGCTCTTGTGTTGCTCGCTTAAAGCCTAATGTGTTGCTGACTGTATATTTTGCTAATGAATTCGAGTTTTAGCGGAAACGTATTTTTTCAGCTGGGTGACAGTATACATTTCGCAAATGAACCCCTTATTGGGACCACGGATAGCTAATACTACCCTGATTTGGATTATATTTAAAAACGTAAGTAATTTATAAGATTTCATTATGTTTCGCATACTTAAAAAAAAACGTCCGATTGGAAGGCTCGGGGTCGGTCTGATCATCATTGTTTTCGTATTTCTCATGTACTATCAGACGCTCATACGGTATAAGCATCGTGAGGCAACCAGCTTACCTCCGAAGAGATTTTAAATATGATGTCAATCAATCCGTACTGGACCTGCTTTGTCAAAGTTGTAAAGATGATGATGGAGAAGGAGAATGAAGAATTGGCCGCATCAGCTCCGACATCACTCAGTTGCATCCAAGCCGTAGAATACTAATGAACAAAGTTCAGCCTGAGTTTAGTCGGTAAGTCACTCCGGTCGAACCGCCTCGATTGGTTTGGAGTTCAACATAATCACCGTGGCACTTGGTTGATATCCATGTGAACTCTCAGCCTCTCCTCTCCAGAGAGAAAAAAATCTGACATCATATAGACTTCCTACATAATATAATCTTTATATATAAAAATGAATCGCAAAATGTGTTGGTAAGCGCATAACTCAATAACGCCTGGACCAATTTTGCCAATTAATTTTTTATATGTTCGTTGAAGTTCCATGATGGTTTTTACGGCGAGAAAAATTGGAATAATTATCGGAAAGCCCCTAAAATAGCCCTTTTTTTTTGTTTTTGTATAAAGTTCATATTGCAAGCACTCACTGTTGTCTAAGCAATGTAGGTGTGTTTTTTTTTTTTTTTTTTTTTTTTTTTTTTTTTTTTTTTTTTTTTTTTTTTTTTTGTTCCCCTGAGGAAAATGCATTAAATTGCATACCCCGGCTGTGGCGAGCCGGGGTTATGTGGGGCTCTCCTCCCCAGAAGGGGGAGGCCTACCCACTAAAAACCTCAGGGATGGCCTTCCTCAGGCATGTAGGGAGCCCCCGGGAACACAAAGGCCACTTCAGGAACCCCCAGCCTCCGCTCCCCTTTCTAGAGGGGAGCCCTCCTCGGGGGAAGCTACCACCTCCCCCGGTCCCTCCACTGACGACGCCCCCGGCCACGGAAGGGGCGTGGTCCATCCCGGGTCGCCGTAGCGGTCGCGACTTCCTCGCGCCCGCCGGCGACCCGCGGCGGCGCCGCAGCTGTGCTACCGAGCCCGGCGCCGCCTCCTTCGAGCGGGATCGGCCATCTCCCGACCCCGCTCGGCGGCCTCCTTCTGGAGCATTACTGCTTCACAGAAGGAGGCCACAGCCCTCCAACCTCCCTCGTCCGCCAGCATTGCCGCAATCAATGCCGGCGGAGACAGATCTCGCCCGATCTCTGCGACCAAGACTCGGCGCTCGGAGGCCCATGCGGGGCACTCCGCCAGCGTGTGCTGGGCCGAGTCGAGGTCGGATGCGCAGTGGTGACAATGTGTCGATCCCTCCCGTCCTATTCGACACAGATACTCACCGAAGCAGCCGTGCCCGGTGAGTATCTGTGTCAATCGGTAGGTGACCTCATGTAGGTGTGTTCCTAACATCAAGAGTCAATTTGCGCTTTATTAACGCTATATACAGTTGAAATTCAATCATATCTATCAAAACAGTGTGCGTGTGTGCGTTGGAGCACAGAATACATCCTTGGAGGATTCAATGTTCCAAAATTAAATAGTAACAATATGTAATAGTTTATTTGGACCTTTTTTGCAATTAATTATTTTTTATTCACAACGCCCTACCACCAGGGTGGCAGTTCTGTACAGCAGAATTTTTTGCACAGCCTATAAAATAAGTAAGAACAAAAAACTGCCACTTCACAAATCTTTTTGACAGGACGAAGTCTGTCTGGTCCGCTAGTCCACTATAATTTCTGTCCCTGCTTGCTCGAACTGCAATAGCCTGGACCCTCAGCACAGAATATTTTTATCATCTCATCATATTTGTAAATAGCCGCGTAGTTCTTACTAAACAGAAACTTAACATTTTAACACTCTAGGGCTTAAAGTAATTTTGATTTAGTTTTTATTCATAACTGTCATGTTTTTGAATATTTTATATTGTAATAACACAAACTATTGTGTTTACTAAAGGAGATTTCGTAAATTTAAGACTTGCAATACCTTTTCCCGCCTTTGGCCGCTATTGCTGAGTTTCTTGCCGGTTCTTCTCAGTACAAGGTCTCCCGCCGTAGATTTGCGAACCGATGGCGTAGCTTTTCGACATTCACAAGTGCTTGTAACAGCCCAGACTGAATAAATGATTTTGAATTTGAATTTGAATTTGAATTGGTTTAACTAGAATTATGACAAAATGGTGGGGTACCGAGGGCCAAAAACAAATTCGGAGACCATTCTTATTTTAGCTACGGGCGTGTTAAGACTAGTTGTAGAATCTATGTCCAATTGTTGTTTGACTTTAAGCTAATATTATTATTGTAAGTACACGAGTTACAGTAAAAGTAATAGTTGTATATATCAAGTCATTTTTATTTGTAATATAACTGTCACTTGTTTATTGATATGGTTATCTGCAGGAGTCGAGTGATTTTGTATGATCTGAGGAAATTCCTCATGCTTCTAAATTATTTATTAAAAAATATTTTTTTATAAATCTATTCAGCCATGTCGAAATATTCGATACAACCAAATTTATGTTCGATTTTGAAAATATGTATATTTATTAAAAATGTACATTGGGTGCAGCTAAACAACTAACATGATCAATGATTAAAAAAATACTTGCCGGTAGATTTCCACAGAATGAAAAATGTGTTGCAACTCGATCTTTAATTGCTTTTATTTTTGGAGTGCTAATTATATACGCAACAAACTTCGAATTATGTAATATATTTTTGTATTTGGAGTGAAAAGGAACCTTTATTTCAGATAAAGACCTATTTAATCAAACTTTGACCTTGGTAGGTACCCTGGCTACCATTATTCTTCTTTCGTATCAATGGTTTTTTTTTTATTCAGGGTACTCCTGTTCTTAGTAGTCCACGAAATGATGGTAGTGGTGGTGGTGGCGATGGAGAAGCAGGAGCAGGTGGTGGTGGGAATGATGGTGATACTGATGGTGAAGATGGTGATGATGAAGCTTTGAAGTCTCAAGCTGATGTTGGTGGCGGTGGTGGTGGTGATGATGCATTCTACTTCAGACGAGTGGCCAAAGAAGCGGAACTGATTTCAAAACTAGACTCTAAAGATAGAAGAGTTAGGGCACCGAATCCTATGTCGACGTCGATAAAGGGATCTGTGTTGATGTCAACGTCAGTTTCGAAGCTTAGTGATAGTAAAAACATGACAACAACTACAATTAAAACAATCCCCAATTTGAAGAAAGTTTAATACGTAATACTACAATATTCAAAAAGTTTTCATGGAAGTAAATTATAAATGTGTTATTGATACAATTTCATTTTTTACAACTTCTGATTTATACTAAGCTATAGCTCACTACTGCTGCGGTTATATATGCGGCTGTATATGCGGTTAGAACTGTCGAAAGCGTTTGTATTTAATAGGCTTCACTAAAAAGAATCTCATCTTCCTAAAAAATACTTTTAATTTTTATTTACTATAGTTTTAAATTTTTAAAAATATGTATGATGTATGCTCAAATAGACAAATAAACAATTAGGCAAAATTTGCTTTAAGTTATTCTCTAACTACAAAAGATTCGTTGGACAACTTGTCCCTTTTACCCGACTGCACGACGCAAAGTAGAGGTAATATTTTTCAGCCTACGTGTGGATGAGACAATAGTTCGTGAATCTTTCTATTGGACATAATATTGCGAGTGGTACAGAGGATATGACTTTAATAAAAATTTAATATAATAACTACTAGCCCCGCCATATTGTGCAAAAATAGTAAAAACCCAAATGCGAAAAATAAAATAAAATTTTAATGAAAAAGAAACAAGTCCAGTTGTCCTTTTTTTGTTTCCACTGAGAAAATGTATTGAATTGCATACCCTAAGAGCCGGTGGTTATGTGAGGTTGTTCTCCCTAGTCGGAGACCGGACATATCATTCCGGGCGCGAGTGTAGTAGCATCGCAAAGCGGAATTTATTGCATGCACCCAAAGACGCGAAGAGCGAAGAGGAGAACGCTGAGTAGTTCTAGTGGGTAGGCCTGGCCTTGCTAGAAAAGCCTCACACACGCCCCCGAAAAAAGGTAAAGGAAAAGAGGTCGTATAATATGTTCCTATTTTACATAAGGTCACGCTGTAAACAAATACATCTTCTCAGCACCACAAGTTAAATACCACTGAACATATATGACCATTCTCTATATTAACTATGAACGTCAAATTATAAGTTGGTAAAGGATCTTGGTGTTGACCATACTTTAAAACAATTATTTGCGGCACATATATATAAAATTGTCTCCAAAACTTTTAGAGCTTTGGGGTTCTTGTTCTTCGAGCGTAACTCTAATTACATGTTATGAGCGTACAAAAACTTTTAAGATACTATACTATGCTATAAGTTACTGTCAAATTTGTAAATAATATCACTTGTTACTCAATTTAAGCACCGTCAAATCAAGGATCTTACTTTGTTAAGGTCTGCACTGATATCATGCAGCTTCTGTAAAGAATATCTTTTAAACTAGCAAATAAGTCGAATAAGCATTATACCCATTTCGCTTACCATTTATCAAGTGCAATTATAGATTTTTTTTTTAATATCTGTGTCGTGCTTGTGCGCTGTTCAACCAGGTGGCTTAGCATAGGCTTGATTTGTTTGTATTTAACTCTAGTTATAGCTCTAATAGGCGATCGGTGATTAGAGCAGTGTTTTTTTTATGTTGTTTCAGTTATGGTTTTCTAAGTTTTATATGGAATGCACAGAGATAAGTTTTGAACCAAATTTATTACTACTAGCGAAACCTTGTAAGTAGTTTAGATAAACCTAAACAAGCACTTACTTTGCATACACAAATTTAATAGTGTATGTAAAGAATGGTAACTCAATGTTGATTCGAAAACGTAAAAATAGAGGAATATGCGTCAAATTGGGGGAAGAATCATGTAAAACTGGCTATAAACTGAAAGGGAAATTTATACAGACCTATCGTTTGAATGTCTATCCCAACGAAATTGGTCAAAGGGTAAGGCGTGAAATCACTGTCTATTTGCAGGAAACGACAGGGTGCGATAAGTTGAACATATCGACAAATATTAAAACAACCACCCTTGTGCAACATCTAACCTTTAAGCCCACCGTCACAAGGGTGTCAACTGTATTTTTAAGGGGTACGAAAATGCTGCCACTTGTATAGGTATTTGAGTGTAATACAAAACGTAATAAAATAAACTGGCCACAATAATTTTTATTGTAAGAAGGGCCTCGAATTATCATTTAGATGGGGTGGGACACAATATGGCGGGAATTCTGCGCAAAATAGATCGACCTCAATTGAGTTACGAGTGAGAGTTTGCAGATCTACTTTAAATTGTTAACGTGTTGTTTTTGGAGTTTAAATAGTTAGATGGATATTATATGAATTAAACTAGATGTAGTAGCTATATATGCGTTTAAGGGGTTCTAATAAACACCTGACTGGACTCAAGCCTCGCCTACTCTCTGTGTTTAGGCTATACATATAACATAGATTAATATATACATAAATAATATAAATAAATAATGAAACTGTCGCAACGTTAAATTGAACCACATATCGAAACTTGGTGAGTTGGGAGTTCGATAGTCAGCCTTCCTTTTCCTTTTCTATCTACCCTCTCACTCACTCACATGAAGAATTGCGCTGAATCATTGTCTGTGGACATTGGGTACTTAATACGTACAAGATAATTACGCTCTCCATATTTTGAATATATAGTATGTAAAAGGTGATAACTGTGCATAAAATTGTGTTGCAAGATTGAGAAAGTATCTGAGTGGCCACTCGAAATAAAATAGATACTTAAAACAAATTATTGAGCTAGGTGGAAGAGGTATAAATCCACGCAGAAGCGGTGAGTTTACCATCATTTCTTTTTCCTTTATTCAAAGTTCTAATTCACCAAAAGAATTAAAATCGAACCAGTCGCGCATTCACTCTGTTCACTTTGGACACCGGTACAGTCGAGCCACTAGCACTCCCGATCAACGCATACTAGGCCAATATTTACGGTCTATATAAGCCTATTATGGTTTTCAAGCAGAAATTTTCCGATGACGACGGTTATTGAAGTCGAACCGGTGCTAGGATGTTAAAAGTCCTCTGGTTGCTCAAGTATGCGATTGAAGAGAAGCTACTGAAACATAAGACCCTGAGCCATAATAAGTATTGAATAGCGGCCAAATTTCTCAGACCTGAAAATAGGCCTCTTGCATCTTGACGATTAAGTATAGTCTTTTGTCGTATCTCAGTTATTGCTTATTGAATCTTAACATAAAAGTTGAATGATATGGATTGTGAAATCTATACTCCATTCAGATACCATGCAGAGCCGAACCTCAGAGCTGTTTCTATTCACATTGCAAAATCACTTTGATTGCCAAGAGGACTATAGAGTCTCGATAATATCATGAAGGCTGAGTGAGAAGGAATGTGGGATGAAGTTCTTTTCAGAAGTTGATAGTCGCTGGCTTCACAGTTCACGAAATCTTTGATGACGCACTCTTCGTATCTCGTATAATTTGGTAATAAAAAGACTATATAGAACGAGATTATATCTACTAAGCAAGCAAGCAACTCATAACATCTCCACCGAACCTATGGTAGAGATCGAACACTTCTATTGATATCTTTTTATTAATAATCGAAATTGTGTAGTCCGAACCAATTACCATAGACTCGCTATTATAGTTTACGAATTATCACTGACCTCCTACATAGTATGTGCGTTCATCTAACAATACTTTTAAATCAATTAAAGTGTAAAGATTTCATCTCTACTAATATTATAAAGAAGTAAAGTTTGTGTGTTTGTTGAATTGTAAGGGGTAATCTCAGGATCTACAGAACCGATTTTAAAAATTCTTTCACCAATAGAAAGCCACATTATTGCTGAGCGTCATAAGTTATATAAAAAACCGAAAATAAAAAGGCTTTTACATGGTAGTCCTTTTACAAAGTGAATCGGAGAAAAAACGGGCAGCGGACGGCGCGCGATGGCTTCGGCTTTAATTCGGTTCGCGTTCGTGCTCGCTTCGGGGATTATTAATATTATGCCCAGTCAGCTAGTATTTTATATTTTCAATAATATTGACATACACATTCAATATTATATTAAATGAAATAAAAGATTTTTATGTACAAAACATTGGAAAACAAAAAACATTAGTTTGTAACAAGCATGTTTACATTTTAACATTAATTCAGTTCAATAATTCTGTATTTCATTGCTCAGACAAAAAGGAACTGCGGCTTAATTCCTCCTGTATTAAAATTAAAGGGCTGTTGTCGTTGACTATCAATGACTAGGGCCCCATAAGATGCGGATCAACAGAATCACATTAGTAAGCATTCGGCTATAGACATTGAAACGAACTAAGCGTTTTTTCTTGCTGCAAATGACATAAGTTATAAGACATTGTGATGAAAAAAAAATACCGTTACGGACTGCAGGACGCTAAAATGGGCTGCTACTTAGTAGCAATTTTATTTGACACAAATAATAAGACCAAAATCAAAGACGAAAAATACAAAACTCATAATCTAAAACACATACAAAACTATTAGGAACAAAAACATTTCTTTGTATTTTTTTTTTTTATAGGATAGGGCAGCAAACGAGCGAACGGATCACCTGATGGTAAGCGATACCGTTGCCCATGGACACCCGCAACACCAGAGGAGTCACAGAAGCGTTGCCGGCCTTTTAAAAGGGAATAAGAGGAATAAGGGGAAAAAGGGGAAAAGAGGGGTATGGCCTCCGGTACCCTCACTCACTCGGCGAAACACAGCGCAAGCGCTATTTTACACCGTTTTCTGTGAGGCCGTGGTATCACTCCGGTCGAGCCGGCCCAATTCGTGCCGTTTATATGTGCCGTGTATATGTTTATTCGTGTATGTTTATATACAGTGCTAGTTTCACCAAAATAACCTAACTAGTTATAATATGGTTGAAAAGTCAGAAATTCATAAGTTATCTATTACCCGGGTGAAGCTATTGGTGAAATTGAACTTGAGTCTATAAAGGAAGGCTCTGTATTAAATTATTTCTTAGTTTAACAATGATTTTATGAAAGACTAGCTGTTGCCCGCGACTTCGTCCGCGTGTATTCATTATCCAGTTAACTGTCATACAGAAAAAATAAATAAAACGAAAATATAAAGTATGAATTTCTGCGTAAATATTTCCTAAACGAATATATAAAGGAGTTTGAACGGCCTTTCAGTGTAGGATAGTCCATTTATGAAGGAAGGCGTTTTCACTCGCATGGTAAACGCGGGTGAAGCCACACTCGACCGCTGCTACTCGTAGATAATAGAAAATGTGAAGAATTGGACGCAGATAATTTTTCAACTTGAACTGGCCTGTAATTGAACCCAGATCCTTGCGGCTAAAGGCATTTGTGTTACCATAAATGACTACTGTGCCACGAAGATGGTTTGATCAACACGATCAGCAAAACCGAGTCGGAATCTCGCACTAAGTGTTCCGTACACAGGCAGATACCTAGCTGGTATCTGCCTTTTAATAGTTATAATGCCTCTTTATAAACAACGTTCGATGTGGGTTTGGTCTGCCTTTTAATAGTTATAGCTTTTGCCCGCAACTTCGTCTGCGTTTTCGTCTTATCTCGTAAAAAAATAGCGTGTTATTGTGAGTCAACCATAAAAGATAGACATATGCTGTTGCGGGATGTTTTTTGGACAATTTTATGTAAAATATTTCTGTTATACATGATTTTAATATGACTTTAACCATAAAGGCTCACACGCGACGGAAGCTAAAAAAATGGAGTTACTTATCCCGTTTTCCCAAAATTTCCATTCACTACTCTGCTCCTATTGATTGTAGCGTAATGGAAAGTATTATATAACCTGCCCAGGAGTGTGAAGAATAATTATACCAAGTTTCGTTAAAATCCGTCCAGTAGTTTTTGTTTCTATAAGGAACATACAGACAGACAGACAAAAATTTTACTGATTGCATTTTTGGCGTCAGTATCGATCCCTAATCACCCCCTGATAGTTATTTTGAAAATATATTTCATGTACAGAATTGACCCCTCTACAGATTTATTATAAGTATAGATAGATCATATGGCGTTTCTGTGCTGAAGAGGCTGAAGCTCTTCAGCACTGAAACGCCATATGATAGAGTAATTTTTTAATTTGAACTATCAAAACACAAAGGATAAATTTCAAGATGTCATTTATAATGCATATTTAAGCGTTTATAAGCGTCATATTTTCTTTCGTTGCTCATGCTACGGAAGCAAAGTGCACGCCGTATTATATCTTACTGAATTTTTTAATCAAATATTAATCAGACTCTGTCTAATATTCATAATTATATGACATACTTATTATGAAATACAGGCGGTCCTCAACTTACGTCGTTTCGATTTACGTCGTTTCAAGTTACGTCGAACAATGTTTTGACACTATTCCTCAAGCATACGTCATTTGTTTCGATTTCCGGCATATCGGAGAATTCACTTGTCGCAAGGTGCACAAATTGTGCAGCCTATCACTGTTACCAAGATCTGCAAGAAGAAAGAAGCTAAGCAATCTAGAATTGATAGTTTCTTTAAGCCAAAAGTTTAATTTATTATTTATCATTACATATGTATAAGTTTTATAATTATTATTAAAATTAATAACACACAAATACCAAAAATAACTAGCAATTTCATAAGTGCATAATATATAATTATTTTAAGAACTTACTTTTAATAATAAAGTACGTCCTTTGTTATAAATGCAGTTTTTTTATTATTTCGAGTCCGTGTGGAACCTAACCCTTGAGTTTTACATGTAAACATATGAAAAAATATGTCTCGACTTACGTCGTTTCGATTTACGTCGCGTATTTCGAGAACCTAACATGCCGTAAGTACGAGGACTGCCTGTACAGTATATGAAAAGTAGTTAATTACGTATAAAATTTTAATATTATTCGTTTTATTTAAGAAGCATTCCAATCTTTGTGATATTTTCGAACTTTTTACAAAAGGCGACCAAACTCGCTTCTCGACCGCCAATGTGACGTCAGTGCAATCATGAGCCTGCGGCGTGGGCCAGAGGCGACAAATGGAAAGAGAATCAGCGCTGATAAATGATTTCGGTACAAATGTTATTTTGATCCTGCGATACCGCTGGTTGGGGGCGTTCGCAATTACAATTCGTCCCGTACTGCTGACTCCCTGGTCCCTACTAGTGTTTATTGCCACATTGATAGCTGTTTTGTAATTGTATTTCTTTATAGTTTTATTTGTCACGTAAAAACTTACGGTAACTTCGGTTGCGTCAAATAAACTTCATTCCGTCTAGTCATGAATAAAAAATCCTTTGATAAACAAACATTTATTATAGTTTCTGATGCGAGCAATCTTTTAGCAAGTTTTTTTTTTTAAAGAAATTATTTTATTCATCCCAAATATTCGAATTGTAACGATAATTTCACACATAAGTTTGTGCAAAGTGTGCTTTTCATATATAAGATTGATTATTGCTTGCAATTATCTGCGAATTCGAATCTGGAACATTATTAAGATTAAGTAGTCTACTCATAAAACGGGATGAAAATTAGAACACACTCGCAAAATGATTTTACTCTCAGGTGAACTAATTAAATGCATAATTGAAGGTTCTACAATACAACTTCTTGCTACGTTCATGTTTCATAACAGCTCACGTTGTAAAATTTGTAATGTGCTCCACTTGGAATAGAATCTACTATTAGATAGCACGTTTTCGTCAGACATAGACTAAGAACTTGCTGTGGATGCCATATCAACTAAGAACCACGCTTATTAGCTACCTATGTACATAGCTTAATCACATTTTTAAGTTGTTCGACATAGTTAACACAGAACATATACAGCTCACATGATATTAAACCGCTATGGATGGAACTAGATATTTTGAAAACGTTACTAATCGCAAACCCGACATCGCTCGCACGAAATAAATACAATTAAATGAAGTACCTTTTGGGATCTATTAAAAGGTATAAAGAATTATGAAAGATGAATTTTAAATAAACAAATATGTTAGATATTTGAAATCATTATTAATAGATAGTTGAAATATTTATAAGAGCCGGAGTAACTGACATATCTCAAAGAAATGAGAACCTTAAGCGGCAGTGATCAGATCACATTGCTCGCAGAACTGGGATGATTGGAGCGGAAAGGTTCTCTACAGTCTTTTTCTGGGTTTCAAATTCTCACTATAAAGAAAACATCAAAATCGGTATCGTCGATTTGAGATTAAAAAAAACGTAACAGACATACGAAGTATATATAACATTCGAAATCTTCTGAAAAATATTATGCACAATAGATGAAAATATTAAAAATTAATGTTAAAAAATAATCAGCTATGAGATCTAGCATCAGGTCTAACCGATAGAAAAGCGAAAGGCGGGAATTTGATTCATAATGGCATCGAACAACATAGCCATCATGGCGCTGATTGCGATTTAAAAGGGAAACAGCGATGGGGTAGCCAACTTTGTGCTGTCCGTTGATTACAACAGATCCAAATGAACATAGACTTTAATTTGGTTGTGGATTTGCATAGTCGATAGATTGTGGTAATGGATTTTTAGGAAATATTCTATAAAATACTTTACTTCTTGGAATATTTCCTTTATATATTTATATACATTATATATATATGTATATGTACTATCTTGTTTCGACGATGCCGTGAGCTGTCTGATAGAACTTTGCGAGTGAAAAAAAACATTTCAGTTTCAGTGTATAGGGTTCAACAAATTGTGCAAAAAATCATTGTCATCATCAATTCAGCTGATTGACGGCCATTCCTAGACATATTTCTCCAAAGAATCTCCACACAAATTAGTCCTTGGGCTAGTATCCAACGCCTTACTGCAGTCTTTATCACATTATCTGTCCACATTATGACTTACTAAAGAGGAGGATACCAACAATGATTGAACTATATTAATTACCACTCAATCAAAAGGACTGCAAATCCATTTGTGAGAAGTCGCACAACTTTATACTATATTAGAGATTAAAGTATGAAATTAACATTTTGTATATATATTATTTATGTAATAATCTAGAGAGCAAACTTAATGGAACGTTTAAACGCACATCGATAGATATTAAACTCATCAAATTATCACAAAGTAATTGTCAATAATGTAGGTACAAAATTTTGACGAAGAAAACAGCAGGTACTAGTTTATGACATACTTTCTTTTCTAGTTTAAAATAAATTCTGAGATTGAATTGGAAACAACACTTGTACTTTAAAACGAATATTTCTATGGTTTAAAAGTTATAAATATGAAAGGCTAAAGGACAATTTTATAATTAAATAGTATAAAAAACCTATTATAATGTACATTGTAATATATAAATACGACAAAAAGCCGTACCAAAACCTGTGATATTTACGCAAGAACTAGAATTCTTCTGTCTTGTGTGAAATAACAGTTCCGATGTTGATTTGTTGTGTTTTTTTTCTAAATGATGTTAACGTGTTTTAAATAGTTGGAAGAACTGTTAAATGTTAACTAAAGTAGTTAAAAGTTAAAGGTTAAATGTTAAGTAAGGTCCCCATCAAATGTATAATTACATTCTACTTCTGATATATTGTATACTATATTCCCCAAATATTGTACTCACAAATTTCCAAATTTACCGCACTGCGCTTCTGTCAATAGGTATCTCACTTTCAGACGAAGTAGGGATAATCCCAATATTTGGCAACCCAACTAGTTATCTTAACTTGACACCATCGGCAGTAACTTGACACATAACAGTAAACATTTTAAGCTTCGTGGAATTATTTGTACAGCACTAGCCCCGGTAATGGCGTTACTTCCGGCGCGGCGGCCATTAGTGGCCATTTCCTGATGACTTCCGGCGCGCGCAGTGCCACATCACGACGCTCGGCGGCAACTGCGTACCTAAGTAAGCCACTAAACGGTTGTGGAGTCTTTTCAGTTCCTTAGTATCTCATTAACTATGAGTACTGATTTTCATTAAAGAAAAATCGTTATTTTTACGTCTAGGCCAGAGGTTCCCAAACTTTGTTGTGTCGAAGACCCTTTACCATGCTTTTCGGTTTTGTGTAGACCCCCCCCCCTACTTACTTGATATTGAATGCCTACATCCTACAATTTACAAAATTTTACAAACATATATAATGTTTTTTTTACTTCATAAGTACTTTAATAAATAATGTATATATCTTTATATTAGAAGATAGTTTTATGTAAGTAAATAAGCGCTACACTGGTAGTGCACAGCACTGGTCTATTCAGATACATTATTTTGGACCCCCTTTTTTTTCGCTGACGTAGAACCCCAGCAGGTTTTGGGAACCATTTGGGAATCACTGGTCTAGGTCCATGCACTTTTAAAAACTTTTGTTTAATGATGTTATCTACAAACAAGAGGTAGATGAAACATATCCATACAGTGTGACGTTTATTTTTTATCTTTTAATGTTCAAGAAATTCATAATGAATGAAACAGATGCGAAGAACGCCGTCATCCCTCTCTCGCTGTTGCTATTAACCAACGAATGACGTTATATACAAACAAGTGGGCGTTTAAATTCGGGTAGTTGGGGTAATTTCATTTAGTTTAGACATAATTTCTCTAATCTAATTTAGTCGCATAACAATAGCGAGGAAATGAAGACGTCGTTCCTCGCTCAGGTGCAATGCTATTCTCGTACTTTCTGTAGGATCCGTTTCGTTCATTAATAATCTAAACAAACTTAAAAAATTTGGTATGCACATCGCAAGGCTATGTTAGTTTTTAAACGTTATTTTCTAAGGCTACTGCTGGAATACAATTAGAAAAGGATGACGCTATGTATGTTCAATAGCACCATCCTTTTCTATCAGTACTCAAGCAGAGATTTGAGTTTGTCTTACTCTGTAATACGGTTCTAAGACTAAATGAAATTACACTAATTGTAACGGTAGTTTCGAACACTAGTGCCATATCTACTCTATCTTGTTAGTTGTTAGACAAATGTGTCGTTTCATTCACAAAGTACAATACTATGTTAAGAATTCTTAATTGACTTTAAGAATCTCAAGATAATCAAAAGGTATTTTTGCTATCTAGCATTCCTGATATATAAACATTTATTTTTGTTACCTACAGTGATATTAAAATTTTTATAAGTTGTTTAAAGAAGTGATATTTAAAAAAATTACACGGGATACTACAAATCTAATATATTAATTGCAATGATACAAAAAAATGTTTTAGTCAAAAAGAAGAAACATATGTCCAGAATTCAACCTTTCTGACGTGTATGAGAGACATTCGTTTCTTACGTTTGATATGAAATAGATATAAGCTCTTTCTTCCTCTTAGATGTTATCGTTTGCTTGATAAGTCTAGAACTTTGACGCATATTATACTGATCTATTATGGATAAATACATCGTTTCAAACATTTACATTCGCATGCCACTAAATAAAAATATCTGACGCAAATATCAATGACATTCAGATCGATCGCAAATTCGATTGTCACTTGTTCAATTAATGGCGTCCACGAGGGTTGGCTCCGGAAACCACTTCGAGGGCCACGTGCTTCCGTGACTGGATAATAGCGATGACACCTCTTAATTGCCCTCAGCGGAGGACCGAAACTTTACACTAGCATCAAAATGTTATTTAGCCCAGCGCAATGAGGAGTATAATGTCAATAGGATGTTAAATCGACTACGCCAAAAATTGCTATAGACGAAATCATTTTAAAAATATATACTATAATTGTTATGTTTCTTACATTGCATTGTATTTACTCTCTATATTATATATTTATTTTGTGGACATACACCTTATGTTATTACGGCAATGTATTAGTTTTTTGAGACCTTTAAAGTATAAAACGAATACGCATGAGGATTTTTCTCTCGTGTACTTTAATTTTATCTCAAACTAGCTGTGCCCGCGTCCGCGTGGAATGTAATAAAAAAAATTAGTTTATTTTTTTTTGTTTTTGGCATTTTTTTTTCTAAAATAAAAGTAGCCTAAGTTATTCCTTATTAAATAAGCTATCTGCCAGTGAAAGTCCAGTCCAAATCAGTCCAGCCGTTCCAGAGATTAGCCGGAACAAACAGACAGACAGACAGACAGACAGACAAAAAATTTAAAAACATGTATTTTGGTATGTGTACCGTATATAAATTCATATGCATGTAGTAGAAAGCGGTTATTTTAATATTACAAACAGACACTCCAATTTTATTTATTCGTATAGATGTTTTAGTATGGAATGTTTAGTCGTCAGTTAGAAGCTAACCCCTAGATAAGTAGTTTGAACCCAAATTCCTTTATTAATTTAAACAATTTCAAATAATACTTTCACAAAAGAAAAAAATTGTTTCCAATGACATTAATTCTGTGTTATGTACCATACTCTATACATTTGGTAAAGTAACTATGGAGTCACTAAAATTAAACCCGAGCATTGTAATTATTCAAGCAATCCTTAAAAGTATAATAACTTTTTTAAAATTATTTTTGACAATTGCTAATCTATGAAAAGTCAACACTCTTAATCATTTGTCAATCATAAAAGAGCTTCTATTTTTTACAGTCTGTTCTTTGAAACGGCAAACTTGTTTTCATCAAATGTTTCATAAATTTTCAGAAATTAATAAATAAATTTTCATACATTTCATAAATAAATCATTCATCTACTTTAATTAATATATAGCGCGAACTGCTCTTTTTTGTAGTATAAAATACTTTTAATATCCGCAGCAGATTCCCACTATAATAGTCCATATGATACGATAATAATAATTCAAATTAACGCAATAAATTATTTCAACACCAGTAATTTGTCTCATTTTATTTACTGCCTTTGCTATAGAACAAAATCTGTTAGCTAAAGTAAATCCCACTGCAATCGTGAATCTAATTAAATAATCGAAAGGTTATTATAAAGTAAGTGACTATCTTAATGATCACACTATTTGGGAATAGGGACACTGTTCATAGTGCCATGTTTGGTAACAACATTATTTAAGTATAACATTGTATTATTTTATATGTGTATGTAAACATACATACGACTGTAATCGTATTAGGTATGATTGTATCTTATACTATATTGTATTTTTATATTATATTATTATAATTATTAACATTGAAAAGAGGAGAAAAAAAATAGACCTTCAGAGTTTCTTGCCTGTTCTTCTCGAGAAGGCTCTCCCAATTTCCGAACAGGTGTCGAGTCAATATATTTTTTCTTTTTTTTTTCCTTATTCGTACGTACGGACAAGGTTTTTGTTTTTTTTATTTAAGCTTTTTTTTGTTTTGTTTGTTGACGTCAATGAAAGTCAATGACGCCTGTAAAGGTCTATGTTGAATAAATATTATTTTGATTTGATTTGATTTGATTTGATTTAATGATATCATTTGAATGATGACGAAGTTCTTGGATATATATTATATATCCAAGAACTTCGTACTATCTATAAATTGCACAATTTCATTATTCATTTTATCTGTTGTATCCTTGAATCCTGATAACAACTGATCGGTAACAACAATTTTACACATGTATTAATAATACATGTGTATAATTTTTGTTACTTTTTTTTATTATTTTTGACAATTGCTAATCTATGACAAGGCAACACTGTTAATCATTTGTCAATCATAAAAGAGCTTCTATTTTTTACAGCCTGTTCTTGCGAAATATGTTTCCTGCAAAGTAGAAGAAAGCATAATCTTGCGTGACTTTACATCTTGTTACAAGTTACTAACGTACTACTTTGAATCTTCTAAGGGTGGTAAATTGGTGAGATTTTTTTTTTTTTATTTCAATTACATGCATATTATTTTTAGTTGAATTTCAACACAAATTAAAATATTGTTTGTAAATTTTCAAAAAACCCAAATAGGGAACGAAAGTTTCTATTTATATAAAAAAACAATACAAATATGATTAGATTTCCTAGTAAGCAAATATCTATCTACCGTTTTTCTTTAATGTTCCAACCAAACGTCTAATTAACAACGTGTTCCCAATAAATCCACACGAACCCGTGTAATAACAGCATAATCCTACCGAGATGATTGCCTTACGATATATCTTTTTTATGTCCGTTTATCGCCCGATAATATAATAATCATATCACGCTGACAATAATGGCATGCCAAATAAAATCTACCTACCCTATACTCTACATTAAACTTCATATCTCTGGTACGTACTCAGTGCAATGTATTGTTAAATAAAATTCAAACTTTCAGCAAAGCAAATAGAGTCGCTTATTTGAAAGCATAGTTTAGGTAACTACATCCTTTTTTCTGGTGTAATCGGACAGTATTCGAAAACAGAACGCGTACAAATTGGGCGAAGTTCGGAGCGCGCGGGAAAGCAATATGTTTTTATTTCTTTTTAATTTCCGGTTCATTTTAATGGCGTCGAAATCAATATAATGTCGGAGCGACCACGCCATTTTCACATTTTGCGGTTTTGCTTATTTAAAGTCGTCGGGTGTGCTTAACAATTGGGTGAATTGTTAATACGCTCATTTGCACTTTTATCCGTAATTTGTGAATAGATAAACAATTCCATTTTATATTTAAGGTATCGATGTTATAAAATAATAAAATAACCATAGACACCTCAATTATCTAAGGATAGAAAGAGACAAAATATTCATTGAGATATCAAACCAAACAATTTGAATATTAACATAATGTATAAATTTGATTTAAGCAGTTCCAGCTCACCTAATTGCATACCTTGCGGCTTGTAGCGACCTCGGTTTCCTCGACATTCATATAACAGTTATTATAGTGACATTTGACCATAGATAGCTGTTGACGCACAACACATTTACTTTTTAATAGTTTATAAAACAAAAATAACAAAAGAAACATAATATATCAGCAAGGCTGTATGGGCTTAGATATCTTTGCCTTCCCTAAGACAGGGAGAATTAAAATAAAAAGAAAAAACAAAAATAACAAATATAATACCACTGTGACTGAAACCACAAATACTAAACCAAACTATATAAATAATATGAAATATAAGTATTTATGCTGAAAAAATCTAAAATTCCATGTTTTGGTCAATTTAAAACTATCAAAAACAAAACATAATTAGCCGGCCATGCCATAAAAGTAAACATCAAAATTATAATTAAATTGTCTATATCTGTGTCACATCAACACATCAAACAGCACTTGTATCATGTGACTGAGCCTCTTCCGCTTCTTAATGTGGTATGAAAAATATTTCAATTTACATTTAAATATTTCAGTTTACATTTAAAACTATTAATTGAGTGTGGTTTGAAGGAATGTACAGCTGACCATATATTTTTCAACAGTCCCAAATATTTATTCCCTTTGTATAATATCATCCCCTCTTATATCTCCTAAAATATAAAACCTTGCAAATTTAACTGCCTTCTTTCTTACGTTGATTCACCCTTCATAAAAATTCTTTGTCATTATATATCCTACAATCATATTAAACTTTCATATTTATTTATTGTCTGTTTTGAAGGACAGCGAACAGAGCGAATTTCATTTGTCTTGTATTTTTTTTTATCCACATGTCAAGTCACGGCCTGAATAAATAATGGATTCTAATCCAAATATTCGAATTTGGCGAAATCCTATATGGGCATCTCCATCTATCCTTAAGGAAGATGAAATCAATTAATTTGTAACATCTTGTTGAAAATCTTAACTATAGTTTTATTCATAGATTAATAAAACACCGTATCGTATAATCGTAGTCTGAGACCTAATAATGTTTAATATCACTTAACCTTCTTTGATTAAAATATTACATATTGTTATCCTAAAATATTTTACAGTGTTACAGCCGTAGGCTCTGGCAACAACTGACACGAAAACATTTAGGGAAATAGCCCAAGTCTTCTCGAAGGAAATCTATACCCAATAGCCAAAATCTAATTTCAAAATCATATGTTACCTTTACTAAAATACCAGGCTCCAAAAAGTTTATAATTCTTTGTATTTATCTGTTTATCCACAATTCTATTTCAAGTAATAGTCTTTGTTTTAACTTTAAGACTAAATCAAACATTTATTTATAATAAGCTTATAAGTGTCTGCTTATGTGACCGATTCATTAGCCATGATAACAATGAAATGCAAGGTAGAGTGATTGAAATCACTACACTTAGAATTTCATTATTATCAATAAATTAATGAATTATTAATAGTTTGTTAATATTTACAAAACAGATAAAAAAATTGATTCTCTACGTTTATTGCTGAGACTCACAATTACCAAACAGGTGGTAGAATGAGTTTGTTATTGACGGCTATTTTTGACTTCGATTATGAAATGTCGATAGAACGCAAAATGTATAGTTATAAAAACAAAAAGTCCGTCAGTTTTATTAATTTATTAAATAGAAGCCAAATCAAAACATTTATTGGTAAACATAGGTAGTACCTATACAGGTAGCACAAACAATTTTATAGTATCACTATACTCGGCCATTAAAGGCGTACAAATTTTTAGTAGGCGCGCCAAATTCAATACCTATATTATGAAAAGTATGAAATTAATTCGTTTATTAACCAAAATTAATTTGGGTATTGATCAATTTTCATTATATAATATTAAATGGTGTTATGTCAAAAAGTTATGTCAAATTTTGTTTACATGTCAAATCAATATTAATGAATCATTAGCACTTTACAATTGTATTATAACAATAATAATACTTATAATAAGGTGATGCAGTTCGTACAGTTTCAGTATATCATCCAAATTAGGCGTAGCAAATTAAGCATTGCACATATCCTATATTCACCCTAATATTTATAAAATAGCAACACTTCTCTGATCATTTAATAATAGTTATGATTTATATTTAAAAAATTCGTCCATAGAGTAAAATGTTCTCTGCAAGAGCCAGAGGCGCAATTCCTTTTTAAATGCGTTACATGGAAGGGGAACTTGATGTATTCTGGTAATTTCTTAAAAATCTTAATGCTCATTGCATAACATTTTTTTTTGGAAGCATGCGGTTCTTTGTGTTAGATCTAGAACATGCATATGTGGATGTCTAGTATATCTCGAGTAATGACTATTACCTTTTGCCTCTACAAATGAATTGTAATTACTTACTTGAACTACTCTTGGCATGCTTTCCTACATCGAGAATGTATAGGTATATAAGAAAATCCTTTTATATCAATAAAGTTTAATGAACTTAAATTGCGTAGTTAACAGGTTCCGATGTAAAACATCAGTCACAACAGCACAAATCAGTGCGAACAAGCCCTAATAAAATAAAAAGGCCAGTCCGTTTAAAATTCCGGCGAGCTACCTCCGATCCATCGCGCGATTGCGTCCCGCCTCCGGCATACATTTTGATTCTTACGGGGGCACCGCGACAACGCCCTGCGCAGGCGAGTGGAAACTCAGGACTAGACAGTTTTATTTGGTGCTTGTGAATTAATAGCGAAAACATATACTCTCTGGTTGGTCTCCCTCATCAACTTCAATATACGCCATTCAATCACGGTATTTCGTATTAATTAACACATATTTTTACACTCACGTAGTTTGTATTTGTCGCCCATACAACAAGGTCTCGCAAAATAATGAACACTTGGTCATCCTTGTTACTAAATTAGTAACTAAAAATCCAGGAACTAAACACATTCTTTAATATTGACGTATTTAATTACAACTTCAAATTATTGTTACATTTGTCTGTATTAGATACTATCAGTAGCTATTAATACCTCAATTAAAACTAAATAAATATTAGAGCCAATATTTGCTATGACATAAAATAAAAGAACACAGTATATATAAATCCAGAATATACATATATTAACAGAAAAAAAAATTTAATAATAAGATTTCATGATTATAACAAATATCCCTATATATTTTGCTGCCTTGTTTGGAGCAATGCGCTAATCTCTGGTTTAATGATTTTTTTTTCTTTTTTTCCCCGCGGGAGGAGGTAGTGAAATCACATAAGGGGCGCGCCACCACAGTGGTCGTCTTAATAACCCCTTGGTACTCGGACGTCCACACACCAAATACCACCCGCGCCCGGTCTACGGCGGATGGTTATGTTGGACTCTGGCAGAAGGCCAGCCTACCAACTGAACAGGCAGTGTTTAGTTGGTAGGCTGGCCTTTGGCAGGGCAGAAAGCCTGGGGCCCTATCTGGGGCTTTATATGATAGCGCTCGCCCTCTCAGAGGAAGGCGCGAGGCAGTGGTTAAATAAATGTGACTCAAACTTAAATATCTGCTTAAGTACCTACTAATAAATTTATAGGTTTCTAATGTAATGTCGTAAATAAGCACGTTTTTTTGCGCTCTAAGCAAAACATGTTTGTATTGTCTAATGACAAAAAAGCTGTGTATAAGGACGAAGTGAAAGTGAGCATTGCACCCGTGCGAAGCCGGGGCGGGTCGCTAGTTTATAATAAATTTTCTAATAGTCTCCGTTTTCATACTAAAATACTAACGCTTTTCTTGCACATTTAAGAAACGAAGAAACCAAACTTTATGAAACTTTTACATACAGATCAAAAGAAATTAAATTAAGTAATATCACAATTTATATTGATTCTGAATATATGTAATCAATAGAATACACATAATACTGTGGACTGGTGTTAAAATATCAACACCAGTCCACTGTAGTCCACATTCAGAATAGGTGATACTAGTGGAGTAAGCATTTATCGATAACTCCGTGAATAGGGGCAGATTGGCTGTCAAGTAATCGACATCAAAGGAGGCGTACCAATCAATAGATAGACGATGGAGTGCCGCCGTCGGCTACACGTGAACCACATTACGCGACACAACACCAAATGGACGACAAATATTTGCGCAGCGGCATCAATTAAACCGGTGAATCATTGGCTGGTACGACAGTGATGCGATATGTACACGACGCGACATCTATGAAAATTCCTATCTGCCTTTTAACTATGCTTAGCTCTCTTTTCTTATCAGGCTATTGTCACTGATATCTGATTTGACGACCTCCATAGTCGAGTGGATAATACACCGGTTTCAAGGTGTCGCCATCTCTGAGGTCCCGGGTTCGAATCCCGGTGGGGGCAGATGTTTGTGTGATGAATGCGAGCATTTGTACCTTAGTCATGGTTGTTTATATATATTTCAATAAAAAATATTTATATATGTATAATATATGTCTATCCGTTACCCTAGATCCCATTGCACAAGCCTTATAGAGCTTAGTTTGGGCTAGGCTAATTGGTGTAAGTGTAACAAATATTTATTTATTTATTTATTTATATCTGTTTGCTGTATGTACTTTAATAATTACCTACACTTTTATTAATTTTCTGCACGTTGCATAGCGGAAGTTTAGTTACTATAGTCAGGTGACTACAGTGAGTGAAACATATCTGTTAATGGATTTATATTAAACTGTTATCTATTATCAAATAACGAGATCTTATAGTTTACTAAGATGATGTGTATTCTGACCTCTTTTTTTTTTTTCCTCAGGAGAGGAGGCTGAGAATCCTCATGGATACCAACGCAACAGGCAAGCAGGGATGCGTTGATTATGTCGGACTCCTGGTGAATCGAGGCGGCTCGATCCAACAGACCTACGAATAAACTCAGCCTAGTCTTGGCCCTAGTGGCCTTATGGCTTGAACGGAATGGTTGGCGCACCCTCAGGAGAGGGCACGTCGGCGCTGCCCTCCGAAGAGGACATATGCGCGAAAGAATTCTCGGTACGCCAAAGTGGGTCCGGCCTTGAAGCGACGGGGCCTACTCGTACATGTGCAGCAAGCTGCGAAGTATGGACTAACTAAGGGATGGCGGCGCAGATGCCGCCTCTCGCAAGGCTTGAAGAGCCAGCGTCAATGAGTCGGGAGGGTCAGAAATGACGTGCCTGGGTCGACGATATTCTGTATTACGCGGATTGACTGGGGTTCTGACCTCTCAGTACCAGTTATTATAAGCAAGAAGCTGGTCGGAGGTTATCGCTTCTATGTGATGATGCGATATCACAAAAGAAGGTAGTGGAGAGAGAGCGAGAAAACGATCCCCATAGTGGGTGGTAGAAGAAGCCTGCCTTTCATGACAACCCTAGGTGTAGGCTGCGCGCTATAATATATAAAGCGATTCGGAGAAATTGTCCTTACTAAGGACAAGATGGACATCGGGATGGTTTAGTGGGTTTACCCTAATGGGAGAGTCCTACACACACTTGATGACTAGCCATCATCAGGTATGGTGCGAAAAAGCATTCCACCTTAATAAAAAGAAATATAAGGATAATCTTTATTCCAAATAATTCGATTTTAATGTAAGACAGTGTAATCACGTCTCTGAGTATCGATTGCGTTTGCATGGTTACGGTACCGCAAGCATTTTAAAAAATGGAGTAGGTATGTGCTATTTTTTTATCATCAGCCCTAGCGCTAGTTGCCTAAGAAACAATATTAGACTTTTATGTTCCTCCCATGAAACATGTCTTCGTTCTGCTTATAATGGTTTCCTCAAAATTGCTTCTTATATATCATATATTGTACATTCTTCTTTTCTCGTCCAGTCGATGTTTCTTTGGAATACGCTATCTCGACATTAGAAACTCTACAAATAAATGGAATTTCAAAAACAAATTGCAGAAACTGTAGTGTGTGTCGAATTATTTCGTTTTATTACGGCTATGAATTATCATTTAATCAACATATCATTCTTCAATAATGTATTAAAATATTTTCTGTGTTTTCATTTTATATACATAACTTATATTGTCTTACTGTATACTTAAATATTCTTCATTATTGCGATAATTAACTAAACTTGAACCTAAATATTTCTCTGCATCATCGAAAAGTTGACTGGTAGATAATGTCACTGCCATCATCCGCTTCCGTACACAAATGTACTAAAAGTATTAAATGAAAACTTGTAACTTCCTCCACATGGTTTGTCCGAGAACAGGTAAGTCACGGCTTTCTCTGATTTCGTTAGCTGGTTCTGGGGAAGTTCTATCGTTCTTCATAATTGTTCGATCATAATATAGCTAATAATATATCCGAAAATCGCACCTGCTGTCTCAAACAACAAATCTGCTATCGCATCATTGTGGAAAAGACCAAGAGAAAGCGACCTTAAGCATTCTCATTTAAGCTATCACGCGAGTGAATTATTTTTCATACGCTAATGGCTGATATTGATAATTTGTAATAGTCTGCACTTCGCTTGATACGTCTAGAACGCATTAAATATTGATACGGCCATAGATAATGGTTTATTGCCGTGTATCAAGTACTTTGTTATCCGAGGAACGTAATACGTTAGTGATAAGAATTACGGAAATAATATGTTATCATAGAAAAGTTAGTCAAGAAAAAGCGATAATTTTCAATTGACATTTTTTTTACATCAGTAATCGATTAACAATAACCAGTGGTTAACCTTTTTTATTGTATTATCATTGTTTATATATTATATATTTATTTATTAATATGTGTCATTAAATAATTGATTAGTCATGCATGTTCAAGTAGCGCAGTTGACTATTGCCACTAAACCTACTAATCGGAAACATCATAAACCAAAGAGACATTCAGTAAAGTATTATCTATCAGACTTACAGGCAATGTTGAAGTATGTCCTTTAAGGAACATGTTAACAAAGTCAATATAAATAATATTCACTCACAAGTAATTGGTCTGATGTATATTTAGTCCATGCCTAAACATTTGAAAATGTAGGATTTATATATCGAATAATTTTTAGACTTTTACTATATTGTAATTGCTAATCTAGCAAATATATTAGTTTTTTCTATACCCACAGTTACGAAAACACTAAGTACTGCAATACATGTTGATAAGAAAATGTTATTTTCTTAAAAGATATAGCACAACAAGAAAATATTTCACCTATTTTTCATAAGGTACATAGTTCTTGTGAAAAACATCTTCCATATACGTCTTGTAAAAATATCTTAAAACGTAATTTTACATACCTACAAAAAGAAAATGAGTGAAAGAAAAAACTGGAGTTGATAAAATAGGATAGTCTATTTATGTCTTCGAAATACATTCTGTCGCAATATCGAAGCACACTGGTATGCTTTTATCAATATATTGAGGTTAGCTCAATTTTTCAATGTTCCACTTTAACGGATTAGTCAAAATAATTCCAGTCCTCATTCATTTCTGAAACCTGTAAATTTCCTCAAAAGTGCTTTAAACTAAAACCAGCCATGATTAAAAGTCTTTAAATTGATAAAAATGTTACGAAAACCAGCCTAGTGATTGTAATATTAGTCAAATTGTTTATATTGCTAATTGAAAATAACTTTTTGAATGAATTAATCTAATGAATCCATAAACCATAATTACTCTTTAATAGGAGAGGCTGTGATATGAGCGTGTTGACATGAATATTGCACCGTGGTTATGATACTTTTGTGGCCTAGAGGATGTTCTATATATCTGCATACATTGATTTTCATTTCGTTAGATTAATGTGAAATTAAAACTATATTTTCTTTTCATTACTTGAATATTCATAAACTATACTAATACTGCCATCTATTATTGAGTAGCTACAACAAATATCACAAACAACTATTACACCATAGATGTCGCTACAAACAAATTTGTCCTTGCAGCCTACTAGATGTCGCTACCAATAACAAACGCAACTTAGTTCATTCACCGTTATCTGTTCATTCTTTATTTGACATTTACAACCGAGACACGCAAAACCGGCCAATCAGCATTCATTCACCGACTGTAGTGTAGACAGAAGTACCTGAGTTGTAAACAGGTGTTTTATTTACACGTTGCAATTACATTCAATTTAAACTTTTAAAGTGAAATTAATTGAATTGTAACACAAATGTTATTATACTATTCCAAATATTTTAGAATATATATGTTATAACTGTGAGCAGTGTGTTGTTCTTGTGACTTTTAAGTTGGAACATTGGAGTGACTTAAGTAAGTTCGCGGTGTCTGTAAGAGTGTAAGAATCTTCTAAAAATGAGTTGAACAAACTTTGAAGTAAATTAGTGCATATTTTGGACTATATTTAGTGAACTACGAAAATGACAACGGATCGTTTTCATAAGTAAGTTTTACATATTTATCTAATACTGCAAATACCTTTGATAAGATAATACCTAATCGCTGTCTTATGGTTTAATCAGATTTCTTCAGTTATGAAAACCTTTTATTAGAAGATTTTAATAAACTCAGGTTATTACCCGTTCATACCCATGTATGGCCTCAAGCTATAATAATTTCATCTAATGGTAACAAATCTCAAGGTGTTGTTTGTAGTTTCACTGTAAATTCGTACACATAGTATTAACAAAATCATCTACCTTATTGCCAAGCCTGTAGCTTTCTCATTATCCGAACTGGTAAATAGCATAGTATATAAACATTGTTGTTATGGCAACGAACATAGTAAGTATGAAACTGGTAGCCAAACCGCACTCGAAAGTCATACACAATACAAAAAAAATTACTGCCGGCACGTTCCTCGCGTGGTGTTCCTCATTCCCGAGAGTCCTGAAACCCCTGATGAATGATATGGCAGTTTACTATTTTACGATAACTCCACCTATACCTTTCTCTAGCCTCACAGAGAATATTATGCAGCGAGGTATCGAGCTTGATCGGATGGCAGCACCTTCTCGTTCGCGGCCGTCTACGATCGATCTTGAGAGTCGCAAGTTGTACAACATTATGCCCATCCTTCTATTTGACCAGAGAATTCCTATCCGTATCATTCGCAGATAGGTAATTTCAAGCCAGTCTTTTTACCTCCATTGTTCTAGAAGTAATCTCAATATCTACTTACTATACACAAAGGTAAAAAGAACAGAACAGGCTTCATTAACTAACGAACAATATTTTACGTCTCCGTGATTTTAATTTAACCACAGCCTAGGATTTAACGACCACTTGAAATTCGCGGCCTTTCCTTCAACGAGAATTACCTCGAAAATCAAACTCACAAAGTTCACTGTGTTCATCACTTCATGTAGAATGTTTTTAAGCTGTATCTTCAAAAATAACAGTAATAATCGTACGTGCACTGTTATTTCTAGAACATAGATCGATTTACCCGTGTACTACGATAAATTGATCAGTACCAACGTGAAGTAGAGTCAATATCAACTCCACATTCCAACGATTGATTGGATTTTCATAGAGTGGATGTCCCTATAAGTCAAATCATCTCAACTCTGTCAAATCAGGCCTATTCCTATGATGTCAAGACTACCTAGTTAAACCTTCCGGAACCTCTACTCAACAGAACCCATTTCGATAGGAAAAGCCCAGTTCACCGAGCAGACCCTCTGGGACTGGCCCAACGGATCTTTAGTCATTGCCAAAGTCTTAGCTAGACAGTGAGCTGGAACTTAGCCTTAGGTAAAATCATCAGGTTGTTAACTCGTTTTCGATCCCCCAGACGGGTTTTCACTTGGAATCCATGGTAACTCTCAACTGACTATCAATCAGCCAGGCTGTTCTGAACCTACTGGAGGTACTTGTAATGGTAAAGGCACGCCTCGTACCACTTTGCCTCGGTGCAAGCTGAAGTGGTGCTGCTATAGGGCCTTTCTCTCGCGCTCTTCTCCCTATCTTCTGCTGGATAATTTCTTATTTACGACTTTGGCCAGTGAGAGGAGTAAAGTGTAACCCGACTCGAGCACAGAGACAGCGTCGCGTTAAGATTGCCAGACCGAGCACCCCACACCAGGGACCAGGAGACGTATTTTTGAATCATTACACGTGAATTTGGAATTCGAATACGAATACAAATCGTGCGCGAAATTATTTTCTACTGCTTACAATTTTATAGATTGGATCTGGACCCCCTCCTGCGGATACTGTCAGGTGAAGAGGTCTACTATCAGGCCTTTGCGGGCGACGTGGTCTTGGTCTTCTCCGGATACTCCATACCAGCATAGAGGATGCGGCCAACAGGGTGTTAGCGACAGTCGTGAGGAGGGGAGGGCTGAATAAGCTTAAATTCGCGGTACACAAGACTAGCGCCATGCTTATTACGAAAAAGCGAAAATACAATCCACCCCACATAGAAATGGCAGGCGCACCAGTGGCCCTTGTCGACCGCATCAAACTGCTGGGTCTGATTATAGACAGGAACCTTAACTTCAACCACCACGTGACAGCTGTTTGTAAAAAGCCACGGCCATTTACAGACAGCTGGCATGTGCGGTAAAGGCTTCCTGGGGTCTGAACAGAGAGATAGTGCGCACAATCTACGTCGCCGTCATCGAGCCAATAACCGCTTACGGGGCATGCTCCTGGTCAGAAGCAACTACATTGTCACTGTCAAACTGTCACTTCAGCGTTGGATATTCTACTAGTAGAAATTAAAAACGAGTGGGTTGGGTTGAACGAAATGAAAGTTCAGAAATAGTGCATTCGGTAATTCGTATACGAATCTCACGATTTCGAATGGGAATTGGTTTTCTATTGTTTCAAAAGTTCGTCTCCAGATGAGAGAACGGCATTTCTCCCTGACGTAAGACATCGTCAATCACAATCGTGACCGAAACAGCCATCTATAATCACAATATGCAACATCCGATAACTGAGCTTTGCTGACATTGAACCCGCACCACCAAAACTAACAGTGTAGGTATTGTTTATAGTTTTTCATCTCATCACAAAAGTGAAGACGAAAAGAATGCGATAGTCCCACAATAAACGAGGACGTATTTACGATAAAAAATACCTGCAAATGCCAAAAGTATCACAGTTTAATTTCTATCGCCTTTATTATAATGAGTGTTCCAGTAACCACTTGAGACCGTTGGACCGTTGGTATTAATTGGTATATATATGAGTCCATACCTATGGACTATATGTTTGGACTCATACCAATCAATTTCAAATATGGTACATGTCCCTTTTAACTATAAGATAAACAGGCATAGCCCATATAAATAAAACCGTACCCCGGCTGTGGTGAGCCGGCGATTATGTGGGGCTCTCCTCCCCAGAAGGGGGAGGCCTACCCACTAAAAACCTCAGGGATGGCCTTCCTCAGGCATGTAGGGAGCCCCCGGGAACGCCAAGCGACTTCCGGGAACCACCAGCCTCCGCTCCCCTGCCCACGTTTTTCTCTGTCGTGGCAGCTCATGTAAAACTTTTGGTTATAGTTACCTTATGGTTAATAGTCATCCACTAAATTGTTATTTCGAAGGATAATTCAAGTTTCAATCAAGGACTACTTAATCATTGTTTGTTGCTCAAGTTGGTACAGTCTTGATCTTGATTTCCGCCTCCGTAAACTTCACGCATACCATACGGCGTATGTAGGCATACCGCTACGTTTCCAAGCTGGCAATTAAAACCTTGTTTCATCCGACTCAAATTAATGCCACTTACAAAACATTGGAGTTGCACGCGTACTCCACTGAGCCGTAATGCCGTATGTTCCATTTATTCATAAATAATAAATTTTCTGAGATATTTTCACACAATTAACAGTCTTGTGTAATGCGACATAAATACGTAATTAACCTAAGCCTCTGTTCGTAATTGTCTCCAAATTAAGCAACTACAAATGTGTAAGTTGTAATGCATTATGTACGGAAGACATAAAGAGAAATCTTTGAAATAAAATGTGAATTTCTATTTGATGGTTAGATGTTTGATAAAACTTATCTTAAGTTATAAAGAAAGACGCCTAAGTAAGAGTAATGTTGCCAGGACTTGAGCTAGATATAAAAAAACTAATGATGAAGATTTCCTCTCAAAATTTATGTATTTGGTAAGCCTTGATACTCACATTAACCAGATAGTTCCTATACATTAACCAGGTTATATTTGTTGAAAATATGTATAAAAAAAGAATTATTTTGCGATTAACACACATAAAGCACTCATTACCAAAATTAAAATTCATCTCTCATTTTTGGACGCATTCTTGAACCCCAAACTCTGAGTACGCACCAAGTTTAGTATAGCTCACAAAAGATGAGAAAATTAATGCAATTTTAACTCAGCTTTATTAAAAATTTTATTGTTTGTAAGAAACTTAAGACATAAAGCACACTGTAGCGTCCCCTAGGCACTCCTATCGCTCCTTTGATGTTAGTATGCAGATTCATTCATTCATTCACCTTGTGGGTCGGCCCAGGGTCGGACTGGGCCGGAAGAGCCCGGGTGGCTGATCGCAATCCCGAGGCCCGAGACACCTTTTTTGTACGACGCATAGTTTCCGAGACACATGCACGCGGGCAAGCGTAGCACAGGGGGCCCGCGCAGCGTTGCCGCTGTGCTACGTGCCCTGCCGCGTGCCCCGCAACTCAGGTCCGTAGGGGCCCGCGCAAGCTGGGGCCCGGCTGGCAAAGGCCACCTCGACTGTATGGCCAGTCCGACGCTGGGTCGGCCACCTTCGCGCACCATTGATGCTGTGTATTTCATCGTAAGCCTGCCACTCGAGCACCTTTCCAACCCAAAAAGAAATGAGTCCTGCGAGCAATATGCCAATTAAGGTTTGCAATTTCTTGAACTATCGATAACCCTAGTTCTTTAGAATCTTCGAGCATTGCTTTCTCCATAGATTTTTGTATCTTCTTATTGTACTCATTATAAGCAGTGACGTTTCGGTGCCATATTCCATTACTGGCAACACGTAAAATCAAGACTCGTCCGATGACACTGTGGTAGTATACGGTAGGATCAAGAATATGCAGCGTTACTTCTCGAACTTTGCCCAGCCGTGAAATGACCTCTTTCTGGATGTTGGACGTCCCTAGTTCTGACCTAGACAGGTTCGCGCTTTTTAACCGTATTTAGAACATTAACTTTGTGTATCCAATATTGATATCTCCATAAAAAAACAAAGCTTTGATTTGGTGATAAAAAAACAGCTTTCATTTCACATCAGCAAAGGTTATGATTTGTTAGGAATGTTAATTTAATTACTAAGGATTTGTATTAATTGGCTCTAATGGGTGACTCGATGGTAGACAAGGAGTCTTAATATAGACTTATAGTAATGAAAATTTATATACATTATTATCCAAATCCAAACACACTCAAACAAGTTAGTTTTCTTAATAAAATTGATGTAAAGTATTACGCCAAGATTGAAATGTGATACCAAATCCTGGTTCATACAAAAAGCCTATAAAAATAACGAGACTCAAAACCTTCAACGGGCAATGGTAGAACTATGCTCCTTGTTTCTCTGCGCGATTGAATTAGGACCAGGGTCACCGATATACCCGAAGAACTACGAACTTGTTGCAGTGGCTGCAACATACAGCATTACAGTATTAATTCATGTTTAAGACGTCACGTGAGGTCACATCGTCACGTTTAATTTATGGCCCTTTGCTTTTGCTAATTTTATTTTTATTATCTTATATCGATTCGTAATGAATTAAAAGTAGTCCCTAAATACAGGTACACGTCAGCGTGCTTTGCTGACTAAAGTTTAGACATCACACGAAATTGTATAATTTATTTTTAACTACCGACGCAAAAACTTCCCTTCTAAAAGTAAAAAATAATAACAGAAATTCGATTTTCAAAAACCTAAGTAGAATATATTAATATTAATATATATATGTCGACGAGCGGTCCGCTCCTAATTAAACTCATCAAAAAAAGGAACTTAGGTTAATGTGTCGGTTTTTTTTGCTACCGGGTATTATTTCTGCTATTAGGGAATATGCATCAAAAAATCTGAATTTTACTTTATTGACAACACGTCAAAATTCTTTAAAATCTAAAAGTATTACCAAAGTACGGCTTCATAATAATATTTATTTATCAAATTCGAAGATTATATTAACACTAGCTGACCCGTGCCCACTTCGTTGGGCATAATATTAATAATCCTTTTTTAGTACAGAGTGTTATGTTTTAATTTCTATTAAATACAATTTATTTCCTTTAATAATAATAATAATCAGCAGGGCAGCTTGTGATCCCTCAGAGCAGCTTGTGGCGAGCTGTCGGTGAGTTGCGACACCGAGGCTACCGATGTGCTTCAGGGGGGCGTATGCCACCCGCCTCTGTCTTGCCTTAAGCAGCCGAACAGAGTGGAGTCGCAAGAGCAGATGCTCGAGGGGTGGAAGTGTAATAATGTCATAACGCCGACGGCGTCTCGATCGCTGTCGCAGACACACCCCTCTACACCCTTAGCCGTTCATACCAATGTTGCTCTCTTCGCACCAATATTGGTCTGCTTTTATGGAGGGCCCATTTAGTGAGCGGTGAGTCACCTGCTGCCATATTTAAATCAGTTAGGAGGCTTTGAGAAGGCAGGTGACCGGAGTCTCTTCCATAGCCCGGTTTTCATTACCACCAAAATCGAAATGCAATAGTTCACAAACGTTTTGACAACTAATTGACAATAGTTTCTGTGCGTCTCTACTGGGTGTAGTCTTTATATGCACCGGTGCAGATAGAGATTACACCCAGTTGGTTCACTCCACGCACGCTTTCATAAAATTAAATGGCCTCTACGCGTTGGATCTGTACCGACCCGTTGGATGTGTGACCGTGTCTTATAAAGACACGTGATTTAAGCTACAATAATAATAATAATTTAATAAGTTTTAATTTCTATTAAAAAATTTTAAAAATATATATACCACGCTAGTCGACATCATATATACCTTTGCATTTGTTAAGATAATTATTCAATTATATATGTTATATATACAATTGAACAATTATATTCCTACAGCAGTTAACAGTGTATGACGACACTGATTGCATAGTGAGAAGCTTTCATTTGAATAACCGAGCGGATAGCCCATCGTTTTGTTTTGTGGCGTCGATGCTCGCGTGAACCCACGTTTCCGCAAACTGAGAAGGGCTATTGAACCATATTTTGGTAGTGCACCGACCGTGTCTCCTAAATCTAAATCCCATCATTTAGGAGTCTAATAATAGCAATTTATTTGTTAATGGGTAAGTTTATCTATGTGTGACTGCATGGACCTAACTAGCAAAATTTATTACACAGTTCCGAAATCCACTCTTAAACACGTATTGAAAATTATTATAATTACATTATAACTCTGTTTTACGGATCTATAAATGTTTTTAATATGTTAAAATACTTATTAGAAGTAACTACTAAGAAGTCCACCACGCTGGCTCACTTCGTCGGTATATTTGACCACATTGAAATTTTTCAAAATACATAACTACTGGTAACTTTCGAAATCAATGCACTGCAATATAATCATAAAATTATTTCGAGTTATTATTATTTCCAAGATAAACGAAAAGATAATAATCTTTAACTATATTTTATCATATGGTCTGAAAGCATAGAAAATGTATTTTATTTAAAAACAAATACATGAATTCGTCATAATTTTATCTATACTTGACATCATCGATTAATTAGCTATCGATATTTTCAGCAAGAATATCACGAGTAATCTAGTTTGTGAGATTCTGATTGTGTTTTATGTTTAATTTTCCTACATATAATTTAATAAGAAATTGATGTTTATTAAAAAAAAACAAAATTTCGCTATGGTTTCGGCTCTGGCTCTTACGAATCGGAAGGCTACGATCATTAGGCATCTTGCAGTACAGTGTAATTTCATAGATTATATATTATAGCTTTTTAATATTTTGTAATATCAAATATAATAAGATGCTAGGAAAAAGGCAAAGGTTTTTCGCTTTTAATTTACTATTTTTTTCTTAACTAGATGCAGCCCCATAATAACATAAGCAACAACACAAGGTAGGGTACCTTTGTATTTGACAGTTCAAAGTGATAAATCGCTCTATCATATCGCGTTTCAGTGGTTATGCTACGGATACAGATTACAAAAAAATTTACGGATATAGTCAATGGGCAAAATAAACTTTTGGGTGTTAAATAGCAATTGCTGTTTTCTGGTTAGAAGTGTCAGTTAGGCATTGAAATTATATCGGACCGTGGCATAATATCTTTTATTACAAAAAGGAAGTGTAAATGTGTTTTTATGGGAATCGCAAAATTACTGTGAATCTCACAGTAAACTAAACTTTAGTCGACACACAGTGTGACAACTTACTATCGACGTGCAGACTGCTTGCGTGTCAATAAACGTATTGATTTGCTTATATAGATATTATTTATCTATGTGGTACATAAATAATTTATTACATAGAAATCGTATCTTTTTTTCATATTTTGGATCGCACATAGGCACGTAGAATGGTAAAACTAAAAAAAATGAAGTAATCGAATCATATCAATAAAGCGTGATATAATTAAGATTTTCTGCTTAAATATCACCAATATATTATTGGCGGTGCATAAGTTCTTCCACAGCGATAGGTCCTGCGCTACTATATTGAAAAGTTTGTAATAACTGTCTAGTAAATTAAAGTGTCAATATTCTGGGAATATTCCGAGTTGCCTAATACAAGGCGTACGGCGCAAGCACCTCTTCATTGTGGCCGCACAGAGTTAAAAAGCGCAACTCATATATGAATGACAATTTAAAGCACCAATCAGGAAACATGTTATTTTTTTAGAGTTACTAATAGACTGCGTAACCACATTTACGAGTAAGTATGGCGTATGGCACAAACGCACCTTCACGGTCGATGCGCAAGGGTAGCACGGAAAATAGCATTCACGCGTAGTTAATAGGGTGTATTTTAGCGCGGCCGCACGTTATCAAGAATCAATTACCGTTGCATAGCATGTGTATGGTTGCTGGCTGGTGCCATGTGTCACGGTGCTCGGTCAATGGCTCCGTGTCAAAGTGTTGACCAACTAAATCAATAATAGTCCAAAATTCCGATAAATCAGC
The DNA here is from genome assembly GCA_036419045.1 of Scirpophaga incertulas. Lineage (NCBI taxonomy): Eukaryota > Metazoa > Arthropoda > Insecta > Lepidoptera > Crambidae > Scirpophaga > Scirpophaga incertulas. Next base: position 27,335,720 of record CM071632.1, on the reverse strand, counting down.
AGTTTCGACACAGACAATTATTGTCTAATTGAAATTTAATTGAGATTAATTGTCTACCTCTTCCAAAGGTTTCTCTTTATTTATTTATTTTTGCACACACATACATTAAAGGTAAAATAGATTTATAACATTGAGCAAAAGGTACTGCATATTTCCCTAATTAATTTAAGAAATTTCTTCCTGCAGACCCGGGTGGACTTGCGGTGGAACTTTACGGGTTAGACATTGTGTGTACCTACTTTCTAAACATAGTAAATATTACCTTAAAATAGATATAAATAAATATATGAGCATCACATAAATAAAGAGTACATATATACATACATACACATACAAATTCAAATACATATTTATATATACCTACACACATACATAATAATATTACAAAATATATCTATACTACCATACTTACCTACTATATATATATACATAATTTTATTTATTTATTTATTTGACACACAAAACAATACAATCGATTATTGATACATTTTTTTAAATATAATATTGTAGACCAGATTATATTCCTAGGTATGTGTGTACAACATGAACGACACATAACTAGAGTAGTACACATATATGGTAATATAAAACTTAAATTTACTTTACTTACTTATACTTACTTAACTTGAATTATAAAACATAAACATTCAATATATTAATCACGTATAACACAATATGTACATCACGCTCGTTTTAAATTTTGTGAGACTTTGACCAAATATGTCTATTGTCTCGTGATGATTCTTTGAGACATCATTGTATTGACGACACATCCTGACAATTGGACTGTAAAAGGAAGTATTGTTTTTATACTTGTAGTAAGAAAACGTTTGTAAAGCCGTTACGCGTCCTAGGTTTGTTGATGTTAATGCTTATTGACGATAAAATAGGGGGAGAGTCAATTAGGGAATTAATAATTTTAAACAATGTGACAAGATCTATATATAAGCGACGAGATTTTAGACTTCGTAAATTAAATTTTTGTAATTTCTCTGAGTATGTACGAAGTGTACGATTCAAGCCAAGTCTTAGCACAAGATATTCAAGCATTTCTTTTGAACTCTTTCGATGCGATTGCTGTGTATTTCGTAATATGGTGACCAAATAACTGAGCAATATTCAAGTGTACTTCGAATTAAGGCAAAATAAAGTTTCAACAGAATATAAGGATTTCGGAAACGTATAGTATGACGAGCTATGCAACCTATAAGTTTTACACTTTTGTTAATAATATGATCGTAATGATCTCTGAAAGTAAACTTTCCATCAAAAATTATTCCCAGGTCTCTAACCACATGTTTTCTTTCAAGATTGTGATCGTTAATTTTATAGTCATAATAGCTGTTATGGTTCGTAACATTGCTTCAAATAATATTCCTTAAAGGATACCTTGACTGTGGATATTTTGGTATAATCTCTAAAGTAGACAGGTAACTGATTCCATAGGTGTGCAGCAAAAACAGTAAAGGACTCTGTGACTCTTGTGTTCAATTTGACATTAAAATCATAATACAGCAACTTGATCTTCATCCCGGTAACTATCCACTACTACAATAGTATTATCGAGTTCATCACCACAATAAGGCCGAGTCTGGCTGAGTTTACTCGGTAGGTCACTACATAATCACCGTGCCAGTTGGTTGCGGTGGTATCCATGGAAAAAAGTTACAGCGACATGTTTATGGCGTCGCGAATCCTTCAAAAACACTTCAACTTTATTATTTTTCTATTAACAAGTATACTTTATATTAATAAACATGTATATTTAATGTGAGAAATTTCTTTATTTTATTCGAACATTATATATCGTCGGTGGCGCTGTGGTCTCGGCACTGGTCTGTGCGCCGCATAGAATCGGGAGGCTCGCGATCTAATCCCTACCGTGTACCAATGTGTTTTTCGTTCCGAATTTCATATGTACATTTATCCGACGCTCCTACGGTGAAGGAAACCTGCGTACATCTGCGAAGTGATTCAAAGGTGTACGTAGTCAACCAACCCGCACTGGGCCAGCGTGGTTGACTAAGGCCTAATCGCCCTAACGTAGTTTGGGGTAGGCTCGAGCCCCTCGGTGGGGACGTATATGAGCTGTGATGATTATATATTTTTGTGAAATTCATTTATTTAAAAATTTAACCGAAATTTCAACTTTTATATACGTTTATGATAGACAGACTCATTCAGAATCATGACAGAATCATTCAAATCAGATAATCACTACATAGTATAAATTCGCTTTCTCTGTCCCTTAATGTATGCTTAAATCTTTAAAATTACGCAACGGATTTTGTTGCTTTTTTTTTTAATAGATAGAGATTAAATAGTGGAGAAATACTGTTATTTTTAAGGTTTCTAATGTGGTGTCGTAAATAATTACATTTTTAACGATTATATATAACATTCACAGTTTTTCTGTAGTGTATTTATATCAACATTGCACCCGTGCGAAGCCGGGGCGGGTCGCTAGTTATACAATAACGCACGTTCATAGGCAAAACTTACCAGGAAATTGTAAAATTTTAATAACAAACTGAGTGCAGTGTAATGCTGTTGTTGTACAATGAACAATAAAATAACAGTACATTAAAATGTTCAATGTACGCGGCGCGATCGCAATCTTATCGATTGTAATTTAGACTAGAATCACATGAAACGTTTGGCATTGAAAAAATGTAGGATTGATAAGCTATTTATTTAGAGGTGGTTATACATATATTTAATTCTATTTTATAAGGACAAAGAATATATTTTTTTTATATTTCTAACACGCGCACCAATAAGCGTTATGATGCTTGTGTTTTGGGATCAGATAACAATATAATCTATACATATAATAAGACAGTAAAAATATTTTGTCTGTACATTTAGTATTTTTGACTGAAATGGATAGAGGGGCACTTAAATAGATTATTAGAAAGCAAAAAAAAATTTTTGGAATTTTTTGTCTGTCTGTCTGTATGTTTGTTCACGTTTATCTCCGAAAGTACTGAACCGATTTGCTTGAAACTTTCACTATTTGCTTTGTTTTAACTCAGAATAATATCTAAACTTTGTTTCATCAAAATCGGTTCATTAAAAAAAAAGTTATCGTCATTTTAATGAACTCAAGGCATGATAATATTGCGAATTATAATGTACACCATTCTTACATAAGTTACATAGGAAATTTAAAATCTAAAGACAATTCATCATCATGATACAATACATACATAAGATAACGTCTTTATCCCCTGCGGGGTAGACATATATTAATATGATTTGTGTATCAATAACATTCAACTCGAAATTTACGCAGACGAAGTCGCGGGCAACAGCTAGTAACTAATATATTTCTATCTGTATTTATGTTTACCTATTAGTATTTTTTTTTTAATTTTGTTCAATAAAGAGTTTATAATATATAAATATTATTCATAGAAATATTAACATATTATAAATCATGAATAAAGTACAAACGAGCGCATTAATCACATAAACATCTGCACCCACCGGGATTCGAAACCGGAACCTCGGAGATGGCGACACCATTAAACCATTAAAGCTACTTAGATCGTCTAAGAATATACGTACGGCGATATATTAGACCACCAGTGTCTTCGTTCCATAAATAACAAGCGCGATCTCACGCCTTAAGGCCCGTATTATCTATACGCTTAGGGCGTGAGATGATAAAATTATAGGTAATAAGTGCCTTAAATAGATGTTACAAAAATACCTAAAAACAAAATAAAATCAACTTCTACTAGTAAAATCCATTAATTTTGTTATAATCAAGGATGTTTTATACAAACAAGAGGTAGGCAGAACTATCGAAACCAAACTGTGCGTAATTGGATTATTGTAGTGAATCTTATCAACGTAGGGAGACTACACCAGGGTCGGCTGCTCGGGTGCCTCATTCTTACTTATTTCTGCCGCAAAATACCAGTGTTCACATTACTGTGTTCCAGCGTGGAGGGAAGAAGATGCCCATCTTCTACCCTTCACGCCGGAACCGGATGTAAAGTCACAGCATTAAGTAATTCACCGCCCAGTGAATTACTTAAACTGTGACTTTACAACTTATGAGACATGTTGGCAATGTGGTGTTTGTAGGAATTGCAGATTTGCTGCCAATTGTAGAGAAATTAGCGATGTGCCGTGTACGGTTTGACTCGAGTCAGACTCGATTCCTGCTTTGAACTGGCCTACTCGAATACCAATTTATTTTGATTCAAGTACGCCGGACTCGATTCCGGTACTCGCGTTAGGAAGAATCAGTTCGTACTCGCTAACTTGATTCTATTTATACGAGACCTACTGACTCGAGTCTAGTTTTCGAATTTGGTTAACTCGCTTGTACTCGCCATCTGTTTACATAAACTCCTATGCTCTTGGTCTTGATTCAATGTTTATTATCTTTGAATAAAAATGACAAGTTATTATTTTTGTGTAATTGTGCTTAACCTAACCTACACGCTGTTTGAAGCTAACTCCTTTCTATTTTTCCTTTTTGTTCTAAAATCGGACTCTAGTTCTGGACTGGACTAGAATTTCTAGACTCGAGTCTAGGAATCGGACTCGAGTCTAGAAATATTCGAATACCAATCACAGAATTCGAGTACTGGGCTCGAATCAGGGAATCGAGTCCTGATGCGAATACCGTATAAAGTGACTCGAATCGACTCGATCCACCAAACGGCGACTCGGCACATCACTAACAGAAATCACATGTACTATAGCCGACTGTAATCACTTATCATCAGCTGTTTATATTCAACAATTAAAAAATATGTAAATGAATGCACTGAACATGGCTGTCTTTGTTTCTTTCCAGAGCAGCGAAGGATGGCTTGTTGGACGTGCTTCGGGAAGCGACTCGGAAGGAATGCAACAACAAAGACGAGTCTGGGATGACTCCCACCCTGTGGGCGGCGTTCGAAGGACACATAGAAGCGCTTAGGTTGCTATGCGGGAGAGGGTAAGTTATTACTGAGTGACTGAGCTTTCTTACAAGATAGCAATGCCTTCTAATCAAACTTAATGAGTAAATAATAAGCACGGTGTAAAGTCAAAGTGCACTTGTGACCTTATAACCGCTCAGGGCTACCATTATGGCTTGAAATAGGAATAAAGCTGCAGTGCAAGCGAGATGGCGCTATACACTGACAGAATGGTATCTCTGGTTTAAATATCGTTTTAATCCTACTCGTATTCACGCCTCATACATATTGTCCTACATTTATGGCGTAATTTAGTGTACCCCCACGAGAGAAAGGCGCCAGTATATCAAATAAGGTCAACAAAAAAATCGAAACGAAACCGATCAAGTGCAATTCGAACTCGTGCACGTAGAGTGCCGTATCATAAAAACGTAAAGAATTCTATATTTTGTATGGAAGCTCCACTTTATTTCAAATATTTGTTTTTTTTTTTGTTTATTTGGTTCACAACTTGAAACATACACAAAATTATTACTAATTATGACTATAAAACAAATAAAGACACGCACGGTGTAGTTTCTAATATTAGTGAATACGGCATGCACGAAATTTTCACAGTAAGACTATCACATAAAATTGTATTACAATGACAGTCCGAGGTGTTTACGTAACGAGAATCATTTATAATTGACATATAAAATGCCTTGTTACAAATATATCACTTCTCTGGCGTTACAATGACAGTCCAAGGTGTTTACGTAACGAGAATCATTTATAATTGACATATAAAATGCCTTGTTACAAATATATCACTTCTATGGTGTTACAATGACAGTCCAAGGTGTTTACGTAACGAGAATCATTTATAATTGACATATAAAATGCCTTGTTACAAATATATCACTTCTCTGGTGTTACAATGACAGTCCAAGGTGTTTACGTAACGAGAATCAACCCACTTGACACGATTAAGCGACAATTGACAAAGAGTTATGGAGACAATGGCGTATCATATTCATTACTACTTTCTCACATTGTTTACGACAGTACGCTTACTCTATAAACGCAGCCGTTGTTTTGAGTAGATTAAATCCCTTTATTCTGATGTAGCTATTGCCAAGGAATCGTGTGTATTATTAAAAAGAAACATGCAGTCGCCGAATCGTAAATTAGATACTTATAAAATCTATTACTGTCGCGCTGTATTTGAACTCGAAATACACGATTTTTCTTTTGGACGGACATATGCTGAAGCCTCAGATGCCTATGTTCAGCTTTGCAATGAGTGTATTTGTGGAAGGCGCACGAACAGACGGTTCGACGCCTTTATTGCTAACGACACCGGCAACAGTTCCGGAGTCGTTAGGATCGAAACAAAGGTGTCGACGCAACTTAAGAGCGCCGTCTAGTAGCTCGGATATATACTCACGCCTCTTTCCTATGGGGGTAGCCAAGCATACTTCCTAACTTCTCCAATTTCCATTAATACTTTCATGCACGCTCGTCGGTTACGGATACTCTTGACCTGACCTTCCTTCATAGTTACTGAAGGAATGTCAGGTCAAGAGTAACTGACAACACAAAAGCTACCTAATAACAATGAGTAATAATAAATAAGTATTTATGTTACGTCATACATTTTTTTTTCTTTTTGTAAGCGTTGTTGCATATTTCACCAACCGAACAAAATATTGAACACAAACTAAAATAGAACCGAGCATCTAAAACTTACAGGAAAAAATGTACTGGCTCTGGTGTGATTTTCAGGGAGTAAATAGAAGTCTACGTTTGTTTGCATTGAAAAAATATCCCGCTATTTTTTATTTGATGCAATTAAAGTCCATTTCAACTTCAGTAACTATTTGGATACAATTACACAGAAAGGATCTAATCAACATTAAGTAACAAATGACAAAATATTTGTTTTTAACCAAAATTTAGCATTTATTCCTTCTTTGATGTAAAGCTGCAAGTCGACTTTATTTTTATTTTAACATCATAATGGCCGCATTTCTTTGAGATCTTTCTGTTTTTTAGATTCATATGTTTTATAGCTGTTATTATATCAAAATAATAACTGCTATTTCATTATTTTTGTAGGTTGCAATCCTTTTTGTATAATTATGTCCAATTGTGCTAGAGAGTAAGCCTTCTACGTTAGTGGCGAACGACTTTTGGCCTTCTAATTACACCGTATAATCTGTTTTTCACGCGAACTCTCGCTTTCACATTTTAGTACGAAGAAATGAAGGCGAATGTCGGAAAGTATTATGGAGTTGATCAAAATTAACTATGCTTCGATTTTCGGTGTAATTAGGAATGAAATAGGTATTTCTACCGTTAAAGTAGAATAGATAATATCGCATTCATTGATTACTCCATTGGATGGTTTAATTTTAATGACATTTCCCATGATATTATTTATTTTATTTATTTATTTCATACTTCGTGTACAATGTGTACAGTGGCGGACTTAATGCCTGAGGCATTCTCTAACAGCCAACCTTTAGATGGTGCAGAAAGCAAGGTGGTAGATGTACCAGTGAAATGACTATTTATAAATCATCCATATATATAAATATAAAATCCTAATACATAGATATCATATATAATATACTAATACATAAAATTATATCCCGAAATAGTTAGAAATATATCTATAGTAATAAATAAATAAACCGACAAATATGCAACAAGTCTTTAGAGTATATTATTCTGATGAATATGTTTTCGCAACTTATTTTTGAAACTAGTTCTGCTAGTTGATGTTTTAATATCGATAGGCAAAGCATTCCAGAGATGAATTGATTGTACAAAAAATGAAGCGTGAATTATTTCAGTATGGTGAGATGGAAATTTTAGAAGCAAGCCAGATGATGACCGCAGAGATCTATCGTGAGAAGCACTTAGGAATTGGAAGTGAGGACTTAAATAACTTGGTGTATTAGGGCCATTGACGATAGTGTATAAAGCACTCAATGTTCTCAGATATCTACGCTGCCGAATAGTCAACCAGTTCAAGCGCTTGCGATACTCGGAAACGTGGTCATATTTTCTCAAATTAAAAATGAACCGAATGCAGTTGTTCAGAAGCCGGTCTAGTTTATTAAGTAGATCTGCATTCAGGTCGAGATAGCACACATCACCATAATCAATGACAGGGAAAATCAAGGTCTGAACAAGCATTTTCTTAATATCAGCAGGTAGAAAGTTTTTTAACCGATATAGCGACCGTAACATTCCAGTAACTCGTTGACATATGCTGGTAACCTGCGGTTGCCAGCTAAACGTAGCATCTAAATAAAGCCCAAGATCCTTCACGTGATTACAAAATGGAATCAAGTTATTATTAAATATAATTGGACAAACATTATCTGTGTCCACTTTAGCAATGAGTCTGGGACCACCAACCAACATTGCTTGACATTTCGCTGGGTTGACGAGTATACCAAATTGGTCAGCCCAAGATTTAATAACAATAAGGTCGTCATTAAGCTTATGAATAGCCTCATTTATATCATTAACAGCAGCTTGAGCATAAAGCTGCAGATCATCGGCATACAAATGATACGAACACCGAAGACGGTGAGTTATGAGATTAATAAAAATTGAAAAAAGAATTGGAGATAAAATGCCGCCTTGAGGAACACCAGCCCTCAAGTTACTCCAAGAAGACGATTTGTCCCCTGAAATAACTGACTGCTGACGATCCTGAAGATATGAAGAGAACCAATTTACCGCCTCATGAGAAAGCCCAAAATGGGTGAGGATGGATAAGAGAATTTGGTGGTTAACAGCATTGAAAGCGTTGGAAAAGTCAATTAAGACAAGGACAGTTAATTTGGTATCTTCTATGCCAGCTCTAATATCTCCCGTCACCTTCAGTAGAGCGGACATAGTACTATGGCCTGGCCTAAACCCAGATTGGAAAGTGCTCAGCAGAGAGTTATTGTGGACAAACGTGGAAAACTGCTTATAGACACAGGCCTCAAGAACTTTAGAAAGATAAGGGAGAATAGAGATTGGGCGGTACTCATTGGGAAGTGATGGATTGGATTTTTTAGGGAGAGGTCGAACAAAGGCTTTACGCCAAAGAGACGGAAATGTACCAGTCTGAAGAGAAAAATTTATTATGTGTGTAAGAGGAAGAAGAATGTAATCTAAAATAGGAATAATCATTGATATGATATTAGAAAGTATATAAATTAAATTTTGATTAATAACTAAATTATTGCACCATCAGCTTCATTTTAATAGGCTTCTCACCTTTCACAATGTTAAAATAGTCTTATTTTTATTATCGAGTACATTTAATTTTCTCAGCGTGAGTGCTGGTTCTAACTGTAATTACGGGCCTATACCAAGGAAGGCGCGCACCTTATTGCCACCAGACAAAAAAACTGTGAAGTTATTTTTTAAAGCGGCAAAAGAAGCGCATCTTCACCAATTCCTTGACATCCTTCGCTGATATACCCAAAGACTCTGACATATCGAAATACTTGTACGTGTCTGCTTCAGATAGAGATCTGAGTGTCATTGTCTCTGAAAGTTGTAGATTCGACTTTCCCCCCGCCGTACATGCTAGACCGCACATTTGACTACACCGTACTCCATCCTTATGGAATTGCTGAAAATCTACGTGATTTTCAACAACTCCACACGTCTTGGCATTTCAGTGCAAACAACTTAAGATCATCAAAGAGCAGCAGATGACCTCACCTTGTTTGCTTAGCCGACAACCTAGACCTGGATCCTTCAGTAGAATGCTGAGAGGATTCAGTGCTAAGCAAATTAATAAGGGGCTCAAACTATCACCTTGGAAAATGCCTCTCTCTATTTTCATCTAGTTTAGCGACAGATTTTGATTCAGAGGGACTGTCACCACTACATGGTTGTCGAAGCTGTCGCATGCACTTACTTAGAAAGGTTTTTCTGAGCTGTATTGATTTTATGCAGTTTTAAAATCGTCTCCAGCAATGTATTTTCTAAGCTGTATTGAATTTATGCCGTTTTAAAATCGTCTCCAGCAATGTATGCGGCACTGAATCATAGGCCTTCTTATAATCAATCCATGCAGGTAACAGAGATCCTCTGCTTCGCCGAACTTGTTGACTTACGGCCATGTCTACATCCCCTGGTCAGAATTATTATTATTGTGATATTGTAGTTTGGTTAAGTAATTTAATTAAAAAGACTTTTAATAAGAACTGAAGATAGAAAATGGATATTGCCCATCCACTTATCGATCTTCAACGTTCCTACAACTTCGTTAGTAAGATGGAATAGATTGCTAAATAAAAATTTGAGCTCATGTAAACAGGGTGTCCACATTCTGGAAAGTCAGGGAAAGTCATGGAAAAGTCAGGGACGCTTGAGGTGGTCAGGGAAAGTCAGGGATATTGAGGAGCTACCTGGAGAGTCAGGGAAAATTTAAGATATTTGTCAATAAAAATTTCTTGAACTGTAAATTGAAATCCATGCAAAAATTTCCCAATGATTGTAAAATGAGGGATATATTTTATGCTCTGGTTTGATTCTCTTAATCCAGAGTATTGAAGCATTTTTTTTAGGTCCGGAGAAAACTACATAGTTTTTTGCCATTACCTACTAAAATTACTCCTTCCTTGTTTGAAATAAATGAGTATTTACAATAAATAAAGAGTTTTACTTTGACAGGGTATTTAGAAATCTTCTATTTCTTCATACAAAACAGCTCATTACTGTTATCTACGAGGAATTATAGAAATTTTACAACACTAGAACTAAAATGAATGCCAAAAAATGTTCATTTAATAAATTGTGGCTAGACCCCAAAGTCAGTCCTGAATTTTTTGAATGGCTGAATGATGTTCCAAATGATCCAGGATTAGCATTCTGTAAGATATGCTGTAAGTCCATCAAATTAAGTAACATGGGTAAACGTGCACTGGTTTCATATGCCAAAAGACCTACATACGTTAAAAATTATGAATTAAGAAAAATGCAAACAAACATTTCATTCTTTACAAAAAAGGTTGAATCTGATGAACCATCAACTTCGACAATTGCAAGCGCCACAGAGACTTCGTCTTTCAATATCGAAAGTTCTTATGACTCCCATAAAAGTAAAGTTACAAAAATGTGTATACCTACATACAAAAACGATGATGTGACATCAGCGGAAATACTTTGGCCATTAGAAATTGTTTTTAACAAAATGTCCCTTAATTCTAGTGATAGAACCAGCATGCATTCAAAAGAATATTTCCTGACAGCAAAATTGCCCTAAACTTCACATTGGGAAAAACAAAAGCGTCATATGTAATAAACTACGGAATACGAGGGTCAAACTGAAAGTTCTTAGAAAATCAAAAACTGATAGTCATTAGCCAGTTATTAGTTTTATTATATCTTTTCAAAATATTGTCCATTCACGTCAATACAACGCTGCATGCGATGGAACCACTGGGAAAAGCATTTTGCCCACTCGTCCTTAGGGGTCTCTTCAATGGCATCGCGATACGCAGCCACCGCTTCTTCAGCATTCATAAACCGCTTTCCTTTAAGTTTTTCTTTAATTTTTGGAAATAAATAAAAATCACAAGGCGCGAGGTCGGGGCTATACGGCGGGTGACCCAGTAATTCAACGTTAGATGTCGCCAAATAGTCGATCGTTCGCTTGGCGGTGTGTGACGAGGCGTTGTCGTGGTGAAGGAGGATCCTACTGCGAGGTCGTTTCTCACGAACTTTTTCCAAGACAAGTGGCAAACAATTGGTAGTGTACCATTCTGCAGAAACTGTTTTTTGATCCTCTAACACAATTGTTGCGAATTGACCTATCCTTCCAAAGAACGAGGCCACCATTTTTTTTCCCGCACTTCGATCTCTCTTCACTTTAGTTGGCAACTCCTCGAAAGGAAACACCCACTGAGCAGATTGTCTTTTGGTTTCAGGATCATAACAGTTGTCCGAATCTGCTGATAGGTCACTCTTTTATCAGTCTCTATCATACGCCGCACAACACAGATGTTATCTTCAGTCGTCGCGTAGAAGGCCGTCCTCACGTAAAGCATCAGTGAGATTAGTGCGACCACGTTTAAACTCATTAAACCAGTTGTAAACAGTCGCACGAGATGGGGCTTCATCGTGAAAGGCCAATCGTAATCTATCATAACTTTCTTGTTGACTTAAATGACATCGAAAGTCATAAAAAATCATTGCACGAAAATTTTCTCGTGTTAAATTCATGTTGACGTGACACAGGCAATTTTCAATTTGCCGCCAAATCGTAAAACAAATGACAAATGAATGAAATATATACTCAGTAATATTGGCAAAGAGTTCTATTTTCAAATTTTAGAATTACTTTTTTATTATATTGTTTATAAGTGGCCAGTTCTAAGAACTTTCAGTTTGACCCTCGTAGCACCTTATTTAAGAACCTGTTTGCAAAAAAATTTAGAAGATTGTCTATTTTACGTAATTTCCTTTGATGAATCAAAATAAAGTCTCCCAGAAATGTCAAATGGATATTGTTATAAGATTTTGGAACAAGACTACCGAAAGAGTTGAAACAAGGTATTGGACAAGTATTTTTCTAGGGAAGTCGATTGCAAATGATCTATTAAATGGATTTTTAAAGGGTTTGTTAAATCTAGACCATGACAAGTTATTGCAGTTCGATGGATGGACCCAATTTTAACCTGAGCTTTCTTCATAAATTGAAAGCAGAACTTGCTACAGAAAATAAACGAACTCTTAAGAACAATGTATAATTATTTTAAAGACTCACCGGCACGTCGAGCTCTGTATACAACAATTACTGGCAGTACAGAATTTCCACAGAAGTTCACTTCATAAGATGGCTTGAAAATGGCCCTTGCATTGACCGAGCTTTGAAATTTTATGATAAAGTATTGGAATTCGTTACAACCGCATCTGTTCCAGATAGTCATAATAAGAAAAAGTTAGATAAAAGTTCTGTTGAATGTTCTAATATTATTTGGTTTTTAATTTGTTTTAGCAAAAAAAGTGTTTGATTTTTTTGTACAATTAAGTTTTACTTTTCAGTAACAAAAGTCCTCCTTTTTTATGAAAAAGTCATTCTATTTGCTGAAAAAGTCCCACGTCCCCACTTGGGGGCCTGCTATTGTTTTATTATTATTTTTTAATTGCCAACACTTCTCATTGTGGTATTAGAGCAAGTGAATGACTTATTTAAAAAAAATGTTTTAATTAGTTTGGGCAGGGAAATTTGAAAAAATGGTCAGGGAAATTTGAAAAAATAGTCATGGATATTTGAAAAAATGGTCAGGGATAGTCATGGAAAGTCAGGGATTTTCTTTAACCAATAGCTGTGGACACCCTGGTAAAACTTATTATTGTTGCTGGCTTGTTTCACCATATTTCACTTATTTCACAGTTCAACTTGTCAGAACTAGATGGCGTTACAATACTAAGAAATTTATCATTCCTACCATATTAGTAGAGAAACCGCCACTGTGTACACAATTTTATAGACATAAAAAGAGAGTCTTATATAAAATAATCTGAGTATAATAGTTGTTTACTGTAAAAAAAAAACTTGTAATTCGATTATTAAATATAATGCAAAAGATTAGTTTTAATAATAAATTTTTTTATGTAAATTTTAGACAATTATTTTTTTACACGCCTAGAAACGATGGATGAAAGACGACTGATGAAAGAAATTAATAAGGCAAATATGAATGAGCCAGCTGTAAGGGATGACCTAGACGAACATACTTGGACCAAATAGGGGATATATTGAAAGAAGGTTAGGTCAAGAGTACCGGTAACCGACAGGTATGGATGAATGTCAAGGAACCTAAGGATCGTAGCAATTGGAAAACTGTGATCTCTGCTTTATGTGTATGTATGTAACTTTTTATATGTCGATTTTCCATTGCTAGTGATAAAAGTTCCGCCATCCAGCATAAATTTTAAAACCAACGAAATTCCTTTAGGTAATCTGCAAGCCATCTTATCTATATTCATCTATGGTATTCAATAGCGTTAGATGCAAGGCTTATATATAAAGAGGTTTTACACCACTAGCGGCGAGCCCGACAAAGCTGACTACTTTGGCAACACGGCACTCCACCTGGCCGCGGCCCGCGGGCACAAGGAGTGCGTGACCTTCTTGGTGAACTTTGGCGCCAACGTGTTCGCCATGGATGTGGACGGTCACACGGCGCAGGAGCTCGCTGCCATCAACGGCCGCGACGACATCTTGCGTTACCTCGACCAGACCACCGCCAAGCTGGAGAATAACGATAAGTTAGTGATTGTTCTATTTTATACCAGTTTAAAATAAGTAATCTTGGCCATGGATGTGAATCGACTGAAACCCGCCGTTATCAACGATCGAACCAAACCGTTGTACTTATCCAGACATAACCTCAGATTATCACGTCATCTAACAATCTACGCATTCCGATTGAACAAACAGTTTTAGTTGCGATTTAACTGTGATTTGTTAACAGAATAGACCTAAAATCACCATTCAGCTCGAGAATAATGGCAAGTTACTGATAGTTCTGTTCTCAACAAATTAAGAAGCTTTTTGACAATTGACCAACGTAAATCTGGCTAAATATTGCATATAATAGTTAACACCTGCCGTACTATAACCGTAACAAATCTTAAGTTAGCTGTACAGTATTTTTCTTTTTGTTTAATTTTGAATGTTTTTCGAAGGCGAAGGGATCTAGTCCATACAACCATGATAATATTAAACATACTTCTTATAGAGTAAAAAATGATGATGAATAAATTCTAACATGTCCCTTTTATAGTACCTGACTATATAAGGAACATGTTACAATTTATTATTATTCTATTCAAAAATTTCAGAAAAAAGTCGAAGAGCTTGAAAGAAAAAGCCAAGAAAGACTATGAAAAATATAGCAAGCAGTACCAGAAAAGACAGAGTAAAGCGGAACTGTTGGCAGAGAAAGAACTGAAGAAGCTAGCCAAAGAATGGGAGCATGGGTACAGCGAAGATATAGCCACTATGCCCCATCGGCCAAGCAATGTGCTGTTGGCGCTTAAACAGAAAATCAGCAGGTCTTCAAGTCAAGGTAAGAAACCGTTCTAATTTATTAATTTTGTCTGTCTTCTCTAGCCCCAGCTTCATATTTGGTAAAATATTTCACTATCCCTTAAGATTTGACGGTCATCAATTCATATATGTCTCCATTCAGAGGCTATATGAATCTATCCTAAATTAGGATGCTTCAATAGGCCTTGGCCTTCCTGGCCAAGTACGGAATGATTGAGTTCATATACCTATCAATTCGTAGCTGTACACAGGTTGAAACGTCAAAGATTCAATAAATTGGCTCTTTATTTTTATATACGTAAGGCTTACTTTATAACGCGATCGCTCCGCAATCCAGTTGGTCATTAACCATTACACGTTTTCTTCCTCTCACACAAAATAAGTTTCAACCAAGCAGTCGATGGGTGCCGATGCGCAATTTAAGCGATAGCAACTGGTTGCTGTTACATAATATGCCTACGGATTGTTACAGGAAGTCTAAATATTATTCTTACATATGCTTTGTAACTTTATGAGTAACTTTGAAATAATGTCACAATATGGCGGCATATTGTGAGTGATAGACGTACAACATAGTTTTAGTACATTTTTTACCGTGGGAGAGCCATGCTACGGCACGAATTGGGCCGGCTCGACCGGAGTGATACCACGGCCTCACAGATAACCGGCATAAAATAGCGCTTGCGCTGTGTTTCGCCGGGTGAGTGAAGGTACCGGAGGCCCAGCACCCCCTTCCCCCTTATTCTCTCTTAAAAGGCCGGCAACGCATCTGCTGTGACTCCACTGGTGTTGCAGGTGTCCATGGGCAACGGTTATCGCTTACCATCAAGTGATCCGTTTGCTCGTTTGCTGCCCTATCCTATAAAAAAAACCTATCAAATACGGTTTGGTTTGTAAATTGCCACATGTGTACATACATAAGCTGATAAATACATTACCTCTTCGCGCAGCGAGGTAAAAAATTGTGTCATAAACAAGCCAGAGAGTATTCTCTACTTGTTTATGGCACAACCACATTTTTCAACTATGAAGTTTCTTTCAGTATCCAGGTTTCCATTAGTAAAAGGGTAATCTTGAATGGTTAATTATTTTAGTTAAATATTTTTATAGTTAATGAAATATATTTGACTCGTGGGTGCAGTATGGTAAACATAAAGTCACCATTATTTTAATTTGTAATTTAGCTATTTTCCATTGAAATCCTTATTTACATAATTTTGCGTCAATGGCGCTGTGCTAATGACACCGTATGCCTACAATATTCGCTTAAAACAAAAATATAACCCCAATCGCAAGCGAGTCAGCGCTACACACTGCTAGAGCGCTATCTCTGTTTCAATATTGTTTTAACACTACTCTAAGCAGTCATGGTAAGGCCTCGAGATTCGACAAGCCTGCGATCGATCTTATCATATTTTCTGTTCATATTTTCTCTCTGTTTTTCGTTTTTCAAATTAATAATGGACATTTATCTGACGCTCCTGCCGGTGAAGGAAATCTTCGAGAGGAAAAAAAAGAAATTGAAATGTGTATGTGAAATGAGCCAGCAGGGTGGACTAAAACCGTATCATACAAACATAGGGCTGGTCCGTTCCCCTCGCTGAAGACAAATATGAGCTGTGATAACATCATTTTATAATCGTGTAATTATATATAGCGCATTTTCTACACAAAAGCAACGGAAGCATAGTTCTGACTGCACTAAACGCTATTTAGCCACACGCTTTCTCTATTTTGTTTGCGTTTAAAATATGTGCAGGCGATATTGAACCTTATTTCCTCACGTTTATAATTCTTAACCAGCAATTTACATGTTTTAACGAGCTTGCGTCGTGCAATCATTGTGATGTCACACTCGGTTCAATTTCTCTCATCATACATCGTGCGTTTTTAAGTAGTTCTGAACAAAAACTTTACTATATAATCTATGCTATGGCTATATACTTTATATTATATATAATTGTAATACATAATATGATATAATCGTTTGTTCAAGGACATATCCAGCTCTGAAACTAGCTGAAGTTATTATATTAACTACCCAGTGAAATTAGAAAAACCCAAACCGCATTATAAAAAAAGTATTATACATGACGTCGCAGAATATTATCTGTGTTTTTAGAAACACAGATTTCGTTATCACTACAGTTTTGATGAATGAATCACAAGTTATTTAATTTCACACAAGTACAAATTATAACAAGTTAGTACTCACAATTTTCTCTGTCTGACCTCTAACGCTTCCAGGGAAAATATGAATTAATTTTGTAAAAACACTCATAACGATAACTGTGTTACATTAATTTCACTACTCCTTTTAGGACTTTTACCAAAGATTATTCCAAGAAATCTAATAGCAGCCTACCTTGTTATACCTTGTTGAATAGCTAATGAAACGTAGATGTTTTTAAAGGTGTCTGCAGCCTACGTGTCATAGATTTTTTTTTATACTATTGCTGGTTGAAGTTTGATTTGTACTGATTTTTGTTTGATGCTATAACTATCAATCTTCTATCTACAACCTATTTATTTGAGGTAACTCTATTTTTATTTTGCATTATGATGAACAAACTAATCTGCTACACAAAAATAGTATAAAACTAAATATTTGAATTATAATAACCAAAAAAAATGGGCCAATAGACAAAAATCGGACATTTTTTCAAAAAAAGTCTTTAAAGCCTTATAACTTGAAAAGGGTTAAGTTGGGGGGCAGGGTTCCAAGGGGAAATCTGTCAGAAATGGTGGGAACCACGACCCCCTAACGGGGTTCGCACGACTTACCAGGTAACCCTGTATATATTTATTATACATAATATATTATACGTATATAATGTAATAAACATATATATATATATAACACAAATTTTTATGCTATATACAGGGCCGATCCTGGCGACGGGCGAGAATTGGGGGAAATAATAAATATTTATATTAGTTATTATGATTTTTCCCCGTTTTTTGATTTATCGGGACATTTAGCGTCCCGATCAGGCACAAATCGGGACGGTTCCCCAGACCCCTGAAAATCGGGACGTCCCGCGCAAATCGGGACACCTGGCAACACTAGCCACTCAGGCATAAATGCTCGTATTCTTCATCGGGACTCGCATTTATCGTCACTGAGATTCGACTGGACTTTTGAAACAGGATTTTAAGTTATTTTCTTTGTATTTCTCTTGCGTGTAAATAAATTAATAATGTTAATCCATTGTTATATAAATTAATAATGTTAATCCAGGCAACCTTCTAGAGGAACAGCCTCGGCCAACGTATAGCGCTCTAGTTGGGACGGTAAACTCGGGCGCCAGGGGCCGCGGGGCGGTCTACAAGAAGGCACTCGCCAGCAAACTCAAGAACGGGACCATCGGCCGGATGGGAGCGGCTGACGATTTTAAGGTTGGTATCTTGATGGGTGAATTTCAGTTACACAGATAAGGTTATTATTAATTATTTTTTAACTTATACAGTCAAATTAAAACGTTCCTAGAAGAATATTTGTATAACTTATAAATTTAGTTTGATCAGCATTCACAGATTTTGGATATAAACACAGTCGGCAAATAAATTACAAAAATAGAAATGTTCTAAATATAATTTTATTAACATAACAATTCACTTTATTGCAAACCAAAATCAAGAATATAAACCAATACAACAAATATCACAACATAATGATACCTTTTATCGGTAAACGATCCTATTTTTACTGTTGAGGTTACTAAAAACTACGATTCGTTAACAGAAATTTCATTACATAACCCCAGCCAACTCAAAATTTTTTATGCGGCGTAAAACAAACTTTTACAAAAAGAATCTTATTAGCGTTCTGACGAGCGACAAATCCAAGAAATTTATCGACTTTTACTTGCCCCGTATATAAACGAATAATCTTCGAGAACTGCGATTGCTATTAGTTGTTTGTTATACAAGGGATGTAAGTGAGCTATTTCAAAACGGAATCCAAATTGGCGCCCGTGAGAATATAGTTCGCAAAAGGCGCTATTGAATGGAGTTTTAATTCAATAGTTTATATTATCATGCATGAGAAATAAATATAACAAACATCTTCATTTTCTTTGATAAAATTAACTATGTGAATACAGGATTTTTATAACAGAAATCAGTAGTTGTTGTAAATTAATAGTGACAATGCTGCTATTATTAAATGTAGCGACATTAATTTGCCACGCGTGTAAATGTATGAACTATGTTCTGAGACACTATCACACTATCGTCTTGGAATGTAGAATGTCCTGAGTGCGGTTCTACATCATAGCTTCAATTGTAATTAAAATATGTCTATTGAATCAATGTTGCGACTTCAATTCTAGCCCGGGACAGATGTTCTGTATGACCTACAAAAATTTGTTCCGATCTGGGTGCATGTGAAATGCTATATTTGTGACTGCTCCCACAACACAGTATAAAAATACTAGTGTAGTAAAAAAAAAATAAATTGGAACGTTGTCCATAACAATGCATTTTGCCGTAAACGCTAACTTACTTAAAATAATGTTAACAATGAACAAATTTTAATGTTTTCACTCACTAAACTGTTAATCCAATGAAGGTCGGCGAAGTAGAAGCAACGGGTCGTAGATCAGTAACATCGTTAAGTGGGGTGCGACGGGACTCTGAAGTAATGTACGTGGGAACGTTCGGCGCGGGTCCTGCCGCCCGCGGTGCCGTCGCTGATGTGTTTGCTGAAGAGCGCAGCGATGAGAACCTCAAGCAGCCTATTTCTAGGTGAGTGACAGCCACATCCATCTACTTACTAGATTTATGACAACCGCAAGCAGCCTATTACTAGGTGAGTGACAGCCACATCCATCTACTTACTAGATTTATGACAACCGCAAGCAGCTTATTACTAGGTGAGAGACAGCCACATCCATCCACTTACTAGATTTATGACAACCGCAAGCAGCCTATTACTAGGTGAGAGACAGCCACATCCATCCACTTACTAAATTTATGACAACCGCAAGCAACCTATTACAAGGTGAGTGACAGCCATATCCATCCACTTACTAGATTTATGACAACCGCAAGCAGCCTATTACTAGGTGAGTGACAGCCACATCCATCTACTTACTAGATTTATGACAACCGCAAGCAGCCTATTACTAGGTGAGAGACAGCCACATCCATCCACTTACTAGATTTATGACAACCGCAAGCAGCCTATTACTAGGTGAGAGACAGCCACATCCATCCACTTACTAGATTTATGACAACCTCAAGCAACCTATTACTAGGTGAGTGACAGCCACATCCATCCACTTACTAGAATTATGACTACCGCAAGCAGCCGCTCAATAGCTCAGTTAAAACCACAATTAACTTACTCGGTCGCTGGTAACTACAAGAAGCTGCTCATTAACTAAGTGACAACCACAAACAGCCGCAACCGCAGTAGGGCAGTGAAAACCACAAATAGCTGCTCACTAGCTCAGTGACAACTACAAGCAATTGCTCACTAGATCAGTGACAACCACAAACAGTTCCTTACTAGATCTGTGATAACCACAAGTAGTCGTTCACTGGGTCAGTAAAAGCCACAAATAGCTGTTTACTAGGTCAATGACAAGTACAAGTAGCTGCTCACTAGGTCAGTGACAACTACAATTAGTTACTCACTGGGTCAATGACAACCACAAGCAGTTTCTTATTAGATCTGTGATAACCACAATTAGCCATTCACTGGTTAGTATACAGGACCTCCCACAGGTACATTATGTATTATACATAGTACATTTTAAAAATAATTTAAAAAGCACCTATTATCTGAGTATGGTGATCAGAGATCACAAGGATTTTTTTGTGCCATGTAACATAGCATCATGAATCAAAGACTTGAAATCACCAAGAGACTCTCAGTACTTCAGTAAACAGTTCAGTGAAATACTTTCCCTCCATTAATGCCTTTGGACACCCAATACCTCATGCAACCAAATCCTTTGAAAGTATTAACTATTACAAGACCAGATCAACTAATATAGTGGCATCCCCTCCAGGTCGGCCAGCCAACCAGACTTCGCAGCGGCGGCCGCGGGCGGCATCGGCCAGGAGGTGCTGCTGCAGGAGCCAGCCAGCATCTTCGACAGGCCAGGCTTTGGCAGCGTCGCTTTTAGGTTAGCATCAATGCAAAAATAGCGGTCGAGTCCAAGAAATTTGTATCTGCATGTGAGATTTATGTTTGTAACTGTACCCACGGTACAGGATAAAATACTTTTTTTTTTGTTCCCCTGAGGAAAATGCATTAAATTGCATACCCCGGCTGTGGCGAGCCGGCGGTTATGTGGGGCTCTCCTCCCCAGAAGGGGGAGGCCTACCCACTTAAAACCTCAGGGTTGGCCTTCCTCAGGCATGTAGGGAACCCCCGGGAACGCCAAGCGACTTCCGGGAGCCCCCAGCCTCCGCTCCCCCGCCGATACAGGGGAGCCCTCCTCGGGGGAGGCTACAATACCTTCCCCGATCTCCGCCACCGACGACGCCCCCCGGCCACGGAAGGGGCGTGATCCCACCCAGGTGGGAGCGAGGATAAAAGAGCTAGTGTGGTGCGACTTCATTTTGGAAAAAAATCTATAATCGCTACAGTAACAGTAAATATTTGGAAACGGCGAATGAACGAATGTATGAAAATGGATTGATTAAACGATATTTTTTTTTATTGCCTTACGTGGCAGACGAGCAAGCGGCGCACCTGATGTTAAACGTTAACCGCAGCTCATGGACTTAAGGAATTGGGGACTTAAGGGGTGGACACAACTAAGCCGCTGCCTACCGTGATAAGATTACTCTCTTTAAGCCTCGTTTGAAGACGGACATGTCATAGCGCAGGGGAAACACCGTAACAGGAAGATCATGCCACAGCTTACATGTCCGTGGAAGAAATGATCGCTGGAAACGCACCGTACTAGACGGGAACGGATCCAGGTAGAAAGGGTGAAGTCTATTGCGGCGTCGATTGATACGGTGATAGAATGGTGCCGCTGGTACCAAGTCAAACAGTTCCTCGGAGCACTCCTCGTTGAAGAGCCGATAGAACACACAAAGGGCTCCAAAGTCCCTCCGCTGCTCTGAAGAACTGAGTCTAATCAGTTTACGCATTTAGCAATAGATGGCGTTAACAGTTCATTGCGTTCGGTTTACACATAACGACGATAATGTTGTTTTACATAGTGAAGGGGTCGCGTAAGTAATTAATATATTTGATAAACACAAATCTATGGTATTTAATCAATACTGTTTGCAATCTGGGAATGACATAATGTCAAACAATAACATTAAAAAAGTACTCTGTGACATGTATGTTGATATGTCGTGTCAACCTCATTGCCTTTCTATACCTAATGTTGTGGTTTAATGTGAGGTTCGTATGGACTTGCTTGTTATACTTGGTAAATTAACGAAAAATGCAAATAAGATATTATCATATGTTCTATTTAATTAATATTCAATGACAACATCAAAAATCATACTTGACATAAAAATATAGAAGAATAAAAACATAAACAATATCGTTCTACGGTTTCATAACACCTAATATTACTTATCTCTGAGTGGAAGTTACATATCTTGTGAGTTAAAAAGCTGTCGATTATAAATCAAATCATTTTATTCGTAAAAAGAGGTTGTAGACAGGTCGTACAAACAAGTTTATAGCATCACTATGATCGCCTATTAAAGCGTACAAATCTGTAAAAATATTGTTATTACAGTCACAGTTAAACAGTGTGCAAGTTCATTTTTTCAAGTTTTTATATTAGCTTCACTTGTAACTATGTAAGAAAATCTTGGAATCTTAATTTGACCCACTTCCCGGTCTCCGATTGAGCTGAAATTTTCATGCACGTGTAAGTCAGATGACAATGCATGGTTATGAGTGTGACGTCATTCTAAATCCAACATGGCGGCATTACGAAGATGACGGATCAATTATTTTTAATGCACCCCCACAATATGGGTATCAAATGTAAGGGCTTGCTAGCTTGGCTTGGTTAAAGAATGAATGAAGGAAGATTAACGAAAAGAGATACACAAGGTAAGAATGATAGGACGAATCGGTGCAGGTCGGCCTAGGCGGACATATCTCGATTAAAACGAAGATGTCCTAAAGAAAGGCCGGGTCGAGAGTACTCGCAACCGACGAGCATGCATGAAGACGCTCATGAAAGTGGAGGAAGCAAGAGTGCCAGGATCGTAGTAAGTGGAGAGGTGGTCTCTGCCTAGCCCATTGGGAACAAGGCGTGACATATATGTATGTATGTATGTTGTAACAAAAAAAATACTTTTAATTTTTCATTATAAATGTCAAGAGTGTCTCATGTTTGTTCAATCAGGCGGTCCATCACGGCCACCCTGAGCGCGTTGCCAGCCAACCTCACGGTGGGGGCGGGGGCGGGGGAAGATCTGTCCATTGGTTCCGCCGGCTCGCTCGCTGCCAGGCACGCGTACCAACCAGCGGAGTGGAACTCGGCTCAATCCGGTAACATATTTGTTAACGCAATAGGGTAGACGATTACAACTGATTATGGCCGTTTTTATACTATAATTATCTGATTTGAGCAATTTATATCTCATGAAAGTATGTCAATATGGAAATTTCAGTTTAATTTTAAATTTATATTGTTTTTAGATTTTAAAAAAAATTGCAATTATTATTTATGTAATTCTAATGAAACGAACACATTTCTAGCATTCTCACATTAAATGTTACATTTTTTTATATAGAAAGTATACTTATAAACGTAGAAATACAAAGTTATTTTAAAATTCGTTTATACGCTCATACAAACTACAGTCGGGTCAATTTAATAGGCCACATTTGACATTTGTTCATAGTGAGGTGACCTGCTTAAACACTCCGATTATGGTGAAAAAATCGATATTTACTTCAAACATATGTGAATCGAATACAGTTATTATGGAAAAGTACTTTTTTTATAAGATCCCTATCTTATAAAAAAAGTACTTTTCCACAATAACTGTAATAGGCAAACGAGCAAATGGATTACTTGATGGTAAGTGATTATCGCTGCCCGCAACAACAGATGTGTTGCCGGCCTTTTAAATGGGAATACGCTCTTTTTTATAGGTACTGTATTAATATATTTTACGAGTTTAATTGCCTTAAAATTTTTTAATATCAATTATTTCTCTGTTTATTAAGTTATTATTGTTTTTTATTATGAAACAAAAGAATAACATGTTTTATTTTAATAAAAATTTGTCTATTAATTCATGGTGAATAATCCCTTCACAAATAATCATTGCATTCATTCGATTTTTTGAGGGACATCACTTACGTATAGACTTCACTAAACGCAACATTGTAACAACGGCCATTTGTGCATTTCCAAACTAAAAAAATATTGAATATTTTATGTCCGCCATTACAAGGTTAGTTGAGGAATTTTAATGAAATGTCAAATGTGGCCTATTAAATTGACCCGACTGTAGGCGAGTTTACTTAGTTATGACGTCACGATTGCAGTGTTCTTAGTACGGAGCGTTTTTGAGCGACCCGCGACAGCGCCGCAAACATGGCTATGTATCTTCAAAAGTAATAGGTGCAGGTGTACTGTTGGTTCTACAATATTTCTCACTTAAAAGAGTACTCTTATTATATATTGAATTTAAAAAATTGTCGTCTACCCCATTTATTATAACAAATATTCGTTATATTATATTTAAAAAATCAATCATACTGTCGAAACTACATTAAGGCCCACCATTCCACTGCCATTTGTCTTCCAACGTCCGTAGACTATAAATAAATACTTCTTAATATTGCTTGTAATCTATGGAATATTATTAATACTGTTTATAGTCTACGGAAAGTGACATTGACATATGTGACGAAAATATCACCACGTATAAGGAGACTTCGTATACACCTTACTCTTCGTGTTTCCTAATCCAGAAAGCTCCGCATTCACATCAGACGAAGAAGCCGAGACGGAAGAGTCGGGTTACGCATCCCTTGAGCGTTTCTTGACCGCGTGGGGGTTGGGCCAATATGTGCAAAAGTTCAAGGAGGAGCAGATCGACTTGGACGCCCTCATGCTGCTCACGGACTCCGACATGAAGTCCCTAGGGCTGCCCCTGGGACCCTACAGGAAACTTGTCACGGCCGTGCAAGAGAGGAAGCAGGCTTTGTCTCGCCCCGGGCCTATTGTCGACACCCCTATATAACGTGAACTAAGTCTTTTATTTGTATCAGTAGTAACAATTTACCAAAAATATTTTTTCGTTTAATTCAAAAATATTCATAGTTTAATTGTGTTTTAGTCTATGATATATTTATTTAGACATTGAATTATTGATTTGAAATTAAACTACAATAGAAATTCATTTTCCAACCAACCAGGAACCAGGAGACGAATTTTTGAAACAATAGAAAACCAATTCGCATTCGATATCGTGAGATTCGTATACGAATTACCGAAGTCATTATTTCTGAACTTTCATTTCATGCGTTGTGCAACGAGCGGTTCAACCCACTCGTTTTTGATTTCTACTATAGTCCATTTCAAATAATCTCTGTGACAGTTCGATTTCGACACTTGTAGAGAGGTCCTACAGTGAAAATAAAATCGATTCTTTCTGGTAATCGATTATACTTTATATGGAAATGAAATCGATATTATCTTACTACCAAAACTTTGAGTATCATTAGTGTTTCTGTATTATATTGAAAGTTTTTGTTGATCAATGCATTTATCTTATGTATATAATATTAATAATATTATGTAGGTATAGTAGAAATATAGTCAAGTGTTTACCTGTGATTTTTTCGGCATTTTTGCCAAAAAAAATAACAAAATAACAACAAAAACTTAAACAAAAACAGCAACAACAGTCAACAATAACAGAACACCACGCAAAAATCAATGAAAACACAACTCGCATACAAGGCTGACGCACTCGTACCGACTCGATTGTCAGTTAATCACAAGATGGCCGCCGATTGTTCGATGTTCCACCTCTATGTTTTTTTGACGTTCCGTGTCATGTTTGCGAATTGCATAGTTATTTAAAAACGATTTATTTTTATTCTTTATTTCATTAAATTAAACTAAGCGATACTGTCTTCGTTTTTTAAGTAAAATATATTTTATTTTATTATTTTTTGCAATGAAGCTACTATGAATAAAAAATATTAAAGAATAAAATTATTTTTGTTTGACAAACGAAAAATGCGTAATTCGGAGCACGATGAACTGTCACAGAGATCATCCTAGTTGAAATGGACTATAATAGAATATCCACCGCTGAAGTGACGTTGACAGTGATTCGTTTCACGTGTGGGTCATCGCCGGTTTTTTGTTTTTGTTATGATTTTAAATTTTTCTGCGTGAAACGGAATCTAATTAAGAATTTGTTTTTAATGACAACACTGAATTCGAGTGATTCAAAAATCAAAAAAAATGTAAGCAATAGAAATAATTTCGCGCATTTGTATTCCAAATTAACGTCTAATGATTCAAAAATACGTCTCCAGTACGTATTGTAGTGACACACAGTTATTAACGTACAGTATAAGAATACAATCTATAGCGATTATTTTTGACGAAACGCTTTCAAAGTTACGTAGCAAAATGGTACAACATTATAACAACTGAAAATATAGCTGAAGTGTTAACATCCATACTTGGTCAGTGTGGTTTATTTTTTTTTTATAAAATCAAACTTCACTCGTGTTATCTTTCAAAATTACCACCATTATAATTATCTCGGCGTCCAGGGTATTTTAAGTATTGCATTACCCCTGTTTAATGTAAACGTTTGCGAGTGTTTTATCAAACATTTGCTTGCAATATGTGATAAGTTATCATTCCGTCAATTAAATGTCCAGTTAAATATTCTCGCCATATTAAATATGTTTTCAATAAGATTATTAATTATATATTTTGTACATTTTAAACGGGTCCTTTTTCTTTCGTATCCTTGATTCAACCATATTTTTTTAAGTAAAACTACCTTGAATGGATTTACATTTTTTATTTAGAAAATTTTAAATACATTTCTAGTGGAAAACATCCTAATATCTCTTACGTTGTATCATATTAATTAAACTAAATTAATTAATTTACAAAATTGGTGGCTTCACACCACATTCTGACTATAATTCGATAGATATGTTTTGAAAAAAATAGATTATTTATGCACGCGAAAACACCGTAAACAGACGGATCTTACTCGTCACAAATTTTACGTATGCCGGCACGTAGTCTATAACTAATGTCATATTGAAGAATATAAAAAATATTACATTAAAAAAATACATAATTTCAGTCGAATTAATAATTGATATTAATACCTTAGCGTAATTTTGTATCTGATATACATTATCAATATAAAATACATTACCTACCAATTTTATTATAATGAGACGAGTGTATTATAAAAGTAAACTACAAGTGAGCATTTATTTTACATAATTATAAAGGCACAATATTCCAATATACATAGAATTTGTTCGTAATATAACTATTATGATAAGTCACGGATGAGTGACAAGTCGTTCGTTTCCACTTACACGATCTTACTACTAACATTTTGTATGAACCGCAATACACTTATGGCAGAATCACGTCTACCCATCTACTTATAAACTAGAGGTATCCACGCATCTGATAAGTATCTTGTTACGATACCGTTATGAACTATAATCGAGTAACACTTCTGAAATGATCACTACAGTGGAAGGTGGAGTCAAGAGTTCCGTAGCCGTGCTCCAGGGGACGACGCAACAATCCATAGACTATCGCGCCGTACCATAATAAAAGGTGCCAATAGTTAACTGTTTTTTATCACCAGATTCGGGTCGCCCATTCAAAGGGACAGTGTCAGTTTGTAAAATGAGGGTAGTCACAAAATTTTGGAAATTATGATGAAAAACGTCTATCAAATGGGCTTCAGGGACGGCATGGTCGAAACTCGTGGGTTTCCCGCTAATACATGAACGCCAGGTATAGGTTGCTGTGCTTGGAGAAGCGCTTCATTTTTTTCTGTAGCTTCAACTGCTGGCGCGTGTCGCTATAGTAGCAGTACTCGAGGTTGGGGACGTCGCACATTGATGCGGGGAGGGATTCCGAGGGCTCAGCGTACTGTGCTTCTTCCTGGCCGCAAATCTCGTGGCTTTGGTTGCAAACAGGTACGCTGCGGCTCGTGTCGGCTGATATATTGGAGCGCGAGCGGAGGATGGGGCGTGTGGAGGAGAAATTCGTGGATGGAAGTAGGGAGGGGGAAGCGTTTCCCGCTTCGTCTATGCGTGGGAGACGCTGTTTGAAAGGTAGAAGGGGTCTTCTCGCACGTTTGTGCGAGTCGAACGTGTTGTGGTTGGGGCACGTGGAGGAGTTAGTTGGGGGGTTGGGGTAGGTGCGGGCGGGGGCTTGCGGAGCGGCCGCGTTGGCGAAGGTCGCCGTCGCCACTTCCCTCATCTGGTCGCGGGCTCAGTAGTTGTAGGGCCCGTACTGTGAGCCGTGGTAGTAGGGCGCGGGGTACGCCTGCGGGGGAGGGTAGCCCGCGTATGCGTACTGCTGCTTTTGCGGGTACACTGCAACATCGATTATAATATTAAAGTACTGTTACTCTTATAAACAACAACAAAAAACAAGAAAATTTATCTATTGACATCTAATGTGGAAAATTTGGTGCCAGGTCTTTTAAATTAAGCCGCAGCAAAAAGAAATCTATATAAATAATTATTTTTCTTTATAAATTATTTATTTATTCGAGTCGTTTGGAATAGAAACATTCTCACATATTTCTGTCAAATATGTATGATTGATTTTTCGTACCTGGAGAAGCCAGCGGAAAATTTTTGTTTATTAATTATTAATAAACCTATTTGTATAAAACAGTAACAATAAAGCATTAATATGAGTTCACCACAACCTTAGACAAAACATATATACACTTAATATTAGTATTACATACTTGTCGCATGTTTAAATTTTGTTATTACATAGGTAATGCATCAACAGTTTTTCTTACCATGATTTAGTTCTGAAGAGCGAAAGAACTTTTTACTGATAGTGCATACATTTTTTATTTTGTGTTAATACATAAATAATCTTCGCTTAGAAACTATTGAATTCTTTACTAAAAACCGAATCTCTTAGCTCCAATTAAATAAACGTTAATTATTATTACCTACAATTTAACTAAGATGGCGGCTAGTCAAGCAGATAGAGATACTTTGTTCTCGTAATTTAATAATGGAGTCAATCGCAATGAATGAACGAGTGAATGAATGACAAAGCAGTATGTTTTGTTACCGGGCATGAGGTACTGCATGTTAAGCGCTTCCTCCCGCTCCCGCTCGCCGCGTAAGCAAATGGCCGCCGACGAAAACAAGATGGCGGACAGCAGCGCCAGGCCGACGCCGCACCACGCCACCATGTACGACCAGTCGTACCAGACGCGCGCGTTGTCACGTAATATCTGGTTTATACCCGCGAAACATTCCAGAGCGATCGTTGTTTTCGATTCGCGAATTTCATAACAAGTTATCAATGTTTTATTTTATGTAAAAGCAATTTGCGTGGGTACGGTTTGTGAAATGTTTTTGTTGAAACGCGTTTTTTTTTTTTGTAGTTTCATTTAATGTTCAAAATTTAATGTTGTAATGTTTATTTGTTATTTGATTAAGTAAATATAATTTAGATAAGAATACAAGTCAGTATATGTACAAATTATAATGTTAAACAAGAAATCGCCACAGTTTCATGTTAAGTACGATAAGTTTCGGATGTAAGCGTGTTAGTAAATTGCGTTTGGTGTAAACCAGATATTAAGGAGTAGCGCATATTTATAGTGGCGTTAACCGGTCGTATTAAACGCGGTAGCCAAGTTTCATAGAAACATGAAAAGAGAGAAAAGCATTTTTGTTAGTGTGGTACAATCACATGATTTACTTACATCTAGAGTTACTATTAAGGTGAAAATCCAAAAAAAGACATTTATAGGTAATATATAAACTTCTAATATTTAGAGATACCAGTTCATAATGTACATCATTTAAATATACATAATAAATATAAAATACATTATAACATGTAAACTATTACATAAATATACTAAAATAAATAGTTTCTTGTCATTTCTATCAATCTAATAAATAATACAAAATAGTTATAATATATAATACTTATTATTATAATATAGCTACTTATTGAACACAAATAATAAATAAACATAAATAAATAACATTTCCTTTAACGATAAAAGCTAATCAACACAACAGAATTAAATGGGTAATGTACAATGGGAAACAATAAACCGCCATAACCGCCAAGCGTTAAGATGGCTGCCGTGCCTTCCAAGATGGCGGCTGACCTGGCATTATGTACTGCACATTATTCTGCTGCTCGCGCCGCTTCTCCTTGCCGAGGCAGACGGCGGCGGAGAAAAACAGTATGGAGCTCCCGAGGGAGACCCCCACCGCTAGCCACGCCAGAATGTACGACCAATCGTACCAGATCGAAGAGTTGTTTTTCAACACCTGTCGTTTCGTTGCAATTGCACGCCATAAGTCAAATATATATCTTGTAATGTATCCATACGTATTGTTTGAGCGGGATTCGAAACCGCCTTGTTCATCTTGAATTTAACAATTATCACATTCTATACCTAGGATGCGAACCTATAGATCTCTTAAAAGTTTGGTGTGCTGAACTAGGAAGTTAGAGAGCTAGAATTATTTTATAGAAGATACGTAAGTGTTAAGCTAAATATACTCTCTTCCAAACACTGATCAAGAATAACACACTAAGTCATAGCTTGTTTTGAGAAAGACAAACATGTTTCATAATTATTGTCATAACGACAATTACCGTACGTCCTTAAAATTTCACATTGGACACAGTCTATTTGAAACAGAAATAACCACCAATTCCATAATACGATACAATTTAATACAAGTAGCAGACATCATAGTACGCAGTCAAACGCTGATAATATAGATTATTCGCCAATGTCTGATTAAAAGAGAAGTATCTATATTCCTGAAACAAGTATTTAAATTCAGGCTTCGGATTCAAGATTTAATAGTTATTAGTAAATTTCTGATTATTTTTTTTTCGATTGTTTATTAATCACTTGGGCATCAAAAATATCGCCAATCGCATTTCCGTATTAAATGCGTTCGCGATGATTATTAAGGGCGACTGGTGACAGGCAAAACAAATTAAATATATAATTCAAGACTGTTTGTCCAAATAATCGTCGATTAGCGACGCTCTTACGACGACTTACTTCTAACATGAATCAGTGATATTTTATGGACCTACACTGTAAGCGACTGATGTTTTTGCAACTTCATCTTGGGAATTAATTTGGGGAAGGCAAGAACTATGGTATATGTTTAAGCCTTGAAGGAGAGAATCTACTATGTATATTATTATCAAAATTGTTTATTTACCAAAAAATTTACTTGAGTGAAATATTTAGTACGCATTATTAGGAAGAAGAGAATAGTTATGTTTTTCAGAAAACCGAGGCTGGGCCTATTTTAAACATAATATGTAAATAAATATTTTTTAATTTAAAATACGTAATAAATAACCAATTTAACGAAGTTATTTAAATCTTTGGTTATCATTTGTAGGACTATGAATCAGACTGGCCAGGCAAAGCAGGTGGCCTCGAATACAAATGTCGGAATGTCTTTAGATCCTGCACAATTAATCGGCGTAATTAAGATGTTAAGGTTCTCTCTTCTTACAGTTCCCTCGTAAAATTCGCTTTATATATATATATATATTATTGGCGCCTTTTTTAAGTCAGTAAATTCTTTAAATCTTAGTTATTCTATAACAACTTACACTAGGCCACTGCTGGTAGAACTCTTCTCCGACAACTTTTTCCTTTTCGTAAAATTCTACTCCGTGCCATAATGCCATAGCACCTGCCGATAGTAAACCTGAAATAGAAGATATTAAAGATTTTTTTTTAATTTTAATTACACCATTAAGAATTACAATTACATTATTAAGAGGAAATAGCACAGGATATTTTTCCAACAAACTTAATTCCCTGTTTTCTTCTTGATAGAGGACTAGCTTTCTCTAGATAGAAGTCGACAACCTGCGAATGCAACCATGTTCTGAATTGACAACAAGGGTTGGATACTTTTTCTATCTCTGTACTAGCTTGTCATCTCCCCCATGACATTTTTGTGGCTCTTTAAAAACTTTGAAAATTGTAATTTTTGGTTCTTCCTACTCAAAAGGTTGTCGACCTCTACACTAGAACAATATTGTTTTCCTAAAAATTCTGTAGCCCCTAGCATCATGTCCCTATGCTTACCTTTCTTTTTAATAAAACAAATATAGATGTTCAATAACTATAAAATTACCAGATTTACTGTGTTCAGCAAATAAATATCACGTGACTATTTAAGCAAAACATAGGGACACAGCTTCAGTTCATTTCTTATTGCAGAAAGTAATTAAATCGGATCAGTTTTTGTAAATGCAACCTGTGAAAACTCAGAATGTACTGTCGACAAATTGCAAGCGAAGTGCGCCAGCGTGCTTAACTAAGGACCAATCGTCACTAAAGTAGTAAATTGAGTGAGAAAATTGGACGATATTCATAAAAATCAGATTTTTATTATATTGCTGACACATTAGTATTTAACGAAAATGTAAATAAATCGCGAAGGATGATCTAGTTATTTGTAACAGAACTACAAATATATTATTATAATGAAAAAACTATGTATATTCCATATTACAAGTTGCTACACTAGAACATCGCAGGTACTGACAAGTGAAGACCAGCATGAGTTTTGGTTAAAACAGATCTACGACAGATATAGATACAAATATAGATTACAAGTGTGTAACTTGAGTATGGTTTATCGTTATGAATTGGTTTAGCAACAAGCGACCATCTGGTCGTGAATGCTGTGACAGACAGGTTAAAGTCACCAGAAATACCCATCAACACCGCCTTCAGCGGATCCATTCCAGGATATCAGTCCATATTGGCAGAGGACACGTAGACCACGACATGTCCTAAGCGACCCCCTAACCAATTAACGCAGGACCTTCTAGACCTGCAAGCGGCGGCGTCTGAGCCGTCGTCTCCTTTGTCTCCCTCTATTCGGTAGCCTTCTGCTTAGCCACTTGTAGGTTCCCGTCAATACTGGCCGGTCCCACTTTGGTGAACCGTGCCTACTTCTAGCGCTTATGCCCTCTCCATGGGGCAGTGCTAACCGTGCCTCTCCTGAGGTGCGGCTCCCATCAATAAAGCCAGTAGGGTCATTAGGACCAAAGGCTTAGGCTGAGTTTAGTCGGTCGTCACCAGAATGAGTATAACCTAGAGCCATTTGTTTGCCGTGGTACATCCACCATGTGATACCCACCTGGGTGTACCAGAATCGTGGCGTAGTACTTTCAAATATGAACCATATGACTTCTTGTGTTATTTGTTTTCTTTAAGCATGCTAATACAATGTTGTCGCTAAGTTATCCGTACTAAAGTCTAGAACTCTCTACGACAAACGCAGCGGGTTCATTATTTGAATTCGGAAACACTCTCCGTGAATAACGAAAAAGACGAACTCCCAATTCTTTAGCCACAGTATCATCAATAGTACTAGAGAAAAATGTATTTACATAGTCCTGTCAAAGGTACCACAAAAAAAAAAAATCCGTAGTACCATAATCGTAACCATAAAAATTACTAGCAACATTATAGCAGGAACAGGTGACCAACATATATCCATATCTAGAATACAAATACGCTATGACATGAAAAGGTACCTACATGACCATTGTGAGCCCAACAGTGAGCGCTATAATATAACAGTACTCACAGGTAACGAGCATCAGTATAGCAGTCGCAGTGATGTTGCCAGGGCTACGCTTCCAGCAGCCAACCACGCCAGTCCAGAACGCTATGAACAGCGACAGGAACGCCACTATGAATAGCGCGATCGTCGAACGCGCCATATGTAACCTGAAATTAGAACGCAAACTGTTAAATACTGATACTGAAATAATTTACAGCTTCTTTTCTACTTCTTTTAAGTACATAATACCGTAACCATATTGTACTGCATAGTTGTGGAGAACGTCAGAGTGAAGTCTCTATCTACAAGTTTTACTCAAAGAAGACATTTCTGCCGCAAAATGGCAGTGTTCGCGTTACACTTAGGTACATCAATTAGCCTAGCACAAAGTAAACTCTGTAAGGCTTGTGTTATGGGATCCAGGGTAACGGATAGACATACATATATATATTTCTTATAAAAATATATAATACCAACCATGAGGTACAAATGCTCGCATTCATCACGCAAATGCGACACCTTGAAACCGGTATACCATCCACTCGATGCGGAGGTTTTTACAGTGATTATAGCAACTGTAATCACTTACAATCAGATGAGAGTCAGGTTGTATTTCAATATATCACGTGAAAAAAAAACATCATGACAGTCCTTAATGTTCATACAGGTCTCTACTAAATAAAACTAAATATGTTAAGTTGATTTGGCCTTAGTCAATAACACTGACGCAGTTCGAATTCGTAGGTTTCATATACACCTGCGAGTTTCTTTACAAGTGTATGCGGGTTACTTCGCGGTAATTTCCTTCGCTACAGGAAATCCCGTAAATGTAAATGAAATTCGAATAACGAAATATACATCGATACATTATAGTATCGAAACCCAGATATTCCTATTAGAAGATCCATTGGCTAATTGTGTAACTATTGTCAAATTTTAATTAAAACTGACAGATAGAGTAACATTGCTGTTTAGTGAAGATAATTGTCACAATCTTAATAAAAGAGCAATGTGACTGCACTACCTGTCACTTTTAAACAAACTAAACCAAATGCAAACTCATCTCCTCCATTCTTGTAATATGTCATTCATTTGTGTTCAGTAAGTGTTTAGCCTCTCTTCTAGAATAGAAGCTACCTACTTTAAAGTTTGTATTCTAAAATCAAACTCCATCTTAAATCTTTAAATGAGTACAGCTAGAAAGGAATGGCGCTATGTAGGCTCAATAGCACCATCTCTTTCTAACTTAAACAAATTTCGAATTTAGAATACAAACCTCAAACTTCCTCTACCCTGCATATTCCTCAAGTTTATCTATTTGCACCGTGTCTTAACTTTGCACTCGCTGTTGAGTCGAGACACCTCTAGACAATTACTGTGTTTTCAGATTCTCAGTGCTTCTTGCTCAAATAAGAACCTATTTATAATTTCATGATAATCAAGAAGTTTTCTAGTTATTCTA
The DNA here is from genome assembly GCA_036419045.1 of Scirpophaga incertulas. Classification (NCBI taxonomy): domain Eukaryota; kingdom Metazoa; phylum Arthropoda; class Insecta; order Lepidoptera; family Crambidae; genus Scirpophaga; species Scirpophaga incertulas. The sequence goes on along the minus strand of CM071632.1, from coordinate 27,300,456 downwards.
CACGAAAAATTTAGGCTAATTAATATTTAATCAAAATAAATCGATGTCGCGAGTTAAATACAACGTGACCTCTGGGCTGAATACGCAGTGAGTGCAGATTGAGACAATGAATCAATTTGTTTTATCGATTTAAATCCGACCATTGGCACGTAGTAGGGTTGTCTCCTCGTAATTTCTTTGAAAACACCAAAACGTATAATATACCATAGACATTAAAACGAATTTTTCTAATATTCCGGAATTAAAAACGAATACAAATGATGTACAAAAATGATAAGTCATAGAAATGATACACAAGGCCGACAATTATATAGCAATACTAAAATGAAAGCGAAGAATTAAATTGAAGTTATCAAGTTTTATTTATTAGTTAAGTTAGCATCGATTTATGACACTATTTAACTCATGAGTGAGAAACGCGAATTTGTTATCTAACTAGCGATGCTAAGCGAGTAGCTTGTAAAAATATCTATGCAATTATGATTTAATAAAAAAAAATTTGGTATCTTTTGTATTTTTTTTTTATTTAGAGTAAGTAATTTGTGACTAATAAAATATGCAAGAAATATTTCCTGTCCAGTAAATTAATTGTCAACAATAACACAGTGTAGAATAATGTAGTAATGGTAGATGTAACTCATAAAGAAGAAAATGCTTATTAAGGATTACTACTTTCAATCAAATTCAATACAATATTTGTCACATTGATATGATCTATAACACATATAAACTAAGTTATGGTTACGTAAGTAAAAAAATTACATCTAATGTTTATGTTGCAAGCAGCCCTAGAGCTCGTACGACCCACTTAGTCCAATCGAGTACAAGGCCCGACGATATTTAACAATTTATCGCCAGCAGAGAAAGAATCGCAATGATCAACAGAGTGAGAAACTCAGATTTCCCTTTTCTATCTCGTCGTATAAATTTTACAGATAATATGGTAAATGTGTGTTTGGACAGGTATGTTTTATGTGTTTCTCCTGTATACAGAATGCAATCCACAACTATTACAAATATAAAAAATATCGATATTGAAATAACGATTTTTTTTATTATACATTTGCTACTCCACGGACTCGTAGTCCATGCCCTCTATAATTCTTAATTAAATATTTTATTACAATTCTCTTAACTAACATGTACTCAATTTTATTTATTTTACGCAGCTAACAATATAAATACAAATACTCATTTAACTTACGCTATATATATTAACGTACATATACACATACATACTTAATAATGATTAAAAATGAAAACAAAATACAAACATTAACTTTATATTACCTTAAATAATGCTATAATTGAAGGTACGAAAACGAAGGTTGGCACCTAGATCGCTACATTATTTTGGTCCTTGAACGCCATTTACCAATTGTGGTTTCTGACCTCTTCATCAGTTGCTAAGCATGACGGGGTTATGAGTCGTTTGATGGCGTCGTCCTCTTCTCGCTCCCCGCAATAATAGATGAAGGACTCCGTGTATACTCCGTGTGTACTAGATATAGCCACTACAGCATGAGGAACACTATCGTGGACCGGGTTTTTCGGTTCTCTGCTCCTCAGCACAATTACTCTACGGTGCGTCAACCCCTGAGCCTCTTGTATCGTATGTATTGAAATAACGTTATCTAATAAATAAAATAAAATCAATATTTTGCTTGCTTGTTGATTGATTATCTTCAATAACTTCAGTTTCCTATTATTATAATAATTTGAATCTATTTGGCTGCAAGCAACAAAGTTACAACTACGTAAAATAATAACTACTTAAAAACAGTAAATAACAATTTTTGGTGTTTGTTCGCAAATCTTTATCGTAGGTAAAGGTACGCGAGTACCTCTGTACTGAGATATGGCGACTTTTCGACTAGAGTTATATGCCATGTTAAACACAGCGGTATAAGGGCACGCCTTCATTATTTGCATTTTATAGAAACAACTTGAGCTAAATACAAACTTTGATTTCAATAAGTGTCTCTATAGCTTTATATTGAGTAAAAATTATTCAGATTTTGATTGATTTGGGCTAGTGTCCAAAAAATGCGCTAGAAATTTATTTCAAACTGCCGATTTATATGCAGTAATTGTTTTATAACTTTCCATATTTGTTTATACATTATTATTAACCAAGGAAACGTAAATTGATTAAGCATCGAGTCATACATAAATAGACTTTGAGATAACTAATAATATAATTCTGAACGTTAATAAATTTGATTACACTATATCACAGCTAGTAAAATAAATTCAAACATGATTACGCAACATAGCTGTTTCATAATAAAAACTATGCAAACTTAAATATAAATAAATTACAAATCATAAATCGACCCACTCCAAAAGTCATACTGATTTAATTGTTAAACGCAATGAGAACGTCCAAACAATCTCAGACTATAATTAACATTCGCAACTGAAGTAGGTAGGTCTAAATTCAGATCTACGAAAATCTAGCTCATTTAACACAATAGATACTCGTAACGAAATAGTAAAATGAAGACTTTGAATAAAAGGAATTTAGGTTGAATCTGCGAGTAACAATAGCAAAAAAGCAAAGCAGTATGCACATGGAACAGCAGTTCATAATGTCCTCACAACTGACGAAGCAGGTTTTGCAACGAAGTTGTTGCTGTTACCAATAACTTAACCCGCTTTTGTGTCGGTACTTCAACATGTCAACTGTCACTGGTGCACTTAATCTGTATCATTACTATTGATACTGTATGAATTCACACACAACCAAAACATGAGTTCAGTAATTACTTGTTGAGCAACGATTCAATGTGCTAGGCGACACACAATCAACTTCTTACTGTAGTGTTACGAGGTTTACCTGTATATCTGTGCAATTGACGCATTAAGTCAGATTATCATTTCCATCATCCCGATTCATAACGAGGATATCGTCATATATTATGTATGGACCCTTTATTACACGGGAGATAATCAGAATCCGGCATTTGACGATGTTTATTACACCAACCCAAACGGTCAAGGCGAATATTTCATTCAAAAATGAAATTGTGAAAATTAATCAGTTATTTGACTATTCAATTAAGCCTTCCACATTTTTATACGCTTTTAAATGCAATCTCATTCGTTTGGATGGATCATGGACAATCGAATTGGATGTTCGCTTCCTTTCTTATCTAAAGCGTGTGAATTCTGGGTTTGATAGCCAGGATTTGAAAGAACACGTCACCGGTTCAGCTTCATAGAGAAAGTCTCATAATAAGCTGTATCAATTCCATTAGCTTTCATATATTATCTTCATATTTTTGGTAGAAGAAACTGTTTAGGGAATACAAGAATACCTTGAAGTTGAACGGCTAGATTGCTCAAGTCCAGGAACTTACTCAAACAAGGCGTACCCATGACCGAAGAGTCTGCACGTCAGCCGAGCCGGACAAACCATGTCCAACCAAAATACATATATACAGCAAGCAAATCTTACTAAATAAAAAATCTAATCACCTGTTCATCGCGTCGTCTGATAGGCCTTTCGTCTCGTTGTTTTCGTCGGGTATGAAGTAGTCCACATTACTGCAGTGAGTCTCCACAGGCGACAGGTATATTTCCACTGGAAAGAAACAGAATATTGGTTAGTTAAGTGCCATTATTTACTATAACCAGAGACTAGAACAATATTTGTAACTTTGAATTCTGTAGATACTTAGATAATTGTAGATAATTTGTTTTAAGATCATAAAAGGTTTCAAAAAAATAATCGGCTTCGATTGGGAAGGATCGAAAATGTACTCTTTTAAATATGTTCAATTTTCAAACTTTAGTTGCATGGACTGTCAAATTTCTTTAACCGATTTTAACTTATTGTGGATTACATAGAGCTTATTATCAGTTAGAATAACATAACATTTAGTAGCGCTGATATATTCAGTCGACGCTGTTAATCACGCTAGTAATCAGTGGAGCAGAATATTGTACAATTGTAAGACATGCATTAAGTCTGCTATTGAAGCATAACCATAGACCCAGGACTTAATAGAGCGGTTTATCTCTATGATCTGTCAAAGTACAATGAGTTTTCAAGATGACTGTTATAGCTCACGATAACGCTTCATAACAGCTCGTAATAATAACGGGGTAAATTTTTAGCGGGGTTTAGTCAATAGATTGTCTATGCTATGGTCGCGTTCCATTTTTGAATTAATGAATATGTGATGTCTATCAACCCGCATTGGGTCTGCGTGATTTAGTTCGGGTTGAGACATACGTTGTATCTCTAACTAATCTGTAGTTGAGACCCACGCTGTGACCGCACTGTGGGATCCAAGTCTGTTGCTTGTTTGGTATAATTATTTAGATTATCTGGAATTAATTAAATACAAAATTTGACTGAAATTCCATAATACCTCCACCAGTAAAGTAAAAAAAATATTATTAGTCTCCTAGGACCTGAGCGGTTTATCTGGTACCTACTTGTTGATATTCTTATCACATCACTTTAAAAATAAACGCTTATATCGTGTATTTGTTGGGTTGTTTTAAAGTTAACATTTGAATAGTTGCCTATTTTATTGCTGTCATTTATTGAAGTACCTTGAAATAATAATAAGTCGACCAGTAAGATTAGCCGACTAGTCGACGACAGTCGATATTCGACTAGCCCAAACTAAGCTCTGTAAGGCTTGTGTTATGAAATCTAGGGCAACGAATAGACATACATATACTATACGTATATAAATATCTTTGGTAGAAATATGTATTACCAACCATGACTAAGGTACAAATGCTTGCATTCATCATACAAACATCTGGCTCCACCGGGACTCGAAGCCAGGACCTAGGAGATGATGACACCTTGAAACCGATGTACTAACCACTCGACTATGGAGCTACTAACATATTTTTTATACTAGACAAGTTGTAAAATCGACCTCATAGGAGTGAGTTGAGTACATTACATATATAGACTATTCACGATCAATGTTAGAGCAATCGGCCCACAAGCTAACATAGCAATCAATACGATGAACCGGGAAGTTTCACCACAATACCCCGGAGGCACCCGTGCTATTGTTCGCGCGAGATGCGAGGATGACGACATTCAGCCGGTTCTGTTTTATGCTTAGGAAATTGTCCGACATAATTCTATTTCATTTATTTTGATAGTCATTGCAACGTAAATACAATACTAACTCGAATCACCCTTACAAAGCAGTGTTGGAACTCGCTTCCTGTGTTTATGAAAACATAAGAACCTGTCAGATCTACAATTTATGAAATAATGCTCTCTTCACTCTGATACTCTTTGCTATGGTGTTTAAATCCTGCTTTATATTTTTGTTTGTTTTTTGGAAGACTACTATGCGAATACTATGATTCAAGGTACCAAATAATCAGAGATCCATATAATATCTCGTTTTAACTGTAGTTAACATATATATATATATATATAATATATATATATATATATATATATATATATATATATATGTATATATATATATGTATTCATAATTGGTAATTAATCTCGGATTCGTTGACCAATAATTCCTCAATGGGAGCGAATTAAATCTGAGATATTTATTTGGTTCTCCAATTTTCAATATATACAAACATTGTTAAATACCGTCAAGATGGTTATTTTACTGCAGAATCGACATTAGTCATCATGTTGATTTAATATTTTGTTTTTGTCCTCGTCCGAATCGTCTTGACACACTTCCTACTACTATTATAAAGGCGAAAGTTTGTAAGTATGGATGTATGGATGTTTGTTACTCTTTCACGTAAAAACTACTGAATGGATTTGAATGAAACTTTACCACAATATAGCTTATACATCAGAATAACACATAGGCTACAATTTTTGAGGTTTCTAATGTGAGGTCGTAAAAAAAACACATTTTTTGCGCTTACATTGCAAACGCTGACTGAATCCTACAAGATAGATCAAAACAATTTACTACAGTATTGTACAACTTAAAAAGGTCTACAAAAAAGTCCGTGATGGTATATGTTTATCTCTTAGGAATAACCCACAATAACCATTTTTTATCCTTTACTTTGTACGAGAAATAATGGCTTATTTACGAAGCGATTTTAAGCAATACAGTATTAATCCTTATCTATTACAGTATATATTATAGTTACCGTATTTCAATCTTACTTATTACTAGACTAGACGGGACGAACCTGAAGTCCACGCGAACGAAGTCGCGGGTAAAAGCTAGTATTATATAAATTTATTAAATTATTGAATCCAATTACTTTTGCTGATCACCGTACGCGTTATAAAAAACTGAAAAAAAAACCTTGTGATGTTCCGCTTCTCGACAATCACCAGTCGCAATCACTGAGTTTTATTACACGTAGAAAGCTGGTAAGAATCTATTATGAAATGACAATCGAATATAGTTTAAAAATCCTAATTGAACTAAAAAAACATCAATAAAAAATTATCAACTATTTACCAATAACACTTGTTTCATGAATAATTCAATGTTTGAAATAATAGGTTTCTAATAATTTGTGATTAACGAGCGATCTAAATTGTGATTCTATGAATACCTATGAATAGAGAGAGTTTTATCACAAGGACAACTTGTGTTAGAAAATAATGTTACAAACTCTCGACCTATCCCGTTTCTATGTCAAATGAGTGAGCGAGAAAAAATGTTGTGTCGCTATTATTATATATAAACATTTTTGTCCACGGTCCGTGCTTGTGCTTGACCATTGTTGTAAACCTATAGAGAACTAGAAACAAAAGGCTCCAACCACTATATGGGCAGTGTGATGTAAAAGGCCTTTTTTATAATATCATTAACACTATTTTTTAAATATCTGTGAAAGTCTCAGAGCTATAAAACTTTTACTGTGATGTGTCCATACAAAAATTATTTGTGTGAAAAAAAAACACATAATTTGTGAGAAAACTGTACACTGTGTCAATTTTGTAGCAGCAAAATTTTCAATAACAAAAATTTTAATAAACATACATATTTTACAAGCATATAGTATTTTGATAATTCTGTCAATAAATCTCACAACAAAATCTCTGTTCCTCGTTCTGTTTGCCTTAATCGATCTTTAAAACTCAAAAACAATTAATATTTAGCACAAATAACGCAAATTGTTTATAATCCGCCCGCGGTTCTCTCAGCCACTCCACCGAAACAATGGCTTGACATTTCTGTCTGTTCTCAAATGGACGTTAAAAAGCTCAATCCTCTCAAATGACTGGTAGCTACTTCACTGTTAATGTGTCCGTAAAATAGTATATGTAATTTATAATGAGGTCTTTCACCGAGATGGATCAATGATTACGAAAAGCTGGCGAAAAAGAATATTGTCCAAGCAACATAAAATACCATAAGTCATGTGTGAATATAAAAGTTATCACGTACGAAATAAACGGCAATTTCATAGGAAAGGACTTCTTAAAACCCAAATTAGTTATTACCAAAGGAAAAATATGTTTTAGCATCGCCATAATTAATTATCATTATGCGCTTCCTCAGCTTTCCTTTTAATCTAACACCGTACTAATTACATCATAGTCGATTCAGCTGTGTTTACTAGATTTATTCTTTTTTTCTTCTAATTTATTGAAGTTGAAAATTTTTAATTTTTTTAGAAGGTATTTTATGTTCTTAATCGAGTCTCCAACTATCAGCCAACTAAATTACAGCATAACCTCTTTAGCCGTTTATAATGGATTTCCCTACGGGAAAGACATAAATTTTATGCGATACATTTTCATATGTACTTCTGCGGGTCTCAAACAAAGCTAATTACATCAGAATCGGTTCAAATATTTTTAATGAATTTCTCTAAAAGAAAATATATTTTCCAACACTAGAAATTGATTCAGTCAGTAGCACTGAAGAATACCCCGAATATCCAAACTCACAAACTATACCTATTTTGAATATTAGTATACACATATAATTACTTCAGTTAATTTTAAATAGCTGTTTTTTTAATATATCTAATCTATTTATACGAAAATTAAAACTTTTTATTAAAATATTTTGTTACTGTGAAATTAACGTCAACTTGTAAATGATCGAGAACATAATAAGTTGAAAGGTAGAGAGTTGCAGTATTCTTGTACGCAGTTTATGATCCGTATAATTAACGTCAAATATATTGACGCATAATAATTAACGTAATGTTTTATTAATACTATAGACTTTCTATTTCCAAATTGGAATGGATTTTGGCGACGATCACAAACCTTGACAAGTTCTTGCCTATTCTTCTCGAGAAGGCTCTCGTAATAAAGACGGCTTCAACGCCGTATGCGTGCTTTAAACTCTATACTTAGATGTTTTATTATCAGTACAGTATTGAGGAACGATTATAGTTTGATCTAGTCTGCACCACCCAATTAGGATTGGAGCGTTTATTCTTCTCATTTCAACATTCCAATCAATTGCCAGTTCTCCTTGCTGTAGAATATATTTGTATATTCAAAATAGCCCTCCCTAAGACACAACATTCAAGGTTGACAGCATTTTGCATATTCATAATAATTTTCATATTAGATACAAAGGTGCATTGTTCTGCCTACATTGCTTGGTTTATAATTAGGTAGGTAGATCGCCGAATTAGATTTATGTAGCTATTGTAGATAGCACCAATCGAAAATAAGAAAAGGTACCTGTATAAGTATTATTACTTATTTTTAGAGGAGTAGGGAACCAGAGACGTTTGCTTGAGTACCTTCTTGCCTATTTCTGCCGCAAAGCAGTACAATATGGAGTTTTTCAAGAAGGTAGTAAATAGGTTTTTACAAGGTCGGCAACCCCTCTGGCATCCATATACTGCGGTAACTACTTACAAACTGGTTGAAAAAATAAAAGAATACCCGAAAGTGATTACTGCAGATTAATGAAGACTACATATTACAATACAATTTGGCAAAGTACACGATGTATCTTCTAAGGGTTGCAAACTGGCTGCGAATTTAAAATTAATCACATTTACTATAAGCGACTGTAATCACTTACTATCAAGTGGAGTGGTTACTATAAGTGCATGAGAACCGAGGAGGTTCTGTCCTATATCCTTCAGATGCTGGCTGCATGGGAAATGTAGTCGGCAACGCACGGGATCTCAGTCCCCGCCCTGCACAGCTAATATGAGCGGCCGAACCTTTCGTGGGATTCCCATGCTGTCAAGAGTCCACACTACCTATTGACTATCGAGTCATGGAGGCACAATTGAAGTGATGTCTGACCGCAAAACTTTACCAGCTCATTCAAGACCATCAGAAATATCGCCTTCCTCAGATTTCGTCAAGGCAATGCTAGAAAATGCGGTGATAGCTTTATTGAAAATGGAACGAAATATACATGAAATGAAATGTTAAATAAATATTATTTTTTTTAAGTAATACCTATTTACATTGAGAAAGATGCTACCTGCTATGCCCGCACGAGCTTTCCAGTTAATTTCCCTGAATTTCTCAGGTATTTAATTATCCGCGGGATGTAGTGTGGTGAACGCAACACTATACGTACGTGAATCGAATAAAACAACAACCGGAAACACACTTTTTTTTTTTATTCCATACGGTGGCAGACGAGCAAATGGCCCACCTGATGGTAAGTGGTAACCATCGCTCATGGCCATCTGCAGTGCCAGGGGCACAGCTGAGCCGCTGCCTACCTGGAGAGAAATACTCTTTTTAAGCCTCGTTTGAAGTTAGACATATCGAAGCGCTCAGGAAACATCGCAGCTGGGAGCTCATTCCAGAGTTTGCATGTACGCGGAAACCGAACTGTACTAGACAAGATCGGTTCCAGGTGATATGGATGAACTCTACTGCGGTGGCGGGTGGTGCGATGGTAAAAAGGTGACGAAGGCACCATTGCAAATAATTCCTCAGAGCACTCTCCATTAAAGAGCCTATAAAGAACACACAGAGAGTCAAAGTCTCTCCGCTGCTCCAAGGTCTCTGTTGAAGCCGTAATATTAGGATCACCGATGATACGGAAAGCACGCCTTTGCAGGGAGTCAAAAGGGTCGAGTTGATATTTGGGGGCTCCAGCCCAGAGGTGTGAACAGTACTCCATATGCGGCCGTATTTGAGCTTTATAAAGCATCAGACTGGGCGTGAAGTACCGCTTCGCTCTGTTGAGAACACCCAATTTTTTGCTTGCCATTTTGGCTTTGTCCTCCAAATGAACTTTTACTAATAAACACCGCTGTGATACGAAATCAATACAATGTATTATTTATTTTAGTCAATTATATATAAGACTTCGCAACTGTATTATAACTTATAACTACCATTACTCGAAATTGAAAGTAACAATTTATTTTTCTTAACAAACCCAATATTTCAAAACTTGCAAGCGTAGCTCAAAACTTACAAGAATGCAGGCTACTCATTAATCTGACCTAGTCGTCAGTCATCGGCATTTCAGCCGTAGCCCGTAGGCGGTAGAGAAAGTCGCGGCTTGCGCTCGCGTCCTTGCGTGCGCCGCGTAACTGTCGCAGGTGTGCTAAGAGACCTTAGTTTATAGCACTGACACCACTAGCCAGAGCGCCAAAGATATTTTAGAATAAGACTAGAGTTATGCAGCTAATCACACTATCTATCTATATATCTATATCACGCGTCTTTATAAGACACGATCGTTTACAAGTCGTGCGCAAGGATAAAGATCCAACGCGTAGAGGCCATTTAAGCAAAATTTTATCAAAACTGTGCGTAGAATATACCAACTAGGTCTAATCTCCATCTGCACAATGTGAAATGCAGCTAAAGACCCAGTTAGATGCATAGAAACTATTGTTATTACGGATGAAAACGTGCATTTCGATTTTGGTGGTAATGAAAACCGGGCTAGTTACTAAGAGATTAGGAGACTACTAAGAGATTTATAGATTTATGTACGAACAATTTGAATTTTGCATTTTAATATATTTTATAAGAATATAATCAGTAAAAATGTTCTGATATGATTGATTAAAAAATTGAGAATAATTCAATAAAATGTAGAATACATTAATGTTTGTATAATTACATAATGAATATATCTATAGACTACTTAGATTACAACGACATAACCCGAACCTAAACTACAAAACTAAACCTTAAAATTAACCTTAATTAGCAGTGGGTAGGGACATATTGTTCGAAGTAGCGGTTATTGAAGCGGGAATGTCATAGAGCGGTAAGCCTATGCCGAGAAACGGAGCGTTGGCTGGCCTCTGACTATTTGGCGAGGATCGCAGGAAGGCACTAGACGCTAATGTAACAAATATTTATTATTTATTATTAACACCAGGTATTTCCATATGATCAAAACTAAAAAAGCAACTAAGAGAATAACAGAATACATTTTGTAGTCAATCACCATGATATAAATATATAATACCTTTTTAAAATGCACAACAAGCCTTATTTCTAAGACTGTAACTTTTTTGCCCTTATAAAAAATCACTGGTCCTGTAATATTCACAGTATTGCAAAAACTCCCATTATAACAATACGATACGAAATCTTAGAGCGTCTGTTAGTTAGCAAATGTTTAGTGAGAAATGAAACTGTTCGTTGCCTAAGCGTTTTGTTTACGACCATCTATGACCACAGATAATGAACACCACCATTAGTATATGCGTCGCATTTTCCGCTATTTGCCAAAAATATTGCTTAGATTACTTAATTTTAACAGGTAAATCTTACAGAACACCATTAACTTTGATGATTTGAGATTACTGTAATGATACATAAGTGATTTAATATTACCTATTAAGTGTGTGATGCTATTACGATGGAAGGAAATGTGAAAGAGAAAGTCTGTTCTCTTATCTGTTACATACATATTTGTATTAAATTGTATTAATAATACATATCAAGAATAAGATCGAAAATATTATTAATGATTAATGCTTGATTTACTTTTAATATCGAATTCATGGCGGAGTCTCTTAGCGATGCCGCTAACATTATAACTTTAAAGGTTTTTCATTACTTAAGATAACATCGAAGTATGTAATAAAAAAACGGATTGTAAAAATATATATGTATTAGTAATAATCCGTTACAGAAAGAATGTATAAAGAAATAAAAAAAATCCTATTATTGTGAATTTTTGTTACGTAAATTTATAATTTTATCTCTTATGATCTCTCTTCAGATGTACAAACGTTTGATTTTGATATAATTTTTCATAAAACGACAATTTCCCAGGAAAAGACCAAGTATATACTCTGTACTACGTGTTTATAGAACAGTAACTTTGCAAAAGCTTATTTACAGTGTTTGTAATATAAATCTTTATATAAATATTTTCGTATAACAAGTAGATAAGTATTATTATTCTTACTACTAATAGTATACTATTAATAGTGTACAGATTGTTTTAATAGCCAGGGTGTCCACAGCCATTGGTTAAAGAAAATCCCTGACTTTCCATGACTATCCCTGACCATTTTTTCAAATTTCCCTGACCAAACTAATTAAAACATTTTTTTTAAATAAGTCATTCACTCGCTCTAATACCACAATGAGAAGTGTTGGCAATTAAAAAATAATAATAAAACAATAGCAGGCCCCCAAGTGAGCAGGGGATTTTTTCAGCAAATAGAATGACTTTTTCATCAAAAAGGAGGACTTTTGTTACTGAAAAGTAAAACTTAATTGTACAAAAAAAATCAAACACTTTTTTTGCTAAAACAAATTAAAAACCAAATAATGTTAGAACATTCAACAGTCTATCTTTTATCTGCGTTTGTAACGAATTCCAATACTTTATCATAAACTTTCAAAGCTCGGTCAATGCAAAGGCCATTTTCAAGCCATCTTATTGAAGTGAACTTCTGTGGAAATTCTGTACTGCCAGTAATTGTTGTATACAGAGCTCGACGTACCGGTGAGTCTTTGAAATAATTATACATTACTACTTAAGAGTTCGTTTATTTCCCAATCAGTTTGCTTAAGTCCAGTTTTAACAGCGCCATTCACGGATTTTGAATTTTCTGTAGCAAGTTCTGCTTTCAATTTATGAAGAAAGCTCAGGTTAACATTGGGTACATCCATCGAATTGCAATAAATTGTCATGGTCTAGATTTAACAAACCCTTTAAAAATCCATTCAAATCTCCATATCCAACAATATCCACAATATCCATTTGACATTTCTGGGAGACTTTATTTAGTGATTCATCAAAGGAAATTACGTAAAATAGACAATCTTCTAAATTTTTTTTGCAAACATGTTCTTAAATAAGGTGCTATTCCGTAGTTTATTACATATGACGCTTTTGTTTTTCCCAATGTGAAGTTTAGGGCAATTTTGCTGCCAGGAAACATTCTTTTGAATGCATGCTGGTTCTATCACTAGAATTAAGGGACATTTTGTTAAAAACAATTTCTAATGCCCAAAGTATTTCCGCTGATGTCACATGTATGTAGGTGTTGTATGTAGGTATACACATTTTTGTAACTTTACTTTTGTGGGAGTCATAAGAACTTTCGATATTGAGGGACGAAGTCTCTGTGGCGCTTGCAATTGTCGAAGTTGATGGTTCATCAATTTCAATCATCAAAATCAATCATTTTGTAAAGAATAAAATGTTTGGTTGCATTTTTCTTAATTCATAATTTTTAACGTGTGTAGGTCTTTTGGCATGTGAAACCAGTGCATGTTTACCCATGTTACTTAATTTGATGGACTTGCAGCATATCTTACAGAATGCTAATCCTGGATCATTTGGAACATCATTCAGCCATTGAAAAAATTCAGGACTTTGGGATCTAGCCACAATTTATTAAATGAACATTTTTTGGCATTCATTTTAGTTCTAGTGTTGTAAAATTTCTATAATTCCTCGTAGATAACAGTAATGAGCTGTTTTGAATGAAGAAATAGAAGATTTCTAAATACGAAGAATTAAGTAATATTAAAAGTGAGTAAACTAGTTATAACCTATAATTATAACATAGTTCACTCCAATTTTGAAGATACATGTCCATGTGCACAATATGACTGATAGTTCACCCTGTCAAAGTAAAACTCTTTATTTATTGTACCTAAACACTCATTTATTTCAAACAAGAAAGGAGTAATTTTAGTAGGTAATGGCAAAAAACTACGTAGTTTTCTCCGGACCTATAAAAAATGCTTCAATGGTCTGGATTAAGAATCAAACCAGAGCATAAAATATATCCCTCATTTTACAATCATTGGGAAATTTTTGCATGGATTTCAATTTACAGTTCAAGAAATTTTTATTGACAAATATCTTAAATTTTCCCTGACTCTCCAGGTAGCTCCTCAATATCCCTGACTTTCCCTGACCACCTCAAGCGTCCCTGACTTTTCCATGACTTTCCCTGACTTTCCAGAATGTGGACACCCTGATAGCCATATAAGTCACATATCAAATTAACCCCACGTCCTTGTCTTAAAAGCTGAAAAACGAATATTTCTTGAGTTGCCAAAATCACACCCCTAATCAGCTATTAACACAAAAGCAAAGCTAGCTAGCTGTAGATGCAACTGCGCTCAATAGATTGCTGCGATGTATTCCTCGTGCTGTAGGGCTGTCGATCAATACTAAGGGCCAAAAAATAATAGTAAGGGGGAAAATCTACTTACTCAGCGCTTATAATTTTCTACAGAATATTCATTTCTGATAACTACACATCACAAATATTATTTCGCTGGCCTGGAACAACCTGTATATCAAATTAAAGTTATGTTGTCACTACAACTGTTTTGTGATTTTTCAACACATACTCGTAAATAAAAGTGAAATCAGAGAAATCTATGTAATTCTGGCTTAGGCCATCTAATATTGTTGTTTCGCTATTATAGTTTATTATCAACAGGACTAGATCATAGGTAAAAACATTGTTTTATAAAATATTGACATAACATATTTCTTTACATCTACAACCAAATAAATCAAACTAATTAAAACTCTAGGTCCGTCTAGTAAGCTATGAACGACAAGTAACCAACGGAAAGAAAATAAATACTACAGCGGGTATCGTGTTTCTACAGCCAACTTTTCCCGCCAATTATGACACACACCTATGGCCAGCAGTTTCACTTTCTCGGCTTCCAGCTATGGCTCGGCAAGAAGGTTCACTATAATTATTATCATTAAAAAATAGAAACACGTTTTCGGAATTCGAATTATTTGTAATAGGTTGTTACAAAGTTCAACTAATAAAATATATCCAAACTTATCATGTAGCTAGGTTACATGGTAACTTTGTTAATAACTTTTATATTACAAAACACAAGGTTGTTATTTTACGTTGCATAACATATTGACTATATTAATTTCAAGTTAATTAAGCTTTCTCGTAATTTTTCGTTTACAATAGGTAACGAGATTATTTATTAAATTTGGAAATAGAAATCTTCAACTTAACGCCAATTTTATCCAAAGCAAATTTTCTTGTCTAAGGAAAACGCTAAATACCTTAAAATATAAAACATAGAAAACATTACATGCAGATGTGTATTTTTTTCAACCCCCTGACCAAAATTGACAAAAATTGTACATAATACTCAAACTCGTAATTATTACATAGTAACATTTTGACTAATATTGTCTTTTATTTGCTATTACGCACGTCATGGTATGCAAATCTATAAAATTTCTTTAACCGATTTTCAAATTTTTAAGTAGCTTAACGCGCTAACCTATGTACATACAGTAACTATAAAGTTGAAGTACGGAAATAGCTTCTTCAATAATAGATTCATAGGGAAACAGAGGCTTCAAAGTTCTAAAAACATTAGTAATAGTAAAACATTAGTAACATTAATAACTATATAGTCAGGATATGTGCTACAGATTAATAATTTAAGCGAGCAACTGACAGCGTGATTCGATATCGCCGCCGCCACCTTCATAATTTCTTAATTTGTTTGCTTGAGCTACTAAAGTACATTTACTCAAAAACGATTATTTGTGGAATAAATGATATGATACTTATGTATTTTAGTTAAGTTTTATAGCTAGTACAGGTTATATCCGTACCCACTGAGAGGCACGAGTCTAATCTTACTATGTTGGAACAATTAGGCCTTAGTCAACCACGCTAGCCCAATAAGGATTAGTCGATATAATTACATAAATATTTTGAATTACCTCACAGGTGTATTCAGGTTGCTTCATGATATTTTTCTTCAGCGTAGGAGCATCAGATAAATGAATCTGATAATCAGATAAATTCGAGAAACGATAAAAACATTGTACATTTCAAAATCGACCTCCCAATTAGAAGGTTACTGCCAAAACCATAGCATCTCCCACATTCTTAGTTCGTATTTAATAAATTAAATAGCTTATTATTTGATGGTTTTAGCACAAACTATCTCAATGCAACTTACTGTGTACTCTATCCAGGCAGTGAATTGTATTGTGTTAGCTCAAAGCCTACATGCTAATAAGCTAATCGTGACTATGGCAGGATGTAAAGATGACACGTTTAGTTCAGGAACAAGTTTATACCAATGTAGATAGTGGGGTCATGCAAAGAGCTTCTGTTTTCGACTATTGTTTGTATTACAGCGTGATTGTTTAAAACGTGACTACACGAGTGTGTGAAGTGAGCCTTATGTAAATTTCTACTGAATTAAAATTCCTTTTACGTTTTTTTTATAAGTTCATTCAAAGAAATAGTTATAGTCTAATTTCTGTAGTAACACTGAGCTTATCAAAACTCATTCGTAATACAAAATTAAAATATTATCTTAATTAACTAATCAGGTTGGCGTCGCCTCACCTAAGATATTGTCGTTTTCCTTTCCTTAATCCTCATGTCATACATAGTCCGAAATAGCATTTCCTAACGTTGTAACGATGTTACCCTCGTAGTAGCAAATGGATAAATCGTGCGAACCAAAGTTATAATTAAAAAAAGCCGTTTATTCCTTTCGTACCTCCAATTTTATAAATTATATATTACATAAATTATGATAGTTTATGCTGTTTAACATTTTAACCATATCGCATTTCAAAGCTAAAGATTAAATTTATTGAATTTTTCGTTCCAGGATTTTGTACTTTATTGGCTATCTTAGTCAGGACTTTTTTACAAATTCCTCTAATGTGCTCTCACTTATACGCAAATTATTAATTGAGGATATGCACCTTAATCCAATATAATAAAGGACAAACCTATTACAACTTCGCAGAGATATAGTAAACTTAATCGGTTTTTACAAAATCCAAAGGATGAAAGCAAGTGGGCGCAAGTATGTTCTAATTTCGTTAGTGCACTAAAAAATCTGAATAACCTACAAAGAGATTTTTCGCGCTTAGACTCCATTGTAGCAACGAAGCGCCCGATGTATCTGACAGCTGCACACGATGACGTCATATCAGAAACAATAGTACCTAATTATATAGCGAAATAATTGCGGATCCAATTATTAGAACATAATCACAGCATTGTTGTGTTGAAAATATTAACTTTTGTACAGTTTACTGAATATTCATCCGTATTCAAAAATTCTTAATAATCGCTTATTGGGTCGATTATTTGAAGTTTTCTAATCGTAATTACAGTAGTATTAATCAAATACAAAAAGTGAGCAACTGGCTAGGTAGTTTTGGGTACTGTAATATTCTTAATAATATTTTAAATATGTGTTTCTCTTATAACATTAGTTTCATTTACTTATTGAACCCAAACAACCCATATAATAATTCGATATCTCGAGTTATTATATTTTGAGTTGGTTGCACCACCAATAGACATCTTGTAGTTCTGTAAATTATCAGAATCTGTAGATAAACATATATTTTACATAATTTCATATAAGAAATTAAAAATATCTGTTGCATAAGCTGCAACTTATCTGGAAGTGGCGTGGCCCTTAGAGTCGTATTTATTCCAAGGTGATAAAGGAAAATAAATGGAGACAACGTGTGACGAAACCTGCACTCATCTGAGAAAATTTGTGATAAATTTGCTTATGAAAAAAGCTTCAATTTTAGTCAACAATTTAGAAAACGCCATACACCTCTGATCTAGGCTATTGAAAAACAAATCAAGGCAGTAGGTTGGTAGGTTGAAATACGTATAACCTTCGGTAGTACTAGACTTTGCTACGTAGGTTTTAACATGTCATGACTATATATTTTACACGCAGTGAGATCTGTCCGTGGAGCAGACTGCAAGCGTCAAAGCACGCGCCATGCGCGGTCAAGCAACGGTACAACCCGGACTCATGCGTTGCACATCTAACCGTGCTGGTATGTACAATCAGCATCATGTCAAAATAAACAAATGAATTATGAAAACAGGTTTAATTGCGTAGGGAAAAGATTATTTAGTACTGACTTACAGCTGTGTAAGCCTTTGCATGTTGTAAATCTTATTTGTTATATCCGAAAATCGAATCCACGTGTTCTTAAAAGATTGCCTAATTGGGTCCTCATGCGTGCAAATGCAGGTCACCCTGCCTGGGGATTACCGTTACAGCCACAGTAATTCTATGGAGGATTACTGAGGCTGTTACGTGGCCTTAAAGCGCTGGCTCGGAGCTACTAGGGTTTGCTCCAAGGTAATCTGGAGAAATTGAGTAAATCTCTGTATCGCCCTTCCTAAAGACGAAATTAACGTCGAGGTGGTTTAGTGGACCTAACAACAAGCCACTGCCAGGTATGGTGCGCAACAGCATTCCATTTCGGAGAAAAGGCTGCTTATTTGGGTATGCCATAAGATATAGATCACAACAGTAGCGTCAGCACCCCCCAGAACATATCTGGAAGGCCTATTCGTCACGAGGTCCATTCATCGATCTAACTTCTCATGGGATATACGTGGCATAAGATTTGAACGTATAGGCGTTTTAGTGCTGAACTGATCATCTTCCCTATAGGTCTAATATTAATATGCAAACGGCTTTAATTGATAATTTTGCGAAACATGTCATACGTGTATAAATAATCTACTGCAAGTAAATAGAATCAAGGTAGCTGCGGTTGTTATTGAAATGAATAATATTAATTGAGTTAAATAGACAAATCTATTAAAATGGCAGTATTGTCTTTTATCCGATCTATATATATCCGCTTATATAATAATAAATTGTAAAAAATTATTGCTTGAATAACTCTTTTGTTTTAGTACTAAGGTTATGCACAGTCCCCGATATTTACAGAATAAGAGACTAAATCAGGCAACAAAAGAATGATTGAACAGGTTTAAATGAATACCTATTTGTTGGATTCATCGCCGTCAAGAATAGCAGACTAAATATTAAAAGAGCAGTGAAAAGAAATTATTAAGAAAATAATTTATTTCTTATACTATGTGTGAGTATACACTTATTGATATATCGATCGACATATTTTGTCTATCGATAGTTCCACGCTCGCACTTCAGACCTTGTAGTCAAAGTAACACTAAAACATTTAAAATTTATGCGAATGATTAGGTTACATACTTTGTTAACAGGTAAAAACTTGACTCTTAATAAAAAAAAAACTAATATCCACATAATCGATAAATTTGACAGATATTCTTTCGGAGTGACATGTATGCTTACGTCAATCATACACGTTCAGCAGTTTTGTGATTCCGCCAACTTCTAAACTTGACAGCTCGTAACGTTGACTTTCAAAGACAGTACGTAGGTCGTCGGATTAATAAGTAATCTATCAAATCGCCTAAAAACCGTAGGTTCAATGGTTTGTTCTATAACAACAAACCATTGAAAAGTCTATACTTTTTATCACAAACTGAAAAAATAAGAGCATTTAAGCTATCTAAATTGCATTACTATAATCTTGAAGTACACATAAGCTTAACAAATGGTGTTGATAAAGTACACAATAATAAAAATAGATAAGCTAAACCTGCTATATTCTAGTGATTCAACGTTCTATTATCAGTGTCATGTACTCCTAGCAATGTTATTGTTGTGATGATCTGCAATTCTTAAAAGCTCGTGATGTAACTTGGTATTAAAATCAGACAATGAGATGATTTCCAATATTATATTTTTGTTAAAACTCTAATTTGTTTGTTTAAATTGTAATTATGTTTTGCATAAAGAACATATATTTGATAAGCTAAGATGCAGATTCGAATCCTGTCCGGTTTAATTGGGTATTTGCTCACACTAGATCAATTATCAATTTTTATTTTCATTCGAAAAAGAATGACGTTTGAAATATGCTATGTGACTGGCAAGGTTTTCGTGGTCTTTATTTTCGTGTTCAATGTAATTTTAAATACAGAAAAGGTGGTAAATTTTTACGACTTGATAGATGAATTAATTTGAAAACTGGTAAAGATTTACACACGCAACTTTGGTGTATTTTGTACCCAAATTGGAAATTTAATTACACTTATTGGTTGAACATTAATAGTAAATAATTTCTATCCAATAATAAGTTTCCCATTGAAAATATCCTTTAGGCATTCATTGTCAAGTATTCATCGTCAAGGCAGTAAGACATATTTGTGAACTTTTATTTGGTATTTAACCAGGTAATTCAACAGTATGCAGACAAAATTGTAATTATTATATAATAATTATATTACTAATAGAATAATCATACCGCCATAACATCATGTGACAATGTGTAGGAAAACCGACAATTCATAATAAAACTATTATTGCAATGAATGTAACATTATTGATGAATGGTAATTCAAATGAGCAGATATTCGAAAACTATCTTAAAGACCCTGGAATTAGGCTTCAGACTACTTACAACGCTCAAACCGTGATTTCCGAACGCTAAGTTTCATATTTCTCCATCATCTTGTATGCAAACCTACAATACTACAATGTCACCATATACTTATGCAACAGCGATTTATTTAGCGTTACTTTGCATATGCCATATAGTTAGCACTCCTACGCACAAATGACACAGACCGTTTGTATGCTGATTATACGGAGTGCATAGCAATGACTAACATGTCCTACATCACAAGAAATTGTCTCGAGCCGCGCGAGAAGCGACACTGCAACCATCGAGTATGAATTACTTCCCATAGAATATTATATGATGTTAAATAAGATGCAGTAGCTATGACAAGCTAATCAAGTTTTCTGAATATATAATAATAATATTTTTATTGATTTTCCCATTTAATTATAGTGAATTTTTTGTGGTTTTATTTGTATATATCGCGTTCGGAATTCAATATTTGATTACCGCGAAAAGAAACTTATTATACCTAATAAATACTAGGTACATTAAGACCAATTATATTTTCTTAAAGATTTTAGGGTGAAACTAATTAAGTAAATAGACTGTAATTCCTGTGCGCTTCAGTGCTTCTAGTCTCACCCACATTTGGTCAAACCTACATAAATTCAAAATTGACATTTGTATTCTTTTTATGATGTACATTCAATTCAACACAAGTAAGGTTACTCATAAGGTTAGAAGAATAAAATACTCATATAGGCTTTCTTACCAACTTGAAAATGTTGGAGAAAGAGAAATTTCTCTAACAACACCAGTATGTAATAATTACACAGACATTTTTCGAAAAGACAAAATTGCAAATTCAAAATTATTCAAGATAGTATTTATTATTGTTAGTAATTTTAAAAACATATTAAAAGAACCGCAATCCAATTAAAAAATCAATACCATACTTATACTTTTACGCGCAATTTTAGCAATCGTATGCATAATCAGTTCATATTAACAGTCTCTTCTGAATATTGTTCTTTGTATAATTATTCCATCGTTAACAATTATCAAATTAAAAACATGGATGAACCTGTTTTATTATATTTTTTGGAGAAATTTAATAAAAGTATAATTAAGAAACATTCTGCGTGGGAATTTTAATGCGTTGATCGATCGCTAAGTAAAAACTTTCAAACCCAAGAAAGTTGGTACTTGATTATATACATGACAGTAGACAAATTTACTTACTTGATTGACGTTCCGTTTCATGGAAATCTTATCTTATCCTGTCCCGGGAATTCTTAATATTAGAAGATAGATAAAATCAGTAACCAATCCCAAGAGTCACAAGCTAAAATAATTATTAACGCACAACGGTATTATATACATATGTATATATATGACTATACCTACATGATATATATGGTCGTTCTATATATATATATGTAAATAACACGATTTGGATATGAAATTATCGAGTTTCATGGCTTTACATTTTTTATCATAAGTTGGCAGCGTAGGTACAGTGTCGTTCTTATTTAGGTTGCAAATTTGCAACGTATCTAACATTATACAACTGATATGTTATATAGGCGGCTATAACTACTTTCAAACACTCTGCTTGTTTGTCAATATTGAGCAATAAAAAACTGTTAAGTGGAATACATTTTAAAATAATAGTATAACTAACGAGCTTCGTCGTATCTCCCTATATATGAAAATAGAAAATAAATGAATATGCGTTAGTCTCACTAATATGTGTTTAACACATCTAAAATAAATCTAAAATCTCTTCAGTAGTTATGCTGCGAAGGTCATGGACCTTTTGACTGCAACTTCTAACTATTGAAACAGAATAGATAAGGAAACTCGCGCTACATTTACCTACTGGTCTTATGCAACAACACATCCACAAGCCAGTTTCGATTGTATCGACTTCAATTTCGTCGGCGTATACCCGCGCCTAATGCCCATCCTTCATGAGCTACATTCTGTCATGGTCGGATAGTTGCTTGCAAAACCCTCATAGACTCGGCTACCTTGTTAGTTTGCCGTCGTTCAGTTTGCGAAACTATGATAGGTACTGCCGGCTAAAACATGAGCCTTATTTCCAGTTTTCTTTGAGTTAGGAATTCTCGTAATTGTGTATAGACTCAAGAATACTCGTAAAAGAAACCATTACGTTGTCCAGATATTTGTCTACTACACTATTCACGTTTTCTAAAGATATAATATAACATCTTTCGTATTGTGTGATATATTTTACCTACATGATATTGCATAAAGGTAGTGGTAACCAAACCCACTAAAAGATAAATATATAATGTAAATGCAATTGTATGTTTTCATAAAAATATCCGAATCTTACTTTCAAACTTTTGTAACGTATATACTGTAGGAACTATTTATTTTTGCATTATTTTAAACTGACCGTATTTTTCTCTTACGTAAGCGTAACTTCAAATTGTGTTTTATGAAAATAATTTAATTCTGTTCAAACGTACTACGTTCATCCGTTATCATAAAAAAGTCAGCGTTGCCACCAAGTGGTACGAGCCTACCATAATAAAATAAGGTGTTGGATCTTTATCCACTTCACTGACAGGTGCAAGTTGCAGGTTGATTGACTCCACAGACATATTTAAGTTTCTACGCAGGTGTATATAAGTTGTTACCTTACGAGAATGTCAAAAGATGTACATAAGAATTTCGATAACATAATTTATCGACTAAACGACGTTTCGTATGACACATTAAAAGCATTTTAAGCTTTAATAGAATGCATGGGTAGGTCGATATTTATTTAGTAACTAACCCCTAATAACACTAACCCCTTAGGTCTGTAGTGCAAAATGAGACTCAGACTTTAATCTTTGTTTGACAGTTAGAAAGGGATGGTGTTATGTGGGCTCATAGCAGTATCCCTTTTAACTGTACTCAAACAGAGAAAAAAATATTAAAACGTCAATCTGAAAGACTACTTCACACTTCACCGTAAACACTTAGCAACATAGTAATACATCGTTACTACCATGACATTGTAGTCAAATGGAACTAGCGTGTTTGTTTTGCTATACGTCAAGCTAGCACTTACAATAACATGGTATAACTTTAGCAAAAACGCGACGCACATGGTCTGTGGAAACGGCGGTAAATGAGAATTTACATGCGAAAAAATCGGAACATCTAGCGGTTAGCGGATACATAAAAAGACGAGGGGAAACGGAGATTAATACAATTATTCCAGGTAATTAACTGCTAATAGTTGAATCTGTGCCAGGGTCATTAACAGTTTTAATTCGTTCACCAAACAAATTGCTTTGACCGTTGCATTTGGTTTACTAGATTATCCTAAAATTTAGTAATATACTCTTTACAGAATTATGTTTGTTAACAGACCCCAATTTATTGCACGCCATCCTTATCCATCATGTTTTAAATGTTAATACGATTTATATGAAGTAAACGTCATATTTGATATAATATTCTAAATTTTATATAAATATGTAGAAACAGAGTTACATATTCAAGAGGTAAATCCCTATATATTGTTTTCTAGCTCAGTCTGAAAATAGATATATCTACAGTACTTCCATTTATGTTTGTATTACTTACCTAATACTGCAGATATAGTTTTAATTACGATTTATAAATTTGCCCAGCAAACAATGCCCGCGATAACATAACAATGGTCAATATTAAGCCATTGTACATACACCGACATAATATAATCTTGGAATTTGTAACAGGTTTTTCTGTTCAGGAAATATACTTCCATCGTTTAGGGTTTATACATTTTGTAAAATAATCAATAGATAGTTATTTCGAATGGATCTGAATTGTGGGCAATAAGTCAATGAAAAGAAGAGTTCACGTGGCGAAGATGAACAGGTCCATATGGATGTGTGGTGTGACTCGGAAGTTTAAAGTGATAGATAAGAAGAAACTATGATTTGTAATAAGAAGTGAATATCATGTTACCAAAAAAAGATACATATGATTGTGGGTGAAAAAAAATTAAAAGATAAATAATCAAGAAGCATATGAATGGATTGCGTGAAAGGACATGCATGCGAAGAACGCAGATGACGTATGATAGAGAAAATGAAAAAAATGCCTATTGCGCCAACACTACCTAAGACTGGTAATGAAGGAAAAAGCATTATGAGCATTATAAGCATTAAACCAAGGTTAAATAAAACAATAGCACGGCTTATGTAAATTCAATTCCTTGCCTTACATGAAATGTACGCCATGCTACGCATAAAGTCCGTATATGTCATCACCGGGTCCGATCGTGCTGCATACTTCGATCGCAACCGAGTTAAGTGTAGAATACATGACAATTTGATAACGTACAATGTGCATTGCGTAGATAATGCACGTGACCTGACACTAAACTAATGGGGACTGAAACATGGATAAATATTAAAGAAATTCTTAAACCATGGACTTCTGGATTCTATGAAAATATGACGGAGAGATAAAGATACAACAGTTTCTCTTGCTGGTTCAACCCAAGACAGTACGCGGAGGGTACGAGTTATGAACCTAGTCTTTGGTTACTATAGCTCATATTTTTTTATAATATCAGTCAGAAATCGTGCCATGATCTACGAGGACCGGCTGATACATACATATACATGGTACATGTTGCAGAAATCCGTCCAACGAGATTAGACATCTTTCCATTTCTTTACCTTAAAAGGATTGTACGCTTACAGACCTTCGGAACGATGTTGAATTAAATTAAATTAATTAAATAATTCAATGGTGGATTAGGGAGCACAATACTTTTTTTTATTTGTTTCCAATATTAAATAGAAATTTCAACACATAGTCTGGCACATTTAGCAAGCAAGATTTTTTTCTAACCCGATTGCAGTCAGCAGACAACACTCGAATTGCAGTCTCGAACAAGCTTAACTGGTCCTTGTAACCCAAATCCCATGTGTTCAGTCACAGAGATAAGATCTCAAATTCAAGTTTTCACTTGACGTGCGACCTTCCAGATGGAGTGGCATGAATGCTAACCAGAAACGTTGCAAGTGGGTGGATGTATTGTTCGATAAGAGCAAATTATTCTCTTATCCTGTGGTAAATGTGCATCAATGCTTAATATTGGTTAAGATGATTAAATACAACAAGTCCGCAGAGCATATAACACGCTATACGATACATTGAACTGATTTATAACTTCAGGATACAGATTACATGCGCTAATGTTACTTATTACTTTGGTAATAATTATTCATAACACGAACACTGCAAATATAATTCCTTATACAATGAAATAAAATCGATGTGAAAAATAGTCTCATTTAAATGATCATTCTTTTAAATATCCAAATGTAATATTATTACTGTAAGTAAACTTATTACTGTCAGAAGGCCTCGTAAAACGCAAGTTGCACAAAGAAAATTTAACTTTTAGGAAAATTTTCATTTAAGCCTCATATATATTCACTTAGAATGAATAAACTTGAATTTTAAAGCTTAATTTATAAGCCATGATTTTCTTAGATAAGAGTATATTGTTCAACTCCGCAATTAAAATTTACCGTTAATATTAAAGGGGGCATAGGAACGAAAAAAAAAATCCTCAACAATTAGAACTTTACATTATCTTTAAATATAAAAACATGAAAATATTAACTAAACTCCGACGATGTTTTTTTTTTTATTTTTATATATATATATATATATGTCTACTCCACGGACTCGTAGTCCGTACCTTTTTAAACTGTCCTCGTTTGGATCTACTATATACGTACTGTACGTACAGCGTCATATTATCTTATAATACTATTCCGTGACTTAATATTAACGTGAGTTGCGCAGCACTTACTTATCTAATAACTATCCTAATTTATACCTTCATACAACCATTTAACAATACACTTAATTTTAATACTTTATACAATAAAATTAATTAATCTAATAATAATAAGCTATCCTAACATAATTAAATTAACCCTGCAATTAAATTAAATTAACCCTGCAAACTCCGACGATGTTAGAACCCGTCCACAAATTGCAATAACTATCATTTACTTTGTTAAGCAAAAACTTCTTTCATTGTAAGTAATTACATAGAGGCATCCAATTAAGAATCCGGTTAAATTTTTATTTGTTTTTATTAGTTGGTGCCGACGACTTCGTCTGCACAGGTAGTAAGTATTTCGAGTAGCATAGTATATCAGAGTGGCGTATATCTTTATAAATTATCCGAGTGGCGTATATAGCCTATGTCTTATTCTGATGTGTAAACTATTGTAAAATTTCATAACATTCCATTAGGTTTTTTTTATAGGATAGGGCAGCAAACGAGCAAACGGATCACCTGATGGTAAGCGATACCGTTGCCCATGGACACCCGCAACACCAGAGGAGTCACAGATGCGTTGCCGGCCTTTAAAAGGGAATAAGGGGGGAAGGGGGGGTTGGGCCTCCGGTACCCTCACTCACTCGGCGAAACACAGCGCAAGCGCTATTTTACGCCGGTTTTCTGTGAGGCCGTGGTATCACTCCGGTCCAGCCGGCCCAATTCGTGCCGAAGCATGGCTCTCCCACGGTAAAAGTAGCTGTAGTGGGTAAAAGTACTTTCGCTGTATATAATATTAGTTTATGTGTATAATATTAATGTTTTTAAATTCATCAGAAGACAATAAAACTTTCGTCATATTTCCAATGCAGTCTTATTAAACATGAACGCATTCTGCCAGGTCTCGATAACGTACCAAATTGTCCATATTATTTAACTTAAGATGCTCAGCACGAGATATCTGTTTGTACAAGTGATAACATCCGGTACTGATCTTTACAGAACAAATTAGACACTTCAAAAAATCAGAACCAGTATCTACGACAGTAAGAGTATCTTGAGCTACAATTTTAGGATAAATGTCAAATATTTGAAAGGAGAAGCCACGCCTGTAGAGTTAGCCCACACAGACAGGTCTGAGACAGATCTACTATCAACCTACTTTATAAACGACTAGCTGGTGCCCGCGACTTCGTCTGCGCGGGACTAGTGTTTCGAGTAGCTTATGGCGTATCTATCCATCCTTACAAACTGTCACGTTTATAATATTTGTATAGGGATATTCTGCTTCGTTCGCTACTAAATGCTGTATCTGCACCAACTCTCATTACACGGGTACAGTTCACCCAGCAAAGTACTATAAAAAGTGGCATAGTTCGAGTATCGATTTACTAGAATAGCCCCTGCCAGGTCACAGGACCGGTTACCAGTTAGTGGCACGCCGATTTCACCTGCAGAGCTTGACACCGTACATCGTCGTTGTAAAACGATACGAATTCTCGAAGTTCATCGAGAAAGCAAATTAAATGGTCGATTTGTATCCGAGAACCGCAAACCTCAAGTGTCATATTTGTAATAGCGTCATTATAAAAGTTATGGCCTAGTACAGTCTAACTCTGCAACACAATAAACTAAATAACCACCATATGTCTCTCGAAATAACGTAAGTTTTCGTAAAGAATATGATGATATTAATATGGTACTTAGTGTAAGTAATTAATTTGATTAACGTAGCTAACGTAGAATACTTCAGCGGATTATATTTTCTTAAAGTCAGATCAAATTTAAAAAAGATTTGGAACTTACGGAAGCATTACAAACGGACAAAAATTAATTATAATTATTATTGTCAGGGTGAGAATGATTTTTATATTATACTAAACCTCTATTAGCTACCCACTTAATACATATTTCAAATGGTGAATCCAGTAATTAATGATTGATTACTGATAACTCTTTATACTAGTGACAATTATTTATTTCAACTGTTCATATACATATTTTCATTTGTACCAAGAGTATTTGAAACTAGATAAAAAATATCTACGACAACAATCATCATTTACATCGCTAATCGAAAGTAGACTCTAATTAACTATTAATAGCTACATATAAACGACCAATTAAGAATATGGATAGAATTTTACTTGCATTAAAGTCATCAAAAGAGAATATAAATAACTAACCTCAGTTAACCTATACAATATTATTTATTACCAACTGGTGCTCGCGACTTTGTCGGCGCAGGAAACAAATAACAAAATATATTTTTAAATTGTAGTCTATGTGTTATTGCGTATATTTATAATATTGGTAGGGTTTCGCCAGAAGGCGCTACCTTAGATAATATACAGTAGATAAATGAAAATATACCTAAAAAACATTAATTTTGAAGCAAATTATTATCTCGCATGATGCATTCCATTAGCGGAGCAGCCGATAACATGTCAGTTACTCAACCCACACTGCCGTAATGTCATGAAGCCCGAAATTATTCCGAAACAATATGGTTGGCCAACTTTGATTGATCACTTTTACTTTTTGCTCAGATAAATCTAGGATGAATATAGTCTAATCAACTTTTGATGCAACAACACAAATGAAGAAGTATAAAAATGCTTCTTATTTTATATGAATATGCAAGCTCAAGGTCAAAACATGAATTTACTAAGACTTAGACGTGCTAACGAAAATATATTGAAGTAAAACTATTTCAATACAAAACGACGGCTCGAGCGGTCTCGAAACACTATAGTCGCGAGTAGCGACTCTCGCTACCAAGCGATACTCGCTAAACTATTAGTTTTCAACAATAATGGCAACACCAATAGAAGAAATATAAAACAAAACATTCAAAGAAAATTATATAATTTATAGTAATATAGCTTCATACTAGTTTTGATTTAATAAGTTCCAAACAAGTTTAAGTTAATAATAAATATTAACGGTGGTTTTTATGTGTTTATATGAGTTCATACTCATATGAACTGTCACTTGTTTTTTTTTTTATTAATACACAAACCGTTGATACATTTCTTAGAATTCCAAAATAAAGTTGGTAAGTAATTATGAAAAGTTATGATATAATAAATATATTATAATAACTCTTAATATTAATATTTACAATATTCAATATTTGGTATTTAATCCATACTACGGTGAATAGTTCAAAATACATTCCAATTATTTTAGGCAATCACAAAAAGTGCATGAAATATTTATAATTAGAAGAAGGTTAAACGCGAAGGTTGTTTTTTATTCAACTTATGGTTGTTTTCAAACAAAACCATGAAACATTTAGGTTAAAGTATTATTCAAGTACAAATAAAGTGTTGCGATTCAATTATTGATTTATGCTCATGAGAAGTATGACTATGTATTCCAATTTCGCAAAAAACGTAACCAACTTTCAATTAGTCTTCATAGACCACTCATACACTATGTATCCTTGACAATATTCTGCCAATCTTTCCCTGTCCTTGATTAACGCAAATGGTTCTAATTCATCCACCCTCTTGACTATGTATTTATATAATATAGATATATACAATATTATATGTGTATAATATGTATACAATTATTTTATATATAAGTTTAGAATTTAATATTTCTTTGTTTCTTATCGAAATATAAATGATTGATTTTTGGTGTCCAAAAAGTAGATATTCCCAAAGATAATGAATTTTTAATAAATTCTTAATATCTAATTGTAATTAGACAGTTTCTTTACAGATTATTTCGGTTTTTAGAAGATTGCATGATAATGTGTAGACAATTATGAAACAAGGCAAATAAAATTTTCCTTTGTCAAGCCAAAATATACTATTTGCTGATCTAATGATAAGTATCAACATCCAACTATTAAATTGTTAGACTTCTTGAAATATGGTTAAAAACAAAACAAAGTTAGAAATGTTTGGGCACTAATAATATACACATCTTATTTTTATGCATAACCTTATTAAACGGTGGCCATAATGACGATCAAAAGAATTATAGACATACATAATTATCAAACATAATAATCATTAAGCACCAAAAGTTTTTATCATTATTAACTATTCCGCAAAGATGGTAACTCTAAACAGATCTTGTCAGGATCTTGTCATTGATGGATCCTTCGCGTAATCGAGTCAGAAGTTCGGAGATGTATTCAAGAGATGTCAAGGTCGGAATGCCTTCCGATCGGGAGGGCAGTGGGCGACGGCCTTTAGACTCCGTGTTATTCATCATTAGTCACGCGGCCGCATAGCTAACTAATGTTTCCGAAAAATATCCGTAAAAAATTTATTCGCTGTATTGTTTGTCCAGTAAGGTCACGCACTGATGCCAACGAGCAAATCCCTGATGCATTTCCATAGAACTAACAGAGTGTGCAGAGTACCAGCCGCACCTAAGTTGAAAGTGTACAAAAACTGTGTTAAATAAAAATCGGGTGGGGTTGTGCCGGGGCACACGGCCGTTGGTTTTAACGTGAAACGTCTATGTTAAAGAATCGCTTTTAAAGTAAAAGATTGAAATAAAAATAAAAAACTCAATATCACAACAGCGAGCTGACTATATAATCACATTTTTGTTTCTAAGACTAATAGTTTTTTAATTATTAAGGTACGATGATATAGACCTTTTCGTTACGGTCCACTTTTTAAATCTGGTACCTGTATGTTTCGGCGCGATTTTAAAGACGTTTCATGTCAAAAAATACATATTATGACTATTTTGTGTTGTTGATATCTTAACATCGTTCAAATAAATCGTTGTTATTTATAGATTAATATATGGACTAAAGATATTTGAAAGGATTCGTTCAAATTACTCATGCCAGTGTGATTGTATAGAATTTAGTGTGACCTCATTCTTTGTCACAACAGCTACGTTGTCCTTATGAATAGATGCCAGTGTTCACAAACATGCGAACGCTGGAATTGTCATGTCTGGCCATCAAAAGAACGGTATTCTAGCAATAACAATAATCGCTGACATGAAAGACGTGGTTTATAGACGCTATTAGGCTGCTGCTCGGAATACTAGACACGTATCGAGCCTACACTACAGACGTACTGTACGCAATTTATACCCACACAATTTGTCGTTGTTTTAAACCATTCACTCTAGTAAGTACGAAATACGATGACATTAGATTTGCTATAATATTCTCGATTGCAACAGCTTAAATGTAATTGTGATTTTTTTTTATAGTTTATGATAGTTGAAAACAATCTTGTATATCAACCATAAGTTTACATTCGTTTGTAGCTGATATCGCTAGCGTGAATTTTTATATAGAAAGCGTAAATTTGTAGCGGAAACCTAATCAATTCGATAAATAGAGAAGACTTTTGCTTAGGGAAACTTACTAAAAACTTTTTCATTCTATGTTCATTCAACAATTTAATAACACACGTACTTATTTGGGTGGTATAGAAATCGTTGAACCGCTTCACCCGATCGTGTCGGTATCCCACGTACGGCCTAGACCTTCGGCCACAAAACCGTCGTGCCAAATACGCCAGCGTGTCGCCTAGAGCATATCAAAGTGCTCGTTACTCCGCATGCATAATTATACGATATGTAGCCGTCGACTTTCACGGGATGTAATATGATGCCTACAATTTGGTTGTCAATTAGACTAATGTACATTTTACTTTAGGCCACCAATGAATTTTGTATTCTCCATGTGGTCGTATTATTCTGTCGTACTAGACTACAGGCCCGTGTTAAAAAAATGATGGGTCATTTGAACCACCAGATGACCTATGTAGAACGATATAAGAGCATAAAATAATAAGATTCAGCATTATGCCGTCACTTGTAAGCTGTCCAACTGAGTGCAGACGGAAAAGAGGGGGTTGGAACCCTCGGTTTTTTCCCCTTGTCGCATGATTTTTGTACGGCGTTGCGGAATAATGTATTAGAAGCAGTACTGAAATAGCATGAAACTGATGCCGTACAAAATTAAATGATCAAATTCACCCTGGAAATTGTCGGAAAATAAAAAAAAAAATCCGACTTTTTGGCGCACCAATTTTTTACGGCACTACGCGTGTCTTATTATTTTTCATGGATCTATCGATAGTAAGAATGCCGTACAAAAAATCATGCGACAAGGGGAAAAACCGAGGGTTCCAACCCCTCTTTTCCGTCTGCACTCAGTTGGACAGCTTACAAGTGACGGCATAATGCTGAATCTTATTATTTTATGCTCTTATATCGTTCTACATAGGTCATCTGGTGGTTCAAATGACCCATATTTTTTTAACACGGGCCTGTAGTCTATACCAGTAGTACCCAAATAAAGATATTGTAAAATTAAAGATGTAAAAATAAGGAGCCGTTTATTTCATAATTTTTATGAAAAAATCAAATATTTCTCTATATATATATGTGCCAAGTTTCATAACCTTATCACCTTACCACTTTACCATAATATTTTTTTGTAAACTCATTCTCATTTATGGATCGTCACAACTTGGCGTGATAAATGTTAATGTAGAACAAGGTACGTTCTAATCATTATAGCAATTAAGCAGTTAATTATGAACGTGCTAATAATGATTTTCTTATTTATTAATATGTGTATGAACAATCATACACGAATCTTCGAACAAATAATCCAAAGTAAGCATTTTAAAACACACCTAAATAAATTTGGCATTACTTATGTTTCAGCATTTTTCTGCAACGCTAACGACCCGTCACCAGCAAGGTGAATCCGTAGAAGAACATGTTTATATCATCTCTCGAGCGTCGGTGGCGCTGTGGTCTCGGCACTGGTTTATGCGCCGCATAGAATCGGGAGGGATCTAATCCCCACCGTGTACCAATGTGTTTTTCGTTCCGAATTTCATATGTACATTTATCCGACGCTCCTACGGTGAAGGAAAACATCGTGAGGAAACCTGCGAACATCTGCGAAGCGATTCAAAGGTGTACGTAGTCACCCAACCCGCACTGGGCCAGCGTGGTTGACTAAGGCCCAATCGCCCTATCGTAGTTAGGGTAGGCTCGAGCCCCTCGGTGGGGACGTATATGAGCTGTGATGATATCATCTCTGTCACACTGTCACTGTATTGATTCAGTATCTAATTTATTGATTCAGTATCTTTTCAAAGTTGACTCTTTCCAAAGAAAAATACATTGATTTCTTGGGTCCTTCTTACCACAGTGCTTGCATTTCTGCATTCAAGAAATGGTTGTGAAATTACTGGGTATTCTTTTTCCCTCTGGCGAGGAGAGGCTAAGAATCGTCATGGATGCCACCGCAGCCAAGCTAAGTATTATGTCGGTCACAAACGTGTCGAGGAGACTCGACCAGCATGACCTACTGACTAAACTCAACCTGAGTCTTGGCCATAAGGACTTAAATGGAAGGGATATTACTGAGTACTGCGACGTTACGTCTATTGACACAAGCTGCCTCTCACAAAAATCGTTAATGACTGTAGCGACAAAGTAGGCAATCTGCTTCTCTGTCAACATGGTTGTAGGTATTACAAAAATAAAAAATATCGGCCAAGTAGATTCGGAATTGTGAATTGTCTGTTCATTGCGGAAATTGTTATCTTTTTGTAATGGCAGTACAAATTTAAGGCTTTCGAATTGTTTCATTTACTTGTGCTGTGCTCATAATATTACTTTAAACTTAATTTTATGAGATAAGGCCAACAGAAAGTATATAAGTATTTGATTATCTTGGAAGCGTCTAAAAACCGGAACAAAAATGACATAATTTATGTGACGCGACTACATATTTACGGATTTTTCCTTTACTGTACTACATTATTTCATCTCCAATTTTATGACTCTTGGTCAATGGGAAGTAACCCTATAGGTTTTAATTTCCTTGCTTTTGATTACCTTCACTTACAAATTTGATTTTTTCTTTGACTGTAAGGTGTGGCCTAAGTATTTGATATTAATACTATTTTAACTAAATATATACTATAATTATTTATTTTATTTATTTATTAACACTTCATGTACAATGTGTACAAAGGCGGGCTTAATGCCTATGGCATTTTCTAACAGTCAACCTTTAGGTAGTCCAGAAAGCAAAGTGGTAGATGTACCCATGACACAAATTAAAAAAAATATATATAATAAAAGTAATTATTTTAAATCCTAATACATAGATATAATTAATAATAATATAATAATACATATGACGATATGATAGATAGATAAAATTTAATGATAATAAACTAAGAAATATGCCACATCATAATAAACTCTTCTGATATATATATATATATATTTCCGCAATTTATTTTTGAAACCCAATCTGCTGGTAGAGTTTCAAGAGGCAAAGCATTATATAGTAGAATGGATTGAACCACAAAGCAAGCGTGAATTGTTTCGGAATGGTGAGACGGACATTTCAGAAGCAAATTGGATGATGATCGAAGAGACCTATCATGAGAAGCACATAAATATTGAAAATAGGGACTCAAATAGCTGGATGTGTTGGGACCATTGAGAATGGAATAGGGAGCATTCAATGTTCTAACATTTCTACGCTGCCAAATAGGCATCTAGTTCAACCGTAGTCTATGCTCGGAGATATGGTCATATTTTCGCAAATTGTTGACGAACCGAATGCAGTTGGTTATTGTCATTACTACGTCAATTCTCGTTTATTTCAATAGGGATAAAATAAACAAGAATTTACCAACAATAACAGATAATTGGTTTACCTATTATTATATTACGTGTATGAAATTTATGAAAAATCAGCTTCCAATTCTACGAACATAATGATTCAATAAATATTTCCTGTTCA
This sequence comes from Scirpophaga incertulas, assembly GCA_036419045.1. Taxonomy (NCBI): domain Eukaryota; kingdom Metazoa; phylum Arthropoda; class Insecta; order Lepidoptera; family Crambidae; genus Scirpophaga; species Scirpophaga incertulas. Next base: position 27,265,232 of record CM071632.1, on the reverse strand, counting down.
AAAGAGCATTGCATTAATTATTTTCATCCGTTTAACATTTATCCTGTTTACGTAAAATGTAATAAATTAGATACGTTATATTAAATTTACACTTAATATTTAATATATTTGGTCCTTAACTATTACTCCTATAACCTTTAGAAAGTGAGACTATAGCTGTTCTAACTGATGATTCATTGGCTACAATTTTCTACCGGTCGAATTTTCTCATTTTCTGTCTCTCTTCGTCACCTATTTTAAGTGTAATTCGTATCATTAGAAACATGTTTGCACGCACCTGCCCAACAGTAATTGCTTGGCATCATGATTATTGTATTCTTTGTCTACAGTTAGTCATGTGGCGGAAGATACCGTATGACTGATCTACTGACCAGTAGACACAATAATTTATTGTGTATCGTATCTCACATCACTTAAAGCTGAAATTTCATTAACACTCACGTGTAACGCCCCAATAGTTTGTCTTAATCATAATCATATACATTCAATTGGCGTAAACATTATGATTGAACCGTTTTTGAGCTTTCAAAGTAACTGTGGATAGTATAATTGATTGGAAGTATTTGGCGCGATTGTACGTATACGCCATACGATACCTGCAACATTTGCTCTGCGAGATTCGTCGTTATTACAAGCGGCATAAATGCGGTCCAATGTCAAATAGTATAGCTTGATATGGCGCTTGCTATATAAGGTTTTGGTTTCAATTTCGTTTTATTTGACCCACTTGTTGTTAATATTGTAGGTGCGTACTCCTAGTAGTCCATGACTAAACAATGTTTATTCTATACCAATTTATAAGTATATAAATATTACTAATATTATACATTTCTGCGTAAGTGTAAACCGTTGACAACTTACTCGTATGTACAATAAGTCACTTTGAGCCTTACCTTACTATTCTATCCATCTTACTTATTTCGTTTCCAACTTATGATTATTTTCTATAATATTTTTATAAAGAAGCCTTAATCATGGTTTCACCATCTGCTTTTTGATTTCATTTGACATCGCTAATTTCATTAATTTATAAGGACCATAACAAGGTTAGTTTTAAAATCCTACGTATTCTTCTTCTTCTTCTTCCTGCCCTTTTCCCACCTTAAGTAGGGTCGGCACAACATGTTTTCCACTTCCATTCTCCTCTGTCACTCGTCAGCTCAACATCGACTTCCTTTACTCTCATATCAGAATTTACACATTCAATCCATCGCTTTCTTGGTCTACCTCTCATCCTAGGTCCATCTATATTCATATCCATCATTCTTCTTGTTATATGGCTTTCATCCCTCCTCATTACATGCCCAAACCATGCTAACCTACTGCTCCTTACCTTCTCAGTCACTGGCGCTACTTTCAAACTTCCTCTTATATACTCATTCTTGATCTTGTCCATTCTTGTAACCCCACACATCCATCGCAACATTCGCATCTCTGAAGCGTGCAGTTTCCTTTCGTCCTTCGCTTTCGTTGCCCAACATTCAGATCCATACATAAGGACAGGTCTAACGACTGCTTTATAAACTTTCCCCTTAAGCTTAAGGGGAAAGTTAAAATCCTACGTATTCACGAAAACATAATAAATTTCATAGGTTTCCTGAGGTCCCATTAAAAAAATCATAACTTAACTATTCAATGGCCCATAAATACCTGTAGGAGGGCGCTCCTTCGGATAGCAGATGCGGAAGAGGCCACGCGTCCTCGTGTAGAAGTAATACTTGTTGTTTAAACTGTCTAGAAGTGTCTGGGAGTTGCTCGCCGCGTTCTGGGACACATATGACTGGAACAACATATAATTATGAAATACTTTATAGTCAAGTGCATATACATAAAGCTTTTCATTAATATGCATAGTATAATCGTCAGATTAAAGTACATATGATATACCAAAAAAGAAAATCCAAACAAAATTTGGGTCATGGCAGGATTCATCCAGAGCCTACCGAACCTTCCTGAATTTGTAGACCAGTGCCGAGACCACACTTTTTTGCATAGTATTGTTACCTAAGCTAACCAAACTTGTTTATTAAAAAGGTATTTTCCTTATTATTATTAATCGATTTTATTATAATATAATTCAAATATTTGTAGGTAAAAAACTACGCAGAATATATATTCGACTCGAGCTGGATTTGAAGCAACGGGTTCAACAAGCCATTTTGTACCTATCTCAGCTAATTGAAAATACAGGTTCAAATCCCAATCGAACGGAAAAATCTTCTTATTCTATTAAATATTGGGTTCAATCTTTAGTAGTATAATGTTTACAATAATAAATGTATGTTACGTTACAAACATGATACGATTTGTTTTGATACATTGTTTAATGAGTAAACAGATTTGTTTTCTGTAGTATGTAATGTATTTAATAATTTAAAAGGCTATTCACGGAATTCCAATGGAGCGACGCGGTATAAAGCAATACAATGGAGCAGTTCGCTGTCGGCGGGTAGATAGACGTAATCAGTAGGAACGGAACCGGCTCCCTCCCGCATTCCTGTGGCCGGCCAACCCGCCATTAAGAAACGGAACGAATTGCGCATTGAGCTCGATGGAGTTTTCAATAATATAATATAGATAGTCTTCACAATCTAAAAATCCGTTTTTGTTATAGTTTATCTGTGAAAATGGACTTCATAGATTGTAAGAAGTTAACGATAAACATAATGCGCTGTAAAATCTATGATTGCAATATAACGTCAAAAGTAAAAGGATGTTATGTTAAGGTCAAATCTCAACAACGTTTGATCAGTTGATAAATAAGTAACAAAATATTTGTCTTTACTTACACTATAAGAGATAATATATATTACATTACGGGGTATAAATTTATCTCGTATTGGTCTTCTCTTCACACAGTGGGATATATGACAACTGGTTAAAGAATTGTTGTTTACGACAAGTAAAGACAAAAGAATTAAGTGATAAAGGCATGGCAAAAAGCTAAAATAAAAATTAAAAACAAATACATAAAATTATGTTCAATATCAAATATTACTAACAATACAAAATCTATTCTTCAACAAATCTTACTTATAATATAAAAGTGATTAATACTATGAAAATTATTTAAGAAATCAATTTGCGATTAACGAAATATTTGAAATGTACAGTGAATTAGATCAGAGCGACTAGCTCATTGCGTTCGTTGGGCAAGTTCTTGGACCGGTTTAACTGTTACTGAGCCCGAGTTACTAGTTCGCTATTATTAGGCTAATTTTGTTCCAAAATCATTAACGAAAATGTTCTCGTTGAAGAAACGAAGCGTCCATGATTATTATGAAGAAAATATTTGTAATACATGTTAGGTGAATGTCACGTTTGGAGCCGTGTCCCAGAAAGACAAATAGTGTTGAAGGGATCGCGGGAAGAAGTAACTAAATCTTCTTAAATCGATTAATAAACTGTTAATAGTAGACGGACGTATGTTATTATTATAAACGACAATTTATTTTTTATTTTTTTTCACTTTACATTTCTTTTAAAAATGTAAAAATGGATGTTGAAAAATATAACATCTGTCTTTGACAATTAAAGACTTATTTTGAAACATTTTATAATGTGAAACATAACTAAATGTCAAAAAATCTGTTTGAATATGATGTTCATATGTCGTTATCAATTATTTATGAAGTCTGCATTGGTCTAACAAGAGAAAAGTTAACCAATATACAGTAGAAATATCGTCGAATTGGAGACAGACTTGGTGATCACTTGGTGAGAAGTCATAGCGCATGTCATATAATAAATTAGCTGTGCCCGCAATATCGTCTGCGCAAGATAAGTATATCAAGTAGCTTACGAATATATTACCGTGGCGAATATCTTTATAAATTGCAGCCTATGCGTTATTTTGATATATAAGCTATATTATTGTAAAGTTTCTTAAAAACCAGTTTGTTAGTTTTTACGTGAAAGAGTAACAAACATTCATCCATACTTTAGCGTTTAAATTATATTAGTTTTGACGAACGATACATTTTCCCTTGCAAGCAGAATTTTTGCTGGAAACAATTATGTGCGCAATGATACTGCTGATACTGCAAGTGATGGGATCAAACATTTTGAAAAAAAGCATCTCGAAAACCTTTGAATGGAAAACGGCAGGTAATGATGACATTCACGGGGACCTACGACAACAATGTCCGATTCTTGGAACGCATTGTTGTAGTTATCTCGAGCCAACGCCATTCAATGCAACAATCAGTCAGACATACAATGCCAAGTAGGTAGGTGGGATTTTTATGAAATCCGTGTCAGTTGCAAGTACTGGATTTTGTCGTCACAACAGTCTGACATAAGTTCAAGAGATCCGACTAATATTTTAAAAGTGAAAGTTTGTAAGGCACTGCAAGATTGTATAATGCATACTTGGTGAAACGGTCGACAGGGATTCAAAAATCGTTCATTGTCTAAACCTACTAAAGGAAATATCATATATGTATATAGGATATTAGTATTTTGAATACGTGAAAAATGTGAAACACTCCTTGACAGATTAAAAGAACATGAATGCTGAAGAATTTCATATTCATATAACTTTAGCTAAGTATAGCAACATTCCTTCATTTTCCAGTTCAACTGTTGTAACTATCTCTCAATTAACTGTCCTTTTTGTATTTCCCTGGTCCAAGACTTTCTTTTTAAGCTTATTCAATAATGTCGATTGTCTTGTACGTTATATATTTAACTAATAGACTCTGTTAAAGATATGGAAAATGAAATCAAGTGGAAAACTGACTTATTATGAGAAACACAACGCTTCTTTCCTAAGCTCTGGATTCCCAAAGTCTATGCTGAAGTTACTGAAGTTGCTGAAGTTAGTTAGTAGATCATAATAGTCGATGCACTTCGAATCCAAAGAGACAAATAAGCCTCTTACTCTTACTAAACGAAGTAATAAAGTAAATAGAAAAGTACACATTAAGTCACAAAGAACGCGAAATAGAGGCGGAGTTTTCCTTGAATACATACATATATATGTTTGTGGCTTGCCTTTGCTCACAAATGAGGGGTAGCTCAAAGTCGCAGAGAATAGTATACGAGAGAAGTCATTGCCCAGCGATACAACAATAGAGGACGTATCTTGGAATTGATTAACCCTGATGTCCTATCGAGCCTCTGATGAAAATACAATTTTTTAGAGTAAGCATTTGCAGCAAATTACCCAAAAGCAGAAAGGATTTAAATATGAAATTTGAAACGGATGCTCAGTTGAATAAATAAGTAACAAAATATTTCTATAGGTCATCTAAAACTGCCTTTACACTATAGGATATAATATATATTCCTATATTGCAAGTTCGAATAATTATTTTTCGTTGTTTTTAAAAATGCTGCGCAATATCTACGACATTAAGATTCCGTAATAACATCGTTACGTAGATAAAAATTTCATGTTCGATTCCTAGAAACTGTAATCTAAAATTTCTACAGAAAAGATATCTACTATAATCATTATTGATGCGATAAAGCATGTTTACGCTTGTAAGTAATACGAATCTATTACGCAAAGAATGTAGGATCTATTGCGCGAAGCCCGCAGAATGTAGGAACCAAACAAGTATCTTTGGTCCAAGTTTGACTGCTTGAATTCAAACTTAAGATATTTTTATATGACACAAATATTGTATAACAAAATATACACGCAAATAGAAATATGTTGTGTACATTAATGGTGAACACATACATCATCAAGCTGAACCGTTACATAACTGAAATTATTGATTAAAAAATAATCAGTCTCAGAATATGCAATATATGATTGATAAAACAATAATAATAGTTTACAATATAAACCAAAAATGTTCAATCTTATTTGACGCTGAATGTTGAAGTATAATTAAAAATTGAAACTACATAAAAAGTGACCAAAAAAGTAGTGCAATAAAGAGAGAAGTACAAAAAATTATCAATGGAAGCGCTAAGCAGTCCGAATTTCATAATTAACCACACAATTACACAAACGGTTTCGCACACGTTTTTCCAAGCATTCCGACACGACAAGTCTGTGTATCGATTTCGTCACAAGACGATACGACACTCGAGATTTTTTAATCGCACCAAGCAAACTGAGCGCATTCCCACGCAGTATACGAGTTAGCTAAGCTGTTGTGACATAATGCACCTTATTGCATTAGCTTAAGAACATGAGATAATTACGCTAAAACAGCCCAGAATGATCAGCCATCGGAGCGAAACGTTCCTTCAACTCAAGTTCGTCGCTTTTTTAACCACTTGTAATCGGATGACTATAATCGATGGGAAAGTCCAAAGAAAGTTGAATTCATACGAATCATATGGAAACTAGAGAATATATATAATCGCACTGATACGAGTGAGCACGCATAATAAGCGATGCAGATGAGGGAAAGTATTTTGGCAAATCATCAAATATTTTAATAACTCTAATGAACTTTCATATTACGTAGGTATGTATATATAAGCTTTGTGTGAAATTAGTTTTATAAGATGACATAATAATTTCGATGATAATAATATCTTTAGTTGAAACCATTATTAAAATATTGCACATACGCGAATACCGTAAAATTATGAAAAAAATCATCTACAAACGTTAAAATAGGATAACAAACAAAGAGGTGTTGCTGTCAAAAACTTTCTATAGCTTTTCGAATTTTTTAAATCATAAGAACGCGGTTGGCCGAAATATACATTTCAATATTAGATTGTGCATACTACATAAAAAATTTTATTGGAGGAAATGTTGTATGTATATTTCGTATGTTAAATAGTTGACAAAGTTATGTCGGACTCCTATAATAGACTACTCACTTAAACGTAATGTACTCTTCAGGTGCTTCTAATGCCACAGTATAGTCAGACACAGAGTATGGCAAATTAGCGCGCTCTTCGCCTTCTGCTCCCTCCATCTGCAAAATAATGCTCCGCACATTCAAGCGACTACCAAGACGTCACTCTGTCTACCATGACCGGCCAACTACAGCAAGAAGAAATCCTTTCCTATAACGGTAACGAGAAGAGGGCGATCAGCATCAAATGCCGAATATACTTCCAGGGTGTAATGGACCGACGGCTTCATGTCATCACCTGTACAAGTAGGAAAATTAGGGATACACTCATTCCTCCAAATGTGTCTAGACTCCCGGAATCGTCTAATAGCCAAAAAAGTCATCATCATTTAATTTTATACCCTATCATTTCATTATTATATCCCATTAGTATATTATAATAGGAAAATGCAATGTTTATTTGTATAACTACTCAAATCTCACAATCTACATCGTACGTAAGTGACTATAGATAACTAACAATCTAACAATCTTACGGGACTAGAAAAACAGGTACCGCAATAAAATAAAGCTTGCTTGCTTAATGACCTCCATTCAACACTTATACGCAAATGACTTAACTGATTGGTTTGAACAATATCAATTTCGAAAAACTCTACCGTGTGGTTTATTATTTCTTACCTGTTTCTTCTGCAAATTAGAACTACTGTCAAAATGACAATATGTAAAAGTGAATTTTGTAAAAATGTATAAATATTGTGTCTTTCCTTAACTATGTCTTATATACTTTTGTGATTAATGTACTTAAAAACTACATTTTATATATTAATATTATTTATCAATCAAAAATTCAATTAAACAAAAATAACAATCAACTATTAATAATGATATATCATTACAATATTTTCCAACGTTCTTGATTCAGATGTATGTATGTCGCGAAGAAAATACGCATGGCATGAAATCCGCTTTGTAGTATGCAAATACATATTATTTAAGAATAATAAAATAATATAATTTTGTGCAAGTGACTTTATAAGAAAATATCATTCTAATAATAAAGGCGTTTTACAAATATATATACACGCCTTAGCCTCGCCATTAGCTACAATCACACTTGCCAAGTGATATGTTAATGCAGCGTCCGTACCACATGTAAGGTGTGCCTCGTATTTCGGCCACTTTCGCCGGCAAGCCATCGGTAATTATAAGCCTGGCCCATTGTCTGCCGACTTTCGCGAGCTTCTAGTTCCTCGGCGGCGTTTCCGTTTACCAATCCAACATGTGCTAATCTGTGCCAATGACACAAATTATATAAGGATTTTTGAAATAATACATTTAGAATTATTCGAAAAAGGCACAACAAATTATTATAAAAACGCGTCAGTCAAGTAAACTAGTGGCTCTTATATTATTTGCGATAATCAAAACCTTAAATAAAGTGATGTTGTATCGCACACAGCTAGACTTAAAGAAGACATTTGTCTACCGCACTCGTTGGCACTGTACAGGCTGATAGTAAATAAGCAATCTACGTACTACGTTTTAGTGTAATATTTTGCGCAATGGTATTTTAATTGAGTAAATTATTTTCGAAATCACAATATGTCCAGAAGTCTCGAGAATGTAATAGAAACAAAAAATATTTGTATAATTATTTTAGTATTACAGTAATAGAATATTAAAGAAAATTATCATACTTAAATCATATTTCTGTTGTACATAGAATATTACGCCTTATAACAGCCAAGACAAAAGAGGAATTGTTAAAATTATTTTCAGTATTGTTAAACCACCATTATCATACATTAATAATTTTTAGATTATATAATTATAGATAGAAGACTTTACATGCTGTGCTCGTAATAGCGGCGATTTCGCGGCAGTTCAAATGTGCCGTACTGTACCAATAAGTCCGTAAAATTCGCCCTATTATTGCATTCACCTACTAATTATACATTTTATTACACCAGTTTTACTTGTTTCGAAATTCTAAGTACACCACTTAAGAAAGCAAACATGAACGTCTTAATGCTAGTCTGAAAGCGAATACCTGTTTGCTATTTTAAATTTAATGGTCCTGACATTGTTCTTGTATAAGCATATAATAACGGTTATTTAACAATATCATTTAAAAAGTGGCGGCGGTAATCGCTTGCCATCAGATTATCCGTCTACTCGTTTTATTCTAACCTTAGCGATTTTATAAACAGCCTAGTAAAAGACATCAACGATTCATTAATTTTAAAATACACATATGATACAATATGGCAGTATTATCTTCATAAAACAGCTATGTAACTATACTTTCTGTCATATGCAACCAAAATTTAATGACAACAAAGATACACAATCAGCCTCCTGCAATTTATGAAAATAAATTCACTTATACCGTACATATTCCGATTTGCACATCTCTACATATAAAGTGTGACATTTCTTATCACACGTCAGTGAATATTCATTGATTGGCGTGATATAAATTATTTATGCATTACATGACTCGTGAAGTCAGGAACAGTCTCGGTTGAACAATTGCGATATAAATCTCATATTTACTATTACTTTGCTATTTCCTGATATAATGCGAATTAGTAAAACTTCCGATGATTTGTATGTTTAATATTGTGGTATTAGCTTCAGTTTTTGAAACGAGTATTGTTCAGTAGTTTTAGAAATACTTTTTTACACCTATCATCCTAATGTATGTAAATCATGAAAAGTTAAAAAAAGAAAAACAATTTTATCCCAATAACATGTATTAAATAAAGAATGTATTTACGTAAGTAATAATGTGCCTTTTTTTTTGTTCCCCCTGAGGAAAATGCATTAAGTTGCATACCCCGGCTGTGGCGAGCCAGCGGTTATGTGGGGCTCTCCTCCCCAGAAGGGGGAGGCCTACCCACTAAATACCTCAGGGATGGCCTTCCTCAGGCATGTAGGGAGCCCCCGGGAACACCAAGCTACTTCCGGGATCCCCCAGCCTCCGCTCCCCCGTCGATACAGGGGAGCCCTCCTCGGGGGAGGCTACACTACCTCCCCCGGTCTCCTCCACCGACGACGTCCCCGGCCACGGAAGGAGCGTGGTCCATCCCGGGTCGCCGTAGCCGTATCCGCGGCGACCAAGTATTAATGTGCCTTAATTGTGTACTCATCGCTAACCACTCGGTTCTACAGACTAATTTGGTAATTTAAATAAAGAAAAGATTATCTGAGTTTGTATATTAATCTAAATTAATTATATTCCTATTCGCACAACGGGCGTTACATGTAAAAACACTTCACATGGACATAAGATTTAAAATTTCAAGCAAAATTTATATAAAGTAATGGTGAAGATTTTTTTATACGAACGACGACGACGCACGAGATAGGTATATCAAGAGCTGAGCCATAACACAAAAAGAATATATTGTAGCGCGGCGGGCGGGGTCGTAGCCCGGGACTCGGGAGTGTACACATGTAAGTATGCGCCAGCGCAGGACTTGCCTCGTTCACCTTGCAATGCCGACGGCATTCACCCCGACCGCTTGTGGTTTTCCACACAACTATACAATGTTGTTGACTACATACTCCTGTTTTTTGATTGCTCACTATACTAATAATATATACATTTGTGACTAATTAAGTAGCTTAGATTTAATAATAATAAAATAAAAATTCGCTAATTCGAGTTTGACTGATCGAGACGAGGAATTTGGAATATATATTCCTTTTGGAACAAAAGTATTATAATATCTGGTATTCTGATAATCATTTTTTCTGATTATCTGTTATTCTGAGTTAGTAAATAAATATATGTAATATTTATAAAAAAACTACTTAAAACTTATTTTTATATTTCATTTCTATCGCTGACGTGACTGGGTTTCCTTTAGTTTCTTTGACGCAGATAAAGAATAAAAATAGTTTACGCATAAGTCTATCTATACATAGTTTTATATCAATAGTCCAGTGTTTGGTAGTAGTTGTTGTGGTTCATAATACGACCATAAAACCAAAATAATGTCTATTTAGATAACGGTTTTTTTTTAATGTGTGACATCATTAATTCATAAGAACAAAAGGTATTAAACAAGTGATGATTCGTAATTGATACTAAAATTAAATAGCTTACGCACAAACACAGGTCGTGCGGACTCGGCAGATGATCTTGTGCTACCAGTCAGCCTTGAGGATAATTGTTGTGTATGAGTATATCCGCAGAAAAAACTACAACATGCCTTACGAATATTTTGCTGCTGTCATAATAATGCTCGTATCCATAAGCAAATTGGAACTGTGCTTTGAGAGTGTACGAGTAATAATAAATTGTTTGGGTGTGGCTATTGTTAACGTTGCTATGTTTTGATAAAGCTACATCACATTAGGTTTTTAATTAAAATTTCAATAATTCCCCTAATATAATAAATCCAAGTAATAGTTTAATTATATTCCAGTTGTTGATAAAAAATTGGTTGTCTGTAGAACTCCGTCTACTGCCGATATTTGAACGTGACAACGTCTATTACATGGTAATTTTTTCTGGGTGTGTGAGAATGAAACTTTTTGGAACATCAGTCTCTATGTATTTTATAAAGTTGACACTGTATGTCTGTTTTGTTATATCTTGTGTACTTCAATAAATTGTCTCACGTACAAAATAATATTTTATTAAAATATCTAAATCTATTCTAATATGGTAGCAGAGCGTTTGCGTAAAGTCCATATAATTGTAAAAATGTAAATATAATTAATGTAAATAAATAATAAAAGTTATATTTCAAGTAAAAAAAATGTCGAACTATAGAATAGAACCATTAGGAAAAAATAACTATGAGACATGGTGTGTTCAGGCTCAAGCTGTATTAACCCGTAGCGGATTATGGAAATATGTTGCTGGAACCGTAACGAGTACTTCCAAAGATGATGAAGACGGAGATCTTCAAGCAAGGTCAGAGTTATTATTACTTATATGTCCATCCGAAATAAAGCAAATAAAAAATTGCAAAACTTCTGCGGATATATGGAACAAACTTAAAAGCATATATGATTCAAAAGGACCAGCTAAAAGAGCGTCACTATTAAAAAAATTACTGCTAACAAAGCTCGTAAATGACGATCAGGTTAAAGATCATCTGAACCTATTCATGGAAACTGCTGATAAACTCGCAGAAATGGAGATACGCGTCCATGACGATATTCTTACTTTCCTAATGCTGTACAGTCTCTCTCCATCGTATGACAACTTTAGAGTAGCAATTGAATCTAGAGACGTCTTGCCAAAGCCAGAAGAGTTAAAGATAAAAATTATCGAAGAGAGCGAATCAAGAAAACACTGTTATGTCAGTGATAGCATAACCAATGAACAGCAAGAAGCATTTTATGGTCGAAACAAAGGACAAAGAAAATCATATTTTTGTACGTATTGCAAGAAAAAAGGTCACAATACGGCAGATTGTTATTACAACAAACCAAGCACATCAAGAAATAAAAAGTTGCCACGTAATAAAGTCTACTGTAAAAACAACAATAATTATGTAAATATTGCCAGTGAAAAATGTTTATCTTCAAGTAACAATAATAATATATTTGACGAAGATGAATGGATACTGGATAGCGGATGTACTTCGCATATGACAAATAAAAAAGAGTATATACATGATATGAAGGAATGTCATCAAAATCTTAAACTAGCTTCAGATAATTTCTCTACTGAAATAAAAGGAAAAGGAACAGTTACGTTCAAAGTACCAGAATCAGGTCATACTTTACTGAATTCACTGTACGTACCGAGTTTGAATAAAAACTTAATGTCAGTTGGAAAAAGCACAAGTTATGGAAATACAATACTTTTTCGAAATAAAGTAGCGACGGTAAAAAATGCCAAAGGAAAAGTAACAATGAGAGCTTACAAACGAGAAGATGGTTTATATTATATAACACCAAAGCATATCGTTACCAATAAAACTCAGTCCTGTAATAATATTATGGAATGGCATAGAAAGTTAGGACATGCAAATGAACAAGACTTAAAATTAGCTCTTAAAAAAAATAAAGTAAAAGGCATGATGTTCAACCAAAATGATAAACTTGATGAATGTGAAGCCTGTATCCAAGGCAAAATGACTAAAAGTACGTTTAAACCTGCTTCAGAAACAAGGACTAACGGCCCGCTACAAATTGTACATAGTGATATATGCGGTCCAATGCGAGTATCTACTCATGCAGGAAATAGATACTTCATAACGTTCATAGATGACTTTTCAAGGTACTGTCGTGTTTATTTTATGAAAGAAAAAAGTGAAGCTTTAAAATGTTTCAAAATATACAAAGCTGAAATGGAAAATGTACATAATGTAAAAATAAAATGTTTGCAAACTGATAATGGCAAAGAATATTTAAATAAAGAATTTCAAGACTTTCTTAATGATAATGGCATAAGAAGGAGACTATCTTGTCCATATACGAGTGAACAAAATGGAATAGCTGAGCGAAAAAATAGAACTTTGCAAGAAAAAGCAAGAACGATGTTAATAGAATCAAATGCTCCAGAAAAATTGTGGGGTCAAGCTATATACACAGCTAATTACCTATCAAACAGATGCATAAACAAAAGTATTAATAATGATACACCTTTCGAAAAATGGGTTGGTCGTATTCCATCTGGATTACATTTACATATATTTGGTAAAAAAGTATTCGTGCTGAATAAGCGCTACAGAACCAAATTTGAACCAAAAGCATCTGTGGGTATGTTTGCAGGGTACTCCGAGCACTCTAAGGCTTACCTAATTTATCTACCTAAAGAAGATAAAGTCGTAGTAAGCAGAGATATACGCATTTCAAGTAAAATGTATTATGAAAATAAAGTTGAACAAAATACTGAAGAAGATAAGTTTATTGATATGAAAATTGTAAATAGAAACATGAGAATGAATTACGAAAATCGTGAGTCTCGTGATGACATTGAAGTAGAGGCTCCTCATGATGACTTTGAAATAGAAACTTCTCATAATGACTTGGCAGTTGAAGCTCCTCGTGATGATACTGATGTTGAAGTAGAAAGTCATCAACTTCCGCCTGTCGATGAAATTCAACCTCCTCGTAGACCTGAAAGAATAAAAAGATTACCAACATGGTCAAAAGATTATATAATGCAAAATGATGATGAAATTGTAAATAATAATGAAAATAACATGTGTGAATATGTAGATAGTAACGTCACTTACCTGTGTGATTCTGACAAAAACGAATCTGATACAAAATGGAACGAAGCAATAAAAGCAGAGTTTAAGGCTCATCTAAAAAATGGAACTTGGAAAATTGTAAATAAAGAAAATGATATGAATATAGTTACAAATAAAATGATATTAAAGGAGAAATATACAGCCGATGGAAAACTTGAAAGATTGAAAGCTAGATTAGTTGCCAGAGGTTTCAGTCAAATGCCTGGAATAGACTTTGATGAAACTTACTCACCTGTATCCAAACTTAGCTCAATTCGAACAGTGCTAGCAAATGCTATTGAAAATAATTTTGAGATAGAGATGCTAGATGTGACAACAGCTTTTTTAAATGGCAACTTAAATGAAAAGATTTACATGAAAGTTCCTGATCAATTACAAAAGTATCTATGCGAAATTATACTCAATGATGAAGATGAATCAGAAGCAGCAAGGACTATGCTCCAAGATCTAAAAAATAATGTAAAGAAGCCAAAAGTATGTCAGCTACAGAAAGCTCTATACGGCTTAAAACAAGCACCGAGACAGTGGTTTGAAAAACTTGATACCACCCTCAAAGCTTTAGATTTCTTCCCATCCTATGCTGATCCATGCGTCTACAGATATGATGCGAAAGGGGGAGAAAATGACATAATTAATCTCGCTATTTACACTGATGATATTGTAGTGACATATAAAGGCAATAAATGGAAAAACATAAAAAAATCACTCATGAATACGTTTAGTATGAGAGAACTTAAAGTGGATCAAATACTTGGCATAAAATTAGATTATAACAAACGTGAAAACACTTTGAAACTTTCACAGCCTGAGTACATAAGGAAACTTCTAAAAAAGTATGGAATGGAAGAGTGTAAGCCGTCAAAAACTCCATTGGAACCCGGCACAAAATTGTTAAAAGGTCCAATTGTACAACAAGCTCAACAGAGTGAACATCCATACCAGAACTTGATTGGAGGCCTAATGTATTTAGCAGTGGCAACGAGGCCAGATATATCGTTTGCAGTGTCGTACATGAGCCAGTTCAACAACTGTTATACTGAAGAACATTATAAATGTCTTAAAAGGATTCTGAGATATTTAAAGGGAACCCAAGAAATGGGCATCACGTATAAAAGATCACTAAAGCCAATAGAAGGTTTCTCAGATGCTAACTGGGCCACGTGTGAAATTGACCGCAGGTCTTATACCGGTTTTTGCTTTACATATGCCAGTGGCATTATAAGCTGGGAATCGAAAAAACAAAGAACTGTGGCACTGTCAAGTGCAGAGAGTGAATATATGGCACTTACAGAAACAGCTAAAGAAGCTATGTATCTTTTACAACTGTGCAGTGATCTTGGAATAGATCAAAAAGCCATGGTCATACATAATGACAATCAAGCAGCACAGCAATTAGCAAAAAATCCGATAGTAGACAAGCGCTCTAAACATATACAAATAAAGAGACATTTTATCAAAGAAAAGATATCGGAAGGTTTCATTAAGCTTCAGTACAAAAGAACAGATGAACTCGAAGCTGATATGTTCACTAAGGCTTTACCTGGACCAAGCCTGTTGAAGATTCTCAAGAACCTCGGTCTCAATCCTTAGTGAGGGGGAGTGTGAGAATGAAACTTTTTGGAACGTCAGTCTCTATGTATTTTATAAAGTTGACACTGTATGTCTGTTTTGTTATATCTTGTGTACTTCAATAAATTGTCTCACGTACAAAATAATATTTTATTAAAATATCTAAATCTATTCTAATAGGGTGCAATGAAATTATTTAAAATAAAGTAATGTATAACATTTATATTTTTATTTAATAGTTTGTTTAAATTTTCTGCTTCTGAAGTTATACATAAATTAATTATTATGAGTAATGTGCGTGGCTCCGTGTGGCGTCAGATTCGGCCGTTACGGTGTTTTCGAGAATGACTCCACGCCGTACCAATTTAATAGACGTTGTCACGTCAAAATTCTGCTTTTATCACAAGCCTACAACATACACCTACAATTTTAAAGTGAAACTGTCTCAAGTACTTAGAGCTCGGTACAAATAAGTTTTCAATCTGTGAGAATGAAACTTTTTGGAACATCAGTCTCTATGTATTTTATAAAGTTGACACTGTATGTCTGTTTTGTTATATCTTGTGTACTTCAATAAATTGTCTCACGTACAAAATAATATTTTATTAAAATATCTAAATCTATTCTAATATGGTAGCAGAGCGTTTGCGTAAAGTCCATATAATTGTAAAAATGTAAATATAATTAATGTAAATAAATAATAAAAGTTATATTTCAAGTAAAAAAAATGTCGAACTATAGAATAGAACCATTAGGAAAAAATAACTATGAGACATGGTGTGTTCAGGCTCAAGCTGTATTAACCCGTAGCGGATTATGGAAATATGTTGCTGGAACCGTAACGAGTACTTCCAAAGATGATGAAGACGGAGATCTTCAAGCAAGGTCAGAGTTATTATTACTTATATGTCCATCCGAAATAAAGCAAATAAAAAATTGCAAAACTTCTGCGGATATATGGAACAAACTTAAAAGCATATATGATTCAAAAGGACCAGCTAAAAGAGCGTCACTATTAAAAAAATTACTGCTAACAAAGCTCGTAAATGACGATCAGGTTAAAGATCATCTGAACCTATTCATGGAAACTGCTGATAAACTCGCAGAAATGGAGATACGCGTCCATGACGATATTCTTACTTTCCTAATGCTGTACAGTCTCTCTCCATCGTATGACAACTTTAGAGTAGCAATTGAATCTAGAGACGTCTTGCCAAAGCCAGAAGAGTTAAAGATAAAAATTATCGAAGAGAGCGAATCAAGAAAACACTGTTATGTCAGTGATAGCATAACCAATGAACAACAAGAAGCATTTTATGGTCGAAACAAAGGACAAAGAAAATCATATTTTTGTACGTATTGCAAGAAAAAAGGTCACAATACGGCAGATTGTTATTACAACAAACCAAGCACATCAAGTAATAAAAAGTGGCCACGTAATAAAGTCAACTGTAAAAACAACAATAATTATGTAAATATTGCCAGTGAAAAATGTTTATCTTCAAGTAACAATAATAATATATTTGACGAAGATGAATGGATACTGGATAGCGGATGTACTTCGCATATGACAAATAAAAAAGAGTATATACATGATATGAAGGAATGTAATCAAAATCTTAAACTAGCTTCAGATAATTTCTCTACTGAAATAAAAGGAAAAGGAACAGTTACGTTCAAAGTACCAGAATCAGGTCATACTTTACTGAATTCACTGTACGTACCGAGTTTGAATAAAAACTTAATGTCAGTTGGAAAAAGCACAAGTTATGGAAATACAATACTTTTTCGAAATAAAGTAGCGACGGTAAAAAATGCCAAAGGAAAAGTAACAATGAGAGCTTACAAACGAGAAGATGGTTTATATTATATAACACCAAAGCATATCGTTACCAATAAAACTCAGTCCTGTAATAATATTATGGAATGGCATAGAAAGTTAGGACATGCAAATGAACAAGACTTAAAATTAGCTCTTAAAAAAAATAAAGTAAAAGGCATGATGTTCAACCAAAATGATAAACTTGATGAATGTGAAGCCTGTATCCAAGGCAAAATGACTAAAAGTACGTTTAAACCTGCTTCAGAAACAAGGACTAACGGCCCGCTACAAATTGTACATAGTGATATATGCGGTCCAATGCGAGTATCTACTCATGCAGGAAATAGATACTTCATAACGTTCATAGATGACTTTTCAAGGTACTGTCGTGTTTATTTTATGAAAGAAAAAAGTGAAGCTTTAAAATGTTTCAAAATATACAAAGCTGAAATGGAAAATGTACATAATGTAAAAATAAAATGTTTGCAAACTGATAATGGCAAAGAATATTTAAATAAAGAATTTCAAGACTTTCTTAATGATAATGGCATAAGAAGGAGACTATCTTGTCCATATACGAGTGAACAAAATGGAATAGCTGAGCGAAAAAATAGAACTTTGCAAGAAAAAGCAAGAACGATGTTAATAGAATCAAATGCTCCAGAAAAATTGTGGGGTCAAGCTATATACACAGCTAATTACCTATCAAACAGATGCATAAACAAAAGTATTAATAATGATACACCTTTCGAAAAATGGGTTGGTCGTATTCCATCTGGATTACATTTACATATATTTGGTAAAAAAGTATTCGTGCTGAATAAGCGCTACAGAACCAAATTTGAACCAAAAGCATCTGTGGGTATGTTTGCAGGGTATTCCGAGCACTCTAAGGCTTACCTGATTTATCTACCTAAAGAAGATAAAGTCGTAGTAAGCAGAGATATACGCATTTCAAGTAAAATGTATTATGAAAATAAAGTTAAACAAAATACTGAAGAAGATAAGTTTATTGATATGAAAATTGTAAATAGAAACATGAGAATGAATTACGAAAATCGTGAGTCTCGTGATGACATTGAAGTAGAGGCTCCTCATGATGACTTTGAAATAGAAACTTCTCATAATGACTTGGCAGTTGAAGCTCCTCGTGATGATACTGATGTTGAAGTAGAAAGTCATCAACTTCCGCCTGTCGATGAAATTCAACCTCCTCGTAGACCTGAAAGAATAAAAAGATTACCAACATGGTCAAAAGATTATATAATGCAAAATGATGATGAAATTGTAAATAATAATGAAAATAACATGTGTGAATATGTAGATAGTAACGTCACTTACCTGTGTGATTCTGACAAAAACGAATCTGATACAAAATGGAACGAAGCAATAAAAGCAGAGTTTAAGGCTCATCTAAAAAATGGAACTTGGAAAATTGTAAATAAAGAAAATGATATGAATATAGTTACAAATAAAATGATATTAAAGGAGAAATATACAGCCGATGGAAAACTTGAAAGATTGAAAGCTAGATTAGTTGCCAGAGGTTTCAGTCAAATGCCTGGAATAGACTTTGATGAAACTTACTCACCTGTATCCAAACTTAGCTCAATTCGAACAGTGCTAGCAAATGCTATTGAAAATAATTTTGAGATAGAGATGCTAGATGTGACAACAGCTTTTTTAAATGGCAACTTAAATGAAAAGATTTACATGAAAGTTCCTGATCAATTACAAAAGTATCTATGCGAAATTATACTCAATGATGAAGATGAATCAGAAGCAGCAAGGACTATGCTCCAAGATCTAAAAAATAATGTAAAGAAGCCAAAAGTATGTCAGCTACAGAAAGCTCTATACGGCTTAAAACAAGCACCGAGACAGTGGTTTGAAAAACTTGATACCACCCTCAAAGCTTTAGATTTCTTCCCATCCTATGCTGATCCATGCGTCTACAGATATGATGCGAAAGGGGGAGAAAATGACATAATTAATCTCGCTATTTACACTGATGATATTGTAGTGACATATAAAGGCAATAGATGGAAAAACTTAAAAAATCACTCATGAATATGTTTAGTATGAGAGAACTTAAAGTGGATCAAATACTTGGCATAAAATTAGATTATAACAAACGTGAAAACACTTTGAAACTTTCACAGCCTGAGTACATAAGGAAACTTCTAAAAAAGTATGGAATGGAAGAGTGTAAGCCGTCAAAAACTCCATTGGAACCCGGCACAAAATTGTTAAAAGGTCCAATTGTACAACAATCTCAACAGAGTGAACATCCATACCAGAACTTGATTGGAGGCCTAATGTATTTAGCAGTGGCAACGAGGCCAGATATATCGTTTGCAGTGTCGTACATGAGCCAGTTCAACAACTGTTATACTGAAGAACATTATAAATGTCTTAAAAGGATTCTGAGATATTTAAAGGGAACCCAAGAAATGGGCATCACGTATAAAAGATCACTAAAGCCAATAGAAGGTTTCTCAGATGCTAACTGGGCCACGTGTGAAATTGACCGCAGGTCTTATACCGGTTTTTGCTTTACATATGCCAGTGGCATTATAAGCTGGGAATCGAAAAAACAAAGAACTGTGGCACTGTCAAGTGCAGAGAGTGAATATATGGCACTTACAGAAACAGCTAAAGAAGCTATGTATCTTTTACAACTGTGCAGTGATCTTGGAATAGATCAAAAAGCCATGGTCATACATAATGACAATCAAGCAGCACAGCAATTAGCAAAAAATCCGATAGTAGACAAGCGCTCTAAGCATATACAAATAAAGAGACATTTTATCAAAGAAAAGATATCGGAAGGTTTCATTAAGCTTCAGTACAAAAGAACAGATGAACTCGAAGCTGATATGTTCACTAAGGCTTTACCTGGACCAAGCCTGTTGAAGATTCTCAAGAACCTCGGTCTCAATCCTTAGTGAGGGGGAGTGTGAGAATGAAACTTTTTGGAACATCAGTCTCTATGTATTTTATAAAGTTGACACTGTATGTCTGTTTTGTTTTATCTTGTGTACTTCAATAAATTGTCTCACGTACAAAATAATATTTTATTAAAAATATCTAAATCTATTCTAATACAATCATATAAAATCATCAATGTGATAGACAACAAATCAGCGATTTTCAATGAATTTCTTTAGTTGTGTTGTTTGATTTTGACTTTTAGTTTTGATTCCCCTTTGAAATGTAAAATACGACTAAAAAGACCTCGCGCGTCACTCAAATCTTTGGTTTGCATTGATTATAAACTTGATCTTGTCCGCGAACTAGTATTAAATGTTAATTTCAACATAATCCTACATTCATTCTCGAAAAAAGGGGCCTTGGTAACCTTTCAGATAGGAAGACAATAAAGTGTATAAGTATTTCCTTTTAAGGTATGAAACCTTAAAAACAATAATGTTTCATCAGTAATTTCGTAGTACTCGTATTCGTAATGACGTGCTAATGTACTTCGAACCCGTATTGCACCATAGAGAATTTATTTGAATTTTCATATTATACTTTTAAATTATATATCTAGTGAAAAAAAACATCATGAGGCAACATATTAGATCCCTGATGGGGACGTATATGACCTGCTGCAGTTCTTGTTCACCATTGACAAATATATGTAATTCCAAATCCGTACGTGAAGTGCTTTACGTTGTACTGGAAAATACCAAATAGAATTATTAATAATTCCACAGACCATTTATGTTTTACAAAAAAATACATCATCGTCTTGAATCCAAAACAGAGCTTCAGCACCTTTATTAAATATTTATCAACGCGTGTTATAAAACAAGTTCTAATTTGGACCTATACAGTATTCGGTGTTATATCTACATTTATAAAAAGTTCCTATGAAATTGGCGTATGTGAGGAGAATTGTGAATTTTCCATACTAATGTTTTTACAGGGAAGCCAAACATTTAGACACTTCTTAATAGACATTAAACTAACTGATAACGTGACTTAAAGGCACGTTAAATTATTTTTAACAGAAAGGTATCTGTACTAATATTTTAAGGACGAAAAACTTAATTATTTGTTTGTATGGAATAGGCTCCAAAACTATTGAATCGATTTGCAATTGAAAGAACTGATCGGATTCTAATGTAATTTGGTGTGAGGATAGCTAGAGACCCAAAAAAAGACATAACATAATTTTTACTCGGAGAAGATTTAATTTTCCTAGAGGAAAATAATAAATAACGCGGCCGAAAACGGACAGAAAGCTAGAGTCACTAAAATACAAAATCCTGGAACGAAAAATTATTTGGTTAGGGTTATTTAACATACAATAACTACGCTATGTCATGTAATATAAAAGTTACCGCACTTTCATAGATAAATACATATTATAAGTATATTTTACTTTACTTTATTATTATATAATACTTTAATATATTCTGTGTAAAATATTTACAAATAAATTATTACCAATAATATAATTATAACCGATTCCTTAGAAATTAATCAATTTATACATGTAGCGATACCACTTTTTTTTGCCAAGTCGGGACTTGGTACTTTTTGAGTGAAAATAGCGGGATTCTTCTGTCAGAAGCGGAATATAGTAAAAAAACGTATATAATCAAAGGTTTTCAAATATTTCTCTTTTTATTTACTTAGAATTACGTTTACGTCACTATAGATAGCAATAGTAGCTACAGAATATGTATTTTAACAAAAAAATAATATTTTAAATCAGACTTACTCTTGTAACGTTGTTTTTTTACACACATTCATGATTGGCGTATAAATGCTTAATCCATAATTCAATAACATTGTACATTGTTTTCTTATTGATTTCAACTGAAATACTAAACTGCATTTGACAAATTATTTGTTATTGTTGTACATGAAGGGTGGACTGACATTGACATTTGCCCTCACATATTACCGACGCGGTTAGCAGAAGGGATGCACCTACATTCAGACACTTCTTTCTGTACTGGATGATTGAGACAGTGCAATATATAAATCTGTCTTACTTAATTAACTGTTATTACAGTGGCAAACAGATGTTAGTATGCTTTGCATTCCTAAAGGAATGCAGCTGTAATTCTTGAAAGAATTTAAATTCTTTTTTAATGTTGAGTTGAGTCTGTGAATAGAGTAATTCACCTTGAACTTGTATCTGTGAAGGTCATGGAATATATTTGGTATGAACATTTAAAATATTAAAATTTCTAAATTATAATTAAAGTATCTTAATATAAAATAGGTTTATTTCGTAAAAATATATTTATTTGTTATTTCTCATTTTTTTATGAATACATCTTCTGAAGGGCAATTAGGTCCGGATGTCTATGTTTCATTTAGTCTATGGCTGATATTCTATTGTATGCGGCCGTTTGTCGATGCTTTCTTCCTCTTGTTGGTCACGATGGTGGCAGGACGCATTGTGACCCTAGACTTTGAGAAGTGGAGATCAGCACGCTTCAAATTTTTATAATTGAAGATTAATTAATTAAGTTTATTTTCTTTTTACCCAATGGGGTGCATTTTTCTACTTGTATAAAAATATCATTCTTAAAACCGCTAATAAACGGTAAGTGTAATTGTCTTGTATATTGGATTAGCTCGTGTAGTTCTCCATAATGGCCGATGCCAATTTCAATTTTTATTTTCATCTTTTCCAGGGTTCTTCCAATCTTTGGTTATTATCCGATTATATTTTCAACACATATGATCTATTTGTTGCTCATGGTTCCCACTAGTGGTCAAACATTGGCTAGTTGAGTAGCATACTGCGTGGCACATCTTCTATGTGCACGCATCTTCGAACTTGAAGTGGTCAAGCCGTATCTGTTCAAGAAAAAACGTGGAGGGTGTCATATTGGGAGTGCATCGTGAGAGATTCCATCCGCTTTCATCACGTCAATCCACCTCGAGGTAACCAGATGCCGGCTGGAACGTGAGTGCATACCTCCATTTAACAATTTAGTACCTGTATTTTTAAATTTCGTGTGGAACGGTTGGCTACAGCAAGTTAACTACGTAATAGATTTAAGTAACATTTTGTATTTGAGAATTAGTATTACATTAATCATTTTCTTTCTAATAACTGGTAAATTTGTTAAACTATATAAAAGATTTTAATAGGTTACTAATTTTCATGAAAAGAAGAATTTATCGACTAACTAATTTTAGATTTATAGATTGCGTTGTGAATTACTTAGTATGTTACATTTTTATGCTACTTTGTAATTGCTAATATTATCTTTTGTTGTTAATATATACCAGTGAAAAAGATTTTAATAATAGTATATATTACATAATTTGTTTACAGCTTAAGAATTAAATCTTAATCAATATTTTAAAAAAAGGAATACATGCATGCTCATTTTGGTAAATTCTTTGTGGTTTTATTTTGCATCCATCTGAAACTCTGATTGAGTTAGTGTGATGGCGCCTTGTAATAAGTTGTTCACACTGCTCACCAGGCTACATCGAACCAAATCGTCTGTCCACGCCTTGAGTACAATTGTCGCTGATATCTTGCTCTGCCACTAATACTCTTTAGCTAGTCAATTGTAATGGGCACATTAAATTAGTACAGACAGCTACAGATTGCGACTACTACAGTGGCGCCCAACGTGGGGCGTACACTTTCACAAAAATTTAATTTTTAAATAAAATAATTCTTTTCACAGGAAAAAGGGTACTGTAACGTTGTTTTTTTACACACAGTTCATGATTGGCGTATAAATGCTTAATCCATAATTCAATAACATTAGTACATTGTTTTCTTATTGATTTCAACTGAAATACTAAACTGCATTTGACAAATTATTTGTTATTGTTGTACATGAAGGGTGGACTGACATTGACATTTGCCCTCACATATTACCGACGCGGTTAGCAGAAGGGATGCACCTACATTCAGACACTTCTTTCTGTACTGGATGATTGAGACAGTGCAATATATAAATCTGTCTTACTTAATTAACTGTTTATTAACAGTGGCAAACAGATGTTAGTATGCTTTGCATTCCTAAAGGAATGCAGCTGTAATTCTTGAAAGAATTTAAATTCTTTTTTAATGTTGAGTTGAGTCTGTGAATAGATAATTCACCTTGAACTTGTATCTGTGAAGGTCATGGAATATATTTGCTATGAACATTTAAAATATTAAAATTTCTAAATTATAATTAAAGTATCTTAAATATAAAATAGGTTTATTTCGTAAAAATATATTTATTTGTTATTTCTCATTTTTTTATGATTACATCTTCTGAAGGGCAATTAGGTCCGGATGTCTATGTTTCATTTAGTCTATGGCTGTATTCTATTGTATGCGGCCGTTTGTCGATGCTTTCTTCCTCTTGTTGGTCACGATGGCGGCAGGACGCATTGTGACCCTAGACTTTGAGAAGTGGAGATCAGCACGCTTCAAATTTTATAATTGAAGATTAATTAATTAAGTTTATTTTCTTTTTACCCAAATGGGGTGCATTTTTCTACTTGTATAAAAAATATCATTCTTAACCCGCTAATAAACGGTAAGTGTAATTGTCTTGTATATTGGATTAGCTCGTGGTAGTTCTCCATAATGGCCGATGCCAATTTCAATTTTTATTTTCATCTTTTCCAGGGTTCTTCCAATCTTTGGTTATTATCCGATTATATTTTCAACATATGATCTATTTGTTGCTCATGGTTCCCACTAGTGGTCAAACATTGGCTAGTTGAGTAGCATACTGCGTGGCACATCTTCTATGTGCACGCATCTTCGAACTTGAAGTGGTCAAGCCGTATCTGTTCAAGAAAAAACGTGGAGGGTGTCATATTGGGAGTGCATCGTGAGAGATTCCATCCGCTTTCATCACGTCAATCCACCTCGAGGTAACCAGATGCCCGGCTGGAACGTGAGTGCATACCTCCATTTAACAATTTAGTACCTGTATTTTTAAATTTCGTGTGGAACGGTTGGCTACAGCAAGTTAACTACGTAATAGATTTAAGTAACATTTTGTATTTGAGAATTAGTATTACATTAATCATTTTCTTTCTAATAACTGGTAAATTTGTTAAACTATATAAAAGATTTTAATAGGTTACTAATTTTCATGAAAAGAAGAATTTATCGACTAACTAATTTTAGATGTTATAGATTGCGTTGTGAATTACTTAGTATGTTACATTTTTATGCTACTTTGTAATTGCTAATATTATTCTTGTTGTTAATATATACCAGTGACAAAGATTTTAATAATAGTATATATTTACATGATTTGTCTACAGCTTAAGAATTAAATCTAATCAATATTTTAAATAAAGAATACATGCATGCTCATTTTGGTAAATTCTTTGTGGTTTTATTTTGCATCCATCTGAAACTCTGATTGAGTTAGTGTGATGGCGCCCTTGTAATAAGTTGTTCACACTGCTCACCAGGCTACATCGAACCAAATCGTCTGTCCACGCCTTGAGTACAATTGTCGCTGATATCTTGCTCTGCCACTAATACTCTTTAGCTAGTCAATTGTAATGGGCACATTAAATTAGTACAGACAGCTACAGATTGCGACTACTACACTCTATCGTTAAATTCGTCTGTAGAATGAAAAAATCTGGCAACGCTGATATGTAGCAAACTCAAACAATAAAATATTTGAATTCACATTGATGATTGTAGAGCTTCAAAAATATTCAGTCCTACTTATCCCTCCCGCAAACACCTGCCCTTGGTATCAGGTAACACAGGAGTATCAACTGGCTCGGGTCTAGTAATCAGATACGAGTCTGAAGAACAATAGACAGTTTTAGCTTGAGGTTAAACCGAGGATGTGTCGTTAACAAATTACTGTTCTGTTATTATCAAATATTCTAATTTCAGCCCCTAGAAGCTGATTTGAATTTTTACTGAATATACTATAAAGAAACCATTGTAATGGATTCATGTGGATAAAGTTAATTAGAGAATGGAACTCTCAAAACTGGACTCATTTAAAAGTGACAAGATAAAAACGTGAAAATTGTAATTTGATAATATACTTAATGTGGATTCAGTTGAGTAGAGGGTACAATTCTTAAGACTCGGGATTCATTTAAAAATATCATAACTAAAAATATTTTTTATCAAGTAATTTATGAATCCATATGGAGCGTCGAACTCACAAAACTGAACTCAGTTAAAAAGACAAGACATCAACATTTTTATCAAGTAAATTGTAATAAATTATACAATTCGTGTGTAGTGTTATTTCGCACTGTTTAAAATTTAATTAAAAATTAATCCATTAGTGAAAATGTGATGCTATGTGAATATCATATGGTTCGTCAATCATCATAAATTAAGAAGATCAAGCATAGCATAGTTATAGATAAAAATATTTGCCCAATATTCAATTTAAAATTCAATACTGAATTTAAACACGATACTGAATTTTAACAACACAATTTAATAGAAACACACTCGCCGAATTGTCTACCGCAGTGAAAATTAAAGTGAGCACTACTATCGTTTATCTAATAATGGATCTGAGTAAAACAGTCCATTACAAAAAGTCACGTAAGACCAGTTACGACAATTGTATTCAATGCTAGAACGTGGAAAGTGTATCTAAAGCAAATAGGTTTTGTACACGACTCTTGATACTTTGTTTGTATCTTGATGACTTTTATATTAATATATTATTTTTATGTATAGCGGAGGGAAGCTCTTAAAGGGTCGTCTGCTTGGGTACGTCAGTCTTCTTTATTCTGCTACAAAGCAGCGATATTCATTGCTCTATTCCGGTGTGAAGGGTTAAGATAGGTAATGAAATTACTGTTTACTGTGACTTTACATCTTATATCACAGTTTAGCAACATACAGTGTGGTTTTTGTGGGGGTTCGAATCTTACAGGATCCTCTTTAGTATATGTAGGCGACTGTAACCACTTACCATATACATATATAAACTTTTAATAAAATATACGTAAGCTTTGATTTCGAGCTTCATCCTTAACTACACAGGTAGTTGACAAAACCACTACAAGTAATAACTTCAATAGCACCAACTTGGTAAGATACTACTAACAAGGTAAATTAGCTACATCGATCTTCTAAAATATTTTCTTTCTCTGAAAGTGATAAGGTAAAAACTGTGAACCAAGAAAGCAATCAGGATAAATGGAAACTATTCACAAAGGATATTTTAATAGATCACAGACAAACATAGACTTTTGACGACAATTCTGTGCTCGCACTGCTGATATGATCAAGCGTTAATAATGTGATAAACCGCCACATTAAAATTTATCCATTGCATTTCGACAGCCCTAAGTGATAAATTGCTCTATCATATCACGTTGTGGTGGTTATGGGCTAACAATTAATTTCTAAAACGTTCTCATTTGTAGACTAATAACATAAGTCAGTTTATTTTTTATCTGAAGTCACAAGAAGCTTAAAAATACGTTTCACGCTAAATTTTGTCTGTGAAGCACAGATTTGCAAATTCATTAATATACGCTAAAAATTTACGTCTGCCCGTTAGCGGATTATCAACACTTTCAAAGCGTTGCTTTTATTTGCATTTGCGGCAGCCATCGAACTCATCAAGTTCCGAGCTTATGCAACGGTAACTGCGGCTTTGCAATGTTAATGCCAACCGCACACAGTTTCTCTAGCTGTGCGTAACTGTTCCTTCTAATAACTATAATTTACTGTTTACTAGAAGGTGAACTTTCCTTGAATGCTCAATGAAATCTTGAATGAATTCATACGAATTCACAATGTATTGTACTATGATTTAAAGGTTTATGAAGTGAATGCTGTAATCGTATTGTTTTATTACTGTATTTTTAGTTTAAATGTAAATTGACTTGTTATTTTCCAATGAAATAAAAGTATTTTATGTTATGTTTGTGCAAGAAAATATCTTGATGTGATGTTTTTAGTGATGGAAAACATGGTTACGTAACCAGCATCCACTTAAATGATTCTCAAAAGTATGTATGACATAGAATTCGAACAAAAAATCGAAGCAAATAACAACACGCTGACTAAACTTTAAGCCACCAAATTAATTAGGGCGGGTCTCAACCTTATGGTTATAGCATGTGTTAGCTGTTTGGTAAAGCTTAGCTATTTACACAAATGTGAGTAATAGAGCGCTATATTCATTTCTCAGATAAGCGTTTCGATCATAACCTAAGTGGGTAGACTTATACTATCAATGTATTGATTTAAGTTACCCATGAAATGACCGATTGGGATAATTGAAATTTTAGACTTTTATTTTTTCGAATTATTTCGTTATCTGACAACCAGGAAACCAAAGTTAATTAAATGTTCACACATATCGCAATAGACATTCGTTTTGTACGGACGCTTAAGCGTTTGGAAAAATTTACTGTACCATGAGAAACGAACCTGAAAGACCACGCGATGAAAATAGAAAAATACTTTAATTTAACAAACCAACTAACAAGCAATAGATACTTTGTCGGTTAGTACACAGTTAAGATAAGCGCTACTAGCTACATTCCTCTAGATAATATTCGTCTCGTATAAAAAAAATAAAGGCATGAAAAATTATTTTCAGAAACTTTATAGTCCATAAAATACAAAACATTGGAATGAAAAATTCGCATTACTTTCAAGATTTGATTTTTCAATTTATTTATCTGCATCTATTGTAATCAAAACTTACGCGTAGCGATATGAAATGTTATGAATCATAAAATACTACTAAAGTTATTAACTTAGATGTTCCTCCAACTGAAATAGACAACAATTTCATAATTGAAGAGCTGTTAAAAGTATATACAATAGACATAAAGTAGGTCATTTTTTTCTATTAACAGAAGTTACATTGTGTTATTTACCATCATCTATGTATAAATAGGTCTATTCTACGCAAATTCTGTAATAACAGTTGACTCTGTGAAACCATGAAAGCGGAATATCGGAAGAGAGTTTTAGCGGAAGTCGTGAGAAGTAGGCGGAGTGCGAAAGCGGATTGGTTTCACGAGGAACTGTTTGTAGATATTATTGGTTGCAATAATTAAACAGTACAACAAACACAATAACTTGTTTAGAAGATATTTGTACTCTTGTAATATGTATTTACTATATACGATTACTATCTATCATCATAGTCTGTTCTTATTTTAAAATCCGTATAAAATCCACTCGTCACTAGGATTTTCATCCTGTGTTATGGGTGCAGATACAAATACAGAATCTCACATGCGCCTAAAAAATCCTTGCAAACCATTTCTCCCGTACGGAATCGAATCGCGACCCGTGATGCAGTAGGCGATCAGTTAATAAATGTTAAAATATGTGACAGTAAAATACCGAGATTTTCATACTTACACATACATAACTTAGCTACGAAGACAGGAGTACTTGTTAAGGTACAGTGGTACTATGAGTGGAGATTCAAGTGCAATCGACATCGACAGCGTAAATTTTGGTAGTAACAAATAAACTCAAACACTACCGAACAATTTCAAAAAATCTTTTACTCTTAGAATACTAACTACATTATCCCTGATGTTTTCAGGTTATATTATAATTTTTACAACGATTAGATGTCTTTTTCCTGCGGCCCGTAAAAACCGCTGAACCAAATATATTGTAATTTAGTATGGTAGTAGAAACCTGAGGAAAGATATAAGATAATTGTTACTGCGAGAAAATATATCGGCCTTAAGAGAAAATCCAATATAACGGTAACGAAACAGAGACTGTAAAAATTATTGAACTACTTTACTATCTCCATCCATTCTGTGAGTATAATGCATATGAAGATAAACTATCTAACATGAAGATTTTTACCAGATTGTGTTCACTGAAGGTTTGTTTATAACGGGAAGCAAACATCACATCCGCTCGCCAGGTAACCCAACAAACAAACTAGCGACGCTTCCTGCGATGAACCAGTGATACACGCGTGTCTTTTAAAACCAGAATTTTATAAATTCCCAAAAAGATTTCATTCGTGTTACAGAATATCTCTTATACACTGGCACGTTTTTTAACTTTTTTATACAAAATAACTATTATGATATTAAGTACGTTTTGTATTATGATAATATTGTTTCAAGTTTTGCTTCAGCTTAATTTAAATAAATAACTTAATTTACTGTGAACAATTGGTATGTTTGTAGTTATTAGGCGGTCCAAAATATGAACATAAGCCTAAGAACGTGAGGCGATTTTGTATCTAAATCGATAGTCGCATTGTAATTAATTTGATCATTTGTACCCATTTTTCACATTATGTACATACATATAGCATTTTATTACTTTATCCTCCCCATGATTATGACATTTATCGTAATTCAAGTTATCCAATTCGATTACACTATTAGATCAATTGACACGTTATAAATAGCCACCCAGATCAGGTTTTTGTGAAAATTGGTTGTCAATTTTTTTGGAGATGAATTGTCTATATTATGTTATATTGTCAACTAATCCGCACTCGGCCAGCATAAAGCCTAATCGCCCTAACATATGCGCCCCTCTCTCCATTCAAGCCATAGGGCCCTTATGGCCAAGGCTTAGACTGAGTTTAGTTGGTAGGTCACGCGATCGGACCGCTCCGGTCGTGTGAAGTCCAACCTAACCCTCGTGACACTTGCCGTTGCGAGGGTATCCTGGCCACGCTTCGTGGCTCCTTGTGACGGATTCTCAGCCTTCCTCTCCTGAGGAAAAAAAGACCCTAACATAGTTAGGGTAGGCTTGTGCCCCTCAGATACGGACATATACGGACTGTGACGTTATTATATTATATTTTATATTTAACATTGCACAATGTTGTTTTTGGTGAATGATTGCTTAACATGATATGTAAATATCGTCGATCAACCTAGGTAATTTGTCTAATTCGCTGCGAAAAACATGGTTTAACCGCTCATACATAACGTTTCTCGTTTCTCCTTTAAATACTTATTGACGTCCCTATATGAAAAATCGCGATAGCTAACCCTACTCTTGCCTTAATTTTTAAATGAATTCCTATCATTGCCAATAACACTAGCATTGTTACTAAAAAGTATTTATTACCCAAGACACATAATAAGTTCATTCTTACTCACCGCAGTCACTAATGAGGAAATTTACAGGCAATTTCACAAATATTATCTTAGCTTCGGACTATCCTAAGAAAATCAGTCACATTTTTTTTAATGTTAAGAGTGAGACAGCAAGTCGTTTAAGATTCTCCTAAGCTTAGAAAATAAGTTTACTGCAATTAGCCATTAATGTTCATTGGAGAACCAGGATTTCATTAAAATTTTATTCAAACATTTATACCAGGATTCTCATTATGGGTACCCGTAAAACTAATAAGTGTTTTCATCATCAATACACAAGTTGGCAACATTACTATGGTTTTATGGAGCTTACAGATTTGCTGCGAATCTCACAGGAACCATGTGTATAATATACTATGAGCACTTATTATCAGGCAAATCTGATTGATTGTCAATAAAAACCCCGTATATGGCGCACATGAGTGTCCCAACCTATTACGGTGCAGACATCCCATTTGATGCCTGACTGAAGTTAATTCGCTAGCAAGACCTACCATAATTCTCGCCTTCTTCAAACTAAGTCGAGATGACGATATAATAGTCATCTGTGGCTTTCATAAAACCAGGGCCCACAAAAAGTCGCTCCCATCTTCGGCCATTATTTGTTTATTGTCACATGCCATCAAATGAAATAAAAATAAGAGCTTCCCTATCATACCAGTATGTAAAAAGGAAAATTATCAATCAACGTATTGACGTTGAACAATGTAACAGAATAAATATTTATTTATTCTGTTTGTCTCGTCGAAATTGTCGCTTTCGCGAAGATTTCTCTCAAGCTTTCCATTATGTCGCCTCATCTATGATCTATTAGATAAAAGTTTATATATTCTTAATTTGAATTATTCAATCGATATAATAACCGGACGAAGAGAAATGATTGTATATCATTGTAGATGTTATCTTAGTTTCTAATAGAATTAATGAATATTGCAAATTGGTCGTTTTCACAGTGAAGTAACATTTAAACTCGTAATGTGGCTTCTCGCTTGAACTGTTTACTTAATTTTGCATCGTAAAGACAATTATTGTAATGATTGTGCATCTGCGTCTATCGCTTACAGTTAAGTAACTTTTCCATGCGACGCACAAATTAGCAATTTTCTTTTTAAGTTGAAATTTATTATGTAACATTGAACTAATTAGACTATGGATACGGACAGTTAGTTATTGTACTGTGTAACTGCCAGTACCCACTATATCACTCTTAGTAATTACTGTTTAAGTCAAAATAACTAATAGAATAGGATTGTGAGTTATATATATTGATGCATAACCTTGTACCTACACCTTAACGTAGAAACTCCGTTTTTCATAAAACTCGTGATCTATTAAAAAACCCACACGATCAGTACCTACACGACTTAAATCGCGAATAAAGTTAGTAGACATTTAGAAGTCTCTAGAAACCACAACATATGTTAACTTAGCAATAACATAAAGCTTTAGTAATACAAGAGTATTCGCGTTGCATTAATAATAGAGCAAGGAAATGTGTTCAGCATTCAATTCTTAGCACAGGGACCCTTAACTACATCACGTACTGTCCGTTCCATGAAACGGCTTTCCAGTAACCCCTTGAATGAAAAAAACTTAAGTACCAGCAGGTAGATGATCGGCACGCCTGAGCAAGCTGAAACGCAAAAAATATTGACCCCGACTCGAAATAAAATGAAAACAGCACCGGCGCACAAAAAACCAGCGCATAGAATAGGCAGAATTGGGCATGCGATGTTCCAGTTTTTGCGGATTAGGGACTTTCTGAGCTCCGATTTTGAACTACCTAACTATAAAACGTTTGAAAACTGACTAGGGTTAGCTGTGCTTTAATCGTAGTGTTGTCTCTCTTATGAACAGCAAGAACTTCAACATGTCTAAACGTTAGAAACCTCAAATAATCTACGACTGTTAATTTGACAGACCAAAGAATTGATATATTGAAATAACAGGCCAGGTTAAGAGTACCCGCAACCGATGAACGTGCCATAAAAGTATTAATGAGTTGAAGTTGAATCCAGGGATGTATGTTTAGATCATAGCATGTAGAAAAATGCGACCTCTGCCTACCCCTATGGGAAAGCGGAGTGAGTATATGTATGTTACTTTGAAACAGAAAAATCAAAATGAACTACCAGAGAAGAACATAATTGAGGACTTCAACACCTATCGTTTAAAGGATTTCTTACATAGATGGTAGGAACGGAACCCAATTTACTCCAGTCCATCTGTTCGTATCTTATTACTCACTCTGTATTTCTACTGTCGCTATAACAATAAATACTAAAAGCAAAATAAGATACATATTTAAGGGTTAGTGCATACGTGATTATTTGGCGTTTTTTGTTCGACATTAATAATGACAATAGGTAGGCGCTTGAAATATTTACAGAATATTTAGATTTATATTCACTTTAAATATAAATCCTACATATATTAGATATATCCTCATACAACATAGGGACTGCTATTCGTGCTAAGAACAACTATTCCACTTGTTTTAACTACGTCAATCTAAATCTCAACTTGTTTCAGATCTATCAACACTTGAAATATCGAATTGTGTACCTGTACCTTTTCAACACAGATAGTCGAAGCAAGACAAACAACAAAACTGCGAGTTACATTAATGCAGGCAGCACTATCAAAAAACATGAAATAGTCAATCGGATATTCTTTTATTTTCCTTATAGCACACGAGAAATGTTACGTGTTGTTTATGATGATGTTACACTGACCCGAACTTCTTCCGTTTATAGCAGAAGAATATAATTCCAATGTATGATTTGAAAGCTGGATTTTTATAGGTTAAACAAGTTTTGCAATATCGTCATGGGTCAGGAGTCCGATACAATACAGTTAACCACATATTTGTTCGTGCCAATAAACGAACATAAATATGCGTACCATGTCTAAATAACGGTGCCCCATCAAGGACTCGAAGAATTCGTAATCAGGTGATCACTGATTAATTTACTTTCCGTTTAATATTTTGTTTGATATAGATAAATTACATTATTAATAAAGTTCATTTAGCCTGGCTTAGTAAATCATAGTTAGTTTTCTCTTACATATGCTATTTTTTTTTAGTTAGATGAAAGAAATTCTGCGGCCTCTTGTCCGCACTCTTTTTTTTGTGATAGTATTTTTTTTATGTCCTTATTTATGACATATGCTATTTAAATAAAGATGGAATATAAATGACAACATAGATTAACTAACTCAGGCTTAAAAAGCATTTATTAATAAGATTCTACAAAATAAAGTGACTGCAAAGAACCGCATATTTTTGTTTATTGGAAAGAATTGTCGGAAATGTCGTAAGTTCCCAATGTTTGTAGATTTATCTGTCACTTGTTTTGGCTTATTAACAGTTGATGCTTAAAAACAATCGGCATTAAAAAACTTTCAAGGATTTTCACTTTTGTTTTTAAATTCGTGTTCTTTATTTTTTTTTTTTATTTAATGATTAGGGATGTAAAGATATTTTTTTCTATTTTTCTACCTTCAAATCGCAGTCTACGTAATGTTTTACAATAATTTTATTCAATTGTTTTTAACTTTAATAATAAATACGGTCATAATATAAATAATTCCTTATAGTTATGCTATAAATGTGCATAGGTTTATTGTTTACCTGAATGTTGCTGCGTTTGACTTCTATGTAGAGCCAGTTATCTGTTGAGAATGCTATTGCCATTAAGGCTGCAGCCACGATTGCTGTAATGGTCGCTATGGACAAAGTAACCGCAGAGCAAGGCATTTTTACAACCTTTGAGGAATAATATTTTAAAAATAAGCAAAGAAATATTTAACACATTCACAACACTAGTTGACAAGTTCACCTAAACAGCATCTTCGTAAACACTTGACGAGATGAAGAAACACGCAGCACACTCACAATAAATATAAAAACTCATATGAATGCGGTCATCGCCTGCAGAGTGCAGCGTACCGAGTTCGCGCGCGACGACTTCTTTGCCTACTTCGTTTTGCCTTACCTTTACCGCTCTCTTGCGGATGTGAAACTTTCGAAAGCGAATCGACTCCGCCAAGTGGCGGGAATGTAAATTAAAAAACTGGTTTTAGAGTTGCCAGTTAAAAAAATATTCTTTGAGAATTCTTTTAGTAGTTATATCATAAAATATATATAATAAGCCCGTGTTATCAAAATTAAACTAAGCTTGACTTATTAAATCTATATTTTTTCATCCTAACCTTCGATGACAGTTACTGTAGACAATAAAATTAAGCGTGCCTTAATGAATCCAAGGTTTTTCTCTTTCTAACTCATGATATTTACTGAACAAGACAACAAGATAAATCAACAAAACTAGAGGTCAGAAAACTATTAATACGGGCCAATAAGATGAGTTGATTATTATAATGATACGACTTACTAAAAAAATTATAAATATGACATAAATAATTTATATATTTTTTTTAACAATATGAGTCCCACCATATAAAGGACATCATTCAGGCTTCATACAAATTTGGGCTATTTTTTTTTTAGCCGGCCAACAAAAAATAACTAAATTTTATCATAGGCATAATAATAATAAACATTTTGTATTATGACAGTAAAGCTCGAAACCTATTGGTTGAGATGATAATCAGTCTCAAAGTATTTATTTTATTACCTACGGCTTGCACCCGGCTTGCGGGGTGAGCTCGTGATTTCCAGGTAAACAGTTATTGTTAATGGTGTGCGAGGGAGAAGACGTTTCAAATACATTTACCTGCCGAGTTGCAAGTGTTAACAAGAGGCAAGAGTTAGTTCTCCATGCAGGCGTTTATGTACAGGTTTTTTATTAATTATAATGCACATTATTTTCATTTCATATATTTTTATTTGATATTTACAACTCTCCTGGCCTTACAATAATATCTTCTAAATCTTCGGCAGCAATGTGTATCGTTGGCTCGTGACTGGCAAACCCCATGTACCACACAATGCACATGACGTGTGAGCAGCAGCCAATGGTTCTTCGGCCAATGTTACATGTACAGTAATAGTGTTTTATAGCCTGTCGCCCTTCGAGAGCCCTATCTATGCCAATATAAACGTTATACGAACGAGAACGGACATGTCGGGACTGGATTCTACCTCGCAATTCGTGAAGGTTTGTTCCTCCTAGGTCTCGTATGTTTTCTGTGGGTAATTGGTCGCCAAGTTCAACGATGAACAAACCATTTGGCTACAAATGCTCCGCATAGTAACTCCTAGCTTGCTTTATTTGGTATACACCAAGTGCAAAAATGTACTTGTAACGTCTTCTCGCTCGCACACCATTAACAATAACTGTTTAATATTTGTTTGTGTATATTATGTACTGACTGTAAATCCTACACAAACTATTGTAGTCCCTTTTACTAGGAAGAGAAAGCTGGATAAGCTCTCACCACTGACTATTAAAGGAACAACAATACCATTTTCAACAGAGGTCAAGTACTTGGGCGTAATCATCGACAAGAGACTGACCTGGGAGTCACACCTTAAGAACACGATACAAAAGGCAAAAACTGCCTTAGGTATATGTCAACGGCTTGTAGGGACGAGATGGGGACTAAACCCAAAAATCATCTTATGGCTTTACACCACCATTGTCAGGACGTCAATAACTTACGCCTGTACGATATGGGGCTCGAAGGCACAGCAAGTTACGGCTATAAAAAAGCTATCAGGCCTGCAGCGCACTGCATGCCTGATGGCTACAGGAGCCGTTAGATCAACACCAGCCATAGCCCTTAATGCAATCCTCAGCCTCCCACCTCTAAACCTCTTTATCGAGAAGGAGATGATGGCTGGCATCTATAGGACTAACGCTGGCATAGAACACTGGAAATCCCAGACAATAAGGACACTACATCAAAAAGTGTTTGAATGTCCACTTCTTGCAATGACGACAGACGTCTTGCTTCCAGAAGTTAACTTCCACAAGAATTTCACTGTGGAAATCACCAAGAGGGAAGACTGGGCGCAAGGCCGACATAGTGATCCCTTAAATGACGGTGAGTCTGAATGAGTCTGGTGTGGTTCACCGATGGCTCAAAAATGGGGGCTAACGTAGGATGTGGCATATATGGGGGCAGACCCAGGGTTAGCAAAAGCATAAATCTGGGAAAGTATGCCACTATATTCCAGGCGGAAGTCTGTGCCATAATTGAATGTGTACAAGCGAACCGCCAACGAAACTACGTAAACCAAAAAATCGTAATTAATTCAGACAGCCAGGCAGCTTTACTAGCAATAAACAATAACACCCTTAAATCAAAGCTAGTAAAAGACTGTGTGAAAAAACTCAATGACCTGGGAGAAAAGAACAAAATCACTCTCAAATGGGTGCCAGGTCATTCTGGAATAACCGGCAATGAGAAGGCCGATGAACTAGCCAGGGCTGGGGCTCAAGGAATACAATTCGGCCCAGAGCCTATCTGTGGTATCTCAAAGAACCAGGCCATGCAATACCTGAAAACTCGCCTTCTTAACGAGGCGAAAGCAGACTGGCACAGTACGTCCGGGATGACACACTCAAAAGCACTAATCGAACCATACTCTCGCAAACGCACTGACGAGCTATTAAAGCTTAACAGGAGTAACTTGAGCGTGATGGTTAGGGCTTTGACCGGTCACTGCAAGTTGAATAGACACCTTCACAACATGAAACTTAAGGACACTGACACATGCAGAGTCTGCGAACAAGAGCGTGAAACACCAATACACCTCTTGTGCTACTGTGAACCGCTGATTTACAAAAGAAACAGACACCTGGGGAAACACATCCTTGACCCAGATGAAATAAAAACAATCCGAACTGGGAACATCCTATCTTTCTTGGTCAGTGCCCAGTTAAGGGAGCTACTGTAGGGCCTACATAGAACCTACATAGGAGGCTGGTCACAATAGATCTTAATAGGTCGCAGTGATGCACATCAGCCCCGACTTACATGAAATAATAATAATAATATTTGTTTTACCTGGAAATCACGAGCTCACCACGCAAGACGAGTGCAAGCCGTAGGTAATAAAATAAATACTTTGAGACTGATTACCATCTTAACCAATAGGTTTCGAGCTTTACTGTCATAATACAAAATGTTTATTATAATTATGCCTTTGATAAAATTTAGTTATTTTTTGTTGGCCGGCTAAAAAAAAATTAGCCCAAAATGGGTGATGTCCTTTCCTCCTATGCACAGTGCTGCCAAAGTAAAGAAATTACCTAAACTTAGTAGATATTTTATATAATTCATAGAATATGTGTTAATGGAACTATTTCAATTATCTGTGTTAATTAAATAATAATTTCTATAATAAGTATCGATTCATAAAAGTAAACTTTTCCTCACCCAATCTTTTCTCTTCTATCATAACAAAAAGTAATTAAGAACATAAATAGTGAATTGAACGGGATTTTTTTATTAAGTTTTGTTCCTTATAACGTATCGTGAAACACAACAGACATTAAGGCACACGTATGCAAATATTTACCCTCACACTAACAGCGAGACTAGTTTTGTTCGTTCTTCTTAGGTTAAACAATTTTAAGGGAATATGGACTCGGATACTTGCTATTCTTAATTTAACTCTGTACCATTAAACTGTACCACTGTGTTTCACTATCTTTGGGATCAATTCCACCAAGTGAATATGTGTTTTTTATTTTTCGAATTTCATGTGTATATTAATCTGAAGAAATGCCATCTCCTGAGGAACGATTGCTCTCACTACTACAAGTCACGGGGTCATTAGGACCAAGGCTTAAACTAAGTTTGGTCACATTGATCGAGCCGTTTCGATCAATCTCGAATCCAACATCGACACTGTTTCAGCCTCTCCTCTCCTGAGGGAAAAAATATCTTGAGGCACCTGCGAAGGAATATAAAAATGTATGTAGTTAACCAATCTGCACTGACTCAGCCTAAGTAAGGCCTTAATATATTTAGGATAGGAGCGTGCCCCTGGGTGGGGACGTATATGAGCTGTGACGATGATATGACTCTTATTTACTGATTTATTTGTATCTTTCAAAAATGTGGATCTTTTAAACTTTAAATAGTGTAAAAGTGTTTTCAAATGTATTTTAAGATCACAAATAACGTCGCTCTTTTCAAAGGTATCCGGAGAAGGTTAGTGGCAACACTGCTAAGAACTGTCAAAGTCCAATAACCATTGATAGTATAAACATAAAACGTCAGGTTGAAGTATTTTAGGTTTTGTATATTTATATTCATAATAAACCTTTAGAAGGATATTTTGGTTTGCCTTTTATAATAATGTCTAATATCAACAACTACGATGAAGTATTGACGTCAATATTAGTTAATGAAAAATCTATTATAGGATTTCTTTCAGCGATTTTTAACTTTTTAGGCAGACGGTAAGTTCACTTCTTTTTCATTACAGAATAGTTCGTAAATGATCTCTCAAACAAATTGGAATTTAACATACTAAAATGCAGTGATCAGGTGGTGTTGCATTAAGCATGGCTCTAACGACATCAATAAAAAAATACATTATAACAGTTACGATGTGTTGAGAGATATTATTTGTAAGGTACACAGCGAAATATATCTTTGTACGCTCTATGAAAAATCTATACTTTTTATTTGAAATAATATTATTAGTATTCTGTCTTTCTAGATAATAAGCAGTAATACCAAAACTTTAAATTAAAGGCTAAGTAGGTCTGTAATCGGTGTTGCTTGATAACCATATCAACCAGAAATTAAGTAGGTATGTATATACAAAGTGAAAAACTATATATTGTTTCCAGAATCATTTAATATTGACTGTTATTAACTATATATCACCACTTGCTTAGAAACCTTTACAGATTTCATAAAAATCATTTAACAATAATGAAAATTTACTAATTTGTGTACCTGACTTTATTTTTTTAATATTTATACATGAATTTTAAATAAAATGCTTAGTCATACTTTTTTCAGTTTTCAACAGTATAATATATAACATTAATGATGGAAAAAATGTATCTTTGTTGAGATTGGATCATTTATATCCAGATCAGTACAAAAATTCGAATCAGTAAAGTGTTTCATTTGTATCAGTGACTTTGAACTAGTGATGCAACGGATCCGCAAGTGCGGAAGTTCCGCGCCGCTTTTAACAGCCGTTTCTGCTTTTGTTTCTGCAACTTTTATAACGGAGATTTAAACAGAAGTTTACAACCGACGGCTTTTATTTATGACAGATTAATTTTTATAAAATATAACTTGCCACTACAAAATTTGAATATTAATAAAATGTTATTAGTAATATTTCTAATCTAGATTTGGTGTATTTGATACTTAATAAAGAATAATAAAAATACACATCCGTTTCTGTATCTGTTTCCGTTTCTGCTAAAATTTACTTTTGACATCTGTTTCCGTTTCTGGTTCCGCTAAGACACTTCTGTTGCATCACTACTCTGAACCGATTTAATAGGTTCAGAGTCACTGATACAAATGAATTAATATATTGCAAATAAATTAAATAAATACCTTCATGAATGGTTTTAATTGCCATTGTTTAAAGAATTGTGTAAAGTATATAATATTAAAAATAAATAAACTATGAATTATAATACATACAGGGTGTCCCAAAAACGACACGTCACAGTGACACTGGGGTTAGGCCAGCACAAGAGGCATCGAATAAGCCTAACATGACCTCAGTAAAAGTTGCTCGGTTTTCAAGATATTGTCAATTTAAACTTTTTCAAAATTTTCACGTTTTTTAACGTGTTCAGTGCTAGCATTACGTTAGATAGCCCTCAGGTTTCGATTTTTCTTTTGTACTCTTGTTGCGAATAGTTGCTTAAGATGATAGAAGTGTTATTTCGTTGATAACTAATGTAAAATGTGGAAAAATACTGGATTGAACTTGAAAAAGTTGAACAACGAAAAATTACTTTCAACTTTGATCACTTGCCGTGAAAAAAAATTCAAAGAAACTAAATGAGCAAATAACGTTAAAAACTTGCATGTCTTATGCTTATTCCAAAATGGTATAACACATGTGTCTTATTTTAATATTATACGATTTTTTAATGCTTCACTAATACTAGGAACCCCGGAAGCTACCGCTAGCAGGTAAAAAAATAATGTCACGCGCAACGATAAGGCATTGTTATTGTTATCTATTAGCTTTTTTGTTTGTCAAATGCATGAGAATGAAAGATAAGGATAGTTTATTACCCTTTTGTCGGCTAGATATTGTAAGCAAATAGCTTTGTTTTTGACGTACGTGTCGTTATCATCTTTTCAAAGAAATGGAGAAGAAAGAGGGGTTGTAGTTTTAATTCTTATGGCCCTGCACTGCAAATCAAGTTGTTACGACAGTTCGTTACCTTGCGTTTCGTACGACAACCGTGTTAATCTCTGCGTTCCTTGTTTCCGTGTATTCCTTAATTTAAATCGACTTGGCTTTTCTCTGGACTCTGATTTCTGTTTTGAACGACAACTCGGCGCTCTGTTGGACACTGATATTGCTTTACGGAACTGTCTTATTAACGATGGCAAATCGTGGTACCCAATACACTCACCGTGACTACTCGGACATGCACTTGATTTACGGCGAAACCAGGCAGGTTTCCAATCGAGGCAATGTTTCGTACAACGCAAGATTGGCTGCAAGATTATACTCCGAAAGATATCCAAACCGTAATCCGACGACTTACGAAGTGATCTTAAGAGTTGTGAACGCTTATCGTGATGGCAGATTACCTGGAGTGAGTCACTCAGAAGGAAGACCTCGGACTGTTGACGACAACGTGGTGTTAGAGCAAGTACGAGAGGAGCCAGGAACTTCAGTGCGAATTATTGAACGCCGCACTGGTGTTCCCAAATCTTCGGCACATCGAATTTTAAAACGCCACAAATACCATCCCTACCATATCCAACGCGTCCAAACACTGCTTCCGGCGGACTACGCTGCGCGTGTCCAGTTTTGCCGGACAATGATTCAGAAATGGAGAGAAAATCCAAATTTCTTCAATGAAGTGTTATGGAGCGACGAATCAGCCTGCAAAAGGGATGGGTATATCAATTTGCACAACATCCATAGCTGGCAATTAGACAACCCACATGAAAAAAGAGAAGACCGATCACAGTACCAATTTAAAATTAATCTGTGAGTCGTGTCGAGTTGCCGCCTGTTCTGAATGGACAAAATTATTTAGAACATTTGCGAAACAACCTTCCTGTATTATTGGAAGATACTCCGTTGGCGCTGAGACGAAGGATGTGGTTCCAACAAGATGGCTGCCCAGCACACTATGCCTTACCAGTACGTCAGTACCTAAGCAACGCATTCCCCGAAAGATGGATTGGGCGACAGGGGCCAATTTCATGGCCACCGCGTTCCCCGGATCTAAATCCCTTAGATTTCTTTTATTGGGGTTGTCTAAAAGACAAAGTTTATGCGAAACCAATAAGATCCGAAGAAGAGTTACGGCGACGTGTATTCGATGCAGCTCGCACCATATCAGAAATCAGCTTAAGAACATTGAGCCGTAATTTTATTAGGCGATGTCACTTATGTATTAGAGTTCAAGGGAGACAGTTCGAGCATTTACTGTAAACTTATTAAACCAATAAGATACATGTGTTATACCATTTTGGAATTGGCATAACACATGCAAGTTTTTAAAGTTATTGGCTCATTTAGTTTCTTTGAAATTTTTTTCACGGCAAGTGATCAAAGTTGAAAGTTATTTTTCGTTGTTCAATTTTTTTCAAGTTCAATCCAGTATTTTTCCACATTTTACATAAGTTGTCAACGAAATAACACTTCTATCATCTTAAGCAACTATTCGCAACAAGAGTGCAAA
This sequence comes from Scirpophaga incertulas, assembly GCA_036419045.1. Lineage (NCBI taxonomy): Eukaryota > Metazoa > Arthropoda > Insecta > Lepidoptera > Crambidae > Scirpophaga > Scirpophaga incertulas. Next base: position 27,221,944 of record CM071632.1, on the reverse strand, counting down.
AGAAAAATGGAAACCTGAGGGCTATCTAACATAATGCTAGCACTGAACATGTTAAGAAACTTGAAAATTTAGAAAAAGTTTAAATTGGAAATATCTTGAAAACCGAGCAACTTTTACTGAGGTCATGTTAAGCTTGTTCGATGCCTCTTGTGCTGGCCTAACTCCAGTGTCACTGTGACGTGTCGTTTTTGGGACACCCTGTATAATGTAATATGAATTATACTATAATATACTATAATTATTTATAGTATAATAAAACTGTGTAAAATTATAAACTTGTTCATTATGAAACTGAGATGCTATTGAGTGATGTGATCCGTCATTATGAAACTGAGATGCTATTGAGTGATGTGATCCGAAGCGCTCTGACTCTGAACTATTTCTAATGATTCATTTGAAGAGCAGTTAGAGATTTGAATCAGCGAATCACTTGGAAGAAACAACTCACTGAGTCGTTTCTGTAAAGATTGACACATCTCTAATATACATACAATACCTACTATTTAATTATAAGTGTCCTGTAAAATTTAATACATATTTTTATATTCAACCATATGCTCCACTCAATATGCAATCTAAAAATGTGATAGTTATATTCTCATTTATTTGTCATTTCCAGAACTGACTTTTATTATGTGCCCAAAGGGCAGTATGAAAACATGGGCTTTCCCCCTGGTGTGGCTGAAGAATTAGTTGTAAAAGTGCTACGCAAATGTGATCCAAAAAATTTGAAAAATAGTGACACCAAGGCATCTGATTTAAATAATGAGATAATGTGTTCTACAGTTGCACAGGAAGTAGAGGTAGAAGCTGATGAAGATGAACAACATAGAGATAGTACTGTAGACCAAGAAACACCTGAAACACAGAATGCTGGTCCTGATATGAATAAAGTTAATAATGAATTAAGTTCCAGTCAACACGATCATTCATATAGTTCACTTGGTGCTCCACCTATAATACCAATTCAGAATAATAGTGATACATACAATGGCGCAGAGAGAGAAAAATATTTATGGTCTCAAACTATCAAAGAACTAGGTATATAAATTTATAAATATTTTACATAGTTATGAAAGGAAATATTTTTTAATTAAAACTAGTACCAACATCTAATTCATATCTATAGTAGCTAGATATAGACCTAGTTACACAGAAAGAATTCAACCCAAAAAAAAAAATGGTGGTTATTATATTGAACCAGTTGTAAAACATATAAATTCATAAAACAAAAAGATCTCAAAATCATCATTATGATATTAAAATAAAAATAACAATCTACCTGCTATGTAAAGCAATAAAGGAATGAATGTTAAATCTTAATTTTTAAAAAAATATTTTTTATTTGGTATTTCATGTTGATTGGATCCTTTCTGTGTAACTATGTCCATATCTCCCTATCTAGATACCATGACCCTACCCCAATTTACAAATGTATTTAATTTTCAAATAAAAGTTCTATTTAATAAATCTATATTTTTAATTCCAGATGTAATAGTAAAACTTCCAGAGAATATAAAATCTTCAAAACAACTTAAAGTCACCATTAACAGTACAGATATTTCTGTAGTGTGTCAAAATGGTGATATTATAATAAAGGATTCTGTACCATATAAAATAAAAACAATGGATAGCTTTTGGAATATTTGTGAAGGAAAGCTATGTATTCATATAGGTAAGGTAAATGTGTGTGTGGTAAATGTATTTAAACATTGATCATAGATACAGTTCTACTAATTTACTTTTTATCTAAAGGTCACCACATCATTTATTTGTATATATTTACTAGCTTTCTGCCTGCAGTTTCTGCAGTAAAAATTATCTTATGCACTACTTCCAGTCTCACACCATCCCAACACCAAATTGCATCACAATCAAACCAGCTGATTTTGTCAGATTTACCCACATTGAAATTATATAATCGCAACGTAAAAATTTCCCTGTCCTTTTCGGGATGTTAAACTATTCCTATATCAATTTTCATAAAAATCTGATCAGTAGTTTATGAGCATATTAAAACAAAAACTTTAATCACTCATTTTATCTCTGTTAGTGTAAATTTTTCAAAACTTAGAATGATATATTTATTTATATCTAATCAATAGTATAAAAAATAAGCTTTTAAAATGCGTTACTTTCCATTCAAACTTTACCTTACAGACCTTTTTTCTTAATAAATAGTAATTTATGTCCTTCTCAGGCTAGAAAGAGCAATAGACAGACAGAATTACTATCACATTTATAATATTAGTATGGATAATGGATTCTTAATTGACTATCAACAATACAGAAATGAAATTTTAAGTTAGTTTTTTTTTCTCTAATTTGTGACATACTATTTTTTAATTTAAGAGGACTATAAGACTGACTGATCTCACCTGGACCTAAGTGTCTACTTATTTTAAACAAACAGTTTTGTGTAATCCGTGCCACTTATGAAGTTTTATTAGGCATAACAGTTGAATACAGGTATTGCACAAATTTGAAATATACAGAATGCTAAAATTTTTCAAAATTGTATAAAAGTTCTTTTTGGATTGGATATGGATATTGAAACTTGGCTGAAAAGAAAGTTATGTAAGCTTTGATAACTTATATTAGTCACATTGTTGTTATTTAAAGATTGTTTATTTAAAATTTAAAGATTTTATTTGCAGTTTGGATTTGAGACTCAACTGACACAATCTTGGAACACCTTAAAATTATTATCTCAGAATTGATCATATTTTAGAAGATAAAAGATATTATTGTTTGTAATATACTAAGTTAGAATTGTTGGTTAAGAATTCGGAGTGCATATTGATATTTTACTATATTTGTGAACATATGTAGACAAAAGGTTTCCAAGACACAGTTTGCAGTCAATAATCTAAGTAATTTTACTATAAAAGTTCACTAAAATGAGACTAATAAAATAATTTATATTATAATAAATTAAAATCTTGTTAATAAAGAAATAATATAAATTCATTTACAGAGAAAATTCAAGAGCGTTGGTGGGACAAATTTTTAAATAGTGAAGAGCCTATTGATCTGTCCAAGATAGACTGTTCTAGACCTTTAGATGATTTGCCTGAGGATCATGTGGCAAAGGTGACTTAAATTTTAATTGGATTTTAAATAAAAATAATTGGATTTATGTTAATTAAATAACATATAATATCTATATCAATGTCATATCATTCAAAATCCATAGTGTACAATTACTTTAACATTTTACAGATTGACTGGTAGTAAATGTCGCTGGCATTAGGTCTGCCTTTTCTACACTTAATTATTTGTTGTACACAAAAGATTAAATAAAATAAACATTTCTTATACCCATACTCTACCTACCTACTACGGCTACCCGTTAGGTTGTAATTTATATGAAATATAGTCAGTAATGTCTTTCAATTCAATAAGATCCCATTGGTAGGCTCATTACATCATTGGCGAACGAGAGACACATTTACGCATAAAAAGAATGACTAAAAATAGAATATATAAAAAAATTCGAGATTGTTAATTCTTTTTATTCAAAAAGAACAAAATTAAATTATACTAAAGCTAAATATTAATTCTAGACATTAAGTGAACAAAATATTTTACAGGTTCGTGAACTACAATGGAATCAAGAGCAAAAACTGAAAGGTCTCCCGACAAGTGCTGAAATACGGGAAATGGAGATATTGAAGAAAGCGTGGAACGCCCCAGGCTCACCATTCATAGGTCAAGAATTCGATCCAAGCGTTATAAGCCAGTCCAATATGCCTTTTAGCAATAGTGAAAAGTAATGTATAGTTCATAAAAGATTTTGTCTAACGAAATCCTATATTTATTGATATTTAATAAACAAGTCTTTGATAATGTATATTAATTTGGTATTTTATTTGACAGGGCTGGTTCCACCACCTACAGATAAGTTTTAGATTAGCCGAAAGTCTATACGTTTGCAAACTGTATTCGTTGCTTCAGAGTACGTGCGGCCAGATATCTTTTCAATCGACTTCCGAACCAAAGATTTTTCGAAACTAACGCTGCTGTGTATCGATCATTTGTAGGGTGATTGAATACCTATATTCAAACGGGAATGCGAATCCATCGAACTCATAGGTCCTATTACCATAGACCCGATAGACATTGGTTTGGCTCAGATCTCTAAAAGTCGACAAAAGCAGGTCAGGTTTTTACACATGCTCTATTTTAGAAATACCATGGATCCTGAAATACAGATGTATTTAGTGCTTACCCACCATCTGCAAGCTCCTTACGCCATTCTGCCTATAAAAACTTGTATACACACAATATTAAATAATATTAGTGACTCCTGCGCGGAATGGATGTAAGGTTGGGTTCCGTGGTAAAAGAGGTCGAAGGAAGAGTCTAATAAACAAGACTTGTTGAATGTTTATTAGTCAACAATTTGGTAGAACAGAGGATATCTCTGCTGTATGGATTGAAAAGACTTTATGATTCGGTCGGGATTTCAGCACTACTAAAAGATTCAAGCCTGTTCTTTAAAGATTGGATGGTCCTTACCTTACCGATTCCCCACCACTGAACTTTATAGGAAGTGTAATGTTTGCTTACTATAATTCGTTTAATCTTAGTAATAAAATAGATAAATGTCTAGAGGTGAGTATCCTATCAGGTTTATCCTTTTTCAGACTCCAGACTTGAGACTTGTTAAAATTATTATTATATAGTTTCTTTGTTTTAAAATCCCATACCTTATGTGTGAGTGAAATATAATATTTTTTTATTATTCAGACCTCTGTTGCCGATGGATGGCTAAGACATGACAGTCTTAGTCATCTGTTATAAATGGACGATCTCAAGTTGTTTGCACCAAAATGCGTATAACCCAGCAAAATATTCTGCTTTAGACAAATGAGAGTATAACAAAAAAAAATATTATTCTGAGGTGTAATTTGTTCATGAATAGCAAAATTTGTACTTCTGAAATAATTTTTGACGATTTTTCACCTGACGCAAACGCTAAATTCTTATTAAGTTGTTGAAAATCACAGATTTTCAGCGCCTTGTCCTTGGCCTCTCTACAGCCGTAACCTAACGGCTTGCTATAGATTAGGTTTAAGATTTTTATAATATTTATACTTTTATATGTAAGTACATTTTAAATTTATTGAAATAAATTAATGTGACAAAGTTTTACAGTTGCCGTTAAATATTAGCTTCGACTTTTAATAGATTATTTATTGACATAAATAAAATAATATTGTAGAATTTAGTTAGCATCAAATTTTAAAACTATTGCATTATTGATATATACTATATATACTATTAAAAAAAAACAATTACAACTTATAAAATATCAATTCGAGATGATATAATTCTATTAGTAAGTACCAAAATTATAAAACTAGTTCCAACATTAGAAACTTATAACTAAAATTATTTCTAAAGTTTTGAAAGGGACAATCAATTGGTCTTTGTTTTTTTTATTCTGAAACATAACATTACAAGTCTAGAACAAAAAAGAAAGTCGACAGTGTAAGCAAAGAAAAAGCTAGTTAATAAACTCTTAGTGGTTGATACCGGATATTTTACAGTTTTTTTCAACTTAAATTTTGCAATGAATTTTAAATCGCTTACGGTGATAAATATTTTCACTTGTCTTTAGAGTTAGGTACGCAATAGTCATGCTGAACGGTCATCTATTTCTTGTTTGTATATAACATGATTGACTATTTTAATAATTATGTGTAAAGTAAATTGCAAATAAAGTCCCAATTTATGCCGCTTTGTATCCAATTATACGCGATGGTAGACTATACGTACGTTATGGGTACAATACAACGTCCGATTATACATATTTTGTATCCAAATATACGATCTGGCAGCCCTGAACACATCGTTTTTCTATTAACTTTTCTCGAAATCTACTAGCTTTTAGTACCAAAATAATACCATAATCAAAATGGCAATACCAAATATTTATTGCTCCTGGTCTTACTGTACTAGAACAAGGATCTTACGCTACACGTAATAACAATTTAGGTAAATAACGAAACTATTATTATTGCATCAAAATTTATTTAAATGAAAGTAAATAAAATAATCTTAAAATCCCGACAAAACAATTTTGCCAATAACACGTTTTTCTTCAATCAAACGATGCGCTTCGCGCAAATTATTGGCGTTGATCGGACTGATAACCTTCACCAAAGTAGTTTTCAATTTTTTTTCATCGCACATCTTAGACACTTCTTGTAAAATTTCATTATGTCGATACTTATCTTCGGTATTATATCTTATTCTTGTGCCCATCATTTCAAAAGATAAAGTAATACTTTTTTCTTTGAGTGGTTTTATATCTACTAGGCCACTGCTATCAACTATAAGGCAAATTTTGCCTTGCGGCTTAATAGCTTTCATCAAAGTGTCCCAGTACGGATATGGATCGTAATTTACCAAAATAAAATGAACCCCATCTTTATATCCTTTATTTTCCAGTTGTGGTATCAAATCCCGGGAGTGATTCAAAACGACATTAGCGCCATGCAACGATGTAAATGCTTCGCTTTCCGGTCGCGAGGCTGTACCAATAACATTAAGTCCCAAATTCTTAGCTAACTGTGTTGCGATTGACCCAACTCCACCTGCACTATTTATGATAAGCAATGTTTTCCCCTTATCTTTTTCAGATAGCAACATTCTATCAAAAATTGCTTCATAAGCGGTAACAGCTGTGAGTGGTATTGCTGCAGCTTCTTCAAATGTCAGGTTCTTCGGCTTTTTGGCAACAAGAACTTCATTTAAAGCTACATATTCTGCATTTGATCCGTTTCTTCTTAAATCTCCGGTGAAAAATACTTCTTCTCCCATATTGAATTGTTTCACGCTCTCTCCTTTCCTTATAATTATACCGGAACCGTCAAAACCGAGTATCTTTGCTGATGTTTCAATCTGAGGTTTTGGCGCTCTCAGTTTCGTATCTATTGGGTTCACAGAGATTGCTTTTACTTGAACCAATACTTCATTGCTCTCGATGCTCGGCACACTTACCTGTAAGTCTAGAAGACTGCTCGGGTCAGAAATTGAGAGGTACTTGTAAAATCCGATCGCTTTCATCGTCTTGGGCAAATTACTAGCCATTTTGTTCGCTGGCAACTGTGTTATGGTAGATGGTTGGGCTGCAGCGGTGTATATCACACTTAATAATACAATAAATGAAATCATCGGCATAATATTTGTATACGTTATCTTATCATTCATTTCAGTTTAGCCGAGTTGTTTATTATCCAATACCTACATATCACTTGCCTATAGCGCGAAACTTCGAAATGGTTATGATCCAAAATTAAATGAAATGCTTATAAGTGCCGTTTATGACATTACTATCTAATAAATAGGTGTTATTATTAAAAGTTAGAAATGGCTAACTTTGTCACTTGTGCTTTTATGATTCCACAAATTACTATATGAACATGAACAACAATACAACTGTCGCTTACGCGGTCAGAGTTCAACTTGACAATGACAAGTCATAACATAACAAAATATTCTTGTGATTGTGTTTTTAATTGCATCTTTCTTCAAAAGTTTAACAGCTGTGGAATATCTCATTTGACCTCACATATATGAAATTGTAATAAAACTGATTAAACAGTTTGGCTATTTCTAGTTAATGAGTATTACGAAATTTTCTCTTTTATAGAGCCTACTCATTTCAATACAGCTGATTATTGCATAGGTTTTTATTTTTACGATTATTGCTTCACCAAGCTCGCGAACGGAAAAAATAAATACCTATTTTACTATGGTACCCATTGATTTTTGGAATACGGGAATTATTTAATAAAAAAATATATCGGAGAATTGTCAAAAAAAAGAAATTTTCAACTTAAACAATAGGTATGTTCAAAACGGTCATTTTTTATTAGTATTTAAGGAGCAACCCATGAAACCTTTGATTAAGTTAGGATTTTAAGTGTCGAGATATCCTGCAAAATTTAATTCAACAGTGATTTGGAACAATACGAAATTGACTAGAAATTGGGTCTCCTAAATAAAACCAAACAGTACTACACGTTGTATTGTAACATATTATGAGCGATAGGTTCGTCCGCTCATACATTACTGTTAACACATCTGAATCGAGCTCCTAAGCCTCAATCCACTAGACTTATTGATACAACCTGACACTTGGATTAATTTATTCATCCTACATTCATACTTACACCTTTGAGACGACGAAATAAAACGAAATATATCAATGCTCGCACAAACATATAATTCCGCATAGATATGATTCCTAGTATGTTTATACATGTAATGTTAATGACTATAATATACTATTAATTAACTCCCTAAATCTACATAATACTTCATAATTGTACTTACAATATATTACAAGCAGATCATTATATCACAGTATGCGTAACAATTCACAATATGCGAAAGAAACCAAACAATAATGTGTAGTGACTCTAAATTGTGTTTTACGCATAATATTTAATTAACGTGGTAAATTTTATTTCATAATTGTTATTATGTAATAGTTCTGAATTATATATTATGCACTGTAGACCAAGAGCATGTACTAAACATTTTAATCATCTAGTTTTTGTGTATTATAAATAAATTTTATTAACCACCACACTATCCGAATAGTCTCGTGGAGAATATTCCTCTTCTTTCTATACTACTATGTAATAGTATCGTGCGCAATTTGTAGCAGCCCCTTGATTATGTAACTTAATTGCTGTCAAATTCGTGAAACTGACAGATGGTACAGTACAGTGTATATCTATTGCTGCTTTATTAAGATTCAATTTGACATTTATCTTCATACAGCAATGTTTAAATACACAATCTGTCAATTTCTATAAAATTTCATAACGACAGAGTTACGTAATTAGCCTATAGGTCTTGCATCATAATCAGTGTCCTAGATTCTAGATCAAAGACAAACCCATACAATTAAATTTTAATATACACCTACACCTCAAATGCCTTCAAAAGTCCTTCTCGTTGTAAGTTTACTCGTACAACAAATGAAGTAACAACAAATCGGTCAGTTATAGCTTTTTACATTACTAACAAAGTATATTTTTTATAACAGCGTCAAAGTTTTCTTTAGTAGAAGAAGTCATTGCTCAACTAATCTAAATACTAAACCCAACTTTGTTACGTGCCTGTAGGTCAGTAGATTTTTAAATTTTCGTTATCATTCTAATAATGCAATCTGTAGCCAATAATGGAATGTCAAGATTTATACTGGTCAAACATTTCCGCGACACAAACACTAGAACAATTGAGATTTTCTCGTTTTAATATTGATATGTCGTTAATTTTATAATTCCGTCTAATTTTCTAAGCGATAGCAAATAGGCACACTCGATACTCATCATGCATATACTCGTACTAGCAGGTACTTTTTTATGTTCGTAATTAAATTGTTAATATAATAAAAAGGATGTTATATTTTAGGCTTATCATATTCCCACTGAACGCTGTGGTAGTGATTAATTCAACTTAATTTTTTATATATGTATGCAATACTTGACAAGAATTTATTCAGAATCGGTACCAAGTTGATTGTATGTGTGTATGTGACATAAATCCAAAGTTTATCAATACTCAGTGCTTACTTTCAATTTAAGGAAATTCAGTATTTCAGTTTATGCATATACTTATTCTGAAAATGAATACTGTTACAATTAAAAATAAACAAAATATTATATTTGAATTTCGAATCTGTCATTATTGTGTGAATATTCTTTGTTTTCTTATTTACGTGCCAAATCAAATATTTTGATGATTTTAAAATGCATTAATTCTTACTAAAATAACCTTTTTTAAATACCGTACAGCATCGTTTATAACGAAATAAGTTTAAGGTACGTATACAGGTACGATTAATTACAAAGTTACTTATGTAATTGTTTATCATTTAACAGCATTTAATATATGAATGCACAGAATACGAATAAAATACAAGTTCAAATAAAGTTTCACTAACAATTACATTAAAAATATCTACTAATTAAGATTTGTACCAATTATTTTCAACAATCATGGCGTAACAATTTTTGAACAAGTGACCAATTTCTCTTACAATTAAAATAAGACCGAATTTCAATAATTTTAAACTTTGTTCCACAATTTTGTTTTCTTTATTTATAGCTTAGGGAAATATAAAGGAATTTAGGCTCACACAGTCATTTTGTAGAATACGTAGTTTACTTAAAACTACGCGCACACTTTACTTGCGCACTTCAATCAATCTATATCCCTACTGATGGCCTGGCCTGAGTTTTCAATGCGTTCGGTAGGCCAACCTGTTACAATATAAAATTTGAATGTTAATAATAAATCAATTATTAGAAGGGAGTGTTTGTCATCAGATGAAGCTTGTAGAGCAGCCAAGGCTAAAAGCAGTGGGTAGTTCCTTAGGTAATAATGTGACAACTATACGACAGGCAGCATTAGTGTATCCTATTACGATTCCCTGATTCTTTCCCATGGGAAACAACATTCGGATGCAAAAGAACATTCAGTACAATTTGAATTATTGCATGCTGGTGGCACAATCTATTATCATGAATCAAATATAAATTCATACTTCCGTTTGTAAAGTATACCAAAATTATTAAAATTCGGCTAAACATACTTAAATGACTAGATACAACACACAGCACATCTCGTCACAATCACAGCACTCAGAAAGCCATAGATAATTTTCTACACAGACAAACCAAGGCAATAGTTTGTTCAAGTATACATCAAGGACGTTTTTAAACGTTATTTGATCTAACTCAGCAGGTACACGCAACAACACCTTACAGTTTACATAATAACCATGTGACTTACACGTCTCTCGTTCTAGGAGCGGTTTTATTACAAGTGACAATCTTCACATGTTGCTGATATTATCAATAACGAAATCATCCAAACGTCATCAAATGTCGCTTTAAAAATAGTTTACTCATAAATCCAACGCGCTTTTTTCGTAAATATCTTTCAAAATAGAGTCTTATCTATTCGTACCTATCTATAGGCACAAGAAAATACCTTACAAAACTCAACCTCAGCCAGTTACTTGCAAAAGATTGATTCAGTCCTCAAGCCCCAATCGAAAATACTTGATGCGCCAGTGCCCATAAATCCAAAACTCTGAATTCAATTCCGCAAATCGCATGTACGTTCGTGTCGAAGAACTAACGTAAATAGGATCCTGCATGTTGAATCACTGGATGCTAGACTAATACGTGTGGTGCCATAAACGCTGAAAAATTCACTAATCAAGGATGTGGACCAGTTATACTAGAAGACTCGGTTAGTAACTAGGAAATCAGTACTCCGTGTAAGCGCAGAATTCGTTGGACTACTGGATCCTGAATCGGTGCGTGGAGTCCCATATACCAAGTCTAAAACGTTAAAACAATTCTCCTCAAAGCATGGATTCGCACGAGCCATTATAACCAACGTCGAGGTTATCTAAGAGCTGAGATTACCGGGTACGGAAGCACTCGATGCAGGGCCTGTGAGCGGGGTCCCATATTCTGTCTGCCTGTCCAAACAGGGATCCGCACCGGCTATCGGAACTAAAGTTGATGACTAGGAGATCAGTTCACAGCGTACGGGCAAAGGTCGTGCGTGCCAGCGCACTCGATGCTAGGCCGGTGCGTGGAGTCCCAGATGCCGGGCCCGCAGCGCTGACACATGCCGGCCAGCGTGCAGGGGATGCGCACCAACTGCCGAAACTGGTGTAGAAGCCCGCGCGCCTTGCGCAAGATTAAGCGCCCATCCATGTACATAGCTGGTGAGAAAATTGTGAATAAGTGCCTATTTCGCTTTTTATGCAAGCTTTTAAGAACCATATTACATCTCGAACGCGATTTTTGCGTAAAATGGTCAATTTTGGCGTTTTCGATCTCAGAAACAAAGATACATTAACAATTTTGACTTAATGAATAATGCAGAATAGCTATTGACATAGTTCGTAGCGACCTCGCTTTTGTAAATTTTGCTTAACTTTTTAACAAAACCCAAAATTGTAGAGAAAGATTTTCATAAATGCACGAAGGGACTTTTTTGAGCTCCTGGATTGAACTACTGTTCTACATAAATGAAATTAAAAAATGATAATTTTATCTCTTGTATAGTCATATAGTTCGTAACGGCCTCGGAATTTTGATATATTATTGATTTAATATAGAATAAAAATCTTATTCTAAACGAAAAAACTACGAAAATCGCTTTAAGTTGACTGTGAATATCTTCTACTGGTATCTACGATAGTATTTATTAATAAAATTTATATCAGAATAAAAAACACGATAAATCATACTGCAAAATTACTACAAAATGCGATGCACAGGCTGAATTCATTACAGCTTGAGCGCTCCTTAGAGTCGGACCCCTTGGGTATATGTGTTCTGTGGTCGGACCTGTGTCGAATTTCTTCGCGCCAACATCGATCGAATCCAGTGATCGTGCCGTTGATCGTCAGTGTATAGCGCGATTATCAATTTTGATCACGTAACTAAAATTATTTTTTTGCGACTTTTAATCTATTATTTTTTTTACTTTCATATTTTTCTACAGTTATTATATTCTATATATTATTTTTATCTATTATTGCTAAAGCTTTTTCACATCAAAACCATTGGATCGATTTGATGGAAATTCGGCAAATAGGTAATTCTGTTTTATGATGATTTATACTCCTATATAATTGGTAAATAAGTTTTTTTCTAATCTGACCTATTTTTAATTTAAAACTAAAACCGTCTTTTGCTAAATAATAGGTAATATTTAATAAACATTATTTTTAACAAAATCATCTGTCCTATTTATAATATCATCTTCATATAATGTGTTTCTTCATATACGATATATATAGCAATAACGAATTATTCCATAAAAAATTTGGGAAAAGTATCAAAATCGCTTAGTCGTAGCGTCAACACAGTATTTTCGACGTGTGACCTTCAATGAGTTGTCGGGACGCTTCGAAATACCTAATCTCGCAGAATGAAGAATTGTAATAGGCCTCTTAAGAACGATCAGTACTTTGTAGAGATTTTCAACATCTTTTAACTAACATTTACTGTTTATTTATTATACGAAACATGACTAGTAGACTAAAATAATGATGTATAAACAATTTAGGTAAGTTTTTGAGATGTGCGATAAAAACAAACAATGGTACCATCAGCAAATTTTATAGTTTCACTTCACGTTGGTGGAGAATAGCCTGAAAAAACATCGGTCTATGATAAAAGGCACGAACGCTTACACTAAAGCTTGGGCATTTAGCTCTTTGCCACGCTGGTCCAGTACGGGTTAGCCGACTTTACATATACCATTATAAAATTGTTTAGCAGGTATATGCAGCTTGCCTTATGATATTTTCCTTCTTGCGTTAGATATATATAATTGTTAATATGAAATTCTCAAAAACACTACCTCCGCCCTTATTAGTTTCTTAATTATATATTTTCTGTCGTTATTGCTGGTCCACAATATTCTCCAAAAAGTAAATTGTCCATTCTGACTTTATTATATTACTGATCACATTACATATATATATTTTACAGTAATTATTACAAAACCATAGAACGACAAAAAAGACAATTATCAATTGTAATGTCCATTTCTATTAGGCTCAAATTAAAAAACACATTCTATTGCGTACTACAGTAAAAAGTTGACCAATGACGATTCAGAGTCCTGTTTCTGTACCGGATATGTTTCTAAACAAGCATTTCATTCTTGATGATTCAGTTACATACCCAAAGAGCTGAAATGCAGCAACATCTCGTCGGTGTTGAGGTCCTGTGCGATGACGTCGTCGGCATACACCGCGACGATGGCCAGACACAAGAACAGGTGGAAGTAATCCGTTTGGTAGTTGGCCCAGCACGCCTCCCACATACGGAGTGCCACAGCCTCGGTAAACTCTCTCTTGAAGCATCTGGAATTAAAAGGCATTGGATAGTCTTTCTTTTAAATAGCTTTTTATTTTGCCGAGCTCGCTAAAATGAGACAAGGTGGCAATAGCGTGGTATTATAAACCCAAGAATCCGTTTTGAAAAAAACGTACATAATCACTCTGTTCTTTCGGAAGGTTAGAAAAGGTCCGCGATTTTAAGCTCTTCACGAAGATTTACACACATATTTTGGCCTGTGTCTTTCAGTCTGTTGTCCTCGAAAGGTTAGCTCGAACCAAAGCCGCTACTAACTAAATCACGGCTACACGATTTAATATTGATAATTATAAGAAAACGAGTGTTTAAATCCATTTTTCTTCATAATTTATAAAAAATCTTTTAAGTGCAATGCGTATACTAGTACGTTCCATGTTCCTTTGTGACGGATTCTCTCTCTCTAGTCTCCAAAGGGAAAAAATAAGGTTTGCGCGGAGATATTTTATAAGTGTGCGTGGAGTGTACCAACTGGGTCTAATCTCTATCTGCATCATGAAAAATGCAGCTAAAGACTATGCCCAGTTAGATGCACAAAAACTATTGTCATTAGTGGTCAAAATGTTTGTGGACTATTGCATTTCGATTATGGCGGTAATGAGAACCGGGGTATGGAAGAGACTCCGGTCACCTGCCTTATTTTTATGTATTATTATACAAATATACACATGCACTTACAGAAGTATCCATCTATGACAGAACAGTAACTCCATAGCGTCGACGTGCTTCTCTAAATGCTTATAAAAGTGCGGCAACATTATCTTGATCAGCTCACGAAGATAGCTCTGCAATCAAAAACAACTAAATTACTGATTAGATATAATACTTAAATATCATTAACTTAGCACGAGTAGGTAACTGTCAAATATCGACTTATTGTAACTGTGCAAAACTCTGTTAAGCGACAACAAATTTGCTTAATACCCTTAGAGCGAATGTCGTATGATTGCCATAAAACAACAAAAACTAACGACACTAATATGGGACAAATTACGTCACTATCATTTAATTAACAGCATTAAGGACCTGTTTCTACAAATAAGTTGCAGTTAGCGTAAAAGAGAGATACTTTGACAAATTTCCAAATTATGTAAAAAGCTACCGATTTTTATGTATCAGATATTATATCTGAATCTTATCTAGAGATAGCAAACTAACCGTATTATGGACGAAATGAATAAACTACCTTCAATGAAAATTCAATACTAAAAATGTATAAGATTGCAAATTTGGATAGAAAACTAATCGAAATTGGCGAAATTGAAAGCGAGACCGCAGGGTGGCTTGTAGTTACTTGTGCACAAAATAAATAATAAATAAGACTATAATCGGCTTTCATTGATTAACTTAGTATGTTTATTTTGCAGTGAAGCCTTTACTAACCAAATTGTTATCCATATCGTTATCAGTTGGCGTGCAGACGAATATGGCCCTTTGCATAAGCCCAACAAAACACCAAAACGTTTCAGCTTCGCACTTTATCTCGCAAAGAACCGGCGCGAGGAGGTCACTCATTCCTTGCGTGTAACTAGAAAGAAGTACGAAAAGTTATGGAGCTGGAATCATGATTCGTGAGATTTCTGGTACCTAATACTAAATACAGTTTTTGGAAGCTTTTTAAGTCAATAGTTTCAATTTTATGCTACTTGTGACCTGAACATACCGAGAGTTGTAAAAGCACTTCTAAATTTAACTCTTATAACTTACCCTAATACAGGATTGTAAACAGCATAATTCAAAAGAATATTCTTCATTATTTCTATATTGTAATTATTGTCGCCAGCGAAAAATGGATTGCCTCTATCAGTTCTCACCACGTCTTTCTCTATGACGCATTGTACGTTTTTCCAAAAAGTTGCATGCTGCTCAGGCGTCATCTTCTCTAACCTCCTCCTCGTAATTTCATCATACTCTCTCGTTCTGATTTGGAGTATAATTTCTCTTTCGTCGTACGTTGAATTATACGGGTAGCAGTGGAGCAGAAACGGCCAAACTTCTCTCCTCAACTCTCTGTCGAGGCCTCCAAAAAAAATGCACTTTCTTAGAAATAGGTCATCTTCAATAACTCCTTTACTGTTCATGAGCTTGCCGTAGAAGAGCTCTGGAGTTATTTTAGGTACTTTGCCTTCTTCGGGGTGCTGCTCTGATTTTTGAACCTCCGGTCGGCAAACCATGAAGTGGCGATAAGGTAAATTCGGTTCCTCTGACCCTGTAAAGCAGTTCGAATAAGTATATAAAACATTGTGTCATAATTTAAATAATGTAGACAGATAACTATGCTTAGAAGAAACCCAGAGAGCTTACACTTTAATAGTTTATCTTACCTGGAGTAAGCTTGATGTTATGCAGCAACGAATGCCACCTATGTAACACCTGTGCCAGGTGGTCTAAACCTCCGTGGTGGAAGTGTAGGATCTTATACTGTGACTCCCTGGATGCCACAACTAACTGGCCACAGGTGCAGTTGTCGTCGTTGAAGAACAGTCGCAGCGAGCGCATCTGGCTCAGGTCGACCGAGAACCTGCAATGAAAAAACAATTTAAAGTATGACTAATTTGTTTTATTTTAATTTCTCTTCGTCTACGTTCAATAGTTCAGTTCCAAATGTATATACGTAGCCAAATTATCATCAAGTTCCAGGATCCCATATGTAGCAGAAGTCTCTTCTAAGTCTTCTAACAAACTTCGTGGTATCTGTATCGATTTTTTTGACATGTGAAAATATCTGAATTTCTAGTAACTAAATTTAACAATTTAAAATACTGAAGATGGTTTGTATTTAAACAAATCATGTTATTTAAAAACTAAGCCTCAATGTTAACGATCTTCTTGGTTCGCAGTGTACGGCGATGTAAGTTGCCATGACCGAAGTCGTTCGACGGTGCATTAAGATTCCTAACATCCCTGGCACTGGAATGTGCTTGACTCTTCTAAATTGAATGTCAGATAATCGCACACTCTATAAAAATAGAAAACGAAGCGTCTCGTTAGAGAGAAATTTTACATTAGAATGATATAATACTGGCTGTGTGAACTTTAATGAAATTCTACTGCGGTAATTGAGATGCGATCCCGAGGGCGCAATGTGGAACGCGTATATAATGAGTCTTACCAAGGACGTCTTACTCGTGTATAATTAAGATTTGTATAATCTGTGCTTACTCTATGGTGAAGGATCATCAGATTTCGTTTATATTTTTTTTTGTTGAAATAATTATGTCATTACCTATAATAAAGAAATTGTCAACAACAGCAACAGCATTCAAAATGTATTTGAAACTTTACTGTCAGTTCTATTTGAATCATCTTACAGGTTTTTTCTCTAATTTTATAGACTCTTACTTGCAAGTTAGTAAGGTATGTGAGTTTATAGGTGTAAATAGAAAATCCGTGTCGTCTTTTGCAGTTAGCAAAATATCGTAAATCATTCACTGTTGATCTAAACTCACCTATATATACGGTGTGAAATAGCATCGTGAAAAAACAATAATGGCTGAGAAAGTATTATTTTTCTTATTACATTTACACTTTGCAAAACATTGTCAAATTCTCATTGTTTTCGTCATAAGTACAAGCATTTCAGGAAAAAACATTAGGACAGTAATGTCTTCCCTAATGTAAGTCATATACGAGGCGAGAATGGTGGCGCGAGCGAAATTGTGATGAAGTAATTATAGCATCATTCCACCTACGCAACACCGTATGGCACTTACCAGTACCACTTACCTACGTGGGGTAAAAGTACTAAACCTTTTTATGTATAAATAATTGTAAGTATAGAAAACTTCAGAAAGATATAGGTTGCGTAACGAAGGATATTCAAAGTATTGGTATGATCTATTATAGTCGAATGGGAGAAAAAAAAGTTGAATGTTGCTCTTAGGAGTAGGTAAAATGAAGGGCAAGAGATGAAAATAAAGGAGCTTCTATCCCAACTAATATTATAAATGCGAAAGTGTGTTTGTTTGTTTGTTTGTTTGTTTATTTGTTTGTTTGTTTGTTTGTTTGTTACCTCTTCACGCTTAAACTACTGCACCGATCATCACGAAAATTTGCATACACATAGTCTGTGGTACGGGGAAGGATATCACATTTTATCCCGGAAGAAAGTAGCTACTGTTCCCGTGGGATCGAAATTAACGCGGCGGAGCAACGACGGCGGAGCCACGGGCAAGAAATAACAATATAATTATTTAATAATATTTAATATTTGCATACACATAGTCTGCGGAACGAGAAAGGACATAGGACACCTTTTATCTGTTCCCGTGGGATCTAAATTAACACGGGCGGGCTACTAACAGTGTAATCTATACTAATATTATAAAGAGGAAAGATTTGTTTGTTGTTTGTTTGTTTGTAATGAATAGGCTCCAAAACTACTGGACCGATTTCAAAAATTCTTTCACCTTTGGAAAGCTACATTATCCCGTGTAACATAGGCTACTTTTTATCCCGGAAAAATGAACAGATCCCACGGATGCTCAATAAAGACTTCGCTCAAAAACTACTGCACAGATTTTCATGCGGTTTTTATCAATAGATAAAGTGATTCTTGAGCAAGGTATTGCGGTATTTTTTATCTCGGAAAAACGGATAGACCCACGGGAAGCGCGATAAAACCTTCGCGCCATAAACCAACTTCACGCATATGTAGCCGTGGGCAAAAGCTATGACCCTTAACCCTCTATAGACCCAATCCCGAAATCCACGCAGGCGAAGCCGCGGGCAGAAAGCTAGTTTATTTATAAAAACCTCACACAAAATCAAGTATACCAATATAATTTTATAGCAAACAGATTGATGTTGAGAACAAATGGCGATAGCTGCTTTGACTTCTTTGAGTTCGTTATTAATGTTATTATACATCTTCCTTTTGAATTACTATATCTATTGCTCACACTGCATTAAATTCCGTTGAGTAATTTAAAGCGAAGCAACCTCGGAACAGACTTCATTTTATATTATAACTAAACTAAATGATATTATATACTGTGCGACGCTTTCGCGAAACTAATCCAACTTCGATGTGCACACTTATCTTATAAATTTTCGTAAAATTATTAATAATTAAACAAACATACAGAAGTACGGAGCGTTGCGCTAGCCGAACATAAAATCAGAGCGAGGAACATCTCACTATTCATCATAATCTCAGTTCATATACGTCCCACCGAGGGGCACAGCCCTACCGACGTTCTCGTCTCGCTATTAGTATATGATTAAATTAAATGACACCAATTGTCTGAATTTGATCGTCATAGCTTAGACGTGGTAATTCAATATTATACCTCTTTTTTGTGTATAAAAACATTGATGTAAAGATAAAGATATTCTCATCAGGATGAAATAGATTTTGGACTATGATCGTGCGTTTAGTTTATATTTTGAGGTTGTGGCCCCATCATCGGCAGGGTTCCTCACAATTCATTTCGTCACAATTTGACTCCCAAAGATTTTCATCATCACTGTAACTAACACGTTTCTAGTTTAGTTCATCAAGTGTTTGTCGTGTTTTTAATATAATTTTATATGACAATCGGTGTTTTTCCTGTTTTAAACTACTTATTGAAATACTAGGCATATAGTCGGAGGATCTATAGTAATTTTTTAAACCAACTAGATATTTTGGTAAACGATGAGTAATTCTCCAAAACTATTATTGATCGAGAAATCAAATAAAAAAATATATATTGGTCGGATTCAGTAAAACCTATATTTACAGTAACTATAATTATAACGGACCTTTGATACATTAAGGACCGTAAATATAAACGTTCAATAAGTCTGAGTTAACTAACCTATATAATTAAATAGTTTAAGATAGAAGTAAAAAAAGGTAAGCTAGCCTTAAACATTTAAAAATGTATTATTAGTTCGGACCAAATGACTTAAAGGGGATTTATATGGCATATCGAACGTTATCGTGCTACAAAGTTATAGATATAGGTTTTTTATATATATTCTATATACCTACATGATATATTTGGTTCATGATAACAAATTAATATTTTAAGTCAAATACATATATAAATAAGTACTAACACAGTAGATAGAAGAGTGATTGTATAAAAATAGGTGAAAGTTAGAACAGTATTATGCCATCTATTGCCAATTGAGCTAACATTGTTTTAAAACAACATGAGTATTTAAGAATCTTGGAGGTATTTTGAAACCACTTATACATATTCTGGTATTACAAACTTGCAACATTTTTATTAATAATAATAATAATAGGACAATCATTATTCCGATAGTTGTGTCTGCGAATGGCTTGATAGCAAAGAGTCTCATCTTCAGTTCTCATCAGAGATCAACATCTTAAGAGGCTCTCGCTTGACGGATGGATCAAGGGCCGGATACAAATAGCAGTGATTCTCGACACGGCACGTATTGTCCGGAGATTTCTCTGTCTGCAGCCCTAACCACCGGTTTGTTTGGACCTTGCCTAGCTACCGGTGGCATACTAGGTTTAAGTTTTTTATTATTTTATACATCTATATTGTAAAAAACTTAAATTTAAGATTATTGATTAAATATATGAATAATAATAAATATTTCTTACACCCAGACCAATTAGCCTAGCCCAAAGTAAGCATTGTAAGGCTTGTGTTATGGCATCTAGAGTAAAGGATAGATCACAGAACACCGAACGAACGAATATGTAAATATTTTTGATAGAAATATATATTAACAACCATGACTGAGGTACAAATGCTCGCATTCATCACAAAAAGATCTGCCGCCACCGGAACTCGAACCCGGGTCCTCAGAGATGACGACACCTTGAAACCTCAAAACCTTGAAAAATTGAAGACCTCCATACCAGAGTGGTTGGTACACCACCACTCGAGTATGGAGGTCGTCAAATTTTTATTTGCATATACAAGAAACATCGAGAAATATTATTAAAATGTATTATGCATGCTTATAATATATGCAGACGAAAGCAGAATTGCTAGAGAGCAATTTAATACAGCTTCCATTAGTCAATTTATAATTAAATTGTTACACAAATATCACATTTTACTTTTGTGAATATTAAAACAAATGAATATTTTACAGAATATGTTTATGAACAAGGTGATAGCACTCACCTGCGACATTTTAAAGGAGCTCTTCTTTGGGGCACTGGGGAACTTTGCACGCTTTCCGGGAACACCAAATTATGCTTCAAAGCCAAGAATTCCGGCGTGCTCATCCAGTTAGGATTGCCCTCGTCGCATGAGCTCATAGACAGCGACCTGATAAACTTATCTCCAGATAAGGAATCCGGAGTCAAGTCAACATTTTCAATATTGGGATTAGCTATTGTTATGTTAACTGAAGTCATAGATTGTGAACGTACATGTTTGTCGTACATAAATACTTCATCCTTTGAATCGTCTTTTTCGAAACTGCTGAACACGTGATCCTTGCCGCTGTCAATCGATTTAACAGTTGGTTTTGAACTTGATGACAACTCATCCTGTGTAGTATCATTATGCGTGTAGCGAGTGTCGCAGGATTTTATGCTTTGTTTATCCGAGTTAGAATTGAGGCTATTCGTTTCTGAGGAATCCGAAAACGCGTTTTCATTGTTAGCGTCAATTTTATTTATGTTGGCATTATTACGTCGTGCTGGTATCGGTTTTTGTATTATTTTGACGTTGCCACAGCCGATCTCGTCACTAGGACTTGTTTCGACGGCCGAAGGGCACCTACGCAGCGTTGAATTAGGAATCCAGTTCAGGAAAAGCGTCGGACGCTTCGCGTTGTTGTGTTGGTCAGTAAACACTTTTGTCGTGATCGTTAAATAGCCTGGATGGTGAACTATGTCCAACTCGTGTCTCGCTATCGTCGGAGGATGTACGCACACGTTATTCTTGCAAAACAAAATTTCGTTGTCAACATAATCCGGGGGCTCCTCGTTGTCATCGAATTCGAGGCCAAGAAAGTAGCTGGAGGCTCTCTTGAGCAGATCTGGAAGCGGCATTGTCCTCACATTTCCTTCACTGACGTACTCATAACAGCGTTCTTGTTATCGGTCGCGACAACCTCATTCTAGCGGCGCTGTGCGTGAACTAGGCGCATGTAAACACCTACACAGACATCTTGATAATAGTATTGATCGCGCAGCCCGCCGAGCGCCGGCACTCTGCTACGTCACAGCTGTACAAGTACGACACAGTTTAATAAAATATTATTTAATTGCCGGAGCAAACTATTTTTGATATGAGCAGATATTTAATGATGTAGAGAAAAATATACCTTCTGTCATTCACATTTTGTACCATTCTACAAATAAACAAATGCAGTGTCAATGTATAAAGTATTTAACCTACCTCTTTTATGTTACGTAAGTCGGAATAGCTTCATTATCGACAACTAGTTTGACAACAAAGCTCGTAGCTCAAGTAACATTAAATATATTCAATTTCGTTTCATTAGAGCGAAATATATGCGAACGATTCCGCAATTGTAGAATCAATTACTACAGTGCAGTTGCGATAAAAAAAAAATCGATAAAGATCCAAGTGGGAATGATACTTTGTTTAGTGGCCCAGGATTCGATTTATACTTTTAGTTATTTTGTAGATTTTCAGAAATAATCACTAGTTCATAAAAACGAGAAGTTACACCATGGCTCACAATGAACTCACGTGCTTACGTTTTGTAATACTTATTTCATTTTACTCTGAGTTTCAAATGTGATTTCGAAATAGGTTTTTTACATTATTATCGGATTTAGCCTATAAATTATTAATATTAATTTCATTTTCTATACTAACATTTTTCATAATTATATAACAACCGCGACAGCAAACATAATTAAACTTAACACACATACCAACTTATATTAAACTAGATAATACATAAAACTTTGTGAAGACAAGAAATTGTGATTGCACAAAGTTATCCTACAGTCAAAAAAGTTCTAATTACGAGAAAAAAATAGAAGTTGTTTTCTTCAAATCAACATATTACCTTGCTTAACAGTAGTAAAAATTGCACTGTAGTTTCACTTCTACTAGTGTATATAGTTCTTGTCAAGGACCATAAAAGTTATAAAGTTTGAGATTTGCTAGGGAAAGTTTATGATGTGGCCAAAAACTTTAATTACCTATATCATTCTATTGCATTTCTTAGATTCTTTATCCACTAGTTTCACAACACGTTATAAATCAATCTTTCTAAAAAATCAATAATAAATAGTTTTTTAAGTGTTGAATTATACGAAAGCTCGCAAAGTAAGCGTTTTTGTAACTTTTCTAATAAGCTTCAAAAATATATAGATATATTCTGTGACTCCGTTGATGTAATTAAAAATAAACTAACAAGCAACTGTTTCTGAAACCTATAGTACAGAATAGTCTTGTTTTTTATCTTTATGTGGATGATTTTAGTTTTTATTATAAAAATATGTCCGTCCCAAATTTGCACAATCTACAATAGTGGTTATGATACAAATTATGGTACTTTAGATCTGTTTGGATATATTTGTCAACGAAAATTGCATTTATAATACCTTTTTTATTTTTTTTTGTTCCCCTGAGGAAAATGCGTTAAGTTGCATACCCCGGCTGTGGCGAGCCGGCGGTTATGTGGGGTTCTCCTCCCCAGAAGGGGGAGGCCTACCCACTAAAAACCTCAGGGATGGCCTTCCTCAGGCATGTAGGGAGCCCCCGGGAACACCAAGCTACTTCCGGGAACCCCCAGCCTCCGCTCCCCCGTCGATACAGGGGAGCCCTCCTCGGGGGAGGCTACACTACCTACCCCCGGTCTCCTCCACCGAAGACGCGCCCCGGCCACGGAAGGGGCGTGATCCCTCCCGGGTCGCCGTAGCGATCGCGAGTTCCTCGCGCCGGCCGGCGACCCGCGGCGGCGCCGCAGCTGTGCTACCGAGCCCGGCGCCGCCTTCTTCGAGCGGGATCGGCCATCTCCCGACCCCGCTCGGCGGCCTCCTTCTGGAGCATCACTGCTTCACAGAAGGAGGCCACAGCCCTCCAACCTCCCTCGCCCGCCAGCATTGCCGCAATCAATGCCGGCGGAGACATATCTCGCCCGATCTCTGCGACCAAGACTCGGCGCTCGGAGGCCCACGCGGGGCACTCCGCCAGCGTGAGCTGGGCCGAGTCGAGGTCGGATGCGCAGTGGTGGCAATGTGTGGATCCCTCCCGTCCTATTCGACGCAGATACTCACCGAAGTAGCCGTGCCCGGTGAGTATCTGAGTCAATCGGTAGGTGACCTCCTCCTTCCCGTGGAGCCAAGCTTCGAGGTGCGGGAGTACAACACCGACGGCCCGCTGGCGCGCGCAGATCCATAATTCGAGCTACGCACGCCAGGCCACCACGATCCGTTGGTGCCACTCCCGCTTAGGCACTTCGTGCGCGGGTTCCAGGGCGCTCCCCCCATTGCCCCCCCGGTCGACACGCCGCGACGCATACGTCGCCGCGTACATGTCGGCCAGAATGTCGAATGGGGGGGAGCGTCCCAGAACCGTCGCCGCCTTGTACGAGATTGTACGGTAGCCTCGCACGATCCGTATATGGCCATTATCCGCTGCAGGCTCCGTAGCAGAGCTTTGCAGCAGGGGGACCTCGCGCAGTCTTGCGACCACACGGGAGCCCCATACATGGCCACGGATCGCACGACGCCCTCGTACAGGCGGCGAACTCCATCCCTCGGTCCCCCGAGATTGGGCAGCAGGCGATGCAATGCGCCCGCCACCCTCTTGGCTCGGGGGACCAACCGCACGAAATGCTCCTCGAAGCTCCAGCGGCGGTCCAGGGTGAGGCCCAGGTACTTGATATACGGCCCCACCGGGACCACCGCGTCACCCACCCGGATCCGGCAGCTGGGTGGTTCCCGGCGCCTCGGAAGGCCGTGGAACCATAGCGCCTCGGTTTTGTGAGGCGCTATTTCTAAACCCAGCCGGCGGATCGCCCGCACGACACATGGCTCCCCAAGCTCGGCAAGCGTAAGCACCGGCCGCATTTATAATACCTACTGTTTGTTATCTGAATAAATAAATAAATTTCCAAGATGCGACGCCAGCGTCGACACGCTATGAAATTTTAAAATTTGTAGAAATGTACCGAGATGAAATATATAAAAACATACCCAACAAAAAATACTATACTTTTTATCTCTGATGATTAGGAACGTAAAAGTGTGTGTGATGATTAGTGAATATGCAAGTCAGCGGTTAAATGAATTTGAATATGTAGAACATATTCAAAATTCATCAATTGTGATATATAGAACACAAATACTTAGAAATACTCCTTATATGTGCAAACATATCCGGCATTAAGCAAGATGATATCACTGATGCACTCGAAAGGAACTAATGCGATAGTCATAGATATTTCATCGCACTATTTAGATTAAGTTACAAGTCCACTTGTAACTAACATTTTAAAACTTTACACGATACACTTTACAATCATGATAGGTTTAATATCATCAGTTAAACATTACTGCACAGCGCCCAACAGTCACTAGTAGTGGGCGCCGGCAGAGAATGACTAAAATGGATGTATACAGATTGTACAGTATTGAACATGTGCGTGGATTTGCAACCTAAAAATAACCGCATTTCAGTAACCTTTTACTAGAATATGACCATATGACAATAAATGTATGAAAAATATTCCTTTGCATTAGTAACTAAGATATTAAAAACAACATAAAAGCAGGTATGACCAGAGTCTACAAAATCTTGCGATTTTAGTTGAATTGCATAGTCCATTTAGAATTAACAAATTGACGTGCGATTTCGAAAGGTTTACAGGTGAAGGAGTTTAGAAAATTAACAATATAAGATGCAGAGATTGATGCGGAACATATAATAGATAGTTACTAGCATCAATGAATACAAACAGTCCCATTGCAAAAACTACATATTTCAAATAAAACTATATTGTAGATGCTGCATTTGGAACACATATATTATATTAAATAGGAATGTAATCATTTGGAGTTTAAATATACAAACGTCGTTGCGTCTAAGATACCTACTATAAAATCTATTTTACTGTTTGAATTATTTATTCAAATTAAAATTTCTTCTATAAGTATACATAACACAAGTTGTTTAACAAGTTGGGTACATGGTTAGTTGCTAATTACTTACACTGCACATTTAACTAAATTTATGTACTAACCTAAGTAATTCTATGTGTTAAAACTTAACGCAATTCATCTCACAATAATGGATTTAAATTTACAAAAATAATAAATAAAACTGTTATTTATAACTTCAAATGCGCAAAACCAGCGGAACTCGATGAAATAACTAAAACTTAGAAAAACAAACCTGATTGTCGCGAGTTGTTTATAAATCTTATTATATAATTAGGCAACGCTATATTATTGTTTCTGTCACTACATTGAATCTGCTGTGCACTGAATGCATGTGGCGATCTTTGTGTGAAACAGAACAGGCAGGTAGAACCGAAACAAATCGATGTAACAACATAAATTTACATAAGACTTAATAGACATAAATTTACATAAGAAATTCAGTACCCAAACCATAGTTCTACCGAAGCTCCAATATTCATAATTTATTCATAAAAAAATAAATCATTTGTTTCATTCAAATTACCTTGTAGTAGTTTTACGCCTTATCAATGAAATTTAACAAAATCACATTATCATTTATTCAACATAAGTATATCCAGTCATTGGAGTCAATCAGTCATATCCAGTCATCAAATCTTGGGGACACAAAAATGCTTAAAAACTACATAAAGTCATCACATTCAACATTTTTATTAAGAATCTATTGATATATTTGTAACAAACTAATCAAGAGTTATACTACACTAATATTTGTTTTACTCGGAAAACGGAGAAGTTAATAGATTATTGGTATATTTTAGGAGATCATCTTATTTTTTGTTGAATTTAAATTTGAGTCTGGTCACACTGAATAACAGAAGATGACTTTTCTTAAATACCGCAAGAGGGCGTTCTAACTTGCATTATTTTTTTATTGACGCATGCGCCACACATTGCAATCAGCTGTCAGAAAGAACATTTTCACGTAAAAAACAAAATTATTTGTGTCTTTAGATAATTCCCGTCAATATGGCGGGGCAAAATCCAGGTTCGCCGACTGACTTTCAATATTTTTATGAAGATGAAGTGTATAAAATCAACAATCGTGGTCAAGTGGTCTTCGGCCTCGTACTCGAAAACTACGAAGGTATCTCTAGTGATCAAGAGAGCGACATTGAATCATCAGTTCAAAAAGGCGAAATTCGCGTTGTGTGGCATCCGTCCGGTACTGAACGAGTTGTATCCGAGAAATCGGTAAGTAAACCTTTGATAAACAGCTTGTTGCTAGTACCGGCCCTTCTACTGAGTATTCAAACAATTAAGTTTTGCAAATTTGACTTCAAACTCCGTTGTTCCCATGTTTTTGTTGCGGTGTCATTTCTTAACTTTATTATGAATGTACAAACAATTCCTCTATATCAGCATTTTGTTAATTTGAGATAAATTCGAAATTGTACCCTCATATAAAATGTCTACCTTCATAATTAATTGATCGCCAATCAAAGTCTAAACTAATCTATTGTCTTTTAGAAAGAAACTCATTTTTATTGCACTAAAGTTGCTTTAATTTTAGTACAGAATCTTTTATACATATATATATCAATGTAACTTAAAATAAAGGAGTGGATGGTGTTTTCAATCATGTTCATTATATTAAAATCTTATTTTTAATCTGTTATACATATGTGTATATGTATAACACTTCATTTTATAATTTTCCTTTTATGTTTTCTTTTGTATTATAATATGAAAAGACCATAAATATAATCAGAATTGTATTCAATTATAAAGCATATATATGATCTAATAATATCAATAGTAAATATAATTGTTTATATATAACTTTCATATATTACAAATTTTATTCTTTGTTCAATATACATTTATTTTTAGTAAGTTGTGTATCTCTATTTTCTATTATGAGTAGAAATGTAACACTTGATTAGTTTAGGACATCGTCCAATTAAAGATGAGACCTAACAGATACAGATATTCCGTATTTTAAGTGGAGAGGGAAAATTATTTGTAAGACTGACATCAACAACTGGACACAGACAGTTGTTGATGTCTCTTCATTGCAACTATGAATTAATAATCTTAATGCTTAGTTCAATATTATCCAGAATTGAAATGGTCTTAATATCTGTATTTAGTACCTTTTATTTTCAGGCAGTTTAGTAATTTTAGCTAGGTGAAATGTTGGAAATATTATATTATATTCTTAAAAACGAAATAAAAATGAATATTGTATGTAAACTAGATTTTCAAGAGTAATTACATTGTAACATAGGTAGTACAAGAAATATATTTTTTATTATATGTTAGTCAATATGTAAGGTGATATTGAAGAATTTATCAACAACAGTAATCCAAATGATTATTATCTTTTTGCTTACATTTAAGTATAATATATATGTATTCTCATTATATAAAAATTTTATCAGATAGGTGATTAAAAATCCATTTTTATTATGTATTTTTACATGGTATGTTTTTAATGTGCATAAAAAACACAGGGTAATATGAAAAGTAATAGAATTTTTGTTTTTCATATGAATATGTAAATAATATCTTTGTTTAAGAAATGTTCATCAACATACAGGGAATTTAATGGAGTATCTATAAATTCATATTAGTAACCATTTTAGTAGTAACATAGCAAGTTATATGTAATAAAGCTGCAAAGGTCTTGAAAGTCCAAATTTTTTTGATGTACTTTATGGCATTACTTCAATTTTTGTGCTATGCTGGTGAAAATCAATTCTTCAGCATAGCTACCTAGAAATAAGAGAATTATAATCTCTTATTACCAGGCCTCATAGTTGCCTTGTTTAATATGAATTTTAAAATGACTTTTTTTATAACTATAAAATGCATAAGCCAAATACCATATATTCATAGTAATAACCAGTTGAACCCATAACTTTGCCCATATGTGTGTCAATCATAAATATGGTCATACATGGACATACTTGTTATTGATGCTGTGCTTGTATTGATAGTAGTGTGTTGTTATTTAGCCTTCCTTGATGAATTATCCAACACAAAAATTATGAGAGTTTCTGTGCAGTGTTGGTATCCATTATACATCCATAGTACATTGAGAAGTTAAAGTGAGGTCTGTAGGATTGTGTCATGGGATCTAGGGTAACGGATAGACAAGATAAATATATTTGATAGAAATATATATGTTAATTACCATGACTATGGTACAAAGCTTGCATTCATCACACAATCATCTGCCCCCACTGAAATTTGAACCCGGGACCTCAGAGATGGCGACTCCTTGAAACTGGTGCAAAACCTTGAAACCACTCGTCTACGGAGGTTGTTAATCACAATAGATGTCATAACAAACAGATTTCTATAGATAAGAAAATTGTCAACAAAATATTTAAATTTGGCAGAATGCTATGTTATTACATAAACATTTGCTCACCAACACTAGTCATCTAAATCGTCGATTGAATATTTCATTCTTACTTGTTTAATTTGTTAAGCCAAAATAGATTTTATTCACTGTTGATAATAATGAATATCCAACATTTGTATTAAAAAAATTATCTCTACATTCACACTTCTCACAACCTCTAACATAGTTGTCACTACTACAGAACCAAAAAAGTACCTAGACTCATATACTTGTAGACAAGTGTGTTGAGACTGTGCTTAGACAGACCTTACAAAATATTCCAGGAACTGTCATTTATCTGATTGCTCCTACTTACTGTTCTCTCTAGTCTAAGGGGACCCACCCTTACTTCTCCCTTTTGCCCAACTAATCTCAAAGTGAAGTTGTAAAAGCCATCAACGGCTAACAATAGCAGGTTACTAGAGAAATAAAGAACAGACATCATCACAACAACCAAAGCACCTAACTAACTATATTATATTTAAAATGCCAGGCAGACATTAATAGTCTTTGTTTACATTGTGAGATGGTATTTACATCAAACCATATTTTTTTCTTATTGTACAAACGTCCAAGTCTACAAAAACACAGAACACAGTACACCATTTACTTCAGACGAAAAATTTACTACTCCATGAATACCTTGTGGATGCTGAATCCATAATATGATAAAGTGCCAGAAGCAGCAGCTAATATTTATGACCCACTTCTTGGCTTAGCACCTTAATATATTGGTGCTCACTATCACCACCCTGGCTCCTGTCTACTTAACAATAACTGTTATTATTCTGCAATATCCACCTTTATTAAGCAATCCAGAAAAAAAATACTTTTAACTCAAATCTTTCAACAATCTGTAGAGCATATTGGCTTCTGTAGAGCAACTGCATATAAATTAACAATGTAGGTATTTCTTGTTAGTTAGTTTATTAATTCTAAATAATTATTGAGTTTTTATACCATAACATTTGGAAAGGTTTTATGGTGTTAAATAGCAATTAGTAGTTTCTTTCTAGTATAGTAGTATTCTGGTGGGGCAGATGTTTGTGTGATGAATACGAGCATTTGTACTTAAGTCATGGTTGTTAATATATATTTCTTCCAATATATATATATATATATATACATATATATATATCTGTTACCCTAGATCCAATAACCCAAGCCTTACAGAGCTTGCTTTGGGCTAGGTATAAGTGTAAGAAATATTTATTTATTTAACTATTCATTATAACATAAATGTGTTTTAATTTTTTTAAACTTGTCAACAATTTAGCGAAATTCAATGTCAAGCATTACATAATATAATTATGTAATGCTTGACATAGGATTATTATTTATATTATAAATAATAATTAATAATAGTGCTAAGAAACAAAATTTGTTATCAATCATTGTCTAGGTTGGTCTTGCCGATCGCTCATTGATGCCTGGCGATGTAGTGCGCCGTCTCATCGCCGGAAAGGACACCCAAAGGGGCTATTGCCGTGACATATTAATGACAGCGGCTCTTCAGATTGTCGGCACAAAGCACGTTATCCCCCACGTGGCCAGTGAAAGACTCCAACCCTTAGAGGAATTCACCCCAGATTTGGCTGTCTGCCTAGATTCTTGGGTTGGGACTTCCAAGGTGGGATATTTACCTTTGTTTTTAATTGTTTGATGCTCTATACAGATATAGTTTATAAACATATTCTTGAAAAAAAATGTTAACATTAGTACTACAATAATAAGAAATTGTGAAGTTTCATACGAAAAAGTGTACATTTATGTCAATAGTTATAATATTTATTTCAATTTATTAACATTTATTCACCATATCAAAATCAATAATTAAGCTAAATTGATTTTCAATTTTGTATGTGTTACATTTTCAACAGGCTGTAAATAGCAAACTTCGTCTTATATCAATGGATGGATCACGACTTGAATACCCAGATTTAGACAACTGTCCCCTGGAAGACTACTGTATGCGTCGCCGTCGATCAACTCCATACTCGTCATCAGAGTTTTTCCCGGGGCAAGTAGTTTATGGTCCTCTTGGATCTCTGGACAACGCTAACTGGCTACATGTCACGAAGGAAATGAAAGCAGCCAGGAAACACAAGATGCACGATCACAAGGTAAACAAAAAGGTTAATTAAATGTGTGATATATAGTCGATTGAGCCCAAGAATCTAAAAAATCGTAGGGCATACCCGCTAAAGCCATTGTACCGTCTGCTTGTTTGTCAATATATCACATTTATAAAATTAACCACTACCCATTTTCCGCGGATAACCTCAAGACAACCCAGTCTTGTATGAGTCAGGTCTTAAGGCCTATGGTGGATTACAGTGGATGTTAATGGCAAATCCAGAAACGGATGGACACGGAAGGCGGGGAACATAAAAACCTATTAATTTATGATATTCTTATTTTAATTTATTTTATTTGTTTCTAGTTCACTGTGGAAGCAGTTATAACAGAGAGTGTAAGCGTACACTGGCAATGCCGCGCGCTTAGTACCCACCCAAACGAAACAGGCACGCCACAACAACCAAAGTTCCTGGTAGAAGGTGAGTTGCAAAGGTTGTCTGAAAGAGAGAGAAGTTAATATTTAGGTACATGGCTTCAATAACTTACCCTAAATTTAAGCAATAAAACATGAAATTTTTCAGTAACAGTTTTAAGATATATCTGAATAGTATCCAATAAATCAGGGGTGGGCAACCTGCGGCCCGCGTGCACATAAACTTTGGCCCGCGAACATATTTAAAATTTATATGGTGGCCGGCCCTTATTCAAACGTTTTAATGATATTTATCAAAATATTGAGTTATTTATAATGACATTCATTACTAAAGTAAATGACATAGCATTGATGAAATGTCCAATGACATTAAACAGACATTAAATGAAAAAATAAACGATTTTCAGTGGTATTCACTAGCGGTCGATGAGAGTAAAGATTTAACTGACTGTTCCCAATTATGCATTTTTATAAGGGGAATTGATAAAAATTTTAATATTACTGAAGACAAAATGCGAAAATTTTTTTTCGAGAATGACTTTTTTAAAATCCAAATATAGATCACGAATTACAGACGAGAATTGAGAAAGTAGCTTAGTAGTTGCTACTACTAAAATTGAACCAGACATAAGTACCTTATCCACAAAAAAGCAGTGGCAGGTGTCGCATTAATATAATTGTACGACTTATTATTAATTTTTGTAATGTAGTGCAGTAATAAAAAGTATTATAAATTAATTATCAGAAATATTTAATTTTTGTTCAACTTTAAAAAATTTTCTTCACCGTTTTCTGAGATCATAATTTTCATTTACCTACAAAATCAATGTTAATGGCCCGCTCAAGTTTAGTTGTTTTCAATTTTGCCCCGCATTACAAAAAGGTTGCCCATCCCTGCAGTAAATAATTTATGTATAATTTGACAGGTGAAGATCTAAAGAAATTGAAGTTGCTGAATGTATTCGAGCCGTGCACACTTCAGGTTGGTGACAGGAATTTTCTGACTATTGGCCCAGAGGACACTTTCATAAGCAAGAAACAATGGCGTAAACAACAAAGTGAGTTTAGATAATATTATATTTACTAGAGATTCTAAATTTATCGACCACTTTAGATATGTTTTTAATATAGTATATTTTTTAGTTATAAGTATCAATTCATTTGTTTGCATAAAATGCCCATAATATTTATTTTACTATACACAATTCTCCTCTGTGATTCTGTATAAGATATTTCCTAGGTTGTTTTCTTAGGTAAGCTAGAGATCTCTTTCTATTTGTATCGGGGCTGTTCTAATATTACATCTGCGTCGTCAAACGGCGAAATTAATTTAATCGATTTTCGATTATGACGACAATCCTACTTCAAGGAAGATATTATAGTATATAAATACCCTTTTCCTTACTAAAGTACGGCCAACGAGAAGCGATATAAAATGTAAACAAAACCAATGCAAGGTCATTAGGAATAGCAGGGGTGCGTAACTTTTTGATAGTTAAAATACATATTTTAGTAAGTAGATAATATATCTAGGTTTAAAAAATGTCTGGCAAACGAAAAGAAAATAGACTTTTCATATATTCAAAATTTTTACTTTTCTATTACAAAAACTTTTCAATTTACAAAATATATGAATAATCGTATAGGCTTAATTAGAATTTTTTAAAAAAACGTCAACGAATTGAGAGTGGAAGTACAAAATACTATCAATAATATTCACCACAACACACTCTTTTAAAGGCTACCAGCAATGAAATCGTACGAAGAATAAATTTGTGTATTCAAGAAAATGGGGCACATTTCGAACAATTAATTAGTTAGTGTATCAATTTTTGTACATACTTAATTAATGTTTTCCTTTCATTTAATTTATGAAAGTTTGTTAGAGAGATTTGATCCTTATAATTGACCCTACCGATCGTGCAATAAAAATACAGGGTGAAACTTTTGCAGATTTTAGTCGGTTTGATTACGGGTGGGGCAAGTGAATTTTCAAAAATCTTTGAATGCAGTTTTATTTCTTTTCAAAAATAAAGGAATGTTTCCTTTAAGTAAAACTTTCTATCTACAGTATTAAGAGTACTTCCAGGTGGCATTACAAATTTCCACCCGGTATAAACAACTCAAATGAAAAATAACATTTTTATTATTATTATTTCATGTAAGTCGGGGCTGATGTGCATCACTGCGACCTATTAAGATCTATTGTGACCAGCCTCCTGTGTAGGTTCCATGTAGGCCCTACAGTAGCTCCCTTAACTGGGCACTGACCAAGAAAGATAGGATGTTCCCAGTTCGGATTGTTTTTATTTCATCTGGGTCAAGGATGTGTTTCCCCAGGTGTCTGTTTCTTTTGTGAATCAGCGCAGCGGTCACAGTAGCACAAGAGGTGTATTGGTGTTTCACGCTCTTGTTCGCCGACTCTGCATGTGTCAGTGTCCTTAAGTTTCATGTTGTGAAGGTGTCTATTCAACTTGCAGTGACCGGTCAAAGCCCTAACCATCACGCTCAAGTTACTCCTTGAGCGCCTTAATAGCTCGTCAGTGCGTTTGCGAGAGTATGGTTCGATTAGTGCTTTTGAGTGTGTCATCCCGGACGTACTGCGCCAGTCTGCTTTCGCCTCGTTAAGAAGGCGAGTTTTCAGGTATTGCATGGCCTGGTTCTTTGAGATACCACAGATAGGCTCTGGGCCGAACTGTATTCCTTGAGCCCCAGCCCTGGCTAGTTCATCGGCCTTCTCATTGCCGGTTATTCCAGAATGACCTGGCACCCATTTGAGAGTGATTTTGTTCTTTTCTCCCAGGTCACTGAGTTTTTCCATACAGTCTTTTACTAGCTTTGATTTAAGGGTGTTATTGTTTATTGCTAGTAAAGCTGCCTGGCTGTCTGAATTAATTACGATTTTTTGGTTTACGTAGTTTCGTTGGCGGTTCGCTTGTACACATTCAATTATGGCACAGACTTCCGCCTGGAATATAGTGGCATACTTTCCCAGATTTATGCTTTTGCTAACCCTGGGTCTGCCCCCATATATGCCACATCCTACGTTAGCCCCCATTTTTTGAGCCATCGGTAAACCACACCAGACTCCCGTCATTTAAGGGATCACTATGTCGGCCTTGCGCCCAGTCTTCCCTCTTGGTGATTTCCACAGTGAAATTCTTGTGGAAGTTAACTTCTGGAAGCAAGACGTCTGTCGTCATTGCAAGAAGTGGACATTCAAACACTTTTTGATGTAGTGTCCTTATTGTCTGGGATTTCCAGTGTTCTATGCCAGCGTTAGTCCTATAGATGCCAGCCATCATCTCCTTCTCGATAAAGAGGTTTAGAGGTGGGAGGCTGAGGATTGCATTAAGGGCTGTGGCTGGTGTTGATCTAACGGCTCCTGTAGCCATCAGGCATGCAGTGCGCTGCAGGCCTGATAGCTTTTTTATAGCCGTAACTTGCTGTGCCTTCGAGCCCCATATCGTACAGGCGTAAGTTATTGACGGCCTGACAATGGTGGTGTAAAGCCATAAGGTGATTTTTGGGTTTAGTCCCCATCTCGTCCCTACAAGCCGTTGACATATACCTAAGGCAGTTTTTGCCTTTTGTATCGTGTTCTTAAGGTGTGACTCCCAGGTCAGTCTCTTGTCGATGATTACGCCCAAGTACTTGACCTCTGTTGAAAATGGTATTGTTGTTCCTTTAATAGTCAGTGGTGAAAGCTTATCCAGCTTTCTCTTCCTAGTAAAAGGGACTACAATAGTTTTTGTAGGATTTACAGTCAGTTGATTTTCTGAACACCAGTTAACAATTGTGTTTACGGTTTTCTGTAAAATTGAGGTCACAGTGCTTTGACAAGGGCCTATGACACAGGCCACTACGTCATCTGCATAGCTCTGTACGTTAAGATTCATTTCTGAAGTTTTTACTAAAAGTTCATCTATGACAAGGGACCATAGCAATGGCGATAAAACGGCTCCTTGCGGGCAACCTCTTGTCGCTTTGAAGCTTCTAGTTACCTTATGGAGGTCTATTTTTACTATTCTGTTTTTTAGCATTGCAACTATCCATCGGGTCGTTGTTTCATCGATCCCTTTGTTCTTCAGCCTTTGGTTAGAGAGGTGGTGGTCACGTTGTCAAATGCTCCTTCTATATATCTAGGAATGCACAGACGGCTATTTGCCTGTCCTCATGAGCTCTGTGGATGTTGTCCGTAAGCTCTAGTAAGGCAGTCTCTGTGGATTTTCCTTTTTGATAGGCATGTTGTTTCGGATGCAGAGGTAGTTCCTTTAGAGGGCCCTCCCTGATGCAACCGTCAATTAATTTTTCCATTATCTTTAAAAGAAAGGAGGTTAGGCTTATTGGTCTAAAGGACTTCGGTTGGGAGTAGTCCTTTTTCCCTGCTTTCGGTATAAAGCGGACTTTAACCAAGCACCATGTTTTTGGCATATATCCCAAGCATAGCTTGCCCGGAAAATTTTTACCAGATGTGGAATGAGGATGTCTTTAGCTCGTTGTAGCAGAGCTGGGAATATGTCATCCTCACCTGCTGATTTGAAAGGCTTAAAAGTATCAATAGCCCAGCCTACTTTATATGGCCTGATATTCATTGCAGCTCGCCTCCAGTCTTCCCTTTTGGGTCTGGTAAGGCAATTGGTAAGGAAAAATAACATGTTAGCGACCCGATCTTGATCATGTGATGTTTTTGGCGGGAAAGTGAGACAATACAACAAGTACACAAAATGAAAAGAGAGATTATAGATTGTCGACTTCACAGTCGTTTTTAGGTAAATGAAATGCTTTTCATATCGCTGCTAGTTGGCCGTACATACTTTAGTATAATGCAGTGAATTGTTTGAGCAACACAAACGGAAAAATATCAAGCACTGGATCCGTTATTTGTTCGTTAGCTTGTCAAGGAGAACAACATATCCGAGTTTCAGCTGATTGCCGCAAACCAGGATTTTTCAACCAAAATTTCAGAGCCCCTTAGCGGTAATTTTTGTCGTTCACTTTTTCTAAAACTTGTATATTCGTGATCAGCTCGTCAAGGAGAACAATACTATCGAAAATTTGGAGTCGATTGCCGCTCGCCAAATTGCCATATAAATTGTGCCATGTACTTTATGTTGAAATTTGACTGTAAAACTTCATTGTCTTACAGTCAAACCACCTACTTCACTTGTTATGGGAATTAAAATTTTTGAATAAAACATGTTTACTGAAACTTTACGATATCTTAGTGAGCTGTTGATCGAAAAAGTTATTAGAGTATGACGGACGATATGCAGTTATCTTGTTTCTTCCATTGGGAACAACATAGTAAACATTTATACTCGACAGTTACACCAGCCGAGTATGAAACTAAAATTTATGTTAATTTATATTATCGTAAAGGAATTACTGTAATACACAGTGGATCTACGTTGAGCAAAATGTAATACATTAACACGTCCATATAATTATACAAAATTTGTATCTACGAATAAGTTTAATATAAAATGTATGTATTGGATCATAAAATAATAAATCTAAATAAATGTTGGCAGATTAGAACAGACATTGCGAAAAGATGCTACGTTTTGATATAACATCGTGATATTAGAATTTATATCGGAATCTAACTTGTTTTTTATATATGCAATTTTCGATAATGGTATTTTTTTTAATACGACATCCCATAATTATTGGGGCAAAACAATACTAATTGCATTGTTATTATAGCAATAAAGCCAAGTCAGCTGGTAACTTTTCGGCGGTTTTAGTGAGACTTTGTGCTATGAACATAGATATAATGTACATAAAAAAGTATATTGAATTTTTTTGTTTGTTATATTTACAGAAAGTCTATTATGTTTTACATTAAACTTGTATTATTTTCTCCCATGAGTAATGACATAGAGTACTCACTTCCGAAGTAAATGGTTAGATGTCTTTATTATTTTATGTACCGTTATGGTAGAATTTCTTAAATATATCTATGATTCTAGTCTTGTTTGTAATGGCTGCGTAAGTCCTAACTCCATAGATTGGAGGATTTTATGAACTTGTACGTGATGTGTAGACGTACTTGGCACTGGCGTAAGAGTTAATTCAATGTTTCTCGCTCTTTAATGCAGTGTATGCAACTATCTGAGTATCAAATTAACATTAAAATAGTTCTTCTATTGATCACAATAGCGGCGGTTTCTTGTAGTGTACATGTAAAGGTCGACGTGTTGCCAACTGTATAAGTTCAGAATTATCTCTAAAAGATATCTCTTGCAGCTAACCCAAGTGATAGTGTGATTTATTGGTTATAGCCTGAAGACGAGGACTAGGCAACGTAGCTAAAAACAATGACAGAAACATGAGTTAATATAACTATGATTCGTACCAACAGTATATAATATTTTATAAACAAACACTTTGGTAGTCATATTTAACTGTAATCGCTTATCACAGGGGCACGGTCTTAATTCATAAATAGCTTTTCTTTCTGACATTTAAATAACCTAATGATAAAAATGATACGTGTGGTCAGGACAGCCTGCATATATTGTATGCCGCGCCACCCCGCCGCCCCGCCGCCTTGATCCAACTGGAATCAATACATATCATAAATAAATGTCCCCGCCGTTTGTATGTACTCTCTGGATAATCTCGACAACTAGTCACCAATTTTTTCTATGGTTTTTACTATCATATATACAATTTCCACGAGGAAACTAAATTAACGCGGGCAGTTGGAAAATCAATTATACACTTACATATTGTGGCCTTTGTAAGTGGGTAACCGGAATCGATATTGATATTCGACATCGATTTAGATAAAATTTATTTCAATACGCTTAAGAGCCAGATTTAATATTCCTGAGTCTCCTTGAGAATCGTCGGGCAAGGCCAAACCCGCCTTTGTTACTATTTTGGTTTTACCACAAGTTTACTTGAGTTTTTGATAGGTATTTGCTGTACAGTAAACTAGAAAAGTTATGTCAATCTAATAACTGAAATTAGTACAATTTTAACACATTAGTTTGCGGTAGTCAAAAATCGACACTATTCATATCGACTACACACTAATTCTACACTGATGGTACAATAGTGAGTACTTTCAAAATCTACAACTATTTCATTATCTCAATTATGTTATATATGTATATCTCTATATGTGGTATCGTATAGCGATTTATTTCTTTATTAGACACT
Organism: Scirpophaga incertulas; assembly: GCA_036419045.1. NCBI lineage: Eukaryota > Metazoa > Arthropoda > Insecta > Lepidoptera > Crambidae > Scirpophaga > Scirpophaga incertulas. The sequence continues at coordinate 27,182,858 of CM071632.1, read as the reverse complement.
GAAGTCGCCGATGGCTATGTTCACTTCTGTTAGTATTAACTCAGACGGCTTTGGGCTTTAGTCAACTTCGCTGGCCTAGTGTGGATTGATCGACTACATACAGCTTTGAATTTCTTCGCAGTTCGTATGCTGCCTGCCCAACAAAGTTTTCCTTCGCCTTAGGAATGACATAACTAACTACATGCTTAATTCCTCAATCTCCCAATTCGAAGATTACTATTTACTTTGTCTTTATTCAGTTCGTACTATAATAGAATATTGTTGCTTAACCGAAAATACATTATTTAATTATATATTCGCATAATTTAAATAATTCGGACGATGAAATCGGAGAAGATTCTTCTCAAAATAAAGTTACTGGAATAAAACATTTAACGTCAAAAATTTTCTACACAGGCAATAATGCATAACATACATAAAATGTATAACATTACCTTGCGTAATAATAATGGCAAATTGGTTTATAAGTGCACTCAAAATTTGTGACCTTAGCCCGTTATGACCTGACCATTGCACCTTATGAAACGTTTTTGAACAACGCCGGCAGCGCCGCAAATGAGTGGCTTTATATTTAAAATCAATAATCGCAGATATCAGGTCATGTGAAACTTTACAGATGCACTACGAAATCCGCTGATATTATGAACGACAAGAGCCTAACTAATCATTACTATAATTACGCATGTCTATTTCGTGACAACACTGCGACTAACTTCAGCATATTGGCTCTAAACAAATTGGTCATAAATAACGATCGACAAACGTATGAAGTCAATTATTATATATTAATATGTTATAATCATCCGTTTTTTTTTGTAAATGCATATTAAACTTGGTATAACATTCCATAAGCACATTTCACAGTTTGAATGAAACAATTCATAATTATGTGTTTTCTCGACAGGTAAATACTTCAGAAATATCCGGAAGCAGACACGTCCTTTCAAGAAGCCATCCAAATCTGAGACCAACTCGTCGGATCACATGCCATCGCGGCCCAAGAAACGTGCATCTGCGAATCGCAAGCTGAAGAGCACCGATGTGAGTAAATAAGCATTTTTATAATATATAACACTTAGGTATTCATCGTCGACAGTCAATAATTCAATTCTTAGATATGTGCGTTTATGACATATGGAACTGAAATCTAACCATACAATGGGTGTTATAACAAGTCTCAATATCACCTAAAGGGCACATATGGCTATGGCAATACATTGGAATTTCTGTATGGAATCGAATCAGAAATGTTGAAATCCAGAAGAACCATCTGCTCAGAGCTGGCAAAGAGACTGTGTGAATCTTTGGTGATTTAGGACAATACATAACAGTCTTATTTTTTTTTTTTTCAATTATAACTAAAATCAGACTGTTTTGTTGGTTATACTTGTCACCAATATTTAAGACATGGTTCCTGTGAAAATCTGAACAATTGTACGACCTCACAAGTAGGACAGTATTTAAAAAAAAAGTATGACAGTGCTATCTTACTCTAGAAGTTGAAATACACCAATGCAATTATTTCGTATTTAAAATCTGGATAAAATGACAACTGAATAAATAAATAAATAAAAAATTAAGGCTACGAACTTGTTGATTAATGAAAAATATATTACTAGCCTCATCTGCTATTGGTGCACCCTGCCTACCATCAAACGAGGTTCTGGCAATCAACCTCCCACCAATTCCCATTACGCCCAAAACCCTTAAAATGCTTCTTCGGGAAAGCCTTTGTCCAGTAGTATTAGGGTCTAGGCTAATGAATTACTTCAATTATAACAAGTAATATATACTAGAACTTAATGCTTTGTATAACATATCGAACAAAGTAACTATTGGTAATAAAATGTCTGGGTTTATAAAAATACCAATTTATTATATATAATTTAACCAATTTCTTCTATAGAATGAAATGGAAGTCGACCAAGGCGAAGATAAGTTGGAGTCTTTAGATGCTGCGTTGAAGGCAGATGCCAACTGCCCAAGTATAAAGATCGATCCCAGTGGAGACACGTCGCTGCCAATGGCTAGTAGCCAGGAGGACACTGCAACTGAGGAGAAAAATGATTCGGGCATCAGGTGAGATAAGTTTTGGTAAACATTTGATTTTTTTTTCGATGTTAGAGAGAGTGTTAAGTGGGGTTTTTTCATAAACATATAAAAGGCTGAGAAAAAAACTTTGCTTAAATTTACCAATATTCAGATATTTTGTACTGGAGCATTGTAATTCTCATTTTTTTCTTACAATGATTAGGCACTTAATCTTCTTACTCACCTGATAATAACACTGTATAATATGGAGCATGAACTATATATTTTTCATGCAAACAAAAATCTGTATAATGAAGCATAACTAACAATAAGATGATTCAACATAACATAACTTCTGTATTTGTATTATTGATTTATTGTGTATTAGCAGTGTTTTAGCATGTAAGCATTTTTCTCACCTGAAACACAGGTTCAACCTAGTTCAGGTAACACTATCTTAGGTAAATAATTTATATAAGAATAATGTTAATGTCAATGCCCTATGTATTTAAATAAACATATTCTATTCTATTCTATTCTATTCTATTCTATTTTTATTGTCATTATTAACTGTTCCCTTTACACGAACCCCTTTCGGGTAAAGGCCTCCTCTAATTCCTTCCATTTGTCCCTATTTTGGGAAAATGTCAACCAGTCTTTGCTTGCTAATTCTTTTATATCGTCGGCCCAACGTTTAAATGGTCTGCCTTTGCTTCTTTTTCCAGCAGGCCCTGCCCATTTGGTAGTTTGTAGAGACCATCTTTTGTCTGTATATCTTTACAAATGACCAGCTCATTTCCACTTAAGTCGCAAAGCTTGTTCAAGAGCATCTGTTAATAATTGAGCAAGTTTCATGGTGTCACTTATAAAGTCAACGAATATTTCTCTAGCCAAAGCCATGACTGTTTGTGCAGCCCCGAGCCAAATCGCGAAGACAGTTCTCTCCTGAACGGCGACAGCAAGTCTGAGGCGGCGCTCAACGATGACGACTCAGACAATTGGGAGAATACCAGTAGCGACGGCAGTGACACTGATAGGTAAGTTTTCTATAGCACCTACACAAACGCTCTCCTAACAGAGGCGGCTTTACCCATAGTGCAGGATGTCTGGTGCACACGAGTGCACAATCTAATCGTGCCTGTGCTCGTTTACTGTTGACTCGTAGACTATTGGGGTATTAGTTGCAAACAGACTTTAATTGTTAAACTTATTACTATAACGAGCTGCACTTCCATAAATGAATTATGAGCTAAGTTGAGTTAGGTGTGCTCAGAACCTTCATCTAACAAATGTGAATAGAGTAATGCTTGAAACAACAATCACAAGATGACAGTTAACATCCAGTTAAGTACTAAGTAATTTAAACTTATAGAAGTGGTAGTTGGTCGACAAGTGGGGTCCTTAATCTGACTTACCATAATTCTTTTGTCGAATATTACATTGATCGGAAGCATTAAACTTTTTTCACATACCTGCTGGTGTTAGCTGCATATAGCTGTTATAATTTTACTTTGGTTAATTAGTTTGGGGATGGTGAGATCATTATTTTAGTTGCAATTACATTAATTAAAATACCTCCCGACTAAGTAAATATGGATATGATTTTGACAATTAGATATTATGGGCATTTCACAGTCGATATGGAATATTTATTGCCGTAATTAAATTTAACCTTCCCGGCTACTTTCCATTAAGATGATCTATTTAGTATGCTGTTCAATTATTCACTATTTTATTAATAAAGAAAAAGTCTACAAATTTCTTTTTCGCATTAGATTGGATGTACATGCTAATGCGTGAAAACAAGTACAAAACGTGTACTGTAGTGGATGTAAGAGTACTAAAACTTGGTTACTATAAGTAAAGCCCACCTCGATTCGTGAGATAACTGTATTGTAGAGTGAATCTAATAAATAAATAAATTCATTTATTTGCGTAAACATGGTATACAAGCTGTGTTATGGTTATATTATTGATCAAACATGTTTAGCTAATCTCATAGCATGCAAATGTTTTACTATTACATAGATGTGGTTAGATTAAAAAATTCTTGGACGCTATAAAAATTAAATTTACACAGCCATTTACATAATTCCTTTTTAAACGATCTGATATTATAGTTGTTTATGTCTTTTGGGATTTTATTATAAATTCTATTCATATTTAGAACACTTTTACTATATTTTGCTAATCTCGGAAAATCATCCAAGATAAACCTACCTGGATCTCGACAATTTCTAGGAAATTTATCACATGCAGTTTTAAAAAGATACTCCTGTCTTTTCACAAACACACACACTTCATAAATATATAATGATGGTAGCGGTAACAAACCAAGTTCTCTAAATATCGGCCGACATGTAACATCAGGTCTCAATCCATACATTGCCCGAATACACTTTTTCTGTGCAATAAACACTCTATTGTGGTCATAAAATCAATCTAACATATAGATTAATCTGTGGTGTGATGTAAAAAAAGTGATCGCAGTATGTGTGCGTGCAGCGGCGCGACGTGGTCGTCGCGGTGCTCGTCCGTGGCGTCGCAGCGCGGCAAGCGGTCGCCGCAGCTGGCGGTGCGGCTGCTGCGCGGCAAGCGGCTCAAGCGGGCCGCGCGCCGCGCGCCGCCGCTGCCGCCGCCGCGCGTCGCCGACCGCGTTGTGGTCGAGACCCTGCACACCGCTTCCGTCGCTAACGTCGTGTGGCAGGTACGTGAGCCCCTCTATTCCACAGCACTCGCCGCGTTCCCAACACTCGGCACGTCGCCAACGCGATGTGGCAGGTGTACGTTCCCCTCTCTATCACACAGAACCTGTGGCGTGTCAGAAGCCCTGCACACCGGTTCCGTCGCTAACGTCGTGTGGCAGGTACGTGAGCCAATTTATTACACAGTACTTGCCACGTTCCCGGCACCCGGCACGTCGCCAACGCGATGTGGCAGGTGTACGTTCCCCTCTCTATCACACAGAACCTGTGGCGTGTCAGAAGCCCTGCACACCGGTTCCGTCGCTAACGTCGTGTGGCAGGTACGTGAGCCAATTTATTACACAGTACTTGCCACGTTCCCGGCACCCGGCACGTCGCCAACGCGATGTGGCAGGTGTACGTTCCCCTCTCTATCACACAGAACCTGTGGCGTGTCAGAAGCCCTGCACACCGGTTCCGTCGCTAACGTCGTGTGGCAGGTACGTGAGCCAATTTATTACACAGTACTTGCCGCGCTCCCGGCACCCGGTACGTCGCCAACGCGATGTGGCAGGTGTATGTAACCCTCTCTATCACACAACGAGCGGCGTATCAGAAACCCTACACACCGTCCCCATCGCCTATGTAATGTGGCAAGTACCAGTGCTCTTCTATCCCACAGCATATGCACTGCATGCCCTAGGCGCTGCACGTCGCTATCGTGATGTGTCAAGTGTATGTACCCCTCTCTATCACACAGAAGCCGCGGTGTATCAGAAACCCTCCGCACCGTCTCCATCGCCAACGTGGTGTGGTAGGTACGGGTGCACCTCTGCTACACAGTGTCCTTGATCTGCTTAAACCACTTGCATACTGTGCCCCTGCGTGTGCCTCGTTCTGTCGCACAGTGGGCATATTGTGCCCGCGTCAATTCCCAACGTCGTGCACTGCGTGTCTAGTTACGCAAGCGGGACAGCATTTGCCCTATGTCTGAAAACAAATCGGTTTGTATACGTGTTCTGACTCATCAATTACAAGCACCTATTATAATCGAATAAGGAATAATAAGGAATAATCTTCAATAAATATGCATATAAACATATAATATGCGAGAGAACTGACAAGTCTATTGTAGATAAAAGTCGTGATTGCTACACGACTTTTATTTTATTATCTGTCTATGTAATCGAAACAGAATACATTGACTTTCCATTCTTGTGAACAGGATGGTACCATCGAAATGGGCATCCCATCTACCCAGCTATACCCCATTCACCATTTGGACGGCCAAGAATGTTTCCCCGGAGATTTTGTGGTGAGCGGTGCAGCTAATGTGGAAGACAATCAACAGGTAATTATATTTAATATTGAAAGGACCGTATTGTACATAAGTAAGCAAATCAAATAACTCTTTTTATAATATTCAGACACCACTAACATCAAAAGTCTATTTAGTTGTTTCGGCCCATGGTTTTCAAATCGCGAGTCGAATTGTATACACATATTTTGGAACTCTTAATACAATGAAATTTGGGCTTAGGCAATACCTGATGGTGATAATACCTGAAACGGTCCTTTGTCGTTTCTCAGCAAATGAAGCACCGCGAGTATGGTGTTGTTCAGCGAGTGGACCACCACGGCCGTACGGCTTTAGTACACTGGTACCGCACCTACACCAGCACCGAGGATCCTGTGTAAGTAATGCTGTCTCATACACATGTAACAATTTATCTGTACAATTTGAACAGTATATACACCATAAGCTACAACCTAAAGCTAGATTTTTAATAATTTCACTTACTGTATACTTTAGAAATAATATGTAGTAATTTTAGTTTTCTACATTTCCACAAATTCATTCGTCTGAGATTTTTCGCATACGAAACTATACTGCACGATTTTATAGCATCACGTGTAAAACGGGACTGTTTTAACAGCCCGCAGAAATTGTACGAGAGCGAAATGAGCGTGTACGACCTTAAGGATCACCCGGACTTCCAGTACCGGCCGGGCACGGTCGTGATCCGCGTCGCCAACTTCACCGGCGAGGACGCCAACTGCACTGCAGGACAGGTGGTTGTGTACATTAAATTTATACACACATAGTATTTTATCTCTGTATGGTATTTATCTCTTGGCAAAAATTTGCAATATGCGGTTCAAAATATGATTTCAGTGTTTGTATGCTCTATTTGCATAGAAACTGCAATTGCATAATTACTCATGTGTGCATTTGTAAGTTAAATTAACACTTTGCTTAAAAGGACTATTTGTGATAAATATTTATAAATCATAGCTGATAATATAATTGGCAACAGTATATGGGCCTCTTACGTAATTATAAAAAGATGTGCATAAAACCTATTGTTTCTTATTATAACGTGTTATTATATAACAAGTACCCCCCTGTTTCCACAGGTTATTGACAACTTTCCCACGGGCCGCGTAAAAGTATGGTGGGTAGATGGACATACAAGCATGTGCTGGCCCCAGGACCTCTACAAGGTAAGAGTTAAAGAAACATTAGTTTTTACAGATTCAATAATAAATCGTAACAGTATCACTGAAATGGTTTGTCTATAGTGTTTAAGCTTCAGCTGACGACACTCTCGTCGTGACGACTGGGGCCGACTTCGGGACGGTGCTCAGGCTTGCCGAGCTTGGGGTGGCATGCTGGGTTTAGAAATAGCGCCTCACAAAACCGAGGCGCTATGGTTCCACGGCCTTCCGAGGAACCCGGAACCACCCAGCTGCCGGATCCGGGTGGGTGCCGCGGTGGTCCCGGTGGGGCCGTACATCAAGTACCTGGGCCTCACCCTGGACCGCCGCTGGAGCTTCGAGGAGCACTTCGTGCGGTTGGTCCCCCGAGCCAAAAGGGTGGTGGGCGCGTTGCATCGCCTGCTGCCCAATCTCGACGGACCGAGGGATGGAGTTCGCCGCCTGTACGAGGGCGTCGTGTGATCCGTCGCCATGTATGGGGCCCCCGTGTGGTCGCGGGACTGCGCGAGGTCTCCCCGCTGCAGAGCTTTGCTACGAAGCCTGCAGCGAATAATGGCCATACGGATCGTACGAGGCGACCGTATCATCTCGTACGAGGCGGCGACCGTTCTGGGACGCTCCCCCCCGACATCCTGGCCGACGTGTACGCGGCGACAGGCGTGTCGACCGGGGGAGCGATGGGGGAACGCCCCGGAACTCGCGCACGAAGTGCCTAAGCGGGTGGGGCACCGACGGATTGTGGCGGCCTGGCGTGCGCAGCTCGAATTACGGATCTGCGCGCGCCAGCGGGCCGTCGGTGCCGTACTCCCGCACCTCGAAGCTTGGCTCCACGGGAAGGAGGAGGTCACCTACCGATTGACTCAGATACTCACCGGGTATGGCTGCTTCGGTGAGTATCTGTGTCGAATAGAACGGGAGGGATCGACACATTGCCATCACTGCGCATCCGACCTCGACTCGGCCCACCACACGCTGTGGCGGAGTGCCCCGCACGGGCCTCCGAGCGCCGAGTCTTGGTCGCAGAGATCGGGCGAGATCTGTCTCCGCCGGCATTGATTGCAGCAATGCTGGCGTACGAGGGAGGTTGGAGGGCTGTAGCCTCCTTCTGTGAAGCAGTGATGCTCCAAAAGGAGGCCGCCGAGCAACTAGATGTCTATATTAAGATTATTGGATTACTGTGACATCAATAATTGGTTGATTATGTAAGTTCACGTTTTGTCAGGTGGGAGAGTACGACTCTGACGAGGGCGAACTTTGGGGCTCGGAGGGATCGGCGTCTGAAGATTCGTGGGAGACCCAGAGCTCCGCGCACGATGCCTCCCCGCGCACTCCCGACGCCACTCCTTCTCAACAGAACCCGCTCAATATACCAGGTGAATGGTCGAATGCGCTGGGGTAAGTAGTAAATTAAAATTTGTTCATGTTTTCATATTTAACGATGAACGTTTTGCTGTGTGCAGGCGTTTCTATAGTGTACGTGAACGACCCGGAGTTCCGCAACTCGCGCATCGAAGTGCCCAACTCCGTGGGGGGTGTGCCGCGACTGCTGGAACCGCGTGTGGCGGCGCACATCGAGCGCGGCCGCGTGGCCATGCGCCGCCTCGAGGAGATGTTCGCCAAGCACCCCACGCTGCAGAGCCAGGAGGTGAGCCCTGCTCCGCAGGTGGCGGCCACACGAGCGCGGCCGCGTGGCCATGCGCCGCCTCGAGGAGATGTGAGCCCTGCTCCGCAGGTGGCGGCCACACGAGCGCGGATTATATTTTTTTTATCTTACCAATTTTTTTAACTTTCTACTATATGAGAAATGGTCGGATCAGAGACATGGTCGCCATAAACACGCAATATAGTGACGGTAATAACAACATCAACAATGTCAGTCTGTCAATGCTTTCACAGATTTTTACGCCCTGACATCAATAATATAGTCTTCTTCATATTATTATTGCCAATCGGAACACATCCCTTGTCTAATAAGTTTCTACATGCGTCATTGGTATGCCTACAATCCCATAAACCGTGATGCAAGAGCTCGTGCTTGTACTCTTCATAAGGAAAATAAACTTAACCTACAACAGAAATGGCTGTGATTTTATAGATCGGTTTGATCATGATAAAAGTTGTCGATGTTTTCACCGTAAAGGAAGAAAGATAAAAAAAAATGTATGTCTTTTCAGATCATGCGTAAACTACTCAACCTATACAAGGACTGTCGCTTTTTGGATCGTTTGATGGGTACTTCCTTCTTCCATGAGGATCATTTCTTGGTGAGTGTAGAAGAAATTTTTGATAAAACATATGTTATTTAGACAGTAATACATAACGAGGAGAACAAGGTTTGATTGCACATTGCATTTTTATTTGTGTTTTGTTAAAAATATATATATATATGTTGAATAAAACACTTGTACTGTTCCACTAATTTTAATTATTGTCGACCTGACCGGTTTCGCTTTACAGCATTTTCAAAGGTTAAAGCAAACACAGCTGTTCGTGTTTACGCTTCTGTCTAAAAATTAAATTATAAATTACCTCCACAAAAATAACTATAACAAGTAGGTAGAATGAATATTCTTTTGTCATCCACACTAATAATAATTGAGAAAGTGGGTAGATACTTGGTAGGTGTAAACGATTGGGATACCAGATACGGAAAAATTACCCCAGTGTGGGGAAATTTAGTTACAATAATCTAAGTCTATAGGGTATACGAATGAAATGTCAAAATAGGTGTATAAGATGTCAACACAGGTAAACAACTGCAAAATTACATACTTAATTACATAAAAGGTCAAAATAGGTATATAAAATGTCAAAACAGGTAAACAATTGCAAAATTACATACAATAATTACATAAAAGGTCAAAATAGGTATATAAAATGTCAAAACAGGTAAACAATTGCAAAATTACATACACAATTACAAAAAAGGTCAAATGGGTTCATAATAGCAAAACATTGATAATAATTAGACATGTCAGAAGTATTGAATGTCAGAAATATTGGAAAGTTAATTGTCAAATTTTTTTATTTTAAAATTTTTAAATTTTTTAAATGTCAGAGAATTACTCACAATATTGTATGTTCTTTTTTTTAAAATAATTATATCTACTATTCAAAATAATGTAAGAGTGGGGATCGGCTCAATTCTAATTGTTGATTTAATATATTATCCCGGCTATGACTAATGACTTTATTTATTTCTAGAGTCTCCAAAGCAGTCAATCTCCTACCTTTGTCGCAAAAATGCAACGCTTTAAAATTTTCATGTGGGTCAAATTTGTGGTTTTCAGTGATAAGATGTTCGGCAAAGTTCGATTCTGTCTTATTTAATCGCCAGCCACTTGAATGTTCTGCGACTCTTACTCTGAATGACCTACCTGTTTGGCCGATATATTTTTTGTTACATGTAGCGCAGGTTAGTTCGTAAACACCACTCCTCTGATTAATGTCGGTGTGATCTTTGCTATTGCATAACATACTTGACAGATTACGGGTGGTGTAAAAAGCTGGGTTACATCCCGCTAATGTTCGACTGCACTTATAAGATAGGTCACCTAAATATGGTATACGAGCCCACCTCTTGTTGTTTACACTGGTAGGGTCCAACACATGACCCTGGTACGCTAAGCTTATGACTGCCTTGGACCTCTTTTTTCTTAGTATAACATTGATAAGTTTTGATGAGTAACCATTATTAACCGCAACAGTTTTTATAACACACAACTCTTCATTGAAGTCCTTCTCTGACATTGGGACTGACAGCAATCTGTGGATCATAGAGTGGAATGCTGCATGTTTGTGACTTAGTGGGTGTCTCGACTTGGCGTGAATGACAGTATCCGTAAAGGTAGGTTTCCTGAATACTCTAAATGTGTGTTTATTACCTAACAGCTCTATGGTTAAGTCTAAAAAGTTAATTGTATTGTGTCCAATTTCGACTGTAAATCTAATATTATTATCTATGTTATTTATAAATGTCAAAAAAGAATGTAGTAAATCAATAGTCCCAGTCCATAAACAGACAATGTCATCCACATACCTATACCAATAAAAAATAGCTGACTTAAAATTAATATTTTTCATGATTATCTTTTCAATATGGTCCATATAAATATCGGCGCACAATGGTGATAGCGGGCTCCCCATTGCTAGTCCATCTAATTGTTTGTAATATTTATTGTTGAATTTGAAATAATTTTGTTCTAAACAGACCGAAATTGTGTGCTCTAAATCTATAATATTTTGTGGTTCAACTACAGATTCAAACAGAATGTCTTTTATTACCGCTTTACATCGTGAAAGTGGGATGTTCGGAAACAGGTTCACAACATCAAATGACACTAATATAGCTCCTTCGGGTACTTGTAGATGTTGTATCTTTTGAAGAAGTTCTAGGCTGTTTTTAATTGTGTGAGCTGGTTGAAACCCTGTCAACTTTTTAAAAATGTTGTTGGTTTCCGCTGCTAACTTGTAAGCTGGTGCATCTCTGTATGTTACTACTGGACGTATAGGTACATTGGGCTTGTGCAGTTTATAATAGGCTTGAAGTTTTGGAGCTTGAGGATTCATAATCTTCAGTTTGAATGTGTCTTTGGTGAAGATACTATAAGCAGATTGAAGTGTACCTTTTACGGCCTCATTAAACTTTTTAGTTGGATCTTTCTTAAGGGGCATAAATAAAGAACCACACAAAAACTGATCTACTTTTGCAATGTAATCTTCCCTTTTTGTTACTACTACAGTATTACCTTTATCAGCTCTAGTTATGATCAGATTATTCTCTTTGATTTTTCTTTTAATATCTCTAAGAACTCTTTGTTCTGCTGTACTACCATGACTTCTTTGCAATTGCTTTTCCTGTCTCAACAATTTTGTTATTACATGTTTCTCTGTTGGGTTAACTGTAGCTAAATCTAAATCCACTGCTAAGTTGTCTAAGTCTTTATCAGAAATTGAGATATTGGGACAATATTTCAAACCCCTATTGAGTAATGATTTCTCACCAGTGTTAAAATCTACACCACTAAAGTTTTCCATCCTTGAATAGAATATTTTTTTATTATGTTCAGCTGGTGCTTGTAGAGAGGTTTGTGATATTCTTAAGTTACGAATTTTCTTTATGTGTCTACGGTGTACTTCTGCCGTCACACGACGCGATTCCTCCAGAACTTGTCTTTGTAAAACATCGAATTCTAAATAGTGTAGTTTTTGTGATAATTCTAAATGGCAAACTTTTAAGTGGAGACTCAAATGGTCACGCTGGCAATACAAGTGTTTAATTTCACGTTGTAACCACTTTTTCTTAACAGAAACTAAAAAATCTCCCATGTAACCTTTCTCACTACTGCACTTCATACCACTATTAATGTATCTTGGAATCAATTCTTGTTTGTTACATTGTGTATTAAACCATAGGTGTTCATTGATCTTACTAAACTTAACTTTTAGTTTTTTATAAATAACAATCAATTCAGCCGTACCTGCTGTCCTTATATTCTGTATTGAGTTGATTGTTGGCTCTTGGTGGAACTTATTATACATGTTTTATAAAAAACTAAAAGTTAAGTTTAGTAAGATCAATGAACACCTATGGTTTAATACACAATGTAACAAACAAGAATTGATTCCAAGATACATTAATAGTGGTATGAAGTGCAGTAGTGAGAAAGGTTACATGGGAGATTTTTTAGTTTCTGTTAAGAAAAAGTGGTTACAACGTGAAATTAAACACTTGTATTGCCAGCGTGACCATTTGAGTCTCCACTTAAAAGTTTGCCATTTAGAATTATCACAAAAACTACACTATTTAGAATTCGATGTTTTACAAAGACAAGTTCTGGAGGAATCGCGTCGTGTGACGGCAGAAGTACACCGTAGACACATAAAGAAAATTCGTAACTTAAGAATATCACAAACCTCTCTACAAGCACCAGCTGAACATAATAAAAAAATATTCTATTCAAGGATGGAAAACTTTAGTGGTGTAGATTTTAACACTGGTGAGAAATCATTACTCAATAGGGGTTTGAAATATTGTCCCAATATCTCAATTTCTGATAAAGACTTAGACAACTTAGCAGTGGATTTAGATTTAGCTACAGTTAACCCAACAGAGAAACATGTAATAACAAAATTGTTGAGACAGGAAAAGCAATTGCAAAGAAGTCATGGTAGTACAGCAGAACAAAGAGTTCTTAGAGATATTAAAAGAAAAATCAAAGAGAATAATCTGATCATAACTAGAGCTGATAAAGGTAATACTGTAGTAGTAACAAAAAGGGAAGATTACATTGCAAAAGTAGATCAGTTTTTGTGTGGTTCTTTATTTATGCCCCTTAAGAAAGATCCAACTAAAAAGTTTAATGAGGCCGTAAAAGGTACACTTCAATCTGCTTATAGTATCTTCACCAAAGACACATTCAAACTGAAGATTATGAATCCTCAAGCTCCAAAACTTCAAGCCTATTATAAACTGCACAAGCCCAATGTACCTATACGTCCAGTAGTAACATACAGAGATGCACCAGCTTACAAGTTAGCAGCGGAAACCAACAACATTTTTAAAAAGTTGACAGGGTTTCAACCAGCTCACACAATTAAAAACAGCCTAGAACTTCTTCAAAAGATACAACATCTACAAGTACCCGAAGGAGCTATATTAGTGTCATTTGATGTTGTGAACCTGTTTCCGAACATCCCACTTTCACGATGTAAAGCGGTAATAAAAGACATTCTGTTTGAATCTGTAGTTGAACCACAAAATATTATAGATTTAGAGCACACAATTTCGGTCTGTTTAGAACAAAATTATTTCAAATTCAACAATAAATATTACAAACAATTAGATGGACTAGCAATGGGGAGCCCGCTATCACCATTGTGCGCCGATATTTATATGGACCATATTGAAAAGATAATCATGAAAAATATTAATTTTAAGTCAGCTATTTTTTATTGGTATAGGTATGTGGATGACATTGTCTGTTTATGGACTGGGACTATTGATTTACTACATTCTTTTTTGACATTTATAAATAACATAGATAATAATATTAGATTTACAGTCGAAATTGGACACAATACAATTAACTTTTTAGACTTAACCATAGAGCTGTTAGGTAATAAACACACATTTAGAGTATTCAGGAAACCTACCTTTACGGATACTGTCATTCACGCCAAGTCGAGACACCCACTAAGTCACAAACATGCAGCATTCCACTCTATGATCCACAGATTGCTGTCAGTCCCAATGTCAGAGAAGGACTTCAATGAAGAGTTGTGTGTTATAAAAACTGTTGCGGTTAATAATGGTTACTCATCAAAACTTATCAATGTTATACTAAGAAAAAAGAGGTCCAAGGCAGTCATAAGCTTAGCGTACCAGGGTCATGTGTTGGACCCTACCAGTGTAAACAACAAGAGGTGGGCTCGTATACCATATTTAGGTGACCTATCTTATAAGTGCAGTCGAACATTAGCGGGATGTAACCCAGCTTTTTACACCACCCGTAATCTGTCAAGTATGTTATGCAATAGCAAAGATCACACCGACATTAATCAGAGGAGTGGTGTTTACGAACTAACCTGCGCTACATGTAACAAAAAATATATCGGCCAAACAGGTAGGTCATTCAGAGTAAGAGTCGCAGAACATTCAAGTGGCTGGCGATTAAATAAGACAGAATCGAACTTTGCCGAACATCTTATCACTGAAAACCACAAATTTGACCCACATGAAAATTTTAAAGCGTTGCATTTTTGCGACAAAGGTAGGAGATTGACTGCTTTGGAGACTCTAGAAATAAATAAAGTCATTAGTCATAGCCGGGATAATATATTAAATCAACAATTAGAATTGAGCCGATCCCCACTCTTACATTATTTTGAATAGTAGATATAATTATTTTAAAAAAAGAACATACAATATTGTGAGTAATTCTCTGACATTTAAAAAAATTAAAAATTTTAAATAAAAAAATTTGACAATTAACTTTCCAATATTTCTGACATTCAATACTTCTGACATGTCTAATTATTATCAATGTTTTGCTATTATGAACTCATTTGACCTTTTTTGTAATTGTGTATGTAATTTTGCAATTGTTTACCTGTTTTGACATTTTATATACCTATTTTGACCTTTTATGTAATTATTGTATGTAATTTTGCAATTGTTTACCTGTTTTGACATTTTATATACCTATTTTGACCTTTTATGTAATTAAGTATGTAATTTTGCAGTTGTTTACCTGTGTTGACATCTTATACACCTATTTTGACATTTCATTCGTATACCCTATAGACTTAGATTATTGTAATTAAATTTCCCCACACTGGGGTAATTTTTCCGTATCTGGTATCCCAATCGTTTACACCTACCAAGTATCTACCCACTTTCTCAATTATTATTAGTGTGGATGACAAAAGAATATTCATTCTACCTACTTGTTATAGTTATTTTTGTGGAGGTAATTTATAATTTAATTTTTAGACAGAAGCGTAAACACGAACAGCTGTGTTTGCTTTAACCTTTGAAAATGCTGTAAAGCGAAACCGGTCAGGTCGACAATAATTAAAATTAGTGGAACAGTACAAGTGTTTTATTCAACATGTATAATAAGTTCCACCAAGAGCCAACAATCAACTCAATACAGAATATATATATATATATTTTAATATTTAGCGACCCAAACAGGGAAATACTTCAACATTTTTTGTATGTTACGGGCTATGATTTTTTATTTGAATTATGAGAATTGATATACATATTTTCAATAACTTGGCAACAGATATAATGAGACTAAGGTGTGGTTAAAGTCATATATTGAGGTAAAACTGAGGCGTATAGTGAAATATCCTCTTAATACGTGAATTTATTATATATAATTTATGTTGTCGCTCCACATTCTTATGGAATGAGTTATAAGTAAATAATATTAAGAATATAATACTTATTATTATTTAATTAATTTTTATTTATTTAAAATTATGTTTACGTACGAAACTAAAACATTACATTGTTATGTTAAATTAAATATTTTACATCGTAATTTTGGCACAGGCATAACTATCTGTACACTTATTTTGCCATACATATTCCTAATTAAAAATCGACAACTACATATTAAATGTAAAATTACGGTGAACTAATATTATGTACATTAAATATGATGGTATATTTTTCACTAGACAAGTTATTCGTAAAAATATTAATAGGGAATTAATCTCTTTTGTGGAAAGTATCTTAATTTGATCCTTGCATGTCAGTAAACCATATAATAAAAATATAAAAATTTTATACACTCGTTAAGTACTATAAAAATTGCATTAAAATTTAATATTTTCAAATTTCGCGCGTAATTAGACGAAGGCGCCGCACGAGTTGTTACTCTGTAGCGATGACGTCAATACGGCATGTAAATAATAAACAAAGCTCTATGTTTGATGCTGTGTATTATTATATTCATAATTTAAAAATGAGTATATAAACTTTTATATATAAACAACTAATAAAGGAATAATAATAAAAAAGTAATACTGACATCGATGTTTTAATACTCCGTAACTCGGCAGAACAAAAGTCGGGATTTGCAGCAAAGAATTTTCCGACCATTAATGCATTTATTTTTGGTATATTCGTACTATCTCCTTTTACAAAACTGCTTGCCATAGTGTGATTCACGTGCGATTTTAATTTAACTTACGTATTTATAACGTTCTCTTACATTAAAAAAGCAACCTACAAACTTCTTTTTTTATTGTTTTGCGGCTTTATAGGTAGTATGATTCTTAATGACATTGACACGCATAAGTTTACAGTACCTTATGACGTCACGACATGGCGGCCTATGTTTCGCTCTTATTTTACGTATAGATTAAAAAAGTGAATACTTTGAAACTAATTTTTTATTATTTTTGTTATTTTATGTACTTAAACATGATGGTTCCGACTATTAATGCATAAGCTATCATAGTTATATGCTTTTAGATCTTTTCTAATATAGAGGGAAGTACCCTATTGTCTTTTTGCTTTGTCTACTATATAAAAGTAAGTCGGGTTTTATTTCCTGACGCTATAACTCCAGAACTCACGAACCGATTTCCACGGTTTTGGATTCATTGGAAAGCTCTCGGGCTCCGTGAGGTTTATAGCAAAGAAATTCAGAAAAAAATTCAACAGAAAAGCGGGAATATCTTTTTTTACATACAGCGAGACAACATGACATTTGAGACATTTGACAGGACAACGTCTGTCGGGTCAGCTAGTTTCTTATAACATAGAATAGACCGATTAAGCCAGTAAATTATAAGTGTCGAGTTTCGTTGCAGGGTCTACTGGAGCGTGTACGTGAACGCGGCGCGACCACCCCGCGCGCCGGCGAACGTCGCGTGCACGAACAGCTGGCGCGCTTGTTCGCCACGGACGAACCGCACGAAGCTCCGGCGCCCGAAGCCATGGTGGTGGACGAGCCCACGCCCGCCGACATCCAACCCATGGAGGTAAGTCATGAGACAACGCCAGACGCGTTCGCAAACATTTTGCGCTTATTTCTAACTAATTGTACTGCAAAGAGACGACGTAAATCAAGAGGAGGTATGATAACAGACTTTTCAACACACTTCCTCATAAAGTGGCTCTAATCCCATGGCAATTAGGCACATAATGACACCTATAATCAAACTGTGACTTTTTCATTACTATTATTCACGAGTGAGTAACAGTTTTTTTTTTAATATTATTGGTTGAGTTACGCTTACATTTGCGCTAAAAAAGCTATCCGCGAAAAGCCCAAAAAAAAAAAGAATCCAACTCGTCTCGTTTTCTCTTTTGAAGTTATTTAGTTAGTTATTAATTAAGATGTCTGCAAATACAATTTATGAAGAAAATGTTTTTTTATTTAAGTATTATTTTAATCAGAAGTGTGTTGAAAAACGTTGTATGATACACGTGTGTATTGATGATTACCGTCCTCGGCTCCTTAAGACCCTCGCCTAACGGCTCGGGCCTCAATGCGCCTTAGCGGTAATCACCAACATTACACACTTGTACCATAATGTACTATAATCTATATAAAGTGTTTCGTTAAATCGTGTAAAATCTACAGCTGGTAGTGTGAGGATTATGGTTATACAACTATATTACGGTTTTTATTGGGTATTGACCAACACGTATATGTATATATATGAAGTATAGAATGCATGTTCTACCCTAACACTTCTGTAAAATCTGATAGATATATATGTCACGCCTTGTTCCCAATGGGGTAGGCAGAGACCACCTCTCTCCACTTGCTACGATCCTGGCACACTTCTCTTGCTACAATTACGATACGATTTCTTATGATTTTTGTAATCTAGTTGGTAGTATATTAAATAAATAAATGAACCAACAACAACACTTTCAGAGTAGTCTCAGTAATGTCCCATTGTTCTCACTAACAAGGTTTTGTAAAAAATGTCTAATTTATAAAATAAACATATTTATAAAAAAGATGGATATACCTTAATGTGAGTCGAATAAAAGTATCGTTGCAACGTTGTACAATTACGTCAAAAAAGCACTGGTGGCTTTTTTTTTACTGTGTTTGCCTTCTGCATAAATCGTAAACCACATTCGTCTTTTTTAACCCTTCTTAAGCAAAATCCTACAGAATTTCAAATACTTTACATGCTACTACACCTTTAAAATTAATAAATCGGAGTATTTATTAGCAAATACTTTATCTAAAAGTTATAGGATTTTAAGATATCTTCCACAGTAAAATTATTCTTTCATTGAACACAGTATGCACTTTAATTAAATTTTTACTTGATTAATGTCATTCAAAGGCATTCGGCCCATGAATGATGTGGAATTATTCTATTTTGTAGGGCTGATATAGACTCGGTTATCTTTCTCTCTCTCTCTTTATTATTAAATTATCACATGTCAATAATTACTACAGATTGAAGGTGGCACCCCCAAGAAAGTGATGCATGTGAATATCGATCCTGTTGAACCGTCCAGCTCGGAGACAAACGTGAATAATGATAACGCTCAACCTGCTGAAAATTGTAAGTCATTATATCAATTCTATTTTTTTATTAAAGGTTTGAATATTTATATCTGCTCTATTTACAAAACAAAATCATATCGCCCTACCTCACCGAAGAGGTGGTGAAGAGTTTGGTTAAAAGGAAAGATTCTGATGATGATGGTGATAAGTGAATACAATCTCACGCAGTAACTGTGGAAGGCAGTAATGTGGACGGCACCGCCCGCAACGTGTGCTACAAGCTGTGCTCGCTGATCCACTCGCAGCTGGTGAAAGCTCATGCTGAGGTCAGCCGGTGAGTATACAACTTTGTAAGTCTTTCCGCAACGCTATCGTACACACTGCTTTGTCGCTAGTCATACAGGATTATTTTGGATATAGTGCGCATTTCAAATCATATATGAATTGTTAAAAATAGGCCACCGCCATTATGTCAAAGCTCTTTTTTAAGTATTTAAATTAAATGGACTCAGACTGCCCACCCAATGAAAAATAAGGGTTAAAGTACGCAGTAATTTAACTGTCATTTCTGTTCTTCGAATCGGAAGAAAGCAATACGAATACTGCTGTTTTAAATAGAAAACCGATATAAAGAAAGGCTGATATTTCTCTTTTATCTAGAAAAGAAAACATTCAGTCATGTACTGTCTCGATATTAAATGAGAGCAAGTTTGTGTCGTCACTACCGTGTCGATATCGCAATGGACTGATTGATTCTACGACACAAAAAAGTTTAGGAACAGATGATCTAGCTGTACGTTAAATATAACGTTGTGTTCAGTCAATCCGCTAAGTGGCACGTAGACACGTGGTTGAATGACGTTATTCAATAAAACGGCTTGGGTGTATTATTCAACAGCTATTTCAATTAGTGGACTCCTTGAAATAAATAAATATATGTTTTGAACGATGGCGATTAAATTATACTTCCAATTTTTTATATACTGACGATTTTGTCTGTATGGTTGATGGCTCATATTGATAAATTAATTATCGTTTATTGAGGAAGGCTATAGTTATATAATATCATTATACGACATATAGGTGAGTGGCATTTATGAAATCTGGAAGATATTTATGAATGATAAATTTGCTCACTGTCTCCAACGTAAGCTTTTATATAATATGTGTTTCAATTAATCTTATATTGTAGGCACAAATAGATCATTCAGTCGTGGCGTGTACTTTATTGCTACTCTGTGTGGCCTACCCGTAGAAGCCGTCCGGTGATCTCAAAATTCAATTATATGCGATATAACTTGATCTTTATTGATTTTGATACTTTATATGATATATATTTACACGTAATATATTTTTAATTTAAGTATATTTTTATAACATCTATAAACTTACGTTCAGCGTGTTTTCGTTTCGACTTGAAATTATCGTAACTATTACATATTAATTGACTCAATCTTGTTGAGCGTCGTAAAATTAACGCTTCAATAGTCTCCAAAGTTGGATTTGCTCAGTTTGTTACAAAACTATCGGCTTGTGTGCAAAAACAGGCTGTTTGTACATAATGTAAATAAGTAACAGTAGAAAGTAAACGTATGGATAAATTGAAGTATTTTGTATTCCGCAGGAGAAGGCCGCAAGAGCTGGCCGATTTTCTAAACGCGTTAATGAAAAAGCCAAAAACGACGGAAGAGAAGTTACCCTACCACTTTTCAGTGTGAGCTTCCATTTTTATTTGTTTTGTCCATACCCTAGTTTCTCCTTTGTTTCGTGGAATTTCATACATGCACAGATTCAATGTGTAACATAAATAGCACGCTAACCTTGTCATTTATTAATTTTTAACAGTTAATTATTAACTTTACACTCTCTTATTATCTAATAATATGTGTATACCTTCTTATATATTTCTTCGTTAAATAATAATAATTTTAGTATGAATACGCTGAAATAAGTGCATCATTTAAAAATGGTATTGAGGGATCATATTATGTTTGTCTATTTTATGAATTGTCTGTATTTTATTATGAAATGAAATGAAATGAAATGATTTATTTGCCAATAACAATGCCTAGGTTGTTACAAGTACGTACTTACTTAATTATAATATATTTATAAGTTGTGGGTACATTGCAACGTTCGTACTAATACCGATAACAGCAGAAGTGACAACTACCTCCCCACTAGTAAAAACTGTATTGCGGCAGCATAGTATCACCGTCCCCTGTCTCCAGTAAAGCTTGACATTTAACAACATAAGTAAAATATGTTAACGTAGGTCAACAATATTTGGTTATTACTCAAGTTAGCACAGTACAAGCAAAAAATTTAGATTATTCGAAGTTATAGTAATTGCTTATTGCTTACTATATTTCTATTAATTTTCCATGCAACAATAAATGAATCCATGTTCACAGCTTAGCTTATATAATACTAGTTTATACTATTTTATCCTATTTAGTATTATTATAGGTTCCAAACCATTACAATTATGATATTAACTATTATGTAATATTTATATATATATACATACACACACATATACATATATATAAACATATACATACACACACATACATACATACATATGTATATATAAATATAGATAGAGATTATATTTATTATATTCGGAAATACAATTTTATACATTATTATGTATGGAATTCCTGATCATATTCGTCACTATCTTAATCATCTTTTGTTATTATTCATCATGTCCACTATCCATTGTACAGTAATGAGGTCCGCACTTACTTTCCCCGTGTGTATGATTAAACGCTATAAAAAGCCTCGATCTTTAGTGGGGTGCAGATTATAGCTGTATGTAATCTTTTGTATTCTTTTCTATTCCTTGGATGTGTTTTCTTGGCAAGTCGAGCTCGGTTCCTTTAATGGATGATATAATTGTGTGATGCCACACGCTCATGTTAAACAAATAAACTTATGATTTAATTACACTCTGCACTTTTCTTTTTTGTTTATTTGAAGGGACTGCACTGTGGATTCCAATCTGTATTATTATTTGTTTTCTATGTAAGAATTCATTAACAATTTCATCTTATTTCATTCAACCTTTACTTCCTCTTTTTTCTCTTTTTTTTTTGTTATAATGAATGCTTTTAAACAACTAACACTGTTACTGCAATCTTCACGAGCCAACGCCATTATCCCCACAGTGTACGTCGGTGTCTCGTTTACATCTCGATTCATTTGTTTTTTTTTTCTTTATATAGTTTCATAAAAAGTGGTAACCTAATTTCTCTATTGCCCGTAATTATAGATACTTTGTCTGTGACAGTGGATTGTTTCTATTGCGTAATTAGTTTTTGATTAGACTGAATAGAGTTTGTTTGATGTAAGTTTGCGTGGCCTTTTGTTTGATCCCTTGATCCTTTGTACATAAACAGTGATAAACGTTCTCTGTATATAGACTATTCTAGCAAGAAACTGTGATTTCGTTTAAAAATGTTTATGCTTACATATATACACTAACATAGAATATCAAATCACAATAGTCATGTCTGCTATGTATATCGTTATCAACGTTTTAAAATAGAAAAATGTCTAAACGATTGCAGTTTCTTGCTATGCATTTGTCAAAGTATGCATGGTATATATATTGTACAATACTAACTGTATTTTCATTGTGTCTATATTTTTTGTTATGGTACATTTTGATTACCAAAACTAAAGATATTTCTTCACATAGTTTTGAACTTTAAATCTGTATCCTAGGGTTGAGAATTAATGTGAAGATCAATTTTGGTTAATCTTATGTACTGTTGACTGTACATAAACAATATTAACATTACGTTGAAATAAAACTAAATATATTTAATATTTGTGTTATATGAATTTGTTATATCTTTCTCATACAAATAATAGACATATTTTTTTTTACTTCGGGTATTATTCTTTTCTACAAATAACTATTAATAAAAGCTAAAATCTATATAGAGTATCCTTAATGAGATGTATATTTCACATTGGGCTGTACTAACAATAATCTGTTTGGATAATCCTTGGTTTAACTAATCATGGTCTAGTCACTGTCATCATATAGCGTGTAAAAAAATTATAGCTGATTTTATTCCTCGGATGAACCAAGGTGGTTTTTTTGCTCCTTTGGCGAAAATATGGATAAATATATGTATGGCAGGTGAATTTTCTAGTATCATCACCCAAATAACATTTTATGGTGGTTGAATGTTGTCGCTTGTAGAGATTCATGGCTAAATGTGTAACACGCAATTCACAGTCAGTACGGTGTTCTTGTGGTGAGCATGGCTGATCAGGAGGACAAGGGTAACAGCAAGAGTGCCGATGAAGAGAAGGAGGTCACGACAGCCTCTATGGAGAAACCCGAAGCTGATGGTAAGACCCTTGTCCAGTAAACGTGTGTAATAGTTATTTATGCAACTATTGTATAATCAGGGGTATTAAAACACGAATGTGGGTCGCAAATGTGATAATAGTATCACATGAGTGTTTTAATACCTAATTATAACAGTTGCATACAAGACTTTATCTACAATCATGATGTGAATCCTCTATAAAAATTTTCGATATTAGAGTGAAAAAATGGCGGGAAATAACACGATAAGACGAGAATCCGAAATTACAAATTAGTCTACAATTTATTGTCCTTTTTTCAAAATTTTTGCGATCTGGTGGTGAAAATGTCATTGCATGAGATTGTTCTGTTTTTGAAATTCATAATATCACGCGTTTGGATGATATAATGATCATAATATCATTAAGTGTTTTGATGTTGGCAATAAGCTAATTGTTATAGGTTCTTTTATAGAGGATTAATAGCATGATAGTAGATAATAGTTATTTTTAACACCTTTGGGGGGGGGGGGGCGTTCAAGTATTACGTAACGCAATTTGGGGGGGGGGGGGTCTCGTAAAACATTACGATGCGTTACAGAGGCGAGAGGGGGTCTTTCTTACAACACGTTACGTAACATTGTTTTTTTTTTTAATAAAAAATTTGGGAATTGTAACTCCCACATTGGCAACCCTTTTCATTTACGTTTTACGGGCAATCCCTCGATTGTATTAGTCTGGTCGTCATTTTTAATTTTTTCTCGCAAATTGGCAAATCTTTTCGTTTATATTTCACGGGGACTCCCTAGATTGTATTGTACGTCATTTAATGTTGTTTTCGTTGTCAATATTCGTTAGTGTTTATGTATACCAAGGATAAAAATTATAACATAACTTTTTGCAACTTTAGGGTAAAAATGTTCACTTGAGTGTTACGTAACGTTTACTTGGGGGGGGGGGTTACAGAAAACGTTACGGTGCGTTACAAAGGGGGCAGGGGGGTCAAAAATCTTCAAAAATTGCGTTACGTAATACTTGAATCGTCCATACAAGGTCCATACAAATATATCGTACTATATTGTAATATATTGTAGTATTTCTAGTTATAACAGTAGTAAGTGCCTCAAAAACTTATACAATCCTTAGTATCTAGATATGCACTAAGCAACACAGACAATGCAAAAGCACTGTCTGCACTAGAATCATCAAATAATTCATGTTAACAAAAAGTTGCTAAAAGAATTTATTATTACGGTAATATACTGTGTTGCAACTTTGAGCTACAGTGATATGTGTGAACCGACCTTTACTCTTCATCATAGGTAACTCTATTTTTGAAAATTGATCGATATCTTAATTGGGTAGACGACAATTAAATTCTATATATAATAAGAGTACTCTTTTAAGTGAGAAATATTGTAGAACCAACAGTACACCTGCACCTATTACTTTTGAAGATACATCGCCATGTTTGCGGCGCTGTCGCGGGTCGCTCAAAAACGCTCCATACTAAGAACACTGCAATCGTGACGTCATAACTAAGTAAACTCGCCTAATTTGTATGAGCGTATATAAATTTTAAAATAACTTTGTTATTTGTACGTTTATAGGTATACTTTCTGTATAAAAAAAATGTTACATTTAATGTGAGAATGCTAGAAATCTGTTCGTTTCATTAGAATTACGTAAATAATAATTGCTCATTTTTTAGAAATCTAAAAACGATATAAATTAATAATTAAACTGAAATACTTTCATTAGATATAAATTGCTCAAATCAGATAATTATAGTATAAAAACGGCCATAATCCATAAATATTACTACCCTATTACCTGTAAACCAATGTATTAAGTTAGTTGAGTTTCTAGAAGCCGAAGAATCTAAGAGGGGTGAAGACATTCTCTGATTCACATTATATGATGTTATCTGACTTTTAATTGCCCTTTCCTTCAAAAGGAGCAGTCACCGAAAGTGCTCCCCTTGCTACGGCCGAAGCTTCTGAAATGGAGGGTGAAGCAGAAGCGACACCGGTTGCAGTGGGGCCTAGTGAAGCCCCAGAAGGTGGAGAAGGGTTCTGCGTGCTGGAGAGTGCGCCGGTCACACACCGTTTCCATCTGTCGATACTGCAGCCTTCGGAGCCCAGGAGCTTCTATTCGGCTGTTAAGAGAGAGATCAAGTTGCTCAAAAGTGATCTGCCTGCGGGGGTAAGTGAGCTTTGGTATTAGTCATCTTCATTTCAGCCGAGAAACGCTCCCTGCTGGACATAGTCCTTGTTTTAGTAACTCCTCGCCAATCCCCCCTGCGCAGGTAGTATCCAGCACATCTACTGACGATTTTACTAAAACTTCGATACACCTAATGTAAGGTCTACCAACGCTGCGTTTCTTGGTTTATGCCTGCTACAGCCCACTAGCTATGAAGTCAAATTGTTGTGGCATCATTTGATTTTCTATTCAGTAAGGTAAACTATTCAGAGAATAAATTAAATTAGAATAAAATAAAATTAAAATATATTTATTATTTTATTTGTATTTGGAAAATAAATGTTAATGCCAGATAAATCCGTGTTACTTTAAGATACCTTAACGAAACGATAACAAAAGCACGCGTGTATGCAGTATAAGGATGTGACTCACATTTTGATTTTAAAACGGATTTACTGATCGCGTTCGGACAAGCTATGACCGCCCCGCGTGTCACTTCCTCCTTATAAGTACCTCGCTATTGCATTCTGCACAAGGAAAAGTACGAAATTCAGAGCCGCCATAAAGTTTGTATCTATAACGAGGACCTTTCCGCCCCAACGATCGTCAGTTCTGCGAGCAATATGCCGTGCGCACTACAACTTAAGATTTCATTATTTCCTACATACAATCAATTACCCTTGGGTCTTTGAACTTGTTTTGAGCTAGCCAAAATGACATTTACGATATGCACAACTGTTTCGTTAAAACATAATGTACAGGATTGACTCCGCAATTTGGATTTAAAGAATGCCGTTCTGTCCACGGCCTCAGCTCATCGCTGGCAAGACTCCCTAATCTCACCCTCACATTGTTATCTTCAAATAATTAGTACTCGTATGTGTGATGTATGGTTGCATATGCCGTATAACTCCAGGATTTTCTATACATTTAAGAATTTCATCGAGCTGATCAAAACCGATCTGCCAACAGGAGTAAGAAACCACATGCCTTAGAAGCTCAACATTTTTATTCATATTTAGTATCCATTATCAAAAAGGGATTTACAAATTTGTATATTTTCAAGAGGGATGTACAATATTTAAGAAATTATATTATATGGGTTTTCATATATCATATTGTCAAATAAACTGCATGCGGAGCGTCATTGTATGCCTTCTTATGCGAATAAAAGAGTTTTATTTATTATCTCCGTATCTATACTAATATTATAAAGAGGAAAGATTTGTTTGTTTGTGATGAATAGGCTCCGAAACTACTGGACCGATTTCAAAAATTCTTTCACCTTGGAAAGCTACATTATCCCCAAGTAACATAGGCTACTTTTTATCCTACTACTACTTGTATTTCTATGTCACTTTTATAATATTCATTAAATCAAAATGTTTCAGATCATTTCAGAGTAAATTGTACAGTGGAATTTACCATCGAAGGTCTTTCAGATTTCTTTGCCAATGCTTTGTTTCTTTCACCCGCTAGTTCAATTAAATGCTTTATTTCGTTCAGGCGCGGATTACATAAAATTTCCAGATCCTTTTTGACTTTAAAACAATATCATAATAGCTATTCCAATGACATTCAAGGTGTGGGTGCGCGCGTTCGAAGACCGCATCGACCTGTTGTCTGTGATGATTGCCGGCCCGCGTAAGACGCCTTACGAGGGCGGCCTGTTCGTGTTCGACGTGCAGCTGGGCGGCGAGTACCCGCGTGCGCCGCCGCTCTGCCACTACCACTCGTACTGCTCCGACCGGCTCAACCCCAACCTATACGAGGACGGCAAGGTGAGCCACCGTACACTGACCGAGCCACACCGCACTTACTGCCGCTACCGCTTGTACTGCTCCGACCGGCTCAACCCCAACCTATACGAGGACGGCAAGGTGAGCCACCGTACACTGACCGAGCCACACCGCACTTACTGCCGCTACCGCTTGTACTGCTCCGACCGGCTCAACCCCAACCTATACGAGGACGGCAAGGTGAGCCACCTCATACACTGACCGAGCCACACCGCACTTACTGCCGCTACCACTTGTACTGCTCCGACCGGCTCAACCCCAACCTATACGAGGACGGCAAGGTGAGCCACCTCATACACTGACCGAGCCACACCGCACTTACTGCCGCTACCGCTTGTACTGCTCCGACCGGCTCAACCCCAACCTATACGAGGACGGCAAGGTGAGCCACCATACACTGACCGAGCCACACCGCACTTACTGCCGCTACCGCTTGTACTGCTCCGACCGGCTCAACCCCAACCTATACGAGGACGGCAAGGTGAGCCACCATACACTGACCGAGCCGCACCGCACTTACTGCCGCTACCGCTTGTACTGCTCCGACCGGCTCAACCCCAACCTATACGAGGACGGCAAGGTGAGCCACCATACACTGACCGAGCCGCACCGCACTTACTGCCGCTACCGCTTGTACTGCTCCGACCGGCTCAACCCCAACCTATACGAGGACGGCAAGGTGAGCCACCATACACTGACCGAGCCACACCGCACTTACTGCCGCTACCACTTGTACTGCTCCGACCGGCTCAACCCCAACCTATACGAGGACGGCAAGGTGAGCCTCCTCATGCACTGACCGAGCCACACCGCACTTACTGTCGCTACCACTCGTACTGCTCCGACCGGCTCAACCCCAACCTATACGAGGACGGCAAGGTGAGTCACCTCATACACTGACCAAGCCACACCGCACTCACTGTAGCTACCACTCGTACTACTCCGACCGACCAGTCACTGTCTTATAGCAGACTCACTGCCCGTCATCTACCCACATGCATCGCATGTTATAACCAATACGCAAGTATACCGTACGACGTTTTTTAACACATTTGCGAGGAAACAGAAAAACGAACATTTAAATAAACTCAATCTGTGAATGCACGCTGTTGCTTTCCCGCCATTTTATTACTGACTGGCGCCGCGCGGCGTTTAGTTCGAAATTTGAATAGCAACAGCGCGCGAAATGGCAAATAATACTGTTATGGAATTTGTATGGACTATAACTTAACTATCTGCTTTGGTAACAACACACGCGATTTTGACGTGAAACGTCTTTAAACTCGCGCCGAAACATACGGGTACCAGGTTTAAAAAGTGGACCGTAACGAAAAGGTCTATATTATCGTACCTTAATAATTAAAAAACTATTAGTCTTAGAAACGAAAATGTGTGGTGTGAATATTTCACTTATATAGTCAGCTCGCTGTTGTGACATTGGGTTTTTTATTAAAACACCGTCAATCTGGTTTTTTTATTTCAATCTTTTACTTTAAAATCTATTCCCTAACATAGACGTAAAACGTCTATGTTAGGCAATCGCGTTAAAACCAACGGCCGTATGCCCCGGCACAGCCCCACCCAATTTTTTTATGACCCGCTTTACATATATAAAACCGGTGGAATTACATCAGCTTTACGAGAAAAGGTGTTAATAAAGTTTTTTTTTTAAACATGCTTGGAAATTTGAGTATTATTTTGACAACCTTCTTCGAGATAAATCGAAATTGCTGTACTGGCCAAATACATGCGAGCAGCGGCCAAATAAATATACATGTAAATTCATATCTATCGTGTATTTTAAAAATGGAACGATTTGTTGCTCCGAAAAATGGCATACCAAGGAGGCAACTTATCAGAGTTTTATTTAAATATATAAAAAAAACCTGTTTTATAATGAAAAAAAATAAAAAACAAACGAATCCTTTGGCGCGTGGAAAATTTTGTTCATTGTTGGTCATGAACTTCAACTTCGGCCTCGTTAGAATTTTGTTACACACTAAATAAATAATTAACCCAAACCAACATAATAACTGTATTTTCAAATAAAAGTTCTGCTTGGTACTACTTAGTTTTAATTTCCGCGCATTATTTGAGAAAAGTGCTATACAAGCCTTGGCCACAACTAGGCACTGATGGACTTACGTATGTGTGGCTCGGCTTCGCCTCGGCCCACATGTCCACGTGACACGTTCGTCCATCAATGCCCCTATTGCTGACCGCTGCAGTAATGTATTATAAACGTCTTTTTTTACAATACAATGCACGTAACGCATGATAAATTGTTATCCCGCAGGTGTGCGTGTCGCTGCTGGGCACGTGGTCGGGCCGCGGCGTGGAGGTGTGGGGCAAGGACAGCTCCCTGCTGCAGGTGATAGTGTCGCTGCAGGGGCTCATCCTCAACGCCGAGCCCTACTTCAACGAGGCCGGCTACGAGAAGCAGAAAGGTGAGAGCTCTTCTGTGCTGCGCGGCTCGACTCCAAAGTGCACCAGGAAGCTATATGCGACCTTTAGTAAACTTATTCTACGTATTCAATAGATAGGTATATATATGTCGCAGCCAACTGGTTCAAATAGCCGTTCAATCAAACAGCAATGGCTGAACAACGTCATTCGATCACACAGCCATACGTCGCTTAGCGGACTTGTTGATTGCAACGTTCAACATTACAGCTAAACGACGCTTAGCCAACTGGTTAAATGGCAAATTAACTAAGATGACCATTAGTTTAGTACTTAATTTGAGAGAATAGGAAGATTTTTTGTGATTTCTTGGGAGGTTATTCTTGAATTAAGTTTAAGAGGTGACCAAAAGTTTGATCATCATCCTCTTGCCCATTTCCCATTATCTGGGGTCGGCGCAGTAGATCTTTTTCTTCCATTCCTCTCTATCAGCCAAAAGTTTGATGAAATAAGTAAAAATGAAAAGCAAATTATTAATCATAATATTGTTTATTGCACCAAGCAAAAAATTACAATTTCAAATATTTACGAAGAAAGAAACATTTCATAATTCCGTAATTTCTCCTCGAATATTTGTTAAAATTTTGATTCACTCGTAAGTGACCTCATAAGTTTTGTGTCTTTATTAACACTTGTAACGTATATTTACTACTTACTTTCCGAAAAATATCTTGAAACAATCACAAACCATTGCTATTTGACGTTATATTGAAAACAAAACCTACCTAGCGCAGCGGTGATGAGCGCTGAACTAATTAAATTAGACGGCGTCTTTTGAATCAGCTGTAGTGTGGAACGTTTTAAGCGACTCAAATATTCAATTAATAAGCTAGACGTATGGTTGAATGGCGTTGTTCAGTCAAAAGGCTAGCTGTTTGATTGAACGGCTAATTTAACCAGTTGACTGCGACACATACACAGTAAATTTTTGGTTGTCTCTCCGCAGGCACACAGCAGGGCAACGAGAACTCTCGCATGTACAACGAGATGGTGTTGCTGAAGCTGGTGCAGTCCATGACCAAGATGACGATGAGCCCGCCGGAGCCGTTCCGCGAGGAGGTGCTGCAGCACATGCGCACGACGGCCGCTGCGCTGTGCCGCCGGCTCGAGGGTCTGGTGGCCCTGTCCAAGGGCGAGACCGTCGACGGGGAAGCCCCGGCGCCCGAGTTCCCGCTGGTGCCCGCCTCCCGCGGCTTCTGCCTCACGCTGCGCTCGTCCCTCGAGGCGTTCCGCAGCGCCCTCCGCCGCAACGACATCGAGGTACCGCCTACCACGTTATAGCCTAACATCTCGCCTAGCCTAGTATCTAATTCACGCGCGTAAACCACTCGAACCGGCAGGCAGTGGGCGTACCCTTAAAAACGGTATTCGATATATCGTGGACTTCGCGGTGTCGTATCCTACTCTTAGTTACTATCGTTTAAAGCATTCCACCGAACGATCGAACGAACGCTATTAATTTTGACATAAGACAGGCTCAAATGACAACATTGGCAAAAGTTACGTCAAATTTGCGAAAAGTAATACGATACGGTCTGAGGTGTCGTTGTAATCATCGTAAATTTGACGTTTATTTTGCGAATGTTCGTCTGTCAAATTCAATTCATCGTTGTCAAAATTAATAGCGTTCGTTCGATCGTTCGGTGGAATGCTTTAAACGATAGTAACTAAGAGTAGGATACGGCACGACGAAGTCCACGATATATCGAATATCGTTTTTAAGAGTACGCCCCCAGGTGAAGTCACGATCTGCATTCGTTAAGCCAAAATCACAGTGTGCATTCGTTAAAATATCACTACATTGTGCATTTGTTATATCGACCACTACATTCTGCACTAGTTTAAACGACAACTACATTATAAATTAGTTTATATTATGCATTCATTGAACCAATTACTGCGGGCTTTTATTGAACCAAAAACTATGTCGTGCATTTATTCACCTGACAACTATGTACACAAAGCAACACTTCAAACTGTCTTATGTCGTATGTTGTGCAAACGTAAAGCTTAACATGTGGCTGACTGTACTTTCGTTGATCCATAAAACTATATGCTTTCGTTGAAACAACTTCAAGTCCAACGAAATGGAACAAAGGTGTTTAGTTGTCTCTAGCTCTATATATCCTGAGACTGCTTGAACATGGATAATCGTACATTGTATTTTTACTAGTAATATGAAATTAATAATGATTTTGTAAAGTCATGCTAACTACAAACAAATGTGAGCATATTAGTGAAAACGCCTATTTACATTATGTACTGATCATACTGTCAATCAACAAAATCACTTCATTTGCTTTGACAGCACTTTAATACTAATGGCGTTGTATATGCGTCCCAGCATCCTATCTCTAGTTACCGCTATAGATAATATATTGATACCTTTATTTGTAAAATCAAATGAATCAACGTTTGTATAAATTATATATACTAATTTATATGAAAAAACTGCATATAAATTTATTATCTATCAACGGTATATTAATTCAATATGTATTGAAACAAATCATTTTAGTTACCGTTGTAAACTCTATTTAGCAACTTTGCGAATTAAGGCATTGATTTGGCACTGTGACTTCACCCGCCTGTCGGTGCAGTCAGAGCTAGTTTTGACTTGATTCTCTCAACAGATCTTATTACGTATACATGTACGCTCGTAGCGATAGTATTTATTCATTAATGTGATGTAACTCTTTATATTTTACGGTATGGTTATTTGAATGGTTTGGTCGGTGAGCTCTAACGTCTGGAATTTTATTTGTATCAACGAATCCAGCGGATCTTACTTCAATTTTTGCAATTGGTATATAACATCATCATTGTATGCGTTTAATTTAATGTATCAATTGAAAATATTTTACTACCTAGGTTGTTGTATTTTACCCTGGGTCCTAACTTGTATCATTTTAATGAATATGAACTATGTTGCATGAAATAGACATGTTTCCACTATTCTATGTTATAACTATGTTCCATTGAAGAACTTCAATCAATTCAAATTAAATAAATATTCTGTCATTTTATTATATCGTTCAGTGTTTCCTTTTAAGAGTTGATAAAAAATACGTTAATTATTGGTGGCACGACGATCTTGGGCCACATTTGCTAGCGAAGATATAAAATGTGTGACAACGACCACTACCTATTTTGCATTCACTCTAAGGCCGCGCTTATATTTGTTATTTTTGTTTGTGAAATTAAATACTGCGGTTTCCACAATTATATTGTGCTATATCCATACTGTGCGGCGTTTATATAGGTAACTGAATGGCTTTACATGTACATAGTCCTCTTTTAAAGTGTCATGAAATTACTAGTGAATGACGCGTTGCGGTAGCTAAACAGAATCGGAGCGAGAAACCTATCACTTTTACTAGCATCCATACTGAAATTAAAGGCTACTAAGAATTCATATCAAGTGTTCAAGTACATGTATGTTTGTTTTATATACGAAGAGAAATCTATTTACAGAATAGTTATATATAGTGCTATGAAATTTCGTCAATTGCAGTTACTAAATCGTATAACTGATATTTATTTACTGACAGCCTTATTTTTAATTAATGTCATACATTGTGTCAGTACTGCAGGACACAACGAGTAGGTCTTCAAAATTACGTACACGTTCGTTGCATTGAAATGTTTTAAACGGCAATGTGTAATTCATAATGTGACATTGCAATAAGCGCGTACTTATATGCAATTTGGCTACAGTCTTGTATACGCTAAAATAATACAAGTCTGGACTCACTTAGCCATAATAGTTACGTGGTTTGTATGATAGACAAACATATTATTGCACTATAGAACATAGCTATTAATAAGGGCCTATTTTATAATATATTATACTTTATCAATTTTTTTTATTTTAATAATGATCTTTAATGTTATGATAACCAAATTATTATGTGTTTTCTATATACATATATTATATATATGAATAAAAGTCTCGACTTTAGAGCTATCGTTAATTTGTCTGGAGATTTTGGTCGAAATTAAAGTTTTTCGGGGCAAGTTGATTAGTGAGCGACGCCCTGGTCTCATTCATTCATGTTAATGTTATAATAATTACAATAATCCCATTATATTATAATTATTACAATTTCACTATTATAATGTAATGTAGTTAAATTCTCAATGTAATATTCGATGTTATGCGAATATTGATTAATAGGTATACTAATGCATAGAATAATTATTTATTTCTTACAAATAATGTCTGCCTACTATTTTCCTCACTGTAAGTTGCGTTTAGTTTTACAAGTACTTATTGAACTTGTATATTCGGCCGAAGCAATTGTGCTTGTTTTTATTTTGCACAGTTTGTATTTAATTGTCAGTGCAGGCAATATTAATGTTTACTACTTCTGGTTGTTCCTGTCCAGTTAACTCGTTTTTGTGTTATTGTATGAATCATATAAAATATTCACCAAACTGTTTTATATTTAATCTGTTATATATTTTGTGTATAACTGTGTATATACATTCGTCTCGTTCTTCATTGTGTAATCAGATCAACATTTGTATAGCTTTACAACTTTGTCTCTTGTCTCAAAATTGTCCAAAACTAAATGCAGTACATAATACTTGAACATAGTATAGTTTTAGTTGCTGTCTTACTGTTAAGTGTCTTAATGAAATTTGTGTTTAAATTGTGGAATACGTTTAGAATATTGTGAAATGTGATCTTAGTACAGCCGTGTGACTGAAAACGTAGTCTGTTTAATGTAAATTGTAATGCAATGAAGATTAATAGCATGCTTGGTGGATCCAAACTTGCACAGCTGGAACTCTTGCGAATTCTGCGTTCTTATAACGCAATGTCAAAATTTCTGGTCATGGCTTGTTATGTGGGAAGTAATAGATAGAACAATACATTTGTCTAGCGTTTGTAAGCCAGCGAGCTGCACAAATACATTGTAACTTCATGCCAAAGTCAATTGAGCTATGAAAGGCTTCTGTCGCTTTTGTACGCAAGTTAAGTGACAACTATGTATAATGATGATGAGTAAAATAAACAATTCTTGAACCTTAGTTGTTTTAGTTATTTCCATCCCGCTGACCACGAGAACCCCTATACTAAAAAAACGGTATGCGAGAAGAAAATAAGAGTCGAACTTTCGTGCAAAGTATCGTTCTTTTGTGATGGGAACAATCCTTATGAGCCCTCCTTGCCAAATATGCTTCTAGGTATATGGACAGTTTACAGACTACGATGGATGGACAGAGGTCGGATTTTAATTCCGACGCAAAATGTTCGAAAAAAAATACGGCTCAATTGGCCGTCTTTCGATGGCTTTGATTAAAAGCTTTATTGTTCTTACCCCCAAGAGACCGCGGACATAATTACTATATTTTAACTTTATACATCCATTGCCATCACCACAATGTACTTGAAACGGTTTTCACAAAGTGATTTTATATGCGTTCCGCTTTTCTTTTCGAGGTGCATAACCTTAAAAACTATTTAATCAGGCAATTTTTATTTTCTAATTATTTCCTCTATGCGTAGCTTTTCCGCGTTTCTGTAGACCTAGTTTTTGTGTTTGTGACAGCGTTTTAAGAATGCTAAATAAATATATCAATAAGAATAATGAAATCGTTCTACTCGGTAGGAACTCGAAACATTCCCTTGATCGATTTGGCCACCGAATACAAACTGCCTCAATTGACATTTTGAAGCATTTGGTTTTAATAATGATAAAGCAAGTAAACAAGCAATCCGTATTTTATGTTTTCAATGTTAATCTTATTTTTAAGCCATAATTCATTATTTACTCATTCGTATGATGTAAAAACTCTGGATTTTAAGTTTAGTCAATGCTTGTATATAAAGAAAATGACATTTAAGTAGAGGCGCCAATAGTGATGGTAATATAATAACTGATATCATTTTTTTAAAGTGTAAATGAATTTAAAGTGAATTATAAGTTATTGTAACTTTATATATTCCACTTCAGGTGTAGTGACATTTAGAAATGCAATTTTGATTTTAGTGTTTAAGTTAAACTAACTGTAAGTTGACCTATAAAATAGAAAAATCGATATGATATTAAAACAGTATTACATTTGATGATTTTTGTTAAGTAGTTTAAGTGTAGAGGAATTAAGGTAGAAAGTATAAAATACAATAAACAGATAACAAATTTTGTAATAAACACATGTTTTGAAATATGCTGTGAAGTATTCTTGTTTTCTGATGATAGCGGCTTGTAGGGTATCCGGGTAGCGAAAATGATCAGTAAGTGCTCTTGTTTTGCCACAAGAATATGCTGGAGTTCGCCGACATAATCACGTGTTTATAATGATAAAAACAATGAGTTTTAAAATAGCAAATTAAAACAGTACAAAAATAAGTAGGTA
This sequence comes from Scirpophaga incertulas, assembly GCA_036419045.1. Classification (NCBI taxonomy): domain Eukaryota; kingdom Metazoa; phylum Arthropoda; class Insecta; order Lepidoptera; family Crambidae; genus Scirpophaga; species Scirpophaga incertulas. The sequence continues at coordinate 27,146,483 of CM071632.1, read as the reverse complement.
TGTATGCACTAAATATAAGGCACACTAGTAACAACTACTTAAGGCAGTGAGAATTCGCTGTAATAATGTACAACACTTATCGAAATGGGAATTGCAGTCAACCTGTGCAACCTGTTAGTAGCAAGTAGTCGATATGTCTTCGGCAATCAGACACATCGAAGGGTCTACCACTTGACGACGACGTTAATGATGATTGTACGAACAATAGCTCTTGAAGATTGAACAAGCACTGTTGCTTTTTCGCCATAGTCGACTATAGAGAAAGCACCATGTGTAAGCAGGGAAGAATGTTTGGATCGTAGCACGCGAAATTTGGATAGATGTTCGTTGCTTTGGATATTTTATGACCTTTTCAATAGATCATCTCTAACATGTCTAATTAACTGTCATTAAACATACATTTGAAAATATTGTCCTCTACTATTAAATCACCTTTATTTTTAGAAGAACAAAGTACTAATAATATTTTACACAAAGCCATTAAGTTCTTTATTTACCTATAAATATAAATCACAAAGGCTCTTTATGTAATTTCCTATTTATAAAATTCATACTAGGTACTTAAATCTAGTATAGACTTCTCATCCCTAGTCCAGAAAGCAATGGCTAATAGAATTGTCAAAAAAATTTTTTTTTTTTGTTTTTGAGTGTGTGTTTATTTATCATGTTTGGAACAATCGCAAGTTTTCTCAGCGTTAAGGCGTCGCGGTTTTATCCTATTTGTCAAATTCTTGATTTATTGCTTTAGAATACCTAACTTTATAAATTTGTGGATACATTAAACCTCGTCACCGAACGAACAATGTCCTGCGTTATACTTGGATGTCGCTCACATTCTTCCCGTAACGAAAATAACACTGAAAATATCAGCTTTCATCGGTGAATACATTTTAAAAATATTATAGAAATGTATAATTAAACAATTGTTTTTTCAGACTGTTGTAAATTTCAATCTAACATATAGATCCTTTGCAAGAGTAATTTATAGTGTTATGTTTTACCAATTGACTAGGTATGACAATTGCTATGCTTAATCTTTTGTCGACAATGTTTGTGTACCCGATGGATTATTTTCCTTAAACTAGTGTATGATAGTTATGTGATAAGACATTAGGTTGCTATTTGATGAACTATAAAAGTTATGTGTTTCATTATAGATTCCCTACAGAAGTTACAATGAAGGAAAAATGGATTAAAGCTGTTAGTCGTAAAAATTGGGAATGGAAAAAGCATCATCGTGTGTGCTCCAAACATTTCAATAAAGATTGCTTCATTAACTTTAATCATAAATGGCCTCGACTAAAATCTAATGCTATCCCCTCATTAAATCTTCTTTCAGAGTTGGTAAAAAATTCATTTATTTTGATTACACACACACACACACACACACACATATATATATATATATATATAATAGTATCATAATTAGAACCATACATCATAACTCATAATAATAATAACTTAATTCAAAGATATGTCCCTAATAATCTAATAAACATTACTGAAACATTATATAAATACATTTATCAACAACTGAGAAACTGACTATCTCACCTCTAATTGACTCAACACAACTATTAGCATATTTAATGTGGTGACAGAGTTGGTAAGATTGTGGATCTAATCAAATGGGCTTAGCAAACCCACCACCATCCAAACCTAGTAGAAAATCAATCATCTGTCCCAGCAATATATGGTGATTGTAACTATTGGATCACAGATGTTATATACAATTAGATTGTAAGTGTAAATTGGTTTCAGTCTGATATATGTCTAGAATATCAAATGAATATTATGTTTTTTGTTATTGGTAATTTAATTATACACCAATTTTCTTCCGTGTTCCATATTTGTTGTGTTGATAGGCAAATTATAATATGTAATTTTGTTCCAGGATGTTATTGCAAGTACATCAGATACACCATTACAATCAATACAAATGCCTTTAGGTCAACAACACATTAAAGTTTTAACTCGTCAAGTATCTCTGTTAAGAAAATATATTGAAAGACTTGAAAAAGTTGCAAGGAGACGATTGTTCAAGATCAATTCCTTACAACAAAAAACCCAGCGTTTAAAGAAACAAAATATAAAATTGTATACTCGCATATTCAATTTACAAAAAAATGAAAAAATTGAAAGAGAAAACTTATTAGAATCTTTGGAGAATATTACAAAAATAATAATAAAAAATGATGGGTCTCATGAAATGAATGAAAATGAGTGCATTTAGCTGTTGTTTCGAGAAACATTACATTTAATTTTTTTTATTTTTATATATTTTACCTGTTTTTTTATATGCCTGAACTATAACCTCATCTCAAAACTATAGCACAGTGATTTCAGATATCTCGAATTTGAAGGAAGCTCTGGTTATCATGAGCGAAACAGTCAAGTACCAATATCCATAATTCAACATTGAATAAATTTTGATAAAAGTGACATTATTTACTGTAAAAAGTAATATGCCTCAGACAAAAAAATATTAATTAAATATTTGGTAATAGAGGTAATTTAAGTAAACTAATAATATAAAATTATATATTACAAAATAACAAAAAAAAAACATCTTATAAAATCTAAAACAAATTAATTTGCACTAAATACAAAAAAAAATATGACGATAGTTACAATTATTGTTATTTATGGAGTGCATGTCGGACAAAGAAACACTATAAATTGCAGTATGCAACCGACGCCGACCTGAAAATGTCCGATAAGTTGTATTTTTTTTTTAATTTTTTTTTATTTTCATGTACATATATCACACCTATAAAAACATGCAATTTCTATCACGTGCTTTAACGATGTCCAACCCCCGTAGCATGACAAACGAAAAGGATACTATAACTAAACTGTCAAAATACGCAGGGTAATATTGAAAATGGCAATTACATCGCACGATAATCGCTTTATCATATCTTGTTTCGTTGCGCATACTACAGGGGCAGCTCTGCTCAAGGCCCGTATTAATAAAGTTGCCCTGATTTAGTCAATTCAAGTTTATTTTCTCTAACTCTTGAAATATCTTAAAAGACGGAATGAGGCAACAACAACAAATTAACTAAATAAGACTATAAATCTATATAAATATGGTCCTAACACTATAAGATTCGATAACAGCCGATAATACGCGTACTGCGTATTTCCCCTAACCAATCCTAATGCTCCAAACAAAAAGGAATGTAAAGTTATTATCATCTTGTCACTGTTATTCACCTATTTTTTATATATTCATTCAGGCCGATTAATCGGACTTGATTGTACATTAAATAGTATTTAAGGGCCACATAGCTTATACTTACCGAAATAACCGACTTCAAAATAAACACAAAATGTTTCGAATAAGAACGCTAGTCAGTAATTACGCTTAATAGAATAGATTACTATGTAGTATTCCTCGTACGCTGAAATAGGGCTGTCGATACTTAGTATTAAAAAATAATGTTATAGTTTGATTAACGAAATATTTTTTTTCAGAATTTTCACATGTTACGGATATATAACACTTAAATACTTTTTAACCGGCCCTTGAATACCGACGAGTATGTAATGAATGTAATACGAATAATTTATGTAAGAAATAGGGCAGCAAAATAAAAGAAAAAAATACTCAAATAATTATATTTCTGAAATACTTTAATTAAATAAAAATATAGTTTCAGTCATGTACTTATTATTCCAGACACATAAGTGAAAACTATTTAACGTATTATGATTATATAGTAACAATCTGGAATTGTTAATACCGCACCATTCATATGTATGAGAGAACTTTGATTAGCAGTAATGTAACCGGAAATATGTATGTAAAAATAAATTTAACACGAAACCTGTAAAATGATCACAACCTTAATTATTTTTTACTTTTATATTGAAAAAGAAATTAAGTAAGACTTAACGTTGCAAGTAATTAAAAATATTATCATACAACGTAATATTTTGGAAGAAAAGCAGTTATATCAGCATAGATTTTTGTGTTCAACAGAAGTTATTGCGCAAAATCATACATGTTAGAAAATTAGTCGCCAACAGGTCAATATTACATTTAGGGTTAGAGTTTAGGAGTAAATTATAAAAAGAGTAATACACGTCTATACTCGTACATACAGAATATCGTTCGAGTACGAGACTAATAAAAATATGCGCAATTTTATTTTAATAAAACAAATATTTTTTTTGTATATAGACATATTGTTTGTAATTACGACTTCGAAAACAGCACTGAAGGGCACTCGTTTATGGTGGTCGCTCTAATACGTGGCTCTGACACTGTCTAATTTTAGACAGCTATGAAAAACTTTCTAATACACCACGTTTTCTACGTAAGTTATGAGATCATATTTTTAGTGGTGTCATTTCAACCTCCACAAAACAAAATACCTATATTCCTACTTATAACAATATTATTAACAATCAGTTCGTCGTCAATTTATTATTATATTCTACAAAGATACCCTTTTTTGTAAAATATAGTAATAAATGAAAATACTAAGCCGAAGCTTGCACTCTGTGGAGGTCAACATATATACATATTCATTGTGATATATATATATATGTCATATTGAACACAGTCCCGGAATGACCTCGCCCCTGCATTCATGAAATAAAATTTTCGATGTATCAACATACTGTCGCTAAGTTTACTATCAGCATTTTACCGCCGTAGCGCGATATCAATATATTAATTACTATTTGTATTCAGGGGCCCTAGAAAAAGTATCATCCTCGTTTGTATCGGTATTGAGCGGCATTGTAATAATTCCAAATTACGGAATTATTCCTATATATTTCGTGCTAACGAAACGAAATCGAATGTCATGAATGATACTTTGGCTACGGGTTTCAAAGTAGTAATGATGAAAGAAGACCAATCATAGACATTCGCGGAAGCTAATATTTTCCGACGATATTCGCGAATGCAAATTATTCACCTTTGAATTTGGCGCCATTTATCTACGGCTTATTGCTTACGCAGTTGATGTTTGATATTGAAGTTGATTGAAAGTTGATTATTTACTATACCAAATATAAAGGTGTTGCTTGATTACGATTAATATATAAAAAAATTGATAACTATAATTGTTAAGTAAATTAAAGGATTTAAGGTTGTGTAATAAATATTATAAGAAGTTTATGTTTGTTTGATTTACCGTTTTGTGAATGAACATCTTATGTATAATTTCGGACGATCATATTTCACAAACATTCTCTAATTCAGACCGGAACTGGGATGATCAATTCCCATATCGCAATAGTAGATCGTAGTTTTGTACTTTTACTCTATACTCATCTGAAAATATGCATAATATTTCGATTTGTATTTATAGTTTGTAATTGCTATCGTCCTCATAGTATTTCTATGATATTGATATGGAGGTGACAACTGTCAAAATGATCATCCTAAAGTAGATGATACTGGTTTTCGATGATACGGGTTTGGTTGATCGTAGTTTTCGGCAGAATCAGCTGATTTCTGGATATGTTGTTCTCCTTGAGCGGGAAAATGCGTCGTTTACTTTTATTGCGACCATTACATTTTTTGCTCAGCTAGACCAGGAGACCAACATATCCAAAATTTTGACCTGGGTCCCGAAAACCACTTAACCGTATAAACTTAACAGTATCATCTACTTTTACAAAGTTTTTTAAGAGTTTTACAGAGTGATGGATTAAGAAGTATTTTAAGCCTGTTCATAGGTGGCGCTTGCATCTGAAACTTCCGTCAAGCCACATCAATCGTTTGGTGAACTAAAAGACTTAATATATAATTTAAAAATGTTCAAATATGCTATTCCCTGTAATTGTGATGATCATTATATAAACGAAGCTAGTTAGGGTTATTGATACAATCATATTATGCGCTCACTTGTAATTATATTTTGTCTTACTGCCATACTCAAAGAGGTGATATAAAATTTAATGACTTATTATAGTTATTATTATTATAGTTTATTATAGTCCAAATTTTTCTATTCTATAAAACATGACGCGTCATTTGACGCTTCTTAATATCTTACTGCTTTTTAATCTCCGTGTTAAATTAATTTTTAATTATTACTAAATTTTAACTTTATAAATGCATGAGTAAATAAATTTTACATTAGAATAAAACTTATTAAAGATTAATTCATCGTAACATATAGATAATACAAAATATTATCAAATGTTTAAAATAGGCAAATTGATTGAAAATTTGATTGTACTTTGCTCGTATGTTTGTTCTACTTATCATTAATTAAATTACAAAACATGAAATTGTAAATGACAAACTTATAACAATAGACTACGACATGTAGATTTCGACAGACACGCTTTAAATATATTTATATAAAACATTGTCAAAAACATTTTAAATAATAAAACCCTACTAAGCCCGCATTAGGCCAACGTTTGGAAGATTAATTGCAACGTAGGTACTGGGCGTTGTCTGTGCGTTTGACAATAAATTAAGTAGTTCATTTCACATAATTACTAAGTTTAGTTTTGAATGTTGATTCGGAGTATCTATTGCAAGGATCGATTATGGTTATCAGGTATTTTTGAGTGGATATTTCATTGACTTATCAAATCAATAAGATTGTCGCCAAATTAACTGGACTAATAAAGTTAATTTAGGATAACGTATACGAAGACTCTATTGAGACTTAATAAGCTATAGGTTACCCCTTTTTGCTAATAAGATTGCGTACGTGTATTGAAACATCATATACCTACAGCATTTGTTAGCGACACAACTAATAAAAAGTGTTATATAATAAAAATCAAAGGTCGAGTTGATGATTGGTTTAGGTACCATTTCGAGTTCGTTTCGATTGCAATTGGATTAAAACAAAATCGGTATCACACTAATGTATTTTTACGAATTCGAAATTAAACCTTTACCAAACCAAAAACGTTACGATCGAAATAGAATTAACTTATAAACATAGAATTATAAGTTTGTTTCCTTTGGCTTCTTACAGATCTTCATACCTTACAAAACATTGACAGTTTCTTTACATCTGCCGCCTTTCATCTCCAGAAATTAGTTAAACATTACTCAGTATGTTAAATTATACAAATTATGTCTACAAAAGCTGAGCGATTGAGACCTATGATACCTATAATTCGTGTATCAAAGAGGATAATATTTCGAAACAAAATATTTATTTAAGTTGATCTATGCTGAATATTCCTTATTCAAACATTATATGTTTATATGTTGTCAATTTATTGGCCAATAAATGCACCAAATTTATGATTCGCTTCCTCTAGTTGCTTCAATAGCCATTTTAAAACTAGATGAAGAGTTATAAAAATGTAACAATTGATTAAATTCACAAATCACACATAATTTTATCTCTTGACCGTCATAAACCATGGCAACCAGATAGACAAATAGATTAACAAACCAATTGCCTATCTATGAACCATTGAGCTAGGTCATCATAATAATTCTTAAATGATATGTTATCTCAATTTCACAGTAGCGTCGCTAACAAATGTTATATACTGGCAAACTGGCTTAATCATTTGTCAGTTATTCTTTTCTCCAGGAAAACCTTATTTTTTGATAACCCTAAGGTTTTATTGATAAGTAAGTTACGTTCTGACTAAAATTCAACATTTAAAGGGAAGACATAATCTAACAATAGTGTATAATTGCGTGATTGTACGCAATAAATGATCGAGATACAGTTAAGTAATCTTTGGGCATCATTTATATAGTAATCTATAGGTATATGTAAATAGTATTAAGTAGAATACTTGGGCACCATTTGTTACTTCTAATAATAGCATACATTAATGTCATGACTTTTTCTCCACCATATTGACGATCACCAACGTGGTACACACAAAAGCCCAGAGCAATACAAATATCGCCCAAGCCGTGTGCGAAAATAAACTTTTATATTTATTAACAACCCCTAAACCCAATAAGTTATTACAGTGCCGCCTAGCGGACATCACTAGAAACGTCGGGATCAGATACTGAATCCCTGTGCCGGCGAACGACCCCGTGAACTCTATTAGGACACCGATATCCTCTAAATAATACGTTAAAAGAAGGGGCGGTACAACAGTCACTATCGGAAATAGGAGCTTCCGCAGTACAAAGTTATATGACTCTAGTTGAGACATGTCCAAAAATAAACTCTGAAGGTTATTTCGAAGCGTTATAGCTATGATTGGGAAGCTGGTAGAGAGCGTGAAGACGGGAAAGAGAGCGAGGAAGTATTCGACGATTTCTAGTAGAAGGTTTTCATTGTCTTTGGGGACGAAGTTTAGGGTGTACAGGTCGTTTAGGTGAGCAAAGGCGAATGCGCCGGAGAAGGCGAGGAGGAGATAGAACAAAGTAATGAGGGAGTAGTCTAAGGCTATGTATAGAGGGAGGTGGGTTTTGCCGCGGATAGGGCTGATTAGGCCTGGTAGTGAGTGGTGGCACATGAAGGAGTAGACACAGGCACCGAATAGCGTGGGCAGCCCCGAGAGGTGCACGGCGGCGGGGTGGCCCTGCGCCCCGCTGCCCGCCAACAGCCGGATCGCCATTGAAATCATTATCGCGAACGCTGCAAATATCAATCCCCTTATCATATATTTTGATTAATAGACATTTACCAAGAAATACGCGCTTTGCTTTAATTATTTATTTACCAAGACATCATAATGTATCGCATGTCGATAGAAATTAAATTAAAAAATAACGTAATGAATAAATCAGTGCTTTGTTCTTTTACAAAAATCCAGCAAAATATATACACATCAAACTCCTAAGCGTATGTTATTTTGCAACTTTCGTGTTGATGTATGTGTTATATATTTTTGTGTCTGATTTATCTATTTTAGTTAAGTTATAGTTTGTAACTGTTATGCAACATAAAATAATTATCATACGTACATAAAAAGTATTATATATTGATAGTAGTATAGAAGGATTTTGGTGTTTTTTTATGAAGGGCGAAGCAAGTGACTTCCACCAGGCTGATGTTAAGAAAAGAAGCCTATGTGAGATGGCAGATAGAGCAGTGAAGCAATACCTACTGTCCTCCAGCCTGCCCCTACCAGCTGACCTAGTCTACATTGAATATGTCACTGCTTACAAAAATCGATTTATAAATTATAGTACTTTACATTAGAGTAAAGGCCTCTCCTCTCCTTTAAGGATACCCAATCCATAGTGTAAGAGGTGTAGTAAACAGCTAGACTTTGCCAATTAAAGTCCGAATGATATAGGGAGCATCCCTGTTGCCTCTATCAGTTCTCAGATATGCACGGGATAAAAGGGGACTGTGACACATATATTCTTTGTCCATCATCATCAACATAAATAAAAATATCTATACTAATATGTATTATAAATAGGAAATATATGACAGTTTGTTTATTTGTATTGAATAGACTCCGACCATCTTAACAGAATTTGATGAAAGTTGATATAGAGACCTGGGGAAGGATATAGGGTAATTTTTACGAGAGGAGATTTTCTTCTCCCGCGGGGAAAACACCGGATTTCGATTTAATTTAGTTTAACGATGGTAGAAGAACCGGGAAAAATCAGGACACAGGGAAAGTAGGAGTTTCTTATAGGTAAATTTGTAAAAACGGAAGAAAGAATGAAGAAGAATTGGAAAGAACGGACAAAACGGAGCGGAAAAATGTTATGAATAAAACAAAAGTAAATCTTAGATCTTATAAAATCTTAAAGTAGTCTTTCATTCAAATTCTAAAGATACATACCCAGCCATCTCATGCCAGTCGTGAAGAGTTGAAGATATTTCGTTTTCTGAACGTTGAAGAAAACGAAAGGTCCCATCAGACCCACGAACGTGAGCAGTGCTATCCGGTAAACCTCTAAGCGTGTGTAGGCGTGCAATGAGGAGGTAGAGGTGTTAAAACAGGCAAGTTCGTCCCACTCGTTTGAATCTGTTATATTTGATGGTACCGGTGAGCTGGAAATAATCGAAAGTGGTTTTTGTATTAGTACATGTCAGATATATATACGTCTATTATTAAATGGTTAATACACCAGTTTCATGGTGTCGCCATCTCTGAGAGTAAGAAAGAACTCGGGTAAGAATCCTGGTGGGGCAGAAGTTTGTGCGATGAATATGAGCATTTGTGCTTTAGTTATTTTTGTTAATATATATATTTCTATCAAAAATATTTATAATATTATACTGCATACTTTGGGCTAGGTTAATTGGTGTAAGTTTAACAAACATTTATTTTATTTATAGCTGTGGTCTTTGGTTAAATCAAAAAATGGCATGCAGGCCATTTTACTTACTTACATATGTCAACCTGACTGCTGCCTTTTTTTGCACCACCTACTAATTACTAGTGACACTTTATTGAATTATTTTGACAAACTTTTTTAATAGGCCTTTGTCAGTTACGGTTGGAACCATTTTAGACCTAGAGGCACTTAAAACATATATATACCTTTAGGGCAGCTTACTTTCATGAGGAATTTTTTAATTAATGAAATTATTTTGTATTGCTATATAGTTTCAAAGAAGCAGACAGCAGACCAGTTGCCATTAGAACTGGTAGGTATGGAAGTCGTAGCATGTAATGCCCACAAAAACCACAGTATACACTACCAACTTATGACGTAAGATATAAAGTCATAGTACCTAGTATTTTTATTTTTTTACCCTTACACCTGGTGTACACATCAATGGGACGACTGTTATTTGACGACAAAAAGAAGTAAAATGGTGGCACACAACCAGTAACCTGTATAGAGTCTATCTCCAGTAAAAGTTCAGATTCTCTAGAGGATTAAAAAAGATTAATGCGAAGTCAGATTATTAATTGGTAAAAGTCTAATGTTATCAGGAAATATGGCTCTTTACTTCCCAAATGAAACTGTCATTTTAAAATACTTAATATCCATAACAGTTCAGTTAATAATTTTATTTAATCTGATATTGATTATATGATATATGTATGATGCATTAATTATATGATATTGACTATTATATCATATTGTTATATGATGGATTTACTAATAACTGTTATAGATTTTAATTAAATAATATAATATAATTAAATAATATAAACAGAAACACTATCAAATAATATAATTATAACATTATGCTATAATTATTTTAACATTATGTACTCATATTATGCTTTATGTTTAGAGTTTCATGGTACAAACAAACTAAGTGGCACCTGATCAAACACATATTCTCTTGAACAAACGTAAATCCACGTCATATCCACTGTGTAAGATGTTGACTTAAGTTGACTTTAGTTTTAGGTTTTTAGTAGGCTATGAAATATTAAAAAAATTAATAAGGAAAAAAATATTTATATCCACATAAACTACAATTTGGCAGGTCAGGACTTATTACAATTATGATAGATTATATGCTGTTATTCAATTTTGTTACAGCTGCTTAAATACTAAATTTTAAGAAAGATTAGAGAGGTTGATTGTATATAAGTCTTTGAATTTCTTTGTATGTAAATACAAGTAGCCTTACAATATTTTCTTTCACCATAGGAGTATCTCATAAAAATATATTAAATTCAGAAAATACAAATCACATGGGTACATGCAAGGGATCCAACCCAGGTCTACCAAATCTCAAGTTCAGAAAATCACAGAGTCCCCAATGCTTTGATTACACTATTATTTAGGACCCAAAGGTATAAGTAACATATAAAGTACAAATTGAACTTATTTATGTAAAGAAAATAATTCCTTACTATTTATACTATAAAATTTCATTCTAACTATAAGTGATAACGAAAGCACTTACCAAATTACATCCATAATCGATTTGGCCACTGCTGCAGAATATATGGACAAATCTCCATATAGATAGATACACAATGTGCAATAAAACAAGATCCTCCCAGTTCGGTTATAGAACAAATTGGCCATCTCTCCAAGTTCTACTCTTCGGTCCAAGCTGTAGTATCTTGATGGAACAGTATCTCCACAAACAAGGGGTTCCTCTAAATCACCATGTTGACATACATGCTGCTCTTCATCTGAATCATGATTTTGGATCTAGAATACAATAGAACTGAATGTAAATAAAACTAAAATGTTTCTTATTTCAATTAAGAAAAAAATACACTTTCTACTTACACTTTCTCTCTTGATAGCTTGCAGTCTTTTCCATTTGTATACAGCATTGGAACATGCCATAGTTTCTATAACATAAGTAGCATTCAAAAAACTCATGAATGCTAGAAACACTAGAGATATTGTACTGAGTACCCATCCTGCTTTAGCAAAGGCAGCTGGTAGTGTGAGAGCTCCAGTGCCCACTATCAAGTTGAAAACATAAATCAAGCCTATCTGTAAAGAATATAATTATGTAAAAAACTAACACCATAACATGCCATGAAATCCCTGTGTAATCACATAGCAAAATTAAGCAACATTAGTATAATCTTTTGAATAACTAGATTCGCTTCAAGTGTTTATTGTAATTTCTGTATTGAAACATTTAATTTTATTGAACTTACCCAAATGGAATATTGATCTCCTGCCTCAGCAAGAGGCATTTTTAATAGCCTTCTTATACCCCACAATCTGCGTGGCATATCAGAGTAAGCTTACACGACATTGCTGCCAGACGTCTGACACAGCAATGAGAGAAATGCTTCGCAAATAAAGTGTAGTAAAATCTGATAACGATAATGAATTAGATATCGCATGTGGACATGAAGTAAGTTATTAACTTGGTCTTCTTGTTTTTAGCAGAGTGGATAATAATATAATCATAATTTTAGAGCTTCCTTTGTTTATTTACAAATTTGACATATGTCAATTTTTATTACTTGCTGTCTGCGAATATGTAAAGATTGTAAATAGCGGAACATGGTACAGAGACGCGTTCCGAGAAAGGGAGTAATGCATCCGCGAGTGCTATCACACTCGTTGAGGTTGGTTCCAATCTTACAGTTTGTGCAAAGTACAAAAATTAATAGTAATAACCTTATCGATTAGTATTAATAATTGATAGTTAGTGGTGGTCAGTTCTAATTGACTCAAATTAAATTACAATAGACAATATTTAAGATAAGTGCTGTCAAACAACGTTTTATATTCAGGTTTAGATAATTAACCTAATAGTTAGTTAATCAACTTGTTTTTGTAAAGTACAAATAAAGAAAGATATTTAAAATCTTATATAATGTCTTTTTTATACATCATAATAAACAGTAGGATGTATACAATTTCGTATACATCCTAATAAACAGTAGATTTTGCCCTTTTAGTACTTCACCAAAGAGCCCACCTAGTGTACCTACAGCTTTTCCGCCTAAGCCAAGCTATGACAAGTTATTTTTGCCCTATAATCCTCTCATCCCTTTTCCTCCCTGATAAGGGTATCCATGTCCTCAAGGCTCAAAATAGGGATAAGAGGATCCTGCACTTCGGGACGATCCAAGAATAACGGAATCGTACCCGGCACTACACCACAAATGTCCGTCGCAAAAGTCAGTCGCTAACTTGCCCGTGTACACAAAGTGACCCGTAACCCCACCGCCGATGTTCGCCCTTCAGGCCTCTCAGACCACCCCTAATCTCATCCATCCTAGGACTGCTGCGCCCTCTGTCGCCAGTGTTACCTCCTCCGTAATTCACAAGCAGACCGCTCGCGAAATCCGGGATGACCTGTCCAAGACACGCATGTTCCTCAAGTGCATGTGTGTTATGGATAAGTACCATGTCGTATCTACATTTTTCCCTAATACGTGCCACATTGTTGATTTAGCCAGACTCAGTTAATACCACGTTATTTATCTCTTTCTAACTTATGAAATTTGTTGAAAAACGGAACGAGACTACAACTCAGATTAACTAAACTAGATTTACACAATCCATACGCAACCGTGACCATACTACTCTATGCATTTGATACTGCTCTAGGCCGTATTAATAAAGTTACATTAAGTCTGAATTAGTAAATTCACGTTATCAATCTCATTCTAATTTATGAAATTTAGATTGCAAGATTGAACGAGACAACACCGTAGATTAATTAAACTACAATTAAACAATCTTCATTAATACTGTCAATACATATACCTACATCATACTTCATTTGCATTTGATACTGCTCTAGGCTCGTATTAATAAAGTTAATTTAATTCTGACTTAGTTAATAATTTTTACTGGCTGATACTACTAGCACGCATTTAGTTGACACTTATAGTCATATTTTGGACAATTCACACAATATCTTTATAAATTTTAATCTATATGTTATTCTGATGTATAAATTATATTAATCTAAAATTTCATTAAAATCCTTTATATAAGTAGTTTTTACTTGAAAGAGTAACATAATATATCCATCTATTCTATTTCTTTAACTTTCAGGAATTGTTATAATCTCGACAAAATGCACCTATTTTCAATCCCAAATAGTAGAACGAATTTTTGCATTATTACCACAACTGTTTAACCCATATTCATAATGTAGGATATTGATTTCAACATTTTATTTGGTAAATAATTAAGGAGTACGTACGGCTTTGAGATTTTTTGTAGATATAACTAGGTAGGCAGGTCCCAGATGATACTTTTTCTTTACCGTGGGAGTTTCAATATTCAAATAAATTAATATTTTTAAAGTTATTATTTCATCATAGAGACGTCCACACCATGGCTTTACGCTACTAAAATACGGCCAACGAGAAGCGATACAAAATGTAAACAAACTAATGCAAGATCTTTAGGAATATTTTAGGAAGTAGGAAATATACTTACATAGTTTAAAAAATATTTAGCAAACCAAATGACGATAACTTTTTTAATTAAACTTTTCAAATGACTAATTGAAATTCTCACATAACGTAGATTTAAATTAAATAACAAGAATAATAATAATAATGTCTGTTTGAATATCGCTTGTCATACAACTGTGTCCAATATAAGGCAATAGGCTTGCCGCCTGTTAAATAGGTCACCTAAAATTAAAATTTTAAAACCTTATTAAAACAAAATATCATACAAAACAACAAAAATAACAAAACGTTGGAGACCCGGTCTTGATACTGGCATGTTTTTTATCTGGAAAACGTGACAATAAGACAAATAATAAATTTTTTCTTATACTTACACCAGCCTAGCCTAAAGTAAGCTCTGTAAAGCTTGTGTGATCTAGGGTAACGGATAAACACACATATATTATACATATATACATATTTTGATAGATATGTATATTAACAGCCATGACTAAGGTACAAATGCTCGTATTCATTACACAAACATCTGCCTTCAACGGGACTCGAACCCGGGACCTTAGAGGTGGCGACACCTTGAAATCGGTGTACTAATCAGTTGTTTTTTAGGTAAATGAACTTTCGTATCACTCCTAGTTGGCCATACGTTAGCTTCCAGACTTCCTGCGATTTCATTAATTTGTGGGACCTTGCGGACCTTGTGGTGGCCTAACGGCGTTGTTTCCTGGCATACGCTAAGCATTCGAGGAACGTACTGCCCCAGCGGTCGTCAGCCCTACGTGCAATGTGTCTTGTTTACTGTCACTATAGCGTCGTAATTCTTCGGTCTATATCGACCTTTTAGCATTTCCGATTCGATCACGTAGATATAGTCTCCGAGTATAGCGCGATCCATTGCTCTAGTAGTGACTATGAACCTTATAAGGCCCATTGTATGTAGCTAGGTTTCAGTACTATATCCTATATCGTCACTTGCAATATTGTTATGATGATTGATTTTTATTTAGCTGGTCAATATATTAATTTAATTAAATAATATTTATTTAATTTATCTATGACTAAACTATCGCAAATGCAATATTTAATATAGCCAGCACTTTGTTCTAGGGGAAATGTATACTTACTTAAAAAAAAAATATCATATCAAATTGATGAGTACAAAAATTACTCGTAAACTCTATTAAAAAGTACGTAAGCGATAAGCGTCTAGCGTCGGTGGCGCTGTGGTCACGGCACTGGTCTACAAAATGAGAGTTCCTTGATCAATCTGCCATGTAAATAACTATGTGTTTCTCGTTTTTCAAACACGCATACACTTGCGTATAAATTCAAAGGTAAACCAATTCGCAGCGGTAGCCCAGCGCGCATGGATAACGAAGGCCCAATTGCCCCATAGTTAGTATAGGTTCCTGCCCCTCAATAGTGACGAACATAAGATGTGATAATGATGATGTATTCATTTATGTAATGTGATGTCATTCTAAATGATAAAAGTAAATTAAAATAAGCTTTCCGAGTTTCTTATGTTTTTCTCGTAAAGGCACACCGAACTCCCTAATAAATGTAGAGTAATTATTATTTTTTGTTTTGTAGGTATGCACGTACAAGGTTCTCTCTGTGTTATTTAATTTTTAAATATGTTTTGATGTCATTAAGTGCTTGTAAGTTTAAATTTAAATCATTGGTTTTGATTGAAACTAATAATACAAATTATGTGAAAATATATGTAGCAAGGAGTAGGTCCTTTGAAGATTGGAGGATCTGCTCTGGAAGTCGATGAGTATAAACTAGGACAAATAATCCAACTACTTAGATAAGTTCAAATTCTAGAAAGAGGTCAATTTAAGATCTAACTCGGTTGGGCGCTCAAAGAAGGCAATGGCTATACTCGGAGTTTCTTTGGGTGATGGAAACAGATATATTCCGCAGAAGAACCTGGGTCACAGATTTAGCGCAAAGAATTACAAACTTTAATATGCAGTTAACAGGGCACATTACTTTCAGCACTGACGGCCGTTGGGACAAAAAGGGACTGCACTTGCCGGAAGGCAAAATAAGTGTATTACAAGGTCAATAATTTCTTAAATGATAAACATGCTTGAACTAAATTTTTATGACATAATTAATGGTTGTAAATTAAATAAATATTTATGATCTGAATTTATCTAATCTTGTAATGACAAATGTTTTAAAATATTATTAATGAATATTATTTAAAATTGTGTGTAAATATATATATGTAATTGTATTATTTTATGATTTTGGAGGAGATAAAAATTAGATCTTCAGTGTTTCTTGCCTGTTCCTCTCAAGAAGAACAGGTAATATTTTCCCTTGTACGTGCGCTTGTATGAGGCTATGCTCTTTGTGTCCTTTAAATATTATATTCTTTTAACATCAGTATGGGCCTGTAAAGGCACCTGTGTGTGAATTAAAAGTTATTTTAATTTGATTTTGAGCACAGTGTTGGTATGTTGCTCGCATTGTGGACCGACGATTTGGGGAAGGAAGATCGTAAAAAAGCTGCGCATAGCCCCAAAGAGTAGTGTTTATAAGTGCATACTATGCACTATGCACTGCATAGCACGCAGTAGCGTAACGCAGGACCGATTGGTGTAGATCCTTGGGTGAGATTAATGGTCAGTAGTAAGCGTCTCTGCTGAAATTATGATAATCGAATAAAACCATAATATAGATTTTTATTGGGTAGATAGTTGACGAATAAATGCAATTAATATGTAGATACAGGATAACTTTGTTGCTGTTTATTAACGTATATTACTTACACACCTAATCTTAAATATATTAATGTGCATAAACATATTATTCGACTCAAAAATCTTTCAGGTTTCCGTCAATATGTTACTCCCTCAATATAAGTAAATCGAGACGAAAGTTTTATAGGTATATTTCTACGATGGTGTAACAGTGGCACATATTAATTACAATCGTTATACCTGTACTAATTACATACATAGCATATCAAAATATAAAGATAATAATTGTAACAATATAAGTTGCACCAACATACGCTAGACATCTAGTACTATGACAAAAAAATTCGTGTACATTTGTGAAAATAATGATTTATAAACTTATCTAAGCACCGACATTTATGGCACATAATATGATGTTATTGATCACGCTATTCTAAGAGGTGCGTAGGTGAATCGAGTTAAAAACAAAGAAGTCGTACCCACACCACTCTACAGCTACACCCATTTTTACAAAGCGTGTTTAGTTCAGACTTAAAATTCAACAAGATTTGCCATACGCATAAACAATGCAGTTGTAAATTTAAACTATATTCAAAACTACTTGCGCGAATGTCGAATACAAGTACCTACTAGCTAGGAACCATGTAATCGAACGGTATTATTATACATACCTACCAATATTTCTATAGTTAGACACGACTACGCTCTGTAGATAGCACTTTTATGTACGATATATCTATACTGGTATATATTGAAAATTGCTGTAAACCGACCATTTAGAAATGTCGGATCTTGCTTAAAGAACGTAGACTAGTGACGTACATCTTGAATAAGCTGGCTTTGTAGCATTTCGTGCGAACCCCGACGACGAAATCATTCCATCCAGCCGTCGAAGCCGTGTTCTCGGGGGTTTGGGATTGTGATTTTGTATAAATCTCTAAAGTTTATGTGCCAATAACCATACAAAACAAAGGTAAGTATTTTCAATTGTTAACTGTCTAAAAATAAGGACATAATGTCATCACCGATCTTTTGATCATATAAAGCATCGCTTTCTCAAGCGTATGTTTCGTCTCGCTCTAATAAATTGGACGTCAGCAACATGCTTGATTTTTTGTCTCACTCCCTCTAGTAATATAACACCGTTTTGCTTGGTGGTGTCACGTAAGATTTTTTGTATTTTTGCTTACATTACTGTAATTTCATCTATTATTTTTGTTTATTATTTACTAGTAAGTGTGTGTGCTAATGTGTATAAACAATATATAAGATTATATATCCTATTAATTGATATGGGTCGTGCTAACTTTCACTCTAGTTATAGATAGGTACTGGATGGTAGAGCATTTATATGTATACCAATCTGTAGATATTCATCGAGTCGTCGGAGACTCAAGGCCGAAATACACAAATACATAGGTAACTAGATGTCTATCCATTGTGAGAAAAGATTATTGAATTTTAGAAATGTGAAATTTTTGCAAGTATATTTGATTCCTGTCTTGCTATGTAGACTTGTGATTGTTTCTCCATGGAATGGCGCACTAGGAAAAAACTCAGTACGCGGTTGCCATTTCGTTATAATTGGTGTTTCGACTCTTTATAATTCACGAAGAGACTACACGTAAATACTATTGTGATGTTGATATAGGCTGGAAATTCCCTCATAATGTCATATATAGTCCTTGAGATAACCTCAAAATTATTTTAATGAGTAAAGTAGTTCTTTATAGTGTTTAAAATCTAAATTCTGATAGTAATAAAACTTTTTTTTCTATTTAGATTCTGAAACTTTCGAGCTACCTGCCAAGCTGCTTGAAGGATCTGCCGAGCCCATATTATCTGTGATATACAGCTCAGCCTCTCGTCCGTCCTATAAGGTATGACAAATTATTTTTATTGGGTGTTTTATTTTGTTTTTATGAAGCTCTAGTCCTCTTGGATTCATTACTTGGATTGAATATAATATGTTATCAGATTCTATAGTAGCTAAGATACCTACTAAGGTGCTATTAAAATTGATATATATTTGTATAATTTAGCCTTGAAATTAAATCACAAACTGCAATTGTTTTCATTTGTAGTAATGGTTACCTAACATTATTTATTTAAAAACATGATGATATATCAATGACCAAATATTTATTAGCAAATTAGCCTAATTATTAGGTACTATATTAGGCTAATTATTATTATAATAGGCTAATTTGCTATTATATATTAGCCGTAACTTGTCTGTTGCTATATATGATGATGATGATATATGATATAAAGAAAGTGATATTGTTCTCAGGGCTGGGCCACTCGGGGCTAGAGGCTTGTCCGCAGCAGCTTAAGCGGTGATCTCACCTTGCCCTCTGCTACAGAGGCACTAAACACTGCTACCTGCTTAATTGACTGCATCACTACGAACCATTGTTACTTAGTCTTTAATTGAAACAATATGCAATCTGTGAAATTAAGTTTAATGTTAGTTGGATATTGTAGAAAATTATTCTATTTATAAATAATTGTCTGATGTCTAATGTCTCTGTAATATTATGTGTTCCATGTCTAATTAAGGATAATTGTTACTCCAATATTAATACTGTTACCGAACCAATGCAATGTAATAACTCCACCTCATCATTGGTGGCGTACACAAATAAATTTGGTGCTTTTGAGCGAGTCGTTAAGAAGAATGAAAGTCAGCGAGTTAGTGTAAAAATGGTAGATAATAATATTTATAATGTAGAGTTTGTTGATAGTATCCAACAAAACCAAATGATTGGCGATACGCCTAACTACTGCATTCCTTTATTGATTAACGCCATAACAGTCCAGGGTATCTCATACAGTGACCCGTATTTCAGTAGCTTTAACTTAAAGTATAAGATGGCGTTGGGAGCGCCAGAGTATATGAACAAGTCTGATTACGCTTTTAAAACTTCAGTTTGTATTATGCGAGATGAGCCTTGCGAGACGCAACTGATGAACGATAAGTCTGCCCTTGATATGTGCAAAACGAAAACTCGAATGAACAAAGATAACACATTGGCTAGAACACACCATGACAATAATATCGGAGCCCAGTGCTCAAAATCAACTTTGAAAGTATTTGCAAACGGAGATCTCACATTTGACGCAATGTTGGAACTCAGTAGACAACAGGAGAGTATTGTGAAGCAGCTGGAGGACGAAACAGATAGCTGGGGCGTGCCGCGGCGCCTGCGATTGTGCGGCGGCGGTGAAAGCTCTTTGAACGCTGCAACCGGCTGGGGAAGTCCTCCTACTTCTAACAACAATAGTAAGTATATTGAGTTGTTATGTCAACATTCATTGATGAAGATACTGCATGAAAAAGCTCAACCCACTTTAAAAATTGATGGCACAATTTATGATAGTTAATTTTACATTTTGAGTATATACTATGATAAAATACTTGTAACTTGCTGTAAAGAAAAGATATGTTTCTCTGAAAATAGAAGTATTAATTATAATATTTCCAGATTTTAAATTGATATTATCATATTTTTATTTACAAATATACCTTAAGTTTTAAATTTGCGTACTCGGGTGATAGTTGATATGTAGTATATTTAACTGCATATATAAAGCCACATCACATATACAAGAAAAAAAGAACATTTGTGGAAGCAATTAAAATTTCAAGTACCTACTTTATGTGGTAAGATTAAGATGATGAAGCTGTATAAAACAGTTTTTGAAAATTATATAATATTCACTTCATTAGTTTTCAATCTATAATGAATTTACAATTTGTAAAATGTTCTTGACAACTGTGAATGTGTTTTTTTTTTTTAATAACATCTTCTTTCAAAAAGAAAGAAGATGTTATTAAAAAGTAAAAAGTATATTAAAGTAAAACAGGCCGAAAGCAAATAATAAAATATGTAAATAAAATCAATTTTCTGGTTCTCTCAATAAGTCGAGGCGGTGTTATGGGAATCGGCTTTTAGACAGACAGAACCATAAAATAAGAAAACTTAATGGTAATATTTTCATATAAACATTTTTTTTTCATAGTCTCACAAATTGAGTTATTGCACTTCTGTAATTATTTCAATGTCAACAAATATATTAAAAGTATTTTTTTTTATATAAGCACTAAAAACATACATTTCATTTAACAAAAAATAGGAAGTCTGTTAATTTATATATTGAACCGTAATCTTGGTTGGTTCTTTTGCAAATTTGTGAAAATAAAGAAGTGGAATAAAAATAAGTGAGATAATTAATCTGCTAGATAAATATTTGACCTATCTATCAGCATCCTTTAAAATATGAGCATTTGCATTATTTTTTATTTATGATGTGGTAAAGTGGTCTAATTTTTACCACAGAGATTTAAATCATTTCTCCAATCATTCATCAAGACAAGTATAACATATATATGTATAATTAGGTATTCTCTGGCTCATGGAGCCAAGGCTAGGTGTTATTGAGCTTGCATTATAGCGAAAGAAACGAGTGAAAAAATGGTATTCCTATTTAAAAGCCTGGTATGCACTTGTGACTGGTGTCGCGGGTTCTTGTGGGCGGCAGTAATTGCGTACAATAAGATGATCCATTTGATAGTTTGCTCCCTTTATTACATAAAAAACAAAAACTATGAATGTTAAAAGGCTCTCTGACAATACTGGCCCAGCCTAGTTCTGTTGGTCGGCAAGGAGCCGACGCGACGCCTCGCGTCATTTGATCGACTGTTTGGCGTTTCTATTATTTTCACTAGTATTTGCGGTTGACAATAAAGCAATTTTTACTGAATTCAATGCTGGCTTTTAACACGCTTTAATTTGCTGAAAAATATCGGGATTTTATTAAAACAACAAACACAAATCCTTAAAGCTATTATTTTATTAGAACGTGTTATGCAAAAAATTACAAAAATTTTGAAAATAAATCAAAGCTAGCATTTTGTTTTGTAGCTGGGAATTGGGGCGGCAACGGCAACGGCCAGTCCAATAATGGATCTAACAATACTCAACAATGGAATAACACGGCTCAGCGGCCGCCTACTTCCCAAGCTGACAGTAAGTTGTTTTACGCCAAACAATTGATTTCATAAACGTCAATTGCAAATAGTTTGAGCTTCTTTGTTTTGACAGTAACAAGTAAATGACCTATTGGCTGTTATCGGAAACTAATCTATAACGGCTAGGTGCTATACTTACTGTTTTTAATTCCTTGTTTGCTCTTAATTAGCATTCTGTTCACTGTTTTGTTTACTAATATTTCACACATAGCTTTTTGTGATATTATCTTGTTAAAAGAAAAGTTTTTCTTAAAGTGAACAGCAATAAGAGCAATGGAAATCAGATCCCACCCACGAGTGCAGCTTCGGGCCAAAACTGGCAAAGTTCCCCACCGAACATGCAGAATTCTCAGTCCAACAATAATGCTGCGCCAGCAAGCAATGGTACACATATCAAATAAATCGATTTAGAGTCGGCACTTTGCGCAACATTAAGTAACAAGGCAAAATATTATTTTTAATAGGCACACCTAATTCGGCTAACGGGAATAATGGGGGCACAAATGCATCGAACCCTACATCCAGCACCAACGGCCCGGCTGCGAGCAACGGGAATAACGGCAATAGTGTCAACAGCACCTCTTCTGCCAAAATTGAAATAAACTCTATGAGGGAAGCTCTCTTTAGCCAGGACGGCTGGGGCGGAGTAAGTAGTTAAATATGCATGTACTCATTTCATTGCACAAATATATCTGAAATTGCAATATGTAATTTATATTATAGCAACACGTGAATCAAGATACTAACTGGGACGTGTCTGGATCACCTGAACCGGGCGCAAAAGTAGAGTCGGCAGCTGGCGGACCGCCTGCATGGAAGCCGAGCATCAACAGCGGGGCTTTTCTCGGAACAGAACTTTGGGAGGCGAATCTTAGGAACGGGGGGCAGCCGCCTCCGCAGCCGGCAGCTAAGACTCCATGGGGTCACACTCCGACGACTAACATCGGCGGGACTTGGGGCGAAGATGATGAGGCTGGGGATTCGACAAACGTGTGGACCGGACCTCCACCGCCACAGCAGTGGGCCGGGCCACCTCAACACGGGCCTCAGTGGGGTGTCGCTAAGAAGGATGATTGGAATGCGTGGGGCGAGCCTCACCGAGGCGACCCACGCCTGGACGCCCACCGCATGGGGGGCGAAGGTCGCGCACCACCAAACGACCCGCGCCACGACTTGCGTGGTGGTATCTCTGGCCGCCTCAACGGCGACATGTGGACTCAGCACCATCCGCACGGGCCTAACAAAATAATGCCCGCCGCCAGTGTTAATCAGTGGGGCGCGCAGGTATGTTTACGATTTATGCGTAAATACGTTTTTTTTTGTGTTTATAAGAACTATTCAAATAAACAGAAGCTTTTTTTGACAGGGTCCCAAGGATTCTATCAAAGGCACAGGATGGGAAGAACCATCACCACCGGCGGCCCGTCGCGCCGCTGGTGGATTTGATGATGGAACGTCTCTTTGGGCCCAACGTGGTGGAATGGGCGCCATGGCTCGAGGCGCTCCGCAAGGCCCTCCTGCTCCCCAACGTATCCCACCTACGCCTTCTAAACCTGATAACGTCTGGGGTCATGGACAACGCAATGGCTCCTGGGAGGAGCCTCACGCTCCAGGCTGGCCTGAGCGCGAAGGGTCAGCTTGGCCAGATCCGTCTGTGCCGACTCTTTGGCAAATGCCCAAGCCCAAACCATCAGGGCCCGGCGGCGGTTGGCCAGATGATATAGGCGAGTGGGGCGGCCCAAAACCCCCACAAGGACCACTCGGCAAGCAGCCATCTAAAGAAATGGTGTGGCACAGCAAGCAATTCAAGTTAGTATAACATAATAGTATGAATAAATTAAATGTATCTGAAATTTAAGTATGTCATACTGTTGATATTGCTTCCCACAGGTTATTAGTGGACATGGGCTTCAAGAAGGAAGAGGCCGAGGCAGCTCTGCGCAACCGCGACATGAACGTGGAGGAGGCTCTAGAGCTGCTGTCGAACAGCCGTGACGGCTGGCGTCGCGAAGACCAGTTCTCGCACCACGCGCCCTTCCAGCCGCCGCCCAGTGTCAACGCGGTGCCCCCGGCCATGGTGCAGAAGCTCCTTAACCAGCCGCCTCCGCAAACCGTACAGCATCATCACTCGTACAATCCTAACAGGTAAATCATACATTAGAATTTGAATACACACAAT
Organism: Scirpophaga incertulas; assembly: GCA_036419045.1. Taxonomy (NCBI): domain Eukaryota; kingdom Metazoa; phylum Arthropoda; class Insecta; order Lepidoptera; family Crambidae; genus Scirpophaga; species Scirpophaga incertulas. The sequence continues at coordinate 27,121,849 of CM071632.1, read as the reverse complement.
CTAGATTTTGAATACTACTCTTTACCGTTTTCACATTGAGGTCCTGTAATTTGGATTTAGTCTGTAGATGTTACTGGTATGTTTTTAATATCATTACAGTGTAGTGCTGCAGTAATTTATCTTCATAATTTATCTGGACTGATAAACTTTTTGCTCCCTATTATTAAAATTGTTTTATGTCTGACTGGATCAATTATTTATATAATATTTTAAATCAAAATATGGAACTGGTTTGATGATATCGATGGCTGAGGTGTTAGTATTCCGGTTTCATGGTGTTGTGATCTCAGAGGTATCTGGTTGGAGTTGTTGTGGGGACCCGTGATGAATATGAGTATTTGTGCCTTAATCATTGCTGTTTATATATATTTCTATATAGAAATAACACTATTTCTATATAAAATCTATAAATATGAGATGCTAACTCATTCAGATAGTATCATATAGTAGAATATTTTCTCACAGAATCTTTGTTGGATTGGTCAATGTCTTCAAGTCACTTTTTGTAACGAATAGTACACTGAAGTGTTTGTCTGTTTAGGTTTAGTATGGTACTTAACTGTAATATCTCTTCTTATCTTAGGTCTAAGTTTTCACCCTAATACACACAGCTGTCCTTAATTTAATGTCAATCGTCCACTGACATATATTTTGGTTGTTTTTGCCTCCTACTTCCACATGGTCATACCAGCATAGTGGTATCATTCTCTGATTATCTAAATATGTAGTTTAGGTTAGTGTATTTGAGCTTTACCTCACTTAGCCGCATAATTCGGTCATTGTGCACCTGTCTTTAAATGAAATTAAAATGTAATAACTTATGTTCATGAATATTAAAGAAGGCGAATGTTGACAGTGGCACGGGCAACAATAGCCAACCCAGCACTGCACAGCTACGCATGCTTGTGCAACAAATTCAGATGGCTGTTTCTGCGGGTTACCTCAACCACCAGATCCTCAACCAGCCACTGGCGCCTCAAACTCTCGTGCTGCTCAATCAGTTGCTGCAACAGGTTAACAATTAATATTTTTTTATACCTTTTTGTGAATTTCATTTCAGTTTCATTCATTATCGAGATTCATAAACACCTGTTAATAATCTCGGTTTATCAAGGATTATTATGATACCTCAAAATGTATTATTACAATTCATTAGCGATTTGTTAACATAGGCTGGTACAGTCTATAATAAAAACATTTTTTCTTAGACAATGAAAATTCTGTTTTAATTTATTTGTAGTCCTAACTTTTCTAAACACTGGTAACAGTGACATAAGGTTTATTTATTTCTTTAATTATTGCATTCAAAGTGGTGTGAGACAGATTTGCACATAGTATCTTGATTAGATGTTCCAATCAAATAAATAGAAGGGTTGACATTTTATGTTATCAATAGGGATTGCAATCCAGCGACTTTTCAATCCAGCGGAATTTTTGCTGGATTAACCTGAATCCAGCTGGATCCAGCGCGGATCCAGCAAAACGTGGAACGAAAATAAAAATACGACATTTTTAAGATTTTTTTTATTAATTATACTTCTTACGATAATCTTTGAAATCTTCCACTCATTTGGTGATATCTTATATTAATTTGCTTTGTTTTTTAATAATTTGAGATCAAAATAATCAACATAAAATTAAATAACAAACATATCCTTATATTCATATATACATTTAAGATAATGTTTCTAAGTAAGCACTATGTTATTAATTACGCTTATGTTTAATGATAGGACGGCAAATCATAGCAATCAGTCTCACAAATTCTTTTAAAATTAACTTAATTAACATTCTTTTAAAAACGGACCGTAACAATAACACTATTTTAATTTTCAATAGTATTTTTGTATCAAACTAAAAAAGCTTTGAAATAATCTTCTCTCCGCTCGTTAATCCTTAATAATTAAGCAGTTTAAAGTCCGACGATAAGAGACTACTTCTTTTTTTGAATTCTCTGAAAGTAAGACCTTAGAAAACAAATTTTATCTTATAGTCTTATCTCCCAACCTGCTTCGCACAGAACTGCATATGTAGCCGGCTGCTGAGAATGCCCTTTCCGGCCTCTACACTGGTCGCGTTGCCTTTCCTGCGGCACGTCTATGGACAGACGGCAACGTTGCCGCACCGATTCGAAAATGGCGGCAACTCAAAACTAAACAATAGAAATTGATACGTTTGCGGATCCGCATCGCTGGATCAAGATGTATGCTGGATCCAGCATGTTTAAAAAGGCGCTGGATCCAGCAATTGCAATCCCTAGTTATCAATTCTATTTCTTAAAAAAAAAATGATTGATAAATTTTCTACATACAAGCACCACATTGTTACATTTTCGGATGCTGCCGATTTTATCATACATCTTTTTTATTTCAGATCAAAGTACTTCAGCAGCTTGCTCAGCAGCATTCTCTGGCACTATCCAAGGGAAACTCAACTGTCGCCCTGCAATGCTCCGTGCAAATAACTAAGGCCAAACAGCAAATTACTGGCCTACAGGTACGTTTTGCCATTTTGAATTAGTAAAGCTAGCCCAGTTAGGACTATTGGCCGTGAGACACATCTCAGGGCTTTACATTTGCAACCTGATGTTTTAATGCATTAGATTTTTTCATAGGCTCAATGTATTTGATGGTGCAATGTACACAAAGCAGTATGTCAGATTAACCTTGACCAGTTTTTATGTTGCTTGTAATAGAGCTTATCGTCATAGTGTAATTGTAAAGCTTGACACATTGCTGACTTTACAAAAAATGTCCTTTTATATTTTACTTTCTTCAAAATAAAACAATTCCAATAGAATTTTATAGATAAAGCACACAAAAGACATGCGAATGCAGTTTGATTTTTGACTAATCCATAATGTACTAGCACAATGCTAAATTTATAATAATAATAATAATAAAAAGATTATTATTAGTATTATAAATTTATTACTGACAATCTTTTTATTACTGACAAAATAAGTATTTACAAAATAAACAAAATATTTTCACACATCATAATAACGTTTCATTGTCAGCGTGTCCTCCTGACACATAAGCCTCCTCTTCCTTTCCAAGTTTTCCTGTCCCTGGCCAGCCTAGTCCATAGAGGGTCAGCAAGTTATTGCAAATCATCAGACCACCTTTTGTGTGGTCTTCCCCTTTTCCTTTTTATATCCTGTCTGGGAGTCCATTCAATGATATTTTTGGTCTATTTATCATTTTTGTCTCTCAATATATGTCCAGACCACCTCCACTTCAATTCCTTGACTTTTTTTAAGATGTCATCCAGTTTCGTAATCTTTCTAATCTATTTTGCCCTTTTTCTAGCATTTCATTTGTAGCCTAACATACTCCGTTCCATACTTCTTTGATATGTTTTTATTTTTTTGTAATTATTTTGGTTTAGGGCCCAGGTTTGGCATATCTGTACGTCAATATGGGCAAAATGCATATATTGAAGACCTTCTTTTTTATTGCCATTGTATAGTGATTACTCTTCATAATATCTTTTAAAGACCAGTATCTCCTCCATGCGCTTGCAATTCTCCTTTCTGCTTCATGTTCCATCTGGTCTTTAAAAGATATAAATTGCCCCAGGTAGATATATGATTCAACATAATCCATAGGATTTCCATCTATACTTATGTTGCCTTTTGTACTATTTGTTAACACTTTGGTTTTAGAGGAGTAATGCTAAACTTACCCTCCTAAAAATAAATAAATTAGATATCAAACTAACAGTAAATGTTTTTGGACCCATCAGAACCAGATCACCACGCAGCAGGCTCTTTATATGAAGCAGCAAGCGGGAGGTGCAGATTTGTTCAAGCCAAGCCACGATCCACTGGCGCAGCTGCAGAACAATTTTAGTGACATGAGCATCACTAAGGATACTCCAACGGTAAGTTAATATTTACAGGTAAAAGAACATTGTGTGCATCAGCATGCCATCTCTGAAATGTAGGGTGATGATACTCAACACTGTAAACGTTGCATGAGAATATTTCTGGCCAATATTTTTCATCGCAAACGATTTGTATGCATCTAAAAGTATTATATGGTAATTTCTATGGTTACCACTGCATCATATTTAGCCCTGATTTTTTTTTACAGTAGTAGAACCCAATATTGGGTTTTTGTGTTGAATTGTCGACATCAGATTTGGTTTGACTGCATTTCCAAAAAGGTTCATCATGTATTTATTGTATACTCGTATGTTACTAAGGTGAGCATTATTTTATATAATGAATTATTAGCTTAATTATTTATGACATTCGTCCATTTGTTGTGCACATTCTTAATGCAAACTTATATTGATGACATGTCTATTTGTGTTTTATATTTCTTTAAAAGCGACATAGCAAAGTCTTTATAGTGGATTAGACAAAATCCGAAAATGTCATATTCGAACATATCTGGATTGCAACATAATTTATAGAAAAATCAGTTAGCTATAAAAAAGACAGAAAACAATTTTCTTTAGCTAATAACTTAGTAATTTTTCTACAAGGACACACTCGCAGTTTTATGCATGTACTTTATTAGACAAGTGGTCTGGTTCCCACGTCCTCGTCTATCTATCAATGCTAACATGTTGAATTATTTAAGAGATAGCCGTACACGCACGTAATTAATCGTAGTTAGTTTATTTACAAATAAAACATTATTTAAAATGATATGAATAGCTTGCTGCCAAGATATGTACATAGCAAATAAACTAGGCATAAATTTATATCAATGATTCATGTTGATAAGATAATATTTACATTTTTCCGTAATGTTTTAGCTTGCAGTTTGTAGTATATATACACATATTAGATTGTTTTTATTATCAAGTAAATGCTACATTACTATATCACTACTTGGTACACTTTTTAAAAAGTCTTATTAGAAGACTGTAATTATGCCATATTACATATATTTGGCCCATTATTATTAATTATTGTGGTACAAAAAATATTTAAATGGAATGTCAACAACAAAAGCTGAATGAAAATTAAAGAGATGCAAAATTTTGAAATGCATGTCTGGAGTGTGTCTAATAAAACTGTATGAAATGATTGTTCTCTTAATTCTCACATGACAATTATAATTATTTAATTTTATCTTATAACATATCAACCCCATGGAAAATGTATTTTGTTTTTTTTTTTTTATAAAATATATAACCTAACAATTTTCATTTACGTCGTACTCCTATTTGAAATAGGAACAAATTGTATTATTTGAATTTTATTTATGATTAAAATTTTTATTGATATTACGCTGTGTTATTATTGTATAGTTATTGATACAAACTAAACTATACACTCAATGAATAGAAGTGAGCTGTCAACTGCCGAAGATAAGCAGAATTCCAAAACTGATATAAGATAAAAGAAAAAATCAAGTTATTTATACAATGATGCTAAATGCATAAATAATTCCTTATCTAGTATCCATAACACGAATTTTTGGTATCTATTTATTATGGAGACTGTCTCTAAATCCTTATATTTCTCCTGTTTTCTCAATTGACAAATCACGAGATCGCAACAGTCATCTGCCATTTCTATTCCTTACTGCAATGCGAGCATTAAACTTAATATTTGATCGTCAGGCATATGGAGCCAGTGGCAACCAGCAGTCACGACTGAACCAGTGGAAGCTACCCTCCCTGGACAAGGATGCTGAGGGCTCGGAGTTCAGCCGCGCTCCCGGCACCGCCAAGTCCACCACCAGCCCACAGCTCAACCAGCTTGGCTTGCAGCCTGACTCGTGAGTATATGTAAACAATGTTAATCGAAAATTACAGCACATCCTGAAATGTTTTTGGTTAACATTTGCTTCATGTTTATTTCAGATATTATTTTCTGGGGCTCTATTTAATTTCATATTCTTTCTTTTTTTTTCGCTGAGGAAATTCATTGAATTGCATACCCCGGCTGCGGAGAGCCGGCGGTTATGTGGGGCTCTCCTCCCTAGAAGGGGGAGGCCTACCCACTAAAAACCTCGGCGATATAGGGGTTGTAGGGGGCCCTCAGGATCGAGTGTCGCATCTGAAGACCCCAAGCCTTTGCTCCCCAGGGTGCGCTAGGGGAGCCCTTCTCGGGGAGGAGTGATCTTTGCCGCCTTCTCCCCTCCATGTCACCCCCGGCCATCCGGGGGCGTAATTTCATATCCTAAGAACCAATGTTTAATTCGTTATGAGATTACATAATAATATTTTCACATTATTGCTATTACAGAGATATTAATTAGGGATGTTTGACAGCAAATAAAAAAAACATGTTTTCATATCAGATGGTACTTTTGGTCCAAGCTGAGTCAAAATTATGATGATTTGTGATGAATTCAATGAATGATCATAATATGACCACTGTATATATATTACAGCACTTGGGGCGTTGGTCGTGGTTCCGAAGGCTGGGGAGATACCGGAGCGGATGTAGGAGATGGCAAGGACGCTTGGCCGACTCACCCTTCGCACCAACCAGTGTATGATCTGGTTCCTGAGTTCGAACCTGGCAAGCCGTGGAAGGTAGATTTATTTTGTGATGATATGATGGTTCTGGTGATTTTCTATAGTGATTTGATGTAGTGTACAGGTGTGATGTTATTTTTACAAAACTACAAGAATTGCAGCAGATATCATCAATTTCTGATATTGGAGGGATTCCAATAACCTCGTAACTTCCCAGTAATTTAGTTAATCCTTAATATGCATTATCTTCTAACTGAAACAAAAATGTAGGGATAGCTACATTGCACTACAAGTACTTAAGACCTATTTTATCACAATACAGGTACATTCTCTTGTCCCTATACTTTAACAGTAAAGACTTGATATAAAGAAATCAATTGAAGAAATATATTTAATAGAAAAACATCTTGCCTATGGACTATAAGTCGAGTGGAGTGGAGTGGACTATAAGGAGGAGCTGTGAGAAGAAAACCTAATTATTATTAAAAAATTACTTGAAATACCACAGGGTAACCAAATGAAGAATGTTGAAGATGATCCGGCTATGACTCCCGGTTCGGTGGTCCGCTCGCCACTGTCCTTAGCTGTTATAAAAGATACAGACATGCTTGGTGGAAAGACTTCTCCCCCTGGTGGGGAGCGTTCGCTGTCATCGTCTACCTGGAGTTACGCGCCGCCTGCGACTAGTGCTAGCGGTGGACTTAAGGTAAGGCACTAAAAAGTTAGGTTCATATTTCTGTTGGAATATCTTAGTGACAATCCATTTATTGAAATATAATTCTATTAATATTTATAGAGATTGATGGAAAACTGCTTTAATTTGATATGTTTAAAATGTAAAATATTGTGTAATATTCGTATTTTATAAAGAAGATATTTAAAAATTTAATTTCTGAGTTTCTTGCTTGTTTGCATCGAGAAGTCTCCTCAATTCCTAAGTTTGTAGATGTCAGGTGCCAGGTGCAAAGACACTCTGAAGTCTTTGCAGGTTAATTTACACTGTTTTTACAAATGAAATTGTTAAATCGAAATACATGCTGGGATTAACTCAGGAAAATGAATGTATAAATTTACGAACTTTACAACAATGGCCATAATTCTTAACAATTTGTATTGGGATGACCAAAAAAGGATCTTTAAACCATTAAAGTATGTTTGGTTTTGTATTGGTTACTTTGATGTGTCATCAACTCCCTTTTTTAACCACCTTTACTATTCCTCTCTTCTGCAATAAATTCTTTTTATGCATATTCGTCTATCTCTTCTCTCAACATATGTCCATATACATATATGTCACGCCTTGTTCCCAATGGGGTAGGCAGAGACGACCTCTCTCCACTTGCTACGATCCTAGCATACTTCTCTTGCTTCCTCCACTTTTATGAGCGTCTTCATACATGCCGGTTGCGAGTAATCTTGACATCTTGTGTCTTTAGGACATCTTCGATTTGATATGTCCGCCTAGGTCGACCTGCACCGATTCGTCCTATCATTCTTACCATGTGTATCTCATTCGTTAATCTTACCTCTTCTTCTCTTAATTATGTCTTTGTAATTTTAATGTGCGAAATAAAATGATTACTAGCTTGATTATCAATCCACTGAGTGTATTATCAACTCTGTCACTTAACAACTACAAGTTTTCTTTCTTATTTTCGCACTTACTTGTCTACACATACACATATCTACATATACTCATACATGCGCACACACACACACGATTGCACTCATACACACATTCTTTCTCATTCATGTTTTTTATTAATATCTTATACCTTTTATAATGTATCATAATGGGTTTTATTGTTATTTTCCTATTGTTGAGCTCATAAGATAGTTTTGTATAGATCCCAGCTATCTTGTTTAAATCTTTGAGGTTCAGAGCCTGGAGATTCTATAATACAGGCTCTATACCTAGTACAGACTCCAGCTCTCCCAAAGGCCTTATTCGGGAATCCCTTAATATAAAAAATTGTTTGTAAGAGAGAAACAATAAATGTATTATTATTATTGCAGTCGGGTGCAGACGCGTGGGGCGGCAAGCCGCGGCCGGCGCCGCCCGGGCTGAACAAGCCGTGGCCGCATCACGGCTCTCAGCAGCGCGTCACCTCTTGGCAGGCTTCCACTTGGCTGCTGCTCAAGAACCTTACGGCTCAGGTGGGTTGCATTGAAAGTGTCGCTTGGGTTTTCATTTTATTGCTTAAACTACGGAACTATGAAAGGAGACGTTTTTTTTTGGGACCCATATTTATTATTTTTCTACACTCACTGTGTGATGTTTTTTCTGATAGATCCCCCTCCAAGACGTTTTCAAAAAGAAAAAAAAAATATAAAAACCTGCAAACTTTTACAAAATAATATTTAAAGTCTCAAATATTGGTTTCTTTCATAAAACTATTTTATATTAATATTATTTTTCCGAAACTATTAATAAATTCTGATAGTAAATATATGCTCTTACTGCAGATTTATTCCTGAAAATGAAACTAGATGCTGGCTGTATTGGGTAGTTCCTTTGCATTTTTATTAAACAATAAGAGTTACCTCCTATCGTCGTAATGTCAGTGTGACAGTGACATCCTTTTTTTTTGGTTAGTGGCAGTGAAGCTGTCATCGGTCATGTTTATTCATTGTGACAATCAAAACCGAAGTTTCCAATATAAAAAAAGCTTTGGGTTGCTGTTTTATTGATCTTAACTTCAAAACCTTTTCTTTTTTTTTACAATGTTTTGCAGGTTTTAAAAATATATCTTATTCTTACAGGTAAAGGTTCCTTATTTTTTGTTCTTTCCATAAAATATTATTTTATTACTGAAATGTTAGAAACAAAAACAAAGCTTCAGTTATCACTTCATTAATAATATACCGCCCCAAAATACCGACTTTTTTTCATATTCGTTTTCGGCTTATGTCTCGGCTTATGTCGTCGTTATCGGCTTATGTCTGGTAGTGGAACTCTTTTCCGGAGGGTATTAGGAGAGCGCGACCGCTGGAGTCCTTTAAGAATCAAGTCCATGTTCACTTCCTGTTAAAGATTCTTTAACTTAACTAGTTAAGCAGTATTGTCCTGCCCAATTACTGCACCCATCCTATATTTAAATCTCTTTTTAATACTTCCCTGGTCCTAGGTTGCCTGGAAGAGATTGCTGTTTAGCAATAAAGCCGCCTTTTGTACATTTATTATTTTCTTTTTTTTTTATTGTTTTCTATAACTAATTAATACTTATGTGAAATAGGTTAGGAATACTGAACTTGTATAACAATTATAAAGGTTTTTTTACATTCTATTCTTAAATTTCCCAGAGAGTGCAGATGGTTGTTTACATACTCACTTTAAATTTGACGTTTTCATTACGTTACCTTCCAAATGGTGTCAGAGATATACACTGATAATTCTAAAGTATGTCTGTATGTATTTATAGATCGATGGGTCGACATTGAAGACCCTGTGCATCCAGCATGGACCACTACAAAACTTCCACCTGTATTTGAATCAGGGTTTGGCCCTCGCCCGCTACTCTACACGCGAGGAGGCAGCTAAGGTAAAACAGATATGTTCTTAACAATTCTATGGTTATTTTTATTTCTTCGTGAATGGCAACCTGCTCTATATATGATCATATCTTTCTGCTAGTAAGTCATTGTGATATGTGAGTACTGATGAATGTATTTAGCGATACAGGTAAGTGAAATAGCTGTGATAAAAGTGATAAATAAAACTATTTAATCCTTGCACTTTCATAAAATCGTCGATCCCATCTTGTGTGACGCTTGCGTTTACCGGTATAAGTCTGCCACAGAACCTTTTTACCTCTTAGGTTTTACATTTTTTGCATTTTTGAGCAGTATGCGGTATCTCTACAAACATAACATGTCGCGATGTCTTCAAAAGTGTTTATAGGGTAAACAACCACATGTGATTATGACCGTTTTCATACCATAATTATCTGATTTGAGCAATTTATATCTAATGAAAGTATGTCAATATAGAAATTTCAGTTAAATTTGTAATTTATATTGTTTTTAGATTTCTAAAGATGAGCAATTATTATTTACGTAATTCTAATGAAACGAACACATTTCTAGCATTCACACGTCAAATGTACCATTTTTTATATAGAAAGTATACCTATAAACGTACAAATAACAAAGTTATTTTGAATTTTTAATATACGCTCAAACAAACTAGGCGAGTTTACTTGGTTATGACATTACGATTGCAGTGTCTTTAGTATGGAGCGTTTTTGAGCGACCCGCGACAGCGCCGCAAACATGTCGATGTATCTTCAAAAGTAACAGGTGCAGGTGTACTGTTGGTTCTACAATATTTCTCACTTAAAAGAGTACTCTTATTATATATTGAATTTAAAAAATTGTCGTCTACCCAATTGCAGGTGCACTGCCACATTTCTCAGCTAATAGTGTATTGTTTAGTTTATATGTGTAAGAAATGTAAAGTGTATGAAAAAATGGTCATCTACCTTATTCGTACCATAGTATATAATGACACTGTTTTGTGGGTGCACAGGCTCAGATGGCGCTCAACAACTGTGTGCTTAGCAACACCACCATCTTCGCGGAGTCGCCGGCGGAGTCCGAGGTGCAGATGATTCTGCAGCACCTTGGCTCGGGTGGAGGCGGCGCATGGCGTGGCGGCTCCAAGGATGGCTGGGGCTTCCCCTCCCTTTGGCCCGACCACGACCAGCGCGCCACGCCCTCCTCGCTGAACTCCTTCCTCCCCCCCGATCTGCTCGGCGGAGAGTCCATCTAAATGAAGCCACCCACGCACTAAAGGTTCGCTTCCATCCCATTTAACTACGAAGTGTACTTGAAATTGGACAGTTATATTTGGATAGTTGGACGGATCTTCTCAATAACTTCTCTCTCTGTCTGTATCTAAAATTTATCCTAATTTTACTTTCTGGGATATAAATTTTTCGACATATTTTGTATGGTGCAAATGCCAAAAATCTATCCCCAGTAAGTAAAAAGCCTGGATAGAAAGGTTATTGAGAGCCGTAAGTCAGCGGAGATTGCGACATTGTTGTCGAGCAAATTTTGCTTGTTTATATTGTGGTGTGCCTTGGAATTGTCCGCTCTGATAATGTAATAAATGGAAGTGAACCGGGCTTGTACGCGGGCTGAGCGTGTTCTACGCGAGGATTACGGCGGCGTCACCCCCCGCTTCTGGCCCGTTTTTGAAGTGACCAATCAAATTGACTGCTTTGAGTGCTGACTCCGGAACCGTTTGGACTGCGAAGGGCGTCGATCGCGACGACCGTACCGCGCACCGCGCATCGCTTCGGTGTCGCCTCGTACCCGGGTCCTATCGGCGTCGTTCGCAACGTCCGTACCGCGGATCGTTTCGGTCAAGTCGTAGGGCGTGACGCCTCCACGGCACGACGCCGGGTCAATTAGGAATACGCGACTCCGTTCGGAGTGATCGGTTCGTCGTCGACGAACTTTGGGCCTGTATTCTGAACGCATAAATTCGATATATCGTTGTCTCTGTCGCGCCAGGTTGGAGATGCGTGGCGACATCGATGACGATATGTCGCAGATTCGATTTTAAGAGTACGACCCCTGGGTGTCTAGTTGTATTTACGCTTTACGGTCCCCCGTATGGGGCCAGACTAATTTTATTCGCCTAGTCAGATCGTGTCGGACGCGTCGCGGCGCGACGTCGCGCGGCGACGCGGCCGCTTAGCCAACTGTCCACGTACTATGTATCTACTGTGTTGTAAGTGTTCATGTAGATTATTTAGTGTACATAAGAATTATACATATACAACGGCAGAAATAGTGTATCGACAGTTATATGGAGTATATTTAGCGCTAGGTGGCGGCCCGCGGCGCGGCGGTGAGACCGCCGGACCGCGGGGTCGTTCCTTATCTACCAAATAACGTAGTGTCGTCGTAGTGTAGTGCGTCGCGGGCTACCTCAGTCACTCGTCCCGTGGCCTTATGTTAGTGTATTTATTTTGTTGCGCTCGGGGGCTGTTGCTGTTTCGCCCGTCGAGGTGTTGCGTTCCGAGTTTCTTTTTTTTTTCGTGTTCGTTTTTATTCTTTTTCTCGTGTTTTTTTTTATTATACACGCATACTGATGTATTTTAAATTATTATTTATTCTGTTTCGAATTCTCACTCGTGACGAGCGTTTCGTTTTCCGGTAGTGATATTTTTATTCAGCAATAAATGTGTATGTGCATTTCGCAAGTAAACAAAGTTTTTACAATTAGTTCGTAATTTTTATAATAATTATAATAACAAAATTGAAAATTATGAGATTTGAAGTGCATTCTTGTAGTGGTAAATTCCTTTTAAGCAGTATAGTCTGAGGTGGAAGTGAGCGTATACAAAGTGCGGCGGGCGGGCGCTGCGCTCCAGGGATCCTGTGATGTAAAATATCTTGCCTAATGTAAGGATAATCTATTTTGTTGGAAAGTATCAAAGTAGAGCGAGTCGCCGGCGGTCCGCTTCCGCCGTTGCTGATTTCCCCAAATTTTTTCCAGTATTTGTGATTCAAGTGCCACTTTATGTTAAATATATGAAACGATTATCTAGATTATACGATTAATGTAAGGGTAACCTAATATATTATTAAATTGAAAAATTGTTTTATCATTTTATATTACATACAATTGTGAGAAGTGTTATAAAGTACTATAATTGACAGTAAATATTACACTTTTGTGTATAGGTAAGAATAAAGTTCTAACTTAAATTTAGCCATATCAATATCTATATTTAATAAAAGATTTGTGGTATTTTCTATAGGCTCAATTTGAACGTTATTCAAAGTGACATATGCTTTAGATATTCTGTTATTAATATACTTCTAGTGTTAGTCTCCACGTCGGTATTACATCATGTAGTTGTAAGAGTAGAGTTAAGTCCTTTGGTAGGTCTTTAAGAATACTATTGATATTTAATGGCAACGATCGCACTGTAAATGTTATTATAAAGTTTATTTACATTTTTATTTACTTTTTAATTTATTGATGGTGTGCCACAGACATACTCTGCCAAAATATATCATTACCAATAAAGTACGGGATAAGCTTAGCCGACGCTCGGCCGTACCCAACGCGACCATTGCGGCGGACCCACCACGCTTTGCTCACAAAGCGATTGACTAAATGTACATTTTATCTTGTATTTCTTGCATCTTCCAGTGATCTTACGGTTATTGACATAACGACTAGTGCTAAGTTAGGTGTTAAGTGATTGCTGTACCTTGTGGGGCCTAGCGCCCGTCTACTTTCACAAATTAATAAGTTAAGAGATCGCGATATTGGACTATTTATTGTGCGCAATGACTCTTAATCGCTTCGGACCTGTAGTAGTTAGAGATAATTAAATGTTTCGATGTATGTGTTCAGTTAGAAACGGATACATAGCATGCCTCGATACTATGTCTTACTATAGGTTACCGGCGAACGATGTTTCTCCTCTGAATTGAATAAACTTTTGTTGCCTTATTCTTTGCGGATCGTTGACGGCGGCTATCGGCGGCCGGGTGCGTTCGTGAGAAGTCGGTAATGTTCAGGTCGTATTGTAAGTCGCGCAAACACTGTCGGAACTTCCCGACAGAAAAAGGAAAGAAGCAAGGCATTGTTCTAACTAAGCAATTGAAGCAATTGTACCAACGTTATTGCCGAAGGGGCCATTACTAAGTATCGTCGTGAATTATTATATTAGATTGCCAAAGAATGAGTATCAAAGATGATGGTGTCTAAAATCAGATTGCATCTCTGTGCTTAAGGATTCTTCCAAAATTTGAAATTATTTTTGTGGTACGGGTTATTGATCTGATGTTCCTATTTCAAACGTGTTACGATGTACAACAATAGTGCGTACTAGATAACAGGTGGACTGTCAATTCTATTGTTGTCAAGCTCAATTTACGTGAGGGTGTTTCTTTTATCTCTATTTGATAAATTAACTGAATGTTACAAATATTTAACTGATATTATTCTGTCCGAGTGTACACCATAATTTGTATCGCTTCGATCGCATTAGATAACGGTCAAATGTGTGAATTTATCGCAGCAATAAGAAGAGATATCGTGCAAATATTAATTTTTATAAAGATTTTCCAATTTAATGTTAGACAAATTGATAAACGGAGAGTATAACGATTCAGTGCCCTGTAGAGTATGTTGTCCATGTGTGACGACTAGTGTAATGCCTTGAAACGTAGTCAGTTAAAGGTAACAGTACTTAATAGCGTGTGTAGGACGGCGTTGTGTTGGCAGTAGCGGTCGCCGCCGCGTTCACTCGAATCTCGTCTCGGTTCAACGACTGCGTATCGTTTCCTGCACACAATTGCCCACGTGCAATTCATTAGTCTGTGTTATTATTACTTTGTTGTATATTTATTAAATACATCTGTACCGTAATATGTATATATTGTGAAATTTTATATTCATAATGAGAAATTTTAATACGCTTCACGCTTTCACTTTTAACAATTTTCGTAACTTGTTTCTGTTATTTAGAATAAATTTACGTACCTTATTATAATAATTATACTATCGTAGGTGTTAATGTAAGAATATAAAAGAGAAAAAAAATATATAAAAAAAATACAAAAAAAAAAGAGAAAAGCAATTAAAAGAAACCAATGATTGTGCCTCAATGAACTGTGGTACGTTACCTTAACCGATGGCCGGTGTAATCGTTCCCTTGAAATATGTATTATAATGAATTGTGCGCTCCGCGCCGAGCGGTGGACAATATAAGGCTGCGTGCAGCGGGGCCCGCGCCCACGCCTTGTGTAATCATAAATGAGCTTAGCTATGTTTTACGTTTATTGTAAGTGTTATGTCGTCAATCAACATTTTATATATATACACCTGTGTGTACATATTTTTATCTATTTATTTTTAGTTCTCCATGAATTTTACCCGAATTAACGCGTAACTTAAATTTTGTTGCCTTATTATAGAGTCGCTTTCGTATCGGTTCTTACTACGAGCGGGTTGCGTGCGCGAACCCGTGACTAAATTCGTGTCTATTCCACAACTTGAATGCCAAAGTCGATATCTATGCCATTAAACGACAACTATTGTTCTAAGTTAAACTGCGTCGATCTCTGACATCACAACAAATTATTGATCGTACAAATGCGAGCCATTTACTAAACAGCTGCCGCGGAGGTCGTTGTTCTGTCCAAGCTGCTCTGGTATTATTTTAGCTCAAGTATTCAAATAGTAGTTTGCTCATAATATTGTTGTTAATTTTAATTTTTATCTTATTAAGGTTGTATGCGCCGTTCGGGGCTCAGTTCGTGAAGCTGTAGACGCCAGTTGATTTCTAACTTGGCTCGCTGTGATGACGTGACTGAGTTCAATGTAGGAGCGAATAGTGATAGACTGCATCGCTCGCATACTGGCCTCGCGCGGTGCTCACACTAACGCTTCCTGGCGAGTGAAGTACACTCTTAAAACTTATTTTTTAATCTCTAAACGTAGCTCTTAATGTATAGAACATACCGTGAGTTGTCGTATTCAGCGAGTAGGGTATGCCGCCTATATTTTATTTTGGAACTGTCACTTAATATTTATTGATTAGCATAATTTGAAGTCTGCCCGAGCGCAGCGAGCGTGGCTCGCGGCGCGCACGGCTGGTTTCACGGAGCCGTGCCTCGGCTCGTCAGTGTCACAACCATTCAGTATATTTACAACGCATTGTACTTCAACTGGCGCATGTTACTTATTCTATCTCAGGTGTAGGGACCAAACATGTATGGAATATCGTGGCTTGCTGAAATCTCACGGAGCTGATTTGACACATCGCATAATGTATAAAAAGACATTATATTTTCCATTGTTGTTAAATAATTTTATATTACCGTTGCTATATAAATAAATTGTGACGACGAATATAATTGACTTTATGTAGTGATAGTGAACAATATTCAGAATGGCCTTTTAATTTTAATAAGTTTAAAGATTTTGCTTGTTGTCTTTATTTTATATATATTTTTGTACGTTCGTTACGACGTTGGGGTCTCACAATAGAAACACATTAGGTGATATATCAACAAAGAAACTAGTCTTCCTTATTTATGAGAGGTAGTGGCGGTGATTTGACGTCGACACAAGAGGCAATCATTCCTCTAGTCTTGTTATGTGGTGCGATTAAGTAAATACCAAATATAAATAAAATAAAAAGGCTTTTGACGTAGTAATGTAGAGGTTATAGTAGATCGGCCCGAGCAGCTTGGAAGCCCTGTGACTCGTTACAAGGGAATGGTTGGGTAGTATTATAATAATGCATTTATTTCTCTTTTTATCATAGTCACTCAAACATATATTTTTAATTAATTAATTGAGCTAATGCCTAAAATTGGAATATCAGAGTTTATTTAGGATGTTTCATATTTTACATTTTAGTGTTTAAATATCTAAAATTTACCTTAATTATAGTGAATGGATTTTTGTATTATTGGTATATAGCTGTAAGTTAAAGGGTGTTCTTGATAAACAACAAACAACTGATTGATACAAAATATATAATGAACTGAGTGACTTTACGTGTAAACAGAGGGCCATTGATTAAAAAATGTTGAACTAAGCTAAATTCTCTATAATGGTAATTTAACTAAATGTGATTGCTGAGGATATTTTTAACTGCTATATGTATAGTGATTATAGAACAGTAAGTCGCCATTTGTCCGTAGCTCAGTGAAATATATCGTGCGACGTGCACGCTCGGTACTAGTACGCGTGCGGTGCGCGTCCGTACGTAGGCACAGACGCCACCGGCGACCGGACACGGCCGGTCTCGCGGTGCCTCGTCACCAGAACACCTTTGCAACATATAAACTCACCAAGTCGCATTTGATTCGTTGTATTGGAACACTATTTAGCGTTTATGTATATGTATATCTATTGTGTACGAAGGCCAACCCCCACCACACAGTTAATTGATGCAGTAGACTCGCATGTACTGCTCGCTAACTACACAAGACACTGCTTCTCTAGTCTCTCTTGCATTCGAACATCGCTTTAAAGTAAGCTTTTGTTGTGGAGCATAATTATTGATCATATCCTAATATGACTAGTTTTTATTCGTATTATTCTTTTATTAGATCTCTGTTGTACCTGTTTGAAATCGTTTATGTTGAATATTCATTTATAATAAGGGTAGTGCGCCGGGCGCGACGGTGCCGTATCGTTCGATATACGTAACGCGTAGTACTAATGACCAAATTGTTTGTTCCACTAAACGACGAAACTCAATAATATTGCCCAAGTCTATTGGCGTCAAATTCAATACTCTGTGGACTTATTTAGTCACTAGTGTACCTTTGAATGTACTTGAATAATAACCTAAGTGAGTAATGAATGACTAATTCAATTCTGAAATATACTTAATTTAAATTTTAACAGACTGATATCTGTGATTAAGAAAATATTTTTAAATATTATCCAGCGAGTCGGATTAAAAATATTTATTTTATTAGAGGTTTCCTACTGCTGTCTGCGCATATGGATTGTATGTGACGAGACACGATCGCTTCGTATATTTTTTTACTTTACTGCTGTATCAAGTTTAGATACACATTCATACGACCATTTTGATAAACTAACAATTTGTTGGATCTAATTGTACATAGACGAACAAGCTTAATCGTAATTAACCCCACCATTATCCTAGCTATCCCTGTGAGTTGCATCACAATTACTTAGGTATATTACATGACATCACTGACCATTGCCTGTACGAGCAGAGACTGAAGTATGCGTAGCTATTATGGTGAAGCCGAACGGGCGTACTTTTTTGGTTTGCTAGCCGCGGAATTTCGGTCGCGTAATTTCTGCATCATTTGGATTCATAGAAAAGCTCTATTTGATTTATACGGTGATGTAAAATGAATTATTTTTTGACTTCCGCAAAATCATCTTAACGGGGTCAGGGGAGTGAGTAAACCCTTAGCTGGGTACAGATAACGTGAGGGTCAACATATTTTTTGGTTACATAACTCTAGGCATATAAAAATATATTTATATCGTAATCGGTTAACGGGCCCGATGTCTTTTTGTGATAGAATTTACGCGACTTATGAAACAAAAAATTAAGTTTGTTTGTCTTCACCCTTATCAATACCACCGATGTCATCTGAATATTTCTGATCTTGAACGTTGCATATCTACTACATTTCTAATCGAATTATTTTTTTGTATTCATATCTATATTTCACCCAAATATATGAGTTAAGTTTGATATATGTAAAAGTCCTAAGTTAACATAATAATAAAGTGAACTTAATAAAATGCCTGTAGTGTTGTAGTGAGTGACATCTCTAGCGATTGGCGTTTCATTAATAACTTAATATTTTGGTACCACCTTTGAGTTAAAAGTACAATCGTAGTTATAAATTGTCTCATTGATGTACGTATTCATTGTAACAATATCAAGATAACGGTAATTGATAAGTTTAGTGTAGACTTAAGCTGTCTCGTCTCGCATTACACAGATAATTAATTAATAATCTTCTCAATAATTGTATTGGAACATTTATTATAATAGGCAGATACTAAATTACGTCATATATACTTACTATATCAATAGGCTAATGAAAATATAAAGTATAAAACATTTTTTCTGTGCATAACTCTGTGATGAGAAATTATTCTAAAGATCTAGTATTAACTGAAAATGAAACGATGGTCTAGCATGACACTTTTTCCTTGAACTTAAATAAGATACTTATAATACTCACCACGTGTATATCTTTGAGAAGATGCGAGGAGAAATACCAATACGGACCGGAGTTTCATTGTGACTTTAAAAGTTGAACTTTTCAGTCTTTTCGCGCAAACGGTTGTGTATTATTTTTATGTAGTACAAATGTGTTCGCAATTTGATTGCTGCTGTAGTGTTCCTTTTGTTCTTATTCAAATTAACTTTGTTGGGTATTTATTTGAAAATAATAAAATGTATTTTTAATAATTAAAATGTATTGTAAAACCTATTAGAGGCGAGCGTGAATTCTCTAATAGTAAAATATGTATTAATATGGCTGCCTTAATAGTAATATTTGTATCAATCTTCACCATCCTTGACGTACACGTATGTCTTTGGGGCTCGCTGTATAGAGTCCCCGTCCGTCGCGTACCAAATAATAGCGTAGACAATACCGGCAGGTCCTCTGTTCTGGCCCGTTGAGCGACCACTCTAAAGTTGATTTTCTATTGTTTACATGTCAAAGTGTGTTGGAGTGCCTTCAGATATGTATATGTAAGTGTAATTCGGAAAGATATTTTTTTACTAAATCCTCTTGGACTTTGAAATCTCATATCATTTGTAGGCTAAAATTTAACGACGGTGTAATTGTTGATTTGACAAGAATCGGTGTCTGGTCGCCTTCTGGCAAGGGCTCGGCGTGCCGGCCGCTCGGGCTGCGGCAGCTCCGAACTCTATTACCTCATTCAACAACCTCACTTAATGCGTCCTATATCAAATTATTTTATCGATTCTGTACTTATCGAATGCACTGCACTGTTATTTGGTACACATTCTGTTTAAGTTACTTTTAAGGTGTTATCATAAATAATGTCAGATATTTGATATATTTTCCTGTTATTTTTCTGATACTATCTAAAAGCAATGTATTTTACAAACAATCAGGAGAACAATAATTATTATATAAGTGTAACAGTTAGTGAATTTAAGAGTGCTATTTTTCATTCCATAACTCAACGATATCGATGTTCATGTGAAACTTATGTTCGAGTTTTAAAAATGTTATTATTGTATTGTATAATTAAACTAAACCTTATGTGATTGAAATGCAATGTTTAGAAGTATTTTATTCTTTATTTTTTACCATTAATTAATAAATAGTTAGTAGAGATCTATTTGAGAGTCTAATGTATCAATTATTTGTAAAGTTGGCTGTAACTAATTAGAAGTTACAATAAGTAGACATATTTTAATATAAAAAAAAAATTTGGAGCAAATTTTATGTAGACGACAAATATAGTTGTTTTGATGATTATGTGAAGTGTTGTATCGTATCGTATCGTATCGTTAGCGCAATGTGTACGCACAACGGTGAGCCGGTCGAGGGGCGTGGCGGGCGCTGGCGACGTGCAAAGCGTGCCTGCGACTCGCCACTCGCACTTGCGATGCGACACGTCGCCGGCGCTCGCCGCCGTCGCCTTCCCGCTACAACTAGTCGCTCGACTGGTTGCCCCTCGACTCTCACTGCACAGCACTGCTAGACTAATCCAGTTATGCGTAAGGATATTTTTCTTACATTTCGATAAGATTTAATGTTTATAGTATAGGCAATAATAATGTTTAACAAAAAGTCCCTATGTAATCGAACTGATGACAGAAACGCATGTTATATTTGTGGCCTCTTTATAAATAAGATCTAAGTTACATGTTAAAGAAAATTAATTTTGCTATGCACAGAAATGATACTCAATTAATTGCCAAAAAGTTATATGTATATTCATAGTTCAACAAATATTTCTTTTGGGCATATTTACTTTGAATTTATATTATGCAAAATTAGATTATGATTAAGTAGGTTGTAGATTTATATGTAGAGTGAATGCATATATTATAATATAATATATCTATATATTTAAAGTAAGGTGAATTTGAGAGGTATCAATTTCATGTATTGTTCTTAAGTTTAGATAATAAATGGGTTTAGCCATACTTCGGCTGGTTTGATATGTATGTTATCTGATTAATTGTAAAAAAAAAATTAAAAAAAATCAATAAATATGGGTTGTTTTATTTATCTCCTACATCAATTCCCTATTCTTGTAGAAGCTAACAGTGTCTCATATTTATCTGAACATGTCGGTTTGAAGATTTTTGGAAATTTCTCAGCGGACAAGTTTTAATGTGTTCATGTAAATATGTACTTAATGTGTGGTAGCTGTAGCTTGGGACTGATGTTTTTTCTCGTATTGCTTCTAGTAATTTTCTAAACAAATGAATAATAATTACGTAGGTTACTAAAAATCTTTTAAATGTAAAGTTTTCTAGTTTCTGTTTGTGTAATGCTTTAATAATGTGTTTTAATAATGTTATAAAAAGTACAGTGGATATAAAAGTATCAACGTTGTTTTCTCAGAATATAAAATGTGCTGTCATGTCACCCCTGAAGTTTGTTTCTCGCCATTCGTTTTAGGAATTTTTGAGTTTGCCGCTAATGAGAATGAAACCCTAATTGTGTGACTTGTCGCATTACACCTGACGGGACTCGAACGAACATTACCTGTACAGCCAGGAAAGGTTCTTAGTGCCGGCGGTTTGCTATTGTTGATGGCGTAGGTCGTAGGCATAGTTTCAAGGATGCTAAAAATTCTACTGCAGAATCATTGTCGAACAACCTTGGCCCTGTGAAGCTTCTGGAACTCGACAAGGAATTCTGCAGGATCCGCTGAAGTCTACATATAAGGTGGTATCGGGTTCACTCGCAGCGTTGACGGTGGAAGGATTTTTCCTATGGCAAGACTAAATAATTGTTATATTATAGTTTAAAAAAAAGTTAAATTTGACGTATATGACAATACACACATATATTTAATATTTGATGCTACCTATAATTCCAAATATTGAGAAATGGATAGTTATTATGAACATAAATTCGAATGGATATTGAGCAGAAAACTAAGTACTATATTATTCGATTTACCAAATTTTAACTTTACAGATGTATATTCCTGTTTCTAATGTCTGTTGCTAAATTACTTTAACAAAAAAATAATAATTACAAACAAAGAAGAAGAATCGTGTTCGTTACCTCGGCAAAATGATCTTTATAGAAATGAGGTTATAATTGTAAATTTGATCATACTGAACTGAACAAATAGTTCCTCATTATTTGCAGCAACTTGCTGGAGAGAGAAACATATCTTGCTGGAGTTATTTTTAAAACATTGTCCTGTTAAACTTTTTTACTATAAATTGATTTTTCTGGAACTAAATACATAAAAGATTTGAAGCGTTTGAAGCACATTAAATATCATATACATAATTAAATTAATTTAAATATACAGGTGGTGACTATATATAGTGCTCGCAATAGCTAGTTTAATTTTATATACTTGCAGAAAGAAAGTCAATGTAAGCGTAACATGGATAAACCTAAAATCAGCGTGATTTTCGGGCCCTTAAATAATGCAATGCAATGGAACTTATGTCATTTTATATAATCATGAAAATTACACTTATTGTTTATTTGTAGGTTTATAGGAGTGAGTAGAAGGGAAAAAATCATGTTCAGATATTACAGATATTTATTGCATATTTACAATATAAATCAAATTTAAAAATAAGCGGTCACATATTTTGCATTTCTTAGCGTTATTGTGCGCTTTAAGTAAACAATATTCCTATTATTAATAAATGCTTTATAAAACTGTTTTAATTGCAAAATAAGGATAGCATATTTCAAATAAAATACAATTTTCTGTTTTTATTTGCTATTCGTTTCTTTACGCTTTTATTGTAAAATTTTATGTTTACGACTTATTATTACAACAATAAGCTAAAAGATGAAATACTATTTTGAAAGTTCAATATAAGATTTATATAATCTCTTACAATAGTAAGTTCCCAGGCATATCCATACTATTGATGTCACAAAATCGCAAGTACATAAAATTTAACTACCCATACCGAGCACTATATATATATACATATATATAATAGCGTGCAATTGTATTCCTCGCGCCCTGATGTCGATTCTTAGGATTAAAAATAAGAAATTGAACTTGTAAGGAAAAAAGTAACTTTCAGTAATATATGTATTATGCAAGAAAAATCACAAAACAGCATTTATAGAGACACATGGCATTGCTTTCTCATTTAATCTGCCGTGAATAACGCAAGAACCGACAAGGGAATTAACCGCTATAACACAGCGATTTGCCCAAACTATGACAATACGCTATTATTGAGACAATAATAATTGCCGAAAAAACAATATGTTCCTGGAAGTAGAGGAATTTGATAAATAAGGCAACATTAATTACATAATAAAGTTTCCTTTATTAGGGTATGTAAATCAAGCTAAAAGCTTTGTACAAGATACTTAGATATTTTATTACTCACTAACGGTAGAACTTTATTTAAACTATATACACAATAGTTATACAAGACAAGAACAGTCATAAAGGTTACATACAAAACAACTAGTTATTATAAAATTATCTTTTCAATAGTGAAGAAACGAAGTCATACATCAATCGTACAAAAAATACCAAAATCACAATTCATAAATGTTCCATTGTCCTTTGTTCGAGTCAAAAAATAAAAGTTTTAGGAATCTAATCAGAAATCCCGACGAAATGTCCACGAATACCAAATAGTTGTTACAAGATTGTTATGTAAATGTCAAGTTGGTACTTATTCATTTACTGTAGAAGCTACATAAACATTTACTACGAAGTAATTTGTATTTGCAGTATTTACCGCGAAATCGTAATTTGTTGCCAAGCTCGTGTCTGCTACGCTAATATAGACTTTATTAGCAGCAAATATGGTTAAGCTTCACGATGGAGTCAAACGCAAAATATCGCAGCAGAAGAAACCTCTTTTCTGCTTTTTATTTTCAAAAATGTATAGCAAAATCCAAAAAATAAATACGTTATTTTAGAAGACATATTTGATGTCGTGTTATTTATCTACATTTTTTTAAATTACTATAACTTGGTTAGAAACTGCTTCAAAAATGCAAAAATTTTTAAAAATTGCATCAAATAGCTCAGATGGTGTTGAATGAAAATCTTCTTTTTTAATAGAGTGAACAATATCTCGGGTTATATTTTTTTAAGGCTTTCTATTATTTATATTCGCTTTTTATTAAAATACGTGTGCATTGTCTTGCAAATTCGATCGATCTACTCGCAAAATGCATGGTCGTTAGGCGACTATGCACCTTAATATATTTATTTGTAGCGCTTCCATATCTCAACTTCATATCAGATTTAGAACATACGCCGATCCTTTTTGCATATCGATAACATATTTAAAAAAGTTGCCATTAAAATTATAAAATAAAACGTACACCAGATTTTCTAAACTGGTTCGGAATAATGTCCAAGCTCAGCAGTGGATTTTTTTTAAAAAGAGATGACGAAATTAGCTCTTATAATATTAAGTCTACTACGAAATCATTATTTTTCCCGTTCATACATCTAACCTTAAACTTTTTAAAATTATTTGTTTTTACATTTCATAATAACCCTACAGTGCATTTTTTTTAATGTGACTCTTTCCTCGTCAGAAGTTTTTATTTTATTGCCTAATACTCTTTAAACACATTTGTTTGTATCTTTAAATTTATGTATTTAGTTAGCTTCTTATCTACTGACATATTTTTAAAGGTTGCAAAAAGTTTGTTTTCTTGATTAGAAATAAACAACGAAAACGTTAGTATGAAAAGCAAAATACCTACTTAAAAATATCCTTCGTCAATTTATTAAAAAAAAAAACATAACGTTAACCATTTCAAGTGCCCTTTTATAGCGTTTTCTTGTCATATACAATTGCTGTAGCTATAGATTTACTATCTCAGATTTTTCTTACTAATTGCATTGATGTATTATTGTTTGCTTTTTGTAACACGCATTGCCATCTTGTAACAATATTTACGTTACTCGGTGTTTACTTGTCGAGATTACTAATTAGACACAAAATTACCACAACCACCATCTGTTATCTCTGTTCTGGTGCGTTAAGAGTCTGGAATATATGCTTGTACCAAAACTCTAGTGTTTTTCCCCACGCTGCGAGCGAGTCCCCTTCTAAGCTCAGCACTTCTACAAACATCTTCACTATAACATCCTTCAAGTCCTGTGGGCAAACAGAATTGGATTTTATAAGTTCCGTAGAACAATGGCGAATGGGCGCTCCTTAAGCGCTGAAACGCGTTTTTAGATTTAATGTTCAGCAGTTGGTAACGGTTCCGGAAAAAGCGGAAGTGGCTACGAAAATAAGCTATTGGGATACTTCAGTTGATTTAGTTAACAATACCAGTTCCGTTGGTAGCAATGGAATGGATTTAATGCTGTTGTGTATTGTAGAGTAGTTAGTGTTTTTAACGTTATTAGAATTTTAGTACAATTTTTTTTTATATTTGTTCTATTTTGTACTACTTAGGCTTAATGTGACATATTAGTTTATTTCTAACTTTAATAACGAATTTTAACAGTAATTTTACTTATGTCCATATTACCCCTCATATTCATATACCGCGGAACCTAATATCCAAAAACTTATAAATGCAGTACAAAGTAGTAACTTAAAAAAAATATTTCCATTTTTTAATGTTAACATTAGTAAATTTAAAAGTTTTTATACCTTATATATTATTACGAAGTTACTCAATATTTTTGTGCATTTATTATATTAAAAAAAGTTTATTTACTTAATTTTTACGTAACGAATGCTATTTAATTAGAAAAAGTTAATTATTTAATAACGTTTATCGTTATATAGGGGGTGAGGGGGGTTCTAGTTAAAGGTTAAGTACCTATTTACTACATGAACTTGTGATTACGAAATCGGTATTTTATTTTAGAAATAAATATGTTATATTCGCTTGCTAAATTATTTTTCCCTCCGGTTAACAGCTTCGAATCACTCACTGTCCGCACGCGATATTATTTTGCTCCCTTGAGATACAATCTTTATATTGAATTTAGCGATGGGCTCTGCCGTTTATTCATGTTTTTTCATTAATTTATTAATTAATGTTTGTTGTCCTATTTTGTATGCTTAATTATTGTATGGGTATCGTCGCGAGCCTCGTTGTCAAACGAGTCACGTCGGGCAATGCTGAAAATGAAATTTATTAGAAGGTGCTAAAGTTGTTTTTCAATACGTCAATACTTGGGTGACATCACAGTTATCGTTTACGATAGGCGGCCGAGTTCATGATTCAAATTGGCTAACATTCGAGGAATCCTAATTAATTAGAACCAGGATTTTATTTTTATTTAGATTTTCATGTTTTTTTCTTTGCTTTACGACTCTGTCTGAATATAAATATACTAATGTCTCAGTAAGAGCCTTCTACCACACCGTGGACATTTCCATTGGAAATGTCAAACAAAATTTTCTTGATGTCCAGACCATATCATATCCAAATCTTTATTCGTCAAAGGAGATAATTTTTTCTTGTATGGAGAATAGGCCCACTACAAAATGTAACGTTTATTAATGAGACATACGTTAAATAATTTCTTATTAACCCTAGATATTATAAGGAACATTAGCTTGTTTTTATCTAACGGGAATATTGAGAATTCAATTAAAACATGAAGATTAAATAACCTAAAAATTCTTAGTGGTTAGTAGCTTTATTTTGATTTGTATTCAAATTGCTTTTTACGTAGATGCTATTTAACACTTTTTTTTATTCTTGATAAATACAATCCATTTGGTTTGGTCACTACCAAACGCCCGAAATACGCTATCTAGCGTATTTCGGGCGTTTCACCAGTGCTGCAGTGCTCGCGGAGCGTCGAAGCGACCTCATGCATTTTTGTTAAAAAAATGCAGTATAAACAAACCCCTAAATCGTATTATTTTCTTGCATTCTAAATACGGGATACGGGAAAGAAAACGATGTCAAGCCGTTGGAAACGTAAACACAGAATTCGGTTGAAAATAAACCGACGTCAATTGGATGTCAGTGTAGGTACCATTCTGTCGCTGTCAAAAATGATGACGCGTTCCGTTTCACGACGATACTGGACTGACGAACTAATTGTTAAAATAATCTAAAATAGTATTAAAATAATTATTGAGAGTTCAATACTTTGAAATAAAATAAAAAGGAAATAATACACTATCCTTTATCTATTATTATATTTATATATTATTTGTATAATATGAAATCATCTTGTAATTTTGATTTTAAAAACGTTAGTTCCTTTACCTCAAATGTCAAAAGTCATTACTAAGTTTAATTAATTGATTTTATTATTCCCGTTTCATTTTTACTCATAATATCGTGCAATTGCTTTTAATAATACATTGATATTTTAGAGTTCAGTAATATTAATAAACGTTGCCGTTTTCTAGTGGGCCTAAAAAAATATCTCATTTAAATAAACGATTCTCAAAATAAGTTTAAACACATAGAGTTCCGTATCAATCAGAAAAACGACATTGAGTTGTAGCTAGATGTGTATGTATAATCTACCACAGATAAAATATAACATTGCACTGGAAAAATCGTCTCTAGTACAAGTGACATAATGGTCTCAAAGGTCATATGTAAAATCTTGCGCCTGTTTTTATGCTATCTAAGAAGAAATGCGCGGGTAAGAGAGCTTTTAAGGTATCGTACAGTGTAACTACCATTAGTTTACATTTGTTTCCAGTTGTTATGATCTGCGTATTTTTTTTTTGTATGGAAACAGCACACTTCGAGGAAACGTAAGGACCTAAAATGATTATAATTTTAGTTATTAGATTGACATAACTTTTGTAGTTTGCTATAAGTCAAATACAAATAACGATACCAGTTATGGTAGAGCCATTACATTATTCAGCACGCAGACGAAAGTGACAAATTCAAATCTTTAAAAATATTATATAGAGGTGAAAGGCCTTAATAGGTGGTAAGACGATTAGATGAAGATCCAAAGACGGCTCTGGATGATAGTTGAGCTCGCTCCCTTGAAATGGTGAAAAAGCTTACATGAAAATGTCGCTCCTGGATCTGTCTCTTCCTATGCGACTCGCCTAGTTTGTGCATCATGGCTGCCACTACTTCAGGCTGGTTGAGATTAGTGACCGCGAGGTTGAGCGAGGTCATCAGGTTGATCACGTGGGCCTTAAACTGCATGTTTTGAAGAAACTCCTCTTCAGGCAGCTTGCGGACCATCTTAAAGAACTCTTTCGTCTCAGGGTATGCGCGGAACAATCTGAAATGAATGAGTTAAATATTTTAGGATTTATATGTTTGGGGTCTGTAAATTATTAAACGCGTTCTTTTTGAGCATCATTTGCAGATGAGATTATTGATACAATAGACTGTACCAATTAGGCAAGGGTCTAGTGTAGTCTAATGCAGGTTTGTCGACTTAAGATATATTTTTGATTTTTCGTAGCTCATTCTCATTACACAACAATTTTCACTCACAATAATTTTCTTCAATGTAGAACTATGGAATAAATGTTCTTATAAAATTTGAAAATAGAAAAAAAGGACGGGTACCTACATAAAGTCGTGTATCTCGCATATGCGCCTTTTTTAGAACTAAATTTTGTGCATTTCTTATTAAAATAAATAAAACCTATTAAGTTGCTCTACGAAGGTTTTGTACAATATGTATATATTTTTTGTGATGGTACAATAAATTAACGGACTTTTCCTTGTTTGTGTTGTAAGATCTGCCTTCTTGACAAGTTTGTTAACAAACAAACAAACACACAAAACAACTTTTGATTTGCGACGAAATGTTCATATGGCCTTATCTAATATAAGTATATAAATATATATGATCAAGTTTCATATGGCCGTATCTTTAGAATACGTTAATTTAGAAATTAGTTACACAATTGCAACGGAACGCAGTCGTAATTATTATATGTGAACAACAGCGTGATGCCTTCATGTGTTTTCGAAATAAAAAGAATAAAAAATGTTCCTATACCATACATAGGTACCGATTTTTCTTTTGAAGTTTATAACCATCAAATAGCCCTCTCATTCAAATTCACTGTCGCGTCAGTATCTCCAACTCTTTGCATAAAAGTTACTAGTAAAATGGCATAATATTGTTAAAGGTTGCCATTAGACAAATAAGATACAGACGAAATTATGATAGAATATGGTACCGTAAGTTAGATGAAGATGTTTATGGTAGATCTGGATTTAATGTTAATTTATTGTAGGTTTACCATAATTGTTTGGTTGGAGACATTTGGTCACTACAATTTTATCTAATTTAAGAATTCATATAGTTCGTTATCCATTTTATAACTGCTTAACTTAACAGTCGTGTAATTTGTCCGCTTAACCTAGCCTTTGCGGACCGATCGCAGGACGTGTATGTGTTGTAGTTACGTTGGTACATTAGACAATGCATAATTAACCAGACATCAGATAATCAAGTAGTAACTTGTGTCAGTGAAGGGATTCCTGAGGGATGTATGTGTATGAATATATAATCTACTAGGTCTAATAAGCTAAAGATACTCATTTAGCTTAGCTGGAAAGTTTTCCAGTCAGCAGTGTACTCCTGTTGAGTGGAAAATGTTCCACGTTTGGATAAGCCGAGCTTTTCGGACACGCTGATGTCTGTAGAGGGCGCATTAAAGTTCTGCATCTGGTTTACTTTCTTTAGCTCCAGTCAAGGCAAGTTTACTTCCCTACAGGATTACATGATTTTTATCTTTTTCTGGTGGTGGGTTGAGCTCGCTTCGGTAGTTAGCATCGTGTCTAAACTTGTCACCACAGTAATAATGTGTTTCGATGATTACATGTAATACAGCCTGATCTTGATTTGTTGAGGAGCATAGGTGAAGCTTGCTTTAATCTTCGGCTTTTTGTAAATCGTAAAAAAATATGAAATGATATTTTATCTTATCATATGAGTTAGGGTGGCCCTCAGGTAGAGAGGTTTTCGCACTTCGACCTATTGAGATCTTTTGTGCTTCTCTTCTCACTAGTCCTTATAGCCATCTCCCCCGGCTCAGTTCATTCAATTATGCCCATGAGCATGATAATCTCCTCCGATGGTCCTGTGTTTTATTGTGCTTTCGGTTTTAGGCATCCTATTCCCATTAGGTTTAGTCTGACTATATAGAGACTAGAGCATCGCAGTGACACAGTAAGTGTTCCATGCCATAAGAAGAGGAAATCTTCTTACTCGCAGGCTACAGATGGGTTTCGGATCCCTTGCTCTTTAGTTGGTCAACCTTCTCATTTTCAGTTAAACCTTTATGCCCTGGTATCCAGACTAGCCGCACGCTGTGATATTTTAGTTCAATCAGAGTATTTTGATAAAAGAAAGTATCTACCTAAATCTACGTTTATATTCAAGACCAAGACAAGAAGTCGATCTCCCAGTCAATCCGCGTAATACTGAATATCATCGACCCAGGCACGTCATTTCTGACTCTCCCGACTCATTGACGCTGGCTCTTCAAGCCTTGCGTGAGGCGGCATCTGCGCCGCCATCCCTTAGTTAGTCCATACTTCGCAGCTTGCTGCACATGTACGAGTAGGCCCCATCATTTCAAGGCCGGACCCACTTTGGCGTACCGAGCCTTCTTTCGCGCATATGTCCTCTTCGGAGGGCAGCGCTGACGTGCCCTCTCTTGAGGGTGCGCCAACCACTCCATTCAAGCCGTAGGGCCATTAGGGCCAAGGCTAGGCTGATTTTAGTCGGTAGGTCTGTGTGGTCGAGCCGCCTCGACAGCACCAGGAGTCCGGCATAATCAACGCATCCCTGCTTGCCTGTTGCGTTGGTATCCATGAGGATTCTCAGCCTCCTCTCCTGAGGAAAAAAAAAAAAAGAAGTCGAGAGTAATAATGCAATGCTTCGCCTGTCCACCAATCGTATGACCATAGCGCAATCAAAGGTTAACTCAATATGAACTTTCAATTTAGAAAATAGGTTTTGATCGACGCCCACAGATTCGATAAATTAGTTACAATTGATTATAATTCTGACTACTTAAACAGAAAGTTTGGGGGAAATAGAATAATTTTATTTTCCTTTAGGTTATGAGCTCTTTTATATTTGTTTGACGTAAATAAGGCCTATGTCGAATAAAGTATATTTCTATTTTGATTTTATAAATTAACTAATTAATGAAAAATTGTTTTGATGTTACAAAATCTTGTGTTGCATCAAATAAATACAGATTTTAAAACAATAGTGTAAAACGCTTATCTTGTATTACAATAAGCTTTAAGTGAAATATTCGTATAAGCACAAAACATTGCATATGAGCACTTTTCACACTACACTTTTGTGTGTTCTTTGGTTAATCGCGAAGTAATCACGAAGTAAAGTATATAAATATTTCTTACACTCACACCAATTATCCTAGTCCAAAGAAACATATATATTAACAACTAACTAAGATAAGATCACACAATCACAAAGGCACAAATACTCGTATGTATCACACAAACATCTGCCTCCACCGGGACTCGAACCCGGGACCTTAGAAATGGCGACACCTTGAAACCGGTGTACTAATCACTCGGCTACTAAATTAGTTGAATAACATTACAAATTCCTAAAAAAAAGTTCTTTAGAGATGGAAATCGCATTTTGTTCGCAAATTTAAAAGAAAACGTAGTTCTTTACATGGTTAGAGAGATGCAAATTTACTCAACAGTTTGTTGACTTTCAATATTCTAAAAGCATGAAAACTGATAAATGTTTTCATTCATCTAAATACAGGAAGGAATACATGTAAACAATAAGACTTCGGATTCTATATGCAGAGTGCCTTTAATCGACGTGTTCTCAGTTTATGATGCCAAAGTATTATCGTGGATTGTACGAGTAAGTAGGTACTGTCGTACACAACTGTATTTCCTACTTATTTTCATTCCAGTCAAAACTAGAGTCTCTTATTCTCAGTAATATTTTTTTAAACTAGTTCGTTTTATAAATATAGATAATTTAATTTTTTTAGCTTTATATTGACAAACAAGTACATTGCTCATATGATGGTAAGGAGTTACAGTCACTGATACAACGTTGGGTTTCTGCTAAATTTGCAACCATTAATCCTCATTACCTAGACGCTTGGCAGTCCACCACACTGCGTTTTCCCAGGAATTTAATGCCACGCACTACCAAACTGTGGAATGAATTGTCGCCTGCAGTGTTTCCGAACCGATGCGATATCGAAACCTTCAAATAAAGAGCATATTCCCATTTAAAAGGTCGGCAACACAGCTGTGACTCCTCTGGTGTTGCTCGTTTGCTGCTTTATCATATAAAAAGGAAAAAAACTCCCATAAGGACTAGTGGTGTGGGTTGTCAAGTTGTACATAAGATATATAGTCGCTATATCCAGTAATTTCACTGCTATACCTTACCTCTCGAATCGAAATATAACTGCAAGCACTGCTATGTCGGCAGAAGCAGGTAAGATGGAGGTTCCTAAGCAGATGACTCTAGCAGAATGTAAAAACGAGAATTATAAAAAAAGGAAACAAAGAATTGTATATTCTGTGCCCCAGTATAAAATCACTTGCCGGTGACAATTTTCAAAAATCATTGAAATAAGTTATATTTTTTTTTCTTAGGAGAGGTGAGTCTGAGACCCTCGTAACCACCACCTCAATTAAGTGTCACGGTGGTGATCTCGACCTCCAGACCGATCGGGGCGGCTCGACCGATGTGACTTACCGACCATATTCAGCTTAAAGCCAATGGTCCTATTGACCCTTGGCCTTGAAGTGAGAGCGACCGCTTTTCAGGAGAAGGCGCGGTGACAACTTTGCTTCTTAATATCTGACTTTCTAACCCTTGAATGTAAAAAACTCAATATGTACCTGCTGTTTTGTCGTCTTATACATTATTGATTTGAGCTTTATGATAACTAATTTTCTTGCCTTTTAAAGTTGTTATTACTAAGTTTAATGTCTATTGAAGTGCTTTGTCTCTTGGTTATATAAGGAAAACATCAGAATGGAAAATTGCAATTTCATACTTTAATTTCAAACGATATAATTAATACCAGAAGCAAACCCAGAAATGTCAAAACACAGCATGATTTAACACTTGGAACATAAACAATGTATATAGAAATAGGAAAAAAAATGAAGCAATAAATAAACAAAATCTCAAATTATTCGATATCTTGAACATTGTCTAATACAAGTGAGTTCAGATAAGGATATATTATACAGTGTACCAGGACCTGTACTCTTAAAATCGAACATACGATGTAGTTTCTTGTTTCGCGTGAACTTCCCTGAAATGTGTAAGTTAGAGTAAGAGGTGGCGTGACAACGATAACGATATATCGTATTTATATGATCAGAGTAAAGGGCTTGAATGTAATATGTTTATTAAAGAAATATATCCAGTTCGTTATGTTCTTTTGGTAACTCGTTATATGAATGACACCTCCTTATTATGGGGTTATAATGAGAAATGTTGTTATTTGTCTGCAGAGTTTATAGATTTTCATTTAAAATATTTGACTCTGACTTCGAGAAAATATATAGTATAACTTTTTTTCATAACAACTGTCAATATTACTGCACGAGTGTACCGACGTCTGCCGACTTGTTAGTAATGAAACCAAATTGAATTTACATTCACATGATGTCCTCGGGCAGATTTATCCAATTGTGAGCCGTTGGGTCCGTTGCCATTGTCAGGGAATTTGTGGTTCACTCCAGTGACTCGACACCCCGCGCTGTCCTTGTATGACAGGATTTAACCGACAGTCGGAAATATATGAAAATAATAATTCAAAAATTGCTTTTTTACATTTCATAGAATACGCAACTAGTAAAATAATGAAGAAATTTACTCTCCCAAGTGTAATATTCAATACAGTACCATGTATACGAGTATTATCACTACATTACTAAAACAAAGTCGCTTTCCGCTTGTAATCTGTCTGTCCCTATGATGCTTAGATCTTTAAAAAACGGATACAACGGATTTTTTAAAATAGATAGAGTGATTCTTAAGGAACGTTTATATGTATAATACATGCATAATATAGTAGAGAAACACTGATAAATTTAGAGGTTTCTAATGTGATGTCGTAAATAAGCACGTTTTTGTGCGCTTATATTGCAAAAACGATGACTGAACCCTACGAGATAGACCAAAATAATGTACTACAGTATTGTCCACCTTAAATAGTTCAACAAAAAAGTCCAGGGATGGTATATGTCTATCTCTTAGGGATAACCCACCATAACCATTTTTTCATTGCACCCGTGCGTAGCCGGGGCGGGTCGCTAGTTTATTTCCTATTAGCTGGTGCTCGCGACTGCGTCTGCGCAGGATTAGTACGCCACGCTAATATAAGCTACTCGAAATAGCTTATAGCGAGGCGTATTATTCTGATGTATAAACTATATTATTGTAAAGTTCTATTAAATTCAATTTAGTAGTTTTTACGTGATAGAAAACAAATATCCAAACATACACATTTTGCGTTTATAATAGTAGCAGGGACTAGTTGACCGGCGAAGTGCATACCGCCTAAAAGTCGGTGAATATATGCAACTTGAAAGCTGCAAAAGTCAGGAATCCCAAAATTGAAACTATAATATATATTTAAATAAATAGTTTCTTTTATAATTTTTCCCGCTTGTTATAGTAATATTGTTCTGAAATAAGAAGAATCCAGTAAATAGATCATCATTTAAATAGAATCATTAATTTTTTCAGTAAGATTGTTCAAATGTCATGGATACCCTTTTTTAAATTTATTTAACCACCTATGCCTGCAAAGGCCTTCAGCTGATTATTCATACCACTTTGTTTATGTATACAGATTGTAAAAATGTACAAAAATATTTACTTCTTACAGAATTTTGGTTAAATATGAAGTTTAGTAAAGCTAAGATTGATACTATGCTGGATTTGAAGATTGCACTTAAATCCATATTTAGCGGTCAATATTACAATCATAATTCATGTGCATGTTTGGTAATTGTGACTTTACATTACATTTAAAAATGTATACATACAAAAAATAACACAAGAAAAAAGAGTAATTTCTACTTCATTTATTCACTTATTTGTGTCTACAACTGAATAGGTACTTATTACTTTTTACAATCGCAGTAGACTTCATTCACTAATAACATCTCGACATAACACAAATATTAACTTCTTTTACTTAAAATAATATAGAAATACTTGATATAGTTAAATCCAACGTGCAGACTTAAAAATTAATATTCCATAGTCCCTTGCGTTGACCACACCCTTATGAAGAGCAATCCCAATTAAGTTAATTGGCATTTCATGTTTCATTGAATTTCGTATGACATAACCCCTAGAAGAGGGTGATCACTTGACCTTTAACCATTTTCAGTATAAATATTTGTTTTAAATTATATTAATGAGTGAAGTCTATCTTATTTGATACAACACTGGTACAATAAGTCTATGACACTAGCCATCTAGACGAACTTCATTTCGTCCTATAGATGTTCTGAAGTTGTCGATTGTGGCATATATTTTTGGAAAGTGGTATCAAAATAAATATAGATTTTTTCGTTATTCCTTTTCTCTTGCCTTTATTAGTAATAGTAGTAGTTTTTCTTATTTGTATAGTAATTCTGCTATTCTTGACGGTTACGTATCCAACAGTTAAGACTGAATTAATTAGTCGCTCTTGTGATATTGCTATCACGATTTTTTATAATGTTTATAGATAGATATGTTTTTAAAGGTAATTCTTATCTAAACATAAAATTGAGATAACTTTTTATAAATATAGATAGTTAATAGTGGTAGTTTCTACGACGTGAAGTTATCTGTTAATACAAAAGAAATGCTAGCTAGATGTAGACAAATTAGCGCTCAGAATAATTCTGCATAATACTTCTCACACTTAGGATAATTATCCCCGCGGCACGTGGTTGCGATGGTATCCAAGAGGATTATCAACCTCTCCTCTCCAGAGGGAAAAAACTTAGTTTGGGCTAAGAGAACATTATATGTCTCTGTGCCCGATTAAAGTTATCAGGAGAACTATTTTTGAATTACGAATGCGACTTCGAAATCACCAATGTGACTAATAATCACCGATTTTCAATCATTCTTATTTTTGAATATATCACTGATGTGACTACCTTAGTCATATTCCAAACCAAACTCTTACATTTATGTGTGTACTTTATCTATGTTGGCAGCTCTGCGATCGACTTTCAAAAATTGGATGTTTAGGAATCCGTGACCTCAAAGTCACCGCTGGTCAGCGGTGATTTCGAAATCGCATTCGTAATTCAAAAATAGGTCTCCAGGTTGTTCTAGCTCGATAGGGTTTACAACACATTTTTAAAATTACTGTGTATCACTACATAGTCGGTATCCGCCGTCTGTCTGTCCTTATGTATACTTATCTCTAGGGATCTCTCTAGGGATCTTTAAAATTACGCAACGGATTTTGATGCGTTTTTTTTAATAGATAGAGTGATTCTTAAGGAAAGTTTATATGTATAATAATATCCATTAAATAGTCGAGATATACTGTTATTTTTATATTACATTTCAAACGGTTATATACAATGCTCACAGGTTTTCTGTAGTGTATTGCACCCGTGCGAAGCCGGGGCGGGCTGCTAGTGGAAATTTAAAAGAATGTTTCTTTTACCAGATCAATGTTTTAATTATTTGTTTAATATATATTTTTTTTTATTGCTAAAGTTGACAAACAAGCAGGCTGCCCACCTGATGGTAAGTGGTAACAGTCGCCTATAGTACATGTGGTTCCCACGAGATTCGCAGCAAATCTGCAAAGCTCATAAGAACCACAGTGTACGTTACCAACTTGTGACATAAGATGTAAAGTCACAGTAATTTCACTGCCTATCTTACCCTTCACGCCGGAACACAGCAAAGCGAACCCTGCTGTTTGGCGGCGGAAACAGGTAAGACGGAGGTACCCATGCAGACGACCCTGGTACAGAGTCTACCTCCTAGACCTCCTTATGTATACTTATAGATCTTTAAAATTACGCAACGGATTTTGATGCGTTTTTTTTAATAGATAGAGTGATTCTTAAGGAAAGTTTATATGTATAATAATATCCATTAAATAGTCGAGATATACTGTTATTTTTATATTACATTTCAAACGGTTATATACAATGCTCACAGGTTTTCTGTAGTGTATTGCACCCGTGCGAAGCCGGGGCGGGCTGCTAGTAGAAATTTAAAAGAATGTTTCTTTTACCAGATCAATGTTTTAATTATTTGTTTAATAAAGAAGAATGTAATTTTTATGAAACTTTTACACACATGTCAGTAAACAATAAATTAACTAAAAATATCATTTTAAAGGCAAGATAATAATAATCCTAAAATTATGGATATAACAAAGCATAAAATCTGACGTATTTAGAGATTGATTTAAGGTTAAAAGCATACATGAAGACGTTCATGAAAGTGGAGGAAGCAAGAGAAGTGTGCCAGGATCGTAGCAAGTGGAGAGAGGTGGTCTCTGCCTACCCCATTGGGAACAAGGCGTGACATATATGTCTGTATGTAAAAGCATTGTCTAGAAGTCGAATATATTGGTGTTGTCTACATTCACACACCAGAATAGTGAAAACATTTTTATTAACTGTTTTGGTGAATAAAATAAGTTATTCATTGCAGAAATAAAAATAAATAGTTTCTATATAACTCTAAAAATACATTGTGAAGTAAGATTTACGAATCAAAACACGTTAATTGAACAGTTAAAGAACTATTATTAAATGAGTTATTATTAAAGTGGTACGCACACACAGACACAGCTTATTAGAACCTGAAAACGTCAAAGCAACAAATCTTAGATTTGTTTGAAATTGTGGATTGTTAGGAAAATCGAATAGTTTTCCATTAGTTACGAGAGTCGTAAATCACATTTAATTTCACAGCTAGGTATGTGGCGTTTATATTTGGTTGTTAGATTTTATTGCCTACTAGCTACCGTGTGGTAACCATGAATATTTGTTGTGGTGGAATCGACTTGCTACATTTATATT
Source organism: Scirpophaga incertulas (assembly GCA_036419045.1). NCBI lineage: Eukaryota > Metazoa > Arthropoda > Insecta > Lepidoptera > Crambidae > Scirpophaga > Scirpophaga incertulas. Next base: position 27,083,701 of record CM071632.1, on the reverse strand, counting down.
GTTACTAGCTGCCCGCCCGCGGCTTCGGTTGAATGTTTCGTTCCTATTAGACGAAACGTGATGTTATACAAACCTATACATACATTTTCTAGATTAATTGACTATCTAAAACTAAAACGATTTTTGAATTCTAACTCACCTTTAAATATCTCTTCCAGGGTTGACATGTTCTCGGAACCTTTGCCAGTATTCAGGAAGCATGTCCTGGAAAGCCTAGCGAGCTAATATCTACCTTAAATAGTTTAGTAGTTACAAAACTTCTAAATATCCTACCGGTCTTTAGCGGTTGTTATGGGTTGTTGTTTGTTTGTTTTTTTTTTCTTTTCAGAACAAATAATGATTAACTCGCTATTTAATTGTAAACTTTATAATTTTTTATTATACGCAGTTATTTAATGTTATGTTGTTAAGTATTATATATCTGTGAATGTTGTACTTACCTTTAACTGGTTATGCATTAAGATTTGTTTCTACCTAATGTATCTATGTAAATGCAATATTGTAATAACTGTTGGTGAGTCACAATAAAAAAATAAAAAAATAAAATAAAATAAATAAGCAATTCAAATACCATTCAGTTTAATATAAGTACTAAATTGTTTTAACAACGTACTCACTCTTTCATTTGAATCGTAATACTTTTCTAATAACTCTAATTTGTTGTATTGAAAACGTTTGTCATATTCAGACTGATTTGGACAAGACAAAAATGTACGTGTAGATGAACTATTACATTTTTGTGATATGATTGTCTCTTTCATGTTCATGTTCAATTTCTTAAAAGCTCACTCTTCTCTCTCATTGATTTCCGAAGAAGTAGACCCAAATACTTTTCTTCCATTATTAAAATTTTCCTTCACAAAAATTATAAATACTATATGTACTTAAGTACACCTCATTATAAATTACCTCTATATTCTATATTTCAAGAGTCGTCTCCAATCATATTAGAAGACTTCGATCTATAGATAGCTCAAAATTAAATTATACTGCATTATGTATGCATTTATTAAAATCATACCAATAATCTCTGTCAGAATAATTATTGACGTGAAACGTCTTTAAAATCGCGCCGAAACATACGGGTACCAGGTTTAAAAAGTGGACCGTAACGAAAAGGTCTATATCATCGTACCTTAATAATTAAAAAACTATAAGTCTTAGAAACAAAAATGTGGTGTGAATATTTCATTTATATAGTCAGCTCGCTGTTATAACATTGACTTTTTTATTAAAATACTTAAAACACCATCAATCTTGTTTTTATTTCAATCTTTTACTTTAAAAGCGATTCCCTAACATAGACGTTTCACGTTAAACCCAACGGCCGTGTCCCCGGCACAGCCCCACCCGATTTTTCTACAGGGTAAGCTCATTCATAAGCAAACAAAAATTCTGTGCTCTTGCTCTGCCCAACAGTCCAGTGTGAAAGTTTATGGTTCAGATTTACCTTTTCAGGAGTTCGGTGCCATTAGTGATTGAGTTCGCGTAGACAGGGGCCCAAGTCTTCTGGACTGTGTAGATCTCTCGCCTCGTCAGCCCTGACACCGCGTTTACAGAGTCAGGGTCACCACCCCACCAGATGTAGCTGAGCCAAGCGCCCATTGCGCCCTGGAAACGAGATAGTTCGATCAGACATTTATAATTATGACGGTGTAACTTATACAATACGGATCTCTTGAAATTATTTCTGATCGATCAGTATAAATCGTTCGTGTCAGTATAGATCGTCAAACATTCAATGTGAATAAACCTCTGCATTTTAGTACTGCGTTACAGATCACTATTTAAATTCTTGTTTCTAGCAACAATTAACAGTAGTTTATAATTATGTGTAGTTTGTTTATTATTATACATACATACACTCACGCCTTTTTCCCATGGGGGTAGGCAGAGATTACGTCTTTCCACTTGCTACGGTCTTTACATATCTCTTTCGCTTCATCTACTTTCATTATTATTATATATAGTTATTATAATAGTTGTAGTGTTAATTGTACCAGTATGCTATATCGTACATTGTTTCCTATCGCAGGTCTGCGTGTAAAATTTATTTAGAAACAAGCAATATCCATGTAGCTCTTTATTAATATTGTTCGTTCTTTATGTCGGATTGTTGTGTTCATAATTAAATAAATAATAATTACAAATTAATAATAATAGGTTAAAAGTGATAACAATCGGTTAGGAGGAATTTAAATTTTGTTTCTAATATGAATGTTTTCTTTAATTATTAAATATCTGAGCAGCCAATTTTTAGATACACTTGCCGCCTAATCGCGCTCATGAAGTTGACCTCTTTAGGTGGCATATCCCTATGGTCTTGGGTATCCGATTCCTGTCAATTTAAACGTCCCACAGGCTAGAGAATTGCATATCATAATAAGTGTTCCATGCTCTCTTCTTCCTTACAGGCTCTATAGACTATGCTACTTATCCCATCGTGTGTTGTTACCGTGAGCTCCCTTTGGCTTGCAGTCGGTAACGTAATGAGCTAAATTTGTTTTAATTTTAAATAATAGATTAACATGATTTTTGTAGTCTACTACACATCAAATATATATCGAAACAAATAAGAAACTCGTGGCAGAGACGCTGGTTCTAATTACTTAATCTCACACATCACAAAAATTACGAAATATCACAAGAGGGAGGGGGGCTCTAGTATGATATCACGTGTATTTTTTTCGACACATTATTTTGATATTGATTTATGACCTATATACATGGATTTAATATAACTATATTAATTAATAAATGTAATTTTAATATGATTCGTATATCATTACTTATATGCCAATCAAAAACAACTGTAACTTTTTTGTGTAGACATTTTTATCATGGTCCTTAATTTCCTGTCCTGTGCTTAATAAAATAAATATATTTATTTAAATATAATATTAGAAATAGTTCTAAATTCCTTTGTAGGCACTAAAAATTCACGTGATGTTAGATTGAGCGATTGAGATATTTGAGACGCTGTAAGATCCTTTAGATATTTTTAACTTTTATATTGCTTAGCAATAATAATAAAGGTCTATAAAGAAAGACGTCTATTGATATGAAGTCTATTGATTTATTTGATTGCTGCTGCAGAACACAGGCGTGAAGAATATTTCATACCATTAACTATTCTTAGGGTGCTTACGAAGCTATTTATAGTGGCCATCAGAGGGTATGCTGAGGCAAATACGGGCTTAAACACAATTTAACGGTCGTCATCCAGTGGTTCAGTTTATGAAAATATTAATGTACGCTATATTTTTATTACTATTCTCAATTAAGAATTAAGCTACTGTAATAAAAGATTCGACTGACTTAAATTTCAATTAGATTTTATGCTGGTATACCTAGCCTGACCATAAGTACAAATGAAAATGCATATTTTTTATTACTTAATGTTATCTTAATAAAATTTATATGCGCATACATAATGTCTCCGTAAAAAACTAACAGTCTTAATTTAACTCGAAATGGCCAATTTTGGCTGAGATACTACATTGTTCAAATTTCCGAGACCGACTTGATATTCGATTTTTGAAATGAACTGGCTGTCAAATTACATGTAAAATCTAACGGACGAATTTTGACAAATCGAACTACTTATATAGAATTAAGTATTGGCACACTGGACAACATCTGAAAAGGTTGCTGCTCTTTCAAGGCATGTATCTTGTGTTATGAAGTGTGGATAAAGTGAAGTGAGCAAGAGAATATAAGTTTGGCAACAACGTAGTATCAGACTGATTCTTGTCATGTCATGTTCATGGCCATGTCACATTTGTATTACGTTGTCAGATAAAAATCGCAGTCATTTCTTTAAAATGTTTATTTTTGACTAAATTTACCGCAAAAACTTTATAGATAGAGTTGTCAGATAATGTTGTCTAACATAGATTACACAAATAAATATTTTTAGTAGTCATATGTAGAAATAATAAATAATTATGAAATGAAGTTACACAATGTTTCATTTATGACGATGTTGAAATCATTTTGTGACACTTATCTAAAAATGCATACTACTAAATACTGATAAAAGGTCCGAGCAACTAATACTTTTAATATTTCGAAAATAACGAAAAGTAAACGAGCTTTGTGAATCATAGTAGTGGCTTCGAAATGTTATCTGGAGTCAGCTCTATGCAATCTATGCAGATTTTACACATAGGCGTTTGGATACAAATGACGCTGAATACTTTTGTCGTCCAATTGAAGTAGCGTTTCAACACCACATTAGTCCAGTCCCGCAAGATTGATGTAGGAAAGTTTAAAGTCTGCGAGACAGCTAAATAGTGAAGATTTCAACTGGCAGTGTTTTCACGATTTTACATCAAACTAATGAAAAAGCTTTATCTCAAATTAAAATTATCCATGACATCTACGTTTGTTGTTTGTTTGCTTGTTTTTTCACAAAAATATATCTTTGTATAATATTTTCTTTAACACCGCTATTCGAAATTTCAATCATTTATTTACAGAATATAGTTTGAAATAATCGAAATCGAAACAAGTTTTTAATATAAGAACCGAATTCCAAATTTAAAATAACAAGAGTTGAAGTCTTTAATATCACAGTATTCATGGTGAAATTAGTTATTCATTTCAAAATTACCATATATAGTGGTTCTATTATTTATGAGAGATTAATATAGTCATAACTACCATACATAGATATTGAAATGCTTTAGACAGCTTGCTATGTTAACAAGACAACTACATCTTGACATTTGCTCTATGACACCATACATTAAAAAGGTTTGATAACAACATATATTTATTAATCAATTATAAACATAGATACTAATGAAATGAATCAGTACAAACTTGCTGTTGCTATAATAAATTCTGATATTTATTATTATTATTGACCTAAACAATGTGTGTGTATATACGCGATTATTTCGCCACTATTTTTAAAAACGGTCCCATTGTCACTAAGACAATGGGACCCAATGGGTGGCAATGGGATGCTGGATAAATTGAAAAAGATAACATAATTTCTCTTCTATTAGAATTTATATAGAATATATAAATCCTACTACTATTATAAAGGCGAAAGTTTGTAAGTTTGTAAGTATGGATGTTTGTTACTCTTTCACATAAAAACTACTAAATGGATTTGAATGAAACTTTACCACAATATAGCTTATACATCAGAATAACACATAGGCTACAATTTTTGAGGTTTCTAATGTGAGGTCGTAAAAAAAACACATTTTTTGCGCTTACATTGCAACGGTCAGCTCTATGTGGCTTGCTCACGTGTTTCCAAAGCGAAGAATCTGCATGTTTATGCTGAAGGAAAAAGATCGTTAAATGTAGTTTATAGGAGCATACTGCAGTAGCTACCTATAGGCCTATGATTAGGGCTCTGCAGTGCTTAGTTACCGTATTTCTTACTTATTACTAGACTAGACGGGACGAACCTGAAGTCCACGCGAACGAAGTCGCGGGCAAAAGCTAGTTCACTAATAATTTCTTTAAACTGGCGCTTATTTCTTCAATATATCTCAGTAATTAAACTTTTATACTACAGAGATATAGAAGTTATTTTGTGCTGCGTAACATTTTCACCATCTCGAGCACGTTTTTTTTTATTGCAAAGCAGCAGAGATTTTGTGCATTTAAATTAAACAAGATACATGTATAACTTGAAAGTAAACACCAATTTCTTGTGCAAAAAAAATATTTTGTGTATTATCTACTGAGATGTGTGAGTTGCATAAAGGTTGGTTACTTTTTTATTAAATAAACATTAATGAAAAAGTTGAAATTTATGAAATGATAATTTCCTTATAAACTCAAAAACTTCAATATAATTTACAATAGGTTATTATTATTTATCTACAATTATAATAACCTGTTGTAAATTGTAACCTAATATTTTGTAAGACTTCTATATTTTATAACCAAATTTCGAAAAATCAGTTAGATTATAGTAATTGGATGTTGGATTAACAGCGTATAAAGACTACTTTGGCTTAACATAGTAAAATATGAAAAATGTAGATGAATTTTCTGTCGAGTCGGTCGCCGATTGGTCAACATACGGCTTATTGAAGACACGGGTTCAAGATCAAATACCGCCTCCAAATCAAGCCAAGTCCAAATAAAACCCAGTTTCGAATGACTAGCAATCGATTTGATTACAGTTTCTGAACAAAATACTTTCAGGTATTATAACTATAAAAAATAACGTTGTCGACTTCACAGCATATTTTTTCATATACATATCATACATAGAATCGTAGAAAAATGTTAAGAAATATAACAAAAAAAATAATGGTTTGGCATCACATTTTCCAATTAGTTACACACAATATGCTTGCATATATATGTTATTTATTACAAAGAACAATTCTAAAATACCAAACGAATGGAGTAGATAATATATACTGTTGTTTTAAATTTCAAAATGAAGTGGCCTTTGTTCAGGAAAATGGACCATGTATATTGATGAAATTTTATTAGAAATTTATAACGGTTGTTTTATGTTAACCGAGTTCAAACGATCCACGAATTGATCATAAATTGACCAGGGAATTAACATGGGATTAACATTGGATGAAATAAGCCTTCAATGTTACAAAAATATGATTATGTATGTCTGATACACGTTTGCCTCTTAACTGGGCGGTATAAAAAAAAATTGATATTGTAGTATGTTATATTGAGGGTGTTTAGGTTCTGGCGAAATAAAATTTAGGGGCATATATATTAATTATAATAGGTGCCTGTGTTAGATCTGGAAACTTAATACTTTTCGAGTTAACTGATTTTAAAATAAAAATTAAATCTTTTATATGACACCCCTAGTCAGCTATTAATGCTAGTTGGTTATAGATGCAAAGTATTCATACCTCGTACGCTGATCTTGATAATTTATTTTTTTGTAAAAAAAAAAAGAAATAGCTTGATTATTTCGTAAATAAGTTTATAATCGATTGTTTTTTACATACAGCTATAAATTTACAAATTTGTATGCCATAATTCTAGATTAACGGAAAATGTCCTATGGATTTTGACTACTGTGCGCGTGTTAAAAATTACAAATAAAATTCTTGTAATGCAATTTTTAAATTTACAGATTTCTGCGATGGCCTAGTAGGGTATTAGCGACATTGTTATTTTGTATGGCAGGCTAGATTAGCTTTGCTCAAAATATACAAAATATTGAAGAAGTTATGTTTTTCATACTTATAAACTAGGAATCAATGCAGCTGAAATTCAATGTAGCTGGATATCAATCCAGTCGTGCGTATAGGTTTCCGATAGTAAAACAAATATTTGTTTAACTCTGCACTACGAGTATTAGTCAAAAGATGCCCAGTGCTGGATGAAGATGACCTAATATCAGTATCCACCAGATCGTCTTGTCCACCAACGTAAATTAATAGATACTTATAATTAGTCATTATCTAAGCTAATATATTTTTTAGATATTACGGGATATTTTTCCCATTGATCTTATCTGTGAAAATAAGGCCGAAGATGGCAATGAGCTTGACTTGGTTTTCAACATCTAAAGGATTAAGGAGTTCTGAATTATATTTACCGGGACCCAAGCAAACCACGATGCACGTAGTGAATACCAGCACTAGCCAGTGTGGCCCAAATTACCACTCTGATTTTCAGACAAGATCGTTCGTTGTAGAAATCCTCGGGAGGTCTAGACCAGCAGGTATCTTTTGACTGTGATAATGAAGAACTACACTGCCTTACTCTGTCTCCGTTTTGCATACATTCTTCAATGTTTCAGGAAATCTTTAATTACTGAAACAGACCAAACAGATATGGGGCGGAAAGAAATTGCTCGAATTATGCAGTACAGTTTCGACGTCCTCGTATATAAGATCAATTGCTATTGCTACAAATACAATACCATCCAAACCGAGCAGAAAACTGATGATGAATGATCTTCGATCAACACCCGGCACCAGCAAATTACAAGGGCGATCAAAGGCGGTGTCTGTAATTCTGGTTGATTATTATCATTATCATCATTGCAACCGAGAAACGTCAATTATTGGGCATATAGATCTCCTACGATTTCTACATCGATCGTTTCTGTACTGTACTAAATCCAGTACTGAAGTTCAACCTTAAAAACGTCGTATGATTAAATCAAAAGGTTAATTAAAAGCATTTCCATGTTCAGATAAACTATGGAAATAACAGATGTCTTTCCCAAATGACAGCTGTCAAAATTGTTAACCTAAATTTTGCAAAATATAGCAACTGAACATTATACTGACAACATGAAAAACTTCGTATTGCTAATTAAATTGAAAGCATTCCTAGCGGCCGTTCCCAAGGTAATTGGCGACCGCCCATTCGACGGCTTGCCCAATTAAATGGACTTCAATAATTATTATTGCGTTAAGTGCTCCAGTGGCAAATTAATCGACTCCACATACATGTATTTTACTAGATAACGTTAACCCTTCCCTCGTATCGTTTGCCGTGGTTAGGTTTGTTAAGCATGACTAAAATATGAGCTTTCTCAATGTCCTCCGGAGGGTGCTTTAAGCGGGGTTCGTCACTTTGTGAGTCAGATTTCGAGCAATATTAGACATAGGGGATATCTATGGACTATTGCAAAGTTTCTTGACTTGGTCGCCGTGATTCTAAATCAGCAAGCAAGAAAAATTATTATGTCCTTCATATGATCCAAAGCTCTTTTAAGATTTATAGCACCATAATGTTCCATTAGTTTTTCACGCTACCGTTGCGTGCCACCTACCTAAAAATAATTCCTTTGTAAAATTTTAACACAGCTCCGAAAGTTACACATTCATTTAAAGAAACGATAAAAATCTTTGACATAAAGGTAGAAAAAAGGGCTTAAGTTAAAAATGTATAATCTAAAAACCGAGTGTATGAATTTTTATTTAAAGTTCAAAATTACTAATAATACGACCCACTCTTTATTTTAGATTACTAAAGTTCATGACATCTTGTTTATAACTATAAAGTAATAAGAAGATTTATATTGAAGAAAGAAAAATATATTTGACAATCAAATACTTCCTTTGACATAATAGGTCGAATGTTTTGAAATGTGATTGATTGCGATAGATTGATTTTAAAGGTGAAATACAAGTTATTGTTTTTAAAATTATTAGTTTTATAGCTCAACGCCGCCTCAAGTTTGAATATGCCAGCCACTTATCCTGCAGTGTAGCCACCAATGACTAAACGCATGTTACTAAACGGTTGTTGTTGCACACCGGTAGATAGCTGTCTAAATGACACAGTTTAAAAAGAATAATGATAGGAGTAATATTCTTCTTTTTAAAACACCAACTCAGTATGCATTTTCCAATTGTAAAGTTCGACTTAGCGCCCACTGTAGCAGCACCAAGTCGCGTCGTCTAGTTGAATCTCTGTCTATGATTCACAAGTATTTTGTTTATTGCGTTTCTATGCTTTGCGGGGAAACGCTATTCGTGCATACCTGTTGGCTAGTTAGGGTAGATATAGGGTTGTACTGGGGAAGTTTGCGTATTATAATGGGGATCTAGACTTGATGAGGTTATAATCCCATCAAGTTTACGAGGTTTTAAGGCGTTGCATCGCCAAGCAATTTGAATTGCATTTTATTCATTATAGGTCTCAAAACTGTGGGGGAGGTAGTAAGCCTCCCCCGAGGAGGGCTCCCCTGTGTCGACGGGGGAGCGGAGGCTGGGGGTTCCCGGAAGAAGCTTTCTGTTCCCAGGGGCTCCCTACATGCCTGAGGAAGGCCATCCCTGAGGTTTTTAGTGGGTAGGCCTCCCCCTTCTGGGGAGGAGAGCCCCACATAACCCCGGCTCGCCACAGCCGGGGTATGCAATTTAATGCATTTTCCTCAGGGAAACAAAAAAAAAAAAAAAAAAAAAAAAAGGTCTCAAAACTGTATCGAATGCCCAATCAAAGTGCGAAAAAAGTCAAACTACTGTATCCGATTGGTTTTTACTATTTATTATCTTCTTTTATCTGAATTCCATTTGACTGAAATCTTATTTTTTTTTTATTTTTAAGACATACAGTTAAAAAATTCTTTATTAAGTATTTTATGATTCTGTATTATAATTTAATTTCTCGTTCTATTGATTACTAACACTAAACTACAAAATTATTGATGAAACAATTCACTGTACAAACTACTACATTACAAATTCGTTCAAAACACTTACAATTACTTACTATTAACTTACGGCATACGGCTATACCATGACTTTGCAATATTATACAATAGGTGTCTGACGTATAGAAAACTACAAAAGCCTTGAATATATTATGAAAAATTTTAATTTCAGTTGTATATGTTTCCGCTAGAGGTGGTAGTTTCCATACAAAGCTGTTGATATCGGCTGCAAATGATTGTAAGTTACACTGGTAAGATTATGATAGACTTAACCCCTTACCCTTAATTAGATAATCGATAATAGTCCATCGTAACTGGTTACGTATAATAACAAGTAGGACAAAAAAGTTGGTGTTCGTAATTGGTTTCGAAAGCCCAGTTTCATACACGGTTACACATCCATAATAATACTATAGACGCGAATGTTTGTAAGTATAGATGGATATTTTTTATTCTTTCACGTGAAAACTACTGACTGGATTTTAATAAAACTTTACAGTAATATAGTTTATATATCAAAATAACATACAGGCTTATAAAGATCTCTGCGTACTGGTGGAACGAGGAGATCGCGCGGCTACGGGTTATTGTAGTAGCCGCGCGCCGCCAGTACCTCAGAGCCCGTCGAAGACGGCAATCCGCCGTGGGTCGCCGGCGGGAGCGAGGAAATCGCGCCCGCGGATACGGCGACCCGGGAGGGACCACGCCCCTTCCGTGGCCGGGGGGCGTCGTCGGTGGTGGAGATCGGGGGAGGTATTGTAGCCTCCCCGAGGAGGGCTCCCCTGTGTCGACGGGGGAGCGGAGGCTGGGGGTTCCCGGAAGAAGCTTTCTGTTCCCAGGGGCTCCCTACATGCCTGAGGAAGGCCATCCCTGAGGTTTTTAGTGGGTAGGCCTCCCCCTTCTGGGGAGGAGAGCCCCACATAACCCCGGCTCGCCACAGCCGGGGTATGCAATTTAATGCATTTTCCTCAGGGAAACAAAAAAAAAAAAAAAAAAAAAAAAAAAAAAGGTCTCAAAACTGTATCGAATGCCCAATCAAAGTGCGAAAAAAGTCAAACTACTGTATCCAATTGGTTTTTACTATTTATTATCTTCTTTTATCTGAATTCCATTTGACTGAAATCTTATTTTTTTTTTATTTTTAAGACATACAGTAAAAAAATTCTTTATTAAGTATTTTATGATTCTGTATTATAATTTAATTTCTCGTTCTATTGATTACTAACACTAAACTACAAAATTATTGATGAAACAATTCACTGTACAAACTACTACATTACAAATTCGTTCAAAACACTTACAATTACTTACTATAAACTTTCGGCATACGGCTATACCATGACTTTGCAATATTATACAATAGGTGTCTGACGTATAGAAAACTGCAAAAGCCTTGAATATATTATGAAAAATTTTAATTTCAGTTGTATATGTTTCCGCTAGAGGTGGTAGTTTCCATACAAAGCTGTTGATATCGGCTGCAAATGATTGTAAGTTACACTGGTAAGATTATGATAGACTTAACCCCTTACCCTTAATTAGATAATCGATAATAGTCCATCGTAACTGGTTACGTATAATAACAAGTAGGACAAAAAAGTTGTGTTCGTAATTGGTTTCGAAAGCCCAGTTTCATACACGGTTACACATCCATAATAATACTATAGACGCGAATGTTTGTAAGTATAGATGGATATTTTTTATTCTTTCACGTGAAAACTACTGACTGGATTTTAATAAAACTTTACAGTAATATAGTTTATATATTAAAATAACATACAGGCTTATAAAGATCTCTGCGTACTGGTGGAACGAGGAGATCGCGCGGCTACGGGTCGTTATAGTAGCCGCGCGCCGCCAGTACCTCAGAGCCCGTCGAAGACGGCAATCCGCCGTGGGTCGCCGGCGGGGGCGAGGAAATCGCGCCCGCGGATACGGCGACCCGGGAGGGACCACGCCCCTTCCGTGGCCGGGGGCGTCGTCGGTGGTGGAGATCGGGGGAGGTATTGTAGCCTCCCCCGAGGAGGGCTCCCCTGTACCGACGGGGGAGCGGAGGCTGGGGGTTCCCGGAAGTAGCTCGGTAGTTCTCGGGGGCTCCCTACATGCCTGAGGAAGGCCATCCCTGAGGTTTTTAGTGGGTAGGCCTCCCCCTTCTGGGGAGGAGAGCCCCACATAACCGCCGGCTCGCCACAGCCGGGGTATGCAATTTAATGCATTTTCCTCAGGGGAACAAAAAAAAAGGCTTCTAAAGATATTGTATGAATTTTCTGTAATATTATGATGATAAGTGTCCCGCGTCGCCATCAGTCAGTTGTTCTATAAGCTACTTACGTATGTAGAGTTAATTGTATTTTTTATTTCTATATTTATAAACATTTATTTTCTACACAACACGGAAAACACTAGTTGACATTCAAGACACTCGTAAGCCGTCAAAATTACCTACTCATTGTTATGCCTAACACAAATCGTACCCATTCGGATGTCAACAAATCCACTGTCGTAGATTTATTGGCATACGAATATAGATTATAGATGGACCATAAGTATGCGGTGCGTAGTGGAAGCTCGTATATTAATTTTAATTAGATCAGTGACTTTGTATGTGGGCTGCATAATATAAGTTTAACTAAGTTAGGGTTGACAGATAATTTTAAAACTGAAGTGTTTTTCGATTAACTTCTTGCTTTAATTCTTAATAATTATACGCTAGTAGCTTTATATCACTAGCGTACGTATATTATTTTATTTTACCACAGTTAATATATATTTTCCCGTTGTATAAATTATTCAGTGTTCTTCACTGGGTTTCAATCTATCTCTTTACTTGGGAAATAATTTTTCCATAGAAAAGATAAATTTTTGTTAGTATTTAATTTACTTTTAACTTTTTCAATACTAAAATGATGTTTACGACAACCCTATTGAATCGTGAAGTTGGCAGTGTGCCGGATTATTTTCTTTGCGATACTCCTTTCAATTATTCAGTTCTGTACCTCGGAAATGGCTGCGCCGTAAGGGCTCATAATTATGGACGGAATGACATCGGCAAATCGATTTACCTAATGATATGACATAGGTAATAAAACTTTTTAAACTTATCACCCTATTGATTAAGGAACTTGATATTATGTACTTATCTAAAAATTAACTTAGGCCATTGTAAAATAAATAATAAAAAAAAAACATTTATTTTAGGCAATTATAGCCCATATTAACATGGAGTATAGTGCAAAGAATAACAATCCACGTATAAATAATAATAAATCACATAAAATAAAGTCATTTAACATTCATAGCTATACAGTATCAAGTTTTAATGATAATACTATAAATAATTCAAAATAATAATAATAATACGAAAAATGTAACAATAGATAGATACCCCGATTAATAGTCCGCCTTTGTAGTAATCTAATGGCATAATAAAATATAAAACTCTTTATCGTTATCATTAATATAATTAATTATGAACACAAACAAAATGTCTGAAAAGCTGTACAAATATTATTAGGTTATAATTTATGTTAGTAAACTGAAGTCCCAGATATGCACAGTCCTTGACGCCTCAACAAATATGAAATTAAAAATATTCTGTACCACTAATTCAGCATCTAAAATTTCTCATAACATTGAGAAAGTTGAAGGAAGGGATAAACTTATATCCGACCACAGCTACAGTAGCTCTGGAGCTGGAGACCTATTTTTGAATTACGAATGCGACTTCGAAATCACCGATGTGACTAATAATCACCGATTTTCAATAATTCTTATTTTTTAATATCACTGGTGTGACTACCTTAGTCACAGGTGTGATTTCATTACGAGTGCCCTCACCCACTCGTAATCAAGTCATACTTGTGGAAATGTTATCTGTGTTTTGTTTGATTTTTCAGTCTATATATTTTTCATTCATATATATAATGAATGTAGCATATATATATATATATGCTACATTCATATTATATACATGTATGTATATAAAGGTTTATTTACATATATATATATAACCTTTATATACCTATTATATAGACATAGATATATATGAATGTAGCATATATTATATATATAATAACCATAATGGTTAAGCCGACAGTAACCGGCAGCGGCTACATTCTGCGTGGAACCGAACTCTTATATTTATGTGTGTACTTTATCTATGTTGGCAGCACTGCAATCGACTTTCAAAAATTGGATGTTTAGGAATCCGTGACCTCATAGTCACCGCTGACTAAATAGTCAGCGGTGACTATGAGGTCACGTATTGATTTGATTTGATTTGATTTGATTTCGAAATTCAAAAATAGGTCTCCTGGTCGGTCCTTACATTATTATATCAAACTTTAAAAAACATCGTTGTCTTACCTTCTTTATATAAATATAACTACATAAAATAATACGCATACACTACGAATAATAACTTAACAACAATTCTATACAAATTATTTTCCGTGGGAGCGACCAGTAAAAGCAACAATTAAAACGCCAACAATTTCGCATAATCATCACCGGCCATTTTGTGACAGAACAGAAACAATTAGGGCGATTGCTCAAATTAATGTCGACTTTCAAACGTTTTCGGTTGTCGCCAAAATATGTAAGACAATTACAAGTCAAGACCACGACAAAGGGAATAATGGAGATTTATTGTCTTGTAATAATTTGTGAGAGCCAACGGGGTCACGGTTGGTGGTTACTGAATTGCCGCCATAGTGGTTAGCTGCGAATATATTGAATAAGCAGTCCAAATTGTCAGGAGTTGTGAAATGCTCTACCTGTGAAACCTATAAAATGCCAGAAAAGTCAAAGACGATTTCTTGACATGACCATAAGTCTTGACACATCATTGCCGCAATCAAGTAAGCATTCTCATAACACTGAATAGCAATAAGACTAGCATGAAGAAGATACGGAAACTGGTAGATACTTTATAATTATCATCTAATATTATGAACTAGCGATCTGCCCCGGCTTCGCACGGGTGCAATTCTGATACTAAATATACTGCAGAACAACTATAATAAATTATAGTTTAAAAAACTAAAAAAATACGGTATTAAAATTGATTGAATTAAAAAGTTAAAAATAAAACTGTATTAATTAATTGAAAAATTGTTATTATTGAACAAAACACGTAGGATGCTTATGTTATTATTATTTGTATGTTATGTTATTATACATATAAACCTTCCTCTTCAATCACTATATCTATTGAAAAAAACAGCATATAAATCCGTTAATTAGTTTTAAAGATTTAGGCATACATAAGTATATAGGGGCAGGGAAAGCGACTTTGTTTTATACTACATGTGAGGTGACATGCAATAAATAAATAAATAGAGCTTCGACCAGAGAACACCGGATAATTGAAATATAGTAAGAAACTTACCGCTGTAACCCTGTCCTCAATACAAGAATTAAAGGACGCTATCACTATGTATAGAAATTTTTGTGTTCTTGAATAGGATTGAATTATTAATTTTATTGACATTTTTTATAAGCAATGGCAAATAATACTATTAAAGTCATATGGTCTGATGGACATAAGTCTTTCACAAGCACCTGTAAGTTATAAGTAGAGCTGGAAAGTCAGTATTCTGCTTGAATAAGGCAAAAGTTATCATTATCTGCTTTGACGTATATCTAGACAATTTTAATATTTCACCTATCGTTAAAATATGCTTAGGATATGAATTTTTAAAACATCATTCATAAATTGTATTCTAATTAAAAAAATTGACAATTTATAAAATGTTCTCTGCAAGAGCCAGACGTATCGGGGGAAGGTTGGTGAATTCTGGTATTTCATTAAAAATCTTAATTAATCATACAGTCCTTAGCTTATGTGGATGTCTAGTATTTCTTGGGTCCTCTTTTGCCTATAAAAGTAAATTATAAAACAACCGATAGAATTATCAATTTATGAAACTGTGGCCTTTAGACCAGATGTAGTCATAATGTAGCGTAACTGTGCTATTCTCGTCTTGATTAACAGAAGCTTAGAAACGGAAGGCAAAAACCTATCAGAAGCCTAATATGTGAGTATTGGGCTGAACAAAGCTAATCCGATCGGTGGGCAACCCTAGTTATGTATGATATATACACGACATGACTTTCTTTAATATTATTATATAAACTGGTTTCGAATAACATAGCTTAATAATATACATTAATTGAACTAGATTTGGAAGTCTTCATAAAATTTAATAATATACAAATAACTATATTAAATTTGCATGATCTATTTTACAACTGATAATATAATTTTCAACACACTTCCTCATAAAGTGGCTCTAATCCCATGGCAACTAGGCACATAATGACACCTATAATCAAACTGTGACTTTTTCATTACTATTATTCACGAGTGAGTAATAGTTTTTTTTAAATATTATTGGTTGAGTTACGCTTACATTTGCGCTAAAAAGCTATCCGCGAACAGCCCAAAAAAAGAAACCTTATTTTTTAGTCTATGGCCGATGCGCGCGCATAGGAAAACTGATTAATTTTTCCCGCCATTACGAAACATTTTTCACAACTCGTCTCGTTTTCTCTTTTGAAGTTATTTAGTTAGTTATTAATTAAGATGTTTGCAAATACAATTTATGAAGAAAATGGTTTTTTATTTAAGTATTATTTTATTCAGAAGTGTGTTGAAAAACGTTGTATGATACACGTGTGTATTGATGATTACCGTCCTCGGCTCCTTAAGACCCTCGCCTGACGGCTTGGGCCTCAATGCGCCTCAGCGGTAATCACCAACATTACACACTTGTACCATAATGTACTATTTATTGTGATATGGGCGTCTGGTCGTGACTAAATATTCAGTTATATGTATTATAATAAGCTTGCATATTATTCGAATGTAATTAGGGTTAATAACGGAAACATGATTTGATATAATGTATCGTCAATAGTGATGATGGTGATCGTCGATAGTGATTGGGATATTTTTCTCTCTTGTCTCGGTTTAATACGTGGCAAAATAAAGTGACAAGGATTTCGTATAGTTATGAATATGGCAACAGATAACTTCCAGAACAATAATCTACCGTTTTTATAAGATTATGACCACAACGATATAAAACATGCAATGTTGATCACATGATAACGGATTATCGATTAACGTTAATTTGCGTAAAATATTCCGAAAATAACGAAGGTAATATTTTGGTAACGGTTTAGTGATTAATGATTACTTTTGATTAAGGGTAGCCAGCTTTCTTTTGTCATCCACGTGCATCACGTCATGCAAACTCCATATATCCTGCAAGCCCAGCCCTGCAATGGCAATCTAGCTAAATATGCGCCAGATTCGAGATTGCAGTTGCATTTATTGCTTTCACTCGTTACAGTTTCTCTGTAAGAGTATACAATTTAATACCATATGACTTCAAGTGACAGTTCTAATTTGCTTAAACTTATTCTACTCAATTTACGTAAACTATATTAGAACGTGTATACAAATTTTCGTTTCCGTTTAATTCTCTACATTTTCCCTATGTGCGCTGTATTATTTGTGTTCTATAAACAAAAAATTCCGCTGCCGTTATCAGTTGCAAATAAGCGAATGCAAACTCACGGTAGCAGCTACACAGAGTTATTTTATTTACTATTTGTCGTTTGGCGCTCAGTGCAAATGAATTCTTCGTAACAAGTTTATATTAATCGACTCGGCCGAATTTTTACAAAAAATACGTTCGAAATTCACTTTTTTTTTATCCGTACTGTCCTACAAATATTGCTAAAAATACCCCAATTAAATATATATATATACTTATGAAATATATATATTCTATGACTTCATTGGGGTATTCAAAAACAAACTACGAGTCTTTATTTTATACGGATAATTATAGTTTTTATGTATAATATGTAAATAATGTTTCCATCACATATTTGAACAATCACCAATAATGGTGATGATACAAATTATGGTACTTTAGGTTTGTTTGGATATATTTGTCAATGAAAATGGCATTTATAAGATTGTTTATTACCTCAAGAAAAAAATTAATAATTTCATTCATCATTAACTGCTGGACGTAGGCCTCCCCAAAGGATTGGTAGATCGGCTTTGCGCTGCTAAGGCCTTCCTGCAATCTTCATCGAAGATGCGACCCATGACGTGGGAGTCCTGTCAACGCTGAGGAATCTGTAATACGCCTGCTACGCGACGGTCTTTCCGCCCCAGCGGTCAACAGTTTTGCGACCAATGTGCCCTGCTCACTGCCGTTTAACACTAGTGATGTGCCGGATATTCGTATCCGTATCCGCAGATATCCGTGGCAGAAGAAAGATTCCTATCCGTGTCCGTATCCATTACTTTTTGGCGGATCTTTTACGGATTTATTTAGCAGCAGTAAATGATTTTTTAAGTAAGTTGAGCCTTTAACTCTTACGAGAATACTTTCCATCACAATTTTACCCTTTGCATATTCGTCATTTTTATCACAAAATAATTCCATATTACACTACTAAACTTCTTTACAGACATTTTTTTTAAATCATGTACCTATACCAAAGAAGCGTTATTTATGCTGCCCAGTGTTACATTAAAGTAAAACAAAACAAACAAAAGACCCGCCGCGCAACGTAAGTCGAAACATGGGGCGTACTCTTAAAACGATATTTGATATTACGTGGACTTCGTCGTGTCGTATCCTACTCTTAGTTACTATCGTTTAAAACATTTCAACGGACGATCGAACGAACGTTATCAATTTGACATAAGAAAGCCTCAAATGACAACGATTAATTGAATTTGACAGACGAACTTCGCAAATTTACGTCAAATTTGCGAAAGATATCGATACGGTTTGAGGTGTCGTTGTAATTATCGTAAATTTGACGTTTATTTTGCGAATGTTCGTCTGTCAAATCAATTCATCGTTGTAATTTGAGGCTTCCTTATGTCAAAAATTAATATCGTTCGTTCGATCGTTCATTGAAATGTTTTAAACGATAGTAACTAAGAGTAGGATATGACACGACGAAATCCGCGATATATAGAATATCGTTTTTAAGAGTACGCCCACAGGTTTCAACTCAAGATCGCGCGCACCGACACCGATTGTGTAAGAAAGTTAAGATCCGTATCCGTATTTACGGATCTTGACACCAAATACCCGTATTCAGATCTGTATCTGCGGATCTAGATTTTTGACGATCCGGCACATGACTACTTAAGACTTGCTTTTCTTTGGGTTATATCGATTGTTTGGCTATTATGCTAATATTGCTAATAATATATGATAGAAAACATGTTTTTTAATAAGCCCCTTTGGGTTGGAATACTGAAAAGAATGTTTGTATACGATACGCTTTAACGATATAAAATCGGTCTACTGTTAAATTATTTTTACCGTCACACTATTAGTGAGACACCAAAATATAATTATAAAATCTTGCTGTATTTAATTTTCTACCCATTTTATCAAAGGTCTAGAAAGTTCCAAACGATAAGATCCTTATAACCACACTTTGTTTCTGATTTGAAACACAATACAAAAATCTTTTATCCTAAATTAAGCTTAACATTTTGTGACTTCGTGGTTCAATTCCTTCATGTTTAAATAGAAGGGAATACAAATAGAATAGTTATTTCTAGTAGGAGGTAGGTAGTAGGAGAAGGACTTTCTTCATGTGGTTATAGAGTGTAAAAATAATGTCCTACTTAAAGATAATAAATCTAAATTAAATAAAAATATAACAACAAGTAAAATTCATGTATTCTGGTAAAGCAACAATCTTAATAGAAAACGTTGCCATAGCAACGACCATAAATTAAAGCTTTGTCAAAGACAAACCTTTCTTATGGTTCTAACAGTTGGAACTTGAGAAAGGGAAAGAAGTTTGCGATTATTTTTCATTTCATCAAGGACTGAGAATCCTGCAACAAGGCGAAATGTTTCAATTTTTAAATTTTAATATAACATATAAAATTATAATTATTAATATGAATATATCTCTAGTCTACTCGGAAAGGATTTGAACTAATGTAATCAATAAAGCACGTGGAAGAAAAATCCAACTAAACTGCCAATTAGGTACTTATTTTTTTTTCAAATTTCTGTACAGTTAAGGTTTAAAAACATCTAATTATTTCATTATATATTATCGAGTCTTTTGCCTTATTACTTTTAAGACACTCTTCCCTATTAGTTTTAATAAAAAATATAGATACGTTTCTTTGACTTTATTAAAACTAATATGAACATTCATCAAGTATAAAACGTAAAGATAGAAAACATTAGTAATTTATTTTTAGTTACTTATCAAAATTGTTTCGAATGAAACTTATTAAAATATAGAGTTAAGATGCAAGTAAGGATTCTCTCTAGTCTGCGAGCACGCTTAAATACTTAATATTTAAGTAATAGGTACGTATAACCGGCTTGAACTTTGCAAGAGGCGACATTGTACAACACTGACCTTTGCTTCATGAAGTCTTTTTATCGTTGGCACCAGGTAAAGGGGAACGACAGACGCTGTCTTATTTCGACTACAGTACGGATCAAATTTAATTAACCGCACCGGAGGGTTGAGCTGGTGTTTTATGTGTTAATAAACCTCGCTTATTGTCGGCTGCCTACACAGGTAGCTTTAACAACGTGCTGCGAAAAACTTAATTGAATCGAGTTAATTACGCAACTCAAATTAATATTGTGTCGTGTCAGTTAAACCGTGATTATGGGGCGACAATTTTATTTTGTGAGTTAAAGTTTAGTGTTGGGTTTTGTTTAATAATTATGAAGATTATTAACTAAACTTTCTTTTTATTATTTTTAGAATATATTATTAACAATAAAATAAAAAAAAATATTTTTAACCAAATCGTTAAAACCAAAAGTAAAAGCAAAATCTTGGATAGTCCTATAGATAGATTGTGCATGTTTTTATAGTTTATGTTGGTTGATTTGAATGCTTTTAATTTATATTCTTTTATTGTTTGTTTTTAAGTATAATTAATAGTTTATGTGTAGACCAAGGGATACTCTCCACCACTCTAACATACTTACCTACATATACATATAAAATATATAACTTGATGAAGGTGTTAGTTTGTGGAGTAAGAGCTATTAGAATTAGGGTGTATAGACTTAAAAGATGTTACATGAGATCTCATAAATTATCGAGAGTGTGAAACTTATGGTTCTGCCTTGGCCACATTTTTTGTGGATTTTATTGTACTACGAATAAAATGTCATATGTTAAGTTATTAAAATGTCATATGTTAAGATATAATAACGGATAGAGACGGGTTTCGCATTTTGAACACAGTTTCCAATAAAAACAATTTTTTGAGCGACGTGAACTCAAAATGGAACCATTTTGATTGCTATTATTATTATTGTTTTATATGCCTTTTTTCTTAGTGGACAAGTGCTGGTAGGTTCTTTTTCTTAGAGAAAAGAAGAGTGAACCTCCAAAGCCACATTATTTTAAGACCAAGTGAAATACTCTGAATTCTTCATTGCGCTCAGGATTCTATTACATGATTGTTTCAAAAGTGAGGTTGGCGTATTCATTTAAAGTGGATTCAGTATTAAATATATATAAATTTAGTTATATTTTTTATTTATTTGAATGTGGATTTGACCCAAAATCACTCAAATTATATTTTCATCACACTCTTAATAGTACTAGTTTATAAGTAATATTCTTCTAATTCCTATGATAGTCATTAAAGTATAAATACGCAATTAATTTTCGAGAGTCAAATAGAATATTTCTGATCATATCAATAGATATGAAGCTCTGAAAAAGAGTTTGTAATGTCACAATCATTGTACGCGAATTTATTTATTTAAATTAAGAACGCGTAAAAACTTTTGATGGGTGAATATAAAAGCCGTGTTGAGGCAGTTGGGAGGGGCTACCTCTAAACGTTTCTTAAATTGTATATCTATACATACATACGTACACACATATACATATTTTTAATAGAATGACAACATTGAGTATCATTAAAATGTTACTGTGTTTTAATTTATCGGAGAAATATATTTCTAACATTAAGGCCCAATTTCACCAAGTCGTCATTATCCAAGTATAACAATTCTACAGATAAAATGACTCCCAATATTTACTCTCCGATAACTGTTACTTCGTTATTCTAAGGATACATGGTTGGTGAAATGTAAATTTGGTTAGCTGAGAGTAACTGGGGTCTTTATTCTAGGAATAACATTTATCTGTTGTTGGTGAAATTGGGCCTAAATCGGGTAATTACTATTCGTTTCCTCAAGTACTTCAGGAAAAAATACCCTAAAATATAATGAATACTGAGCATCTGGCAATCATCAATAGATAGAGACGGCACATAAAACGAAATCGTAGAAATTTCCACCCGTCAAAGTTTACCCAAACTTGACGCTCCAGCCTGACGTAAATGGAAAAGTACCTGCTTTTTATTCACAAAGTTTGGCAATGGAAAAAGAAAGTTGCGTAAACAACTTTGTTCGTGTCAACAGCATTTTATTTAGCATGGTGAATTGGGTATATAATATTACTTATTATATATTAATAGAACCTTTAGCTAGGAAATATTTCGGAAATAATGTAGTGGCGTTGTCGCGGATTGTTTAAAAACATTCCATACGAAAATACACTAGATGTGGTATAATGTGGTGGCATAATGTGGTAAAATTACTTAACATTATTTGTGTTTGAATTATATAAAAAAGGAGATGATCTTGCCATGTAGCATTAATAACCTTTTCGAATTTAATACAACTGTGTAGTGTTTGATTAAATTGATTCTCTGTTTGTAGATAAATTGTTGTTTGCATGTGTCAAAGCAAGAAGATCAAAAAAGTCCGTTCTGACAGGTGTCATATAAGTTTATCTGTGATAGTTTTGATAGTTTAAACTGTAACGGTAACATCTGTCAAAATGGGCTTCTAAGATAGTGAAGACTTTACACTATGTGCATACATTTAATTGATCTATAATAAATACCTGCATAACTATGAAAACACGCAAATTGAAAATTTCGAGTCCCGCATAAACATTAGCGCGATAGTCGTTATCGCCGTATAAATTAATGCAATGTTCTCTTCACTCTAATCTATACATAAACATACAATTCTTTGTTGCTTTGTATGACTAAAGAGACCATTTATTTTATAACTTGCAACGTGACGTAGTTTGTAATCTTCAGCAGATAAAAATGAAAATAAAAACAACTTTTTATTTTTATTTATTTAGAAAAAAGTATATGTTAATGCAATTAGTATAATTATATTCAGGTTAATTTAAATTATTTTTGAATTGATACAATGGTTAAAATAAGCGCATTTCTCTTGGTAAATGTTAGATACGACAAGTAGGTACTTTCAATAATATAGCTTATACATTAAAATAACATACAGGCTACAATTTGTAAAAATATTGTGTGAATTATTCAAAATATGACGATATGCGTTCTGCGCAGACAAAATCGCGGACATCAGCTAGTCTTTAATATTTGGGACATTTAGAAAACTATATCTGATCATATAATTTTGTCATATTACTACAAATAAATTATATTTAAATTTCTATTAGCCGAATAGCAATCAGAAACCTAAATTTTCTCTTAATTCTCTTGAAGCTATGCATTAGCTTTCATAGCATTGCAACTAAATTCGTATTTGTTACGCCATGCTTTACTTTACTATAACTTTAATAATATTTGCAAAATACAATGATACAATTGTCAGCCGTGCGTTTAAATGCCGATGAAGATTGCCGGAAGGTGTAGACTAAACCAAAAAACTCAAGGTCGCACCTGATTATATTACAACTGGTTAGTCGGCGCTCGCGCACATGCCTCTAATTTACGAAGGATTACTAAATGGATTTGGATAATTGCTTTAAAACAACCATTATATTTTTTCATTCGAGTCAACTATAGATCTTAAGTCGCGCGGAGTGTTCATAAAGTTATTTTTTGTTGAAAAAGGTCTTTTATATGATATGTAAGATCAGTATAGAAGCAAAAAAGGATTAACTTTTGCCAGAGAGAAAAATGCAGATATGTGAATATTCCACGACACTGTACTGACGCAAAAAACGCTTCGAAATTGAGAGAGCATTCTCGAGAATTTTAGGCAAGATGTTTTTTTTTTCAATGGTTACTTACAATACACAATAACAAAATATATCATATTTTATGAATAGATTTTATGTAAGTCAGTTAGAAGATGAAGACGGCCTTGTAACAAAAAGTTTGAACCCAAGTTCCATCACAATATTAGCAAAGAGTCAGTTACTCTAAAACACTTTATAGCAACTTTTGCAATTTATTATTTAGTAGCAATTATTCATTCATAAAAATAAAGCCCAAACGTTGTCATCATTCAAATAATATTTGATTTTAGTGATAGCATTTTATCATAAGGGTATTTTTAACATGTACTTTAAATCCATAACCATTATCTTTCATTTGATTATAATAGTTTAGCTAAAAGGAAGCTATTATTTTTTCAATATGGAATGACTACTGTTATGGGTTGTCAGGCCATTGTCTGCTGGTTAAGGTGCTATACCTATCGGTGGCTAGTAGATAGGCGTGTGTAGGACTCTCCCTACTTAGTGCTACTAAGTCATCTCGACGTCCATCTTGTCCTTGATCGATAAGCTTTTTCTCGGTAGCATACTGTATATAATGTTATTACGCTTTGCTCTATATATAGTTTATTTCTTATATTTACTATTTTCATATTTTTATGTATAATATATTTCTTATTTTCCTCCCCCCCATTATCTGCTCCTTTACATATTTTTCATCTCGGAGAGATTGTAATGTAACAACGTTACACATATTTTGTAAGATTTGCAGAAATTTGTTGCAATTTACGTGTACAATTATTACGCATATCGAACAAACAAATCATAACAAAGGACAGATGTCCTAAATTTAACTTTTTAGATTCCGAACAATTGCAATTGTTTATTGTGTGACTTATTCTCAGAAAATTATTCGTATAAAATATTTTATTAATCGCACAATCTTTTTTTCCCATTCGTTATGTCGTGCCTTGCGTTCTAATTTTAATCTGACACCTGATATACCGCCCCGAAGTACCGATTTCTCTCATATTCTGTCGTCCGGTTATGGAACACTCTCCCTGAAAGTATTAGGAGAGCGCGAACGCTGGAGTCCTTTAAGAATCAAGTCCATGTTCACTTCCTGTCAATGATTCCTTAACTTATACTAGTTATAGCGTATTCTCCTATCCAATTAGGGCACCCATCCTCTATTTAAATCTCCTTTTAGTACATCCCTGGTCCAAGGTTGCCTGGAAGAGATTGCCGTTTAATAATAAGGCCGCCTTTTGTACTTTTGCTATTTCTTGTTGGTGTACAATAAAGAGTTATGTTATAATTTTGAAATTAAACCTTTGAAATTATGCCAACTTCCGCAATTGACAGCTCACGTCATTAATGCAATTGGTAAGCGGCGGTGGGAAGAAGTTTGCTGGGATAGCCAACTTAATATTTTATTGCCTGGGTCTCTAACTATTCTCATTGCAAATTCTATTTGAATTGCATCAGCAGAGGTACTTCCACATTTAAAATATTAGTAGTAATATTAGTATTTATATATGTTTGACGTCAATAAGTGCCTGTACATAATATAATGGCTATAAACCAATTTGTACTTATTTTTTGTCAACATTTTCTATTTGTAAAAATTATATTTAATAATTACTAACATTTATACTGCTTATATAAAGTAGTATATATGTAGCGCTGTCCTACTATTAAAATACACAAGATTGAATAGTGCACGAATATTTCAAAATACACAAAATCTATAAATGTACACAAAACTAAAGACAATAGAATGGAAAAAAACAGACTATAACTTTTATCGTGAACACAGGTTCAACGGTCAACAAACAAAAACATGAGCATAGTACTAGAATGCTCCAAAACAGCTGTTTCGACTTCGAGACGATTTAAGCGGCGGCAGCTAAAAATATTAGCGCCAATTTGTCGGGGCCCGAAATTAACTGCTCTGTGAAAAAAGTGGCGGCAAAACGCAAGAGAAATGGTTGTGAGGGAGCTGTAATTTGGCTCAACTTGTCTCGTTTTTCCGCACTGGCTGTCAGTTATGAAATTTCCTCTCAAAATGATGGAGCAGCACTGGTGCAGTTGGGTCTACGATACTACGTAATTAAGTTTTAAACGCGTAAAGTATTACCTTCGTGAGTTATTTTCGTTAATAATTAGATGCAAATTACAGTAATAAAAAACGCGCCTTTAAAAGAAAATTAAAAACTTAGAATGGTAGAAACTTAACCTTTAAGAAATTTACCTAGTTATAATTATGTAGAAATTACATAATGGTAATGTGTTAAGTAGAATAGAATATAATAAATAAGTACTCAACTGTTCATTTCTACCTAACTCAATTGCATGCTTTCTTTCTAAGGTTTTGCACTCTATGCCAAAAAAACGAAATATTTATAGGATTCTTTCGTTGTACGTTTGTCAAAACCCTTCTTTCACGAAAGCGTTAAAGTATTATGTAAAAATTAATATTTAACACTCTGGTCTATTGTAATTCTTGTTCACCTAGAATAGTGAAGTAAAAATCAATATCCGAAAATCGTAAACTTGTAGTTGAATCATATTTCTTTTGGCGATTTATTGACACTGGCAAAGGAAACAAAACCTATAGAGTATATCTACAATTATGAAATTTGGCTTGAAGCAATGTCATGTAGTGCAAGTAAAGGAGAAGTTGAAAAACCGTAAGATCGCCACAAAATAAAGTGCAAATATAACTAAATATTAAGTAAATATATGGTCGTGACAAGTCAAACGAACTATTTAATCTAATTTATCGCATTGTATTATATAACATTTGTAAATATTAAAAATGGAAAATTTGCTTGAATAAATAATGTAATATTTACCATAGCAACATTTTTAGTTCAAGTTGATGGTTTTAAGAAAGTCCGTCACACAGCTTCTTATCACAATGTAAATTTACCTAATGTTTCAAATGATAATATTTCCACTCTTAATGAGAACAGATAGATAACCCTTGTTTGGAAGTCATCTTTTTTTGGCAAAAGACATATTTTTGTATATTATTATCGTGTTTATTTCTATGTATATTGCATGTATTAAATTAGGAAGGAATAGGAAGCATTTTTTTACACAAGCAGTTATGTTATAAACACAATTCAAAGATATATTACATTATATACACATATATACATTTTGGGGCGAGTATTAATTCGTTAATAAACATTTTCCGAAGTCTATATGATTTGCTGAATAGGGATGGAATAAAACTTAAATAAAACCTTGATATATTAACTTTTCTTGTTCAATTATTCGCTTGAAAGAGACCAATAGAGATCAATTTATTTTGAATAGCAGTAAACGCGGCTACCGAGTAAAATTAACAATGCTTTGAACGCGGACTATTTTCTCAATCGATTTACAAAATATTAAAATAGCCCTTATGTAGAGTCTACATAGCTATTCGTAGCAAAATCCGTAGCAGGTAGTAAGTGTCTTAATTAAAATTATAATAAATGTTTTATTAAACATTTTCTTTGCTTTTGTAAAAATTTAAATTCTCAAGTCGATTTAGAAACGAACTGTAGTCCAATTAAAAATGAATGGATGACAGCGCCAGGATCAACATAATGTCGAATGCATAGAGTTCAATATAAATTGGGAAAAATGATCGTAGCTTGATATGCTGGCGTCCTTTATGTTATACTAGCTTTCTGCCCGCGGCTTCGCCCGCGTGGATTTCGGGATTGGGTGTATAGAGGGTTAAGGGTCATAGCTTTTGCCCACGGCTACATATACGCGGAAGTCGGTTTATGGTGCGAAGATTTTATCGCGCTTCCCGTGGGACTATCCGTTTTTCCGAGATAAAAAATGCCGCAAAACTCCTCAAGAATCACTCTATCTATTGATGAAAACCGCATAAAAATCTGTGCAGTAGTTTTTGAGCGAAGCCTTTATTGCGCATCCCGTGGGATCTGTCGATTTTTCCGGGATAAAAAGTAGCCTATGTTACTCGGGGAGAATGTAGCTTTCCAAAGGTGAAAGAATTTTTGAAATCGGTCCAGTAGTTTAAGCGTGAAGAGGTAACAAACAAACAAACAAACAAACAAACAAACAAACAAACACACTTTCGCATTTATAATATTAGTTGGGATTAGCTTTCCGCCGCAGCTTCGTCCGCATCAATCGTCCTTTACATTTACGCACATATAATATTATTTATAAAAGGATTTCAGTAAGAACTACGGTATGATTGATCAATCTTCAAAATTGTTTTGATTCGTCAAGCTCTTTTATTACCTATTTTTATTTCAATTCGTCAAATATTAATCAGTTTACCGGAGGAGTGCTATAACAGCGTCATCTGCTGGAGTACTTCCATCTTACCTATTTGTACTGCAAAAAAGTAGTGTTCGTATTATGTGTTCCGATGTGAAGAGTAATAATTAACTGGAAGAATAGAGAGCACAGCAGATAGAGTATGTAATTGTTATAATTTCAATATTCAGAAATAAATATACTTTGGCTTTCGTAGATATTATTTTACTGTCGAGTGAGTCGCAACGTAATTTATGTATAAATTTAACCTTTACTGAGATTATATAAATATTGTGATATTTGATTGGAATATAAAATATACGACACTGCAGTAAAAATATAAATATGTTATTAGTTTATATTGCGGAAAAGTATTGTAGACATATAATATCAAATATTGGGTCAGATTTACAGTTCCTAAATAATACTATGATTGTACAGTCGGGTCAATTTAATAGGCCACATTTGACATTTCATTAAAATTCCTCAACTAACCTTGTAATGGCGGACATAAAATATTCAATATTTTTTTAGTTTGGAAATGCACAAATGACCGTTGTTACAATGTTGCGTTCAGTGAAGTCTATACGTAAGTGATGTCCCTCAATAAATCGAATGAATGCAATGATTACTTGTGAAAGCATTATTCACCATGAATTAATAGTCAGTCAGTTTGACCATGAATTAATAGTATGATTGTATCTTATACTATATTGTATTATATTATTGTAATTATTTACATTGTAAAGAGGAGATAAAAAATAGACCTTCAGAGTTTCTTGCCTGTTCTTCTCGAGAAGGCTCTCCCAATTTCCGAACAGGTGTCGAGTCAATTTTTTTATTTTTTTATTTTTTTTCCTTATTCGTACGTACGGACAAGGTTTTGTTTTCTTTTTTTAAGCTTTGTTTTTTTGTTTTGTCTGTTGACGTCAATAAGTGCCTGTAAAGGTCTATGTTGAATAAAGATTATTTTGATTTTGATTTTGATTTTTTTTTGAGTCAAATTTTTATTAAAATAAAACATGTTATAATAAAAAAACAATAATAACTTCTTTAACAGAGAAATAATATATTAATACAGTACCTATAAAAAAGAGTGTATTCACATTTAAAAGGCCGCCAACACATCTGTTGTTGCGGGCAGCGATAATCACTTACCATCAAGTAATCCATTTGCTCGTTTGCCTATTAAAATTAAAAAAAAGTACTTTTCCATAATAACTGTATTCGATTCACATATGTTTGAAGTAAATATCGATTTTTTCACCATAATCGGAGTGTTTAAGCAGGTCACCTCACTATGAACAAATGTCAAATGTGGCCTATTAAATTGGCCCGACTGTAGGTAATTAAAGCCGCCGACAGAATGTAATTTTGACAGGACGTATCAGATACGCATAGCATAATTGTAAAAGAAAAAAAATCAAATAAAAAAAGTAAATAAAAAGAAAGTAAAATATTGGACGATATAATCATTAGCATTTTATATGAGCATCAGCATTTATATATATATATATATATTATATATATATATATATATATATATATATATATATATATATATATATATAATATATATATATATATAAATGCTGATGTCCGCGACTTCGTCTGCGCAGGATTATTATTTCAAGTAGCGTGGCGTATATCTTTACAAATTGTAGCCTATGTGTTGTTATATAATCTATATAGCTGATGTATAAGTATAAGCTATTGTAAAATTTCATTGAAATCCATTGAGTAGTATTTGTATGAAAGAGAACAAACTCATCCATACAAACTGTCGTGGTAAAAATGTTACTAGGGATAATTTCATTTCGTGATAAAATAAAAATTTCATTCGTGATTGAAATATAATTTCAACACACAATAAAACAACAATGATAAATTCAAAACCTTATCTCCGGCCAGTAGGCCAGTAGAGAGAGACGTTTCTCAACACAATGCCGAAGATAAGGGTAGTCAAACCTTCATGAAGTCAATGCATGGAAATATGCAGTGTGCGTCCGCAAATATGATGAATGTACTGTCGAGAAAACTAAACAACTTCAATAACTTCCTGTAACCGTTGTTATACAGGACGAAGAGATAGTGGAATTTTCGCTGCGTATAGTTGACTTAAAGTTGCACGTCTAAAGATGCATACAATATAACCTGAAAAGTTATTTTCATCTTAGCAGAGCATTGCGCAAATCTATAGGCTAACATCTAGGCTCTAGCTGACTTAACTCTAGCTATTATTCAACGAAACTCTGTGACCGACATATAAGAAATCCATCGCAAAGGCTCACGACGCACATTTAATCTGCATCTGAGGAATTTCGTCGTTGAGTTTGTATTGGCATCAAAGACCATGTATTGAGTTTTACTCACATTATTTTTAGAGCTGATCGGTTTCAAGGTCCTCATAAATCGATAGACTCAGCAAGACTATTTTAAATGCATAGCTTAAATTATTTACTCAAATTTGTTTAACATGCCGTCCTACATGAGGTCCTTAACCGTAAGGACCTCGGTCGAGTGTAGTGACTAGTTCATTTATATAGAAGTTAAATAGGGGTACAAGATGTTAGACCGTTCAGTCAGCCACCACATTGCCCTCGCCCACCAGGATATTAAGTATCTCCTTAGACAAATTTGTGTCCCTTAATTCATCTCACAAGAAAATTAATTAAAGATCATTTTCGAGAATCATGTTTAGAATCATTCAAAAGTGAACCTTGTTCCATATACGTAAGGAACTAACGGAACCTGCAGAAACGCATTCTCGCAGCAGCTGGATTATAGTCGGACTTGCACACGTATGGTATCATACAAATAAAGTTATAATTGCAAAGACACATATTTGACATTTTTACTTATGTGGTACAATAAATTGTCTACATGGTCACATTACTTACTAAATTACATTTAATACCGTGACTCTTTCCAAATTTCGTGCTTAGCCCATAAGTTTTAATTCACCTGCGATATGTTAGAAAATTAATCAGTAATTATCATAAGTCTGAATTTCGTTCAATTAGAAGTTTTATTTATTTTATTTTTAAGGAATAGCAGATGTAAGTGTTAGTCATTAATTTCAAGTCTCTTAAAATCGTGCCAGGGCAAAAGGGTATAGAAAGACACGACGACAAACTTAGACTTTAAGTGTTCCGTTTTTCATTTTGAGGCAGGAATCTCTAAAAATTGTTATCGTTGATGTTATTCTTCTTAATATAGAGGTAGTGTAGAATTTAACAGTTTTCTTTGATTCCACGAAAATTGAAAAGACTATCAGAGAATTAGGTAATAACGTAAAACTTGATAATGTTTTAGAGTTAATTAATTGTAGTTCTTTTTTATTCATGAAAAAAATTACGTTTATTAGTTCTACATAAACACATTCCTTTTATAACTTTATCTTTTAAAAACAATAGAGAGGTTTTCATTATAACAAAATATATAATTTATCACAATATTCTCATTTTGGCAGAATAACATTTAAAACTTTTTGTAAAATTGTTCAAACGATTATAAACTTTACACGCAATAAGTTTGGGTTGATTATTAATTATAGTGCCAGTTTTAAGTTCTGGTTTGTTAATTTATTATATAGATCGAACGTGAAAAGGGCATTATAGTATGATCTAATAAATATAAACTTAACAATGATTCGGTAAAAAATGTACGATTCAACGATGTTGTTATAATGAAACCAATATAATTTGTGTTTAGTGAGAACTCGACATTCTTAGATAGATTCAATGTTTGACAATTCAAAAACTTTGTATAAGACAGGTTACAAAATTCTTTCATTCAGGGCTCCGCGAAGTGAATAATTAATGTTCGATTATCAACCGATGACGAATCGATAAAGAACTGCTGATAAGTCGAGAAATGTTTAACATGGATCTGAATGTCAAATGCAGAAATTAGTACTTACTTGTGAGATAACAATTTTAAAAGCCGATAAGATGGAACTGTTGTGGCTTGCGTTGCTTCAGAGATTGAACTATTGGTACAAATACGAATAGTTTGATTTATGGTGGTCACTTAATTTTGGTACTGTCGTAAGTTTTCGCGCGTGTTCTATGTTTAAATTTGTGACGTGGCGACACACGTACGACGCGCGCAACCGGCTGTGTCTCACTGTTTACTACGCGTCCGCCCGCCTTACTATATATGAAGCCGTAGTAAAGGGTAGGCGATAGGCGGTTAGACACGCCACCCTGTCAGATAGTTGATAAGCAATTTTTCAGACACGCTTAAATGGTGGGTTTGTATCACTTGGAAAACTGTGAGATTATCAACCAAATATCATTAAAATAATTTTACGTGTTTAATTTTAAAATAATTTTCTTTCTTCACAGAATTTTGTTAATTTATTACTGTCATGTAAAATATAAAAACTACTTATTTGACTACGAATATGTTGCAAATGTAAATTTGATCAATAACAGGGTGGATATTTTACATAGAGCAGACAGCAACGTCTCATGCTAAACGTGTTAACCTTCAGGTAGCTTTTATGTTGCCCACAATAGCGGCGATTTCCGTAGTTCAAATGTAAAGATTGATGTGATACTGTATGTTTTATTTCATAGTATCTCGTAGAATTTCGCGGTCTATTCCCCGAGGGGACAGAAGTTATTAATACGATTAGTTTTCGGTATGTGACTAGAATATGGCAGTAATAGTTCTATTTATTAAGTTTATTCTGTATATTTTTGTTAATTAGAGATTATGAGATAAAAGCTTAGATATTAGAGAAAAATGCTGTGAGGTTGGTAGGTACAAAAACGAAGATAACACACTGGGTACTGGGCTCTATCTAGACATACTAGGAAGACAATTATGGAAACACAAGTAGGGGTGAATACATTTCAAATAGAGGATGAATTTTTAGTCATCATAAATGTTATCAAGAATTAAGTATTTAAACCATTGATTGGTATAAACAATAACATTATCATTTCTGTTATTTTGTTATATAACATGATGTGCTATCGTAGAATATAAGGTTAACTGAACCGCGACATCTGGGATTCAGGTCACTCCCATATCGTTGAATGTCATAGCATGCCTGATAAAGTAAGAGTTGCTATGGACGTTCTCATAGTCCCAGAACTCACCATATAGCATACGAGGGAAGCCATAAATAGAGTCTGGTGGGTGCAATGGTGTTAATAAGATTGTTGTACGCGATAATGTATATTTAGTATTTTAGTAGTAATACGACCTGTGTAGCGTTGTGTGTACATGGTTATATTTTTTCTATATAATTTTATAATCTAAGCAAATATAAATTACAATATTTACAATAATACCTAAAACTAACACGAATACATATTAAATTATCAGCTATACAAGAAACAAATAATAGTAAGCTTACCTAATTAATATTTACAATAAAATTATTCAAAAACACAATTTAGATATTTCCATTCAAAATTAATAAACTGCATAAAATTGGTCGAAGTGATCTGTGACTGTTAGTTCCATTGCTAGCTGCTATTGTTCGCGTCCGGCTTACGCGGATCCCTCCCCGCGTCTCGCCTGGTCAGGCGGACACATCTACTTTCAATGGTCACGGGTGAAGACGCTCGCAATTATCTATCGCGACATAAAACTTCGTTCGCCCTAATTTTATAATAAGTATAGTTTAGTATATTAAACTCGTTATACTTAAAATAGTAGTAAAGTGCTAGTTATACGGATTCCCCATTTGGAGATCGTACGGGTTAAAAAAGGGCTTTATTAAACCAAATACTGCACACGGCCGATATCGACACCTGCCCCCTGCCCACCAGTCTACTCCAGTCTACTGCCAGCCTAGTGACAGCGACTGCCGCTGGAGGCGCATAAGAAGGGAAATGCCGATAGTGGAACACCAATTAAGCGGACATAACCCCCACGACCCACTTTAAATATATATATATATATATATATATATATATATATACTAGCTGGCCCAACAGACGTTGTCCTGTCAAATGTCTCAAATGTCAAATGTCTCAAATGTCACGTTGTCTCACGTTGTCTCAAATGTTTTTAAATAAATAATTTA
This sequence comes from Scirpophaga incertulas, assembly GCA_036419045.1. Lineage (NCBI taxonomy): Eukaryota > Metazoa > Arthropoda > Insecta > Lepidoptera > Crambidae > Scirpophaga > Scirpophaga incertulas. The sequence goes on along the minus strand of CM071632.1, from coordinate 27,049,178 downwards.
GCTGAAAAACAATATCTATATGACCGTATTGTGAATCTAAACCATTCTCAAGCCCCCTGGAATACACACAAAAAATTTCATCAAAATTGGTCCAGTCGTTTAGGAGGAGTTCAGTCACATACACACGCACACAAGAAATATATATATTAAGATATATATATCGCACTAATAATGCAATAGTGTATCAACTCAAAATCAAACATTTTTCAGAATCAACAAAAAACTTGTTACTCACTTCATGTAATAGTTGCAAATTGAATAACTGTCACATAAGTTTTTTAATTTATCCTTATTCTGTTTTTGTAGTAATCGAACAACGGTCTTTATCACGCGTGAGGAATCAAATTTTGCGTGTGTTTATAGTATTATGTCAAGTACGACGTTTTGAGTTGATACACTATTGTATTATTAGTGAGATATAATAAATTTATAATTTGTTAACATTAGGTTTTTTTTTATATTCCTCCCCGCCTCAAACGTCGCAGACGATTGTGGTGAGGCTAGAACGCCACACCTGCTACTATCCTCTTTCTAGTAAGTAAAAGGCTCTCGCCAGATAATGCGCTGATGGTCAAACCAACATCCAACAGTCGATTCTGTGACGAATTCGATGAGACTGCTAAACACATCTTTTATGTTGGCTATCCTTATATTTACTCTAGAATCCATAATTCTATTTTATTATCCATAAATAAATGTTCATTTTTAGGACTCATGGTCTATGCCCTCTTTTCATTTTAACGTATTTCTTTTGGTCTACGACTACGCATAATTTACCACTACTCTTCCCTCTTATTTTAATTTCGAATTTAGTTCATTCTAAACATATTAAATATGTTTAGAATGAACAATAGTAGCAATAGTGCTAGACATGTAAAATTACTTTTATAATATATATAATATTAATATTAATCATTATATATAGATTAGATATACATAGAAATTTATATATAGATAGTGTATGTCAAAAATGTACATGTGAGAGGGTGTGTACCCACTCAGATATACATTTTACGAAAACATATTCCCTTCCCTTCTAGTCAGTATTATCGTATAATACAGAAAGTTTGATCTTCGGGCAAATTTCCTTAGAATACAGACAGATAGGTTAACTATAGAAAGGTAATGTGTCTGTGTCCACATGCTTTTGCATGTTCTTTTTATAGCTTTATATTGAAAAAAAAAGCTATATATTGACATACAAGTAACATGTTGTAAATACGGTACCTACATTGGCAACTTATGCTGTAAGTAATGTCGAGGAACTAGTAATTTTACTGCCTTTCAAACCAGAACAGAACATTGGGAACACTGCTATTTTGTGGCAGCCATAAGTGAGATGTAACTAATATATTATAGTGTAATTAATATAATGGTATTCTTAACGTATTTATGAAGTATAAAAAAAAGAACTGTAATACTAAGAGCTTAAGTGGGACGAAAATGTTTGTTTTACCGTAAGTACAGAAGCACATTCATTTTCACAAATTTAAAAACAGATTAAATAAAATTATATTCGTACATAGTTTAATAGATAGCTCCTCGCGGTGTATATTCACTATTTGTGTATATACACTGGCCCTTTGGCCAACGAATGGGCTCCGATAAGGGTTTGTTGTCTCGTGTGTCAAGTAGGGCCTGTCGTAAGAACAGCGCCTCTGCTGAACTGCGGAAGCATTATGCTGAGACAGAGCCCTTTTTGACACATGTTTTTCTCTTTATTTGTTGTTTTTTCTTAATTTTATAATAATTGGACTATCTATGTGTGTCAAATAAATATCTATTCATTCACTATTGCAGATCTAAAATAGGAATATGAAGCCGTAATTAAAGTCTCGTGCTATGACATTTTGCGTGATATGATCTTTCTATATACTACTTACTTGATAAAGTAGCTGTCATTTTTAATCTAACAGTCAACACGAAATTATTCGTTTTATAACTTTTGTACTGTCAGTTTAATCAGGTGACACCACGCCTATTCATTCGTTGGCAGACTATCGACTTTAAATTTATTATTTATAGAGACTTAATTATTTTTATTATTTATTTATATTATAGAATTAAATTTTCTATAATATTATTATATTATAGAAAAATTAATATTTATACACATAGAAGCACCAGATATTATGATTTACGTTACTTATGATAGTGTTGGTTTTCGTAATACAAATGTAAAGCCGTACTTATTGCTGATTGTACACAGAGTTGAGTGTTGGTAAACAAATACTTTAAGGTAATCTTATAATTTTAGGAAACAATAGTAATTTATAGGTAATCAATTATACGTTGATTATTGTAGCGGCCCGAAAGCACTTGTAAAGAAAGTATTTCAGCAAAACAAAATGTATAGATATAGTGCTTTATACCTTCAAAATGATTTCTGAACTGAAACCAGCTGTACTAGCGCTATGGGTGCTAAGAATCTATGGTGCGAAGAACACTGACCGTTAAACGATATTGGCCTTGACAACGTGGAATTTGAGGATACTGTGGGTATTTCATTTTCTTCGCACGTGTATGCAGGCCTCCTTCACTGTAGGACTGTCGATAAATGTCTACTCAGATGAAAATAGCCTTTATTACTTATGGGATAGGGGGGATCTCAAGGTGAGCGTGTATAGTCTCACTTATAATCATGTACCGTGTAAATATGAAATTCGAAAAATACATTGGTACATGGAGGTTCGACTCAGCTCCTAACGGTACTAATCAGGACACAGACTAGTGCCGTCACCACAACGCTTTCAAAATGTAATATAGATTATAATACATAATTCATATTTCGTTAAACTTTTGGTCACCACGTATAATATATACTTTGGCATGCCATAGATATGGTAACAAGGAGAATTTTATTATATTGCATATAACACTTATTACTTTAATGTGTGTTACTTTATACATTAATAATATTATTAAACACATACGAGGTTTAGGTGTTCGATATACTACAATACAGTCCTTAAAGCGCTGAGACCAATTATCAATAGAAGCACGTATTATTTCACTGCCAATCTTATAGATTGCTTTAAGGACTGCAACTTATTATAACGTATAGAGCAAGTTGTATTTTTCAAAACTGTTCATAAGTCATAATCCAGTGGATTAAGATAGGGACTAGATAACGGCTAACCTCTCACTCTAATGAAGTCCGGAAACGTTCGATTCCACTAAGCATGGGTGGATCGAACTTTATAATTCAGGGTCGGGGTCATGGACCATTCTTGGTTATGGAACACATAGTCTCTCCAAGAACGGTTGAAAAGAATCTTGATACATTTGTGCCTATGTTTTGATAACTTTTTCATAAAAATAATGCTCAGTCACTCTTTCTTGGAGAGTCGGTGGCGTGAAGTCATGGTGGTGGAGAGTCGCGTTACTCGATTGTGAATTAAATGATTCAGGGGGACCGTGGTTTTCGAATTTTATAATATACATTTATCTGATGCTACTACGTCAAAGGGAAACATCCCTGAGGTAACCTGCATACACCTGCGAAAAATTTCTAAGGTGTATGGAGTTAACCAATCTGCACTGGGTCAGCGTGGTTTATTAAGGCCTTATCGTTCAAAAAATAGGGTAGGCTCGTGCCCAATGGGATCGTATATCCGCTGCGATGATGATAACTTACATAGTTAACATTCCATTAAACCTACCCATCACTGACCACCAGACGCTAAAAAGCTTCCCGATTAGTATCGGGATGCTTTTTAGAGCCCTGCTTGTTAAAATATTGCTCAATTGTAATTGTTTTTAATACGTAACCAACTTTTTTCTCTGACCTTACCTTGCATACCCTTTAAATGGTTGTTTTGATTTTTTAAATTATCAGTTAAGTAACGACCAGTCTGTCCATATAGACAGCAAGTCACCTTTTAAAATGTGCCGTGAGATCCTAGGTTTTCTCTTCATTTCGCGAGTTATAATATTTTGTTTTCTGACAGGATTTCTTCGAATGCTTCGATCGTTTTTTTCGTAGGAACACTGTGTGGAAGGTCAAATTTTTTTCTGTCACGAACAGAGGAGATTTCTTTGTAGCTACCAATAGCCTGGTACACAAATATTACCAACTGGATCGAGAGTTGCAGAAATTGCTTTTGGCTTCATACCTTTTTTTTTGTTACCGTGAGCAAAAATGCATTAAATTGCATACCCCGGCTGCGGAGAGCCGGCGGTTATGTGGGGCTCTCCTCCCCAGAAGGGGGAGACCTACCCACTAAAAACCTCAACGATGGCCATCTTCAGACGTTGTAGGGGACCCTCAGGATCATACCTAGCTTATAAACATATAATGAACCTTCATACAAAAATGACAGTTGCCAAATTCACATGTAAAATTTTGTTAATTTTAATTGTATAAAATATAAAAACAAAGTACGACCCCCGTAGTCGAGTGGGTAGTATACCAGGTCTCTAAGGTCCCGGGTTCTAATCCCGGTGAAGGCAGATGTTTGCATGATGAATGCGAACACTTGTACCTAGTCATGGTTGTTATTATATATTTCTATCAACAATATTTATATGTAATATATATGTATGTCTATCCGTTACTCCAGATCCAATAACAAGCAATTAATCAACCATAAAAAGTAAAAATGCTTTTAATTTTATTTAACAGAAAAGTGAGGAGAAATGTTCGATGGAGGCTCCAAAAAAGGTCGTTTTGATTATTCACACTTCCCCAAGTACGCCCACAGGATGTTTATAAAATTTTGTGAGTTGTAGAATCTTGCCTACATTCTTCGCTTTGTTGCCTTTAATATCAGGTAAGTCCCCTACTTACCCAAAACCGAAAAATATGGCAAAGGGTCTAACACAAAAAAGTTGGGGAACCTTTGCTTTAGACCTTATAACTTAAGCCTTAGAGAGCTTACTTTGATCTAGCCTAATTCACCAATTATGAATTAGGCTAGATCAAAGTAAGCTCTCTAAGGCTACACACAATCAAAACAGCTACAGCCAATCAAAAAAATACTAATATATATTACTTACACCTAAGTAATATATATTAGTATTTTTTTGATTGGCTGTATACAAAATCCCATATTATGTGTATAAAAATTGTATTCAAACATTTAGTTGGTTTTATTATTCGGTAGAAGAAGCAATTGAGTCCAATGAGCCCGTACTTGTTTGTAATTATAAAACATTGTTCTAAAAATTGCAATAAAATAACATACGTTTTAATAAGATTTAGGATTTATGGAGGATTTTCGTCATATATATTTTTAACATCCCAACTAATATTATAAATGCGAAAGTGTGTTTGTTTGTTTGTTTGTTTATTTGTTTGTTTGTTTGTTTGTTTGTTACCTCTTCACGCTTAAACTACTGCACCGATCATCACGAAAATTTGCATACACATAGTCTGTGGTACGGGGAAGGATATCACATTTTATCCCGGAAGAAAGTAGCTACTGTTCCCGTGGGATCGAAATTAACGCGGACGGAGCAACGACGGGCGGAGCCACGGGCAAGAAATAACAATATAATTATTTAATAATATTTAATATTTGCATACACATAGTCTGCGGAACGAGAAAGGACATAGGACACCTTTTATCTGTTCCCGTGGGATCTAAATTAACACGGGCGGGCTACTAACAGTGTAATCCTTACTAATATTATAAATCGGAAAGTGAGTTAGTTTGTTTGTTTGTTTGTTCCGCTTTCATGCCGTAACTCCTGAACCGATTGCTTTGAAATTTAGCAGACGTAAAGATAAAAGTCCGGATTAAATAATAGGCTACTTTTTATCCTGGAAAAATCGACAGATCCCACGGGATGCACAATAAAGGCTTCGCACGAAAACTACTGCACAGATTTTCATGCGGATTTCATTCATCAATAGATAGACTGATTCTTGAGCAAGGTTTTGCGGTATTTTTTATCTGTTTAGTCCCACGGGAAGCGCGATAAAACCTTCGCGCCATAAACCGACTTCCGCGCATATGTAGCCGTGGGCAAAAGCTATGACCCTTAACCCTCTATAGACCCAATCCCGAAATCCACGCGGGCGAAGCCGCGGGCAGAAAGCTAGTTATATTTATAAACGGATCCATAAGCACTGTTTAGATGGGCGTGAAGCATGGCTACTATAGGCCAAAGCTCGTGGTACATAAAATATTAAAATTTTGTATTAATACGATTAGATAGTTCTTTGTGTGAATGAAAATGCTACATGTTAAATATTACCTCATAAAATATCGTACTATTATTTCATAACAGGACTAACGTGTATAATCTTCATATTAACTTGTAATTTGTTAATCTCTGAGTTTTATAGCTTCATAAATGCAATGGAAAATAGAGTCACCTCTGGAATAAATTAGTATGCTTGAGTAACTTGAACTCCTGACTTCACTCTGGACTTCGCGCTTAATATCCTCGAGTTTCTCCAAATTTAAAGTAATATTTTAAATCTGTAGAGTAGAAATGTTGTTTTCAAGACTGTTCGATAATCGATTATTAAATGGTACGTACTTAGATTTTCTACGACGTCATCGTATACCTGAGGCTTAGTTATGATGAAGTCAGTCTAATTTTTGTCACGCAATCCAGACTTTTCCATTTGAGGTGTAGCCGTGTTTTGAAGAAAAGTTCATCATAGAGTCTTTGTCTGCCTATGTAATCGACTAGCGTTCGACCACGGAAATTCCGGATTGTAGCATCAAGGTCTACTGTCAGTTCATCTTCACCGCTAGCCCATTATTGCATTGAAGTCTTTCATGACAACGGTGTAGCGAATTGTAGAAATATGTATTGCCCGAGAAATATCCTCATACATAGCTTCCACTTCTTCGTCGGGAGGCGTAGACTTGTTCAACGGATATCTATTGGTGATTCTGAGTATTGGGTACTCTACCCTATTCGACAATTCTGAGACTCTCGAGACTTGTCGATAATTGATATTAAAATTATTGCTTATCAATCGAAGATTGAATTAAGTTTGGAATCGATAAAATTACATACATACCGAGCACAATAATGCTACATAAGTATCATGTATTAATAACCAAATCGCGTATACAAAGTACTTACTTGTAATTCAAGGTCGGCAAAAATTATTCCAGCAAATATTTCGTAAACATCGGCCTGGTCTAGTTGTTATGCTGCGTACACACGCGTGGTCGAAGCGCAATCGGCGAACAATAGCTCATTAGGAGACCCTGTCATTGATTATGCGCGAGTGGTCCGCCATTACACTCCTTAGATGAAATTAGAGGCATCCTTAGCGGAGTTGAATGGGCGTTGCTATGATGGCTGTGTCAGATGCGTAATTATGCCATCAACCGTGTAAGTGGCGCTTAAAGGTACTTTATCAGTGTTAAGATTAAACGTATATTTGTGTATGGGATATTATTGAAATGAGCTCGCTAAATCTGAGGTACAGCGGTGTGCTTACCTAATGATTATTCAAACTTGCAAATACAGGTGACAAATATACAAGTAAACTTGAGCTCCCGCGCGTTTTAGAAAGAATGTTGAACTTCTGAATTTTGCTTTATCATTCCATTAGACTGTGCGAGTGAACTGCTGCACAAGTAGCTACAAATGTGTGCTTAGATTATTCTAGTTGGTTGTCTGTTGCTGCCCAAGGCAATTCAGAACAGAATTTGGGTTGGCACATGCCGGCTTAATGAAGATAAGTTCCAGAGCCCAGATACGTGTGGTTTCTTGTCTTTGTAACCATTAATTACTAAGTGCCATTGAAGTTTTTTGCTATGAGGTGCGATTAATTACTATCAGAAGAGATTAATCGATGATTTGAGAATGATTAATGAGGTTCATGGTAGGAGATTTATTGTTTATTATACTTACTATTAGGCGAGATAATTCTATTGTATTGTATATTTCTATAGTATAAAATGTCATGATATCTCGAAAGCGATGCTTTGTAGAAGAAAAGTGTTGAGATCTTTTTTGTAGATAATTTTACGATCTACAAACTTTGTCTGTACCATTTTTCGAAAGCTCTCGTTGTTTCAGAGATATACGCAAAAACGCAAATTTGTGACCTTTGACCTCGAATAAAAACAACGCACAAGCAGGATCGATGGGGATTTTTGACATATCATTTGTATTGACGTATTCAAGGCCAGCAAAAAAATCCAGCTTGTTGGGAATTAATGCAAACTGGAATGTGTGTTTTGACTGGACTAATATTCTTTTTATTCCATGTAGTATTTGATTTAGATTGCCTTATACATTTAGTTTAAGACATATAGATTTATACATTAAGATGTACTCTAATATTGGTAATTCATAAAAATATTGTTAGTATGTTATAGAGTCAGAATAGTACAAGAGTACCCGTAGCCCGTAGTTTGGATCGTAGCAAGAGATCACTGTGATCCTGCCTACACCCACGGGAAAGAGGCGTGAGTATATATGTACATATATATGCAGTATGCAAAAAACCGGCAAGTGCGAGTCAGACTCGCGCACGTAAGGTTCCGTACTATTATACATGTAATGTATTTCTTAATTCTTTATTATTGTTAGAATAAAACCTTATGTTTTTACTATGGTCTTGGGTGACAGTCTGTCATATAATTTTTGATTTTCAAAATGTTTTCCTTGTCAATAAATTGATTTTATTAAAATATTTTATATGTTATTTATTTAACAATTATGTTTGAGTTGATTGAATGAAAGGTGAGAGAAATGCGGTTCACGACTTATAACGTATTAAAAAAAATATATTAGATCTCGTTCAAACCAATTTTCTGTGAAAGTTGGCATGGTAACATTACCATGCAAACTTTATGAATAATAAATATATAAATAATATATGATGCTAAATATATTTTTTTTTACATTTATCATTCCCTTATTTTAGAAGTTTTAGGGGGGGGGGGGGGGGCGACGACGACGACGACACATTTTTCCACATTAGAAGCGTCTCTGGCGCAAACTATTTAGTTTAGAAAAAAATTATATTAGTAACCTCAATATCATTTTTGAAGACCTATCCATACCTCACACGTATGGGTTAGATGGAAAAAAATCTTTTCGTTCGTTTCAGTCTCTTTCAATTTTTCTTTTTGACTATTTTTGTCTTGTCGCTATACCCTAAAAAGCGGGTATAGCGCGATAGTCAGTCGCATATTAGCTGTTTACAGATAACTACGGGCCGTATTAAATTAGACTCAACCCTAAATCTTTGCCTGACTTAACTGTACAAAAGGGCTGACACTATATGCATATATACACACACAATATATATGCATATCCCAACTCAAGCAGAGATTTGCGTTTGAATTTGGTTTGCGAATACGATTCTATGTTTCCTTTTGTTGAATCCCATACCACAATTATAGAACTAACAGTGGCGACCAAGTTGGGATATGAACTCAAGTATACATTGAAATAATAAATAGCTAACAATATGAAAATTGTAGTTTTATTTTAGGTGAGATGCGTCGATGCGATCGATGTATATTGTCATATATCTTATATATAAAAATGAATCGCAAAATGTGTTGGTAAGTGCATAACTCAACAATGCCTTTACCGATTTGGCTAATTTAGGTCTTGAATTATTCGTAGAAGTCCAGAGAAGGTTTGTACGTAGAGAAAATAAAAAAAATAAAATTTGAAAAAGTGTAAAGTCAACATTTTTATACAAACAATTTGTATTAATACTTAAAAGCTAATTTGAACCTTTGGCAAGACAAAAAAGTGACGTTAGTTCTGTCAAACAAATTTAAAGTCATCATATGTCATTTCAAGTAGGAACAAAAAACTGCCACTTTACAAATCTTTTTGACAGGACGAAGTCTGTCGGGTCCGCTAGTTGATGATAAAACTATACTAGATACTGGATGTTCAGGTTTATTAGAATTTATAGTCGTACAAAAATTTTAAAATCATATGATGCTATTAGAGCTATTAATTGATATTAGAACTATTCATAGGAAATTGTCGTTTCCTATCACATGATGCGAGTATAAACGTATAAAACTCTAGGCCAGAAACGTACAAGCGCAGAAATAGACTGTGTACCCATTAATTTGTCCAAAAAACCAGTCTTACGTATATTTAACGATTTGATTAATTTTGTCAACACACAGTGATATTTAGTATGTGCACTTTAAACAATACAAGCGCCATTAATAAATATTGAATGTTGATACAGTACTAATTATTAGAGACATCGGAATGTATCTAATTTCTATTCGTCGAGTTACGTTTATTGTTTGTGAATGTTATTGGAAATAATATTGTGTGTAAGAGACGAGACGAATATCTTAGCAATCCATGGATTCACCGTGCGGGTGCCGGGTCCATCGTGTGACAAAGAGAGAAACTCCGAGCAGCTCCCGGGACTTGCGACGCGGGTGTAGGTTTAAGGGGGCCCCCTTTCGATGCGCATCAACGCTCACGTTCACTGCTCGTGTTTCCCCCTCTGCCGAGCCAGACTTGATAGGAGCCTGCGAGTGCTGCCTTTGATACTCTCTCTAGAGTTGAATTAATTGCAGCTCTCGACAGGCCAAGGTCTTTTAGTAAATTGTATAGAGATTTTGCTGGTATACCTCTCGCTCCAACTTCTACCGCGTATAATTTGACCGTAAAGCCTTTTTTAGTTATTTAGTTAGTGAGACCGTAGTATTTATTTGTTTTTATCGCTTGGTCTTTGGGTATGTTCGTTTCCCACGGAACTGTAAGCTCTACAAGTATTATATGTTTAATGTGTCTAGAGAAAAGGAAAATGTCTGGTCTAAGATGAGGAAACACACACATCCTCTGGGATTTTGTAATGCTTTTCATACGTGTCCATTAAATAGTCCAGTCAGGGGCAGAGGCTAGGATTGACATACTAATAACATAATTATTGTGTAGAAATTAAACTGATGAACAAATTCTGTGTGGAAACTTGTAAAAGGCATTGGAACTATTTAGTTATTATTGTATTAAAATTACTGTATTGAAAATTAGTGTTTTCTCGTATAAATACAATAGTCACAGTTGCATAAAGAAAAAGTTGCATACAGAAAAATTGTTACAAATACGTACGTAAAATTAGGTTACAAAACTGTAACTACTATTATCGGTAGTTATTCGGACACATCTATCATTCAGAATAAAGTAAAAAATAAACCAAATAAAAACATTAAATATTTAATAATATAATAAAAATACATTACAGTGTCAAAATAATATTATTGTTCATCTTGCGCAGTGACTTCGCGTAGCTGTGTGACATTGTGTTCACTTTCACATAATTTTGAAAATATGTGTTTGTATAAAAACGCAACGAAGCGAGCCCACGATGCAATGACGGTGTCAGTTGCTGCCAGTTCGTTCTTTAGAATGTTTACCAAAATAATTTTCACCTCCTGCAAAAAAAAAAAAAACATTGTAATATAATACTAATTACATGTGACCGGAAAGCTGGCTCATATCTGGCGCAGCGAATCAGCATCGCCATACAACGTGGCAATGCTGCTAGTCTTATGGGGACGTTGCCTGACGGCAGCGATTTATTTCAAATATTTTATTTATAGTTTAGTTTTTAATTTTACTAAATAATTATTAGAGATAATATTAGTTTTATATATAGTTTAGTTTTTAATTTTATTTAAGTTTCATTATTATATCATTTATATTTTACTACAACTATCCCATTTATAATAATAGTATTGGTAATAATAATTATCAATTTATAAATTCTAGAGTAAGTAATTATACTAATTATAAAAAAATGTTTTCTTAATATAATTAGTATAAAATAAACAAAAATATATAAATAATACAAATTTTAATTTAATATAATGGAGATATGTAGACGAAAAAATCTGTAAAGAAGTCTGAAAAAATCAAATAAGCTGAGAATCAGAACAAAATACGTATAAGCGCAATAATAATAAGAGCGATATTCAAACACTCGAAATATAGTTAGTTGTTCTTTAGAAAATACATATGTTTGCAATAAAGTGTTTTGAGTATTTTTTGATTATTAGAACAATAACAGTAAAAAAACCTTATATCAAATTGAACTAAATATACCGAAGTCACACAAATAAAATCAATATTTAACCAAATTCCAATGCAAATGAAAAGTTAAGCAGTTGAAAATATTTGTATAAGTTGCTAATTGATAAGTTATGTATATTTGTTTATTTCATATAAGTTTATCATTTCTCTGTACATCAACCCAATTAGTTAGATTTCATAATAATGTCACGAGATTATAATTTTAGAGATTAATAATTTACGAGACTTGCTAAAACTTACCACTATCTGAAACTAGTTGGTCCCCGCGACTTCGACTTCGCAGGATTAGTATTTCGAGTAGCTTATTAGTTTTTGGAATTCCATACAAACTATATTACATACATACAAATTATATTAATATTAGTAGGGATGATTTCACCATCTGAAACCGGACCAGGAGACCTATTTTTGAATTACGAATGCGACTTAGAATTCATCGATGTGATTAATAATCACCGATTTTCAATAATTCTTATTTTTGAATATCACTGATGTGACTACCTTAGTCACAGGTGTCATTTCTTTACGAGTGCCCTCATCCACTCGTAATCAAGTCATACTTGTAGAAATGTTATCTGTGTTTTGTTTGATTTTTCAGTCTATATATATAATAACCGCAATGGTTAAGCCGGCAATAACCGGCAGCGGTACATTCTGCGTGGAACCGAACTCTTACATTTATGTGTGTACTTTGTCTATGTTGGCAGCTCTGCGATCGACTTTAAAAAATTGGATGTTTAGGAATCCGTGATCTCAAAGTCACCGCCGACTATTTAGTCAGCGGTGATTTCGAAGTCGCAATCGTAATTCAAAAATAGGTCTTCTGAGTAAGTCGGAGATTGCGAATGTGAATTTGAATCTTACATCAAAATGCATAACTTCAATGTGATGTCGCTTATGTGTTTCTCCTAGTTTGTTCATGAGTGCTACGACTGTCTTAGGCTCGTGGATGTTCAGCACTGCGGTGTTAATGGCTGACATTAGGTTGAGAACGTGCGCCTTGAATTGATAGCTGCTCCGGATTTGGTCCTCGCTCATGCCTTTGACCGTTTTAAAGTATGATTGAGTCGCTGGGTCTGTTCGGAATAGGCTGTAAAGGAAAATAAAACGTACAACATTACAAATAAGTTTTCAATTTAAACTGAAAGACATTTGAGGTTTATACACATCTTACAATATAAGTCTTACAAGGAAAAGTCTGGCCAGGGATACATTAACGATTGCTCATGTTGTATATCGATTGTAATTTATAGTTCTATAAATTATTGTTCCCGGATGTCGCTTGACGTTCCCGGGGGCTCCCTACATGCCTGAGGAAGGCTATCCCTGAGGTTTTTAGTGCGTAGGCCTCCCCCTTCTGGGGAGGAGAGCCCCAAATAACCGCCGACTCGCCACAGCCGGGGTATGCTACTTAGTGCATTTTCCTCAGGGGAACAAAAAAAAGGGGTTTACTTAAATACCCAATATTGTTATCATATTGGGTTTTATTTTAATGACTCAATAGTTATGTTGCTAACTGTTTTGAGTATAACTAAATAACACAATAAAACTATAGTTTTATAGATATTGTATATGTGGACTTATTGAAATTCACGAGCTTTTTAAATTCTCGGAGCACGAGAATTCTCTACCACTATTTCTCGAGAATTCTCGGGTTGTCGAAATATATGGAATTTTTTTAAAATATGTGTGTTTTAACAATAAAACTACGCTTTTTATGCAATATTCAACAACATTTATCAATCAAAAACATTTATTATTAGTTTCAATTGACTTTAACTTAAGTAAGTATATAAAATTTTTATTAAACGAACTAAAATCTAGCGAGAAATCTTTTGTCATTATTTTTCTACACACAATTTTAGGTCTAAATAGTCTTCATCTTTGGGAAAAACAAATAAAATATCTTCTAAAAACAATGCCATCATGTCACCACAATATAATTTAGTGCCGTACATTATATCTATATAATTTACTTTAGTCTCTGTCTGTACTACAAACTTTTCTATTAAAATGTATAATTGAAACGAATACGTTTTTGAATTAGGTATACAAATCAAACAATCAGACTAGCTTCATGAATACGAGTAACAATAAGGTACAGGTAACTTATTTTAGTCCAACTTTTCAATATAAATTTTCAATATTTTGTTATACATAGCCTTTTTTGTTACGTAAGTATACTTAAGAATCTAATAAATAATTAATAAGCAGACTAATTATAATCACAATTTAAAGAGGAAACTGCTCCAAAAAGCTGGCCCAGTAGGTATTTTAATTATTTAGGAAATAAGCTTTCAAAAATACGAGGGCATTTAAAGCATTAATCTTATAATCAATATCAGAAATATAAGATTAATTAAAATCTTATTATAATTAATCATATATTACTGATAGTCGGTTTGGTATTAAGTTTTTGACTTAATTTCTTGATTTCTCGACCACTTTTTTCTCGTCTCGAGTAAGGCAAAATTTCTTGGAAATTTTCGATTCGAGAATTCTCGCAGAGAAACTCCAGTTCAGACTAATCCATCAGGAGCCAATAAAATATAATATAAAGAAAAATTAATACTCTTGCTGATTCTTTCCAGTACAGCGTCTCTCCTCGTAAACTTGCGAATCAATGTAGTATCTTTGGCGTGGAAAAGTGATTGTAATAATCCAATTTGAACAAATATTTTTATATTTTGATTTTGAATGCTCATAATTCAGACAAATTTCAGACAGCACTTTGCGTAATAAGAGCTTGTACATAGAGTTGGTTGAATATTATGCTGTCGTCCTAAACTCAAGTGTACGATTATTCTGTTGTATAGTAAATAGCTACAATGTAATGCAGCAGGTTCTTACATATATATAGCATTAGATAATAAATACAAATATTTTTTTTTACTAGAGAATTGTTTTTGTGCAGACTTTAACTCTTTGGGTTGGGTAAAGCGAGAGTGTGTGAAGATCAGCAATAGTCTTGTGATTAAATGCTGCGGTAATATTTGCTGTGAAATTGACAGTCTTAGGAAATGTTAAAAATTATAATATAATTTATACATTTTCGTTGGATTTTTATACAACTATTAAAATTGCAAAAAATATATATATATATCAAATGAGTCGATTGTTGGAGAGAAAATACTTAGAGTACTGGATACCAAGATATTGTTTGAGCTTCATATTTCAAACAGTTATGTTTATTATCCATATCAAATATTACTTACGCTAGGAAAAGTTGCATACCATATTTGTCAGCTTTCTGGTATACAAGTGACCAGGACCTTTGTACGTGGTATATGTCTCTCCTCGAGAGACCGGTCTCTTCATCAGTTACATCTGGATCGCCACCCCACCAGAATCGATTTAGTACTGCTCCCATTTGTCTGTGAACAATGTTACCAACATACTAATATGTAAGAGGTTTAAACAAAAAATAAGTTGGTCATTCACGCGGATTCATAATCATTCATATTTTGCGGATTTAACTATTTCCAAAATAACCATATACATGTATGTTTTCCGAGATATTTATTCGAGAACTCAATTGCATTTGTGCCTTTTGATGTATTTTACAAATGCTTATTAAATCTTATAAGTTTGCTTAAGTTAAACAATAAATGACGAAGCGTAATGCCCTCGTTGTACCCTCGGAATACTGCTCGCTTCACCACCTCTTATTTTGATTGTCTAAAAGTTGTCTAAAACTTTACTGATTCTCTGTCTGTGCAGTTCTACCAAACAACTTGTCATGAGAATTATTAAACAGCTTTTTCGGTCGAGTTGGCTAATAGCGAGAACCATAAACTTTTTAAAATATGCTTTTTACGAGGTGCAAAGTCACGTAGGCTTGGCCTTTTGCAAATTATTTTTTGTGCGAAAGTCAAATAATTATAGGAAGTGTTATAAAAAAGACTAAACCAAAAAATGTACACTAATAAAATACATAATAAAACAAGATATAATTAG